>OX276453.1:36683481-39148616 GCA_946251905.1 Cryptocephalus moraei
TCTCACAGCTATTGGACAGCATTCGGAAATTCCTGAAACAAAAAGGAAGAAATAGTCACAATTGGGAACTTGCATTCTCTATAGAAGATTCTAGTTTCTAGATTCTCAAAATACTCACAAAGTATTTACTTGTCCACCCCAAGATATCACGTGTAGAATACCCAAATGCTTTCAATGAATAGTATATTCTTTCTACTGCATAATTCTTGAACAGAATGGTTTACTTCTTACTCGTTTGTTCTAACAGCTCATAGAACAAGTTTCAGACCTAATTCAGCTATCTACCTAAAGGGAAGCTGTGTGATTGTGATCAGTTCTGTGATTTACATAAATTTAGATTTTCAGGTTAAGGATTTAGATTTTTAGAACCTAAATTCAGATGAATTTAGGCAGTTGATACAAATGATTTCAAGGCGCTGGAATGCGTCTCCAGATAAGGGACTATAGAATACAGTACTTGTGTACTCCGAAAATAGTAGATGTTAACAACAGATAGTAAATGTTCTTAACAATTTTTCTATAAACAATTTTCATTTACGAAACAAATGTAAGATAATCTGTGAAAATGGAATTTGTGGCTCAGCTGGGATTTGAACTCGGGTCTCTAAATTTCGCGTCGGGTGTTCTTACCGCTAAACTATCGAGACACGTATCAATTTCATTTTCGATGTTCATGTTAAACGTTTTGAGAGGATAATACAAATTCCATTTTAAGATTCTCTTACATTTGTTTCATATACACCTTCACTTTCAATTTAATTTTGGGATTCCCGAAATTGGTGCCAACTTTTTTTCAAGTATTTTTTCCCAAAATTTTGCGGATTGTCTGTAATTACTCTTTATATTCTATGCACACATAGGAGTATCTAGGTAACCCATGTAGTCTACCATCCCAAAATAATTTAATATATAATTTTACACATTTTGCCTGAATTGTAATTGTAAATATTAATCTATAAGCTTTCGCCGTAGAAGTTCGCGATGTATATTTTAGGTAATTTTCTGGCAACTATTCGAAAGAAAAATCCATCCGAACAATCCTGGTTGGGATGAAGGTAAAAACAAAATTTAATTAATAATCCCCCTCTTCCACCTTCACGGATTCGAAAAACTTCCCCATAAAGCAGAAGTTCTCGTACTCTCTCACACCTCCCCCTCTTCCCCCCCTCTCCCCGCGTCCTGCCCGCAGCTGCAACAGCTTGTGCCAACTTCGACTAATTAATAAATCGTTTTTGATTAATGAATGGCAAGTGCGTGTAAATTATCTAAGTAGGGCTAATAAATTAGGCTGCTGCCTGATTAATGATTTTTCTTTTTTCATTTGTTTATTCGACTTGTCGGCCGTTTCGACTGTGTGGTGATGTATAGTTTTTCTTGGAGAAGTCATGCTCGCAGTTTGTCGGCTCCATTGATGCCGCAGTCGCAATTAGAAACCTTCGAATAGAACACGAAAAGTTATTAAGCCTCACGTTCTGTTACGCCCGTGATATTATGGGCGATTTATTGGTGTTTCCGTTACGAGTTACAAAAGTGTATAGCAGGGAATCAATCCCTGCCATATTTTATGTAATAGATGTCAGTCTGCTGATCTGGCTGGTGGGAAACTGTTCTGCTGAGATATGCCATGCCGTCCTTACGACAAAAAACAAATAACGTTTCTATCTTCCAATTCTTTTCATAACTATAGTCATCCATTGTGATTTTCACTGTGCGAGTGTCACATCCAGGTCGTGATAAAGTCTCTCTACAGGCAAGGAACAAAATCATGGGACTCGATTTTCATTTATCAGCCTTGACCTCGACTCATTCAATAACAATCAAGTTGATCGTTTTCCTTCGATTCGGATACACATTTATATTGGAAATGGAATAAATCATGGAAAGGGGAAAAGTTCCGAGTGGAAGGATTAATCTTATTATAGGGAGTTGTGATTGTTAGGATGGCCGAGATTTTTTAGGTTTTATTCCTGGGAAATTCGACGGAGGAGATTTATTTTGATCCCCGGAGTTTTGGATTGTTGTGGAAATGAAGTAATAACGGATCAAATTTGGATGGATTTTAAAGCATTTTGTTCGCCGTAATTTTATTATACCTTAAGTCCCCGCCGTTGCTGCCTTTGAAAATAATTAAACCGATATTTTCGTTTTTATAATGTAATGTGCTTAAGTAATGTGATAACGAAGCTTCAGTTACGATAACTATAAATGAAATGAGAAAATGGCTGTAAGGCTATCGGGAATGTAATCGCTAAGTGACAAAGCTAATACATTGCATAACAGTTTATCGAGCGATTGATCGCCAAAATGGCTATATAAATAAACTAAGAGAAACTATGGAAAGCCCGCAAAATTCCTGATCCCATAGTGGAACTTATCCATTAACGCATTTTAAATCAAAAGTCGTATATTACCGCACGGACGTTTGTGAGATTGTAAAATGTAATTTCCATATTAAATTGAAAAGATTTTTCTGAAGAGGAATATTGAGAGAAGGTTTTATTCAGGGCGAGTTCATTTTTTCCCAACGGCCTAAAGAAATCCCGAACTCGCCAGTAAAATTTTTCGTAAATCTAAATATGGGACGGCGTGTCGTGATAACAAAATGTAGAGTTGCCGTTTCGACAAATTTTTATAAAATATTTAATAGAATGAAACTGGCGGAAAATGGAGTCGAGGCACGGGTTCGTAATGAATTTCTGGCCAAAAAGGAAGTGTATTTGATATTCATGGCACACATGCAAAATGAGCCATCGCATCAAATGCCTGTAAAAGCTGGAACGAACTCGGAATAACATAGAAGCTACAACACATCTGCATGTATATCGGAAAAATATCGTATTTTTTATGGGTACTTTTTTATTGCAAAAGAACAGTCTGGACTTTGCTTTTAACATGGACATCAAATTTTGGGGGTATGTTTTCTATTTCTAAATTTAGAACCTGTTGTATAACTTGGGAATATACGATTTAAACACTTTTCACATTTTAATACAAATTGTATTTCTAAGGGTGTATTACTAAACCTTTGCAAAATTTTCCGTTTGAGGCAATAAATCAACGTGGCACTAAAGTTTTGCGGCACATTATTTTACCCATTTTCACTAATTATTTCGTAAGTCCATACCCAAAACAAATTATTGTTTGAACTCCTCAAAGTTATAATTCCATTTCTGAAACTATCATCGTAAGTCGGTTCAGGAAACGTCCCTTTCTATTAGTTAATGAGTTTGTAATTAATTGACGTTATTATCTCGTAAGACTTTCGTAATCTCCAGAAAAATGTAGTAAATTGAATACCCAACAACCAGAAGCCCCTGCAGATCCTTCGCTGCAGAGTCTTTGCGTGGAATAGCGGATAAATACCGTCGGATCTACAACGTTCGAATATTCAGTACACCTACTTGGTCTCATTAAAAATTTTTAATCAGGGGAGGTTCTTTTCAAAAACATGCGGTTTTCAAGCTCCTTTTACTTCCTTCCGTACGCTTTTACATCTTAGACTTGAATCATCTAAACGATATCCCCGCAATATTTGAAAAAGTTCAAAACCTTCGCCTGCACATCGAGCCATCCCATTTATTCCAAATATGATCGTTCGCTGGAAACTTCAGACTAACAACCACGTTGCGGTTACACTTTGAAGTTGAGAGACCGAAAACTTTTCAAATCGGAAAGGGTCTTTAATGCGGATGCTGTCGATAAATTCTTTCTTAAGGTTGAGTTTTTAACTACGCGGAAATCTCACCGCCGAACCTGAGATAACTCCGGGCCGGGACTAAATTTTGATGTTATCTTGAATTAAATTCTCCGTGAAATTCGAGATTATCTTGCGTTGAGGTTTTAACAAAGTTCTGTTTAAAGCGGAATCGAGGCGCTTTTAAGCTGCTTGAGTAAAAGATACTACGAGGAAAAGTTGCCAGAAGTGGAACAGACTGTTATGAGTTTCAGATGCGTCCGCAAATATTTTTAACAGTAAATATTATTACCGCCTGAAAATATCCAGCCTTGCTGAAATGATAAAAGTTCATCCGTACGGATACCTTTAGAATTACAAAGTGCTTGATTGCTGATAAGATTAAACGATTTAGGTAATTTGCCTGATGTTCCAGCTAGTCAGTTTATTTATACGGACCTCCTGCATGCACTAACTGACTAATTCACTGATTCCATTTACCCGACGCCATTTTAATTTTTCAACACGGAACATAATTTCGGTAACTTCGTCCCACGTCCGGGAAACTAGGGATGTGTCTTAGAATTAGCCTCTCTTTAATATTCATCGGAGGGAATCCGAATGGCATATTTCAACAAGATTTATCCCTGGATTTATCACTTATTGAACATGTATGGGACGGTATCGATCTTACTTGGCAACGTTCACCGCGAAGACCACCGTGGAACGTCTTTAGAGCGAGAAGGATGAGATGTGACGCTAAGATCTCATCAACCAATAAGGAACGAGCGAGTTATATCAAACAGAGGCTTAAATAGTCGTAAGTAATCAGATTATAGCAACATACACTTTGTATGTATCATAGGATTGAAACCAGTGAACATCAAGGATTTGTGTTTAAACTTTTACTACTATTCTCCAAGCTTCTGAAACTTTATTCTAACGTAGCGACAATGATAATTTACAATAAATTAATTGCACCAACTTGCATGTTTAACGGAAATAACACACCGTGTATATTTTCCTTCCGATTTCTTGGGCCTATACTTCCGTTTTCTTCGTATATCACATTAAATTAACCCCCTGCACATAATAAGCCCTTTTAATCTTTCTTCTCATCATTAATTCCACACTCCATAAATTTTTCTCATTCGTACGACTAGCGATTCCTATAGAGTTTCCCTCCACGCGCCTCCGAGTCCCAACGGTCACTTTTGCACCTCAGAGTACGACCCTTGCATTACCTGGACCGTCAAAGGCCCGTTTTATTACAGAATTTTCAACCCTCTTTAGTGTTTCCCTTTTTGCTTGCTGCAAATTGGCCATTTACATATTCCGGAGTCACTAAATCATACTAAAAGGGTGATAAGTCCTAACAAATGACGCGAACGGGGGAATTAGCAGAGCCGTGGTATTTGCGAAATATAATTTAAAAGAATGAATACAACAATTAAATTTTCGGGTGGGAAAGTGGCATTTTTTTCTATTGGATCACGAAATCCCTTTTCTTTCTCCTGAATATCCCGAGTGAAGGGGGGGAAAAGGTCTCGCGCCGCTCCCGAGTCAAGAAAAATGCACTAATATTCCACGAAAAGTCGGCGCCTTTAACTAGATTCATAGCAATAACCCGCCTCGTGCTAACAGGATGTCAACCCTTAATGACGAAGGCGAGCTCGCGCCCCGATCTGCTGGTCCCCTGCACCCTTAGGGCTTTCAATCAAACAGACAGAATTTCTGGAGTGGAGCTCCGTTTCGGTGTCGGTGACTATGTCAAATGTCGTAACATTTGTATAGCGCGATAATAATCTCTGCGAATGTCTTAAATCCACTTCGCATGCATGGGATTGCCCGGTTAGGAATTAGGGTTATTTATCAGGGAGGTTTTTGCGTTAGTTGTCCGAGATGGGAGCATTTGTTGTAGCCGAGGTGGTTGCCGCGAAGGATCGGAAATAAATACGCGAATATCTATCGACAATAGTAAATTCGAAGGTTATTAAACACACGATTAGTAATTTAAGGAATCTGTCGCAGACACTTCCTGTATTTTCAAGCAGTTCTACACAAATCCTTGTTTAAACGAGGCACGAAGTTATATCTACATTAGGAACTTTAATCTATACCGTGTGTTTACATAAAGGGACCCGATAAGGTGTAAATGCTAAAAATATCGAGTTTAATGGTGATATTTGAACTAAAAAACCTTTAAAATCAATTGCTGTATGGAGTGTTGAGGGAAGGTTTTTGAAATATGTTGAAACTAAATTACCTTCGTTTTAAGAATACATGAAAATAGACCAATTAATTAGGGATTTCACCATGACATCGAATCCTAGAGCAGGAGACCTGGATTTTTAGGTAATATAGGCCTACAAAAACAAATCGAGTAGGAAGACCCCACGAGACTATAAACATTAGGCGTTGTAATTAACCAATAAACGTCAAAAATGCACTTTTTTGACTATTTTTGTTCTCAATTAAAAACTAAGTTACTTTTGGTAAAATGGGCTCACCATCCTCACTCTAGGGAATTAAAAGACCTTTAAAATGCTTCTACACCGACCTCGATATCTTTATTTGTTGCTGAGAAAAATGGTATAGAAAGTCAAAAACGACAAATTCTTTGTTTAACATTTGTCATTGCGAAATTGAACCTGCGACTTTGTTATTTTGTAAAAAGTCGGGGATTATAGTGCTTAAAATGTGGTCAAAATTTCAGATCGATTCATGAAGTATTTTATTGCAAAATTCAATTTGTTTATATTTTTGCACTACGCACAAATAAAAAAAAACGCGATTCTAAGATCATGGTGCCCTAGAGAAACTTTGTCTATCGATATCATTCGTTCAATATAATAAAAAGCAATTTTAAGATTGTTTAAAAAATTAAAGAAGAAAAACACTTTTTTTTTCTTTTGGCACTTTATGTCATAAGCAATATCTCTGGAAATTGTTGACGAATTTTGATGTTTCTTCTTTTGATTTGGGGTACCGTTCTGAGCTCATTACGAAGATGCAATTTGTTTATTAATTTATTCATTAATTTACCACCCAATTTATTGAAACAATTTTTTTGGAAAAATATTTTCGCGAAAACCCTTTTTTTTAGTGCGGTTTTCATTGTTAAACATGAATAAGGATTGAATAAAACGTACATTATAATATTATTAACATCTTTTGTTTTATTGTTATATCAAATGGTATGAACATAGTGTATTTTTATTATATTTTTATCAAAAAATAAATTTAAAATTTATTTTTTTAATGCCAATAATTCATGTATTATAGTTAAACAAGTAATTTCCATGTTTAACAATGAAAACCGCGCCAAAAAAATGATTTTAATTTTTTTCGCAAAAAATTGTATCAACAAATTAGGCGGTAAATTAATGAATAAATTAATAAACAAATTGCATCTTCGTAATGTGCTCAGAACGGTACCCCGAATCAAAAGAAGAAACATCAAAATTCGTCAACAATTTCCAGAGATATTACTTATGACTTATGACATAAAATGCCAAGACAAAAAAAAATGTTTTTCTTCCTTAATTTTTTAAACAATCTTAAAATTGCTTTTATCATATTCAATAAATGATATTGATAGAGAAAATGTTTCTCTAAGGCCCCATGATCTTAGAATCGCGTTTTTTTTTATTTGTGCGTAGATGGTTATTACAAAAATATAAACAAATTGAATTTTGCAATAAACTATTTAATGAAACGATCTGAAGCTTTTACCACATATTAAGCACTATAATCCCCGACTTTTTACAAAATAACAAAGTCGCAGGTTCAATTTCGCAATGACAATTGTTAAACAAAGAATTTGTCGATTTTGGCCTTCTATACCATTTTTCTCATCAACAAATAAAGATATCGAGGTCGGTTTAGAAACATTTTAAAGGTCTCTCAATTCCCTAGAGGATGGTGAGCCCATTTTACCCAATAGTAACTTAGTTTTTAGTTGAGAACAAAGATAGTCAAAAAAGTGCGCATTTTTGACGTTTATTGGTTAATAACAATGCCTAATGTTTATAGTATCGTTGGGTCTTCCTATACGTTTTGTTTTTGTAGGCCTATATTATCTAAAAATCCAGGTCTTCTGCTCAAGGATTCGATGTCCGCATCAGGGTATTTTTTTGCTTATTTGCTTAGCCTAAAAAGAGATAACGAGAAAAGCTAGTTATATTTGAACGTTATGACTACAATTCTATTCTATTTTTTAATAGCTCTTAAACTATAAGAATTGTCGATATCGATAACAAATACGTTACATTGCTGTACTTCGTTAAAGTGACAAGCATTTTGTAAGCATTTAGAAATAAATAGTGTCCTACCAGCTTCAAGCGTATGTAAGAAAATTGGCACACGTATTTTAAGCTTTACCTGAGAAGGTTTTATATTCATCTCTTAGGTATCTGTGCTCTCCAGCTCTCTCTAATTATTTTTAACATTCACAGTCATTTTAGGAACTCCCTATGTATCCCCGTATTAATCCAATAACAGTTGGAGTCGCTTGTATAACTTGCATCTTGCATCGTATTTAAGAAAGTAATAAATAAACCTCTCCGTGAGCTTTCGCCAGTGAAAGTAACCTCTCAAACGGAGCTCTTCGATCATTGCTTTGTTCACCTACGACTTGTGCGCCCCCACAGCACCACCGCCGCCGCCGCCGCCGCCACCGCCACCCCTACACCTTTCCACCCTTCGTATTGTAGCCCCATTATGATTCGAGTCTCGTATTATCGCCGACTGCACCTTATCTCTCGGCGGAGAGAAGAGAAAACCCAATTTGCCATCTTACTGTTGGACTTCCGTTTGAGTCACGATTGTGTGTGTGCAGTCTGCTTCCTCCAATCGCGCTTCATAGCGCTTTGCATCGAAGTAACGGGGGAGAAGAAACATCTCTGACAATAGTTCGTTTTGCTAGAAGGCGGCGGAATGTTAGCGAAGAACGTATGGGAATCGTGATGGAGCTGGGGACGTATGTGGAGCTCGAAATGTCTCGTCGACGTTCCGACTAAAAATGAGACCTATGCTCTTAACAAATAGGTAATCGAATACGGTTATTCGTCCCTTTTTCGAGTAATCAAAGCTTCGGTCATTTTTGTTCATCCGCGCTTATTTTTCTGTAAATTTGTTCGCCGTTTTCCGCTTTTCTGTACGTTTACCAACGAATATCGCATGATTTCAGTTGAATAAATAACTGCTGCAAGCACCAGCACGCTAGCCGTAGCGTAATATTTACTGGTATCCGTCTAGGGTTCAACACTGTTCTCTTTACATTCTTTTTAGTGCCCAACAGACTCGTAATAAATACTGCAAAAACATAAACATGATGCCAATTTGTTTGGACGTCATGTTGTCCGTCGTCTCATCCGCCGGATACTCTTGTGAAAACACTGGTAACGCAGGTTAAAAATAACAACCAGCTCACATATTCAACAAAAATGTTTCTTTCCTGTTTCCTCATCCTAATCTACTAATTTTATAAACAAGCTTCATTCAATAGAATGGGTACAGAATTATCGAAAAATTGAGCTTCCTTGAAATATGAAGGTTATACAACTGATAGAAGTATTCAAAACTATCCCCGATAGAGAACATCCAAAAGGAGCTTATTTAATTTACAATTGATTAAAATTGAGTATTACTCCGGATGTGAGAGAAATCGGTTTGTAATAATCACTCCTAATGAGGAGACCAAGAAATGGTTAAGATACCTCTTAGGGGTTTAGAAGCCCTTAATCGAGATATTTATGTGGTGAGCAAAGGCACAAGATCTCATCAATGTAGACACCAAGGATTGTGACTAGTCTCATCGGAAGAGCCGTCATAATGTAATATTTCTTTTAACGATTTAGTAGGTCTTGTGTCTTCTATACAACTATCTGTTAGTTATTTGATCTTTCTCAATCAATTTATTAAAACGAATCGTCGTAAGATTCCAGAAGTAAGGCTCTTCAGTATTTTGACGTTTCACGCGCTATTCTACAACAACTTCTACATCTGACATTGGAAATGACAAGAGAATTTCGAGGCGCTTCGCTTACTCGTGACAACTCTAACATCTTTTGGTCATATTTTACTATAATGATCATTTAGTTATTTTTACTGTTACTGATACTGCGTCTGCAGAATCGCTCTATTTCATTGTGTCGTGCTCGCTGCTGTTGTATTTGATGTGCCCGAAGTCGTTCCATTCTCAGCCTATTTTCTTCATAATAATTCACTGTAGAACGCAATTCTGTCATACCAATACGAATGTTATCATTATCTGTCTCTCGCTGGTCGTCAGTGCTATTTGCACGTGAGGTAGCTCGTCGCACATTTGATTGACTTCGACGACCTAAGTCGGGTCGTCTTTTTCTTAGCATTTTAAAATCAATAAAGTCCTCGCGCACTGACAAACTTATGATAGATTTTAATAATCGTCTTGACATTTATTTATTTGACAACCGACTAACACTATAGTACTTTCATTTGTTTGATTACAAATGTCAAATTACAAAACGTACCTTTTTAGTATTTCCGTTACTTATTATTTATGTTTCTCACCGCTTAAACCTTCCCTGAACTTCCACAAATATTTCAAGATCAAAATTAACAACTTCGGTCCAGCCATTCTCGACTTTAAGCGAGACAAACGAACAGCAATTCATTTTTATATATAGAGAGATTGGTCGAATTGCTTTACTAAACATTTCCCCATTTCATGCAGTTTCCAAAAAAAAGATGAGACGGAAACTTGCACTGAAATAATGACCTTTAATTTGAATAAACACAAATTCATATTTGTATAAATTGCATATCATAATAGTATAATGATATCGACTGATGTTGAACTAACTTCTACTTTCGCAGGAAAATGTGTACTACATCAATATAAGAAAGTTGTTCGACACTTTGCCAGTGCGGTTGTTTCATCGTTACTTACTAAGTCTTACACTCTAATGAATCTCGACGCCCTAAACTTACATAATACGCTTACATGATTGCACTGAAACATTATTAAAGAAACTTGTAGCTAGCTAAGTCCCGTAATGAAACGGATACTAGAGTTTACAAGTTTGACATACTAGGAATCAATTTTCCCAATTATTCCCGAAATTAGCAAAGCTTCTAAATCGTTCCAGTAAAGTGTATAATTTGTTAGTGTAAATTAATCTCACTATCTCTTCGTAGATTAAATAAATTTTATCAGGTAATTAGAATCGGAGTAACTCATTGAAATAATTTCGAAATTTGATATTTGAAATAATTAGATTGATTTTAATAAATAGGAAGATTCTTAAGATACGTTCAGTTGACACTATTTTTCTTGAGGGTTAAGGTTTCTTAAAAATGGATTTAATTAAGGGCGAGTGCAGAATTTAATCAATTTCGACTTTAATTAATGGCATTGTTCTAGGCTGATTTATATTTTTCATTAGAACCTTTGTGGGACGGATCGGATGTTACATTCGAGCTCACAGAGGATCTAGACTTATAAAAGACGTCCTTTTGTTAAAACTTGGTTAACAAGGTGAGGTTTTAGGTATATTATTTTATTTTATTTTATTTGAAGTCGAGATATGTATCAATAAAAGGGATTATCAAAAAGATTTCATCTTTAAATTACAACATGATGAAATCGTCGAAAATTCCTTATGACTTAACATCAAAGACACGCAATATCCCTTAAAATTCGGACAAAAGTCCTTCCCCATGTCTCGTAAGCATCTTAGAGAGCGGCAGCCCGTACTGGATTTCGAGAAAATAATTTCACTTGCAAATTTCCATTGACAAAAGCCCGATAATACATCTTTTGTGGACAATTTATATGGAATATTTCGAAGACTTTAAAAGGCGATCAAAGTGAATTCTGCTTTTTAAAAGGACGACGTGGTCAGGATTTAATGCTGCCATATTTTCCGCAAGAGTTCACCGAGATGGTCGTCGTAGTTGTATTTGCATACCGAACAGTTACGCTGTTCTAGAAAGAGGGAACCAGTAAAGTACTATCTCATACAGACCAACGAATTTGAATATTTATTTTTATTAGGTATATATACGTACATATTCGTAATGGGATCACCGTGAAATATGACAACGGTTAAAATTGTATATTCCAACAAAAGTAATCTTGTTACTGTGGGAACATTCGCCGATATGTCGAAAAATTAAGCTTTCGAATTGAGAATGTACGTGTAACTTGATTTTGTATTTTTTAACATTTTTATTCTGCCTATATCCCATACCGGTGAATCTTTTACGTCCCTTAGGTAAATGCATATTTCATCGCCCTGTCTGGTTTATAATTGAATTTAAAACTGCATGAGGTATTCTTTCCTGAATGGAAATACAATATCCCAAGGGCAGAGGCGTTTTTAAGGGACCAAAAGGAATATCGTTAGACGTCCGAGTACACTGGGAGAACACCAGGATCTTCAATCAACGCCTGTATGCATATAAATGAATCATGGGAAATTTTGAACCTTACGGAAAATAAGCAGCTTCATCAGTTCGAACCGTCAATTTGTACAAAAAAAAAAAAAATCATTTACATAAACCTTTAAAACTCATAGTGGAATCCAAGCAATGCGTTACAGGTTTTAATTAAGCTTTAAATCTTTTAGATAAACACGAGTAAATATTCTTTTCCATTACGATATAGATATTTGGATAAGCCTCTTTATACCATATTTTTCCCAAAGTGCCTCATCCAATAAACTGGTCGTTAATAAGGCTTTATTAGCAGCGATAATTCAATATAATTGTTTAATTTAAACGGGATTTTGCCGTGAAATGAGGAAATTTATTCAGCACCGCACAGCGATTGCGGGTAGAGTCGAATATGTTTCTTAATTAGCTCTATGAAATATGTTCATATTGATGGTAAAAAGAAAACATATCTATTTTGCTGCTTTGTTTTAAATTTTAGATGACTGAGGAAAAATTCTTATTTATAGAACGCTCGGAAGAACTCGCTTCTCTTAATTACGTTTACAAAAACTGCAACATAAACTTTAATGTTCTTTTGTAGATCAAATAAATAATAAACTTAAAATTGTAATCTCAAGCAATAAAGAACAGTAAACGGTATCATTATCAAAGGAGTTCAAACAAGAACTGCGATGTTATGCCTCATGCCCTCTTTGTCGTTTAGTGGACAAAGTATTAAATTTATTTCTATGAACTACACACTAAAGATTTTTCAATTTTGTCTTTATTTGTCTACAAGCAAACTGAGTAAATTAAAAATATTCTTTGACATTATATTGTAACGGGGACGAAGATTTTTATTCCTCGTGTAGCCATTCTGATAAAGCTAAAAAGCAATATTCCATTAAGTAAAGAAGCCCAATATCTCCCGCATAAATTATCATACGAAATAAAAGCCTCGATATTAATTCATGGACTTTCGAGAAATATTGCTTATATAAAAAGTTTGAAAATAAGAAAGAGTACAGTGCGTAGAGGCAGTACATTCCCGGATTTGCATAAAATTCTAATCAAAAGAGATAAGCAGTGATCGGCGATGGGTCCTCATTTCCATTTGGCGATTCGGTGATTAAACGTCTCCTAAAAAATGCAATCAAACACCGTCGCATTTAGCGGGGAACGGATGTTGGCAGTACTTTCATTTCGATGAAGTGAAACGCAAATTTTTTAATGATTTCTCGATTTACGAAGAAGGTTAACGAGAATTCTCGTAGTCATCAGAATTTTCATGTGAGACCACATATACCGTGATATCAAAAATTACCTTGGTCAAGTGTGGTCATGGATTTTAAAATGATTGTCGCAGCTCCAATCATTTTTTGAGAGTCAAAATCTGTCAAGTCATTGTGCTAAAGTTATTGATGATGTCAGTGTAGCTTGACAATGGCAGAATTATTTCGAAAGCATTCTTTAAGCTAAGACAACCGGTATACATTTCATGATTAACGCCCGGTTTCATAATGCAGTTAAAGTCCACTTTAACTTAAAGTTAACTTTGACTGTGACGTTAGAAGTAGTAACGCCCGGTTTCATAATGCACTTTAACTTAACGTCACAGTCAAAGTCAACTTTAAGTTAAAGTGGACTTTAACTGCATTATGAAACCGGGCGTTATACTATTATTTTACAAAAATCGTGAAAGCTACTCATATTCAAATCGTAGGATTGCCTAAAGTATTGATGCGGTTAATTATCACGGTATTTTTATATTGGAGGTATAACAAATTGAAACCAAAAACAATTTAAATTATAACAGAAAAATGAATGAACAGAAACGTATGTTACTTATAAATATTCTTTTATCCGTCCAATCTTTTGCCTAAGACCTTCATTCCCCTTTTTCCATTTATACTTCCACATAATTTCAAAACTTATTTTGGTGGCAAAAACGAGCGAAACATTTCCCAAATACATGCCGAATTTAAAAGTTAAATTCACCGTCTCCAGATAAACATCTTCAATTCAGAGGAAACCCATTTTCGAAGAAAATTGCTGCGGGATCAGAAAATCGCGAATTGGAACTTATCGTGTCGAATCATCTGTTTTTACGGGATTTATTCAGAAACACCCTTTAACAAATAATATACGTGCTGGTAGGTTTAGGTTTTATTTGGTATGGAGAGAAATAAATATAATTGAACCATGAAAATTCGCCGGAGGTTTTTTCTGGTGTTATTCCGCAGGAAGTTTTTAATAAAAGTACTTTTTCGCCGAATAAAAACCCATTAGGTCCCGCCTTAACCGAAAAATAGGCAATAACAACGTTTTCTTGTTCGGTTGGCTTTGATGATAGCATCTCCCTAAATATGTGCGAATTCTCCCTGCTCACTGGGCTAATAAAGCCAGACAACAGAGTCGTATTATAGCCACCATCTGGGCAATTATGAGCTAATATTAGATATCAGTACGCTTTTTCACGCCAAATGTTCAAAATCCTACGGAGATCTTTGCTTGAAAGTGACATCAGCGCGGTTTTATGGCGGATTACACCCTCTGTTCCTATAAATGAGTTAAAAAATAACAGGCGACCTTATAAAGGAAGCATTTGCTGCCAAAGTGCCCTCAACAAGTGAAAGGTTTTTCAGTTAGTTAATAGACCCGACTTTACTGTCGATGTAAGTTTTAGATTTGATTTTCGAGACAGTAATTCGGACTTACCTTTAAGAGTATGCACAGAATACGTAATAATAAAGTAACAAAACTTTGGTTTTATATTCCTACCCTACAGTTGTTAAATGTAGTGTAATTTTAATAGTCCATGAAACGTTAGTAGGTAACTATAACTTTTTCATTTTGGGAAAGTTTTTAGATCAAAATAAAAATTGGTCGTCTGTAAATTCGGTTTACGGACGATAATTTTACGTGATAACGTTATAAGTAAACGTTAACGAAAAGTGGCATACGTTTACGAATTGAATAGAATTATTATCACTAAATTGTTATTGATGTTTTATATTATAGAAGGTTTTTTCGCACTGCGGTTGGCCGGTCCAACTGGTCATTAGACACATTGTAATGACATGTGTGAAGTTAAACATTAATCTTGAACTTTACATGAATTGCTGCGCAGGATAATTGTTTTCATTGAATACTAAATGAAAGCAGTCTACTATTTACACGATCATTTATATCATTCATCATAATTTTGTAGTCGAAATCGTAACATAACCTATTATTACTGCATTCGGACCGAAGCAAGAACAAATATATGAGATTATATAGCTAATCCAACTCTTAGAATACAAGAACTAAATACCTTATTGCCGCAATTGTTATTGTAATAGTAATAAGCAATGGTATGCACAGTAAATATTCAGATAATTTTATAACTAATAGTTGGCAATACCGCTAACGTTCAGCTGTGTGCTGTCGCCGTCGCCGCCGACGGAGTGGAAGGGAGATAGGTGCGTCCCATTGATTTTCAATCTAGTTAGACCGGGAAAATGCACACTACTTGCAATCCCAGACCTCGAATGATAAATGGATTCTCCCACGGGGTTGCCAGGTGAACTCTTAGCTCTTTAACGACACGATATAACGATACAGGACGTATTACATTTTTTACCAAAATTTGAGTTTTTAGTGAAAAAAAAAAAACTTAAATATGTAGGTATACTTCCAGTAATTTTTCTATGTTTACACTTTTCCCTACATAAAAGGTTTTTAAACAATGCGAATTTCTCCGAAATGATACTATTCCTATGACAAAAGCCGCCTTTGGCGCGAAGTGGTTCAACTTTTTATTATATAATACAAAATTATCTGTGTCGTGGAAATATTTTCCTATTGGAAATAAGTAAACTGACAGAAGGCAATGGAAGACACAGTACGACAATACTTAACTAGCGAAAATAGCGGAAAATGTAAAATGGGTATTGGCAACGTTACCCTACTACGGCGTACCTGTTTTACGTTATCTTTACTCCGTGTCGAGTGGCGGCTTCTTTACTCATTCATATTAATTCAATTCGTTTGTGCATTGTTGCCAATAGGATACACGGCATTATTTTGCGGTTTTCTTGTTTTTTAGGAATTCTTTGCACACTTTCGGGACAATATCTTCATCCTCATCCTCATTTCACCAATACATAAAATCGATGTTAATTCGCACATTCCAAGTCAATAAAATGTACAATTTAATAGATAAACATAACGAGCCGCACCACCTGCCACTTCATAATTTGTTATGATAAAGCATGCCTGCGCTGTTGCCAATGCGATACATTCAATTTTTCCTGAAAACTTATGATTGATTGCTTTCGAAAGCGATTTATGAATGACTTGATCCGTCTAACTAGATTAAAGGTCAATGGTGCGTCCTCTCACTCCCGCATGGCTCACATTGGTTGTGTGGTGCCGGTCTCTCTTTCACTCGGACGCTGTAGTGGAAGAGCGACAGATGCGTCGCAAGGCAAACGCTAAGGTCGACTGTCATTTGTTCTCGCTCTCGCTCGCACTCATGTTACAATGTTTTCTGGTACGTTTAGCACACCGATTTATAAGACGTATACCACTTCAAAAATACTATGTATTCAAAACTGCAGTAGGTACAGTGTTAAACCTATTATAGAAACAACCTTTAATGCGTGGTTTTACGTGTAGAAAAATGTGGTAACAAAACTTTAATACCGTTGAGTCTAACGGTCTTATTAAGCATGTGATACATATCAATTAAGTATAGGTATATTCGATCTTTTGTGTTCACCGCTTCCGAAATGAAAATGGATCAAATTTTGAAAAATAATTCCAGCGCGATTACGTGGAAATTCGAAAAAAGCCATTGTTAACGTACCGGCTAAAAATGATTTTCAGGGGACCTGCCCGTGTTAACTAGTGGCAATACGATTGATCGGATTCCATCAATTCTGCCGTTATCTTTTTTTTATCGATTAAAATACAAAACGAATAGCGCTTCCGATCGCCCCATTTAAATGAATTTAACAACACCTGAAACAACAGCAGGACAAAACAAAAACGCTTGTCTATACGCGGCCCGTTTCGATTATTCCAAAACAATATGGCCCGGGGTTTATGTAAACAAGTCTCTCTACCAAGTTATAATAATTCGTTAACGTGCGCCGAGCCTTTGGGCGTTTCCTTGTAATTGGCGGGGTTTGATAAATAAGTTTGTAGGTGAATGTTTGATTCTTGATTAAGCCGATGTAATTGATTTGCCCGCGGCCTGCTATTTGATCTGAATTACATCGAATTCGAGTACACTTCAATTTATCAAAGATAAAAACTAGAGTTGTAACGGAAGCTTCACAATTTTCACGGATTATCTGATGAAATTTCAATAACGGAATATTCGATTCATTGAGTTGATCGTAGTATTTTAATAACTTGAACTTTTAATACCCCCAGAGTTAAATATTTAGTTTGTAGCGCCAGGTTTCCATTTGTAGCATAAATAATCTGTATTGTGCGCTGAATGGTACTCAAATACTCCTAATTTTCATCCTTTCCATACCGGTAAAAGCTGCTATAAATACTGCCGATTAAAACATTTCTCGGCACACAAAAGCTATCAAAACACCAGTATACATGTATGTAGGTACATATTGTGTATTAGTCAAATTACGCTCCAGGCGATTCCGCAAACCGCATCAAACCGGGATAGTGTAAATTCGTACACCATTAAATGTTAACAGTGCATACGCGAACGGATATGGGGTTGTATACTTAAGGTTTCCACAAATGGTATCCTGCAAATTTTTTTTTGTTTTTTAAGGAAACAATAATATTGTGGGAACCACAAGGTAAATACAATCAGAATCGGGTACGTAATACCACAAAAAGAATTATGCGACGTTTGCCATTTCAAAAAGATGTTTTTGTTATTATTTCATTTTTCCACGGGTCTACGGCTTTTTTGGCAGTTTGGTCCTTACCACAATTACATTTCTTTCGAGGAAATTCCGGCCTCGCGAATAATGGGCCAGAGATCAGCGTTATTTTTACCGCCGCAATACGTGTGTTAATTTGTATTCGAGAAACACTCGCGGGAAATTTATAACGGCGACTCGTAGAACAATTAAAAAGATAAGGAAAACGAAGGAAGTTTTCCTAAGATCTGTAGGATGTTTCACGCTTCTTCGGTGAAATAACAATTCTCCGATTGTTTTATCGGCAAAGATTACCCTTGGATTTAAGGAGGAATAGCGTTGCACTGCCAAACTTTCTCGGGCATAACTCTTTAGAATAATTATTTATCCTGATATTGGTTGGGAAGTTCTGGGTAAAATGTTGAAATATTCAACGAGCCCAAAGTTTTCGTTGATTGAATCCGCAATGACGGTCTTGAGTGGAAGTTTCGAAATTCGATTTATTTGATGTGTAATGGTTGATAAAAGAGCGATTACTTTTTCAAGTCACTTCGAGCCCTTTAGAATGATTTTCATAAAGTATTTTAATATTCATACGCTTTCGCTCTTAATACACAGAAGTTGAGTGTCTCCGAGACCAAATTTGTATTTACATTATTTATCTGAAAATCCGGCGCGAAGGCCCAAAAACTGCCGCGCATACCGAAAAGATTTCAATAAATTTACATAGTCTGTCGGCATTTATTACTTTTTCTTTCGGTTATTTGAAATCCCATTTATTTTTATTGCCCTTCTACGGTTAGCACTGGGGGAACTGCAGCGTTATGTAATTGATTTTGCTTAAGCCCTGCTCTTTTTTAGAAGGAAACCGATGCGTCCGACGGAAGAGTGATTGGGAAACAGGGACATTTTTCCACACGCCAAACTAAACTCCTGGACAAAATTAACGCACCACCACATATATTTTGTGTTATTCCAAAATAGTGATGATTTTCAGTTGTTTAGCAATCTTACAAGTAGGCTCTGGATATACTTCGACAGTTCAAGTAAATGTTGTCAACATGGGTTTTGATTTAAAAGTGTAATAGCAAAGAAAAGCATTTTCGATGAAAATTGATTTAAAATCTGATCAGAAATTGTTGCTTATTAACACTAATTGTTTTGAGCCACCAAGGTTTTTTGTTATTGATAGTGTAAGTGCGAGTGTTCTCCAGTTTAATAATGAATCTCAGAACAAATTTGTCAGCGGAAGAAGCAGTAAGAGCATCAACATTACTGAATGAGGGATATTCGATGCGTCATGTTGCTAATGTGATAGGAAGAAACCATTCCAGCATAAGTCGCATGGTTAGACGATTTAACGAGACAGGTTCTCATTTACGAAGGCCGGGACAAGGGCAAAAACGGTGTACTAATCCAATAGATGAACGTTTTGTTAGACAATCCGCTCTAAGAAACAGGACAACGACTAGTACCATCCTACAAAATGAACTCGTAGCTGCTCGCAATCTTCTTGTATCTTCCCGAACGATTAGAAGGCGCTTAAATGAAGCTGAATTACACAGCAGAAAACCGACCAAGAAACTCCTGCTCACCAGAGAGCACAAAATTCAAAGGTTGCGTTTTGCGAGACAACATCAAAATTGGACTCGTATTGATTGGAAGAGGGTTTTATTCTCAGATGGAACGAGAATCAGCCTTAAATCTTCTGATGGACGTGAGCGTGTCTGGAGAAGGCCAGGAGAGAGATTTGCAAGTTGCAATATCTCTCCAAGACTTCCGTTTGGTGGTGGCTCTGTAATGTTTTGGGGAGGCATCTGTTTCGATGGCCTCACAGAATTGGTCCCCATACGTGGTAGGTCCATGAATGCGAATTATTATCTGGAACATATTGTTGTTGACCATGTAATGCCATTTGCTCCTATTGTGGAACCGAATTTCTTGTTTATGCGTTCATGGAATGGCCAGCGAAGAGTCCCGACATGAACTTAATAGAGCATCTATGGAATGATATTAAAAAAAGGATTCGACGTCGTACACCTCCACCTGCCAACCGCAATCGACTGGTAGATGCAGCAATGCAGGAATGGGAAAATATTCCTCAAGAAGTCGTTCAAAATTTGATCTTCAGTATGCCAAGACGCATGGAAGCAGTAATTAGGAGTAGAGGAGGATATACACGAGATTAGAACAGCTCTAAGTCTGAAAATTCTATTGTTATCGTTTGTTTTCTGTTTGCAAGTTTGCATTGTTTCCAAGAAAAAAAATTCTTTAATAAAAAACCCCATGGCATGCCAGGCTGAAAGGTAGATTTATGGGTAAGATATACAGTAACATAACACACGATGTGTCAAAAAAAATGCATACGAGGTGTGAAAAAATACAAACGAGAAAATTTTAAAATATTTGCAAATAACTTTTTCTCTGTACATTTCTCAAAGATATGTTTTATACAAAAGTTGTTCGTCTCTATTAGCGCAACAAAAAAGCTAAGTAACATTTTTCTCTCAGACGCGAAATTAAAGTTTTTTTTATTTTTTAATTTTCTTAACAAAAATAACTTTATTTTTGTACGTTTCTCTACAGATTGTTTTATATAAAAGTTGTTCGCCTCTATAAGAACAACAAAACAACTTAGTAACATTTTTCTCTCAGACGCGAAATAAAGGTTTTTCTTATTTTTATTTATTTTTGAAAAAAATAACTTTTTTTCTGTACATTTCTCGAAAAAATGTTTTATACAAAAGTCGTTCGCCTCTATAAGTGTAACAAAAAACTCAAGTAACATATTTCTCTCAGACGCGAAATAAAAGTTTTTTGATTTTTTTTTGAAAATAACAAGCCGCCATTTTGAAACCGCTAGACCGATTTGGCCCATTAACGAACTCGACCGAGATTTTCGGCCAACTGATTTTTGTACCAAATTTCGTTGTGATTCTTTAAAAAATGCGACCTGTAGCCTGCCGACAAATTTCGTTATATCCGATATATATATATATATATATATATATATATATATATATATATATATATATATACATATATATATATATACATATATATATAAATTTTTGGGAAATGATTAGGTATGATCTCTAGATACCAAAAAACTGAAAACCGCATTTTTATTCCTATTTTTTCTACTTCGTTAACGAATGCAATACTAGATATAAATCTACCAAAATATTAGAGATAACGCCCTGATTTGCTAATTTCATTTACTAGCTACTAGACAGTACCCAACTAAAAACTTTTATAAAAATGTTATTGTAATATTAATTTCGGTATTGTAATTTTACACGTTTAATTGTGTGGTGCGTTAATTTTGTCCAGGAGTTTATATATAAATTCAAATATTGAACTTTCTTCTAACACAAGTTCTATCGAAATAACCTGATACTTACAAACCAATTTCAGTCATAGTGTTTGGTGGTAGATATACGAGATTTCACGAAAAATTTATGTAATAGTCTAGAATAATTGAAAACACGAATAATCTCTATTCAGATGTAATTGTGAAATGTAATTAAAGATTATAATATTTATTTGTGTTTATCATTACAGATACAATAAAATACAATAAAATTTGATCTTATGACAGCGGTGCAAGATTAACACTGAAATGCTTCATGAGCAATGGCGGTTCACAACTCCGTTAATGTCTAAAATTTAGATTCTTGTCACAGTTTCCCTCAATGAGAAACCCATAGCAATTTTACTGCTACTGCTTGATTTATTCCCGTGTAAATCTCGTGTCTCTGGGATCTGTATATCCTAATTTTATAAAATAAAATGAATTATGAAAATTAGAACAGGAAAGTTTCTCACTTTTGAACGCGGCAGAAATCTGAAAGTATTGGCCAGCGATTACGTGTTCTACAATCAGGACGTGGTTTGTATTTAGTTTAATTTTATAGACGTTAAGATATATTGATACAATGAAAACGATCACTGATATCTCCTGCCCTTGATGGGGCTCATATTTAAACTTGTATTTATTTGTTTTGATTTCGACAGATTTTATATGATTTTGTGTATATGAGTGTACACTAATTTTAATTAAACATTGGAGTAATGTAGTTATAAATTTTTGTGCTGTCGTGAAAATACATGTCTTTTTGGTGTTAATAATTCGAAAGCTGTTAATTTTGTAGACTCGCAACGAATAGCAACTTTCTTTAAAAACACTTCTTAGTGTAGCATATTTTCATATTTGATAAAAATCAAAGAGATTATAGACATTGTTAAGAGGGCAAGAGGCGAGACCAACGAAACGAGAAAACTATTACAAACAAAATCGCCTGGAAATGCGTAAATCCGGTCTATCCATGAAAATCACTAATTTTCTGATTTATCCCGATAATTTTCCGACCTCTTCCCGGATCCGGGGAAAATCATTAAAACTAAGTTGCGTGATCTGAAAACGAAAAACAAAGTCAATTTAATCATAGCTTATGGAGTCGACCTGTTAGCCCTTGGGCTCCCCATCGACCCTATTGGTAGTCTTAGCTGTATCCGATTTTTTCATGGCAGCAAAAGAAATCACTGGTGATAAATCTTTTGTCCGAGATAAGTTCGCGTGTACCGTTTCACGATGATGACGATGCGATGATCGAAAGTTGGCTTTCGCCTGTACGAAGGGTGTTCGTATGTTCTTAAGAAGGGTTTATGGAGTTTCGTATCTTGTACCATTTACGTGTCGCCGATTCAGTCGGTTTGAAACTACGGTCTCGCCCGTCAATTTCCATTATCGCGAATAACGTTAACATTTGTAACATTAGAAAAATGTTCAGAGACCTAATTATCACACTCTTCTTTCAGAGTTTTCCACATTTCTATTAACAAGCTGATGAAGGGAACTAGATTCGACGTTTACAACAGAAAAACATTATTCAAGCTAAAATGCCTCGCGGACGTATCGCGTTCTTTTTCATACTAATATCTCACTGAAGCTTCCGAATTCCGAAAAACAAACTTTGCCAGGAAACCAATTTTATGAGTAAAATATCGATGCTTTAACATCAACAAATTCTTCTCTCAAAACTTCCGAACTATCGAACCAAATACTCTATTACCTAAAGTTGCGAACTTTAAACTTTCCACTAAAAACTCTCCCAAGTCGATAGGAAAAAAGGTTCGATTCGGCCTTTCGGATGCTACTCGTAATTTGTTTTCTCTTCGACCAATCTTTGGATTCTCTTCGAGTTAAATGAATTTTGATTGTTAATTTGCCAAGAATGTGTTGTTAAATTAAAAGGCGAGGGGTAGCTTTCGGTTGCTTTTGGCTCTGCTAAGAAAAGGGGGAGAAGGGAGGAGCGAAGCACAGAGAAAGAGAGAGAGAGAGAGAGAGAGAGAGAGATTTAGTGGAAGTAAGTTTCCAGAGGGTTGTACGCTGGAAACTCCGTTCCTTGTGGTCAATTAAATTTTGCAAAGGGAACCGGAAACTTTTAAAGCCGAGTTTCGCTACAATTGCTTTAATATTGCTTTTATATTTTATTATTTATACCCTTACAGTTTCACTTTCTGCCATTGCGCTTACCGCACATTTCTGGTCGGTTAAGGATTTCCGTAATTGACGGAATAGTGAGTTTCTTGTGGAATTCATTTTATCATAATGAAAATCAATAAACGTGTCTTTAATCTAGAGAATCTACCGTGTGATTCAAAGGGAACTCCGCGATTTGACATTATATAGACGTAAAAAATACTATCTTAATCGAACTTATCTATAGCATGCTTCATTTATTTCGAAATCATGCTGTCTTATTTATACTAGAACCTTGTAATACACTCAGCACAAACTACTTTAATTTATTGGATATAGATAAGTTCAATAAAGATCCTTCTCTAACAAAGGAGAATGTTTGTTAAACACAGAAAAAGAATTGCTTGTAAAATAATGAATTGCCGTCGTTAATTTTTCGAACACTAATAAGTATCATAAATCGGTGAGTGTCACAATGATTTCTGATTTTAATTTAATGACTATGAGCATTGTAACAATAAATGAGCCTCTACTAAACATAAAAATTAAATATTTCTTCCATGAATATCATGTAAAAATCCATTTAATTCATGTTTGACGATCGTTAAGCAATGTTTTCTATTTTTTGGTTTATATTGATCGTGTAAGTTTCAAGTTGCATTGATTTTATTTCTCTACTGTCATACTTCACCCTCGTTTATGGGTACATGCCCATTTTGCGGCGAGCGAACTTTCGACGGCAAATATTGAGGATACCTGCTTTAATCGAAGTGCCAAATAATCTTACAAGACATTTCGACGTCGGCTTAAGACAGGTAGGTAGGAAGTGTATCGGTAGGAACGGTTCAAGTTCGAACCATTTTAATATTTTCGTGATAAAGATGGGATTTCCCGTAATTTACGTATTCCTTTGCCCTTACCCATTTTCCTTGCCCTTTGATATTTTCGTGATAAAGATGGGATTTTCCGTAGATTTTCCTTGCCCTCTTGTCCTGTAGTAACAAATAATTTGTTTTGACGTATATATCCGCTTATTTTCATTCCCATATTTTGATTTAAGTGTTTTGAGCATTGGCCGGTAGAGTACCTACATAAAACTTAAGACTCGCTTTAAACTTACATTCTAGGATAATTACCTTTACGTCGGGCACATTTAAATAGAGTAAAACTATCGTCATTGTTTCATCCTACTTTCCACTTTCGGGTATTAACGATGTGATGTGCTCGTACCTTTTTTCGTTCGGGAAAAGATTCACTTTGTAGTGTGCTTTGCGTCGTAATGTTGCGCCGATTCACTTAAAAAATTTAAAACCCGCTCGCTCACAAGCTCGATTCTTAATTCCGTCTCAAGTATCAGCAGCTCAAAATATACGAAGTTCATAAAGCCCCCTTGAGCATGTTCCTGGTAAAAAATCGCCTTCGGCAGCACAACAACGACACACTTTAAATGGCGACGTACATAAAAATAAAAAAATAACCCTCCCTCAAACAGGACGCAAAGACCGAAAGAGGAATAAAAGAAAAAAATATGTGTATGCACGGAAAATTAGGCAGGTGCTCAAACGGTCAAATCGCGGTGCAATGCTCGAGACGCTCTTGAAAGTCTGAGTAGCACCCACTCCAGGGGAACTCCTTGTAAATCCTCTTTGAGATTTTTAAGGTCTGTAGGAGAAGAGTTTCAGTTTTAGAGAGATGGATTTGCAAGGCTCGATTTTACAACAAGCTACGAACGCAGATATCAGTTTCGGATAGTTGTGCATCTAAGTACCAGACATTCTACAATTGAACAAAACGACTAATTCCCTCGAGTAGTCTTCGTGTAAGTCAGATTGCAGTACACGGCAAAAGATGTAACAATTACCACTATTATGTCTTCGCTAGAGATAAAAGCAAAAATCGAAGCTGCTTTCACATTTTCGACCAATACTCCGACTCATTTGTTCCCCACCATCAATTATAACATTTCTTTTTCCAACCACGATTTATCTTTCCCGCTCTAGTTAACTTACTCATCCACCCGAGCCTGCACTCCCTAAATCACCCATTATCCCGTTTCTAAGGACGCTCGATCCCCTTTTTTCCGCTCTCAACCCTTCCCACCTTGTTAAATTATTATTCCATGCGTATTGTCGCGCAGATAGAAAGAGATGAAGGGGAGAAAGGGGAAAGTGCGGGAGAAAGAGAACTGGCCCTTTTGAACTGACCGAATGACCACGTTTCAACTTGATTTCGTGGAGGTTAACCTGAAAGCGAACCGGCAATTTCATTTCTCTTTAATGAATTAAAATGGCTCGCCTTTTCAGTACAGGTACCCGTTGAAAGGATTTGTAGATAAAGAGTGAGAGATTAGCGGGAGTTTTTGAATCACGCCTGCAATGCCATCTCCGAAGTCGAATATGAAACAGCTTACAGAAGTCTGTTACCTCGAGTTAATAAGGGATGCATTTCGTTAACAATTTTCCAAAAATTTGGGACAGATTGTAAATTTTTTTCGACGTTCAAATCCCAGACGAGAACATCTCGTGATTAAATTCCTTTGGCAGGAAATCCAAAGAACACAAACTAAACGTAAACTTTGAAGTTGTTTCAAATTAACTATAAAAGACCTCCAAGTTTCTAATTGGAACGAAAACACACTAGCCGACCCTCTAGTTTTCGAATAACTATTACCCAAGTTGAGGCCGGGCGTTAACCGGCTCAATTAGGAAGTTTTTGCGGCATTCTACTCCTCATCATTCGGGAAAATCGCTAATAACCACTGAAAGACCACTGAGAAAAATAACGAAAAGCTTAAGCGGGATAACAAGGTTTCACCGGTGGACACACGTCCGATCCTTAAGGGCTCTATTCCGTGACGATAGAGTATTGGTGTGTTTAGGGACACTTTGCCACTTTACTTGGACCAGTAACTTCAATATCAAATTGCAAATAGAGAAGAAGGTATCGATTTTGTTACTTTCGATATATAAGTTTTGTTTCGAATTTGAAGGATTAGCATTTCTAAACGTTTCAAGCTTCCCTAAGCCCAAAAAACATGTTTCTATGTGCCGGCACTAAAATGACAGCTATTCGAGTACTAAAATGGCCGAAAACAGTGCTTTAATGAGGCTTATTAAAGCATTGTTTTTAGTTTTTTTTTTATGGGTTGATAACAAGATATCCCCTAATGCTGTATGATGTCTGTCAAAACAAAATTAAAAATAAATATGGCCGCTGCATCGATGGGATATGGATGCAAGTATTGATGTATTTGATGCGATTCGGATTCTGGAGACATGATTTCGATTTTATTTAAATCCTTTAAATCAAATTTGAAAATGGTGTGAAAATTGACAGATGTCTAGGAAACCAAGTAGTAATACAACTTAAATGTCACGATAAAAAAATTCCCCAGATTGGAAATTTTAAATTATTTAAACATAAATAAAAATGAAATGGAAGCAGGAACATAGAAAATGTTGTAAAGTACTCGTTGCAGAAGACATTCCAAGCCCTCGTCAGTTCTAAATCTCGGGCTTGGAATATAACGTCTTCTGCAACTTGTATTTTAAAAAAATGTCTTTGCGTCTGTGGTAAGTCTTTCTCTGAAAGTAAAGGGCACAAAAGGGTCCTCACTTTAAACTTAGATTTTGTGCCACCTCCCAATAAGCTTTTCATTAATATCGACAGGGATAAAGGGGTGGTTTACTCATGCCATTTTTCGTTTGTTAGAAATGGTCTCAAAATTTGCTCCAAGATTTTTTTAAAGCTTTGATATTCGTTCCATTGTTGAATATACATAATAAAGTTTAGCAACCTCTTTGGCTATATCTCTGAAGCGCACTTTATTCCTGTCATGTTTCGGTTTTTCGGAATTTTCACTAAAACTGCTTTAAGATTTTGAATATTTATTGTACTATCGAATGATAGAACGCGCGTAGCGTGTACCCCTTCGTCCCCGTCAATCGCGCTCACGAACCTAGCCAATCGCCAAATCGAGCTTTCAGTCGGACGCTGTCGTGTAAAAGAGATAGATGCGTCGCAAGGCAACTGCCAAGGTCGATCTCTGTCTATTGTTGTCGCTCTCACTCTAGCTTGCACGATTGGATCTGGCGTAACGTTACAATGTTTTGACCGATTTATAAGACGTATATCCCGTCAAAAGTTTTACAACATTTTTGGTTGAATCTTTTCTGAAAAGTACTTCATTACTCTCATTTCTCCGTTTTTTTTTTAAATCTTGAACTCCCCCCAAAGAATTGTATGTAAATTTTGAATATTTTGTACTATTAAATGTGTATAATAATGTTTGATGTCATTTTCAGCTAAGTCGTTTCTGAGTGGCAAATATTTGTAACAAAATATGAGAAAGTAGTTCGAAGAACTGTTTTTCTGTGTTCTCATGTTTAAAAATCATTGGGTACCCAACCTTACAAACACAATTGGTTAATGACTGGAAAATCCAGAAAATTTCTAGCTGCGCAGCTTATTTGTTTTGAATTTCGTTTACGCTTCGTGATTTACTGCATGGTCGATTTATTAAAAATATTCTTTGTTACCGTTCTAAATATGATTTTTGGAACGAAAACGAAGAGGTAAAAGTTCCTAAGTGTCGGGACTTCTCCCCAGGAAAGGCGGCGACAGAGCGGAAAGGAAAATCCGGCGCCGCTATCCTGCGATCCTGGGAAAATTTCAACCGTCCGAAGCGTCCAATTTGCGGCCGGCGAAATTTCAATCGGTCCATGTGTCGCCGTAGTCAACAATACTAATGGCGCGCGAGCACCAGAAAATAGAACACTAGAGGCTGACTGACGTCGTACATGAAAGGCATTTCAAACAGAGCGGCTACGCACAAAGAATTATTATGCAGTGAGAGGGAAAGTAAATTTCATTTATTTTTCCTCGCATCGAGGGGCGATTCATCGGGTATTGGGATTTCGGGGCTGGGGAATCAGATACGTCTTTGAAATTTGTTTAACGGGTCCGCTGAAGACGGCATAAAATAAGGTACGACCCTATCACAGTCTTCGTGAGATACTCCAGACAATTTCTTATTTTGATTTTGTTGTGGTGATTTAGCTGTGTGTGAAAAATTTACAATAAAAGGTTGGTACTACGCGAGGTTTAGCTGAATTCGCCAAAAATATGGCAAAACCTTATTCTTTTAGTCCAGACTTGATAACCAGGAAACAATTCATGATTAAGATTTTAAATTATTGTATACCTGCTACTAATGAATGAAAGTACGGCGGGGTAATATGAATAAATCCAAATCATCTGAATTGCTTTTTAAATCATTCTTTCCCATGAAGTCATTTCCAAATTTAATTATATATGATATATTTTATCTGTATCTAATTGTGATTTGTATTTACTGATTTCATCAAACTATTATACCAGATATGTTTAATAACATGTTTTGCAGGTAAAAACAGAAATGATCGCCCCATGAAACTGCGTTTCGAGTGAAACAACTCTATTTTCACAATGGCCTAACTGTTTTGGGTTTTGGCGAATTCTTTCAGATAATAACCGCCATCGGATAAGGGGTGGCAGCAATTCCTCGCCAGAAATTAGAATGACATATCTCGTTCGTATTCATTATTCCAAAATCTCTCGCCTTATCATCCTCTTAAATTCACAATTACCACCCCTCTCTAGCTCTTATATACTCCCATTAGGAGTCGACAATGTCAGATGGAATTTATACCCGGTAATAAGAAGCCCTATACTTGTCAAGGAGAGTAATGTAAAAGCTCTTGCCTGTTATAATTTTTTTATATAATGTAATAAAGTCAAATAAATAGTTTGCTCTCGCCTAGGGCGGCGAGATGGGTTAAATGGAAGTAGACTTGTAAAAAATGTGTACAGTATTCTTACATTAGCTTATGTGGAAAAGAGATGAAAAAAATAGGGGAGAAGAATCACGATGGATCGTTAGTGATAAGAGGCTTTCACATGATTTTCTATGAGGTTTTATTTTAACGGCGACAATAAACGTCAAAACAATCATTTTAAATGGGAAAATATTCCACCAAGGAAATAGAAAATTATTATTACGTTCATCCGAAATGTACCATCCACTCCCAGCTCCAGTTGTTATAGCCACATCATGCAATTCAACTGAGCATCTAAATTTTCGAAATGGACCAAGTTTTTACCTATACCTGCACTAATTATTCTCAGGAATATTTCCATATTTCTACAGAGAGTTATTCAGGAAAACTGACACCCATATATTTTCCTCGGTTTTAGCTTCGCCTCCGAGAAGCTACATACGTCAAGCCACGCAAAATATAATTCGTGCCATGAAATATTCCTTTCAAGCAGGGCTTGAATTGCGTTCTCTACATTTCTTATTGTCTACAATCCCAATTTGTTTGCCGAGAATTTGCCTTCATCCTAACATGAGGAAGCTCCAGATGCAAACGCCAGGTTCGGAGTTACCGAAGAAAAGCCACACGTAGGCGGTTGTTGAAATTTGACGTTCTGGATTAATTCAATTATTCCGTAATTTATTATTTAATTACCCTCTCTACAAAGGAATTTGTCAGTTGCGTAAGCATTTAATCAAGTAATCGTCAATTTAAAATTTTCGTATGCAGTTATGTACACTATATTTCACGTTAATATCGAAAAATTTATTCCCTCGCCCCAAAAAATTTCACGGTATACTTTTTCTGAATCAACGTTCCGATTACTGAAACTATTATAACTTTAAATTAAATTTTGGGAAGTTTTTAAAATTTATTTAAAAGATTGTGAACCCGTCTCTGGTTAGTCTACCACACCGTAAGAACTTTACGATTTGTAGTTACGGGATAAGCCCAATATAAATATGAATTTTCGCGTTGTCTTCAGCGAATATGACAAATTGTTATCCGTGAAAAGCAGGTAAAAGCGGAAAATTTAAAATATACACATAAACCGAGGAACACGTATGAGTGAAAAAGCGAGATGGTTATGAATGTAAATATTTTTTGTTGGATTCGTTTATGTTTGATCGAGAAATTAAACGGTTGTGTGAAATCGTGCTTTGAAGAAATTTGTTTAATTGATTGATAAATAGTTTTTCAATGCTACTTTGCTATAAATTTTGGGGAAAATTTTTGTTTCATGTTATTGGAGTGGAAGTTTGAAACGGAGTAGTAATGAAGTTTTTCTTCTAAAATCAAAAACAACCGAGAACAAAATTACATCGAAAGATTGATATTTGTACTCGCAGTGACTATAACTAGTAATGTTTGTATGGAGCGTCTGTTGTCTCACTGAATTTTTGTAATAAATATTTTAGGGCCGTATTTATAGTTCTAAACTCAAGATTGACTTGAGTAGGAACCTCTCAAGCATAAGCTTTTGCTTTTAATTTGTTTTGTTTTATTGTCATCTGTTCGGCAAAACTCGGGTGAGACCATCTCAAGACAAGTGGTATGTTTCTATAGTTTATCTCAACTCCTGTCAAATTTTAAAAGATATTGCGCTCATTACGGCTGTTCAGTAAAAGAAACATTATGAAAACGGCTAACTATACCGAAACAGAAAAAATATTCTGGATTGGTATATGAGTTCTATCAATTACTCCTGCAACACAAGGAAACCTCCAAATTTGGTTAAAAACTAGTAATTAAATTTCGTTGTCCCTCTTCATTAAAAGGAAATTTGACGTAATTTGCCGTATTTTCAGCCAATAACACTGATACCCTTTTCACTATCTGTGATACTGTTACTTGGCTGATACTTTGTAAATCACCATCAATTGTCTGTAATTGATACAACTAGTATAATGGTACTTTCAAACATCACTATACTATAGTATATTATTATATAGCCCAATCGAATTAGGATTTCACCTTGAAAAAATTTTTGATAGCAATTTTCTTTCGGAATTGTTTAGGGGGGGGGGGTCACTGGCAGTCTCAATTTAGATTGCCGGGGTACCAGACCCGTTGCGTCATCCACCATCTTGAATTTAAGGGTGAACTTTTGTTTATTAAATTACTCGTTTATTTTCAATTTTAAACGAAAACTAGTTATTAAAAAAGTTGTTTGAAATTAAATTTCCTACAATTTTGGTTCCTATCATTTTCTTCCTAGGATCGATATTTTTCTATTTATACCAGAAAAAATTGAATTTTTGTTTATTGAACAACTCATTTATTTTCAGTTTTACGCGTATAATTGTGATAAACATGGTTGTTTAAAATAAAATTTCCTACAATTTTGGTTCCTATCATTTTTTTGTCCTAGGATCGATATTTTTCGATGTATACTCGAGAAAAGGAGGGGGTGAAATCTTATCATTGTCTTTTCACGTTTATTGTCAATTTTAGGCGAAAAATTGTGATTAACAAAGTTGTTTAAAATAAAATTTTCTACCTTTTTGTTCCTTGTCAATTTTGCCGTAGAATCGATATTTTTCGATTTATATCTGAGAAGAGGTGGGGGTAAAATTTTACCATCGTATTGTCACGTTTTTGTCAATTTTACGAGAAAAATTGTTATGACTAAAGTTGTTTGACATCAAATTTCCCACAATTTTGGTACTTATAAATTTTTTCGTAGGATCGAAAAAAAATATTAATACGAAAACATCAATAATTAACGCGAGAATACAATACTTATGGGTTCACCCTCACCTCTTCTCAGGTATAAATCGAAAAATATCGATCCTACGGCAAAATTGATAAGGACCAAAATTGTAGGAAATTTTATTTTACACAACTTTATTTATCACAATTTTTCGCGTAAAATTGACAATAAACGTGAAAAGACAATGATAAGATTTCATCCCCTACTTTTCTCGGGTGTACATCGAAAAATATCGATCGTAGGAAAAAAATGATAGGAACCAAAATTGTAGGAAATTTTATTTTTGACAACTTTGTTTATTATAATTTTACGCGTAAAATTGAAAATAAACGAGTTGTTCCATAAACAAAAATTCAATTTTTTCGGGTATAAATCGAAAAATATCGATCCTAGGAAGAAAATGATAGAGACAAAAATTGTAGGAAATTTAATTTCAAACAACTTTTGTAATAACTATTTTTCGTTTAAAATTGAAAATAAACGAGTTATTTAATAAACAAAAGTTCACCCTTAAATTCAAGATGGCGGATGACGCAACGGGTCTGGTACCCCGGCAATCTAAATTTAGTCTGCCAGTGTGCCAGTGACCACCTCTAAACAATTCCGAAGGAAAATTGCTGTCAAAAATTTTTGCAAGGCTTGCCCCTTTTTGGAGCTAATTTGATTGGGCTAATTCTAGTTTAATAAGACGGAGTATTGTCACACGAGAGTTTTAAAGCACTCCTCGCTTACGTCTTATTAAACGTGTGTAATATATTATTTTATCTACTTTGCTTTATTAGTTCAGTAAATTTTGGCTGTTCAAGTTTTCGTATTACCCTAGGGAATTTTGCGTGGGTTGGTTACACTGACATCACTGACATTGACATTTCGTATTTGAATTTCAAAATCTAGTAGCCCTAGGGCAAATTCAATAACTACTTACGTACGTTCGCGAAATGGAAGACAAAAATGTAGAATTGACCTCTACACCCCCAGAAATGCGCAAAGCTGCTCAAGAAATTTATTGAAATACAATTTAACCTTGACACCTACGCACGTCTACGTGACAGGCTGATGTACCAATTTAACAAAACTAAAAGTTACCAAAAGTAGTGTGATTATATGAATATTTATACACTACTTTCGATGTAATAATGAGATCATTAGTAACGCAAAGTAGATAAATAATTTTTAACATTAATAACTTGAAAGTTTCCTGTAGCATACAATCGTAACGTTATCAGTAATGCCAGTGGAGAAATTAGAAGTCCGCGGTTATTAATTTTTTGAAAACCCTCAATTACCAAAGGAAGTATAATATCAATTACAGTTTGTTTGCTAAAACGATATCGCATTTCAAACTCTCTATCTCTGAAGTACTTCATAGAGTTATTTATATTCCTTATGTAACGTTTGGGCAAACGTCTTCAATGATTTTGTTCAATATATTCTTCAACATTTACTAAATGCTCAAAAAAATCTTCCATTACGTTCCAGGAGGTCTAGTTTACAAATTAGAAATTAGAACAAATTACAACTTTGTAAGATTTCTTTTGGATAGCAGTGAAATTTTCATGTCAATGTCATTCACTTATATAAGTAAGACTCAAGTCCGGGTTCGAGGTGACTCAAACTTATCCCAGGCTTGAGTTGAACTTGACATTGAATTTGAGAACGTGAGTCAGACTCAACTTGGGGCAAACTCAAGTGGCGACTATAAATACGGCCCTTAATGCAGCAACTCGTTTCTAAATTATCTCTAAAAATTACTCCAATAATCATCACCGAATTCTTCACTGAATTGCGTCGTCTCGTTCCGTTTTAATTAATTTTTTGCGAATAAAAAGTAAGCCGCGGCACCCAAGGCCTGTCACACAGGGTGGAATTATGCGTTTTCCCTCAAAGAGAATGCCGTATGAAAGATACCTAACAGGCCCACGTTAGGGCTGCAACGTACCTCTGTGGGGGTAATCTAATTACATGCATGCCATGTCGACAATGTCACTTTCATAAAGTGCATCGCGCCAAAAATCCCGCAGCTGCAGGCAGAGTCGTAGGCGGTGTCCGTTTATATACGGGTAAATTAAATGGTGATACATATATCGTGTCTTTAAAGGGATGTATCGGGAATCGAATTAAATTATCAAAGAACTTCTTTTCGGTTTCGGTTTCCCCATCGAAGGGCAATTTTCTCGGTAAACCCTCAAATGATTCTAGGAAGAGCATAAAACCTTTCGATATCCGATAGTAATTCTAGTGCGCTCCCAATAATACAGAGGGGTTATTTATAAAATCCTTTTCCTCTAGAAGAACACTCAAATATATAGAATCCGCGCGGCATAAGGAAAAGCAATCAGGAAATCCAGACGGATAAATGCCGCGGCTTTCTGTTCCAGATTTACTATTCGCATTAACTAGCCGAAGGAGACCTGGACGGTTAGCCAAGCGTCAATTCCGCAAAAGAGAAATCGCTTAGAACCAACCAAACAATGTTTAAAATCGTTTATTTTCAGGTTTCCCTGTTTAAAAAAAAATCTAACAGCACACTAAACGGCATAATAAATTTTAGTGACTTAACGGTTGCAGTGACCCGAACGTAATTGTATCACATTTTAGTAAGAACCTAATGTACACGCTACATATATATTCAACAATTCATATACCTAACGTAAGGCTCAAGCGCGGGGTATTAAAACCTTTTGTTAAGAAATTTACGGTTCAAGTGTTCAAGTTATATTGTATTGTACAGTTTAGTGCGTAATTTAACTATGTATTATCATAACGTTTAGCACCTTTACGTAAATCAGAGAAAATCCGTGTAAATTTTCATCTTATTCCTTCTGATATTGAGTTATATCCCATTAAGGAAATCCTCTTTTCGAGCAGGCGCATCCTTTTCTCTTTCCAAACGGCGATAATCGTGGAAAATTTCAATTAAACACGAAACATTGCCCCTCCTCGTTTTCATTAAGTGTTCAAAAACCGCCTAGACGGCTCCAGAGAGCCGGAGTCAGTTGGCAGCAGCTTGAATGACAACCCCTTAATAAAAGACTTCTTCCACTGACAAATGTTCTGTTAATGTTTCCTAAATAAGTTAATTAAAATCTTCACTTTAGAACCCTTTTGCCTTTCACTATGAAACGGGTCGTAGGGCGAGGACCGAATACAAAATACGAACTCAAATTCCTTCTTCCATCAACTATGTGGAAAGATAGAGCTATTTGAATTTTGAACGGTGCGTGGCAGATGGGCGGTTACTTGGGATTAGGGAAACGAATGGCGCAGATTGTTTTTCCACCAACTTGTCAACATCTTCGTCTTAATGGAACGTTCCAGCCGTTAACCAAATCGCATTGCGATCGTTTTTGTTCAGGAATAATTAAATAACTCACAAATATTCCGTGTGCGTATACAAATCCACACAGTCTGACTGTTCAGAAAGTTCCTAATAATAATTTCTTTGTTGAAAAATATTTACCAGCGGCACCATTAAATTTATTGCAGACTGAAAGTACATTTTGGCCGACAATCAATTTATGGTATTGAAATTTCAGGGGAAAAACGTTTCACGTAAACTTCCCACGATTAAGTCTGACTGGTGCGCAATTATCGATTGCAGTAAAGCTCCAAAATCTTTCTAGGACAATATATTTTGGCAAAGATTTATCGTATTTCCGTTTCATTACCTGAACTTGTTTTACTGCCGGCGTCGTATTTTTCCTAACTCTACATTCCGTTACGTACTCTTTCTTAATAAAAACCTCTTTCTAGTATTCCAACGGTCCCCGAGGAGTGGAAACTTTAGCAAAAGTAATTTAAAATATTGCTCGACGCGCATCCATCCCGTGGGGCACGACCCGACGAAAAAAGTTTGATTTCCCGCGAAAAATGTAACAGTACGACTTTGTCGCGGACATGTTTTACTTTTATACCAGAGTTCGCTACGAAAACGGCACACTAAAAATTTACGGTGTGTTATAGGTTGGTGTTTTGTGTATAAACGACGAAGATACAACGCGGAGAACAAAGATTTTAAGAAAGGAAGTGCCGTTAAAAACACGTAAAACCGGCAGCAGTAGTTTGTTCTACGGATATTATATTTGTTCAATAAACAAACAGAAAAAAAAGTTGAAACGCTCGTAGCGCTTTAGAGATATTTTATAGTGTTTAGAATGGGAGCAAATTCACATGTACGCTTTTTATTCCGCCATTTTTTTTTAATAAATAATTGTTTACGGGGGCTGCGTACACGTGACTTGGTATGTTTAATAGGTGACTTGGCCATTCTCGAGGTACTGAAAAACCTCATTCGCGGGGAGAACGACGTATTCAGTTAGCCTTTATTGCAGAATTCCTTGCGACTCTATTTTAGAACAATATGAGCCTTTATTTCAGCTAAATGGCGGTATCTTCAAGAAAAGAGCGACACTGAGGATAAAAATCGTGATGTGTTCATCAGAGTACTTTCTCATATATAGGGTGTTTCAATATGCGTTTGCCAAATCCAAACGGGAAATAGATACAATTAATTTAAGCAAAAAAAAATTAAAATGCATTTCTAAATACATGTATTTAAATACTTAACAACACTATGTAACACTAGTTTGAACCATGCTGTTAAAAAACCCTTTTTAGAAAATGGTATTACAAAATCGTGATGTTCATCACAGTACTTTCTCATATATAGGGGTTAATTTAAGCAACATACCGAAAAACGACGAGTACCTATAAAGTACTCCTCACAGTAGATTTGGGCAAAAATGTTACAAAACTTTTTTATATATTAATCTAATGTGGAATAGGTACTCAAAATTTTATAAAAATTCTTGGAGCAAATTTCAGGAAAAATTCAAAAAATTGAAAAATGATACAAAGTGTCTTTCACAGAAGATTTTGCAAAAAACGATAGAAAAGTTTATTTTATACTAATTCAATGGTAGAATATATATTCTAAATTTAAAATAAATTCTTGTAGCACATTTTGAGAAAGATTTAAAAACCGAAAAACCACAAGACACAAACGTTTTCTAACAAAATCGTTAGAAAACTCTTTTATACCTATTTAATCGTAGGTACAATAAATATTCAAAGTTTCAACAAAATTCTTGGAGCGAATTTCGAGAAAAATTAAAAAAACCGAAAAATGACAAGAGTAAACTACCCTTTTGTCCTGGCCGATTTTAATGAAAAGCCTATTTTCACGTCCCGGTATGGTACAAAGTCTAAATACAATGTTTTGACCGTTTGTGGTTTTTGGTTTTTGAGAAAATCCTACCACAGACATACATACACACATACACATACACACATACATACAGACGGTTTTCCAAAAACATGTTTTTTAGACTCAGGGGACCTCAAAACGTTCAGAAATGCTAATAACTAAATTTCGAAAAATCAACCCGATTACTCTTTCATATATGAGTACCTCATATGAGAGAGTAAAAAGTCTCTATTATTATTATTCTCGCTATTATTCATTAATTTTAGCAAAGAAGTGCATCTCGCAAGCGTAAGTATAATTATTATAAAATCAATCCTACATCGAACTAGACATTTTACAACAAATATCGATCCAAATTATAATAACAGATAGTTAGAGAATAACTTCCTATAACTATCAACTAGCCCACGTAGTTCCTTCACTGCAACTTATTTAACTATTCTACCTCATTTTATATTTATTCGCTGAATGGTTTTAATTAAACGTTATCGGTCGTTTGGTATTTCGACTTCTAACTTAAGTTTGTTTGCTTATTGAGGCAACTTCTGCATTTTGCTAGTTATTCTATTTTCTTTTTATTATTATCTGCCCTAACTCACTCCAGACGTGACCCTATAATACATTTACATTACATGACTTTTGATTCGAATTTTAGTTGTGACAATATAAGACCTGATAAATTTAAAGTAGATTTTATCGTACGGATTCTACATAAATTTTGAAACCTTCTGATTTGATCGATTTTTAATTACTAGTTAGATTTCATGTCCATCGTGGGGAAATGCTCGTTGACGGTCCAAGAAATTGTTGGCGTACTTAGATGTCGACACAATGTGCATTCCATAGAAGTTCCACGTTAATCAACCTCATTACTTTAACGAAAAAGTGTATATGTTGTATTAATGGTAAACACTTTCGTAGAGGCATAACTAATGTATATATCTACCACGGGATAGATTTCTGTAAGTGGATTTTATTCGACAAATTATTTAAACAATCGCGAACGATTAAAAGATATCAAAATTTAATTTGATTTGGATGTAGCAATACAGTATTTTCAACTATTAAGCACATATAACAACTCTAATTAAACTTTGAATATAAGGTTTTGATGCTAAAACCGTATAATCCTCCTCTTGGTGGACTTACAACTAGCCTTTGAAGCGATACATCGGATTAATTTTTGTTTATGAGTTGTAGTTAAAGCTTCTTAAAACGTTTTATTTGAGGTTATTTAATTTTTGATTAAGTTTACAGTTTAAACATTGTTAATTATTAGCTTTGCCATGATGTTTTTAAGTTTAAGTAGCTTCCATGCTATGCAGGTGCCAAATATGATGTAAACTATGTTTAATGTTCAAGCATAAAGCATGGAATATGGAATATCAACGTAATCAAATATGAATATTATACATTATTATACAGATTTTTGGGCAATATACTACACTTTTGATTACTCTATATTTCGAGACACGGCGATGATCTCCATTCCCCCTTTTGTCGACTTTCATAAAGGAATAACCATTCATATTTTGTGAAAGAAAAGAGAAACCGTCGCCTATTGAGTTTAAGCATATTGAAATTCGATTTAGCGCAACGTTTACACATTCCACCACTTTACTAAAACGACGGAAAGTGCATATCTAATTCAGCTGAAATAAACGCTCCAAATAAAATTCCTGTTATTGTTGTTCTGTTTTATTTTTGGACACATTCACCACCGAACAGCACATGCAAATATAATGGACCTAATAATGCCCTTTTGTATGTTTTGGGTTGTCTTTAACGGTGGACTTTTAAAAAAAAGTTCACCTCTGTTTTGTGGTGGGTTGAAATAAAGGCGAGTGTGCTTTCAAACGTCTGATGAATTGTCATATTAAAACGTAAATTGTAGGTCCTAATTGTCCAAGTACTTTAGTAAAAAATAAAGATTTATATTTCTTTTGCTAAGACTCCGCCACTTAATAATTTAAAATGCATCAACGCTACAACTATAATCCGATGAAAACCACACACACACAATCTTTTTGAAATTTCGACAGAAATGGAAAAATCTCAATAATTTTTCTTACGTATGTTTCGTCGTTCATTCGTTTTCAAAGGAATTAATTTATTTTTTCCTTCCACGGAATTTCGCGACGTTTCTAATTTCGTCGACTGAAAGCGACTGTGTTGTGTCGAAAAATGTTTATATCAGTGTTTAATATTATCGATGTAAGTACATGTTTTCAATTTTTCTCCGTTCCATAGAACCCGTTTTTCATCTGCCGACAAGTTTTCCCTCAGTAACCCCTCGGGAAATTTCCCTCTTCTGCTCGTCTACAAAACCGCAACCTTCTTCACCTTTCCCGGAAGGCGGTAAAAAGTAGCGAATTTCACCGACTGCAAATACGTTCGAAGTGTGACAAATCTACATGTACAAATAAAAGTAAGGAAAATCATGTATAAAGGCGACCACTTGTCGAGGCCGTCCAATAAATCTGGTCTTTTTATCCGACCCTAAAGAGCTCAAGAAAACACGAAAATTGCCTTAGCGGGCTCTGATAGTAAACACTAGAACAGGAAAAATTTATAAAAGCGCGTTTTGAGAAATATCAATAGGATTTTAGTCTAAACGGATAGAAAAATCTCTATCGAGACACATAAAATGCTTTTAACAATATGTATGCCGTGAAATAAGAGTTTAATATTTTCAATCCCGTACTTCCGCAAAACCGACTACGTCGGTCGCTCTTACTCCGCGGAACCAATTTCAATTAATTTCTCCCAGATAATTCTGAAAGCTAGCAAAACAAAGCTTTCAAATCTCTGGCAATATTTCAATAAAACGTGTCTCTTTTCCAGGCCCACGATCCACGATACACGAGCCAGATATCGTTCTAACACAGGGATCCGTTTCGCCTCTTTAAAATCAATCCGGAAAAATTACTGTTCTTCTTTTTTAATTTGCAATTTGGCGCAGCCAGCGAACGGCAGCTATTTAATTTGATAGCGGTTGGAAAACGTTCAAAAATAGAGAAACCCGCAAAGCATATTGTCGAAGAAGTGTTTATTGCTGTCTCTGAATTTTTCATTTTTCAATAGATCGAATGGGAAGAACCACTCTATTAATTGCTTTGTTTCCACTCTGCCATTTGTGTCATTCTTTACAATATTGGTCGATATGTGATCGAAACCATTATCGACAAGATATTCATCATTCAATGACAATCATCAATCACGAATCAATCATAATCATTCAATCAGATTGCTAATGAGCAATCTGATTGAAAATAAGCAAAAATGAGCAATAATGATTAAAAATGAACAATAAATCGTTTTGACGACAATTTGTGTACTAACTAATTGTGTGATAAACTTGTACATGATGGTCACTTTCATAACACCCGCATATATAACTAACAACGTCAAATGATGCAAAGTTGTTCAAAATTTGCCACGCCAATTGGGTCTTTATGTTTTTGTGTACAACTGTCGATTTCCTTATTTGTACTGTATTGGATTATCCTCCTTACCTGTATAGAGTAAAAATTACTAGTTCATCAGTATACGAAATAAGTTATCTAATTTATACGTTTGTAAAGTTGTCATTATTACTACATTATCATTGTTTTAATTATTCTGTTATAATGGCAATAAAAGTTAATGCCAAATTTAAAATAAGACCGAAAATGAGTCTGGGATTAGCTAATTACTAATACAGAACAATTACAAGTGAAGATTTTAGAACTGTTTCAAGGAATTTCACCAGAAAACATACGAAATGCTGAAAGATATACGAATTATACTGAGCTTTGAGGAAAATATTTCATGTAGTTTTATTAACATTATTTGTTTTTTTTTAATCCCTATTAAGTATGCGTTCTGCGTTTCGACCCATTTCATAAATTATTAAATTAATAGTTTAAGATAATTGATGGTGTCTGTTAACGATGACTAGAGTGAAATTCAAATAGGAATGGGCCTGTCATTCATTTTTCGCGCCATAACATTAACAGTCACTTATGGCTAAATATTGTCTTATGTTCATTTATAGGTTAGGTTTATAAAATGAAATTCTTATACTCTAGTATTAGGGGAATTGGATCAAAATACCAGCAGCTATATACTCAGCCAGTTGAAACCTAAAATAAAAAACTCACATGGTAATTGTTAAAACATTACTATCGCGTTTTGCGTCGATACCATTTCTATTTAAATTTTATTCTGATCTATTACATTTTTCAATTTAATCGTTGTTTCCCTATTTCTATGTTGATTTATGTCAGCTTGCAAAACGTCATTTCATTCACTCGAGTAATAAAGAAAATACGGGAGAAATAAGGAAATACGTTGTACTTTCTTAAAATATATCGAGAACTACAGTTATTCTGAATTTCTTTTCAGCTACTTATGAAAGTGTGCAACATTTTTATAACCTGAACAACTTTGTATTTAAACTTGAATTCACAATCTTGACAAAGTCACAATCTTGAATTACAAGTGACTGGTATTATTATTAATTAGGAATGCTTCGAAACGCTGGTATGAATTATTTTAGGCAAAATGAACGGAAGTAGTAGAGAATGATCAAATATCCTAATTCGACAGTGACAGGAATTAAATATTCGGAACGTACTTTATAAAGTAAATAACACGAATAAACAAATCCCGATTTTCCCACTTTTTCCTCGAGTGAAAAGAAATTAAAACCAGTAAAACAAAGTCGTCTCTACTCTCGTCCCATTTCCATAATTCGTGAAAAATCGCCGGGAGCCGTCGTTATTATTACTCGCCAATATTCAAATTGGCCGCAAGAGCCGCTAGACGTAGGAAGAAATTCACGCCATAAATCAGAGCCGAAATACATTTGTTCGGTCTGCGAAAATCATTATATCGAGAATCGTCGAAACTGCCGTAAATCCTATCAGTCCTGGTGGATCTGAATCGAAAAGGGAACAGATGATAATTTGAAAAAGGCCGCAGGACTTGGATTTTTATGGCAACGTTCTTGAACGACCAGATACTGGGAGGAAATTTAACGCCGCGTGCAAAATCTTGTGGCGGATCTGTGCTGATTCTTGCATAGGATGTTTCCAGTGCGGTCGAAAGATTTTTACATACCGATAGCGATACTCGTTTAGGGCGTAGTTATTTAGAATTACAAAACTTGTGCGACATTAACTCCCGGAGTTCTTGAAGAAGCTTTGCTATGTCTTGAATTTTAGGTAACTCCTGCGTTTACCTCATTTCTCCCCGAAAGTGACCCATTTGCTTTCACTACGCAAAACTTTTCGAAACGAATTCGTATAAAAGCCTTCAACTACGTTTTATTACGGTAACGTACACCCTTTCCAGAAGTCGATACTTCCAAATGTCGGGCGAGTGGAAACTCTCTTTGGCAAGCACGTGCTTGACGGGACGCTAGTCGACTTCCTAATTTCCTCATTTTACACCTAACTGACAGCTCGCTTGTAATAAGAAATCGTACATTCGAAGAACCATTATTGTCTGTTGCGAGATTTTTTCCCTCACTTACCTTTCTCTTTTTAGTGTTTGGCGAGTTCCGGAAGGAAGAGGATTTCCTGGAAATAGATTTGCTTTTGTAGTCATGATGCACGATGAAGGAAATCCGCAAGAAACACGGATTTATTTCTAAAAATAAAAGGGTTTCCACTTACAGGCACTTTAAATCTTTTGTGAATTTTAGTCAAGTTGAATTCGTTATATCCCTTTTTTTTTCATTCAAACTGTCCTTATTAATCAACATGAATAATGTTCATTGAAAAATAGGTCAGAAAACGTGGGCAACAGAAAGGTGGAAATTGCAAAAGCAACAAAATTAAAGGTAGTTAAAGACTAATAAGCATGAATGCGATCAAATCTATTTTAATGAGTATTATTTTTTCAATAAACTCGCGATGTTGCTTTCGAATTATCTCGCACCTTTTAATAACATTAACAAATGAAACGTTGAAATGTCTTTTCGGCACGTAAAACTTTCCGCGTTTGTCGATCCCAACATCCCAGTTCTGTATAGCTAGTTAGGTGTATCTAGGACCAAATTGAATTTTCAAAGTTACCTATCAATGCGGGATATCATGAATCCGTTATTGGCGCTATTGGGATCGGTTCTGCGAATAAAACTTCGTTATAGGTGTAGCTATGATGTTTTGAAAACAAATATCTAGTTTCCAGTTCGTTAGTGTGCCACGTTTGAAGTGCATAGCACTCGGATTCAAAAATCAGAACTCTGCCCGTGATTTAATGCAACGAAATTGATGTTAGCATTACAGTTTGTAAAAGATTCTGACTATTCAGTCAGTTCCTTCACCACATGGCAACTTTAAAATTACTCAACAATTTGACAACATTATTGTAGTTAATGAATTGTTGGAAGATGTTAAGGCAATCCTCTATTAAAACTGTGGATAATTAACCCTCCCCATTAATTTCTAATGAGGTTTCACTGAGGAAAAATCAACACAGTGTTAAAGAACCAACCTACAAGTATTAAATAAAATTTAATTGTGCATTTCGTCCCACAGAGTGGTGCAAGATCTTTTAAACTGAGCGCATTTTGTAGTGAAAATTCCAGATAGTAAATTACCAAAACGGAAATGCTAAGCAAAACATTTCCAAATAAAACCACAATAAAGTAAATCCCATTAAAAATACGATTCTAGCTGTGCAGTCGTTGCACTCGTTAACGATTAAAAATAATCGCCTCAACAGCTTCAGCTTCAGCTGGTATTTCTCCCGCAGCTCGCTGATGATCGTCGGAAATTAGGGAATTCCCAGAACAACACAAAAAAGATAAATGGCGTGCCAATGAATATCAGCAGTTTTGGTGCAAAATTATTTTTTTTTTGTGTTTTCGCGATTTTATCGTCGATTGTGTGTGTGGTTATGCGCGATCTATTCCAAACTTGAAATGATCAATAGCTGGAAATTTCTCGAATGTGCATGGATTATTTTATAATCCCGACTAACCGTGATACGTGACTGAAATAAATCTTTTAAAGTTGAAACAATCGCATGATTACCGAGCGAGACTGAAAAAATGCGGTACGGATACACTTAATTTCACATTGCTCGAATTAAATCGCCGCTTCTACGTGCGGACCACAAAACAATATATATTAATGAGGTTATTTGTAGATTCTATTTAAAATAAAAGTTATTCAAATGACACGACCGTATCGAAATAATTAATTATGACAAAATTTGCGTTCGTTTATTTCATTGAATAATGTATTATAACCAAATTCCGTTTATTTGTGATTAAATGAAATTGTGTCGCCTTTCAATTTGTCGACGCCAAAACGCAATATGCTGCATTACGTGTCTTTTTTTTCAATTGTGCAATATATGTCTATGTATGTGTTAGTGTACCTATATGTATAAAAAGTATTGATTATGCCTGCAACTGGAATTGTTGTTTCAACAATTGGTTACCAACTCTGAATTTCTAAACAGGTACCTGCAATTAAAAAGAACCAAGAAGAAATAATGGATTTAATTTTGATATACCTGTTGCACGTACTCGTCAAAAATAACGATTTCATATTGCTGTGCCCCCTAGAAGTATCCGTACATATTTAATAAATCATATTACCAATTCGAATAAATAAGCATGGGTTATATTATAATGTACTTTAAATTTTCTCAATAGTTTGAAGGGGATGTACAGGCTGAAACTTGTTTTCAAACTTAAAATGGTGATGTGTAACATTGTAAGACTTTCTCATATGGCCAGACAAAATATTCATGGCAACATTATCACTGTTTTATAAAATAAATTTAGTATTGAATACTAACATTTTCTCTTATTAGTAAATATTTCTTTTGATTGTTTGTTAGATGGCAAAGGTTTTTGAATACAACTAACTTTATCGAAACGATAAATAAATTTACTTATGTAATATAATAACAACAAATTTCATTGTACATACTTCGAAATAAGAATCAAATCATCGACTTGGAATAAATAAAAACAACCTTACTTGTTGGAGATGTATCAGTTAGACTGAACAATTACTCTACAAACCGATGTACTTAAGGAAGTGCCCTTTAGGACAATTTAAGATAAATATGTTTTAAATAAAATGTATAGGCATTAAACAGCTAACTTAAGTTATGAGATTTGGTATAAATCACCAAAACCGTTTAAAGAAAATTGTACAACAAAATGAAACTTCTCAAGAGTAAAGTGTCCTTTAGAACAGTTTTAGGAAAAAATGTTTCAAATAGAAATTGTATACATTTCATATGATAATTCAAATATAAAGTTTAGTGGACATATTCAAAGCCAAAAATTTGATAAATTGAAAATGTTCAGGAGTAAAGTGCCCTTTAGGGAGGATTTAGAAAAAAATATTCCGAATAAAAGTTGTACCCATTAGTTAGTTTAGTTCAAATCTAAAGTTTGTTACGAATCGGTAAAGACGTTTTTGAGAAAATTGAGAAAAACTGAAAATTCACAAGAGTAGAGGGCCCTTCGTACAAGATCTGTCAAAATAGGGATAACAGCAATCAATAAGGATCGAATAGTAAAGTAAACATACAAAGTTTAAAAAACAAACGATAGACCAGTTTTTGAGATAATCAAAAAAAAACTAAAAATTACGAGTAAAATGCCCTTTGCCCTTAACTGATCCTGATGAAATTTATGTGGCCGCGAGTTTTCAGGGGACCCAGTTTAAATACAAGATTTCAACTTTCCACTATTTATAATTTCTGAGAAAACGCTGACCACATACACACATATACATACCTACATACACACAGAGACATGTTTCCAAAAACATATTTTTCGAACTCAAGGGACCTCAAAACGTCCAGAAATGCCAATACCTCAAATTCCAAAAATCAGCACGATTACAATACTTTCTCTTATTATATGAGTATCCCATATGAGAAAGTAAAAAAAAAAAGAATTATTGATTATTTAAATGAATTAATTGATGAGTTACCGATCTTCCCTCAGTACTTGTAATTGGGTCATAATATCAAATTACATGTCACAAATCAAATCAAATGTAATTGGGTCAAAATATCAAATATGTAATGTGGGAATACTTCGTGGCCTGAAAGTATTCTACTGAAGGATATGCACCAAGTACTATTTATAATTTATCTTCACAAAAAGCATGATTTATAGGAACACATGAAACTGTAATGGCATTCTAATACCATAATTTATCAATATTCTGTTTATTTCGTTGTGTTAACAAACATTGTAAACAAAACATTAGATTGATAATTACACATCGTCATACTATATTTGTGAAAACATTCTACCAAACTGTAACTCATCATAACAGATTTAAATTATTAGTTAATACGAAGATCGAGTTACGATTAAATTAAATGAAATATAGCACAGGTAGTTAAAATAACATATTCAAAGTACCTTAGTGTCTATGACGCCAGGCGCATTAAAAAATATAAGTATGTACGTGTACCAAAAGCGACACTTTCAATAAAATGACTAAAATAATGCGTTTAGTTCTGGAATACCTTCTGTGGGTAACTGTCAAAATTTTTAATTGTTATGAACGGTATTACGTTACATAAGTTATAGTCTTAAATTGGAAACAACGTATAACCTAGTTTTTTTTGCTCTTTATAAGTTCTGATAAATAGTGTGATTCACAGTTCAAATACATGTAAATGCAATTTCATTGTAATATTATTTCCAATGTCAATCGGTATTCTGTTGTAGATATGATTGTTTTATTTAAAAAAACAGAATGTGTTAATTTTGCAAAATCTTTTTGCCTGTAATATTATTTTTTGCACGTTAGCGCTATTTGGTCCGTCATTATGAAAATCAATCGTATATTATTATTATTAAGATCAATCACGATTAATGTCTCAACAGATTTATACACGTACATATAATTTATCTAATGTTATTGAAACAAATCAAAAATACCTTCATGTTGATATCGTCAGGTGGAATCAAACTAACGGATTCCGGAACGGCACTTGACAAACGGCACTATTACAATGACGATTAAAAGAAATCACGACCCGACCGAAAGAGCACTTCCGACGAAGTGTACGTCAAAATCGTTCGAAATACGACAAAACTTCGCAGTAGGCTTCCTAGTGACTCAGTTTTACGCAAAAAAAACTCGGACACCGGTACCGATCCGACGAATCACGGCCCTAGCCGTTGAGAGCCGCAAAAAGTTATCTACGCCGAGCGTACGAGTTTTGCTGATAACATTTTCTGAACGTTGAACGTTCGCATCGCTTTATATAATTTTTCTGTACTTGTACCTTTCGTATTTTTGGTTAATAGACGACTGTGTTAAAATTTGAGGAATTAAGCCGACACGTTTATAATTAACTAGAATGACGTACTGACCTCTTCACTTAATCTTCGCTTAACACGTCTAATCAAACGGGAAACCTAGTTTGGATGTCGTAAAACTTTTAATCTTCTTTATATTTTCGCGCAGGTGCCATTCTCCCTATAGAATGTGAGAGTCTACGAAACTTCTGTGTCGTCTAATAGAAATAAAACCACCGTAAACCCGGTAGAGCGTTACGGGGACCTTATCGAAATTGTCGCAGTAAGTTTTTATTTTTTGACAAACGTAATTAAATGGAACGAAAGAAAGTTCGCCGCGGGACACGGAAAGTGCATCAACTTCTAGACTGGCACTGTTCGGGCGGCGTTAAACTTTAATTAAATGGAAATTTTAAATTCATTAAAATATTTTTCAGGATAGCTGAAACATCGCCGTAACGTTGAGATTTCCATCTTCCTAAATTAAAAAAGTAGAAATTAGTTTAGCACGAATTATGGAGTGTAGTGAAACTCTAAAAGTTTCTCATAATTAAACTTGCCCGGTGGATTTTTGGCCCTGGTTAATAATCTGTTGGCACGCAGGGTATTCAAACTCGCTTTTTCTCCTTCCTTCGCACAATACACTTATCAATAAAAGTGCCCGCCCTATTCTCTTACCTTCAAGATTTTCCTGTTGTATTGTTCTCCTTTTCAAATACCTTTTTCACCAGCGATATTAAGACGTAACGATGTTGAGGATATTTGCATACAAAGGATGTTACTCGTTTGGAAAAGACAATACGACCCGTACTCCTATTAAACTTTCGTAGTGCTACGTCGAAATGTGCAATATGCATTTTGTGTCGCCGTTGCGAATATTTTATTTAATTGCTAAGAGGTGCTCGACGAAGTAACAGTCAGGAATGGAGTTTCCTTTGTATCGGATATTTGTATTTTAATCAAGAAGTTGTATCGAGTGGAGGGAACACTTATCCGTTTACCCTTCCTCAGACAAATCTACTACGAAATAATTGAACGCAAAATGTGATCGAGTAGAAGTTTGAACATTTCCCTCAACTTATTCGCTATCTAAAAGTTTATTTACTTTCATGTTAATGAATAACCAATGACTTCTTCAAGATTATGAGAGAAGCTTCCTGAAGAAGGTCAGTCTTTGCGCTGACCACATTTAATGGTATACTTTGTCCAGTCAAAGTTGGAACGGCAACAAAAACACTTAATGGACTTTTAAGTAGTGAAAGCAATGCCGCCTGGTCGTCCATGGGCGTATCATTACGGATAATAACTCTAACAATGAATTCACTTTTAAATAGCATAAATAAATGGCACACACATACACACACCACTGCTTTCTCGAGTGTAAGTGCCGAAGAAGAGTACACCTGCTCCATAGAAGAAGAAGAAGATACAAACGAAGTGCCGCTGTCGTAAAAAAAAATTGCGACCCAATGGACCCTTTAATTCTTTATCTGTAGATAACCATACCTTCACATATACGATTTCATTTGGGCGACTGCACGAACACTAACACCTGCATTTTAAAATATACAAGTCCCATGGTTTTGTATAGAGATAACGGGCTCACGCTTTTCGAATGTCCTCGGTAAATTCAAATTTTGTAGAGTGTTCTGAGAGCTACTGGTTAGAGTATACCTATATTACTTTAGATTTAATTGCTAGAATTTATAAGTTGTATGATGCAGCCAGGATGGCAAGAGGCAGGAAGATCGTGTACCACATAGTACGAGAAAAAGATACTTGTACACCTACCATTAGGTGTATATACGTATATAACAATGTTGACAATTTCCAACTTACACATTATATTTTTTCCTTAATAGATTTAAGAAGGAATTTAAAGGTAATGATTGTTGGAAATTACTTTGTAATTATGCAAGGTCCACAGGATTAAATGAATTTAAATTATTTTGTGCCAGATTATTTCACTCGAAGACTTTGATAACACCTCAAAAATACACTCTGTAAACCACACTAAAATTTATTGCATATGCGAACACCAAAACACACATTAAATCATTATGGTAATGGTGTCTCTTAAATTCAAATACGGACACACGTATTTCCATTTAAACCCGCCTTATCCGACCTTAAACTAGTTTTTCGATATATAGCGAAGAATTTGCTTTTAATTCCCTACCCAGGAATTTAGCATATAATAAAGTTTAGCGCCATACTCATATCCAGAGCTCTACATTCGCCATTACGGCCGCATTAAACTGTATTAAACAAACTTTCTCTGCTCGTCAACCAATTAAACTAGCGCTTTGAGAAAACTCATTTGAAAATGACTCATGGGAAATTTCTCCCGTCCGCGTCAAAACTACTACGCCCTTCGCAGAAGTTGGTACGAGTATGTTCGAGCTACTAGTTGAACGCCTTGGGATTTGCACGTAACGTTAGGAATGTTTTACATGTATGCGGTTTTTTTATTACGATGATGGTTGCATTGCACAAAGTAATAATTCGTCCTTGTCACCTTAAGCTAAATTACCTTAGTGATTAGAGAAAGAGAGGTTCTATTACATCGAATCAAAAGCTAATGTGTTGTCTATTAAAAACGCGTGGAAATCAGTTTATGCACTTTTTACGTCGCCGCAGTAGCAGTTTAAAATGTTGGAGCCATCAAGCATTTTTAAATTAAATTTTTCACCAAGTAGCAGTTTTTAATACCGTTATCCAATTTGCAGGCGCAGGTTTTCTGCCAAAAGTGCAGTTTTCCATTTTCACTGAGAAATGTATTAACAGAAACGACATAAACTAAATGGAAGTAATAAACATTTTCCATTTGACGGGGAAATTAGATTTTTTCTTTCTTTGAATTTAAACTTTTCAAAGTTCATCTCCGAATGAAAGCGTCATTAAATAATGCGTAGTGTCCTGGCACTGTTAAACGAATTGAAATATTTTGCTGCGTGACAGGATACTGGAGATCGAACCATGACCTGTCATCACGAAAGAATTTCAAACTCCTGCTGAAGATTTAACGTCGACGAGGGAATTTTATCATCGCCGCGTTTCACCTTGCATGCTTTTATAATTCAAAATACGTTTCCGGTGTTGTAAATGACGCGAAACTGAAATATTTCATACTTCCTCATAAATTTACCTAAAATTTCACCTGAACAAATTTTAATTCGAAAGATTAGAATTAATGTGTATTATGGATTCGCAGCACTTCAGAATTTAAACATGACGGTAATTTGAAAGTCAGAGGTTCTGTGAATATCTAAACGCTTCTCCTTTAAATTTTTTGGCATTTTATATGTATATACGCCCGTAAGAACCGAGACGAGATGAAAAGTTAAAAATTATTTAAAACGGAATCCGAAAGCTCCAACTTCAAAGGCTATCAAACTTCTCCAATTCTGAATCGCCATCATTAAATCCTCCGGCCCCTTTTTAGGTACCATCAACACAAGTAATTATCATACATGCATTTAAATGCGCCGGTATTTGGCATAATTTCCATCAAAACACACCTGAATCTACATATCAAAGAGTGTGGAAATGCACTGTTACTCGGCACCGTACTCAAATGCACAAGAGAGTGCTTGCAATTCATTTTGGTCATTTCAAATGGCACGTTTGGATTTCTCTCTGAACAGATTGTGTGATTATTGTTATTGAAGGCGAGCTGTATAGGCGGGCAAATTGCTGGAAAAAAATCCAACGTCGACTTTGCACTAACAATCATCCCTTGTAGGTTAAAACAGGCTGCTGCTGACTCGTATCAAATTGTCGTACAATTTGAAAAAATGTCATTTCCGTAAAACTGCAGAGAGGTTAAAAATGAACCATGACTTATTTTCGATTGACTTGGATTTTATATGTTCGGTAATCAAACGTATCTAACTCTATTTTGTCTTCACGCCTTATTCATTTTCAGGTCTTAAAATTTAAGAAACTAATCTTTCCGATATCTCTTCCCGCGAGATGTTGATTCAACCATTTAATCTTGTTTCTCCAATAAATTTTGAATAGTTTAAATACATTTAATCTACAACGCAGCAGATCAGCTTTAAGGCTCGCTCGGAGATCTTATTAGTACGGCTTTCTAGAATATTCAATCGGGAAGCCACTCTTTGGAGAACATTAACATTCTGAGTAAGTCACTTGAGATAAATGGAGGAATAGCTAGTTGGTTACGGCCTGGCCGCACAGAGATGTTTAAATTTTGATCCTGCCGCATTAAGGGAAGTAAGGAGAGCTGCGGTCGAAATTAGAGAAAAAAAAATTGATTACATTTCCATGAAAGTAGATGGACCTTTTCTAGGTTTTAAAAACTGGTCGTTAAAAATTATTTATTTGAGATGTTTATTCGTATGTATATGAATGTACGTTATGCATGGATTCATAAAAATATGTTTATTCGTACCGTGGCGAATCCAGGGGAAAATTTGGCTCGAATAAATTCACAGTTAATATGAATTTGATTTTTAATATCAAATGAGCAGTGTAGTACGTAATACGGTTTAGGTAGTTGTATTGCGCCGAAGGGATTAAAATTTAACAACCTAATTAACATATATCGATTAGAGATTTATGGTGAGCCGCAGAGAAACGGACGTGTTGCAGGCCAGAATTGAAATTAACTTCTGTATTATTCTTAGCTTTATAGCGTTATTCTGTAATTTCCCTATTAGGATTTTCTTCTTAGTCACGATATTAACTTCTGAAGTTGTAAAATTGGAAATAATTCATTTTTCTATTAGACGTGAGGCAGTAAACCCCACCAATTTCCATAAATCTGCATAGTTGGATTCATTAAAACCCGAATTAATACATCCGAAATACTATTCATAAAGACGGAAAAACCGACCTATTCTGCCTATTTATATGGATCCGTTTCGCTTATGTTTTGTTTTTATTTTTGTTAAAAAGACCAAAGCGGGTGCTGGCACGCTTTCGGGACAAAACTTCTCTTCCTAATTATCTTCATTAGTAGTCACTTCATTTTCACCAGGTCGGATCTAATTGTATTTAGCGCTGTCAAACAAATTTCGTTTTGGGTTCTTTTTTCTCGTCCAGACATGGTACATGCAACTAATAGGATTAACTAGACTTAGGGGTGGAGTAGGAAAACGGCATTACGTAAGTTTTGTTGGAAGTGTGAGTTAAACCCACGAAGCTATGTAATTGATATTTGCCTGTACTATTTGTCGTGGAAATTTATTCATTATTTTACTGACGCTTGGGCTATCGCGAAAACTAAATTTTCCAGAAGCGCCGTTTCACAAATGTTAATTTTTCGCTTTCGACGGTCGGGATTAAGACGTCGCATGTCTCGAGACTTGAACGGGACCTATAAGCGGCTTATGCTGTGTAAGATAAAGCGTTAAATCTCTATTTTAAATAATCTAGACGGGAACTATAATAATTAGCATGGCATTATCACATAGTGCGTTATTTACCTAAATCAGAAGCTATTTGTGTAGCGGGTCGTTTACCCCGATCTCCCCCTGTCCCAAATAAAACAAAAAATATCTCCCATTAATTAAAACTGGCCCGACCAATAAGGGCAGACTGAAGCTTAATGACGCCCTCAAGATCGCAATTTAAATTTAAACCTGAAAATTTCTTGGAGATCAACGTTCGCGGAACGTTTTCTAAGGACCATACCGGAAGATAGTTTTACTAATTGCCGGCATTTTCCTTTTTCCAGGACGGCGAACGCGGCGACCTCGAGGGCCTCGCCTCAAACTACGCTCACTTGTTCAGCACGCACTACGTGGACGTTCTGGCACACCTCGAAGAGCTGAGGAGGGCCGAGTGGAACGAAACGTCGACGGAGAGAAAAGAACGACCGTCTACCACTCCAGAGGCGTTTCAGGGAGCCATCACCGTCGTCTCTAGCGTCGGAATGACCACCTCGCAATCACAACCGATATACGTACCCGGAAAGTACTCGGTTAGTAGGATTTTGGCAAGTTTCCACAGTTTTTATTATATTATTACAAAGTTTTTAACGTGCAATTGCCATAAAACGGCTTAATGCTTGGTGTTGATTAATAAAACTTAACACCTACTGTTGACGATTGGTGTCTTAGGTCCGTATTCACAGGCAAAGGAACAAGGAAGCCTTGAAGAAGGTCGCCTTTAATCAATATATGCGTTTCATAGTCCAAATCCTAAGGTGTCTTGAATTGGCGCATGTTCATTAAGTTAAATTCGTTTCCTTAGCTCAAGGAAGCTAATGACGTCCCTAATCCTAATGAATTCAAACAGTGTTTATAATGGTGAATTTATTGGAGGAGTTGGATTACTTGTGTGAAGATGCAGTAGGGTAAATAGTGGTTCCTCCACCAAGAAGATACATCAGTCATACTGAAAACCCCTTAGAACATTATTCTGAGGAAGACTTTAGAATAATATATAGGTTTTGTAAAAGAGTAACTACGAACATTTTGCTACCTCTTATCATTGAGAAATTGGCAAGGAATTCTATCTCAGGACATTCGATATTGCCCATTTTGCAACTGTTGACTGCATTGTGTTTTTATGCAAACAAAAATTTTCAAGTAATAATATTTGTAACTTTGTTTTCTTATTTTATTTTCTTTTTACTTTCCACTATATGTTTTTTTTCCGTAACCAGCTCAATTAATAATGCTTTTTCATTGGCTGAAAAGTGAGATTACTACCTATCCGATTCGATTAACCGTAGATACTCGAAACACCGTACATTAGCTCTAGCAGAAAAATGGTGACGTTAAAACGAAACATATACGACATGATGAAAGCTAGTCTAAATCTGTTTGTCTGGTAACATAGCCTATCAGACGATGTTGCCGCGTCAAGTACCTTCCCTTTACAAAGGCCGCCTTAAACGACGACTCTAGTAAATCCACTGAGAAGAAAACTTCTATGAAGCACAAACGTCGAAATTCAAAGCGCGCGACCAGCTAGCGAATAAGTACAGGGTCGCATTAAGAATGATCGCCTTGACTATAATTTATCTTTTACTAAGGATGTTCATTTCTTTCTTTTCTGTATACATTTAAAATAATGGTTTTCTCCCCGCAGCTTAAGTATGTTCCAGGTCTCTTTTTGGGAGGCGAGCAGGGAAGGTGTCTTTCCATAATTGCAATAGATCACAGAAATATGTTTCTACAAATTTATATCAAAAACTTGAATAACAATAGCGATACGTTAAAATAGACCACCAACTAAAAGTCCACTATTACAGTCAACGACTTACCTGAACAAGACAACCATAGATGAGACAACTAAACTTTTTAATTTTACTGAACCGACTCTGTACATCAACAATTCCCGCCAAAAGTTTTATGACTTTTCCACCAATAGCAAACGACGTGTATTAGGTGTTGTCTAACTTTACTACCTTTTCTCGTTTCGTGTGTGTTTTCTTCTCAGTGGATTTACATTAGATGTCTCAAAATAAGTCGTCCTTAGTAAAGTCAACCTTATTTCCCAAGGAATACTTTATTTAAGTGTTCTGTGAATACCGCGCTTAGAATCACCTGGTCACTCATGTAATGGATATATAGACATTCCTTGTTTTGTGGTCTTGTGCAGGTTACCTGCTACAATTGCTTTATGGGAATTTATATGAACCTAATTTTATCTAACTCGCTTCGTGTAGGGGACCTATCCACACCTGATTCAATATGGCAATTTAAAAGTAACATTAAGGTTTTCTAGTAAAAATAGTAGTATTAGTAAACCGTTGGCGGATATATTAATAAGAGCAAAAATCACTCCTCTTATTAATATACATCTTAGCACAATACTTAACTAAATATACCATTGATTCGGTTAATTCTTGATGCTAAAGTTTGGTGTGCGGTGAGATTTTATGGCGAATGCACAGAGAATACAGATACCTTTCCGGTTCTTAACCGCACAATAAATAGCTCAATTTCGTTATTATTGGCTTCTTTGTTACAGCCATCAAGTTGTCTCAGTGACAAAGAAGAGGATGAAATTTATGGTTTCGGTTATGGAGTATTTGCGGCCCAAATTGCCAGACAGCAGCAGCAGAGACTTATCGGACAAACAGCTACAAGTCATCAACCATTGTTAATGCAGCAACATCACAACTATCAGACGTGAGTTCATTCAGATTGCGAATTTTATACTAGTCTTTTAGATATATATACTTTCTTCTAATTTAATACAAAGCGAATCATTCGGTATTGTAACATAAATTCCTCGATCTGAAATATGAATCCAGGAAGTTTCGGACAAGATAATACTTATCTATTAAACGTCTGCGTTATCCCGAAATTTCGAAGAGGATAGTTCCCTTTGGATCCTTATTAGTTTTTCCAAGGAAAAGACCTGCTTCAACCTTAATCCTATCGGAAACATCACTGCAGATTTCTCTGGCGCCTTATTATAAGTTAAATTCCTCATAGCAAAGTTTCTCATCACTGTCTCATAACTTTTGCCGGATCCAGTATATCAATTAAGGACGAGATGAAACCCGACGAGATGATTTCCTCCTATTTGTTCTATGGCAGACGTGTCGTGACTCTTATTACGTGATGTCTGAATGTTGGCCACAGTTGAGATCTTTGCCAAATCCCTTGCCAGATGGTGTTAGCGATGAGTTTCAGAACGTAAACTAACTAGATTTCGAGCTTAAGTCGGAGAGGATCAACCGAGCCGCTGCACACAAACTTCCATGACCTTATTGACATTTTTCCTCAGCCTAACTCACCTCAAGTAAAAGTTATATTTATTTTTCGACTGGCACTCGATAAAGCAATTTCTATCCATTTGTACCCACAGTAAAATTAGCGATGTACAGTTTAATTGGTTGGATCTTATTTGAAAAATTCGCAGATTACTATGTTGTGGGATAGTTGAACGTTTGATATCTCTATACGTATATTTTTAATTTCAGATGCCTCAGTCCTAGATCTGCATATTTCTATGAATTTCCGCCAAACGGTAAGTAACTACCACTCGTTTCTTGAAGTCCTTTTATGAAACTAATATCTTATTTAATTGTAATGAGGGACATTGATGCATTTTTTAGTAAATCGAACTTGAAAGTAGTTTAAACGACTTTTTTTGGGGTCAACGAATTCAGACTTTTTCCGGGGATGCCAGTATTTGGTTTATTTTGTAGGAAGTCTGATTCGTCTAATTACATACTTCATCCGGTGTATTAGATAGCAAAAGTAATTAAAAGTCATCCGATTTAAACTTTAAATTCAACACACACCCAGCTAAAACCAACAAACAACAACTCGAACACTCATCCCTAATGAGCTCTACTTATTTGATTGCTCCGCTCACAAAGTTAACTGTTATTCGTCCAGAATTAGAACTAGAACACACTTATGTTAATGTTAATTCTGTTCTGGAGCATCTTCCATTAGTCTAGTTATAGCGGCAAGCGATATGATCCTCTTTCCTAACTCTAGAAATTAATTTTAGTTCGAGGATTGTTCATTTTGCCCGGTTGTGGTGTGCGCCGAGAGATGGATATCGTTACCGAAGATGGAAATAAGAAAGGACAATCAGGGATTTAGATGGATTGCCTTGAAGGAATAAGGCGGTCTGGACGGAACGAAGAGGGGGAGATGGATACGCGAATTAATCTTTGTTAAAATTGTTACGTTGAGGAACAAAGGGTTGTTATCGCTTTGGAGAGGTTACTTAAAATTCTAAATTACGTCCTACCAGTCGCCGAATTTATTATCGAACTAATGGACTGCATAATACATAATTTTACTGGAGCTGTGAATATGAGTGTTTTCCTTACAAATTTCACGTGTTGCTAAAATATCTTTTGTGGTAAAAACAGGAAAATAATCCCGAAATTGGGGTCATTCTTTTCTCCATGACAAAACGTCGGAACTGAAAATCACTTATTTCCCATCTGTCAACTGTCAGACAACGAAAAATGAGTATGTTGTCGAGCAACTACCCACTACGAAAATAAATTCTCAAATATATATGTTCACAAATATGTTATATATTACATATAGTATATATACTTATTTGGTTTTCACTGTTAACCGAATATTCCTACTTCTTGTGGTGTTCTTTTTTTATTCAATAAATTTCGCGACGCCCTATCTCAAAACCATTAATTTCCGCTAAGCAGATTATAAATCAACGCTATGGCTTCAGCTTTACACAGGCTAATCCTTGTAGCTGTGTGCTCTCTCAGCCGACTCATTATTTTCATAAAAGATCGGCTAGAATTAAAACGTCAACTGCAACGCTAATCTGCTAATCGATTTGAAATCAAAACGGCGTTTTTGAGGTTGATAAAGCGTACTTTAAAGTTTAAAAATACAGAATTTTAAAATTGCAGTAACGAGTTGCTGGCCGGTAATTCCATCTAAAAAATTAACTTCAGATCGTGATTTATTAGGTACAATTAATAAATCTTCTAAGAGTAGGTTCTTGTTCATTGCCTAAGTAGGTATGAATTTTAAAATTCCAGTTTAATTTAATGAATATTGCTGTTATCGCACGCCCTCTTCATATTTTAAATCGAGTTAATGTTAATACCGCATTGAACAAACTGTTTTAATATATTTAGTACAAATTGCTGTGATCTTATCTCTCAAAGCATCGACTAATTGCGCAATAAAACTTCAACCGTTAAATCCGAAATTTTATCAAATTACCCTATAACAAAATTAACTAATACTAATTAAAACTTTGGAGCAATTTTCGATATGAGGCATCGAAATTAATATCGAAAGTTTGTATAACTTTTAAATCTGAAACTTTTAAAGACGGTAATTCATTTTGATTAAACATCTTTGGAAAAAAGCTGGCGATCTAAGAATCGCTCTTAAAAGTTTAAAACTCCGGAAATTATTGTAAAATCACTTTTTCGTTGTTTTTTTTTCTCTCTCGCTAGATGAAGTAAAATCCATCACCGGCATTAGTTCTTAATGACGTGTCTTTCATGCTTCGATGGCAAGAGTTGCTCGGTTTTTCTTGAAATGAAATGGATGCATATACTGAAACATTCGAGATAAATGTTGGATAAATAGTAACGAATGCACACTACTGAATTATAGATCCTGCGATACCTAAAACGTTACTTCTCTTCATAAATATTTCACACGTGGAGATATTAAAATGTATTTTCACCGGCTATACCATAGTGGACTGGTGTAAAACGAAACTAGATGTGATGTTGACGGATGTGCAATTGAATAATGTAAGCTCGAGTGCGCTGAAGTTATCGACCTGGAAAATATGGCTTAATACTACTTAAAAGCGATTTGTTGTTGTTTTCTTTCGATATGAATGTTTGGATGACATTAATTTGAATTTACAATCATGATCGAAGTTCAACCACAGCTTCGCTCTCAGGATCGTAACACTACAACGTTTCAACCTTCTAATTTTTGTTTGCATAACTCAGTTTTAAATGATCGATTAGTTAAGATACATGAGAAACTCTGAATTTTTGTTAAGGCCCCGATGACAATTTACGTAGGAAGGGGATGAGATCACTCATTTTATCTTATCGAAAGAACAAGACGCATCATGATTTAATGATCATCAGTCCAACGAAAGCAACAATAGTAGTTTGGCTATTTCTGATCCTTTATCGCCTGGGTTATCTCCCTACTCGCTTCCCATAAACTTTTTAGTTCAATTCGGTTCTTTACTTTTAAATGAACCCCCTGAAATAACCGGCGTTAGTGGTTGTCCCTAAGAAAAATTGAGGTAGTTAAGTTCTTCGCACACCTAGCGATAAAGCTATAAAATGTAACAACGAACTTACGCTTGACAGAACCGTTTCCTCGTGGCAGTTGTTAATTCTCTCATTATACAGTGGCAGCGCATTCTCGAAAGGTACCAGCAAACTCACTATCGTCGCAATTCCCGTGCGATTTCCAGTAGTTTATAGTTATTGGATCGAATGGTCTACGGTATCGGTGTGGTCGGTAACAAGGAAAACGTTGTCGAAAGAAAAATTGTGGCCACCGTAAACCGCTTCCACGCTAGTTGGTTATTTTTCCTTTAGAATTTATCTCACACCTTCGAAACGTAATTCGATTTTCAGTTATCGCAGCGGGATTGAGACGCTGCGTTAATTAGGGCAGTTGTTATGGAATAAGTTTGCTACGTTCCGGCACTAAAATGACAGCTATTCTAGCACTAAAATGGCCGAAAACAGTGCTTTAATGAGGCTTATTAAAACATTGTTTTTGGCAATTTTTTTTTTTTGTTGGGTTGGTAACAAGATATTCCCTAATGCTGTCTGATGTCTATCAAAACAAAATTAAAAATAAATATGACCGCCGCGTCAAACAACCTCTTGTACTTGATGCGATTCGGATTCTTGAGACATGATTTCGATTTTATTTAAATCCATTAAATTAAATTTGAAAATGGTGTGAAAATTGACAGATGTCTAGGAAGCAGCAGTAATACCAACTTAAATGTCACGATAAAAAAAAATCCCAGATAAGAAATTTTAACTTATTTAAACATAAATAATAATGAAATGGAAACCGGAACATACAAAATGTTGTAAAGTACTCGTTGCAGAAGACATTCCAAGCCCTCGTCCGTTCTAAAAACTCGGGCTTGGAATATGACGTCTTCTGCGACTTGTACTTTAAACTACTATTCCGTACAGTGAAATTACTGTTAGGTCAGAGAAAAACGTTTAATAATTCACTCGTGATAAGTTTCCATATTTCAAAAAAATAACACTTCAGATTTATGCGTATTTATTTTCTTGTTATTCGAGCATAATATATGGGTCTTATATGGCATAAATAGTTTGGATAAGGATTATCATAGGATTCATTACATTTTTTCATATTACTATACTTAATTATGTGGCACGGTTTTGATTAATGGTGCCACATCGGAAGATTAATTGACTGGCAGCCCGACTTTTTATTCGGCATATCATGAAATAATTAGTTCGGGAATAGGCGCAAGAAACTCATTTTTCTCCGTCCGTTAGAAAAACGACAACTTACGTTACTAGTTTGAGTTCATAGCCCACCAGTTTATGGGATATCGAAACGACGCGAAAGAACCCCTGATTGTTCTGTGATCGATCGTTCTGTGATTCTCGCAATTTGTTGAAACATAACCTGTAATACTTGTGCAAAGTTGATCCAATTCTGGGTTACCATATTTCACTCGAAGTGATACTTGCAATAACGATGTTTTCGCGAGCGAAAGCAATTTGTGGTAACGGAAATGCTTAGAAAAATTTGGAGGAACAACGAGGTAAATAAAATCTCACATCTTGTTTAACAAGTTAATCCGCACGCACTTTGTGAGCGCCCCCGTCAGCCTCCCCGATAGTTATTCATTAAATATTATTAACTATTGTCACGAACTGCAGTTTGATTTTCGCTAGGGTAAACCGGGGATAAATACGCATACTGTGTATGTATAACGAATGTATGTACGTACCCGTTAGACACCCGTCTGTGTGTCGATTTAATTACTTTTACTTCAGTCCACTTCGTGATTGGTTTAGCGGGTTTTATACCGAGAATAAATACACATCAAATACGAACGAGTGCGAAACATGGGGCTGCGGAGAGAAAATGGTAAACACTTTTCAGGATGATTGCGTAATGTTTGTGGAAGTTGTTTACATTTTAGTGAAAGCGATTAAGGGCCGCGGCTATGCAGCGAGAGAATAACGGACAGTAATTGAAGTTCGCGGTTTTTTCGCGACTTTGTATACTGTCCGATTTCATGCAACATCCACAACAAAATTGGCGTATTCAGATTGGTGACGTAAGCAAATGCACTCCGGAAGGGTGTTTCTTCCAGATGATTGTCATCGGAATTTTCCATTTTCAAATATGTGGATATTGCGAAGGTGGCGTCTTTGAGCTTATCTCCCCCGACCTCTGTTAAACGTTCTATGGAAGCGAGACGCTTTAGTAAAATATTTAAAAGCCACCTCTAGATATAAAACTATAAATTCCAAAACAAAAGTAACACAGTTGGGAAGACAACCCCTTTATTCTCGCACATTTCTATGCGATCTTATTTCCTTTCCAGACCAAAACTATTGTACGAACACCAACAAGAAGCGGACGACCTTTTCGAGATTCCTGCGCGGCCTGAAGACGTCCCATCGCAAGGAAAAACACGCCGGGGTAGGGGCGGGGGCGAGCTCCCCACGTCACGGCAGAGCGGCCGTCGCTAGGGGTGTCCCACAGAGGGTAAGTTTTGAATTTTAAATGTCGCTTCCGGACGTCACCGATGCCCCAGATGGAGATTTTCTTTTGCTCTCCCCTTTTTCCTCTCCCCCCTCCTTATCCATCCCGACCTCCCTGCCGACGAAAAATATACATATATACGTATACGTCGGAATATTGACCTTTTTCGGAACGTTCGAATGGGAACGTGTCAATAAAGGAAATTCGGAGATAAGTGGGAATACTGAAATGTGTACTGTGTGTTTCTGAAAGTTTGCATCCCATTGAGAACTTTGTCAAATTCTAAAGAGAACTACGCTTCTGACGTAATCCAAATTTTAAATTTCATCAACAGAGTACTTTATTGCCACTTCACATTTTACCATTTTATTACGACTAGCAGCATAAAACACCCCTTATCTCTCTCAATTCAGAATAAGGATGAGCGAGAATTCATAAGAATCGATTATTTTTACTCGACGATATTTGATCAATTTATCCTTAACTTTAGTTTTGTAGGAACTATTACAAACAAAGTAGTAATCGCAACAAATTACAACATACACTCGATAAGGGATGATAATAAGCACTAAGGATGAAATTGCCAGTGCAAAAATGCTAGCTACTACCACAAAAGACATGTTGATATCCTTTATTCAGTATTGAAAACCACTTGTTAATTCTCGACGAGGTTTTGTCTGGATGTAAATCTATATTCAATCAGGAATGTTCTTGATAATCCCCAAATAATAAAAACAACTAATTGTTGAGATATTTCGATTCCTCCGTTTTGTCCTTCAGAATAAAAACGTATAAACAGATTTTTGGTTGTCCCATGGGAGGTCCTCCTGTCTCCGATTATTGCCAATCTAGGTTTGGTGACACTCGAAGAAAAGGTTCTTAAGAGTATAAACCCTGAATTACCACTATATTTCAGTTACGTGGATGATACTCTGCTTCTAGTACCCAATAATAACATTCATGACATAATTGAAAAATTCAACAGTTTTCATTCGAAGATTCGGTTCACATGTGAGCTTCCTAACAATAAAAACCTATCATTTCTGGAAGTTTGTATCTCTGTCAGTAACGAATGTTGCATCACTAATTGGTACTGGAAGACATCTTCTGGAAGATATCTAAACTTCCTTTCTTTCCATCCCACGAGGTACAAGAGAGCCGCCATTATTAACTTGGGCGGCAGGGCATTTCTACTCTCTCCCGAATCTTTCAGAGCACAAAACATTAAATTCATAATAGAATTCACATAGTCACATGTTCTGATTGTAACCCTCCTAAGGTGTATATTGGAGAAACACAACAATATATAAAAAAGATATTACAAGTACATTAATTAAATATCACTTAGAATAATTCGGTACATTCCGGTTTAGTGGAACATGCCATAGAGAACAATCACAATTTCGATTTTGAAATTGTTTCGATATTAAAGCGTGAATCAAATTGGCTTGAAAGATTATTCAAAGAGGCGGTACATATTAAAACATCAGATAATATTGTAAATAGGCAACAAGATTTTCAAAACTTTGCTCAAGCATATTACAAATTATTCAAATTAATTGAACATATGGAAACTATCACATTTTCAACACAAATATTGCAGATTTTATCCTTCATCTATTCATTTTTTGACACTAGTTTAGCACTCACAATTTTGAAGGTTTCTATTATTTGTAATGGCCTTCTAATGAATTTTTTTAAACAATCGATAAATATACAGTTATCAAATGTCAAACATGTGAAATTTTCTATCTTGATAACATGTAAGTGATACTTTTTTAGTTATATAAGAGATACTTAACATATATATAATTTTAGAGCCATGAATATGTTCATAATCATGAACGAAACGTCGGCGGTTTGAAATATCTCAACAATTAGTTGTTTTTATTATTTGAGGATTATCAAGAACATTCCTGATTTCATCTCAGCTCCCCGAGAACATTCTCACATTCAATCTATATTCAGATTCACAAAAAATCTATATGGACCAATTACAAGAAAGAATAGGTCCACTGTAGATCAAAAATCAAAATTAGTAATAATGAGTATTCCTTCTACTTCCAAGCCTTCGTGATTACACGTATTGGTTCGGCGATTTCTTTTGATGATTTAACATTCTCTTGTTGCATTTTCTAATTGGTCAATATTCTTGTCGCCGCTTCTCTTTCTCACTGAAATTTCATGCCAGCTTTTGTGTCCAACAAAATAGGCAACTCGATAATTACAAATGTTGCGGTTTTAAGTGGTACGATACGCGAAAGGCCACAAAGCCAATTTGCAGTAGAATTTGTCATCCCCTTTCCCTCGTAAAACAAATCCGTCAATGTATTATATTCATCTTGTTCACGCGTGCATAATCCTGACAAGACATACATAGAGTCCGACCGACTGCAAATTAAAATCACCCCCAACTTTCTCCCGAAGAATATGCTCCTAAATAAATTCCACCTTCTGCACCATAAAAAGCCTTTATCCCCCAACATAACCTTGTTTATGGCGCGTATAATTTTCCGCGTAATTCCACAATAACAAAACTCCCCGTTTTTTGGACCCGCTCACCATATAAATTGTTTTCGGCTACGTGAATTTTTTACGCCTTCCCGTCTGAAATAAGAACGTAATAACCTTCACATACATACGTATATATATATGACGATAAATAAAGGTTTCTTTTGTGATATTAGGGGTGGATCTCACGTATGTGTGTAGGTGCCGTGTTGCCAAATCCCAAGAAACTCTTTTTTTATTTTTACGGTTGAAACTACATTTCCATTTTATGTAATCTGTTCACCTTTTATTTTGATGCTGGGCAAACTTCACCAAAAACTTAAAAACCAACAGCGCCAAGATTCTTCAAATGTAAGATATAGTACCTACCCTTTTTCTTTCTATCTGCTGCTAACGTCATTATCTGTTTCTCTGAAGCTCTACATGCTTCATCTACCCAGATTTTTAGCTTCTGGTTCGTAGGCTTTCAACATTTCTTTGAGTAATCTTTCAATTTCCATCCTCGTTACTTGTGCTAGCCATCGAAGTTGTGCTTTGACCATCTAATTTTTCTCTTAAATTTCTAGTATCCTTCGGTTTTGTGTAGAACTTTTCATTTCAATACCGCTTATCTTGTTTTCCTGTTTCTTGTTGTCGTCCATATTTCTCTTTTGTGGCGTAATCGGTTTCATAATTTTCCTTACGAGTTCCTTTTATACCATGTATTTGTTTTTCTGATATTGTTATCGTCTTTATTTTTCGGAATAGTTCGTTACATAATTTTTCCTTATACAATTTTTAACTACGACATTCACTAACAAGTTTAAAAATGGGTTCAGTATACATTCCTACCTCTGAATTATTTTGCTGATGACGGTGAGGTATACAAAGAATTCAAACGTATGTTCACTCACGTTTTGTCTAATATCGGATCAGTCTACAGATCTTTAACACATACTCTCGCCAGCAATGAAATATGAGACGGGCAGCTTTAAACTCTAAGCAATTTGATTGTTTAACTCAAACGGTGACAGTTTCATAACATGTGCCTGCAGTATTTGACTTTTGGTGGATGCCTGATGCAGTTCAGTTCAAAATTACGTGCCCTGCATTTTGACTCTTGGTGATTGTACGTATCAGAGCGAGTTTGTTTTTGATTCTTGTTCGTAGCTAATCTCATTGCACTTCGTTCCTAATTGTGGATTTTCTTATTTTCCCCCAAATCAGTGTTTTTCTTTTCCATTTACCCAGAACTTTGAAGTAGCTAAAAGTACAAAGATGGCAACGCCGGCCCCGTACCGAAATGGAGTTTTCACCGAGTTGCATCGCAGAGAATTTTCTTTCACGTCCCTCCACGGTATATCTGGCCATGGGGACTCATTGACCGTTGTCATTCGCCCCTTGTTAGATGGGATGAAGAACGAATTGACTGAGTTAACAACAGAACTCATTCTCGATTTCACGGGGATAATTCTTTAAAGAATCCCTCCACCCAACAACCTTACATGCCCGTGGAAATTGAACCCCCAGGAAACGAGAAGGAACGCTTTCAGGCCGTCGACGTTTCCGAGTAAAATATGGATCTGGATAATATTACTTCCTCAAAAAAGTGAATTAATCTTCCCTTAATTATATTCTTTCTCCAATTACCTTCAAATTTTAAAACACTAAACGAATTAACAGTTCTCGCCATTGTTTTTATGCCGCCGACGTAGCTCGCGGAATAATTACGAATAATTCTCTGACAGCTTAATTTAAAAATAACATCAAGCACAAATTAACTAGAAGAGTAATAACTCTTGGATTTCATTTTGAAATAAGCTTGATTTTGACTGAGACGTAATTAAGATTATTCCACGTAAATTGTGCACCGTTATACTACCTATATTTTACGGTCCCCGGAATTTTTCAGGAGTTTTTAATCTTTTCGCGATAAGGTGAAGAGTAATGTCAGAAGGAAATGAAAGAGGGAGGACAAGGAAGGAAGTGTTTCTTTAGGGACAACTGAATCACATTAACTTAAGAAGTGGTTTCTTCTATATAAATTAATTTAATTACCGCGACGCAATTTCGAGAGATAACCGTAATACGTTTGTAATAATTTAAATTGAGCTGTGAATACTGAGTGAATGCTAATTACTTTTTAAATAAACAGTCCTATTTTGTCAGCCTACCATTACAGTTGAAAACTTTGTCGTGTATTGCTAGATATATAAACACTACAGAGATGATGAGACCAATCAGTATATATTGAACAATTGTTGCGGATGTACATAAATATTAAGTAGTAATCATTTTATCTCACATGCAAAACAAACCACCGTTCCCAAATTCCTGTGTAATCAAAACACTAGTAGGTATTAAATATCACGAGAAAATAGTAATAAACTATTTATATTCCATATTAAATAAGTACCCTGTATTATTTGGAATGAGTTTACTTACATTTTAATCACACCTAATTAACTGCAAGGAAAGTAATAACTCGTCTAGGTAATGTAGCTCAAAATTCGCCGGAAAAGTTTTAAGAATCGCCATATATATGGAAATACTCTTCATTCAAAGATATTATTACACATTGTTGCTTTTGTTGGAATCAACGAAATTACTATCTTTATTGATTATTCCCCTCAAGTGACACTGTTGCAATGCACAGCATAACATAAATATTTTGTCATTTTGAATAATCCCTTCTTATTATAACAAAATACGAATGAAGCGTCGGTCATTAAAAAAAGTAGTAGATATTCCAGGACTCCCTTTTCAAATATTTGACTAAATTCCTTTCGCTTTTCAACACCCTTTCCCTTGTCAGACTGTATCTGTATTTCCGTGACTTCAAATTATGAACGAATTCACGGAATTTTTCCATTACATCCAATCGGTTCCCGATAGCATTTTCGTAATATTTAGGCTTTTAATCTCGAACTGCCCTCCACCCTTCACGAAGGGATTTTCGCTACTTCCCCTGCCCCCGTATCCTTACTTAACCCTGGATTATTTCAGTCAATGTTGGAAAAGTTTTTCACTCTCCCTATTTATCGGACAAATTGCAAGCTATTAGTCAAGCACAGCAAATTTTTCAGAACTTTTTAATCTCTCGTTGATAAGATAAAGCAACGCCCTAAGGCAAAAGGAGGGATGCGAGAAACCTCAAGAATAACAATCGCTTCGATCAGGGTCGTAGCCAGAAAAATCTCAGGATTACACGATATCTTACGATGTTAATAAGTTATTTTGAAATTATGGAATCCTGATAAATTGAATATAATTGTCATGTTTGTGCTTGGAACAACGATGAGTGTTAATTCAAATATTGGAAAATGTAAAAATTTTACTAAGCGCTTAAACAAGTACCTTAACAGCTACCCTTGGTGATTTCTATGTGTGAATTAGGTATTTAATCGAGAAAATTTAATTACCTATATGCATTTATTCGAGCTTAAGTTTAAATAGCCTCTATCCTTCCTTATAAATAAACATAAACAATTAACCCTCATCTTTTATCGGCTAAACATGCTAAACTCTATTACCAAAGTTAACACTCACATTCACCTCCCACAAGACTCCTAACTCCCAAGTTATCGTTCGTCTGGAAGAGGAAAAAACCCGGCAGAGTCCTCTCACTCAAACTGGAAACTTTCATCAACTTTCTTCCCCCAAGACACTTTCATTATCATCCCCTTGCTCACGAATTCCAACCCCTGTGTGCGTGTTGTCACTCGTACCTCTGTACCTTACGTACGTAGTAACTGCGACAAATAAAATCGCATTAGTCTCGGAAAGACGTCCTACGAATAAGTAATAAGTACACAAAAGGGCGATAGAAAATGCCAAGGATACATAAGTGCGGTGCAATAAAATATGTAAATGTTCCGTTCTGTCCCCTTCCCGTTGAAACAATTCCACCCTTGTCTAAGTTGGCATTCCACTAAGTCGTACCTCGCTCAACTCGAATACGAACAAACCACTTTTGTGGAAAATCGCATCTTAACTGATTAATTATTTAGAAACAATCTTATTTATTACGTAAAACGTGATAATTCGCAGCGTGATACACACACAACCAATCTTTTCCCTTCTTTAAACATTTCGAGCGATTTGTACTCATTACCATTTTCCAGTCTTTCCAAATTATAAATTTTCCGTAAGGTCAAGGGCCGTATGGCATATTTTACACTTGTATAATTTTATTAAGGACCTAAACTCGCAAAGTTGTTCGAGAGCCTAGGAAATAACAGTATATTAAGGTTTATTTCCCAACTTTCCAGACTGAGTAATGGAAGGGCTAAGGTGGTGCCAACTTAAATAAATGATACTACGAAATACGCGTTAATGCTACCTAGTTTGCATAAGGAGCCTAAACCGGGGAAGAAAAGGTGGTGGGAAATTAGGTTAAAGGGAGGTATTTGCAAAAATTAGGGTGTTAACTAACTGTTCTACCGGAATTAGGTATATCCGAAAATGCTGCCAAAAGCGCAATAATTTAAATCTGTTTACTGAGATGGAATTTTAAGATAAATGGAAACAAGAGAGGAAAAATAAAAATTAAATACATCGCCGGGAAAGATTTTCTCATAACCGAGTTAGTTTCGTATTATTTATAAAATATCTTTGTTTGCATTAATTAGAGAGAATGAACAACATCCGAAACATCGAAGTTCATAAATAACTCGACCATCATAATTTAATAAAAGCTGTTTCGAAGGATCGAAGGAATAAATCCGAATTCGGCGTTCGATCAGTTTCCGTGCTTCGGCCGGAATTTAATCATGTCGACCAAAACAAAGTGTCTTTAACTTAGTCAACGGTCCGTTTTATCAACAAAAACACCGCAAAGCACAAAGGATCTCATTAAGTCCTCCGCCGATAAGGCCAAAAAAGTCAAAAATCTCGTCCCCAAAAATTATTAATCTGCGAGGCAATCTTTCTATTCGGGGATTTTCATTTAACACTGTCAAGCTAAAATGTCAAACTAATTAAAAAGTTGAGAGATGCAGCTGCTTTCGGTCTTTATTTTCACCATCGGAACGTAAACCTTGTCTTGGCTCTAAGTAAAGACCCTTTGAACTTTGTAATTATTGAAGACGTTGGATGAATAATTGGAATGATAATTTTTCTTGGCCTTTGGCGAATCTCCTTCGATGGGGTAATATTGGAGGCGGATGACTAATCATCTGTATTTACAGAAGCAATAGAAATACATAGGTACAAGAAAGATTCGAGTATATAATGAAAAATTATAATCTTTACCTCTAGACTGGAGTGGTGGATGTATATACTCGAAGCTTTTTGAGGTTAAAAATGTTTATCTTTAATTCCAAGTTTCTAAATTCTTAAAGCAATTTTTCTAGATAGAATACCAAGAAGTTCATCAGATCCTTTTGTTCTAATTAATGAATATTTAATGAAGCTCTTTATTAAAGTTCTCAAAAACCTAGTAAAAAAACATGGAAGCATGAACGTCGAGCGGATTAATTTCTTACTAGTATCCTCGAGTCAATTTCATCAAAAAGAATTACATATTTTATTTCGCCGTCGTTGCACGCCTTCCTGCACTATACGGTTTTCATTAAAATGCGTCTAATTACGACGTCCATAGAACAAGAATTATCCGTCTGCTCCTTGCCAAAAGCGAAAAAATGCATCATATATCTCCAAAAAGCTTTTTATAAAAAAAATTCAGCATGAATGAAGTTGACAAAAATTCCGGCGGGGCAATGTTTGCTCGAGTCTCCATTAGAAAAATGAAAGCTTTTAGGTGTATCTAAGCGTGAAATATAGGAATTTTAATCGCAATCCGAAATCCGTAAATGTTCTCGGTGCAGTGACGGCGGGAAAAGCAGCGTTATAACCACTCGTATAATATGGCATAAAAATTTTAATTTTATTATGTTGCATTCAGTAAATACGTAGCAGAAAATAGAGATCGATTATTGGTATCGAAAAAATTATGGTGTGGAATTAAATAAACTTATTAAATCTGAATCATAGTGCAACCTCTGGAATTATTAAGCTGTATCACATTCTACGAAACATGTTAGACGCTCTGAGCTTCATTGCATTGAATGATTGTTATTGAACCAAAGTAAATTTACTCTTTTATGAAGGTTGTAAATAATAACTTACCAGATTTGTAGTGGACGGAAGGACACGACCTGCAATCAAAAGTTTCAAATAATTTCACACATATTTGTTATGTTTGTATAAACTATCAACAAACTAAACTGTATAATTTTTATGTATCAATAGTACCTGTCCCATTACTGTTGTGTTATCTACTTATTTTTGATATTCAACGAAACACTCGCTAGTGCCACAGAAGAAGTTAACATAAACGGCGACAATATAAATAATATCAGATGGTTGATGACTACAAAATCAAATGAAACTAATACGTATATGCAGCTTGGCTTCAAACTTAATGCTAATAGAATAATGTTGAAGATAATGTTATTACAATTAATGGCATAAAGCTGAAGATAGTAAATCAACTACTCTATGGTTGCGACATCGATAACTAGTCGCACCAAACACTTGAGACTAAAATCCGATCAGGAACTCGCTTGAAAGTAACAAGTATTATCTAGTCACGAGCTGACTTTAAAACTTTGAATAGAAATTTTTCCAGTGCGTCTGTACGGCATGGAAGCATAATACACACTAACCAAAGCGATACTGAAACGTCTGGGATGTTTCTGAAGGCTGCTAAAAATTAGTTGGTTAATCAAGACTGTGTTATTACTCGCATAATCATGAACTTGAAGTTGGAAAATCAATCAGAGAACCCACGCTAGAATACTTCAGCCGTGTTATGGTTAATGGTAACTTCGCCTCTTGTTACGAAAGCTGGTCGACTCATTTGAGCAATATCAATGATGAACTCAGTTTGCGCAATTGGCTGACTCAAGGGTGCTGCATGAGTCGATACAAAAATTTGATAATCCCACTTTCCTACGCCTACGTCGCGACGGCCTCGCCGTTCCAGAAGTAAAGTCAAGCGAGCGAACCACTTGTATGCACTTATTAAAACTCACGAGGAAAAATGAACAAAAAAAAACCGGGGAAGGCGCGTAAGCCGAGAACGCTTTAATCTTCGAATTCTTTCTCCCGGTAAGTGTTTTCCCGTAGCTTTGTGTAAGCATCTCTCCGGAGCTTCAATTAGTGCCTAAGCCTCGACAGGTACGACGAGATAGTAAAGAGATATTCCTAGTCGGAGGAGGAGCTTTAAAACAATTTAAGAAAAACATAGAGATGTGATATTTCAAGGCACTTGATTAACGTCAAATCCGATCCGTTTCTCTTTGTCCGGATACGATACGCCCAAGACCTCAAAAGTGTACACCTTCCGCGCTAATACAAAATCTTTCTTCACGAAATACATCACTTTCTACTTTTGTTAAACAAATACCAGTTTGCATTACTAGTTTGGGTTTATAATGCACCCAAAAATCAAGTTCTAAAACGTTTCAAAGATTTCTTTCTTTGCAGTTTTGTTTGTATGACAAACATTTCTTGAAAAAACTCAAATATTGGTTTTGGCGTCTTAACCAACTATTTTGGTAAATTTTAGAAAATGGTTGATTAAGAGTTCATGCTTCACTTGCTTCACTTGGTGTCCAAATAACCAACTTTGAGTTCCTGGACAACCTCCTGTCTTTATACTTCCACCATAAAATCAAACTATACTGAAGACTTAGACTTGATCACTAAGACAAATCTACCAATACTCTTTTGGGGAACACTATATTAGATTTCTCCTTCTTTTGACTTGGTTCTAATAATGAATAAATACATTACACTACACAAAATTGTGCTTGTCGTACAATAAATATTATCAAATGTTCAATACTTGAATGTGAGAAACTTGCTGCTTATCTGTGAAAATAAAAAGATAGTAAACCGTACGCACGATCAAGAAGTCTGACAACAAGGTGGAAAAACTTGAAGCAGTCATGGGATAATACCATTCCGTATGAGAGAGAGTGAGAGAGATGATAACCGAAATGTTAATCGATTGACCGAGTTTTAGCCGAAACGATGGTTAGAGGCGCGTGGGTAAATGGGGTAAAATAAAATATTTCCAGTGACACCATGTAGTAAAGCAAGTAGTGAACATGATAAAAATATATACCAATTTGTTAAGTGAAGAGCTACATCTTAGCTAAACTAAAAGCTACATACTTAGAGAATGTTGAATGTTCATTTACATTCAACATTCGTAAATATCAGAAATTTAAGTTTTGTCAATAACTCACGTACAAAATAAAAATATAAAACAAAAATGATCGATACTTCACATATTCGATACTCGCCACAGATCAACTAGACTAGATAAAAGACGAAGTACATAGTAACAAGTGAATATATAACTGAACATGTTTTGACTCCAGTGAACATTGAAATAGTTAAACGAAAACTGAGAACCGACTGGAGGGGACAGTAAAGACTGGACTTACTGGGGCAAATTAGGGGAACACTATAATGGATTTGCCTTGCTTGTGATCTAGGTCTACCGCTTAGAAATGTGGTGGCATACTGCTGAAATATAGATTATTACAGCTTTACAATCAGTATTGGAGAAACTGCGTAATTGGCTGCAATTCAAAATTTTCGTGAGTTTTAAAGAAGATCTTGTAAAAAAACTGTAGAGTGTTATAAAAAAGGGTACAGGCTATAAGATATATTAAACAACAAACTGAAACCATTAGAAGAAACATTATAATGTAACGATTAATCGATGGGTAGTAAGGGACTATCTTTCTGTGTAGATCTCTTGATGTGGAGTCCATAGCATTCAACAATTACAAAGGTATATTGGTTATACCTCTTGTACAGTTATTAACCAAATTTACGAATAGTTTTAATGTAAAAGTAATGTGTAGAGCGCTTTTTCATAAAATTATATTTGCTAGTTACATAAACAACTGTAAACATTGTTTGATTCAAGACGATTGATTCCTCGTCAAAAAGTACATCTTTCGGCTATTATCCATTTAAGCGTAGTTACGAAGCCAATTCGTGAAAGGAAGACTTTTTCACTTCAAAGCTCAAAATACAGATTTGTGGAAATACATTTTTCATAATAGCTGATTAGTCGCCGTACTGAAAAAATTTCCCGGCCATACTTACGCTCGAAGAAAGCCTTGTGTTATTAAATTCGGTGCAGCTGAAACGTTTCCATTCGTTTCAATTCACGATCGTCCATGAGTCGCACAGTTATGAAATTTTTTCAATTTCGAATCCATGAAATTCCAATTAAGAGAATGGCAAACTTGTAATATTAACTTTTTCATTTAAAAAAAAATCGCTTCTTTCGACAACTTAATGGAAATGATGTACTTTGGGGTATTTGAATGAAATGGAATTGTAAAAACAACAGAACGCATTACTGTAAGAGAATAATGCATTAAATGGGGGGTATTTCCACTTTCCGTGACCTTATTTGATTTTGTTTGACTTTCAAATTGGATCTGTGAAAGAAGAAAGGTCAGAGGTGCATAGCGACGCTATGTGTGTGGAAATATTCAATGAAGTGTTACTTTGAACAGATTGTCAGAATAATACGGAATTGATCTGGAAAAGTGATTACATAGATCGGGTAATTTGGATCTAATCCAGAGCTGAATTTAAAATTGTTTAGCCCACTAAGCGGTTTTTCACCTCACAGAATATTACCGAAGTAGTAAATATCAAAAGATTTTTTCGCCCCCTCGTCATTATGCCCCGGTCGGTGAAACATTTTTATTTGCTCACATGTCATCGAACGACACTCCACCCTCCTACCCACGACATCGTTGTAATTTCAATCCCGCCTCCCCAAATCCGACAATTAAATTACGGTGAAGCGTAACCAGATTAGCCCTCGATTCGGGGATTACAAGGGTTGTCAATGTCATGGTCTCCTATTGTCTCAGCACGTCTCAAGTGGAACCACTTATTAGCCTCTTCCGCGTTTCGTCATCCGCCAGGCCGTGCGTATGACGTATTATAGGCCGCTACGTAAGCAAGTTGGCCACGAAAGTGGTGGGTTGAGGTACACTTCACGGATTGCGAGGAAGGGACCATCGCTTTTTCACAAAAAAGAATAAACCAAAAGGAAAAGAACACCAGTGATTCAGCGAGACGGCATTATGCATGGCATGCGTTAAAACTTCTGCTAAATGCGGGAAGGGTAAAACGACAGCAAATGCAACATAACGAAATTATATTAATCTTACAATGAAACAATTGCAAAAGTTGTTCCAAACTAACAAAATGGATTTGCAGTCGTCATAACCTCATGTATTGAAACAGTAACAATATCCAACCATCAACTAAGTTAAAAAGGTTAATGTTTACAATGAGCACTTAAAGAATCTGGAAAGTAATGAAAGCACCTTTAGCACCTGAAAAATGCCTCAGAAAAACTCCACTAAATGCGCAATAAATAGAGAAAAAATGCCACTGCCACTTCTTTTAACCCTATGCTCTCATCAACAACATAATTTCTTTGTTCTACACGTTTTCCCGGCAAAAACAAATAGCAACGGAGAGAACACAAACTCCAAACTTGTAGTTAATTTCAGTTTTGGAAAGTTTCTCGGCGTGGAAAGTGTACAACGTTCATTTCTCGCTTGAATTCGCTATGACACATGATTGATTTATTACTATTTTACTAACTTCTTTCGAGAAAATGAGAAATAGTAGCGCAGACATTCCCTCTATTTCCCGAGTTGAAGTTGAACACACGAAGTTGCCAGGAACGCTGGTTGCATGAGAATTATTAAAATTTCAAATTTGACGGAATGAAATATGTAAGTACGCCTTATCTTAGGAATGAGGAGATTGCATTATGTTTTATTTCAGGAAATATCTGGTAAGTTGAGCTCCTCTTAGGTGTCCTTAGTATTTCATTATCCTCATCAAAAATTTCACAGTTCCATTTACTGATTTAAAAGGGATCAATACATAAATGTGTTGATTTATTTAAATAACACCTGTATTATTCAACAAGTATTAAGTATTTACGAATTAAGCATATTTAACGATCCAAAGTCTGGATTGAAAACGGAATAAAGTGGCATCCCAAAAACAATCCCAAATGGAAACCCGAATTCTTCGCGTATTAGCTGCGAAAACGACGCGAAAGAGAGAATGTTTTCTGCTTTGATTAATTCAGCACAAATATAATTAAAACGTTCTTACGACATAATTGAACGGCCTTTGAAGTTAATTCATTTACTGTCGGCAATTAAAGTCAACAAGCGTTTGAAAAATTTTTAGGATCACGATTGAATTTTAATTGATTGAGTAATAATTTAAGAAGACAATCGGATAGAGAGTCTGATTATATAATCATAATAAAAGTGCTACAGTGAAAAGTATGTATTGTAGGGCAAGAAAATGGTGGTAGAAAAAAATGAATGTAAAAACAAAATCAGCAAAGGAGGCAGAAGCACCACAGAACAAATTTTTGTAGAGCGAACATTTAAAATGAGCATTATCTATGAAAATAAGCTAAATACAATAACTGTAGGTATGTTGCCTTTCAAAAACATGGTGAATATTTTATTTCATCTCACTTGGTACTATTTGTCTTCTTTGTGCGTTTGTCTCTAAAATATAGTATTTGTAATTCTCAGTGGTGAATTAGCCGTAAAGTTGCAAATATTAATTACTAAACATGTTAATAGGTAAAAGTAAATATCGTATCGATGGATTAGTAACATCGCGCAATATACACGAGGGCGATTTGATAAGTCCGGGACTTTTTGAATTTCCCGCGCAGTAACTTTAATGGCAACACTGCTTCCGTCAACTGTCATCTGTCTGTAGACTACTGTAAAATGTTGAGCAAGCTGCGTCATTTAGTTTGTTTGACAGCCATTGAATAATGAAATTGAAATGAATAATGAATAATTGAATAAAATGATTTTTTACAAAAAAAATGTTTTCCTTGAAAAGTCACGTGCTTATCAAACTACCCTGGTATAATAATGAAATACTAATCGACAGGATCCGTCCAAAATAAACCAACATTTTATCATCTTAAAGCCATAACAAAACAAGAAAAATGTTGTATATTGCTAGCATCCTAGACATGAAATAATCCACCAAGAAACATTACTTCGATTTTTCTTTTTTAAAATGTGCAAGCTTTCAGAAGAAAACATGACGTTAGCAATCACGAGTAACTAGTGACGTGTTGCAAAGTTAAAGAAAAAAATCATGATGTGTTCATCAGAGTACTTTCTCATATATAGGGTGTTTCAATATGCGTTTGTCAAATCCAAACGGGAAATTTAAGCAAAAATAAATTCGTGGAGTGGATTTCGAAAAAAATTGAAAAACACCGAAAATTAACAAGTATAAAGTGCCTTTCACACAACATTTAGCCAAAAGCGCTAGAAAACCTTTTATACATATTTAATAGTACAATAAATATTCAAAGTTTAAAAAAAAATCTTGTAGTGAATTTCGAGAAAAATTCAAAAAACCGAAAAATGACAAGAGTAAGCTACCCTTCTATCCTGGCCTATTTTAATGAAAAGCTTATTTTCACGTCCTGGTATGGTACAAAGTCTAAATACAAAGTTTTGACCGTTTGTGGGTTTTTGTTTTTGAGAAAATCCTACCACAGACATACATACATACAGACGGTTTTCCAAACACATGTTTTTTGGACTCAGGAGACCTCAAAACGTTCAGAAATGCTAATAATTCAATTTTGAAAAATCGACCCGATTACAATACTCTCATATATGAGTACTTCATATGAGAAAGGTAAAACCCAAATTCGACAAGTATAAAGTATCCTTCACAGAAGATTTAGCCAAAAACGTTAGAAAACTTTTCTATACATATTCAATAGTAGAATAGATATTCAAAGTTTAAAAAAAAATTCGTGGAGTGGATTTAGAAAAAAATTGAAAAAACCGAAAATTGACAAGTATAAAGTACCATTCACAGAAGATTTAGCCAAAATCGTTAAAAAACTTTTTTTTATACCTATTTAATCGTACAATAAATATTCAAAGTTTTAAAAAAATTCTTATAGCGAATTTCGAGAAAAATTCAAAAAACCGAAAAATGACAAGAGTAAACTACCCTTTTATCCTGGCCGATTTTGATGAAAAGCTTATTTTCACGTCCTGGTATGGTACAAAGTCTAAATACAAAGTTTTGACCGTTTGTGGTTCAGAAATGCTAATAACTCAATTTCGAAAAATCGACCCGATTACAATACTGTCATATATGAGTACCTCATATAAGAAAGTAAAAACATTACAATTTGATATGCCCACGGTTTCCGCCTACAGTATTTTTAATACAAAGTGCCCAACGCACGTTCGTTGAAACGAACGTAAGTAGAGAACGGCGAGAATCAAGAAAATTTAATTCATGTATGTACCGCTCGGCGGAAAAACTCCCATTTAATATACCCACTTGACTTGTTGAGGAATGAGTTTTTTCGTTGGGGGGGAAGGCTCGATGCGCGACGAAGGTTTTCGAACGAGAAACACCTCGTAATAAATTGTCGGAGTGTCGTGCAGTATCCTCAAAAATAATAAAACCACCCCAAGACCCGGTCCCAATAAATCCTTCAGAGCGGCAAAAATCCCAGGTTTTGCTGTCAAAGCTCAAGCGCCATAAATTCCATTACAGGTCGACACTCCGGACAGCGTCCTCCAGAGCGGTCTGGCCCTGACGGATTTGGGGCAGCACGCGGTTCTTCGTTCCATGGTCGATCCAAGGGATTACGACAGGCTGAGGCATCTGCAGATGAACGGCGGTACGCCGAACACCTTCGAAGAGACTATTTACAGGGTAAGTTTCAAAAATATGCAGTCACTTTTCGCCACATGTTGAGGACATTGAGAATTACTGCCGTACATACCGCTTACAGCGAACATAAATGCGCAGAACTTAAAAACAAAAAAAAAAAGTTGCAAAACTCCTTCCCCACGGGAAATATAGTTGAAACGAACGTAGAACTGAATATTAAAATAAGATCAATAACGCCAACAGTCTATTCAATTTCGGGATATGCTGAAATAACTTGTATATCCCAATTCTCATTAAAACGATTTCATAACGAATGTACTTCATTCACTACTTACTATATGGTAGGGTCGGAGGATTTTAATTAATTTGAAGTGTAAAAGAAAATAGATTCTCTCCCCCCCCCTAGATAACTATAGACATACAAATCGTCACTAGTAGCAGTGGCTGTGCACCTTTTTACAATCGAAAATGTTATATTATTTGATGATATAATTTGAAATCTTAGAGAATCTTTTTCAGTATTAATATATGTAATGCATCTTTCGCGTCTCTCACACATCTTGAATCAGAATGACACCCAACACATCTCGATCACAAAAAGTACCGCTTTCGTAACAAACTGCACACCTACAGTTTTAACCATTAAATAATAATATCACCTGCCAAATCAAGAAGAGAATCTAAATTTGATAAGAAATGAGAAAGTGGTAAACCATCTCGGTTAAAATTTTAGATGTTCATTGTTTCACTATTTCAATTTCAATAACAACTCTGTAATACGTTTTTACATAACAATTGCAAAAAATATTTTCTTCTTCCCGTTTAAAGATCTGTATTTTTGTTTCGCTCGAATAATATTTTATTTATTCCTGTATCTCTCCGCGAATATACTTGTCAATCGGCTATCCGCTGTTCAGTTACCAAAGCGCGAAGAACACACATTTCTGGTAGTGTTTATAACCGAAGAGAAGTGTATATTTTGTTTATAAATCACGATAACGTTACCCTAGATAAAACAAAAGCTAGTCGTTATAGGAAATCGGGGAATCACCTATCACCGTCCACTCGTATTTACAGCTGCACGGCCATCTTTCAGATGGTCACTTAAAAATCCCTAGACGATCGTATTCTATCACAGCCGGCCGTAAAGTTTATCAGGGCTCGGGTGGTTCTTTGAAGGTTCTCCCAGGAGGAGCAGCGGCCGTTTACCAGCAACGGGGGGTGGTCGTTAAGGCAAGGGTGGTTGCGCTGAAAGGTATATTTCATATTTCCCCTCGCAAGGTTGGCAGTATGCAATTTAGGTAACGTCGAATTTGTAGAACAATCCACTCGGTTTTCCTTTCGTTGATATACCGAGGAGAATTTACACTAAGAACGTGATTAAGCAGGTTTTTCGAACATAATACTAAGGCATTTCATATATTACTAGATTGTGTTTTACGTTTTTGAATATTATTTCCCGGGTAATTTGCGCGAATGGAGTGAGTGATATCGGCATTAAAAGGTGTTAAAAGGGTTGTAAAACGCATACCTGAAAATTGCACTGATTCACCTGAGCGAGAATTTTTCAGGATGACGACGGTCGCAAAATAAACAAAAAGTGTTCTTAGCTTTCCCACAAATTGATTTAATTCCAATTCTCAACTTCCTACCGAGAAACCTCGCTAACGAAAACTGAAAAACTTTTCTTCCAACTCGATTCTAACTTTGGTTCTTTTTTCCTCTTTTTCACAGCTGAAGGTGCAGGAGGCTTTGAAAAAACGGGAGAAGTTCACGAAGGAACACGAAGAGGTATGTTGATAATTTATAGATCTAACGGAATTTACGATTGCCAATTGTTTTAACGGTTTTTTCCCAATAAACGTTTATCTTGAGGGTTTTTAGGTACAATTATTTCACCAAATGAATTTAATTTGTTATGGTTGCCTAAGCCCCAGGTTTACGCAACCGGATAGACACAACATAGTTAAAATAAACAAAATTTACTCGAAGGATAAACGTTCCATATTTAATCATATAAGATTGTAAGAGTTAACATTTCGTTATTCAACGTTTTCTTCTTTCAGATTTTGAGGGATATAAAACAGGGTCTATCGCAATTAGGAAAGGAAGGAATAAGGGGGCCACTAACTGTAGGTGAGTAGGTATTGTAACGAAAATTTTGATCGGGGCATAATTATTTTGAAGTTACACATTAGAAATTCACAACATACCAGTTAACTAAAAAAATAAAACAATATTACTCAAGATTGGAAATGATATCATTTATCCGTGTCCTGTATTTGTCAACTACGGTACATACCATAGCAGAATAGTACTTTCACTGTAAACACGGGTTTCAAATTTATAAAAAAAATAGATACTAATTTATTAATGTCAAACCATTGGATTATTAACAAAATTTTCTTTTAGAGAGGCTAAAAGTTTATGGGACTGAAAATGCAAAACTGAAATAGTTAGAAACATCAGTCTATCCAGTATGATGTTATGCAATAAAGTACATACTCTAAATTTTCCCAAGAAATATTAGAAATTGAACTGCTTATTAAGTTTTAATGCATATATTTGGAGCAAATATTTTATCAATAAACTCTATTCGATTTCCTCAATAAATTTCAATTTCTAGATGATACTTATATGTATGATGACGACGCCCGCATGCTCGCCCCCAGCCAGGCTCACCACCAAGGGTCCGCGTACCCTTCCCATTGGTACGACGAGCCGCCCTACGAAAGTGACCCGGAGGATTTCCTAATGGGCGGTCAGGGCGACGGCCCGACCGCCACGATCCAGAACGGACGGGTCTGCTTTACCCTGAACCTGAACAGGGAATCGAGGGGGGAAGGGGTCATCTCACTCAGGTCGGCGGGGGACATTTCATTACCGAAAGGGGGCGAGGTGGGAGAGTTGGGAGGATCCGCACCGAGAGCCACTCCGAGAAGGGGGCTGATCCTGCCTTCGCAGGCTGGATACCCTCCGGCTATCATACCACTAAGGTAACTTTTAACAATCATTTCCCATTTCTTGTCTAAAAATATTTTCTTTCAGGTCCTCAAGGGACAGAGAGAGCGGCGACTATGCCGGTTCGGACGTGCAAAGTATAGGCTCGAGGCTCTCCACTCTATCAGTGGGTTCCGAACAGCAAGATATGGGACAAACAATATCTCCACAGTACTATTCGCACCTCGAAGGTAAAATTCGGCATTACAGAAAGACCAGCGGGTTTTCGAGGAGCGAAGATGGTTTGTCTCCAAGTCAGAGTTCGGATTATGAAGATCAAGAAGATTTCAGTAACTGCAGCCAACAGATCGCTACTGTACATGTGGTATGAAAACTAGTTGATTTGTGAATTTACGAACATAGCATTACCAAATTTTTCCAATTTCAGTCTAGCGATGGTAGATCAGCAGGCGTATCTGGTTTGGTGGGAAAAGTGAGAGGGCTTAGAGAAGACGTACAAAGAAAAATTTCAAGGCTAAAAGGTGAGACTATTGATCACAGATCAGTAGAAGCAACATTCCAATGTTCGGCGAGTTCTGTGGAAAGTTTACCAAGCGGATCAGGTTCTAGTATGTCCCAACAATACCATTTTTGTAAAATCTTTATTACAAACAACACTTTTGCAGGTACCCAAGCTTTAGTCAGAGCTGGAAGTAATCACAGTTCGATATCTACCGAGGAACCAGATGCAAGCCCGACTGATCAAATTGTAGGGAGAGCTAGAGCTTTAGTAGATAATACCCCAAGTCCATATGATAAGGAAGCATTGAAATTTAAGGTACCAATGTGAATCTCATTCTTCTCAGTTCTGTCTAATTTTAGTTTTTTTTTTTTAGGCTGGTGATATTATAGATATAGTTTCAATGAATGCTAGCGGACTGTGGAAGGGGATCTGTAGAGGAAAAAAAGGTAGTTTTAAGTTCATAAATGTAGAATTGCTGTCTGAAAGAACTGTGAAGTCAAAAAGAGGAATAAAATGGCACCAGAACATTAAGGGAAAGCCCGCTTCTCTAGAAGATTTGCTTCAGAAAATTGATTTACAAGAATATATCTCTGTGTTTATACTGAATGGATACGAAGATTTGGAACTGTTCAAAGAAATAGAACCATCTGATTTAGACTATTTGGGGATCGTTAATACTGATCATAGAAATAAGATTTTAACTGCTGTGCAACTGCTTCATGATCTTGATTGTAAGTATTTGTAATAAAATAGTTATGATTTTAAAACACTTTTTCAAATTCAAAACATTGATTTTTCTCAATCTTTAACAGTAATTTATCATTACTTGTTTGGGTATCAAGACAATTTTTTTTTTAAATCAAAATCTGATACTGTTTTCGACCTGTTGGCTTTTAATTGCAAGCCATATTAACTTGCCAATCAATGGTTTACCACAATGAAGCTTAATTTTATTTAGTTTCTGTTTTATAGCAGGCAGTGAGGGTGAAATAGCAGGCTCAAGTAGTGAATGCGAAGAACACCGTAGTTTAAATCGAGAAGCAACCGATTCCCCATTTAGCAGAAGACAATTTCCAAGAGATTCAGGTTGCTATGACGCCTCGTTAAAGAGTAACCGTCCGAATCAGTTAACATCCCCACAAGGCGGATCGGACACTAGCGACAGTGCAGGTTTCAGTGACAACAAAAATAACTTAGATTCCATTGTAGAACAGTGTAACAATGAGATATTAGCAAGAGTAAGACAAGCACAAAAGAATTCTCTGAACCTAAGAGAAGAACTATCATACCACCCTAACATTCCAAACTCTGCGAGTATAGAGTTGCAGAAGAAAGCAAAAGACTCTTATGTAAGTGTCCACGGGCAAACCACTTTGATAGACCCTTGTCGAAAAAACAATTTGAACAAAACCGCCGCCAGAAAAAACTTAGAAGATCTATGCGAAGCTGACCAAAAGTTGACTTCCGTGAAATATGTTGTAGGTGGAAGCGGCAACCACGATCTGGAGAGCAGCAACTTGAACATCGTTGGAAGGAGCTGTCTAAGCGAGAAATCCAGTGATTCTGGCGTCAGCAGCAGTTCATTATCTTCTGCTAACACAAAAGAAACCCATCGACCCGTCCTAGCACATAACGTTGTCGAGAACCCTACCCATACTAGTTTTAAGAAAACTATGAATCCGATGACATAACCCCGATTATTTTAAAGTAATTCAAACTAAATTGTCAATTCCTAGAGAGTAAAGGAATGTGATCCGGGTGACAAAGGCGTCTTCCAAATGATACGTATATAATAGTCACATTTGTATTTGTTTTAATTCACTAAAAGATTTTCCAACCATTTTGAATATGGTAATTTTAGGAAGTACCTAAAACACCCACATTGTAGCTTACTTAGGTTTTAATTGATTGATAGATACCCGTGTGATCAAAAAGATGAGAATGCTAGACTTCAACCAGTATGTAGCGCTCCAAAAAGCTTCACCTACACATTAAATCATCAATCAAACTTTATTCTAAAATACTAGTTGATATCTGAATACTTTGTGATCATAATTCTCAAGAAAGAGTTAGGAAATACATATGGCCTAAGTCTACATCAATTCATTTATTAGAAGTAATGATTATTTTAATTTCACTTTACTTTGTATTTTGCTGATCACTTGTAAAATTTATTAGCAAAGGTTTATTTCATGTAGTCAAGTTGTTAGTTAAATAAATTTTTATAGTCAAATTTTGTCTGGGTGTAAGTGTTTTTCTATATACAGGACTATATATAGAAACCCAATATTTGGTTTACTAAGAAATTCTGTGTCATTTGTTGTATAGAATTGATGAATAGATTCAAGCAATAACTTAAATCAAAATTAGTTATAGTGTGTATTTAGTGATATATCATTGCACGTCAATCAAATTTTATATTTATACCCACCCGTTTCATAGAGTCCTGTTCAATTCTTTAGGTCTTGACAATTTCGATTGTTATGTTCACTGCTTTTTAAAAATGCACATTTACTTCGCCTAACTCTGTGCCAATATTACGTTAAAAATGCACATTTACTTCGCCTAACTCTGTGCCAATATTACGTCCAATACTGCCATAGTAGCGTTTATGTTTGCATTCTTTTTGCTGCTTTTTATTTGCACTTTTCCATAGGAAAACACTAAAATTTTAAGATGATACCAAAGAAGATTCGAATGCGTTTGGTGATATAACTATGTCTAAGAAAATTTTATTTTAGAGAAATTATTTATTATTTTTAGTTCTGAATTGGCCTGTTGTTTTCCTGGTTTGCGTTAAATTATAACAATAAGATTTTTGTACTTTTATATTTATTTAAAATGTAAAATATCTAAAGACTATTATGGACTGTTTGTATAAAGCAATTTAATTAAATGTTAATAAACGTGATAGAAACTTAATAAATAATTAAGGTAAGCTCTTTCTTATCATAATGTTAAGAGTATGTAAATAAATTTAACATTCCTGTATATGTTGTAAATATTATTTTCTTCTATTTAAATATGTGCAACTAGTCTGAAACCCCTTTATTGTAAATAACCAGCTTTACAGGTAGTTGCCACTTTTTTATTATACTGACTGGATTTTATGTGTATTTCTTCATACGCATATCATTTGTTGTACATGTTTATTACTTGTAATTACAGAATGTTATATATATACATACATATATATACATGTCAGTCAATAAACTAGGAAATTTATTAAAATACAATCAAATACCTTTTGTTTCATTTTCCTTTGCTCATATATATTTACATACATACTCAACTCAAAATACTATTTATTATACAAGTTGTAATCCTGTTGTAATAGGAAAATTTGGTTACTTACCATGACGTACTTCTGATTTTTTCGAAAATCTCGTCACTGTCTGGCCCTCTTTACTTTGACGTTTAAAGAAATGCACATATAGTTGTTCAGAAACATGAATGCATCGACATAATCAGTATTAAAAAGTAATAGGCTTTAAAACTAAATTGAAGAGAAACGAAAAGTTAGCATTGTATGATAGAAACATGTTTACAAGCCAAAATTTAAAAGCACTACTGCTCGTGCGCAATAGGTGTAGTAGGGGTAGAGGTTCCTAGCTTAGTGCAGATGATACCCATTTATCTCGATAAATTAGGCTTATAATCATATAATCGATATATATAATCGATATAATCATTTATGTATTGTTGGTTCAGTATACGATCAAATCAAAACAGTTTGTGATATTCAAATTTTCGAATGTGCGTCATAGGTCTAGCCAATCAAATGCCCCAAAACCAATTCCCAAACACCACGTGATCAAGAACAATCATATATTGTTTGATCTAATTTCGAAGTTTAATTAGATAACGAATAAATAAATTACAGGTTATCTTTCTTTACTATGTCTAATTGAAGTTTTATATGTGTATGCCCAAACCAATTGAATTGATTTAATTATTAATAACTTCATGGAATCATGTCTCGTGCTCCAATTCGTGTTCCGAGGTAGACGTGTGTCGTGTGTCTTATTTTGGCGGTTAAAAACATGAAAACATTGGTTTCGGAAGCGGAAGCGCCGGAAGCGCGTAGCGGTACTTGTGGAAGATGCTGTTGATGAGGATGCCGGATGTGGATGCAGTAGCTTCCCGTTCTTAGTTGTGTAGGAAGCAGGTGAAGATGCGGTGCAAAATTCCTGAAATTGCATGGCACAATAGAGAACCTGTGCTAAGTGTCGATATACATCCTATTCAGGACAATGTATATCGAGTAGCTAGCGGTGGAGGAGACACTCACGTCTTGGTAAGTGAAGAAATTATGGATCCCCTCGTTTTAGGGTACATCGACGCCCGACGCCATTACTAACAAATTCATAAATGTTGTGTATATTGTACAGTACATCATATCTTTTGCTCAATGGATAAGATTGAAGCATACAAAAATACCGGCATAATATTCAAACATGAATTTACTAATTATGATCATCGTGAATTCGGGGGAGGTTTTTCTCAGTGACGCCACAGTGACGCCATGTTTGCGAAAATCTTGTTTTCGATCGATACTAATCGGTCTTAAGAAAAATATCCTAATAATCAATACTGTACAATTCAGATCAATAGAGGCCGTTTCTCTACTGTTTTTTTTTTTTCATCTTGAATTAACATTGTGTTTGATTTTATGTATGAAGTAGGTAAATATATACATATAGTGTAGGTGTAGAGTAAGTTCATATTTCTTGCTTAATTGTGTACATGGTCCGGGTCAGATTGATGCATACAATAATACCGGCATAGTACTCGAATATATATTTACTAATTATGATAATCGTGAATTTGGGGAAGGTTTCCCTTCATTGACGCCATGTTTGCGAAAATCATGTTCTGCAGGGCAATTAAAAAATGCCTCCACTTTCGATCGAAATTGATCTTATAATATATATTCTATATTCCATATTATACAATTCAGATCAAAAGAAGCCATTTTCCCACTGTTTGCGTCTTGAATGAAACTAAATGAATCTTAGCAATTAATTCTGATTGAATTAATGTATGTATGAAAACAAATATATGTATATAGTACAGTACTTGGCATATATATTTGTTGCTTAATTGTATATGATTTTTTAAGTTTTTATTCATGGGAACTGAGAAGAGCCTTCACTTGTGATCAAAATCGATGCTAGAGGAATATCTATCCTGTAATCAACTTTATTAGAAAAAAATTATTAACAATTCGTTATGGTTTATGATTTATGATAAAAATTGTTAAGTAGGAATCCTGTTTTGTAATTCTGTTAACTTGCTTTCAGCTTAGGTCATCTAATCACTCCTTACTATTAATAATACTTTATATTTGTTGATTAATTGTAAATGGTTATATAAGTTTTTATTCATGGGAACTGAGAAGGGCCTTCACTTTCGATCAAAATCGATGCTAGAGGAATATCTATCCTGTAATCAACTTTATTAGAAGAAAATTATTAACAATTCGATTACGATTTATGGTTTATGATTTATAATAAAAATATTATGTACCATTCCTGTTTTGTAATTCTGTTAACTTGCTTTCAGCTTAGGTCACCTAATCACTCCTCACTGATTAATCAGTTATTCTCTAACATTAATAATACTATATATTTGTTGATTAATTGTATATGGTTGTTTAAGTTTTTATTCATGGGAACTGAGAAGGGCCTTCACTTTTGATCAAAATCGATGCTAGAGGAATATCTATCCTGTAATCAAATTTATTTAAAAAAAAAATATTAACAATTTGATTACTATTTATGGTTTATGATTTATGATAAAAATATTATGTACGATTCCTGTTTTGTAATTCTGTTAACTTGCTTTCAGCCTAGGTCATCTAATCACTCCTCACTGATTAATCAGTTATTCTCTAATATTAATAATACTGTATATTTGTTGATTAATTGTATATGGTTGTTTAAGTTTTTATTCATGAGAACTGAGAAGGGGCTTCACTTTTGATCAAAATCCCTATAATATATATTCTATAATCCATATTATACAATTCAGATCAAAAGAAGCCATTTCCCCACTGTTGCTTCTTGAATGAAACTAAATGAATCTTAGCAATTAATTCTGATTGGATTAATGTATGTATGAAAACGGCTGCATCGCAATTCCCTCCCCGGTCAACGGGCCGAATTTGGGTTATCGCAATTCCTTCCCGCGGTCAATTTAGCTAAATCGCAATTCCCTCTCTGGTCAACGGGTACCATTTGGGTCGCCTGCAGAAGAGGTCTAATACCGTATGGTCCGCTAGCGATTAGCCCCCAATTAAGATTATTAAATAAATCATTTGTCTGTTTGTTTACGTGTAACGTTTAACGGCGAAACAAGAGTATATCATCACAATTAATGGTACCTAGTATAATTAAGCAAAATATTTTTCCTTCACATTTTACCAGGCTTAGGACTGGCAGTGTTTTTTAGGCACTGGCAAGTTTAAAAAATAGTGCAGCCAAATAGTCAGAGTCAGATGTACTAATATAAACACAATTAAATAAGCAGTTCGATTTGTTCCTCTTGTGGAATCCTCTTCAATATAATTTTCAAGGATATAATCGCAGAAGTTTTGAACATTCTTATTTAAAGGTTGAATAGACATAAGATCTTCAGCGAAACAGAAACCTACTTCATTTTCATGAAGAAAGGGCCAACCAAAAAAGTATTTCAAAAATTTTCCAATTTCTGATGACGTATTACGATACACATTGGTTAGACCTAAATTTTGAATCTTTCGCCACCAACTTTGTCCTAAGTGAAAACGACAACCTTTAATTTCAGTTGAGGGTAAAGAACGCACAGCCATATGAATTGCTTTTTCAAAATCAATGTAGATTTGTTGGGGAGCAAATACCATTTTTAATTTTACCTACCTGCCGTCATTAGCAGGTACTTCAAGGAACCGTCATTAAGTCAGGGAGGGATTTGCGACGAACCCTTCTGACCGCGGGAAGGAAAAGCGAAATTTTATTGACCACGGAAGGAATTGCGACTCGCCGATGAAAACAAATATATGTATATAGTACAGTACTTGGTATATATATTTGTTGCTTAATTGTATATGATTTTTTAAGTTCGATTACGATTTATGGTTTATGATTTATGATAAAAATATTATGTAGATTCCTGTTTTGTAATTCTGTTAATTTGCTTTTAGCTTAGGTCATCTAATCACTCCTCACTGATTAAATCAGTTATTCTCTAATTTTCATTTTTTTATATTGACCACTAATAATTACAGAATTGACAGTAAATTACATAAGAGATATACTTTTACATATATGTAAAACAGCTTTGTGCTGAGATCTCACTAATATTTCGCTTTTAGATATGGCACATCAGTTTTAATGGCCCTGACATGAAACAAGAATGCGTAGCAGATTTGACTCGTCATCAAAGATCGGTCAACATAGTGAGGTGGTCTCCTTGTGGCGTCTATCTTGCTTCTGCCGATGATGATGCTAACATAATAATTTGGCACCAGAAAAACGATGCTTCTCCGATGGAAAATGAACAAGAATCGGTTCCCCAAGAATCATGGGTTGTGTATAAGGTAATATTTATTATACTAAGAGATTTAATCACAAACCAATACTTACTCTATTATCCCTTTCAAATGTATTGGTGGCTCACTTTGAAGTGTAATACAATAGAGACTAATATAAAAAAAACATTTTATTCCAATGGTAAATTGTAAATGATTAATTTTTTTTGAGTAATTTTTTTTTGGTAGGATATATATGTTAAGTGTATACTTATTTCTTATTTTATTCCTATTCTTACTTTACTTTTTACTTTTATTACTTATTCTTATTTTATTTCTTATCTACTTATTTTTCAGCATAATTGAAAGTCATTAAAGTACAAAAATTAATATCTCAAAAACGACTTGAAATTTATTTCTGATATTTTTATCTTAGATGTAATGAAGTCTCCTCTTGATATTGTAATTTTCTTAGAGTTTATTTTTAATAATAATATAGCCCCACACCAAGTTTTATCATTACTACAATAAATTTTCCGGGAAGACTTGAGTCATTTCAATGTTTCTTGAAAACTTCTCCTTTTGCAGCTATTATATTCGGTTCCATTAAAATTGGTTTAGTATTTAACCTCTTGTAGTGTTCAGTTCCTTTACTGATATGTACAGAGTTGTTTGTAAAAATTCTGGTGACTCAGTAACACCTATATCGATTCTCTAAATTTGAAATAAACTTGTGACCATCGCAAACTTGTTACAAATAAAATTTTAACACTATTCTTCTTCGACACTGTAAAAACTGGTCTATTAATACCTTTTTTCTGCCACTTTTTGTTTGTACTTCTCTCTCTTCAACACATATGCTTTACGGTTCTCTCTCTTATGCATAGACTGCAATTATTTTCACAACGTCTGTTTTGACTGAATATTTTGTAAGCCCTCTTTTAGTTTTAGAAGTAATTTGTCATTTTGAAAGTATTGTTTTCATCAGTGGATCGCCATGTAGTAAATGCTTTTATACTACTTCAAAAGTAATGTGGGACTAAAAATTTCTTCGGTATTTATGTAAGATGAATTTTTGTTTTTCAAAAGTCTAACTTACAATTTCAAAAACAGCAATCAGAAATTAACTATGTATTACTTAAGTATTAACACCCCATGCAACCCATAAGATATTTCTTATTTTACAATTAGGTGAATCTGATACACATACAAACTATATTACTAATTCCCAAAAGTGCTCCGGACAAAAATGTTAATCTAGTATAATTGCTTTCTCACATATGGCACTCTTAAATTTTGTACTCACTAAACTTCAAGAGTGCAGTGGAATACTAGTCATTTCATACTGTGTTTTGATTTATTTGAAAATATTTTATTGCTCTGTCAATTGTGTTTGCTATTTAATACCTTATTTGATATTAGTTATTTTCGGTACACGAGAGTTGGGCCAAACGGTTAATCGTCCCTTAATCCTACCATTGAATTGGGCCACGGGTACATGTCGAAGGGATTAAGAGATTAAGGTAATAGAGAAATGGTTATTCTGCAATATCAGGGTATATCTTTTTGAAGTAACCTAGATTTCACCTATCTCAAGCATGGTACCGCAAAATTCAAACTTTAGGTTTAAGCTCAGACTATAATAATGCAACTGATATCGGTAAAATATTAAAACAATTTTTTAGTTTGATATTTCTAAATTCTGACTAAGTTCGATTTAATGAGTGATATATCTTTGTATGTTAAATTTGTACAATTTTGTGATTGCTTAGTCGAGAATTATATTAGTGAAGATGCATTATTTCCTCCTCACATTTGGGCGTGCCAGACATGCTCTCCACAACCAACAACCGACAAACAACCAATACATGTGAATCATTCCATGCAAAAATTTTTATGCACCCCATCCCAATATTTTTTATTTGTGGAAGCTTTATTAAATTTCAGTACGAGATTTTTGTTAAGATTAATTCTGCCAATAAATTCAGTAAAGTGCTAAAACGCGATGTTGCCTTACAACAAAATTATATAAATGATACGATAAATAAGTATAATGAAAATATTATAGATAGATTGATCGTTATAAATTGTGTAGCGTTTAAATTAATATAAATTTAGCGTACAAATCGGTTGTAAAATTATGTACCATAATTTGTCGTATTTTTTATATTTCTGTTCTTTTTTAACTGGTGTAGCATTGAATAACTAAGATTTTGCATGTGGCTAAGATCAGTTATAAATGAAATAATTAACATCGACCTCCCACTGTGCCTCGGTGGCCCAACTCTGCGGTAGGATTAGGAATATCTTCGGGACCCTCGAATGACAAGCAGGAAACTGGCCCAACTCCTCTATGTCCGTTACAATAAAAGCATTAAGACACAATAGACTCTTAACTTCGTGCGATAAGCGGGTGCGTCATAAAATTCATTTATCGCGAGGGTAGGTATAGATTTTAAATCAGTCAGAAATTAAAATCGAAAAAGTGTCAAACATTTCATTTAGACTTTGAACCCGCCCAATAAACTTTGTAATAAAATTGGCCAAGATAAAGGTGTAGTTTACGGATTAGTTTGTTTAAAATTTTCTCGAAATCCACTCCAAGAATTTTTTTAAACAACATTTATTGTACCATCGAATATTATATAACATTTTTTTTCTTGTTTGAACGGCGCTTTATACTTGTTGGTTTTTCTTTTAAAATCTTATCGCAATCCACTCACACCATTTTTTTTTCCTTTTCTTGCTTTGCTCAGCATGGAATCTCTTTCCAACTATCATCGAAATTTATCTTATATAATTCTTCCATTCAACTAACTCAAACCTCTTAGATGTGTGTTAAATCTAATTTAGAGAGGAATTAATTCGTTCATAAAAACTAAAACATAGAATACACATCATAATGCTTTCTGAACATTTCGGTGACTAATCAGTCTCGCAAGTAATTTTTTTTGTTAATTATAAATAAGTTTTCTTGGATGTAAATCTATTGTAGAGATTAAAAACATTTTTGGCTTTCAATAACTCTGCTTATCAAAGAGCACATTTACTAAAGCATAAATGTATATTATAGGTGCTGAGAGGTCATAAGGAAGACATTCCCGATTTATGTTGGTCCCCGTTTGGTTTGAAACTGATATCAGGATCTGTTGATAACACAGCCATAATATGGAATCTACAGACGGGAAAATCAGAACAAACACTAGACAACCATCATGGATATGTACAAGGCGCAACCTGGAGTCCAAAAAATGATATTTTTGCTACCATTAGTACAGATCGGACGCTTAGAGTGTTCAATGTTGTTGGAGGACAACTGAAGTATAAAATAAATAAAGGCATACTGCCAGTGTCTGAATCCCATTTCTTATATAATAAGGAAGTCAGATATTTCCATGATGATACTTATAAGTCGTTCTACAGAAGAATGGAATTTTCTCCGGACGGATCTTTCATACTTGTCCCTTCAGCACGTCTGGAAAGCCCTGATTTCAACGAGGTACTTAATGCGACACTTGCTTTTACAACAGCGGATATGAGCTCGTAAGTTTTTTGGGCAATTATTTATTTCATTAACACTAATGAATTTATTATTTTAGGCCATCATTTGTTTTACCACATGGCGAATGTAGCACATGTGTGCGGTTCTGCCCAATGGTTTTTGAACTTCGAGAAAATGGCCCTCCTCCCTACATGGACGCCCCCTACAGGATGATATTTAGCGTTGGCCTCGAGGAAGGGGTGGCTTTTTATGATACTCAACAACCTGAACCCTTTGCCAAACTAACAGGATGCCACTACACCCGGCTGGCAGACATGACGTGGTCGAATGATGGTTTACTGTTCTGTGCTTCATCCACTGATGGATATTGTACCATAGTAAGCTTTGATGCAGGTGAGTTAGGTGCACCATATAAAAAAGAACAGGTTTTAATCAATGAAGAAATGACACTGGAGGATGTTGACAACGGAAAAAATTATGAATCTAGTTTTCTTAAACAGTGGACACAAACTGCTCAAAGAGAGGCAACAGCGAACAAACCTGATTCAGTTCACTCAGACAATGAACCTGAAGTGATTGAAGAAGGAGCCGAAATCGTTACAGGTGACATAAGTGTTGATAGAATGTGTACCACAAAGGATAGATCTGAAATCAGGCCAATAGCGGTTAGAAGGAAGCCTAGAGTCACTCCAGTTGTTCAACAAGAGCAAGCAAGTAATGACGTTAATTCTACTTTTCTACACACTTTAAATGAGGGGGAAGAGCCTAATGATAAAACTGTTGAGGAAGTTAATACAGGCAGTGATATTGTTATCGTAATATCGGATAGCGATAAAAGTATCTCCAGTCAAGAGGACTTTAATGCAAAGGCAGGTGGTGATGTATTTTACAACAAAATGAATGAAAAATCTGGTGCAAATACCACAACTACCTCGGACCTCCTTAAAATTAGGAAAATCACCGATGACGTTATCGAAGTATCTAGTACGTCAAGTGAGGAACATATCACTGCTGCAAGGAAAGTTGTTAAAAAGACAACAGGTAATATATTGGGCTCCAATGTATATAAAAAAATAACTGCGATAAGGCAATATCCAGGTAAAACAAATATTGCTGGCTTAAAACTTCGGAAAGTTACAATAGATGAGGATGTGATCGAAATATCCAGTGACGAAAGACTATCTAATGAAGAAAATTTACCAGCTGCGATGAACGTTGATACAAAGACGGAAGGTGATGTAGCTGGGATAAACCGTTACCCAAAGAGTACTATTAAAAGTAAGAAATTTACTACAGCCCAGGAAACTATTATAATATCTAGCGATGAGAGAACTTCAAGTGAGGAGTATGTAACAGGTGCAAGCAATATTGTTAAAAATCTATCTAATGAAGAAAATTTACCAGCTGCGATGAACGTTGATACAAAGACGGAAGGTGATGTAGCTGGGATAAACCGTTACCCAAAGAGTACTATTAAAAGTAAGAAATTTACTACAGCCCAGGAAACTATTATAATATCTAGCGATGAGAGAACTTCGAGTGAGGAGTATGTAACAGGTGCAAGCAATATTGTTAAAAATCTATCTAATGAAGAAAATTTACCAGCTGCGATGAACGTTGATACAAAGACGGAAGGTGATGTAGCTGGGATAAACCGTTACCCAAAGAGTACTATTAAAAGTAAGAAATTTACTACAGCCCAGGAAACTATTATAATATCTAGCGATGAGAGAACTTCGAGTGAGGAGTATGTAACAGGTGCAAGCAATATTGTTAAAAAGACAAAAGGTAATGTATTAGACACCCATAAAAATGTAAAGACTGGGGTAAACCGGTACCCCAATAAAACAACTACTGATGTCCTGTTGAATATTAAAAACATTAGGAAATTTGGATTAACTAGAAATGTTAGCGAAATGTCTAGTGACGAAAGTAAAACGTCCAGTGAGAAGTCTACATCTAAGACAACGAGTAGTGATAGCATAGTATCTGATGAAAACAATGAAAATATCACATATAGCATTGGTAAGCGTCCAATGGTATCTGGACATGAAAATAAAACGTCCAGTGAGGAGAGCATAGTATCTAATGATGAAAATGTAACACGCTCACAATGCAGTAATATGCATCTAATAATGTCTAGTGATGAAAATAAAAGTTCTAGCGAAGAGTTTAGGACCAATAGTAGTGGAAGTATTGCATCTAGTATTGAAAACAAAATATCTAATGAAGATAATGAAGATGACGCTACATTGTCTAATACATTCGTCAATGATAATATTACGATTCATAATGAAAGTGTAACAGTGACAATGTTTAGTGAGACTGAAGACCAAGGCAATAGTGCTCAACAAAAACTTACCAATGTGGAGAGACTAGTAGGTCAAAGGGATAGAGTTATGTTGAGCACTTCTTCTAAAATGGAACCAAAGTTAAAGCAAGCGAAAAGGAAGTGTATGGATGATTCCTCAAACACCAATATAGAACCATTAAGTAGAAAAAAGCAACGTGTTTGCGCTGTTGCTCTGAAGGATGATGATAATGAGGGATTGGAAGCCACTTCTGATAGAAATCCTCATGATGCCAACCTTGCACCTGTAAATGAACCGAGGGCACATAGGGTGCCTTTCGTTACTCTTGCGAGTCCAAAAAGAAAATCCGATAAAGGCAAACGCTCAGGTACTACTAAAGATTTGTAGTAATTTAATTTTCAAATCAATGTTTTGTAAATTTCAACATTTGTTAATATGGTTACTTGGTACAATTTCAATATTCTGACTCATTCGTTGCAAGGATGTCTCTGTCTGCTATATATGTCTGGTGCATAATTTTTGAATTAATGTAGTGATAAAATAAACCTTTCTGTATATTTCTAGACTACCTAAAATATTTTTGTCTATTATAATATTTAGAATTAATTTTTATATACAGAAATGACAGATACTAGAAAAGTTTTTTTTTACTCATTAAGTTGAGGTGTTGCCAGACGACCTGCAAGAATAAGTAAATTTCTTGTTATACTTTTAACAAACTCGCTACTTATTTCTCATAAATTATTTGATGCACCTACATTCCTAGATGGAGACTTTCAGATTAAATAGAATAGTAGTTTTTGTATGTATTGATAAAATAGAAAAATGTTTCAAACTACGAAAAGAAGTACTATTCCTTTAAATTTTTGTCTTTCTCTTGTTAAATCTCAAGTGTCAATTTTAAACATTTTATAACAAAGGTTTCCACTATTTCATATTTTTAAAATTACTTCAATAACAAATGTTTTAAAGAAGTCATATTTTTTATTACCTAAAAAAATTTGTGCTTACAGAATTTAAAAGTATTTTCTAAATGTATGTATACATACATAGAAAGATGTTATTAGTTAAGTGGAGGTCTTCTCAGAAAACCCTGAAGAATACCACATTTTCATGGTATACCTTCAAATAACTGATTAATTGTTATTCCTCATTTTAAAGAAATCATATTTTTTATTATCTAAAAAAATTTGTGCTTACAGAATTTAAAAGTATTTTCTAAATGTATGTATACATACATAGAATGTTACACATACATGTTATTAGTTAAGTGGAGGTGTTCTCAGAAAACCCTGAAGACTACCACATTTTCATGGTATACCTTCAAATAACTGACCAATTAATTCCTCATTGTACCTCATTGTTTCCAAGTTATGTACTAAATGTGTAAAAAAGTGTATATTTGTAAATGGAGACTTTCAGGTTGTAGAGAATGGTAATTTTTGTAGGTATAGACACACTCAAAAAATGTTATAAAACTGCAGTAAGAAATGTTATTCAAATTTTAATTTCGTTTTCTCTTCTTGAATTTTTTAATTCAATGATAATTGTAATAAAGTTGAAATACCTTTTAAAAACCTAAAATATTTTTGGTTTATACAGTAATTATAATCGTTTCTGTAACTACATATTATTTAAATTACATGTATATACATTTTGAGATGGGACAATTTCATATTGTATAGAATGTTATTTTTTGTATGTGAAGAGGAACAAATAAATGTTTTAAAACTGCAGTAAAAAATATTCTTTGAAGTTTTTATTTCGCTTTCTCCTCCTAAATACTTGTCAATTTTTAAAATGTAATAAGAATGGGGTGTGTTATTATGAAATTTTTGAATCAATTTAATAACATATTTTAATGTGATTATAATATAAGTTGGTAATACTGAAAGTGTTATTAATCCCACTATTGCTGTTTACGCTTATTATATCGCCCCCATTTGAATTTTTTATTCAATCTTGTAGAGTAGGGTTGAAGTAGCACTACGAAAAATGCTATATATGAAAGTCGTGAATAATTACAAAAAAATCGTCATAATCCGAGATTGTTACAACTGCAATAAAATTGGGACATATAAATACAAGAAATATAAAAAATAAGTCTTAAATAATATTTACACATATTTAACCAAATATCATTACTACCATTTTTTGTTAAGTATAAATAAACACATTATTTCTTGTAGTAAAATTCTGGAGATACATTTAGTTGGTCTCCGGCATAAGCTGCACCTTGAATCTCTTTCCATGCAGATAAATCAACCTTTGGGAGAGCTTCACATGGTACTACTGTATTACTGCAAGTAAAAATAAGAGATTGGCATACAGAATTGACTATTTTTCTGTTTTTATTAAAAATTCTCAAGTTTGTCAATTAACCATACCTGTGAGAGATTCTTTCAAATCCTCTCGGTTGCATAGCCCTCACTCTGCTGTTATCACACAATAATCTGGAAATTGATGCTTTGCGAAGTTCTGCTAATTGTTGTGGATTAAAGCCTGTCTGACCACCATTTTCGAACCAAAATCTGTCTCCTACTCTTGTCCTATAAAACTGTTCAGTGAGAATACACAGGAATGTCGGGCCTGCTAAAGTTCCAGGTACGTGAACTTCTAACGAACCACCTACTGTAACTTCGACATCATCTGGGGTTTCGTAAAGAGAAGTTAATTTTTCTACGTCCTGTAAGGATTTAAAGGTGTAAGTGATCGTATTAATGAAAACAAAGTGGTAGTATTGAATTTACCTTTGGTCTTATGACATCCATAAAGCCTTGAAAACTGTGTGCTCTGGGAAGCCCACAAAACTCTCTGTAGTCGTTATAAGAAGCCAGTCCATGGTCTCTATTCCTTTGAATATCAAAGGACTTCAAATCAGAACCGAATGCTTGGTTTCCTCTGAACAGGAATTGTGTGATCTACAAATAAAAAATAAAATAACGAACGCTCGAATATTTAGGAATTTCTACAAGATAATTTAATAGAAATAAGTAACTTTCAAAATACCTCGCTGTCGTGATGTGGATCTGAAGCGAGTTCTGGTTGGGTATTCAAACCTCTTGCCAAATCATCGAAGTTATTCCCTTCCTCCAGAATTTGTGGTCTATTCAACCAATCGCTGAGACGCAAGCTGCCGAAACTAGTACGTTTCTCCGTTACCAAACTAAAATTTGAAAAGTCGATAACAACATTACTCGTTGAAAAAAAATCTTTACTCACTCCAAATTTCCAGCGATTAATGAATGGAAGTACCGGAAAGCGGCTGTGGCATGTTCATTAAGAACTGTAGGGTTTACGGTCTCATCGTAATCGTTCACATATCCCCTGGTCTGATAAATGATTTTATTTTTTAAGGAGTTCTCTAAACCGATGAAAATTGGCAACCACTCGTAGTAAGAAATGTGTTGATGTTGAGCTATGTTAATCTTTCTGGCTTCTTGGAAGAGAGTCTCGTCGTTCCAATGGGGATTTAATTTCGCTAGGTTATTAGCGATCCTGTTATGCTCCCTGTGCAGGACAGTTTGCAGCAAAGTCAGTTGCGGATTTTGGTTAACTCTCGTGTCGCCTAAAAACAGAAGTTAGCAAATAAACTCACGCATTCGAATAAGGATTTTACCCGCCAAATAGCAAGCCTCTGCTGGATTTTGAATAGTGCAAACTCCCGTTGCGTTACTGTTCCTCGGCAACCAGAGATTTCCATTTCTTATTTCTATATTGAGCAGTCCTCCTTGATATTGACGGAGCTGCTGGTTTACGTCGTCCGTATTACCATACACGATCGACAAATCCAAATAATGGTTAACTGCCGTGAGCTGTAATTGTATCAATGTTTCATTTTAAATTCCTAAAGACATGTTGCATTAAACATTTATAAAATACTTATTATGTATAGAAATATGTACTACGCATGGAAAAAGGAAATGAACACTGAGCCATATTACATTTACTGTTATATCAGGTGAATTTTGTGTAGAAATTACAAGTAATAATTAGAAAGTTCCGATTAAAACTCATTGAAATTACTGTACGATTGCTATAAATTGCACTTAATTTCCCGCAGTCGTAAAGTTTACAAACCTAATAAAACCTTCACAGATTTGTACATATATAAACGCACATTTCTGTTATTAAAGGTGAGTCATGAACGATAAAATTGTTTCTTCACGGGAATAATCTCACGAGGGTTTGATCAATAACATCGATTAACCCCAATTTGACAACAATATCAATCCGCTTAGCATATAATTATCGACGATCGATGTTCCTTCTGGATTAATTATCTTCAAGGAATCACGTTCTGAATTATCAGACGTTTATCGAAATTATTCGTTGCGTTCGGTAGGTGACACGAATAAAAATGTACATACAACTCCTGTCCGGGTAATTATTGCATTTATCTTTGCTCTTACTTGCTCAGCCGGTTGGGTTCCACCAACACAGTTACGGTCACGATCGGTAATCGTTCTTACGAAGTTCATACACCTGACATTAGACTGTGAGTGGATCGGATCGTTGTCTGGCAAGACGATCGGGAAGCAATGCTCTGGAATGTTAGCGAGTTCCAAAAGTTGACCGTTATCGGAACAGCACCTTGTCTGATGAGGTTCTGGAAAATCACGTTTTCATAATTTTTACATGACTTTTAGGTCTCTTGCTTACGGGCCTGGGTGCTGCCGGCAATCATACTCATGTCGTGGGTGATGATTTGGCCGTACTGCATAGCGTTCAGCGTCCATATCGGGTCTTCGACTTGTACGTCAGGATAGATGAGAAGACTAACCGATCTGGCTAAAGGTAGATCGTTCCTGCTTCTCGCAAGAGTAGGAAGACTTATACCTAAAAGCGCAATCATCATACTTCTTTTGTGAACATCTCTGTTTCACAGGAAAAGGGAACCCTCCGTTTTTACTTCCAGCAGTCCCAGCGTGTTTCCAGGAAAAATACGTTTGAAAAGTAAACTGTCACTATCAATCTACTATAATATACTGTGTAGATGTTCATTTAATATTTATTTATTGATATAAAAAGTGTATGCGACACGTTTCCACAATTAACCCGCAACCATTAATTAGAAGGGAATTTGTTTGCAACTGTAACAAATTCTTGCTTACAGTTACCTGTTTTTTTTATTTTTGCATAATTTCAATGCAACTGCATCGCCCGTTTATAATTAACGAACTATTTAATCCTGAGACTCTCAAACTTGTTCTTTCAATGTTTATTTTGATTTTAATGTGCAGGCATAACAGGCCAGAAATGAGTGATCGAGTACAGAGCTTGTTATTAATACGTAATAGTTTGATCAAACGTCACAATTAATAATCGACAGGACATCGAAATAATTATTATTATTAATAACTGAATGATAGTATGTATGTGCAATTAGTAGCAAACCTTTGCATTCGTTCTACGTGACTTGCTTTATTTTAATATTTCAATTATTTATTAACTATAGCATAAAAAGTTTGCGTGACTAAAACCTTACATAACTGGATTGAGATGCTGGCATACAAGTGTGTAGGTACAAATTTTCCGAATGCTGTTGCGATGACTAAGTTGTAAATAAGTTTTTTTATGCAACTGTAAATCAACATTACATACAAACCGAGCAGTAGATTTATTTATAAGCAGGTACCTACACAGAAACCCCATTACGACCTAAACCGAATTAATTCAATCAAGGTGAAACATTTAGGAAAGTAAAAGTATCCTTACAATCATCATTGTGTATTATTGAAATGAAATAAACACTAAATCATCAAGATTGTCATATGAAAAGTTTTTTGAAAAAAGGTATAAAAATTATGCAATTCCGTTTTCCTTTGACTTGTGGTTACTCATTTCCGCATATATATGTATATTAGGATCAGTCTCGAGCTTGATAATACTCAACGAAGAAATCTTGATTATCTTGTGGCGATACATAAATAAGAATTTACATTTTGCAATTTCGACGTTTTTTCATAGCACACCTATCCACAATTTTTAGCTCTTCTAATGAATTTAAAGCGAGAGATAGTCACATAAAGTATGGAAAGTGAACAGTAAAACATTAGCTGATTTGGCCATCATTTCAATAAAAAATTCCTTGTGAGTTTTACCGTCCTCCACTAACTTCCTGTAAGTACCCAAGTAGCAATGTCGCGAACTAGTGATGATAACGGAAGTTACCATTGCAGTTCAAAATTGACCGGTATTTCTACTTACCGTCGCCGTAATTTGCAGGTAACAACCTGTTGTAAGGCGTGTTCGGGGTTCCCCACACTGGAAACCTTAGATTATTGCAGGACCCGTCGAAAGACCTGTATCTAGTGTTGGGACATGAGGCAGGAGGCGTGCCACAGCCCAGTCCACTAGGATCTAACGGGTTCTGTGCTGCAGGTTGAGCCTGGGGAGATTGGCCACCGCCGAATCCCGAATTGCTGAAATCATATCCGTAAGATTCATTTATTAAATTGTTTGCGTTTTTTTACCCTACTACTCCATCGGCACCTTGATATGGTTGCGGGTAGTTCGTGTAAGAAGGGACGAATAGAGAGTTCCCTTGGTGGTGGTTTTGGAAAAATACATTGTAAGAAGGGTGCTGCCCTAAACTCCACGTGCCCACTAAATGTAGGAGCAATATACTAATGGTATACATTCTACAAGGCCTCAATTATCTGTAAAAAAATTTAGTGTAAACCATTGTGTAATCTCCAATCTCCAATTTAGTGATTACCTAACAAAAAAATCATATTAAATTTTTTGAGTAGCTTATTGGTTTTCTCTCATAACTGTATTTTTTTGGTAAAGATTTAAATGAGTATTTAGAAAGTAATACGCCCAACTAGAAGTTCAAGTTTTTGCTGTGCAAATTAAATTCGGAGGAAAGTAAACTTGACGTTTTTGCTGCAGCTATCATGCTTAATTTAAAATTCCTCAGCTAATCGAGGTGAGCACGTGAATCAAAACTGAAATCTCTTATATGCATGGCGTACACTGGTTTCCACCTTCCTAGATCGTGGGTACCTTTCACTATTTACCTTAATGGCACTCTAAAACACGTACCCATTTTTTTCGTGCATGTGTGTTGGCACTGTTGCAAAATGTCGATGTGCTAAAGTACAACAAATTGTTCGTTACTGAACGCATTTGAATGGAAATTGTAAATTAGGTGACATGTGATGGATTGATGGACATATAAAGAATTCCGGTTGGCCAAGCGACTGGGAACAGTTTTGTTTATAATGATGCGATTAATTTGTTTAATTCACCAAAAGGGAATTACGCACATTCACCTTAACGTAAAATACTCACGGAATTAGAAAGAAACGGGTCGGCTCTTACTTCATAGTAGATTCACCGTAAAAATGTTCGAGTTTAGTTGTTTATATCGAGGCTGCTAATCGAAATCGTTAAAAGTAAATTAAGAATCATAAAAAACAAGTTATTTTGTTAAAGTTCTTTATTCTGTAATCCTACCTGATTGCAGGATTTCCACATCATTTCTTCTATCAAACCGGTCATTAGCATATTCATTTTAATACCTATTCAAATCACGCAATGGCACTACATATTGACAATAAACAGGTGAACTGTTTTCTGTATATTTTATTTAAATATAAGAAGACAATTAAGAGCATGTGGTAATTCTTGTAAGAGGTATGAAGTTAATTTCCTAAAGCACAAATATGGCGATCAAAGTAAGGCGGCAAAAAATATTGTGGCAATTAATTGATTTGCTCAGGTATATCTAGCATTTATTTTTCAATCGATAAATGTGAATTGTGATATGTTTGGAACGCAACAGAGCATGAAGTCCTCTTTAATGGCAAAATCTCACTTTCAATGTTAAAGTCGTATTTGTTATGAAACGTACCTACCAGTCGATTTATTCGGTCAAGTTCCTTTTTATTAAAGAATCAAATTGAGCAATTGCAAATTTATTCTCACTTATTTACAATTATATATATTTTACGATTATGTATGTATATAGATTACGGGTAGGCCTGAATAAATGTGTAATTGGTTTCGAAGGCAGTAACTTTTTAAATACCTGCGGTGCGTTGTGTTTACAAAGTACGTATTGTTATATCAGTTATTAATGAAGTTAAAGTGTGATTATAAACAGGTGACATTATGTTAACGTCCTAATTGCCTTTTACTATTTGCTTCAATGAAAATGAAGATGACAGGACCTTTATAAAAGGCCAGCTTAACTGTTTATTTTCTTTGCTCGTAAAGACCGTCGTGGTGATTGATTTAAGTGTTTATTATAGGTTTCAATTGCATGTGATATTTATTCTATTTAATATAAAGATTTATCAGCAATAATCCGATTTAAAATTTCACTCTTGAGAACGCCTAGAGCGGAAACAGGTTTTCCAAGATGAAATTCTGTATGAGAATATAAAGCCGTATGCAGCTCGCAATTAGTGCCGGACTACGTGTTATTGACTTCGCGTTTGTTGGTCTTTTACGTTTTAAGGTCAATTATTTCGTACTTCCCCATTATTTCATGTCGGCTGTAAAATTGAGAATGTCTCATGTCTCATTGAGATTGAAATCTTACTCATACGAGAAGACGAGAACAGGGAAAGAAACCGCCTGCTATTGGTCAGGCGTACATTGCAAAAATTGGCAAGGTCGGTTAATCAAACCTGTGGGCAGACCAAGAATTCTAATCGCGTCTCAAATGTTTTCATATTTAAAAGAAAATGCCAACCTTGGCACAGAGGAAAAGTGAATTTCTCGTATGCAGAATTAATCATTTATACTTAATCGATTCCATCTATTAAGCCGTGTTTCCCTTGCCATTGTAATTCGCCTTAGCGTGAATCAGAAAGTTATACTTCTCTCGTGTTGGGCGCGACTAGGACAGAGAAGGGTGCAGAAAAGTTTCACGCGAGCCGCCAATGGAAAAATTATGTAATTCCATCATACGCAAACAGAATTAAATTCTCATTTTAATCGCAATCTCTTTTTTTTCCAATATGTGTATCGATATTATTATTGCTGTTACGCTCAACTTCTGGTTACAAAATCTCAACCTACTTATTTCGGTAATTGAAAATGTGTCTGTGTTTGTCAATATACAACTCCAATTCCGGAACAGGTATTTTACCCAGTAATTATGTTAAAAATTATATACTAACGCATCACTGTGGGCTTGAAATTACACCAATTCCAGTACAGTAGGTATTAATTAAGCATTAGGTATTTAACTAACAGACAGTCGAACTAAATATTTCTTTATGGTGCATTCAATTGGTTGATTAACAACTTTACCCACCAGTGCCGTAAGGTTGGTCCTCGTGAATAATATCCATCCTAATACGTCGGCAAAATAATACATAATTATTACGTTAAAACCAATTCAATACGTACGTACATATTTACTAATAATTCTTTTAACACCCGTACATCAATGGATATTAAATCACGTTTAAGCATCTTTCAAAATGTTTCTCTAATTGCATATTGTATGGAATAGAAATGAATCAAAACGAAGACAGGTTATTTCGGTCTAGATGAATAATGACGGACGGTTTAAAAAGTATATTCATTGTCTCATGATGATTTAATTAAAGAACTCACCTAATTAATGATGGTATTCGCGCAATATAAACGAAAACAGCACTCATCAAAAGAAATTATGATATAACACGAAGGAATTAGGAAAGTATGTCGTATATGCTGATATACTTTGTTATGTTTTTGCAATATTCGGAAAATAATAACAGGTTTGAATATATTGAGTAATGAGCTTTTTTGTGTGGTCTTATTAATATTCCTGAGTAGGGAATATTGCGACAAAGTGACTATTGTTTCTATACGAGCTAATTTGTAAAAGAGATTCGTTCGTAAGATCGTTCATACATTGGTAGACGCATTTTACGTGTACATATCTTTAAGTTTTATATATGTACGTACGTATCTTTTAGTGTCTCAATAAAGCAAAAAAAAACGCTAATTGTTTCAATATCAACACGCATAATAAATAATGGGAATTCGAAAGGAAAATATTCTGAAGGCCGAAACGGTGAACGAGAATTAATTGTAATCAAACACCCGAAAAATACATCCACATTTAACAACAATTGCTATATTCTTATTTTTAATAGCGGTTTTATGGTACCTACGTATTCGTTCCTTTTTTGCAATCGATCGGTTAAGCGGAAATTTCAACAGTCTACAGATTAAACTATAGAAGGTTACCTTTTTTACGAGATAAAATTTCGTGTTAAAAGTTAATTTCTGTCAAAAACTTAAAACTCGTTCCTCTAAAACGAGACTTTATATACGTAGACTATCGTGATATTAGATAAATCAGTAATTAATTAGCACGTGAGAAAACGCAACAAATTTCGAATAATATTTGAATTATGGTAATTCACTCTCAGGATGGACCGAGTAAATGTCAGATTTACGTAACATCTTCGGGAATAGTTGCAGACCAAAAAGGTTGTTTTTTAATTCAACCGTTAATCAAAAAGAAAACTGGAAAGTTATTGGTGTTTTTTTTTTTGTATTCGTTATCGATATAGTATAATGTGAGTCTAAGTATAACACTAATCAGTATGTTAATCTGCCCCAATTTACATATACGCTGGTTAATTACTTTCCCAAAAATTTAAATTTTTTGCATTTTTTACTGCTTCCTATATAATGCTTACAAAATATGTCGGTAATCCTCTCTAAATGTTTTACGTAAAGCGTGAAATACTGTGAAACTGGAATTTCGTACCTTTTCAAATTTTAGTTAATGACCGAAGACAACTGACTACTTCGTTTTTAAAACAATTAAAAAATTGATATTAGGGTATTACGTACTTTCGCCAAATAATAGAAATTCCGAAATTTAACCGGTAGTCACTTGTTGAATATCATTGATATGATATTGACACAGATGAAATGATACGAAATTTGATAATTATACAATAGAGCAATTAAAAAATATTGCTGGTCGTTAGTGCAGAATTATAATAAAAGTACCTACAGTTAATTTGATATCATGATACATTAATTTACAAAATATATATTTGCTGAAATTTCTTTACACTCATAGAGCGACACTTTTGTATATGAACATTTATTAAAAAAAAAAGAAGCGCAAAACAACTGTATTCTGAAGTATGTAAAAACGCGCGAACTTACTTGCTATTATTGTTTTGTAAACTTGAAGAAATCGCACACCGAAGAGAATACCGAAGGAGTTGCGTCTAGTGGGTATTCTCCAAGTGTCCGAGAACGTCCACAAAACAAAACTGCACTGAAGAACCTTGTCAATTGCCACCCCAACTTATAACATTAACAAAACGAAAGAGAAAGTAAATCAGAGCATAAATTCAAGTAGGCGCGCGTTAGAATGATCTGTTAGAGCGATTGTTGGTCGTTTCACCAGGATTCGACTCGAAGGTATATCTAGATATGTACCACCACTCTTCTTCAGCCAGGATGAAGGAAGTAAGGATATTAGACTTATCCTTGGCCGGCGATTGGTGTCGCATGCTCCGAAAGCAATCGGACGTAAAAATGTGAGAACCTGATGGAAGTCATTAATTTTTACATAATGAATGAATTGCGATTCAACTGTCTTGTATTATTCAAATCCATCGAGTTTCGCAATATGAGAAGTATAAGATACATATTCGCATTCAAAGCGTTGCACGCAACATCTTATTTACAGGTTTCATTTCAGTTCCAGTTTGCATTTCAGTGGGATTGGTAAAGTTTGCTAACCACACACGACTCCAGTTTTTCAATATGTTATCACTATTTTGAATAGGCGTTTACTTTTAGATACATGGCTTATCTCCAGACGTTTTGAATGCTTGGAACAATATTTGATATCATCAATAATGAAGATCTGAGAGGAGCGGCATTTGCTAAAATGTAAAAAAGTGGGGTTTGATTTATACTCAATTTTATTCCATTAACAGGGGCTTTAAAGTGTAGGTAGATGTGAATATTTCATCATCACAAAATACTTTTTTAATTAAAGTTTTGATTAAAACACTTAAACGTTGTACAAGTATCAAGCGTGTAGTTTTCGACATAATAATTTTCGTAACCGGATGTTGTAAAGACATTATGTGTAAATTTTGCCGGATTTTTTATACATAACAGTGTCGTCATTTTCTAATTCAAATTTGTCTTCTTTTTTGACAAACACTTAATTAATAGATATTTGTTGCTTTTAATAGTAAGTCTGGAAATCTCCAACTTCTTTAGAAACCTGAATATTTTCAATCGGATTTCCCATATTCAAATAACACATCAATTTTAAAATATGCTCATTTTTCAAAAAAAAACCCGTTTAATAACAAAGTTGCAGTATTATTTACATGATATAATACGTATTTGCCAAATTTTTAAAACATACATTTGCATAAATATATAAATATCAAAGGTGATCGATCACAGTTATAATAAAACGTGTTTTTTCCGTAGAGCTCGATTTCATTTAAGGAAGATTCAAAGTCAATGTCATTAATGAAACATGGAATTAAGTAACACGTTAGATTACTGTTCATCATTAATTAAAAACTTGTTCCTCTAGAATAATTTATTATTTTAGTATTATGAGTTGTGGATATGTAAAACAGTTTCAGAACATCTGTGAAGTTATATAAATATTTACGAGTAAAATTTTCTTTTTCGCCAAATAAACTGCACATTGTGAATAATTCGAAACGGAACAATTCATTTACATATTGCCGAAAATTCGTTTATCCATCTGATTATCTGATTTCATTGGTAACTGTCTCATTTGTAATTTTTTAAAATAAAATGTAAATGAATATTTTAATCGTTGACATAGTGCGTAAAAACCTTTTTCCTAATTCGAATATCCTGATTAAACATTCTGATTTTCCGACGATTCGTTGGAATTTACTCAGCGTTTAGAAAGTTAATTGGTAATTTCATCTAAGTACTCGTTAAGAATGCTCGTACTTAATCGTTGCACTTCACCTCTTATTGTTAACGCAAAGACAACGTTCGATTATAAAAATAAAGCTTGCTCTTATGGATATGTATTGCACTGTTACTTCTCTATGACTTAAATAGAATATTAAGTACGTTTCGTGAAATAATCAGATCGCTTTAGAAATTCGTACAGATCTTATATCGTTTGAAAGCACGTCATTCGCTATTCAAAACACAATGTAAATACGAAAAATGATATATGTTATTATTGCAATGGTGTATTATTAATAGAATTGTACTGTCAATGTTACTAGTTTTTGACTGAGTATACTGGCAAGAATAAAACACTAATCATTTTGTTGGTGCAGTAGGTGTTAATTTGCCGTGTTATTTTACGTTGAACGTAATGAAGCAATCAAAGCGATAAATTTAATTTTACCAATATTACCGTTCCACATTTAAGATCGGTACCATATTCGTATAAGTCGCTAATAAATAACCTTCCTCAAAATTTCCTGGTCAATAAATAAAAAAATTGGACACATCTACTTTCGCCTACAAGTAATTTTTTAAAAGTGATTTCTAGGTCTCTCGATTGTATAACAATAGTGAAAAGTAAGATACAACATTACTTCTTTCAGTTTACTATAACGCGTTTCACAATCGAGTGATATATGAATAGGAGGATAAAATTAAGGACATCGTTAAAACAAGAAAATGTGCACTTTCGAGGACGAACGATAGGCGTATATTTGCCCTTGCTTTTCAAAATAATTTAATTTAAGTTGTTTCGTCCTCGTAAAATACAGACACCAGTTGCATGCAAAATATCAGTCACTGGAAACTGTAACTCAGAAAAATTAGTGATCTGTTGTCTATTGATGTGGATTTCAGAATTCCGCCTTTGGATTATCGCTGAGAGATGCTATAATAATGATTTCCGAGTTATGTGACTGGATATAAAAGAATCTAGATAAAACTGTGCCAGTGACGAGTGATCTATTTAACATATACACCGAGATGGACTGTTTCAAAAGGAACTAACGACCAAGTGAAACGTGTAAAGTGGAAAGTGGACATAACTTATTACGTAGTGTGCACGACTTTGTGAGCAATAAACATACACAAAGGTCATATCTCTTGGTTTTGCCGGCCACTGGAGTTTATCGCACTGATCTTGGTAGTGATACATATTTATGGTATGTCTTATTCACGAGCAGGAAAAGCCCGATCTTAATTTGTGCCGTACGTTTATTTAAATCAAATTGCTTTGGTGCAATGGGTTTTTTGGTATGTCTTGTGAGTGTGGAATTTTTTAACACGAGTTTGGAAGTAAATTTAATTTTCACGAATCAGTTATATGTTGAGATTGCTTAACATACCAAAAACAAATTTCTTTCAGTTATTAACCAATTTATTTAACAGTTTTGAATGTAAAATTAGATACCTAAGTGGCTGATACCTACTTATTTATGAGCAGGCAGTACAAATATCTTTAAAAAGCTTTGAAATGAGCATACTTGTTATGAATTTCGATCAGCTACACTCTGAGATTTCAATTTGAAACATTTCGGCGTGTTGAATATCCCAAGGCACCAATGCCATTGTTTTTTCACTGTCCTGAGTCAAATTATGCCTAAACAGTATTATTCTGAATTTACATCGATTAATTGTTAATTGATTATTGATGTTCGAAATAATTAATTGATTTAAGTACTGGATACATCTCCGCCCAGCCTGAATCCTGATTAATATGCAACATTTAAATCAGCTCGCTTCGATATAGTACAGGTTTTTGGTTTGTCTTGCAGCTGTACATTTCTTTCAACATTACACTTTGAGACAAATTTAATTTTCACCAATCTTATTCAGTAGCGAAACTAGTTTGAGATATAATCTGCCAAGTGCAACCTTTAGATTGTTAATGCCACTCATACATCATTTTTCCCACATTCTCCAACCAGATATCATTAACATTTTAGCATTAATATCGCCTTGAATGTAAGGTGATAGCAAATAGGAAAATCCTGATTATATGTATCTGCATACATCTACGTATATCTACATCTATACAAGTTTTTGTGACTATGATATTTTTTTGATTAGGAAGTTATAAGGCCAATTTAACGGGTTTGAACATTTTGATTTTGTAAAGGTTACCAATAGAACTAAGTCATAATCATAATTTGAAACCGTGGACTGAACAATCGTCTGATAATCCCCGATAAAACGCTCAATTATAATTTTTGCTCACGCAATCCAATTTGTCGCATTAAAATTAATCGTCGAACGAGATCAGTTTAAACGGTTTAACATTGATAAAAAATTAATGAGTTACCTAGTGGATTCCTACATACATATAAGTACTATAATTAGTCTAACGAAATAAATTTGTTCTAGTTCAACGTTTCATACATTTTCACCTAGTTACATACATACATAATATATGAATCATGTCAGTAACGAAAACCTCAAAAATTGGTCTTACTTTCTGTACCCTGGAGGTCATTACGTCGCGTAATTTCTTAATTTCTTATAAGTTGTGTTAATTGGATTTCGCAATAGAATCCGGTGTAAACTAACGAGACCAGGACTTGCCGACAAAAAGATTTGAGGAAATTGTGAAAGTATCTGACCGCCTAGGGTGGCACGTCCAGCTCTTATCCTCTGCTCAGTATGAAAATTTTTCATATATAATTAACCGTTTGGCGTACCACCGCTGTGCATGACGACGATCGAAAACCAACACACTTATGTAATAATAGCAAAAGGTATAGATAATATTAAACTTCTTAAATTCTATCACAACGAATTAATGTCACTTTCGTAACAGTCGGTCCACATTCAACACCGAGTGGATACAACTTACGTATCAGCCGCTGTTCGTAAATGAGAAGCAATTTTTCACATTCCATATACAGAAAGTAACATTGCGATCCATGCGGTTTTCAATTAGATCTTACAATTTATCGGTGAATTATACTGCAAGTACGGTCCCTTCAGAACACTGTTTCTTTAAGCATTTTGCCCTAATTTTAAGGGTATATTTAAAATGTAGATATTTCAAGTACTATGACCTGTTTTATAAGGTAGAAGACATGCTATACAAACTTATGTAGATAACGATTTTAAAAGAAAATTGATGGAAAAACTGTATTTATTAATAAATTAGGATTATATGCGATTTTACCCTGTTATAACCAAAATAAAGCATTAGCATATAGAACTATGTCAAGAATAGATGAAGAAGAGACATTTTATTCAAAATTATGTGAATTGGAAAATTTCGTATTGGACCACTTCAGTACACATATGAATACAATTTCGGCCAATCAAATTCACCTTTGAAAACACTTAAAATTCGCCTTTTTGTTGGATCACCTCAGCACAAAAATGAATACGGTTTCGGACAAGTTCCTCATGAAAAAATTAAAATTATTCATTATTTAGAGATATGCAGTATTATCTTGACAAGATTTATATTCAGGTTCCTACTAGCCCATGTGGATGTTCCTCTGTTAGAACTTCAACTTCTTAATGAAGAGATTTGAGATGAAAATAATAAAAACTAATTGTGTATAGAAAATTTTATTTGCAATACATACAATACCATCGTTTTAATTAGATTTCAGTTTATTAACTTCTAGGTAATTTTACAATAAATCAGCAGGTTTAAAAAATGAAAACTGCCTTACAAAAAACAACTAACAGCACTATATTAACAATTTAAATGATAATATATTACGTTCAGTCTTAATGATGGCAAGGGGTAACAGTTTAACTTTGTTATACTAGAGATACTTACAACTTTAAAACTACACCATAAATAAATTAACAGAGCAGTAAACAAACTGTTCTTAACACAAATGCTTCATTACTGTAAAATTTTCTGTTCGAAAGTGTCCTAGCCACATATTTGATCATTCACACAATTCACTTTGAATGTAAGTACTCTCTCAGACGCAGGTTAAGAAATATTATTATAATAAATGAGAACAATGAGGATACTGCTAATATGCAAGATGTACATTTAACGAATGTGATTATTTTTAATAACGAGGTAACGAAAAACGTCGAATCATCAATTATAATATATTTTTTTTTAAATTCATATTTCCCCTTTAGACATGAACTTTATTTTGTCAAATAAAAAAGTTGGTGGCTGCAGCATTTACAATCGAGACAAAGGAGAATTACAAATGTATTCTCATCGTAAAATTCAACCATATAATCTTTAATATTGAATTCTAGTTCAGCTTTTTGAGATTGGATTATGTGGTGTACAAGCTTCTCACGACCTAACATTTCGCCCTTTATCATTTTGTCCTCAGGCTGAAAGTTATGTGTGGAAACTACTAGATATCCACATGGGTTGCTGCTGGACGTTATTGCCTTTACGTCGACAATTTTCACATTATTGTGCGGAAGGCAAGTTCGGCTGATTGATGAGAGCTTTTCTCGTGTCGTCGTGTCGTCTTCTGATGAATTCAGGGAACGTGGACACGGAATGTTTGAAACGAAGGTCTACCGAAACGAAACTAGCCTGTAAAGAATAAAAGAATTTTGGTAAATAACACTATATACCTGCGGCCTGCGACTTTCCCAATACATGCACCTCACCATTATGTCGTTATTGAAAACGCACCAACGGAAACTCAAAACTGTAAACAAAGACAAAATAGTTGTAAACTTGTAAAAGTAACCTGTGGAATGTGGAACCTAACCTGAAATCATAGATCTTTATTTACGAAATCAGCTTGAAATTTTGCCCTGCAATGCATGCCAGTGGAAATAAAAATCATACATTTGCCGACAAAATCCAGCAGCATTTTGTGTTTCATGGTTGAGTTTTATGTGTGACTGCAGAATAACTGGCAACGCTGTTTATTAACCGTGGCGCCAGTTTATGAAATATGAATACAATTTTCAATTTTCAATAACAAAAATAGTTCGACAGACGATTGAGATGATCCGCTCGCTCTGCAGTGCACAAGACTGCTGCGTATGCGCATAGATTGCATTTACGTTTAAATTCAAAGTTTCCGCCTCCCTCAGGATCCAACTCATTTGCTGACTTGTTGCTTTAAGGCTTCTTTGTTTACTTTCAGCTTATTTGGAATACCCTTGAATAGTTGCGAGAGTAATATCCTTTGCCGTTTTCTGTCATTTAAAACATTGGCATTCGAAATCAATAATATATACTTTCTCCGTTGCACCCGCCCACATCTTGTGATTAAATTTGAGTGCTCGTATGAGTAAATTTGAGTGCCCGATCGCAATCTTTTTCAATTAAGAGTAACCAGTTAGATTTTTTTTATTTGGCAACAACTTTGAAAGTAAACGCATTTTTGAGGCCACAAATCGCGCTCAATCGGGCAGAAAATAGGGTATTAAATGCTAATGAAAATTTTCAGAGCAGAGTAGGTACAGAGATAAAAACAAAACTATATAGTACCTACAACATACTTGTTGGTTTTACCGGCGTTATGACGCACTTTCAGCAATAAACCAAGGAACTGGAGTTTATTACACGCTATTTCAATTCAAGATAAGTTTCTGGTGAACGTATGACTGCGAGTAATAACTGACTTAATAAAATAAGTCGTTAACTGCTTCCAATTAAGTCGTCCCAATAATTAGTGTAGAGATATTGTGAAACGCATTTTTAATGCGTCTAGTCTAGAGAATTTTAGTTTTTTTTTTAACCAATTACGTTACATTTCGCGTGACCCAGACGTATAACATGAAACGGGCGGTTCTGTTTCGGTAAACTTACATAACTCGAATAAGTTTGATTCATTATAAACACATAATTTATATCATATTTATTTATCTCTTCAGCCAGATCTAGTCAATATAAACGGTTAAAATGTTACAAACTACACAATACTTCAGTAAACTCCTCACTTTTAATTTGTACAAAAATACATCTAGATATACATATTTCGTTTTAAAAATAACACCTATCAAATTGTGAGCACATTTTTGGCAAAAACAGTTTTCTTTATCACAGCTACAATTTATGAGTTATAAATGATTAAAATGTAACGGCTCAATCAAATTTGTTCTTTCTGCCGAAGATTTTCATCAGATTTCTCGACATGAAGTATGGTTTCTCCGCTGATCCATCGTTCCTCTCGCAATCCTCCACTGAAACAAACATCAGTTAATACACAGTAAACGAGAGCATATATTTTAAAACTTACAGAAGCACAAGAATAAAGTATCGACAGCCATACTGTAAACACTGAAGAATAACGACGCCACCAAATATGTGCAGATCATTATTATGACCACTGGTACGATCCGGTAGTTCAAACTTGAATTATCAATCAGATTCGGAGTAAGATCGGTGACAAAAAATACATAACAAACGGCCCCGACTCCAATTGTCAGCACAACTTTGCTCAGGAAGAACAGGAAATCAGTAACCTGTAACAAAACAGCGAATGTAACAGATCTGTTCCAATGATCAATCAAGGAGAGATAAAAGCAGTCGTTAAAACCGTTTTGCTGGCTTATTCTTTATTCGAATATATAATTCGTTATTACTATTCGGTTACCTTGTCGAGAACGAAGACCCTCAGGATATTCCTCATCAGCAGCATGAAGGCGTCCTTGGCGCTGGCGCAGAAGTTTTTGCCGTGGATGGCGGTCATAATGTAAGCGTTTTTGTTGATGAACTTGAGGAATTTCTCCAAGCAGAAAAAGAAACACTTACAACAGCACAAAATAGCTTTGGTCAATTCGTTGTCGTATTTTTTCACTTTGTGGTCGATGTATTCCAGGATGACCCTTATCATCCTGCAGATGGCGATGATTAACGAGCCGAAGGCCAAAGTACCAATGTGATATCTGAAAGTTTCAATATTTGTAGTAATTAGTGTTCTCTTGTTAATTAAGATCGGTTAATACGTCTGTTTTAAGCAACTTGCCAAATCGTTTTTGAGCTGCATGAGGATTGACATGCAATTATATCAGCGGCTAAACAGGCATGATCATTCCAATGTCAATTTAGTTCCTCTCACTTTCTGAAAGTAACGTTTTTGGGTTATAAGCTTACCTCAGTGTTCTCATTATTGCGGAAGTTACTGCGAAGAAGGGAACACTTCGTTTTTTGAAAGTCCAATACCATTGAGCAAATACAGCTGCCAAAACCATCTGACCGAAAGCAGAAATAAAAAATTCCACCCAGAAGAACCCAAATATGTTATAAGCTATAATGTAAACGAGGAATTTAAGGTATGTAATTATTAATTGTGGTGAACTTACCCTGTAAATAAGGGTAAAGAGCTTCGTTCTGCATCTTCACGAATTTACAAGTAGAATTTTTACAAGAGGCATAATTTGGTATTGTAAATTCTTCCGGTGTACATTCGACATCATCCTAGGTAATTACTTCGATTAATAAGTTTGTAAATTTTTTAACAATATGTACTTACTTTTAAATCTGTATTACTAGCGCATTCGTCGGACACATATCTGGTTTTGTATAAGGGAGTCCCGGTGCTGGTAAGAAAAAGGCCAATTGCAATTGCATAGGCAATTATTCCTAGTTGAAGAATCCACGGAAAGATTGGAAAAAACAAAGCGGATGTTACAGAACTGACAGCTCTAAAAACAAAATTGCGTTAAAACACCAAGTGCGGCCATGTCTGTTGAATCTTACTTGCTCCCTTCTTTAATGAGTGCTATAGCCAAGACAATACGTTTCCTGAGAAAAATCAACATGAGCAAAATAACAACCCCAAATATACTGAAGATGATTAAGCCTGCTAGCCATAAATCCCTCAAAGTTTGAAGATGAGACTTATCTTCTTCGTACGCTTCTTCGACTTTATCTTTGTATTCCAGGTACTTGATTGTTGAGAAATATATTGCTAAAACGAACAGAATTTCAAATTTTAACATGATACATATTTACTTGTCATTACCTCCTCCTAACGCCGCAACTCCTCCAAAGATCGACAGCCACACTATAGGGGTAGCTAACCATCTCAATATAAAGATATAAATTACACAACAGACCAAAGCAATTAAGACTCCTATTAATATTTTCCACCAGACTTGCATGATGTCTTCAACAACATTCTGACCAACCTAAAAATCGACAATTATGATTGATTAAATAAGAATTATAACAAGAGAATAGGCGTGAGAAACAAGCAGAGTTAGATGTGCCACAAAAAAATTTAAGCGTTAATAAGCAAAATGTAAGGAATGGTATTTCCAGAAAAGCATTCTAAAACCTTAATGGCAGTTAAATCGTGTTTTCAAAAATAAAGACGTTCGCCTTTTATTTTTCTTAAGGTACGTTAAAAACTACGTCATAAGTTGTACCAACTTTCGTTTAGTTACAGGCAAAATATACAAGGTTCATGATGGTTTACTAGAAACCTGGTTCAAAAACAATTCAAAATTTAGCCCAGAAACTTGTTTTTCGTTAGAAATTACATTTTAAACTTTATCTACGAACCCTGTATTTTAGCTTTAACATTTTCGTTTTATTGGCACCCACACAAAGTGTAGTGTTTACCTTATACGATGTTTTCCTCGGTGTATAATAAATATGTAGTTACTAACTCTACGTGGAAAATTTCCGGTTGCAGTATGTTTAAAATGGTTTAATGTGAGCAACACAAAGACCAAACAGACTGTATAAACACTGGTGGAGCAATTTAAGTACAAACAGGTAATCAAATACAAAAAACAAAGCTCACAACGCTTACCTCTTCGGCTTGCGAGAGCAATTTTATGTTACTGACGGCTGTTCTCAAAGTGTTAAGCGTCACATCGAGTTGTTCGAGAACGCTACTGTCGATTTCGTCCAGTTTTGGGATACATCTTTTCTGGACTGGAAATATTTTGCTAAATTAGAGATGTAAGTGTAAAGCCAATTTGAGACAGTAAAGGAACAATAAGTGCCAGGTCGGGGATTCCAGGCGGCTATTGTGAGAATTGCTGGTGTTAAAAAGAAATGAAAATTAATAAATGCACTGCGATAATGCCAGGATTGCCAGGTGAAATTGTAGCGCTCTACCCATTCATAGTGAAGTAAGTGCCATGTTCGCTGGTTGTACCTGCATAGCGGTTTCGTTCTTTGTAAAAATTGATATGGTATTTTGCACCACTAACGACATCCAGATATGGATTGGTTTCAAAATACCTTTAATAAAGCTAATTTCATCCTCATTAGTTCTGGGAATTTTTGGGTTTCGCAAATTTTTACGTTCTCCAACGTTGTATAAACATCGGTAGAGGTCTGCATGAAATAGAAGGATGTTTAGACAATAAAAAAAACGTAAACTGGTTATGAGCTAACTAACTATTAAAATGTTATGTGTGAACTGGAACTGGAACGGTGTCTGTGGAATGACGCACCTGGATTTATTACGAAGTCTAACTTCGTATGTACCTAACAAGTATCCATTTCTAATAAAAAATATATAATTGTTGTAATCTTTGTCACTTACACGGTGTGCTTTTAACGAACCAAGTCGGGCATTCTGCATCAGTGCAATACTGACTTCTTTCTGCTTCAGTTAAAGTGTCATTTATTCCTTGTATGTACGTACGAGATGGACATTCCACCACGCAGACCTACGAAATAATCGGTTTGGAATAGGGCATTAGGATTGTCTTTGAAACTTAAGTACCTGTGGAGTTTGGCAGCCCGTGAAAGGGGTTGTTGGCGAAATGCACTGGGTCAAGTCGAAAAAGAATAAATTCGGCTTGTCCATGACGTCGTAGTCTTTGCCGCACCTTCTGCCGTACGAATCCTTCGGTATGAGGAGCATGCTGGGGTCCCCGTTCGTCAATGCTACGAAATATTCGTTAACTGATAGTCGGAAATAGTTTGTTAGATTCTCCTCTTACCATAAAGACCTATTCCGACCCATGCCGCTACGAATACCCCGAAAATACCTAGACACAAGACATCGGTGCACGATCTGTTTTGCAGCGGTCCACTGAAGTCTGGATCAAATTTTAACGGCTCGCCTAAAAATTGAAATAGCAGTACATCTTCAAAGAGTCCATAACTCGAAGAAGGGAGCAATCAGTCCAGAAAAGTACCTCCAAATCAGATTCTCATCCAAATAATTGATATTTGGCTCTAATTTGGAATTACTTATCTTGAAATAGCATTAATCTTGATTAAACGGTTATGGAGCAAGCAATGAATCACAAAATTACAAAATAATTACGATTATATTTACACATATAATTTATGTTAACGTTAGTAAAAGGTGTAATCTAGCAATGTACCAAATATATCCTACTGGAACATACTGTGCGATACAGATTAGTCTACACCTCAACACGACAATCACACTTTTCCTACGTTACCTATATGCGTTCATTGTCCTACATATCATTTGTTTACATACTTTAAGTTTTAATATGCCTATTCAAATACAAGACTTTGTAAATATGTTTACAAACACACATGGCGCTACATATTACACATACATACGTACTCTCCATTGCAATTACCAAATATGTATGTACATATATAATTTTGTACGTACACTCACTAACTAACAAGTTTTCTCGTTTCACTGAACCTCTCTTATCTTATTATCACAAGGATATCTGCTTTATAAGAATAAATAATAAGTATAATGACAGGTATTCCGTCAACCGAGCAAAATGAGGCTCTCAGCACAATTTAATATCATGTAAAAAAGTGCGAAAAATGTAAATAGGGTCACCTAATTATTTCTTAGTAATTAAACTCTGGAACCTAATAAATAAAAGAATTAAGTAATTACTGGCCTCTATATAGTAGAAATATTTTGTCACTAATTTTCACTTTCACTCAAGTCATCAGCGACTTAAGCTGCTTCTATTATTTATGAAAAATGTAGTAAATAAAAAGGTGCTAATTTGTTAAAACACTAGTGAATGACACTTTTGTTTAGAAAATTTGTTTGACATACTTACGCTGGAATCTCTCCCAACTCATTGTAAAATTACAGACTAAAAATTTTACATGTCATGAGGAATCAAGTAATACCTTAGCGTAACAAAAGCACGCAAACGACTAATTGAGAGGAGTATGCTTGAAAATTTTTACCTATAGCGTTGACACATCTCATTAACGAAAAGTAAAAATGAACAATAAACCTACGGGGATTATGCAATATATCCCATTAGTATTGACTTCTCCTGTGACCATATTGCAAAATGCATATGCATATGCATTTGGCAGCTGCGTTAGAAAGTTAGATATCACATAATTAAATTAACTTTTCTAGGTTCCCTCCCAAAATTTACGTAAGTCAATCTCGATCGAATCCTATCAAATATTTACACAACATCATCATCGTAATACGGTGACTAATTTTATAAACATCTGTAGTTAGGCATAAAAAGCGTAAAAAATTTAGGGAATTATCCTAAATTTACGACATCGAATCCGGTAAAACACTTTTAAATACGGTAACTCAACTAAAGATTTAAATATCGTTTCAGTTGCGGTTGTGTGATCGAGAAGTAATGTCAATCGATATTCTCATGCGAGACAAATGGTAATGTCAATATTGAAAAACCTGTATGTACATTTATGTACACAGTTGACGTTTTCAACCTTGACTCGGTAATAGACACGGGTTATTGTTTGATTTTTGTTCCTTCCCTGCATCAGCAACACCCTTAAAGAGGTTTAATAACTTACTATCGATGCTTACCTAATTCAAGCAGTTAAATTACATATCTTATTATCATATCTTATTATACATATCTACCATATGTATGCAGATTTGCAGCTTGAGATTACAAATTAAAACAAAAAGATTTGTGTGTTTGAGTGTTTTGTAGTGTTGATACTGATAAGGCGCTAAAAACACGGGATCGATACGATTTGAATCAGTGATAATGACAGGATGTGTGAAACAAAACAAAAGCATAAAATTAAAAAAAAAACACGTTTCTAGTATTATAGATACGTATATAAAAATGAAAATAGATAAAAATAATAAAAGTAAAAAAATGTTCTCAATAAAGATTAAATACATGATTTTATCTCAATGCGTATCAATACTAATAATTATCTCTTGAAATCGTATAATTAATTTGATGATATGTCCGATATATACGCCCAATGAAAGATCCATGGATAAGCTGTCAGGTTTATGAAAAATTCGCCCATTTTATAAATAGTCTATTTACTTAGCTTCATTGCGTTAAGTGTAATTAGGAATATAGACGTATCTATATAAATCGTTTTGACTCTGTTTTATCTTTATGGGGTTCCATTTAATAATAAATACAATTACAATGAATAGAGAGATGAATCACTTTCGCAGAAAACGATTTAGATGCATATTGTTATTATCTCGTTAAATGATGGTTGTAAATATTTTTTTTTTTCATGTTTGTGTGAAATTTTACCAAAACAGAATAATTATTATCAATTTTTAATTTTTTATGTTTATTTCTACTGGCCTAGTAATACTAACGCATATTTCTAGATTACAGATTAACTCACCGAGATCCTCATCCAACGCACGTTTCACCATTTTGTAGCGCCGACTGCTGCTATCCGCACTGAAAGGATAATACAGGTGAGTGGGTTTTAGTAACATTTCCAAATGACAGTAAAGACAAATAAAGCTGATAAGATACTAAGATTAGCGGTTATATGAAGCAGATAAAAGAAATCCCTTTGAGAGCGGAAACAAAATTTCGTTGAAAACCAGATCAAAATTGATGGGATAATAAGTCTTAAGCCTCATAATTAAATTATAAATATGTCTTGTTGTTGCGAAGATGACAGTTTTATATAAAGTGGACGAGAAGTAGAGTATACGCATGCATTCCGATTATTACAAATTATATTTCATAGCGCACGCGCGGCTGGTTCGTTTCGGAGAGGTCTAGACCTAGACCTAGACTAAGAGTAAGAGAATTTGAACGATATTCAAAGGGACTGTATGTTTCTTACCACATAACTTTAAAACAGTCACATAAGTTATAGTTAATCGCTCATTGGGCAAGTCTACGCTTTTGTAGCGACTTTTAACTTTATGGTCTTTTCTGCAATGTGAATTTTATCACATATATTATGTTACATGTGTAACATGTAATACTCATGTTGTCTACAAAACACATTCCTTTTTTTTTTCACCAACACTAAATGAGTCTATCAACAGCCATCTAACCCTAAATGAAGACTTTCGAAAGAAATTATTACGTAGTGAAACGCATATTGTGTGATTCGCGATAAAATTAGCGAGATTCATAACACAAAAATGTTAACTTTAGCTCCAACCTCTGGAACGAGCAGTAAGAAATAAATAGAGCGGAGAAATTTATAAACTATAAAACGTACCATAGTTACATATCCACAAATTAATACGAATTTACTACAAGTAGTAGGTACATAAATAATGTATCCCTAACTCTCAAATTTATATTATCTCAAACTTTTTTCACGTACCTGTATAACTCGCGTTTAATTCTCTTAAGTGCAGGTTTTCTAATGGGATTAAAACGATACAGTATAACGATTCAATTACTTTCACAATTAGTCACACGAAATGATGTACGAAGTATAGAACAATGTATGGTTAAAATCAGATTAGAAGGTTTTATCTTTACCCGATTACGCACATTGCCTGATAACGATTGATACTCGTATTTATTTGACAGTAGTGCCAGTACTGGACTGCAATTAATAAGGATTAAATATTTGTGCCTTAAAGGGTAGTTTGGAACGGCGGGCGAACTTTCGACGGCAAATATCGAGGGTACCTGCTTTAATCGAAGGGTCAAATAATCTTACAAGAAATTTCGACGGTCGGCTTAAGCAGGTAGATATATCTACCTGCCTTAAGCCTGCCTGCCTAAGGAACTATATCGGTAGGAACGGTTCAAATTCAAGCCCTTTTAATATTTTCGTGATAAAGATGGGATTTCCCGTAATTTTCGTATTCCCTTGCCCTTACCCATTTTCCTTGCCCTTTGTGTATTTTCGTGATAAAGATGGGATTTCCCGTAGATTTTCCTTGCCCTCTTGACCTGTAGTAACAAATATATTGTTTTAACGTATCTATCCCTTTATATTCATTCCTAATTCAACCATCAATACGCGGGCTTGTTAAATTTCTTTACAGTCGAAAATACCCGTACAATAAAACCACCTTTTCGGTCATGCCGTCGAAAATTCGCATCAACCCATCGTAAAACAACTGGTCCCGTCGAAACTTCGGGGGTGGTCGACTAGCACCAGGCCGATTAGAAAGGTAGAGGGATTATACGATAAGAAGGGACCGACAGGCCACCAATTTGTTTACCTGTTTGTACGAAACTTTTAAAGAATTATTTTACTGTAATAATGTACAAATATTTAATTATGATTTACATGAAAATATTTTTACTGAAATCGTCGTGTTTTTTTCCTACATTTCGATATCAAACTCGAAGTATTTCAAAAGCAATAAATTTTAGCATAAATTTTATAATCAACGAGGATATTCCAACTCATTATTAATCCAGGCGCTGAAATACTTCAAGTTTGATATCAAAATGTAGAGGAAAAAACGATGATTTGGTTAAAAATATTTTCATGGAAATCATAAGTAAATATTTGTACATTATTACAGTAAACTAATTCTTTAAAATTTTCATACAAACAGGTAAAGGAACCAATCCGAACCCGACCGGCCGGTCGATCCCTTCTTATCATTTAACCTCTTACCTCTCTAATCGGCCTGGTGCTAGATGCACCTGACCCGAAACTTCTTCCGCCCAATTTAAACACCAGGTTAATTATTTCCAGATTATTCTATGCACATAAAAAATACATACCTATACATAAATTACAGTTTTAATTATGTAAAATGTAACTAGAACGTTTTAAAAAAAGAAGGTTCACTGATTAGATTTTTTTTGTTAAATTATCATAATTCACAATGACACTGTTGAACCGCCTCAATATGAACAGCAAAGTCGACAACAAACCAAAGCGATCAAGGCTCAGATTTTCTGGGATATTTATTTTTCTAATATGTGCGAGAGGAAAATGCTTCAGATAAAAATTGAAGGAGTGGAAAGACCTTTCTGAACGACTGGCCAAAAATAAATGTATTATTCCGTATTCCGATTATTCGTCTTGAATCGACAGGAAATACAACTGTCTCCAGTTTGTTGACATCTCCCACAGATCCATCAACTTACTGACTACTGGTATTTGCCTCCATTATATCTTGTTTTTCAAATAAATCAGGTGTGTATTTATCGCCAAATACGTCCTTCAAAAGATTCTTTTCCATTTGCAAACGGATCATATTTCCTCAAGATGCCTTTAAGTGCCAGTTTCGTGAAAGAGGCTGATTATTAATTAATGTTTTTATCGCTTTCGCTTAATTGTTCCTACCGGATATGCGGATTTAAATCGAGTATTTTAGAAAGGCGCGTGAAAGAAAATTTTAATAATATTTATAGATGGTACGGTGATCAAAGTTAGGTAAAAATGATTCATAATGCATGTTATATTTTTGGTGAGTCGTCAGATTCTTACCCAAGCGCCCGACAGTGTACTTAATAACAATACAGTGGAACACGGCTATTATTCAGTTAACTTACCGATTTCACTGGAAGCATAATGTATCCTGAAATAGGCACTAAGACGTTCAATATGGCTTAACACAGTTAACATTGAATTAGACCAGAAATCGCAGCTTCCGATACGATCAAGTACACACGAGTGGACGATATCGCCAGGTGATTTACAACAACAACAACTCTTGTTAGTGTCGACCTTGTAGAATAATGAAATAATGCGCTCTTTCGCGGTCTCGCACAACTTCACCGTTATCCGCGGTATTTTTCGAAAAATGTTCGCGCTCAACAAATCCGCCTCAGAAAACTGAACCTCAAAGGAACGCGAGACGGCGCATCTCGACACAGGAATAAACACGACTGCATTAAGACGTATGGCGAGCCTCAAATTAACCAATTAATAGGAGTAATTGGGGTAATTCGTAAATTTTCATCTCACAGTGGGAGTCGCGGCCACATCGCGTCGACACTTCGAGAACATACTGCATCGTCGGCACTTTAATAACCCAAAAACTATTGTCGTTAAATGCCCGACTGGTTTGCTTCAATTGTTTTAAAACGTAATAAAAGTAGGCCAGTTCTGTCGCCGTTTCGTATTCAAATGAATCGGTTTCACCGCGTGCGCGGTTTTGCCGATGAAATCCGCCGGTAATTGCAATATTGGTACATCTGGGTTTCCCAGGCCGACGAGTGTTTGCATGATACAGTACCCAAATGTAACAACGATATTATTGCATGTTTGCATTTCGCAAGTGTCTGGTGGAAGAACTCTCGCAAATACGTTGCACCGACTAAGCGAAAATCGAGGAAATATTCACCACCGTCGCTGACCAGTAGAATTTGAGCAAGAACGGCAAGTTCATAAATGAATAACGAAAAATCATCATACTGATCAGCCATCTAACTGGAAATATATATAAAAAAAAGTTTATTATTTTATTATTTTATGTTATTATTATTATTCATCATGATCGCTACAATTTTATGTCTCGTAAAAACAATCACCAAGTACTGAAAATGCTCACCTATTTTACCCCCGCTGTAAAACCCACGGGGACCAATCCTACAAAACATTCGTGAAGAAGTAATTCAATGTGGTAGCTCTATAGATTCAAAAGCTTCAGTACCGTTATGAGCTTTCAGAATCCTTGATACACGAGATAGATCCAATAGGCTATTGACTATGTCATTTAATAAGGAACTAACGCGTGCAAGGTATTTTATTTTTTCATGCGGTCAATTGACCTCTAAAGAAATAGAATCCAAAAGTGCTACTAAATTTAGCCATGCGTTTTTGAGAACGGGGTAGGTTTGTCCACTTTTCGATTTTCCGGTATAGCACAAAAACTATGCATTTTTCGAAGATATGTGTCGTAAGATATCTTGTAGAGCATTAAATTTCCTATGAAAATAATATTTTTTGAAGTCAAACAAATTTCTGTTAATGAAATAAATTCAAAAAACAAAGTCATAAAACGGTTTTTTTAAATTTTCAGCTATAACTTTTTTCTGGGTGAATTTAGGTATAGGCATTGCTTCATAAAAGAGAAAGCTTATGAAATTCTCTTTAAAATGGTGGCTTGTAAGACTTTATATGTTGGATATTGACTGAGATATAAACGTTTGAATTCAGCCATTTTTTCTCTATTTTTTACTTTTTCTTTAAAAAGGGTATCGTTTCATATTTTTACCTGAAAAAAATGATTTTGTGCAATAATAATTTTATGAACATAAATTTTTCAATAATATTGGATATTATTCTACTAGAACATATTCTACATACTTAATTTAAATGGTTGGAGGTTTACAATTTGCAATAATAAACTACAAATATTAAGGTTTTTCGGTCTACATTATTGCAAAATATAATTTTTATTTTACGAAATGATTGCATTTATTTTGCAAGTTTCTGTATATAATTTAGTACACAATAAAAAATTTTAATTTTTAAATACACCTACCTAAAGAAAGACGACCTTTTTTCGTCCCTCTACTAAATAGGAATTTCCCGCCTGATCGCCACATAAAACACAAAGTTCAGCATAACCGAAAGTAACACCTTCCCTGGTACGACTTGGTTCCCCAATCAACTCATTTAGGTTGGCTGCTTTCCTTTTTTTTTGCTGATTTAATGTGTGACTCCCTAATGTATTGTAACGTTTATTTTATAATTTATTTACATTAATTGAACACTAATTTATTTAACACACTTAACTACTTGTTCACTAGACTAGACACTACATAATTTATTTGTACTGCTCCGCATTCGGATCGTATGTCGCGTTCACGTCTGCTTCTCTACTGCTAACTAACTCCCTCGATCACAAGCCCCCTTATATATACACCCCCAACCCTGATCGAGAACATTCTAGTACATTCTAGAAGCCTACGCAGCAAATGTTCATGCACCTGTCCTACGCGTCGTAGTTATTCTTTTGAAGGAGTAAACATGTGTCGCTTTGTTTACTTCTCGCATTACACTGCCCCCGCCTTAGAGACGTTTCGTCTCGGAACGTATCCCTGGTAGGCCCATGCAGGAACCTGCAGTTAGCCCCCCGCTTACAGCGAGACGTGGCGTCAAAATAACAGGGGACCGTCTTCCCGAGTCGACATGGTGCAGGCCCAAAACAGCAGACTAAAACTTCCACTCCGGTATTCTTCAACACTACTTCCAGCATGTTCCGGACAACCCTCCAGTCCAGCTGATCTCGTCCAGCACCTAACTTGGGGACAGCTAGCTTCCTGATGTCGAGCTCCAGCAGTCGGTCTCGTAGCCTATGCAAGGTTCGCCATACATCGTGATAACATGGTTTAAGGGACCCGATCTCCTTCGTAACCAGATAAAAGATGTGTCTTACGTTGTCACGTAGTTCCAGAACCTTGCCAATTTCCGGGAGTTGCTCTCTGAGTTGTTCCGAGCGCCCGTACTTCTTCTTGAAAACCGTGGCGATACCTCGTGACATTACCAGGTCGGCGGACACACAATGGGCCAACGAGTATTCTTCAGGTACGCTGAACAAATCCTGTTGTTTTTCACAGGTTACCCCATACCGTGCTTTTCCGGTACCCCCGTAGGCGCTCATAAATTCTTCGAAGGAAAGTTCGTTCTCCTGCGCCAATGTGTTTCTTACTCGGGGAACCTCCGCCTCATCGTGCGACCCCTCATAGGGTGCCAACCGATTAAAGTGCACCACTCTCGGCTTGCCGTTTGGTAGTTTGCTTACCCGGTAGACCACGTCATTGATTCGTTTCTTCACAACATAGGGACCTTCCCAATTGGTCTGTAACTTAGGGGACAAACCACGTTTCTTCTGTGGGTTGTACAGCCAAACTCGGTCTCCCATTTGGTAGCCACCCTCTTTAGCGTTGATGTCGTAACGCTCTTTGATGCGATCACTGGCGATATTTAGTTGGTACCGGACTTGATCGTGAATTTCGTTCATCCTTTGCCGCATCCGGGAAACGTAATCTTCCCCCGAAACGTCCTCGTCCGGTCTAGCGCCAAAGATTAGATCACAGGGTAGTTTAAGTTCTCGCCCGAACAGGACTTTGGCTGGAGTTTGTCCTGTCGACTCATGAACGGCCGAGCGGTAGGCCATCAGGAAGAACGGCACGTGTTCGTCCCAGTCTCTTTGATGTGACGAGACCATTTTCGCTAGATAGCGGTTGAGGGTGCGATTCATTCGTTCTACCATGCCGTCAGACTGAGGGTGAAGGGCCGTGGTTCTTGTTTTTCGTACCCCAAACTTCTCACAGATCCTCCGGAATAGGCCACTCTCAAAGTTTCTTCCTTGATCCGAGTGTAATTCCATGGGTACTCCAAACCGGCAGATCGTCTCCTTCACTAGCACATCGGCCACTGTCTCTGCCTCCTGATTAGGGAGAGCGTACGCTTCTACCCACTTCGTAAAGTAGTCCATCACGACCAAGATGTATTTATTCCCCTTTTCGGTCTCAGGGAAGGGTCCTGCTATATCAATAGCGATCCTTTCGAAGGGGCTTCCGACGTTATATTGTTTCATGGGAGCTTTCGGTCGTCTTTGTGGCCCATTACTTGCAAAGCATGTAGTACATTTCTTGCACCAGTTCTTCACGTCGTCTGAACAATTGATCCAGTAGAAGCGCTCCCGTACCTTCTGCAGCGTTTTCTTGATCCCTAAATGTCCACCAGACGATCCGTCGTGAAGGTGCCGCAAGACCTCCGGGATTTTACTGGAGGGAATTACCAACTGCCGTCTTTCCTCCGTCCCGTCTTGGCTCTCCAGTACGCGTTTTAGTAGCCCATCCTCAACCACTAGCGAGTCCCACTGTGCCCAATAGCTCTTAAGTTTTGGCGAGCCAGGTGATACCTTTTGCCACTCAGGACGCTCTCCTCCCTCTTTCCAAACCAGGATTTCTTTGAGAACCGGGTCTTTTCCTTGCTCTTGTCGTAACGAGGATGGTGTCCATTCCTCGGCGACCACGGTCGTTCGATAGACTTTCTCGGACTTTTCCTCAGCTCTATGACAATGAGGACACTCATCAGGGCATGGTCTTCTCGAGAGTGCGTCTGCGTTTCCATGACTCTGTCCTGGCCGATGTTCTATGACAAAGTCATACTCCTGGAGCCTCTCGATCCAGCGAGCGATCTGTCCTTCGGGATTCTTAAACTGGAGGAGCCATTTAAGAGCAGCATGATCGGTCCGGACCAAAAACCTCCTTCCACACAAATATTTATGGAAGTGCTCGATGGACTTGACGATGGCCAATAATTCACGCCGGGTGACACAGTAATTCCTTTCTGGTTTGGAGAGTACCTTGCTGAAGTATCCAAGGACACGTTCTTGTCCCTCCTGGCGCTGCGACAGAACACTTCCAATTCCCACATTGCTCGCGTCGGTGTCCAGGATGAACTGTCCTTCTGGCAGAGGAAAACTCAGCACTGGGGCACTGGTCAACTTCCTCTTCAGCTCGTCGAAGGCAGACTGGCATTCCTCATCCCAACAGAAGTTTCGTCCTTCTTCCGTGAGCCTTGTCAACGGCTTAGCGACGTCGGAGAACATCCGGACATATCGTCGGTAGTACGTGCAGAGGCCCAGAAAACTCCTCAACTGGTGTTTATCTACCGGTATTGGCCACTCCTTCACCGTACTTGTCTTATCCGGATCAACGGCGACGCCCTCTCTGCTCACTACGTGCCCTAAGTATGAGACCTTCCTTCTGAAGAGCTGACATTTCTTAGGGTTCAGTTTCAGCCCCGCACCTCGCAGTCTCTGGAAGACGTCCTCTAAGTTTTTCAGATGTCCCTCGAAGGTCTTGCCCATCACGATGACATCGTCCAAATAGACTAGGCACGTTTTCCACGTCAGACCCATTAGCACGCTCTCCATCAGCCTCTCAAACGTCGCTGGGGCATTACAAAGTCCGAATGGCATGACTGTAAAATGCCACAGGCCGTTACCGAAGGTAAATGCCGTCTTTTCCTTATCGGCAGGGTTCATTTCGACTTGCCAATAGCCGCTTTTTAAATCCAAGGTCGAAAATATCGTGGATCCAGCAAGGGTATCGAGTGTGTCGTCGATACGTGGTAGCGGGTAGCTGTCCTTTTTGGTGACACTGTTCACCTGCCGGTAGTCTACACAGAATCGAGTAGTCCCATCCTTTTTCTTCACCAGTACTACCGGCGAGGCCCATGGACTGCTTGACGGCTCGATGACCCCGTCCCGCTCTAGGTCCTTGATGATTTTCTCGGCTTCCTCTCGTTTGGCCAAGGGTAGTCGTCTTGCTGTTTGTCGAATCGGTCGTGTCTCGCCCGTGTCAATTTTATGTGTCACGACCTTGGTCTTTCCCAGCTTTCCATTCTCGGTGGTAAATATGTCCTGGTACTTATTTATTAATTCATTGGCCTTTTGTTTCTGTGTGGGCGAGAGAAACGCACTGGTCTGGGAAAGAATTTGTTTCAAGTCCTGCGGAGTGTGTCTGGACCTTTCTTCCTCACTAACGCCCCTTACGATGGCCGAAGCGGCTATACATGTGCCCAGCTTCGTACCCTTCTTGATGGTGACCGGGTACTGATTGATGTTGAGTAGTCGCACAGGCACTTCACTTGAGAGAGTAACGAGCGCCTTTCCTACCAGTACCCCCCGAGCCAGTCGATTGTCATCGTTTTCTGGTTCGATCACGGCTGGAATTCCCTCTTCCACAACACCCCTCAGACAGGTAGAGGTGATCGTTTCGCTTCGTTCCGGGAGAATCACATCTTCTGCCATTATTACGTCTAACACAAAGTTGTCACGATTGTGTAGCAGTAATTCTTCTTGACCGATCCTCAACACTCGGTGTCCGAAATCCAACTGGAATCCATGATTCCTCATGACGTCCATCCCCAGTATGACGTCTTCCTCAATTTCGGCTATGAGAACAGGATGGTCAAACTTTACTCGTCCCAACGTCATGCTAACCGTCGCTTCACCGTGTATTACTGCCTTCTCCCCAGTGGCAGTTCTTAATTGCCACCTACTTGGCCTAATCTTCCTACGGTCCCTCACAACTTCCGAGCGTACGATCGTCTTCGTAGCTCCCGTGTCCACAAGCATGGCGTGGGATCTCCCGTCGATAGTGCCATCGACGTACGCGCTCCCCAATTGGTGGGAAAACGAGGCTATACTGGCCCGGGGGTTTCCACTGCTACGGGTCGACGTTCCCCCTTTCTTATCGACCCGCATTAGTTTTCCTGGGCCTTCGCCGGCGCCGCTGTTCTGGGCCGCTTGCAAGAACTCTTCACATGGCCCACTTCGCCACAGTTCCAACAGCGAACTACCTTCTTCTTCGCCGACAGCATCTCCATGATCTGCTGTAGGACCCTTTCCACGAGCTTTTCAGTGTCTACTTCCTCTGTAACCGCTCGAACACGGCCATGACCGCGGGAGGCTTCCATGGCTGCATCATGCTCCAGTGCGATGGCGAGCGCGTCCATTAATGTTTTCGGTCGAGCTAGTCTCAGGGCCCTCTGCAGTTCCTGGTCCCGCAGCCCGCTCACGAACGTCTGCACTGCGAGGCACTCCATCATCTGTTCCGGTGCCGTGGGATACGCCAACCTCACTAGTCTGGCTACGTCCGCTTCGAACTCCTGCAGGGTCTCGTTCGATCTCTGGCGGCGATTGGACATCTGGGATTGATGGACTTGCTCCAGATGTGTTTGGCCGAATCGCATTTCCAGTCGCCTCAGCAGCTCATTGTAATTCCCGGCTTCTTCGGTGGATAGCGTCTGGAGAACTTCCAACGCCTCTCCACGTAAGGCTACCGTTAGGGAAACAGCTTTCTCGTGAGGGGACCAAGCATTAGCCTCCGCTGCCGCCTCAAACTGCTTCTTGTAACTGGCCCACGGAATTTTTCCGTCGAACGTTGGGGGCGTCACTCGATTGGTGCATATCGAGTTCTGTTGAACGACCGCCTTTATTTCTTCCTTCGTCTCGCCGCTACTGACTCGCCTTAGTCGTTCTTCCAACTGCTTCGTCTTCGGTTTAATTTCGTCTTCTTTCCCCTCGCCGCTACTGACTTGTTCTAGTCGTTCTTCCAACTGCTTGATCTTCTCTTCAATCTCCTTACGCTGAGCCTCCATCTGGTCGGTTATCTCTTCCCTCTGGGCGGCGATTTGAGCAGAAATATCTTCCCTCTGGGCGGCGATTTCTTCCCTCTGGGCGGCGATTTCTTCCCTCTGGGCAGCGATTTGAGCAGTGATGTCTTCCCTCTGGGCAGCGATTTGAGCAGTGATGTCTTCCCTCTGAGCGGCGATTTGAGCAGTGATGTCTTCCCTCTGATCGGCGATTTCTTCCCTCTGGGCAGCGATTTCTTCCCTCTGGGCGGCGATTTGAGCAGTGATGTCTTCCCTCTGGGCGGCGATTTGAGCAGTGATGTCTTCCCTCTGGTCGGCGATTTCTTCCCTCTGGGCGGCGATTTCTTCCCTCTGGGCGGCGATTTGCTTCGTGATGTCATCGTCTTCGAACTCGAAAACTTCCGGGTCCTGGCCATTTTCTTTCAAAAATGCCGAGAGCCGGTCCTGGAGTTCAGTCTTCTTCCCTCCCGTTTCCAATTCTCGTTCCTCGAGTTCTTTTTTTAATTCGGCCACTTTTAATTCGCGTAACTTCTTCATGATCCGCTCTTCTGACACCAATGTAACGTTTATTTTATAATTTATTTACATTAATTGAACACTAATTTATTTAACACACTTAACTACTTGTTCACTAGACTAGACACTACATAATTTATTTGTACTGCTCCGCATTCGGATCGTATGTCGCGTTCACGTCTGCTTCTCTACTGCTAACTAACTCCCTCGATCACAAGCCCCCTTATATATACACCCCCAACCCTGATCGAGAACATTCTAGTACATTCTAGAAGCCTACGCAGCAAATGTTCATGCACCTGTCCTACGCGTCGTAGTTATTCTTTTGAAGGAGTAAACATGTGTCGCTTTGTTTACTTCTCGCATTACAGTATGCTTTATAACATTTTCCATTGCAGCAACACTCAATAATTCATGTTTTCCATCGTCTCTTTCAAAACTAGCAGCAATTACACTTTCGATACTCTGTTTTCCTAAAGTTCTCATTGTATCACTTTTCGAATCTTTGTTACAATCAAAAAAACACTTTTAGATTTTCGAATTTACTCTAAAACTCAACTGTGCTACGCCAATTCTAGAAGTATAGTGATCCAACCTCCGAAATGTGAAGGAAAAATATATTGTAACGAAACAGCCCGCCATAAAGATAACGACACGTTGAAATGTGTCACTTCTGGAGACTTCCTAACGAGGTAGATTCTGCGAACTGATGGATTTCCGGCAAACATAAATAAACTCAGTGCATTTAAAACAAATTTAAACGGCATTGCATATAAAACTACTTTTAAAATTATTACTTTAAAGATGAATTAAGTATTTTTTTCTACGTGTACGTAAACTGACTTTAAATATAAATAAATAGTATCATTTTTTATATTAAATTATTCGTACATAAGTTATGTATTTAATAAATATTATTTTTTCAGGTAAAAATATGAAATAATACGCTTTTTAAAGAAAAAGTAAAAAGTAGAGAAAAAATAACCGAATTCAAACGTTTATATCTCAGTCAATATTCAACATATAAAGTCTTATAAGCCACCGTTTTAAAGAGAATTTCATAAGCTTCCTTTTTTATGGAGCAATGCCTATACCTAAATTCACCCAGAAAAAAGTTATAGCCAAAAATTTAAAAAAAAATAGTTTTTTCTATTTTTTTAACTTTGTTTTTTGAATTTATTTCATTAAAATTTTTTTTCATAGGAAATTTAATTTTCTACAAGAAATCTTACGGCACATATCTTCGAAAAATGCATAGTTTTTGCGCTATAGCCGAAATATCGAAAAGTGGACAAACTTACCCGTTCTCAAAAACGCATGGTTAAATTTAGTAGCACTTTTGGATTTTATTTCTTTAGAGGTCAATTGAGCATATGAAAAAATAAAATACCTTGCACGCGTTAGTTCATTTCACCCCTGTTATTTTCGACATAGTCAATAGCCTAAAAACCTCTCTGTAATATATAACTTTCATATTTTCGGCCACTTTATTTGGCAAGTACTTCCGTGCTGTGAACCCTTCCTTAAAACTAAGTTGCGCCCGTATAGTTCAGACGTTGTGTTTACTACTAATATTTTTTCTACTAACACCAAACTAAGAAAATGTCTTCTATTTTGGATACACCCAGACAAACAGACAAACAGTATGTTCAACATTATGTTCTTTACTTTGGTTACTAAAGAATTTAAAATATCAATGGTCGGAAATATCCACAGACGATTAATATAACTTGGCCCGGCGTTCTCTTTATTTGTTTCCACGAATTTCTCGAAAAATAACCGCCCTTTTTAGGAAAATCGGCGTTGATTCCCAAAATTGCACAGTAATACGGTATTTTACCGTTGATGACTGGACTATAACGTTTCTATGAAAAATACTTGTAGTTGTCTTAAAAAATCTAAAATATTTCTCACCCATTTTACACATTACATCCGGACTGAAACATTGACGTTATCCGTAATAAAACTACCGTTATGGACCTGAGCTGTCACGCTTTCTAATCGGTTGCATTTTTTAATTAAACCATTATTAGGACTTAATTCGTGAATTTAATCCTTTTTGAGGCAATGATGTAGAACTTACGTTTTCAAAATTTTAACGAACGTAAGTCACGTTGGAAGCATACGAATCGATGTTGTCACTCCTATCGAAAGTCGATAGTATTGCTGATTTACGCACAAAGAAAGCACCGAATGCATTGTACACGCAAATCGTAAGAGAGAATTCGTTAACTGAATTCGTGCAACAATGTAAAAAAGCGCTTAGAATCTGCAGTCGATGTGTACATATTTTCTTTAGAATTAATATAATAGAATTTCATAGAGCCTTAGTCTACTAGGTAATATCGATCTAACATTTCCGCTAAACATTTTTATGTAGTCACTCTTAGATCCTTCACCATTCCAAAAACAAATTTAGCATCTTACCAGCGTTTCTCAACATCTAATCTCGATTTAACGACGGCTCGTTGGTGCACACCATTTCAGCGGCGTTTATGAAACAATTCACAATTATTCCTAGACAACTCCCGTGCCGACAAAAAGTAATAAACCGTTCATCGTTAAATTTAAAAATAACACCAGCATGTAAAATGTCATAAATTCGGTATGCCTTAATGATCGTTACACCGAAAACGCCAAACACTTACTTGAGGAGAGATCCATCGGAGCTTCCGGGATGTATTCGACAAACCATCACTGTTTCAGCTCCTCGGCCATGGCAGAAGATTGTCTTTTATCGAATAAATTTTGTTAGTGTTTTCCTATCGAGACCGACATGTAACCCTGCGGCTAGCGCCGAAAGCGATTTGGGAGCTTTGCCAAACAAACAAGCGCTCGTCTCTCCCCATTCCTTGTACCGGTCCCGAAGAGACACTGCGGCGCCCGCTGTCTTTCCATTCCCTACGACGACCTTTTTAGGTCAATCAAAAAGGGAATCGAGAAAGAATCGAACTGTACTACAGTAATTTTTAATGAAAACACGCGATATCGATAAACCGAAGACTCAATCGCCAGAGCTATCGCTAGACGTTATGGGGGGAATAAAGGAGTTAAAGGGCTGTTTAAAACTGGGATTGTCAGGAAAATCGTGAGGTTACATTAGAAACAAGGGCAGGTAATGTGGCGTGCAATTACTGTGACCTACTTTCACGCAAATAAATAAATAATAACCTATAAATATGTGGGGAAGGCGAACCAAAATGATAACATCATAATTACACAATTCTATTCATCGGTAATGCGTTACAATACACTTTAACACAAGTTAGATGTTGTTATAACTCTATAATGATCTTCACAAAAATATTAATAAAAAATACTCAAAGAAAACTGTTCCAAAACGAATATTTCTGCCAAATGAATTACCAACACACCAGTTACCTCATATTTAAGGCGAACTTATGTGATCAGTTTTTAAAGGTTAAATAAAAAATGTTGAGTAGACTTTGAGAAAATGTCCAAAAACCAAAAAATTTCAAGGGTAAACTACCCCTTTATCCCGGCCGATTTTAATGAAAAGCTTATTGTGAGGTGAAATCAGGAATGTTCTTGATAATCCCCAAATAATAACAACTAATTGTTGAGATTCTTCAAATTGCCGACGTTTCGTTCAATTTGTAGAATCTCAACAATTAGTTGTTATTATTTGGGGATTATCAAGAACATTCCTGATTTCATCTCAACTCCCCGAGAACACCATCCCATTCTTATTGTGAGGTCTTGGTGTAGCACAGTCTAAATTCAAAGTTGTGGCCGTTGGTAGTTTTTATTTTCAAAGAAGAACGTAACACATACACATACATAGAATTTTTTAAAAGCATGTCTTTTGGACCCAAGAGACTTTACAAGGTCTAGAAATACTAACAACTCAATTTCGAAAAATCGACCCGATTACAATACTTCCTATATAAGAGTGCCTCATATATGAGAAAGTAAAAATGTAATGTAACATATCATTTTATAAGTTGCAATAGGCAGTAAAGTTGGTATAGAGACGGAATGTGCGAAAACAATATCAACCTTTGAAACGTTGCGACGTTTCGTGATTTTGATGCAGTTGTTTGACTGCTGCTATTAATATCTACACATTTTTGGTGGTGCATTTGCAATTAGTACAGTATTTGTAGTAGATATATCAATGTATTAACGATAGTGTAATTTAATGACCAGTTGGGCTTGAGTCTATATATCAAACTTCTTGATAAATGCTATGCAATTACGCCTTTTCAATATTTTTTTCTGTGATGGCGCGAAATTGGAACCAGTAGTTTAAAAGGTATTTGCTAGATCCATGACATATACCATAAAAGTTAATTTATACCCTCCTCAATACCGCCCTTAGTAAAACCAATGGTTTAACTCAGTTTATACGACCGCGCCGTGTATGAGAAAACTGCAGCTAATAACTAAAGCTTTCATAATTCCCGATTGACCAACCACAAGCAGCGCAACATCGCAAAACGAAAAGAATGAATCAACAAGTAAACATGATCATTGTTCATACGTTCCATGTTTTACTTGCTTCGCGACACTTCATGTGTCGCTTGACTTGGTGTCTCTTTAAGAAAAAAATTGTTTCTTCCCACAAAATGGAACAACTAACTCAACTAGCAGAAGACCTCCGGGTAACTACCACCGAGGAAGAAAAGCAAGTGGTCAAGGTTCCTGCCGTTAAGCCCAATCAGGGAAGTTCATCGATTCGGGAGTAAGTGAACATTTCAAAATTTTCTGAGATGGGGCTTTTAGTCTTTAGTGAACTAAGTAACGTCGACATGTGTTTGAAAATACCTATGTAGCGGGTTTTAAACTAGATTTAACCTCTCGCCGCCACTGCCCAAACACATATTTTCTAGAACTCCACAAGATGACTGCGACCAAAAATCTCATAGACGCCTTGAAGAAATCGTATGTTATAATTATATGTTTTAGATATTAGATACATATATCATTGTACACACACACGGTATAGATGTTCAATTTCAGAATGAAAATGCTCTCAGAGGTCTTTATAGCCTAAGATTTATCGCATGCCATAAACATTCAATGCATGATTCATTTCCTGAAAATTTGTTTTGGATACTGCTCCTCTACTCTTTGTCTGATACTCTCCCCAGTAGGAATTCCTCTATTTTACGATGTTGGTATGTCCAGGAAAGATTTTTCGATATATGTGATGCCATACTTGCATGCACATATGACATATGTTTAAGGCGCCTTTATCAGATATGTCAGACATTTGCACATGGATGACTTATTTAGGCGTCCAGATTTAGGATGGATCGAAATATGACGTTTTGTAGCATTTCAGCAAATTTCAGATAATTGATCAAGTTGGATTGTCTGTAAATGTTCTCCGTGGAGCACTTCGGGCTATTCCTATGTTTCAGATATGTTTGTGGGTACTCACCACGAGCGGTGAGAATGTTTACAGGACGTGCAGGATTGCTGTCCACCCCCGAGCGGATATTCCCGTGTTTATCCGGGCTGCTCGTAGCTGGCATTTATTTTTGTACTGTCTGACAAGAATTTCGAAGCGAGATCGACAGGGACATCTTTATAAATAATTTCCGTCCAGCGCATTGTCGATTTAAAATTACGAGGCCCGTGTTGATTTTCCCACCGCGGCATCTCGTCTCCGGAAGCGACACACCAGATGCCGCCCCGGTCGGTGTTTGTTTCTTGTGCGGGTGATCAGATGATGTGCTCGTAAGCGTGGCTGATACGGCTGATAGGGATAGGTTACGAAAAGATAAATTTTGGGTGCATCTCTGCCGAAAGTTACGCGTTACGCGGAGGAGCAAAGGGGCTGCCGACGGGCCCTGGGGATGTCTCACTCTGGCTAATCGTAACGGGCGTCGTTGGGCCCCCTCTAGGCTCCTACCGCTCCTTGAATCATCACTTTTATTGAGAATTTCTGTTTATAGAAAGATGAGCAGCTCCGAGGAAGTATCCTGGATATCCTGGTTTTGCGGCCTCAGAGGTAACGAGTTCTTTTGCGAGGTGAGTGCCCGGAAGTTACTTTAATAACAATGATTCCATGAATACCTATTTCCAGGTTGATGAAGATTACATACAAGATAAGTTCAATTTGACTGGCCTGAACGAACAAGTGCCACACTATAGGCAAGCCTTAGACATGATTTTAGATCTCGAACCAGGTCAGTATTAACAGTCGTAACAGCATCACGGTGCAGTCGAATCTATCAAGCGACAATCACTTTCTGTACATCACAGGAATTAAGGTCCCCCACTGGTAATCGTTTAACAGATTCGACTCTACTTTTGCCAATACTTAGTATTGTTTTACCTATTAACATTGATGAACTACTTACCTTTACGAACATCTTATTGCTCCAAAACTGACCCCTGAAAATTTTTCCAAACATTAAGATTTTACATTCACCTTTAAAACTGCATTTTACTGCCGCACATGATTCTCTCTCCACTTGTTGATGTACTATAAAATTTTTATGCTCCAGTTAAAGTATTCAGAAATTATCGTTAAAAAGTTAAGTGTGATTGAAATTTTAAATGAAATGTCAGTGATGGAAAGGTCAAGGTTCCATCTTATCTTTCGTTGTGACGGGATCTGACATTTGAGCTTATTGCCCTCTGTTCATTTTGCATTATCACTAACTTTAAATTTGAAATGCACACAAACATTATGCAGTAACCTTCCTATACCATTTTCCAAGAGCTCTTGGCACCTCAAAAGAGAGACTAAAGAAATTATATTGATTTCCAATAGTTGATAATTTCTGACTTGTCAACAAAACAAGTCACATTAGTAAATCCTCTAAAACTTATTTTATGTCAGAGAAGGTGCTGTAAAAGTCTACCAGTAAATCCTCTTTTGAGGTAAATTAATTTTATGTCAGGGAAGGTGTTGTAAAAGTCTATCAGTAAATCCTCTTTGAGAGTCTTAAACTTATTTTATGTGGGAGGTGTCGTAAAAGTCTACCATCTTCCCTTTCCAGTATTTTACCTGTACTTCCCTAACAAGAATTAACTTTTTTTAGCAACTATTCCCTGAGGATGTAATTATTGCTCATGTTTTAAAGCATTTGTAATCTACCTTTACTTATTTTTGTAGGTATATGTATAAATTACTTCCAGTAATATAAATAAACTAGGCATAATGAGAAGAAACTCTTAAAAGTCTGGTCATTCATTTTTGTTTTAAGCTTTAGACACTAAAATATATCAATGTATGAGAATATGAGAGTATCCTTGAATCTTGACCAGTTTTCTATTTTGAAAACTGAATATATTTTTCAGATGAGTAAAGTATTTGCCAAGGGTTTTGTCCACTACCAATTTCGTTTTTGGAAAGTATTGCAGGAAAGTCCTCCATGATTTGTATATAATTTTGGACTTTGACTTAAAATTGTTATTTGTAGTATAAATTTTCATTTTACATATCGATGGAATCCTAATATTTTAAAGTCAGAATGCTCCGGAAATGAATAAATAACATGTTAAACTCAAATCCTTGTTGCCTTCAAAAATCCACTTCCGATCTTTGCCAATGTTTAAACAATGTTTTCTTTTTTAGATGATGAAACAGATGACAACCCAAATCAGTCTGATTTAATAGAGCAAGCAGCGGAGATGCTGTACGGTTTAATACACGCTCGTTACATTTTAACCAATCGTGGAATTGCTCAAATGATTGAGAAATATCAATCTGGGGACTTTGGATATTGCCCCAGAGTGTACTGTGAATCACAACAGATGCTGCCATTAGGTGAGATTTTTTTTGTAACACATACATACAAAAATGATTGAAAAATGTCCAAAAATGTGTAAAAATTTACAGTGATTCAATTTGCTATTGTTGAGAAAGAAATTGTTTTTAAACTGCTTTCTTATCCTGCAGGTTTATCAGATGTGCCCGGAGAAGCTATGGTCAAGTCATACTGCCCGAAATGTATGGATGTATATACTCCGAAGTCGTCCAGACACCACCACACCGATGGCGCCTACTTTGGAACAGGTTTCCCCCATATGCTGTTTATGGTGCATCCTGAATACAGACCAAAACGTCCTATGAATCAGTTTGTACCGAGGTAAAGAAAACCACTATTTAAGAGTAGATCTAATAATCTCACAGTACTAAACCAGCTTATTAATCCATAATAATATGTACTAAATGGTTAAAATATCAATTGAAGTGTAAGATTCGTTAACAAACTTCTTTTTCTGCCTTTTGAACTATAAACATAGTTCTATATAAACTAACTAACTCTAATCTATAAACTTTTTACATCTGATGCCCCATCCATTACCAATTTTTTTTTCTGGGCATACCTACATTTTCACAGAAAACTAAATGAACTGGCAATTTAAATTTACATAATTTCCAAATATCCTTTAATATACATTCCGTGCTTATCAGTTAATGATTAATAGCCATTCCTTAGACGTTGGGAATAACTAGTACTTAATAATTAAAAAATGAATTATTTAAAATAATTAACCATATGACACCAGAATAGCTCTCATTTCTCAAGTGGCTCTCATTTACTATAGATATCCATAGTCATGACACCCATGGTAAAAGTGACGTTAATATTCGCAGTACAAGTCCATTACATTGCCATATTGCATTAAACCATCTACATCTCTACATGCAGTTTGAAGAAATTGGTTCAGAATGCTTAAAAATTCGAGTATGAAGTCAAGGGTACAAAATGTGTTAGTTTGTGTTTTTACAACTTCGGCAATTATTTCATTATTTGAATTGAGGCTGGTAATGGGTTACTATTGGTTGTCTTAGTACATAGTACTCACTTGTGTGTTTCTTAAATACATGTATACTATGCTCTTACATCTCTCATAAAAAATACATTAGTGCAATTAGTTCCTAGTACTAATGTATTCTATGAATATTTGAAAAACATTGATATTGTAGTGTCTTATGTTGCGATATATTTTTCAGATTATTTGGTTTCAAAATTCATCCTCTAGCATATCAACTACAACAGCAGGCTGCTTCGACTTTCAAGACGCCTCTCCGAAGCTTAAACTTCAATAATGGTAAACGCTGAATATCGGTATTTTATACAAAATTAGTTCCACTTGTTAATATTAATTAAGGAATTAATTATATATTTTTTGAGTAGCGATTAGTTTTACTGAAAGTACATGTACTCTTTCCAGATTCAATCTGGGATATACAAAACATTGTTACGCTTATAATACGGTTCATTTATTTAACCCTATGAAGATCAATTGCTCTCACAATACGAGAGTGGAATTTCTCAGACAAGACTCTGTTGTGAAAATTTGTAATTGTAAAATTTTTATGGTTTCTTTAGTAGATAGGCTTTATTGCTTATTTTGTGAAAATTAAGGACAATCGTTCTATCTTTTTTTTTTGTATGAATAGTACACACCTATTTTTTGAGCTGTAGGTTTTACAATATATTTTAGAATTTCTTTTTAATTTCTTTTCTCAATTTGTTAAGATAACGAGTAAGAGGATTAAATGTTATGTGGTTTGCAAGCAAGTCTTTTACAATAGTCTATTGTATTTTCTTTGAAATCAGCTAAAGCAATATAAATTGACTTGTAGCCTTCTAAATCGAAAAACAATTTATATACTTTGTATTATCTTTTTATAAACAGGTAGTTAAATTATTCTGGTTTTATTCAATATGTTTTTCCCTTGTGAAAGTGCTCAACAATGTGAAATATTTTTGTAATAGAGCAAGGAAAGCACTATAAATTTTAATATCCTTCAGTTAAAATTCCTGCCCAGACGTTCTAAATTGTCTACTAGCTAAATTTTTAGGTTCATTTTGACATATCTAAAAGACAAAATGATCTCTTTCATAAAGATCTGTCTTGGTAAAAACAAATTAGTATATAGGATGAATATAAGGAATAAAGAAAGTCAATGCTAATAATATTAAAGTTTATAAATGCTATAGGAACATAACATACACAGTGATTTCAAAAATCACCCGAAATAAAATTAAACATTCAAACTAAACCATTCACATAAGATCTTGGCAATATTACAATAGGTATATGAAAATAATAGAAAAAATAGAGTTGTTCGATAGATCATATAAAATATCTATCTAACTACATATTTACAAAATGTATATATGGTCACTGATTTATTTATCAATGACAATAGTTACAAATTAATTTTGGTGTTTAACTGATTTTGTTGTTCCAAAAGTTGCGCCAAAGATTTAGGAGTATGTCCATTAAATGGTGGTTGTACAGTTCTTCCATCTGACTGTTTTGGGTTACATAATTGCCCAGCTAGGTTAGGCGTCCAGCTATTTGTATTGAAAAGGGAGTATCCTGGCGTGTTAGTCCCATTTATGTTGTAGTTCGGTTCTGATGCTGGAGGCTGTAGGAAACAATTGACTGTACCAGTTATAATAAAATAATCCCAGGTTTACTACTCACATTACTTATTCTGTTCATAGAACCATTGTGTGGGCCATACGGCATTGCTTCTTTCAGCATTGCCTGCCTCGTAGATAACCCTTGGTTAGTGTCATACCCTGGGTTGTCCAAGCTTGTGAAACTATCCCAAGGTGAAGTAAAAATATCTCTCATAGAACCATTTTGTGATGCATTGCTTGACTTGGCAATATTCTGCTGGCTAGACGTCGTTGAAGAACCATTGAAATTTGAATATGGTGAAAAATTCAACGAGAAATTTTCAGACCTATAGGGTTGGGTGTGTTGATTAGTTTGGTTATTCTGCCACCATGAATTTGAGCTAGATGCCATATCCTCTGTCTTCCAAGTGTTAAAGGGATGTGAAGATGGAAAAGAATTATTCTGGAAAGGAGTCAATAATTGATTATTGCCAAAGCTGGATGTCGTCGTAAAGGTATTTGATGGACTAATGTTTTGGTTCATGTTTTGTTGGAGGTTTTGATATGGTGACAATATCTGATGATTAGAAAAGCTAGACATTCTTTGGGATACTGGTGGTTCAGTCTTCGGGAACTGGTAATTACTTCCACCCTCCACTGTAAGACTATGTAAACTCGAGAAAAAGTCGGGGGGTTGAATAGGTGGAGGAGGAGCTATCGGGAATAGTGAAGAGTTTTGAGAGGACTGCGTAAGAAGTTTAGATTGCTGAAGTTGCCCACTAGGTATAGAAAGAGGTTGTTGCAGTTGTGCTTGTTGTTGTAGTTGTGCTTGTTGTTGTTGTAGCTGTGCTTGTTGTTGCTGTTGTACCGTCAGAAGGGGCATGGGCTGCAGAGTGGAGGTTTGTTCAAACTTGACAGACTTTTCTTTTTCCACAGGCATATCAACAATGAATTTTACCTATTTAAAATAGTAATACTTAGTAATTAGAATCTACTTAATAGAATAATTAATAATTTAATGCGTAATTTTTAGAAACTAACCTGTTTACTAGTCTCTTCCATTTTTTTCAATATTGACTGCAGAGCTATGTTCTGTTTTCCTCTTTTTAGTTTGTTTACATCAAATTTGTTGTTGCTGTTAGTTCCATTCACAAGTACTGCATCTTTGTTTGTAGTTAGAAACTCCCTTTCTTCTCTAGATTTTTCTAGGGAGCCTTGGGGCTTTAAAATGCCAGCTTTTTTCTCTAAAACTAGAAAAAGTTTTATTCAATAACTAACATAGTAATGACAATATACTTTTTGTTTTGTCATCTTCTGGACTTTCTATCTTAAAGGATCTCATTTCCTCCAAGAGGTCGATTGTTGGGTCTGGTTGAACAAATCCAGGCTCAAAAACAATTAGATTGTTAATTTCCTTTCTGAAATAAAAATATTATTAAGATAGAAAATGCTTTTTGGTCTTACTACTGTAATAAAACTAACTTTATAATAAATTTGTGTCCATTGGAGTCAATTTCAGTCAGCCATAAACCAATGTTGACCAATCGTTTCATTCTGACTAGCCTTTCAACCTTCTCATCTTTAATGACCTCTTTGTAATCGAGATTTTTCAAGCTTTTTGAAAGTGGTAAGAAACCCTGAACCATCTTATCTTCAGGTAGGGGAATATTTTTATCTACAAAAAATGTATTAGTTATTTTAGAGATCTTATCACTAACTTAAAACTACTTACAAGTTGTGAAGTCAATTTCTTTTAAATATTTTTGTGCATTGTTCAATAATTTAACAAAACCTGGCCATATTTGTAGTTTACTTGTAAAAACTTTCTCTTTAAGTAGTTCAGGTTCATTTTGTATCGCACAGAGCAAAAATTTCACTAAAATAAAATTGTTAACCAGGTAATCATTAGTATATATGAATTCTTATCATTTTTTTTTTATTTTACCTGCAGGTAACGCATAATAGTCTAAAAGGCTCTCGTCCATTTTTAAGGTATGTACTGGTACCAAATAGGCACACAAAGTACCAGCTATAAGTTCTACTATCAGTTCTCTAACTATTTTCTGGTTAGTCGTCAATTCGTCAAATTTATTTCCAATACAAGACAGAGAGTACAAATTTACAACTGTCATTTGGATCAGCATGTCCTTCTGAAAACTCTGGGTGGCTACAAGGGCCGTCATTATGGAATTCATGCTTTGTACAGCTTGTTTCGCTTTCGTTAGCTCACAGCAGTTATGAAAATAGCCATGTGTGCACAGGAATAATTGGATAAATTCATTTACAGTCATTTTGAGTGGAATTTTTTCTGATAAACTAAAATTTCAACATACACATCAAAATAATACAATTAATGCAATTACCAACCTATATTTCTCAATTGCAGTCTTCAGCGTACTAAATAGGTTCGTTGCAGATGCTGGGAAAGGATTTCTTACGCATATCCCCCGGATGTAATAAAAAACAGTAGATAACCTGTTCCCCTGACTAGCTTCTAATAGTGCTAGCTGGTTATAAGGCTGTCCGCTAACCGGTGATACTAATATTGCTTGCCTGAAAAGAGTTTGCTAATGAGTGCTCAAATAGTGCGGCAAATTTACTTGCTATAAATAGAAGTTCGATGTCGACACAGCCATGATACAAATAATAGAAATTTGAACCCCATCAATAAAGTTACCAATTTCTATATAAATTGTTTAAGCTACAAGTGATGTAATTTTTGGCCATCAATTGATTCTCAATAGAATGAATTTTCAGTAAATAACAAATTCGAGCAATCCAATTACAAAACATTTTTTACTTACTTGTAAAACAGTTCTGCTTGTCTCAAATGATTCATGTACCTGGCTATGTCACCCAAATGCACAAGACAATACTGGCATATATACAAGCAGGACGACCTATGGAATAATTCTGCCAGTTTAACATTTCGAGTTTGAATTCGAATAGTATCCCTTTGTTTCTTTAGAAATGGTAAGTCAATATTGAAATTCCTTGCGAGTTCTCGCAAGAGACTTATGTAGAAACCAGATGCTGACTCCAATGCCCATTTCAGCAAGGCTTGGCAATCCGATCTGTTTGGATTCTGTAAAAACAAAGGAATTTACTGCTTTATTGTAATTTATACATTGTGATTCTTTATACTACTACTTTTGAAAAACTTGGAATTGAGTTTTGACTTGAAGCAAAGGAATATTTTGTTTGGAGCAGACACCAAAAAATTAAAACAATGAAACCAGAAAGTATTTGCTAAAAGGTTTTAAATACTACAAAAACTTGTTATTTGAAGTTACTTATTTTTGGTTTTTATGTTTTTTTTGTAGTTTATGTATATCCCAATTCACAAGACTCAGTATGACATTACTACACTTACATATACACATACATTATGTGTCTGTAAGGATTATTAATTCAAATAACAAACGCATTATTAACTCGTGATGCTTCATTATTCAAGAGAGGATTTTTAGGTAAATACCTTTACCATGGCTTATTGTGGTAATCTTTAAATAGTGTCTTTCAGACGATTTGTTGTTGGGGATGGGCAGATGAGTCGGTTTTTCATGTTTTTGTTTCAATCACTGTTCTACAATTTGCGTTATAGTAATTGATGACTTAATAGAGTGGAATGTTTATAGTGATTGTTTAATTTTGTCGTGTTCGCATTTTAGTAACTGTTTCGTCACTTTTCGCGTTATAATTATGTTTTCGAAGGCAGTAACAAATGTTTCAAACAATATTTATATAATGGTGTCACTCAGTTAAATGGTTATTAGACAGTTCATACTCTTTGTAACATTAGAATTTCACCAAACATATTACGTGTCTATGATAAAAATGGTAGAAATTGATACTTTACAAGCAAATTCCACATAATATGTTGTAAGTGTTATACCTGGCTGTACCCTAAGCAGCAATGTAATTTATGCCAACTATTCGGAACTATGTTTCAACCAAAAGATTTTTTGTTGAATATACATTTATGTGGTCACCGAGTACTACTGGACTTATTCAACAGGAAATTAATAAAATGGCTTGTGAAGGAAGGGTTTATTGGGCATTCAACAAAATATAGGTTTAATATGTCTCACCATTTGAAAAAATAAATGGTAGATGGAGACTTCACACTTGCTGGAGACTAGCAAAAAGTTTATCCGATCTTACTTTCCCCTCAATTTAAAAGCAAATCTAAACCAACTACCTAACCTCAAAAACGTCATATTGTTTATTCATATAACAATTTTCGAACTTTATTTTTCATTATTCTAGGTATATACAAGAACCTATCCTGAAAGTATTACCAAACTATTCATACAGCTTCTAGAGTATACGGAGGGCTTCATCAAATTTTACAACTTTTGGAACGTACAGATAGCCCCAGTGGATTGTGATAAGGTAGGTGAAATCAAATGATATGCTTCAGGGTAGTTAAAAATAACATTTGGCTTACTAGGTAGCGAGAAGGGCGAGGTTTCACTTCCTTAATGTAAATATGCAGAACATAATTCGGTAATGTTTCTCAACAAATTTAAGATTTGTATGTATAAAATACTTACCTTTTTGTCTCTTACTAATTCCTGTAGACAGGAAATATGGGTTTTAAAGCCGATATTCCATAAATCTTGCTCGACTTTCTTATCGAGAGCATATTCCAAGTCCAACTTCAACACCTGTTGATATATCATCTGGAGTCTCTGTTGATCAGTCCAGGCTTCGGAATTGGTTAACCAGTCGCGTTTCTTTGATATCTTAGCTTTCAATTCCTCTGCATCCCTGAAATAACAAGATATCACAGTTCCTGGTTGTTCACTCCCGAATACATAGTTTTATAAATAGTTTAATTTATATTTACTTTAGCACTTGTGCAGCAGTCTGGCAACCCATTTTTTCCAAAAGGGTCGTTTGGTATATATACAAATAAAATAATTTTGAATTTTCAAAAGGAATGCATTTCAAAGTGCATTTCAGACATTAATTTCAGTCAGACATGATAGATGACACATGGCAGACACACAGTGCTGCTAACCTCCCGACTTTTACGTTGCCAACTTTAGAAGCTAAAAATTACTATATCTAGTATCGATATCAGGGATGAAGGCGAAAGGGAAAATGTTTGTGACTATAGGAGGCATAATACGTTATATATAAAATAAATAGTGAAACTTTATGCAGATAAAAATATCCACTACAATTAAAATGACTATACTGGAACTGGAACCAGTATGGTACGAACCGTGCATTTACTTATCAAAACCTAAGTGTACACTACAAATAACAGGTACACTACAAATAACAGAACTTTGTTATCTTTTGCACCTTATATTTTTATTTTACTTTCACAAGATTGCTGGAAAGATATGTGACCCCAATTTTTAAAATTTGTGCAAACGAAATTTATAAAGAAAACCCCAAAGAGATATATCCAGAGAAAGATGAGCTTTATAAGGTATAAGATAGGTAACTAATATATGACTTACCAGTTAGCAGAAGTACATGTAACTTCCAGCAAACTTTAAAATGTGCACATCGTCATCTTTTTAATGCTTCTTTTTATGTCTTTATGTTTTTACCAGAGTTAATTGTTGTAGACATGTATGCCAAGAAACACTTCTGTTATAAATTTTATTTAATTCATTATTATTTTTTAATCGAGAATATCCTTAATGGATCAGCTTAATTATCATTTCAGAGTAAGAAAAGTACATTGTTAAATTCTTAAATTTCAATTAATTGATTACACATTAAATCGATATTCACTCATTCTTCGGTTGCTCTGGATTTGCCGCTTGAACGCCCTCTGGTTTTTCCACTGGACTGGTTTCGACCTTTTCAACTTCACCACCCTCTGGAACTGCAACTGGAAGGTTTTCTTCATTTTTGACTTGTTCGCCCTCTGGAATTGCAACTGGAAGATTTTCTTCATTTTTAGCTTGACCGTCCTCTGGAATGTCAACCGAAAGATTTCCTTCATTTTTTACTTGACCATCTTCTGGATTTCCACTTGAACCGTTTTCTGCATTTTCAACTTGTGCAACCTCTGGATTTTCATTTGCGATATTTTCTGGATTCCCGACTTGTCCGCCTTCTAGATTTTCAGCCGGACGATTTTCAGGATTTTCGATTTGACCGCCTTCTAGATTCTGAACTGGGGCATTCTGTGAGTTTTCAGAATGACCGTTTATCTGATTTCCATTATTTGTGGCCCTGTCTGTTTCGATGTCCCTCCGCATGTTGTCAATCACTCCCCTGGCCAGTTCCCTTTCATTGTACCTTTCTCTCAAAGCTTGGAAAAGGCACAGTTGCGCCTCGTATTCCCTCTTGAGCTCGCCATTGTGTCTGATCATCGCCTCCAGTTTCTTGTGCATCAGGTCTTGTCGCTCCTTCTCGGCTTTCACCCTTTCTTCCATGCAGTTTATTTTGTTCTCAAGCTGCTTCACTTCTAGGTTGCGAATCTCGAGTAGGTCCTTGGTGATACGAACGACATCTTTCAGTGAATCGTTCTGTTGGGTCAGGGCTTCTATCTGCAGTTCTTGATTTTTAATAACCTTGGTGCGTTCGAAGATTATGCTCTTTGCTTTCGTTAAAGTTTTCTCAGACTCGTTTTTCAGTGAATCTACCTCCTCGGCGTCCTTCATGCGTTGCTGTTTCAAGTTTTCGACTTGGGCGACCATGTCTTCAAGTTGAGAGATTCTTCCTTTAGCGGTTTGTAATTCCGCATCTTTTTGCTATAAATAGAAAAAAATGTCTGCAAATAGTGTTACACGCATATGTACACGTGAGTTTACCTGCAACAGTTTTTCGTACTCTGCCAATTTACTGTGGAGCTTCTGTGCATCGGTTTCCTAAAATTCGATGAAGTGATAGCTATGGGTTTAATTTGTAAATATATTATATTTTACCTGTACAGTTGTGTTTTGAGCCATGGTTCAGAGCGAACGGGAGAACTGAATGTTTCTTTCTGGCCGGCGTTCAGAGAGAAAGGGCATATTTTTAGACCGCTAAATATAGCTCTCAATAGGTATATGTAGGTACATAGCACCTACCGTTGAACTTTGAAAATTCCGCCTCATCGAGATCGCTTCGTGAATTCACTGAGCATGACATGTTTAATTTGACACTATTTTCAGTTATGTTCAAAACTATGAAAAATATCATGATTCTAAATCATGGAATCTCATGCTGGTGTTGCAAAATTATCCAGAACAAATAGAAGAGTTTTTGGTAATGGTGGGTTGCCTAGAGTTAATCCGCATTTCGCGATATTTAGGCGTGCTAATAGCTTTAGATTTATTCAGAAACTTTTATTAGTCTAGTTTAGTTAATTCGAGTTGTTAATTTGCTAATATAATAATAAATAAATAAACATTGGTTTACATTTTTTTATTTGCTTTATAAAAAGTTCACATACACATACAAAAATACACAAAATAATTTTTCTCTCAATTTCTATATGTACAGAAAAATTAATAAATAAAATAAATAATTCGAGAAAGTCAAATTTCACTAATTAAAAGAGCGAAAAAATTTTACCGTTACAAAATTTTTATTTTTGGAGTTTTCTCAACGTACGCGTTAATAAAAAGAATAGGAAAATCGAATCCAAAGGTCAAATAATAAGCTTTCGTAACGGTAAAATACATCTACGATAAATCCTTACACAGGGTGATTCGAAAATTTCAGTACATCAATGTTTATTAATAACAAAGTAGATGAGTATTATTTTCTTTTTTGAATACACCCTGTATATCACAGATTTAGAAAGCTAACCCGTCACCGAAGATCACCCACCACCGTCCCGAAAAAAAAGAGTTACTTAATCTAACTATTGCATTAACTGAGTACTACTGAGGGAAATCCTTAGTACGAATTAGTCGGAAAATTCATAGATTTTCTGGCTGTTCCTTAATATTCTCTAACTTAACACAAAAATTAATATCATTCAATCTAGTGTTATGTATTGCTCTCTCCTAAATCGGATATTTACTGGGTTTGTTGAATGTGGGAGCACCATATTAAATGTCTATTTGTTGGGTTCACCTCGATTTCAGGCAATGTGTTTACCGGGGTTCAACCATTTCTTCATGTAGTAACAGAATAACGTGCTAATGTAAAGCAACACTAATAAAGCACATGTAACTCCTAGTGCAAGGACTGAAGTCTTCGTTGGACACGGTTCAATGATTGTCACTGTTTTATCTGGAAAAGGGGTAATTAATTTAGAAACGAAACTGGGAACCTGTGTCGAGTCGTTACCTTTTCCAAATTCAGCGCTCGACAGTTCGCTCTTTAGAAACTCTGATTGCTTCTCATCTCCGAAGTCCAGCACGAGAATTTCCTGGCTTAGCGTCATGTCTTCTTCCTTTTCTTCATCCGTCTGATTGTTAACGCTTCTCTTTTTCCTTCCCCACGATTCCAGGGAATCCCTACCCCATTCGCACACCGCCTGAAACAACATTTCTCATCACGTTCTGCTTTTTACTTCACAGGTTAAACTATGACTTACTGGATCGCATGGACCCAGGCAGTACTTGACGTTGCATTGGAAGATGACACCATACGACTCTGTGAATCTGAAGGCTTCGTATATCGACTGGAGGGCGTTGCCGTCGGGAGTGAACGCCGGGAAAATTGTGGGATCTACGGGACAACCTTCGTCGTCGATGATCTGGAACGTGCTTTTGGAGTCCTTGGCCATGGCTACGCAGCTTCTCGCGAATATGCCGTAAGGAGCTGAAAGTAATGGTGAGCAATAGTTAAGATGTTGATGCCTTTGTGTGATTAGGCAATCCAATCGACTTTTACATGAAGCTAAGGTGCATTAGTTACTTGAACCTATTGCTATTACTTTGCCTGTTACTATTGCCATTGCAGGACGAGGATGAACTGCCTTTTTGACTAATTTTATTCCCAATTTTCAATTTAACGGATGCTGCGATATATCCCCTCTTTGAATGAATTTACTTCAGTTCCACTATTTCTAGCAAAATTGTGTAACTAACGTCCGTAAACCGTGTTGTGTCAAATGGTAACTAATGGCAAATCGGTAAAAAATGATCACATGGTAAAAAAGGGCAAGTGGTTTACTTATTACATGGTTTCCAATAGCGATTGGAACGTGGCCCCATTATTGTGCATTTAAAAACTGACAGAAAACTATACAATCACAGAAATGCTTGATACGTTTAATGTTTGAAAGTAGCGTTCTATATCGCATGATAACGGGGGGATAATGGCATGTTTCTGGCTTACTATCTTCGGGAATTTCGATTCTGAAGGTAAGTTTGTCTCCAATTCGCACGGTTTCCACTTCTCGTTGGCGGCTGTCCAAGATGCGGATTCTCGGTGGTGGAGCTTCCGGAGCAGATGTTATGCTGATCATTTCTGGATCTCTGCGGACAAACAAATTGTTAAACACTTAACTTAAGAAGGGAGTGTTTCCATGCACTGCCTGCACTACATTGGTAGTGCAGTTAATGTAGATCCTAGTTCTATTGGTGCTAACCTGATAGGCATCATTCCGAAGGTGATGTTCTTGGACGACATGTCATAGGTGCACTTCACCTTGTAGATTTTGTCAGCCTTTGTCATGACGACGCTGTGATGTTGTAGGACGACGGTGTTGCTGTAGACGCCGATCTAAAATCATTAGGTCCATCTTAGAAACATCATAACTCGAGAAATCTTACAACTTTTTTGCTCGGGGTTTATACATATCTGCTCACCACCGATTGAGTATTGCAATCCTGGCCAGTCATGGTCAAGTCCAGCCTGAACAGGTCGCTGTTGAGCACGTCGACGTTACACGTCTCGGACCTGCCGAGGGCGTAGATCCTTCCGCTGAAAGGTTTGTTAGTCCGGACCTGGACGGCGATCTTGGTGTCTTTGCAGTTCACGGACACTGGAAGCAAGAGAGCCGATTAAGAGCCAGACGGTTTTTACTAAAAGATTTATGCGATCAGGATCTGGGAAGTGAGGTGGATGGTAATGAGGTTTCTTTGTTTTTTTCATTCGGCAGCAAGCAGTCATTCCGGTTTTATTTGGGTGTGTTTGAGGTGGGTTTAGTGGTCGTGTGATTTACGGTCGTTCGCGGGTGGAAAAAGCAACAGAAGGGAGAGAAAAAAGTGCGAATACTTTTTTTTTTGGTATTGAATAGAAAATAGTGATTTATGGGATGGTAATAAAACATGGGTGACTATAAGCAAAGTTTATGGATCTAAGGATATATTCGGGACACTTCTTTGATCCGACTTGATTGCAGCCTGCTTCATTAAGGGCTGATATACAGGGAGCAGTAAATATTTTTCCGGCCGTAGTTAGCCGCCACCAAACTCGTCCATATCTACAGGGACCGATTAAAATATAAAATGTTTGGGAAATTGAAATGTATACTAGATGTTGAGAGGACTATTGAGATGTTTTATGCATTACTATTGCTTTATGCAATATTACTTTATGCAATACTAGTTAACGGTAGAAACTCGTTAAACACAACCCTCTCTAATTCCATGATCTTTGTGACTGTTAACGGACTGATTCCTTGAAAGGTTCTGCCCATCAGTTTATCTCCTACTTTACTTCTTTACTTAATTGATGTGTTAGTTGCATCTCTCTGTCCCAACTATATCCTTAGATCTGTAAACTTTGTAATAAGATTCCCATATGACTCGACCTTTCGTTTCAAACTTACCATCGTAGCATGTGCCGGTCTTGTCGCAGTTGACATCGCTTCTACTTTGATTGTTTAAAGTCGAGTCTTCAGTAGTCTCAAATACCACGGGAAGTGTGTTGTCGGAGGGGCTCGACGATGATGGCTCTAGAAAATAAACTTTATTAGAAATCGTAAACGTCGGGTCGTGATAATATCACGATAATATTTTATGGGGCTTGCAATACATTCTTAAATTGTGCACCATTCCACGCTCAATTAAATGTAGTCATTAACCCCAAAGTTATATTTTATCCCTCGAGCAATTCTTGTTTAAAACTATTAATGACCTGTTTCGACTCTTCCTAACAACATCCACTGTCTGGCGGCATATTACGTATAACACGTGTAATGAGGCCTAACACCTTGAAACGTTGGAATATTTAATTCGCATTTACTTCCAATAAACACCAAATCAGTTCTCTCCGTTGAACAACTTAAAATTTCAAAGTAAAGTCACGTTCGCTTTCCAATTAAAAACCACCCGATGTCCATCATCGATGGAACGGTAATTACCTACGCCTTAGAACTGTTAGGCTTATAATATTCATTACCGAACATTACATTACTTGTGTTGTTATATGTCGGACTTTGCATCATCATCAGGCCGACAGTGTTCTTACATGCAGCATAATTATCATTAAGAAAATTGGTGGTTGTGGGTTCCATAGTCGGGGACAGGCCGTGTATATGAGATTTTCTACACTTTAGTTAATGGAGAGTGCAGGTCGTGAGGTCCAAACGGGCGAGATGAGAAGTGGGTCGAATGTGTACTTTGGACTAGTTCGCTTTAACAGTTAGAATTTTAATGGCACGGCATAGAAATTATGGTTTCGGTCGGACTCGTGAATATTTTACAGAATATATCTTAGCAAGTCCTGAGACAAAGGTCTAATCTATACGTTAGAACCGCTAGAATGCTTTCTATCAACCAAGTAATTTATATTCTCTTTGTAGTATTTGGTGAATCTATGAAGATTATCATGAAGCAAGTCGGTGATTAAAGGTTTTGTATTAAACGAACTTACGCGGGCAAGATAAGGAATGGGTCAGATAATGGCGAGATATTGCAAAAGTGTACTAATACTGACAAACCGTATTTAAGTCGACCTTCATTTATCTTTACTGTGAAATAGAGGTATTGCAGAGCACGAACTTAAATTGGCCGTTTAATAAATACATTTATCAACAATACAGCTATTGGCTATCGTGCGATCAATTTTATTTTGGTTTACCTCAGATATCACCGCAAAATCACCAAGAAATTAATTGGTCGCTTGGGGTTCGTCAGACCCCAACTAGACGGACGACATATAAAGTCATCACAAACTGGTTACAATCAGCCAGAAACAGATACAAGTGGAGACAACTAGGGAAGGCCTACGTCCAGCAGTGGACCTGAAAGGCTGGTTGATGATGATTGGGGTTCAACGATTCAAATAGTCATAGACCATAGCTAATAGCCAATGCTACTTACTTTCACAACTGTTCTCGAAGTAAGTCCCGATCCTCTCGCCATTATCGATCAGCGGCCTTTCGGCGTTCAGGTATGTGCTAGGGCCGTCCGGAAGGGTCTTGTGGTCCAGATGGAAGAGCTGGCAGTTGTACTGAGAGCCCAGCGGAGGTCCCTTGTACAAGAACGACCTGCACAGGAACTCATTCTCGATCTCACAGGCGAGCCTGCACGCGGCCTCACTGGTCACTTGGAGCTCTTTATCGGTGTAGTAATGGATGCTGGCGTACTGGGAGATCTTGTCTTCGGCGACGCCGATCCGAGGAGAGGCGAAAACTCTGTTGCCTGAAATAATTGGTAGTGGAATGTGATGAAATGGGGAAATGAGGAACGCTATGGGAAAAGCGTTAGATTTAATAACAGACTGATATGCGCTGGTGGTACTTTGTATATTGTGGTGTGCTAAGTTCTTGTGCTATATTGTTGTGTACTAAGTTCGAATAATTTACACTAACGTCTATTTAAGTAGTTGTGTGTATTTGGAGTCCCTGCAGGAGTTACCCTTCATACGTGGTTTTCCTGATTGGACTGTGATATTCTTAAGGGATAATGCCATTTCGATCCGTTTATGATTGAAATTCATTGGCATTGTTACTTCACCATTTCTTAAAGTTTGTCTCTTTATGCCAGTCTTTGAAATATTGGTTGCTTGACAGGGATAGGAGTCAGCACATGTACCCATTTAATTTCTTTGGTCAAATTCACGTTAATTGGTTTTGAATGTCTGAAAACTAAAATTTCAAGGAAAGTCTTATGATCGACTTGTTGCAGAAGTAATCTAAGTGTCAATCGAGAAATAATTAAAATATGCAAAGTACATCGTTTCACTTAAATAAAAGGATAAAACCAAAATCTCAATTTAGTTCGCGAAATCATTAAACGAACGGATATTAAGTTCCACAGTTATTACATCAATTGACGGATTTATCGTTATGATCGTAATAAATCTTTTAATAACACCCCAATTCATTACCTTTGCAGGCTTGACTGGCTTTCAAACACAAATTCTCGAAATAGTCCACTCCTTGTGCGTCGACGAACTGTACAAATTGTCCGGCCGTTCTTCGGTCAGTGTCACTCAGTTGGCATTGAAGAGTTAGGTAGTTGTATTCCACGGAACGACATGTGAACCGATGCTAGAAATAAAAAGATCAGTACCATTAATGCAATAATTTCGAGAAACTAAAGTATAAGGTAAGATCAAATTAAATGGGAATTAGTAGTTAACTTAAAGTAATCTTTAATTGAACGTTTTCACGCATTGATTCCGTGAGGTTCTATTAAAATTATCCCATACGTTCAATTGATCGTTAGTGTTTTTCATCCTTCTCCATTCGAACGCGTTCGGTTCCATCGACCCCTTTCTTTCAGCCTTGCTAACCAGATCTGGCGTCAAATAATAATCGTTTATCGTATCCTTTATTAATTGATAGTCGCTAATTGCCAGATAATTACGGGCGACTCAAAGGAATCGGTCGTTATCGATCGAAACGCGGATTCTAATCTACCGGCATTGGCGTAACTGAAGTTCAGATAAGAAGTGGGAACTAATCGGTGGTTCAAAGGCGTATCGCCGATAAAAACTGGAATACACGATATTATTCGTAACACCCGTTTGATTTAATGAGGGGTTATTGAAGCGTTTTTGTGCGTATGCAGACGAATAACGAACGTAATGTAGAGTTGTTAGTCTCACTTCGTTCAGGCAGGCGGCCAGGCAGGCTTCCTTGGTCGACGTGTAAATGAGTGCGTTGTCCAACCCTCTGATCATCTTGTTTGGCACCCTCTCGAACGACCACGGCCTGAGGCAGATGTTTTCCGATCTGAGCTGCAGCTTAGTCATGTAGTACATGTTGATGGCCCTCTGGGGCATCGCCGAAGGGTTGTTCGACGATGTCTCGTTTTGGAGTTGGCACAGGGTCTCTTGCACGGGGATCAGCGGGTTCAGCACGAAGCTGAACGCGACCGCCTGGCAGTCGGGCTCCTCCCGGCACCAGCCCTGACACTCGTACAGGCTGAGGTTTTTCACGGTGTAGTAGGTGTTGCCCCGGTAGTCGAAGTCCGTGAGCTTTTCGAATGCTATTCGACCTGAAAAGACCAAAAATTGTTATCGACAGCCACCGACGACCAAATTAAGATTTAATTTCTCTTGGAAGCATAGCTTTCTTAACGCTAATCTACGTCGTTAATGCCGAAAAAACGAACGACCGTAACGACCCGAACGACTCGAACGATCAGCTCTACGATTCGTTCCTTTATACAATACATATAAAGTTATAGATTCACATCTGGCACACTCTCTCTCTCACACACGCTTCATTACCATATACATTATACCGCATAGTACATCCAAGTACGTCCCTATTATTAATAAATATATACTTATAGATACCTATACGGTTTGTTGTAACATTGTAGACAAGTGCTCTCTTTTTTCGGTAAATTATATCATAAAACCATAGTAAATTCAGAATTTACATTACGTCATACATTGTTCACATATTCATTCGATCCACTTGTAGTTCAGTGCTTTAAGAAAGCGATGCTTTGTTGTGGCGATCATTTCATTTGCATTTTAAACACGTTTACATCCAATGTGAGTTAATCTCATTACTAGAACTGGCTGTGACTTTGTGGAGAAAAATTTAAAGTGAAAAACCTGCTGCTTCTTAACCCCAAGTTACTTAGGCAATTGTATTTTTTGCTGAATTACATTACCTAGCTGGTTTTATTTCATCTGCAATTTCGCGAAATCTCATCTTATCAAAATTATCTAAATGTTACTAAGGCACTTTCGCGACTTTACAACAATACGTTTCTTTCATCAATTGTTGACTGTTCCATGATATTAAGTTACGAGGAACCCAAATTTCATTAATTATCGCCTTGATTAATTTGTCAAAACATTTTCATAAAGCTAAAATCATGATCGTAATGCCATTCCGTCTAAAATTTAGCTACCCAGTATCACGTTATTAAATTAACCTCTACTCAAATGATCACAGTGAATTAAATTTTAAAATTGCCTCCGACTGCCATACAAATAATATTGTTCCGATTATCATCCAGAATTTTCGTGCGATCCCGAGAGATATTAAAAATACTTCGCGGAGACCTTTATTAAATTCTGAGTTTAATCCAGGCAAGCACATTAATAAATAAATATTCCTAATAACGAACTGTCCAAATAAATCGTAACCTGTGTAGACGACCCGTTAAGTTGTCATGGCCCATTTTTTCCTGTTCTACCTAATTACCTACTACTACTAAAAATTCCTTTTGCGATGAAAGGACTCCTTGACCCGCAAGTCTAAAAATAACGAAGTGTGAGTAAAATAAACCGTAAGTACGTTATTAACGGTTACATGGAGGTCGTTAAGCCATTTTTTCGGCTTTTGTATAATTTCGTCTGAACTAAACCAGACTGAGACCGTTACGTGCAGAGACAGGAAGAAGGCGAAAATGTTGCTGTTAATCGCTCACTTAATGAATATTAAACGTTTTACTAACATCGTGTACCTCGGATTTAATTAAACAGATCAGGTTATCATTCCCAAAGCTTGAATGGGACACGTAAACTTCGATACGCATTTTACACAGTCGTTGACATTGCTCGTTTCAGTTTGACGTTTATTCCTGCATTTACATTCTGGTGCGTTTTTGTGATACTATATTTTTAGAAAAATCGATGCTTAATTTGCACCTAGTGCAATCAAGGATAGTATCAGGTTCAGCGTGATAGAGGACAGTTTAATTTAAAGCTTGGCCAGCTGCAGATTGAGGGCAATTCATGCTATTTACAGAGTATCGATTATGTGGTGGTTACAAATACGCGGTTTACTTCGATATATCATACATGGTTGATCAATGATTTGAGATTGTTGGGAATTTAACTAATGCCTCATCGTATAAAATATAATTAAACCACAATTTGTATCAATGCGATATTTCTGATACCTGACTGGTGGGTCTATTAGTTGACCTCTTCCCAAGAAAATATCTCTAAAGTATCTCTAAAATTATTCTCTGAATTTGTTTCTGTAAACCTGTGAAATATAAGCAACTTAAACTTCTGTCGACATTATACATTAACCACGGTTGGATGTAATCCACTAATGGACTCGCTGCGATTTTACGAAAACAACATAAGAAATCAGGTTCTGAATTTTACTGCTTTTGTTAGCAGTAAAACTCAGACGAGTACTTTCATCACTTGTAATAAAAAAAATTGTATCATTTCCTGCAATTCTCCAAATGGAATCTACCATTGACCACTTAACAAGTCTCCTCCGCTAATGACTCACCTAAGGTTCCATATACATTAACCATGACTAGAAGAAGGCTTAAAGCAAGTTGACTGTTCTTCTGCAGCATCTGAAAATAAAAATAAAAAATACTGTAAACCAGTCTCTAATAGGTTATAAAATTTGTAATAAATTTTAAGCTGTGTTCGTTGGGTAGGAGATTTAATTTATGCAAAACGATCGGGGTTTTTTCATAGAATCTCCGCGATTTATTTTCTGCCTACCATGGCTAGAAAATGAATTTAAATTGGAAAATTGCCCCTTAAATTATATAGCGAGGGAGTTCTGATTAGGGAAGAGATAAATTTAGTATTCGTGTGTATGCAGAAAAATTTACACAAATTACGATAAAAATCTTCATAATTTCAGACGAGTCCAATGTAAATTATCGTTTCGTACAGGGCGTACAATCTTAGGCGCTTTTAGGTTTAAGTTTCGATGTTAGATAAGATAAAATATTAGAAGCAACGCTACTGACCAGGGCCGATGCACTTTCCATCATCTAGACACACATATTTCTAGTGTGTAGTCTTGGGGCATATGATAACATCATCAATCATATTTTAATTGTAATCCCTTTTCAAATTACAACAAGAGTGATGTGCGCATAAGTTAACTCTTGGAAGGATGTTGGGTGAAATATAAAAGTTTGATTACAGGAAGTTTAGGTTAAAATAAATTTCCATAAACAACAGGAGTTAATTTAATTAGACGTTACAAGTCAGAGTACAGCAGCTGGATTCCATCTGTGTTAGATGCAAAACGTTAAAAGTTAATTGGAGTTCAATTATATTCGTCTCATTAAAGCAACCTAAAATTTTATTTACGGGTTTGACGTTAACACGATGAGGTGGGATTTAACAAGCAATTTACTTACGATTGTTCAAATTGTCATAAAAAATACATAAAACTTGGATACAAACGTTCAGAGTAATGTTTTAGCATCATTTAATAGTGTGTAAGGTTCTGTAAGATGTAAGGAGTCACGGTTCTTCAAAGTTATACTCGTTTTTCACATGTTCAATCTGCTCGGCATTTGAAAGGATGGAACTAACGTTACCATCACGTTTATATAAGCGCGTTTTTAAAAATTACGCCAGCTTCGCAGCCATCGGTACCCTTTCTGCAGGATTGATTGTTTATTCGGCATTTCAAAACATGAAATTGCAGATATTCGCCACTAAATTACAATCAATTAATTCTTGGCAGCAAAGAAGTCGAAGGATAACGTAAAATTCTCTACCAAACCTGGCGCACTTGTCAAAATGTCTACGACCGATCCAACATGTCATCTTACTCCCGTGTTGTATTACCAATCGCTAATGTCAGGCATTAATCTGAATCGACATTTTAAACGTAATTTCAGCAACTGCAATCCCATGTTATTTCCGATGATGCTAATCTTCGTCATTGGCAACAGTTTCAACTTACAAATAGTCACATTCCGCATTCATTTATTCCGATTCATGTTTATGTATGCAGCTAGCGAGTTTCTTTCAAACAACAATCTTCACGTCTGTGGTGTCCGACTGGGCGACACTCGACCAGCGTAAGTTTATGAAGTATTCTTGAAAAAACTCTCTCATCACGTAAGAATACATGAACCTAGTAAACGATTTGAATATAAGCGACCAATTGCTTGAACCCAACATACCTACTCATATCGATATGAATATTAGTTCTGGAAATATAGCTGTTAGCTTTTGTTTGCAATTATTTCACGGCATTTTTATATTGCGGCTAGTTATACACGGCAGCAGCGAGAAGGCACGTTTAACCAGCATTATGTAATACTGAAACGACAGCATTCAGTATGTACATAAGTAATAGTTTTGCAGCATTTGTTGCCTGACCTCAAACTTCTTTCCTGAGTGCCACTTTTCTGGCATTCTTTTCGTTGCCGTTCGCAATTCGCTTCGACGCCTGTCAGTTTTTCTATTCGATACTTCACACGCTTACTATGATAATTAATGCAAATCAAGAAAATACACGTAGCCGTGCAAAGCATTGTTTCAAAAATACCGTTTTTAGTCTCGAAAAATTAGCCTGCTGATTCGGTGTGAAAATTTACATTCACACGAACGTCGTTTTCGTTACGTTCAGTTTTCAAGTTTAATTACGAAGTCTTACATATTTCAGAAGATAAGTGTCCCTGGTACTCTACGTAATGTTTGATTTACACGCCGGTGAATAAGTATTAAGCTATAGATTCTAATGCCTCGCACTTGTTTTACTTTTACAAATCTCTCTCTGTTGAATAAGCTTCAAGCTTCTGAAAGATGAGTACTTGCTGTATTCCATAGAATTTACGATTAGTTTACAATAGAGCTAGGTTTTAACCACTCTTGGTATGTTTTGCCTTCACCCTTCTGCATTCATAGAAGCCTACGTATGAGTATTCACCATATTCTATGGGGCCTCTTTGATATTCTATTAAAAGGATAAAATCAATTTTGTTGTTTTAAGTTCTTTCTTGAGTAAGTCTCCATAGCTATGCCGTTGTTCGTATTCAGTAATTCGTTTTAAAACCTTAAAAATATTTATAGATTTTAAGATTTTAATGCGACATTAACTTTGCAATGCCCAAGAAAACTTGAACGTTTCCTCTTACGTTCACATTCATACTGTACGATTCTTTCTGAAAATGGATACTGTTATGCCGTTATAGTACAACTGACGTTCCTAACTTCATTGTTGTGCTAATGTACTCGTTTTTAATATCTATATCATGAACGCAGCCTCCGTCTCAGTTCCAGTTTTGTCCACGTCCAATTAATTTTCACATTTGCAGTTTTATGACGCAGTCACTTTTTGTTTAATCCATTCGAACGATCCTCTTCTACGCGGCGCCCCACAATGTTCGCAATTAGCCCGTGGAACACTGAAATTCACGTTTCCCGAGGATTAATTCAGTTTGCAGCGTTCGATTTTAGTGTCCATTCTGGCATGCATCAATGCATAATCTGCACGTAAAAACGCGACGTATAAACGTCGCACTGATATTAAAAGTCGAGGTAACATATCTCCACTGAGCCGCGCCGTTTCGACCCTTAACGTCAGATTTCAGCTCGTATTTTACTGTAACAACCTCCAAACGGCTCTTCCCATTTTAATGAGATAATGGACAGAAAATGAGGTTACTCATTAATGAACGTGAAACCCATTCGTCCTTTGAGAATGTTTCGAAGGAACTTAATGCTGTATTCAGGTTTTTAACGTTTTTCCGCTGAAATTCGCTGTTTTGGCGTCGCCGATTACGATTCTGGTGTCGGAATTGCAGTTTTCGAACTTGCGTTTACCAATTTAGGTTGTTCCTTATGTTTATAAGAATCTGTACGCGTGTAACGTTTCGTTGTGTCAGGAGTTTCACGAGACGAGTCTGGATCGAACTTCCAACACGCCATCGAAATAATACGTCACCCCTGGGATCCCCAGGGAGAATGATATTCCAGACATGATCGCTGATTCAACATGGAGACACACACACACGCGTGCGCGTGTGTGTACATATACACACAGACTTAATTACGGCCAGGCATGCAACCTTCTGAACCGCGGTGGGTCCGCAATCTTCCTTAATTGCCGTATCTCTCAGTTGTTTCAAACTCACGATTTATTCGATCTCCAACCGAGTACAATATCTCGTGTACATTTTTGATACGGAAAAGTCCATTAATAAAATTTTATAAGTTTTATTAATGGGGGCAATTAACTTCCGCGGCTGTGGTGTTGAGGATTTTATTACGTGAGAGAAGGCGCAATAAAACGCCTGTGTTACGTTTCTGTTAATGAACCCTCGGTGATTTACGAGGCGGGGTCGTCAATCTACTTATTTTTTTAATATTCCTTAATGGTTCTGTTAAACACCGCGTGATATCAATACTTTAACTAATGAATTACGTTAATTTCCTTGCGACCGTTATGACCGTCTCAGCATTTCACAGTGCGATCAATTTATCGCCTGCATAGCGCCAATGTCGTACCTACTGGAACCAAGAACTGCCAGCAGATGGCATGTAATTTCCCCGTCAGCGATCAGTTTCGTATAATCCTAGTTCAATCATCAATCTTCAATCAATCAATTAATAGTAATTTGAGGCGACCTACGGTCTGCTTCGTTTCATATTAAGATATTTCATTGACCCACTTTGAAAAGAAGAAATGTAGAATGGCTCGTAGAATTCTCAAAATGTGTATATCTTGACAGGAGGGAGCAAATAGTGTATGGCTTTGGAAGGACGAACCTGTTAGGCTTCTTCACCATTTCTTTTACCAGTTGATTTATACTTATACTTCGATTTTTACGTGTGCATTTTATTCGAAAAACTCAGTCTATTTCAATAACTTTAAGGGCTTTTAAAGTCAGTAAATTTTCCTTAATAACCAGTTTTTTAAAATCCTACATGCACTCATTGCATCTCCAGGAGTATACTTTCTCCCATACCCATCTTCCGTACAAAAACTACTCAACTATTATTACAGGCATTAGTTATGCCCATACGGGTACTGTTTTATCTATTCTCAGTAAACCGAAGCCTAATAGCTAGTGTAGTTGCTCAAATTATGGGTTTTTGTTGAAGCTTGTCTACTAGACTGCGGTAGTATTAAAGGACGGGCATCTCGAAGACGTGAAAGATAAAAAAAGAGAGGAAAACTGGCGGAAAAAAAATAGAAGCAGGATGTATTTCGTTCCATCACGAACGAGCGATTAAACGAGATCTATCGGGGAACATATCTATAATCTTTTTTACGATAGATTTCGAATAATTATCAAAAGTCGTAAATGATTAAGCATTTATAAGCTATATACTCGAGTGCGGCCGTTTATGTACATTGAAATTGGACTTGCCGATAAAACGTTTTTATTCGTCCATTAATTGGTTATTTTATTAAAATAAATTACAGATAACAAGAATTCACTGGTGCAGTGAATATAAATTTCTCTCGTTTTTAGTATCGGTAATAAGGTAAGATAATGATACCTACCGTTAAGGTACGTTTGTCTTCATTCAAGAAAACATATGCTAATTCCTATTCGACAGACTTTACATCGGGATACGGGTATGTTATAATGCGCTGAATCTGCGGAAGATTTAAAATGGCACGAAAGCAACATGTCGATCGTTATTAATACTTTTACGTTTTCCGTATCGAGTACACAAAACACAATGTTTCATCCGTGCATCAGCCTGTTTTATCCGTCAGATGTGAGCATCACCATAGCTACTTCAAACATTTCGCGTCTGTTATTCCTCCCGACATTTTCCATATATCATTTACATTTCATCAGATAATCCACGTGTAACTCGATTCGTACAAATGCTACAACATAAAGTGAGTTGAGGTAGGTATTGGTTGACTTTCAAAAGCGACCGGTAGTGAATAACGGTAACGCGAATTGAAAATCGAGTCGATAAATAAGTAAGAACCCACTAACGATGTCCAATCTGTAGCGGTGTGTGTCCGCTACAAAATACCAGCCCGTAACAACCTTACAAGTACATTATTAAATTTACAAGAACATGGGTGGTAGAGGGAAGCAAGAATGCCTACATGTTCGATAAGGAGAGTTAAGCAGCTTCTTACTCAGTTCGAGTTCTACATCTGAATGTCTCGGGCGAAGTTGTGAATTTTTTATCTTTGAATATTTGAATAGGTGACACATCTCATGTGAGAAGTTTGGTTTGTATATATGTCTTGTGAAACGGTATATATTGTCATACTAAACCTCCTGATATTTCCACACACACCACTCAGATTAAACCGCACAAGAGCCGAGATCGTGACTGTACAAGTTTTCGTTTTCTTTTTATTCGAAGTGGATTGTCGTATTTCGCGGTGAATGAAATTACAATAAATTGATAAATTGAAAGATGCCTTCAGTTTTGCATCTATCTTCATTCATCAAGATAGAGCCGCGCTGACATCGCCGCTCCATTATATTTCTATCATCGTCGACGATCGCAGCTAACTAGATAGTATGCATGTAAAATAAATAACGCGGTATCAGGCCCGCCATGCATTATTCGCCATTTTTCGTCAATCATTCATTTCGAGCTCGACCAAAATCAGAGTCACCGTTAGTCCCGCGTCACCGCGGCATACATGATCCGAACGCTATATTCCCGAGCTAATGAAGTTGAGGAAGTAAATTTTAATGTGTGTTTCTGTCATTACGCTGACATTGTTTCATTGTGTTGGAGATGCACATCGTGACGTTCGTTTGTTTTGTAAATGCAAATGCTTCGAGGAATAAACACGAGACGCATTCGCCGCTGTGCGTCCTTATTCCTTTCTATCGAGTCGAATTGATGCTGTTATGTTAATACGCTAAATTGTTGGTTTTATCGAAGAGGGACAGGTGAATAAATGATGAAACGGTTAACGTTACTCAAATGAGCTCTGCCTTATCATTAAATATGTACACTTTTCGCATTTCAGTACGTTTATCACGCTGGAATATCCATTTTATAGTTCCTCGATCCGACCCACTCCATATTTTGTTGCCGACGTCGAAATTAATTTTGTTGCTCGTGCCGTTTATCAGAAACAATGGATATCCCAGCGTAGAATTGTATAATGGAATAACCAGCCCTTGTATCTCCTGAACGCGATAGGATATAGTTATGATTTCAGCTGCATATTTTGTTGCTGTCGAGCTATACTGAGCGCATTCGCCAAAAACCACTTCGACAGAAGTTTTCGGCAGATACGCATCCCTGACTGAAAATGGCGATATAATCATCGGACTAATTTATTATACAATGTAATGTGTTTCAAAATGATTGTCATCTAGTTGGCGTTGGAATTTCTGTGCATGTAATTTTTGATGTGCCGCGCTCTATTGATTTGAACCTATCTAATTCTGACAACAAGTGTCACTTGTTGTCACACATTGTCAAACTGCCAATCACTACTGCTGGTAATTAACGGCCCTTTTCAGGGCCAAAACAAATAATACAAATAGACAAATACTCAGAATTCGTTTTCTTTTGACAGAGAAAAACCAGAAGTCAAAAGAGGTTAAGTAGGTTATTTTGAGGTTATGTATAGCTAGTAGAAACTCCTATTTTCGCAAGGCGGGTTTTTTTATTTTGCATGGGAATTCCACAGCCGACTAGATGACGATCATTTTTAAACACATTGTATTTTATTATAAATATTCAATGCTTGAAAATAATTCTTGGAACCGATTTCGACAAAATTTCGAACAACGACAAGAGAAAATGACTCTTTTGAGGCGATTTAGCCTCAAATATTATTAAACTTTGTAATATATTATAACACATATTCGATAATAGGCTAAAAGTTCAAAGTTTAGGAAAAAATATTGTAGTGGTTTTTGAGAAAAGTGTAATCTGCCTTTTAGAGAAGGTTTAGTCAAAAATATTATTTAGTATTCGATAGTGGAATAAATATTACAAGTTTAAAAAATACTTAGATCAAAATCCAAAAACTGAAGAATGACTAGTAAACTTCGAACAGTGTAATAACAATAAAATATTTAGAAGAAGAAGGTCCTAGAAGGGCCTTCAGTAACGATCCTCACGATGGTGTTGGGCACATTACATATTAATAGATGAGGCAAATAATTTATTTCAATTAATTTCGTATCAAAAGAGAATAAATTTTCTATCCCAATAAATTCAAAGTGCGTATAAATTTTTGGAAAACATTTTCTAAAAACTCAGTGAAATAACCATGTGCAGTAATTACTAAAAAGTGAGCATTCAAGTAGGCTATTTTATTGCAGCAATTATCATATAACCTGCGGGAGTTGGCCTATTAATTGCCAATACCACCCACAAACAGATAAACCATCAGTTGATACAAAAATTATTGGCCTTTTTATTGAACTGATAATTGCCCAAAGGCAACAAAATAACAAAATATGCCGTAGGAATTATATTGAATTCTTATTGCGTTTAGTAGATACAGTAGTGGCTCTTGTTCTAGCGTAATTACCAAGGAATATCCACTGTTTTCTGGAAACGGCACAAACAACAAAATTAATTTTAATCTTAAAAATTAGCAACAAATTATGTAGTTGGTCCAAAAAAAGACCATAAATTGAGTATTCTAGCACAATAGACGTCATTTCATTTGATACCAATTTAACAGTAGAAGCGTTAATGAACTACAGTAACAACAGCTGAGTCGTCAAAGCACATCAAAAACAAAGGTAAAACTAGTTTGCAAGTTTTGACAAAATATACTTTCCCGTTTTGAATATTTGCTTTATTTACTTCTGTACCTACAGTAGCAAGACCTTACCCAGGAGAGAAAGGAACAGTTCAGGCTATATTTTAATTCAAATGTTCCTATGGGTTCCACCAGGAACCCAAAGAAAAGTGATTGATATCATTAATCCCATTTGACCCGCTTTGGCATTGCCTCCACTTTATTATAATACATAATGGCCAATCTTGGAAGTTCAAACAGCCCCTACCTCTTTGTGTGCCTGATATTCATTCATAATGTTTTGTTCAATCGTTACGACTAGATCTGACATGTATTGTAATGCGCGCAAGACTAAATTGCTTATTAATATTAATTTCACCTTCTTAGGGAATACCTAACATCGCTTTATCAATCACGGTTCACGCGGCATTCGCTGGTAATCTTCGTGTTTCCGTAATTAGTAAAAATTAATGAGCCCAGAAAGTCTCATCATCCTCACAGGCAGCGTTTTTAAATTAATTACCAAAACCTCAATTACCACGACTTGTTTAAATCCAGAAGAGGGTAGTTTAGTCAAGAGATAAAGCGGTACCTCCTCATTAAAACTAATGATTGAGAGAAAAGAAATTATGAACGATAGGAGGATTATGGGAGAATGTGGACGAACTGGGTGAAGTACGGCTTCGTTTAAATATAATGAAGCTTCCATGTTTTTTTAACGCGTTGAATAAAAATGAAAACATAATTACTCAATTTGTTTTGAGAATTTGAAAAACGGGAGCGGCTGAAGGCTCGTATTTCACGAGCTGAAGTTTTGACACAAAAACACGGCCTAAATAAGTATTTCGTGTTTTTTTGTCGATATGGAGGTATACATTACTTTTAACTCGCTTCATCGTATTTTTCTGAAAGCTCCCATTTCGGACTACCTTAAAATTAACACGCTTACTTGCTATTTTATCACTCGATCCGAATTAAGGCGAATTAACTTCGCGCTTTAGTAGAAGCTGAAAGAGGTGGAGGATGGTCGTTCGTGTGGAACATTTTAGAGTCCATTAGAGTTGCACTCTGATTTATATTATACCCGGCCGTAATGCGTGTGTAATTTTTTGTTAGTGTTATTGAATGTGGTTTTACGACTTTGTTTGCTGAGAAAAATCGCCAATTTTGAACGAGACATCGCTCTCGGCATGGACATAATGGCGGGGCTTCCTTGCGAAGCGTGCAATGATGGTCGATGTCGACGCTAGAAACCGATTAAAGGTCCGAGATATTTTTCCTCTCGTTTAACGAAGCGAAAATTTGAATTCGTTTTTACATAGCCCATAGTTCGGTTAACCGACGATAATTAAAACCTAACGGGATATGAAACTGTCGACGTGTTCGAAATTCACCAGCTAACTCTGTTGTTATTTTTAAAACGGAAAATATTTCAATTCCAATTCGGGAAAACGTTTATCAGGTAATCGATATCGGTGTGTCCGACGGGCATTCGTGGCATAGCATTTATATTGGAAAAATCCTTTATTTTTCCATCTTGGGAGATCTGAAAGGCAACATCGTCTAACGAGGGGTGTTTTTTGAGGCGGAACGTCTTCGAAATTAATGAACTCCCCTCTGAACGATTTCGTCCCACTTTTATAATTAAATCAAGGTGAAATCTAATTGAATCGCTAACCAAATTAGTATCGAACTTTTTTAATTAATGTTTGTACCCAGAAATGCAATTATTTCGAGAAGGTCGCCATGCGGCGTTTGCCGGGAGAATTAACGATAGCGACTGTTTAAAGTTTCTCTGCTGATCAATTTTTATAAAAGCTTCTCGTCGAATGCGGTTAAATGCATTGATGTCACAGGCGGCTGTTGCGCTGTGGGTCTCGCAGGTCATTTCGTGGCCTCCTGAGATGCATATCGGCGGATTGCTAACGGTACGGCACACTGTTCCATCTAGAAGGATAATGGAAGCACTCGAAAGGACTGTCTGCGAAACGACCGGCGATTCGGGAATTTTCTATGGAATTGGTCCTTTGGTGGAAATTTAAAAGTGACAGGTCGTGAAGGAGGTCGAAGCCGAGAAGAGTTGGCCGGCATATGTGAATGGAAGGAGGATGGAATCAACGATAACGTATGGCATGTGTGTCTAACGTATGTACGTTGTATGTAGGTGGGAAACGATTTATCAGGAGAGGTCAATAAATAAGTTTCTTCGCTTCCGCAACTATCGCCAATTTCCGCATTTCCATAATAGCCTACACGATTTTATCAATCAATTTGAATTTATGTTACACGTTTGATCGATGATAGCTTCGATTCGTAGACCAGAACACCAACTATCCATGGGCGGCGTAGAATTTCGCACGCTTACCGCCTGACCTTTCCATCCTCTATTCCGGTTGCTCCACTTAACGTTTACACAACCTCACAGTTATATCAAGTACTAACCTCTTCTACAAAATATTTAACCCCTGCATCGCCTACATATTGGAGTCCTGACTTGGTTTATATTGAAAGTAATACAAGAAATTTGCTTGTCTTGATTAAAACCAAGAAATAAACAGCACTACTGGTTAAAAGTGCATGGTTGAAGCTCCAGATGGTAATATCTCTACATAGTGAAATGGGTTCTGTCAGCTCATACATGAATCGGAAACTAAACCGTGTAGGTTTTCAACGTAAATTGTGTGCGAGACACGAAACTTATGGATCTGGGTGAGGTATGATGTAAAACTGACTGAGACTTGTGAATTTGCTCTAGTTTCACTATGAATTAAGCAAAATGACAAAAAATAGAAAAACATATAAAATTGTATGGGATGGCAAACACGAGCCGTGAAATTTTGTGAAAGAATGTCTTTCAAGGTATCTCCTTTTTTAATTAAAAGTGGTGCAATACATGGAGTCACTTTGCTTCACCAAATTCGACTAATTGCATCAAACGTTATATTAATGTGTGAAGCAGGGTGATTGAACTTCTAAGATAAATTTGCTTCACTTTTCAAACAAAGAATTACTTTTTAAGTTATTTTCTAGTACGAGCTAACTACTCATTTTTTACAATTGGTAGATATTGTAGTATAAGGTCAACTCCAAATAAAATATTGAAAACCATGGAAAACCAAGTCTGGAAAATAAGAAAATCCTTCCTTCAGAATGTGGCAGGAGGTGTTATAGGCCTTAATACAATGTTCCAAGAGTAGGCGATTTGATTCAGTTTTAGGGGTAATTTCTATAGTTTTTAAGTTTTTTTATTGCTTTAATTGTGAATTGTTTATGGCTAAGCTTGCTATTTTACCTGTTAATATTTCACCCTCAGTCTCATTCCTAACGTAACGTTATGGTAGTATCTGAATTTGCTAAGGCAAAACAATAAACAGGCCAAAGCGACTTGTGACTAAAACCAAAGTGAATAAATACTACAGAGATTAGTCATTACCACAACATGTCTTAGGTAACCAAAAATGTATGGAACGTAAGAAATTTATCTACTGCTAAAAACCAAGTGGAAAATAATACTTGATCGAAGTTGCACAATAGTGATATTACTATACAGTCAAGTATCTATCAGCTATTGGTTTTCTATTATATAATGAAACTACCCTTAGAGAAGAAGGATCAATCATTAATGTTAAATGTCGACAGTTATTTGTAGCCTAGTTAGCCCATATTTACTACCTAAATTACTTAATAGCCATCGACTGAATCAAAGGCACGAAGACATTCCTGTTCTTACCTTGTCTTTCCCTGTAGTAAAATTGAAGAAATAACATGACTTTTCGGGAACATCAGATAAACTGATACATGGAAAACTGAAGGAATTGAAGAAGAATATTGAGAAGATAATTAAAAACATTGCAAAAAAATAAGATCACTAAAACCTGTTCAAAACTGACATTAGAAGTACCGTACACATCCATGACTATGAAAATTATATGGGAAAATATAATGCGAAACTAAGTGTAAGTTTGTGACATTAATATGCCATTAATTAGCAAAATTTAAAAAAGAAATGGGAAAAGAGAAAACAGGAAAACCCAAAAAATGCTGCATGAAATTAAATTTAAACTGAATTATAAAATGGTAAAATGAAAATGAAATTGAAACCATTCGCCGCAGCTATAAACAAATTTCTATCCAATTCGATACAACTTTATACAAAGCGCTTGAAAATCCCAACTTTGACAAATCCGGACCGATTAGAAATAAATTACATTAGTGTAATTGCAATTAAGAACTAGCAGCGTCACTTATTACAACGTCATTACCCCGATTTTCTCTGGCGCCGTAAGATCAAAGTCATTAAGAAACTTATCGACTGGTGTTAGTCAAACTTTATGCACAATTAACGTGGGGCGGTTAATGCACGAATTCCACAGGGATTTGAGAGGAGAACATGACGTGATTAAAATTGCAGTCGCCGCAGTTTCCCTTGACAATATACCGTTTTATAAAATCATATCATCTTTAAGGGTCTCCTAATGCAATGTACGTAGTCGAGTATCGACCCTTTCGATATTAGATAATAACTTATCTCTTCCGGATTATACTATTAATTATATAACAAATCAGGCAGTATGCAAACATCGGGCGGATCCCTCATGAGAGCCTCAGGAATAAAGTGGCGAAGGACGAAAAATTGATAGGCCCCGTGAATAGTCCCGAGTGTTCGGCGAATATAAAGAAGCAGATGAGATTGTTTGACGAAATTGATATGTCTTCGAAGGGGAAGAGGTGGAGAAACATTCCCGTTGATAAATCAGGTCGTGGTTGATGTGACGGTGAGTGATGGGCCAGGAGAAACATCTGTGTAGGGGATTTTCCTGTAATTATTGAGCTAATCCGAGCATATTTGATGGTAAAGTTTCTGTGGAAGACCTTGAGTTATTGTCTAGTTTTCCTGGGAAGAGAATAATGGACTCGGGACATAATTAAGGATCGAGTTCCGAGATCTTGGAGGACGCGGGATTAAATCGATTTTAAGCCCGAGGAAGACAAATGATTCAAACGAAATTTTATTCGATGCTTAATTTTATATTTATATTAGGTGCGAAATACGGTGATGCATCGAACATTTTGTGAATATTGACGTGCTCCATCACTACTGTCGCTAACTAATGCTACAGTTCTAATCACTTGGTCAGAAGTGACATCGCCAGGTTATCAGGTATCAGGTGTAATGTTCGTTATAAGAGAACACACGTTTTGCTGTACTTTTTCTGCAAAGCAGAGAACCTAGAATCCCTTGCTGCTGCACACCTTCCCATACGCTTCTCACGTGAAAAAAATCTCATTCCCAACCAGTTTTTCAGCGATTAAAACTTTTGTTGATGCTAATTGGACACTTTGCCGGCACCTTTACTATCACTCCGTCCTGTCGACGCCGCTAAACAGGAAGAAAACAACTTAAAGCATCTTGAGCGACGTACAAAAGCCACGCAAAGGAATTCTTCCTTTCGACAGATAGATTAGTATGCAAAATAGTTTCGCTCCGTTGCAATCGATACGGTGGTTCGAACAGGAGTAAAAAACACCATTCGTTTACAGAAGCAGGACGGACAGGAAAATTTATCGAAAACAAGCGATAGTTGTTGCCTTTGGATCGATTTATTTATGTGGTTCGAGATAATGGAAATCGTAGCGGTTACTTTATTTTGGACGTCATTCGCTGGTTAATTGGCATCGTAACGAATCTGGATTATAAATGAGGTTTCGTTAGGTATTAATTATTATCGTCGTTTGATTCCAATGTGACCGGAACATCGTCCGGTTTTGTATAAATACATATATCTCCCTATAATAGACGACGCTTTGTCTTCCTCTTTCATGCCTCACCTGTCCGCCATTATTTGAGTAAATTTATGCATCTTATCATTACCCGGCATTCGCAGTAACAATTATCCTGCCTATGATTCCGAGGTATCTTTCTATTATTTTTCTTCTGTTACCGCTGCTTCGGTTCAGATCTCGCACAATTAATGATAAACGATCCGAGCAACCTACTTGATGTACCTATGCAAATTTCTACAACACAACAGGCTTAGTTTAGTGCAAGTCCGTCGGGATTATTTATAACCCCGGAATGTACGTAGGTGGTTGTAATTTCGTTTAAGGATTAACACCTACATAGACGAATTATGTACGTTTTCTAAAACTTTCGGAAACAAACGTTGAATACGTACCTAAAACTTTAGTTAGGCAAGATTTATGTCGCACACGTTTACTTAGCATTCATTCGCTACTAAACCGATTTATGTCTCTGGCTTTTTACATCCTTCATCTCGGTGAAGTAGTTAATTTTCCGTCAGCCATAGTCCAAGCACGTTATATTACGCGTATATTTCGTTTCGTAGTACCTTAATAAAAATAATCTTTTACCATTCGCACTCTCCTTTTGTTTTGACAAGGTGAACGATCACCGTAGTAATTGGTAATTGTCGTGCAACGTTCAAGATAATTTATTAGCTATATTCATTCCTATTGTATAGTAATAAAAGCGAAGCCATGGGGAGCATTTTAAAAGATTTTACTGCCATTGCTTTGTTTATTGGTAGACTCGGGATTCTTAACGCCATGAATGATTGCTTTGTCTGCAATTTCCATTCGTTATCATCGTCTATACTGAATTTTCACTAACAGAAGGGAGGTATGTTTATTGGAAACATACTTCACTTAAAACGGCTTTCAATTACTTCCTAAGTCCATCCATAGTAGGGTTTTGTCTTGCTCCACTTTTACTACGATGGTAGTTTGGACATAACATAGGATCATTTCGAGAATTTGGTTTTTTGAGTGATATGTTATGCTCTATCTTACGCGTCACTGTTGCTTTCCTATTAATTTTATAACGCATCCGATACAGCGGTTTTCGAGAAATTTATTAATTGCCTTACTTTCTCGAGCAAAATAGGTATAGCTTCAATTAAGTGTTTATTACTGCGGTGTTTGAATCCGTAAAAAAGCTGATATATTGGATGTCTCTTACTAACGTCCCGTGTATTATTTGCCGGAGCAGCCGATTTCGGCCACGAACGTTTTTCAGCGTCAGCGGAGGATTATGGTAACGTGGATAAGTACGCCGACTTCGGCCACCGTTCTACCTGAATTGCTTAGGGCTTAGCCTAGGGTTTCAATGGGTCGGTGGAACCGAAATGCGCCCTGCTATCAAATTATAAGCGAATCAATAAACCAATGAAATTGCAATGATTTTGAGAAAAATGGTTCATTGGAAAATTTTTAGTATTAACCAATTATCCGCTAGTTAATAACTTGGCTTTATGTAGAGAACAAATGTTTCTTTTTTCAATATCTACATTTGCAACATACATTCAAGAAAAATTAAGGTTATCGATAATAGACTTGTAGACCTATACCAACCTATACCTATAAACATAACAATATATAAGCTATATTTCAATTCAATCAATTGATTGTTTTGTTTTTGGTCAGTTTCCATCATGCGATCGGTCCTGTTCATTTTACTAAACCTCAATTGTTTATCCTTGTCCTTTAACAAGCGATAGCGAATTCATATAATAATTATGGAAGGCACTCGCCGCCGCTATTTAATAATTTCTCCATTTTTCAATTTTACTTTCACTAACTTAACAATAAACTGAAAGAAATTAGTGACCGAAATCGACCCAATTTTATTTTATTGCACCTACCTGGCCTAACGAGCCATAATCCTTACTAATCCTACTGATAAAATCGCGTGGCCGAAATCGGCTGTGATTTTCTTCTCTGTGGGGAGTGGTGGCCGAAGTCGGATGTCCCCTTATTTATGTCTAAGGAAATTCGTTCTCCGCCATACAGGGCCATTTTAAACGGCATATCCCATATATTATCGAATATCCCAAAGGACAAAGTTCCTTTTGAGATATGTATCATTTTCTTATCCATAAATAGACAGGTTCCCGAAATCAAAGCAAGTTTTTGTAAAAATCTGATTATTTTACCATATTCTGTATTAGGACGCCATAAATATAACATTATACAAATGCGATTATTTGGTGCATCAATAATAAAACGTTCGCGCGTGCATTACCATGTGAATTTCTCTAACGATAAATAATGCATAGAACATTAGTAAAATATTTCCAAAATTTCAGCTTTCTACGAATCCAAATACATCAGTAATAAATATTTAATTGAAGCTATGTTGTGCACGAAAAAATAGAGAGTAGTAGTACAAAAATAATAGGAAAGCAATAGTGAATCGAAATATGCAAGAATATACAGGGTGTCTCATTTAAAATATCAAAGTTATTACCACTTTTGAATATAAGCGACAACGCAACGCCACTAAATATTTTGGATTGATATAGGAGAACCAGTCACGCAAAAAATTTGGTTGTGTGAGAAGTCGGTTTACGGATGATAATTTTTACGTGACAACGTCATTAAGAAAACATTGATGAAAAATGGAATACGTTTATGAATTGAATAGAATTATTATCACTAAATTATCATTAGAAGGATTTTTCGCACTACGGTTGGCCGGTCCAACTGGTCATTTTAGACACATTGTTATGACATGTGTGAAGTTGAACATTAATCTTGAACCTTACATGAATTGCTGCGCAGGATAATTGTTTTCATTGAATACTAAATGAAAGCAGTCGACTTTTTACACGATCATTTATATCATTCATCATAATGTTTTAGTCGAAATCGTAACATAACCTATTATTACTGCACTCATTGACCGATGCAAGAACAAATATATGAGATTAGTATATGGCTAATCGAACTCTTAAAATGCCAAAATTGAATACCTTATTGCAGCAATTGTTATTGTAATAGTAATAAGCAATGTTATGCATAGTAAATATTCAGATAACTTTATAAATAATAGTGTGCTGACTGCTGTCGCCGTCGTCGCTGACGACGGAGTGCAAACAGTGCAATCAGAACGCGCGTAGCGCGTACCCCTTCGTCCCCTTCCATCGCGCTCGCGAACCGAGCTGATCGCCAAATCGAGCTTTCACTCGGACCCTGTCGTGTAAAAGAGATAGATGCGTCGCAAGGCAACCGCCAAGGTCGATCTCTGCCTTTTGGTCGCTCTCACTCTAACTCGCACGCATGGGTCTATGGCGTAACGTTACAATGTTTTGTGAACTGACAGGTAGCCGACACATCGATTTATAAGACGTATATCACGTCAAAAACTAAATTTTCATAATAATCCAATATATCCCATGTATCCCTGTATATGTATATTCAAAATTACCCTCTGTAAACGTCCAACCTGCCATCGACCGTGAGTAACCTTGTATATTATACCAGTTTCGAGTTCTGATGTGTCGATTCTTCTTCAGATATCAAATCCGTTATCTACCGGAAAGACCAAATACTACATTTTATCTGCAATTCCAGCCTCATTAATTGCATATCTCAGGTTGTTAAATTTTGCAGCTTGTTCTGTTTTCTTTCATTAATGTTTATGTGAACGTTGGATGGGTCATTACCGAAATTAGCCAAACATTTCGTGTTTATTTTTAGCTCAGCTCCATTCCTGACTCATTTATAGGCTGTAGCAAGGCTTGAGGGTCTTTCGCATTGTCTGCCAGGATTAGGGTATCGTCGGCGTATCTTACATTATTTACATGAGTGTCATTTAGTGTGATACCTATCTGACTTTCTGGGACCGTCCCAACAAAAGCGCTTTCAATGTATAAATTGAATAACATGGGCGAGAGTATACATCATTGCCGATCTCTTTTCTTTATTTCAAATTCATATGTGTCTTCGTTGTTTTGGAGCAGCACGATTCCAATAAAGATTTGCGATAACTCTGATGGCTTTATCATCTAGACAAGTTAAGAGAAGAGAGACAATTGGTGTATACGAAAGTCAGGTGGAGCAAAGGCTCGTCTCACATATGAAGTAATCCGTAATTAGCAATACTTCTGATTAGTGGTGGTGGTTTGAACCATTGATTAAAATCGTCATGACCATTGAAAGCTTTCGATTAGTTAATTAAAAAGTCACTTAGTTTCGCAATCCATTACGCGTCTACGTGATTAATAATGCTCGTCATCAGGTCCACATAGACGCGCACAGCACACTTTCTCGGTAGTCTGTTATTCGCTTCAATTTCACGGTGTAATTCTAGAGTTACGTCTTCCAGAGTTCGTATCGAAAAAGCAGAACGACTTAAGTGAATTGATTTCTTCCGTGCGATCTCTCAACCAGTTGTTAATAGAAGATTTTTGCTCTTGCGCTTTTCGATTGTGCGACGTGAAGAGAAACAGGCAAGAAAATCAGATTTTTTACGGTGTCACCGATGAGCTGCTCCCGCTTCGAAAAAAGCTCGACGTTTACGTGAAGCCATTCCCGGTTTTGATTCGTAACGCCGATGGATAATCGCTCCATCGTCGAGAAAAGGAAAATAATGATATAACCCTGAATATCGCATTAAGGCTCCTCCTGCGGCAAGCATTCCGTCACGATACAAAAAACCGTATGACAATAGGTATAAGGGCGTTTTACGTGCTTCGAAGAACTGCTGAAAAAAAGAAATGGAAACAATCGTGGGATCGATCACGAATCGAACTGTAGTTGTTACGATGTGGTCAAGTTAGGTGCCAAATGCGAAATCGTGCCTTGGTTACGCCGTCTACCTATGCTATCATTTGCATCTACCTGTTTCGTTTTAGTCTGTTATTTTTCTTACTCAGTGTGGGAACTTAAATGGGAAGATTCTAATGAAATACTTAAAATTTGAAAGTAAAATTCGGATAATACAAAGGCTAAGCGTAGATATGGATGTAAAAGTAAATGCCCCTGTGTGAATGTTATATTAAAACGTCGTGCCGTGTGTTAATCCTTCCAGATTATAAAATTAGAATAATTTATACGGTTACCTTTATACCTTGCACCACTAGCGGTAATCTACCAACCTGAAACAAAGCAAAAGTAAATTAGATTTATGTAGGTACGATAACTATTCATTTCGTAATAAAGCAAATAAAATAATTTTAATCTTTGGCATATCAGAGGTACTAATTATACCCCAACAACAATCATTAAGGTAATTACTTCTCCCAGGAATTCGGAGGGTCCGCCCCGCTCTCGCTTTTTGTTCTCCCTTGCTTAAATCCTTAGCTGTAATGAAATATTCACCCATTTACAAAGTCATGTTAATTTCGCCCATCACAATTTCAAATAATTTATCGCGCAAAGGTTCAAAGTGTCGCTTCAGACACCCTTAAATTAACGGGAAATTTTTACGTATTTGTCGATGCGTTTCGACGTCGTGGAAATTACACACAGTACGTACATAATTAAGATGAGAAACGTTTTTTGCGTATGAAACGCACTGGCTCTGCGTGTGTTATGTGAAAAACCAAAACTCGTTAAAATATTATTCACGTATGTATGCACATACGATACAACTTTGGCTACTGAAATGCAGGGAACTCGTTGCATTATTAAGTCGAATTCTGGTGCCGATGAGGTGCACACCTCACACACACACAGGCAAGCAGGCGTAAGTGGCGATATTGACGGCATAAATGATGATTATTAATTGTGATGCAAATCAATGTGTACTATATTGCCAACAATAGAAAACAGATGCTCATAAATTATATTTCCATTTATCTAATATAAGTTCTTGCACTTACATAACGATAATGAAGTGGATAATCCTAGAGGCTGTCGCTTTTAATGCGCCAAGTCTATAATCTAACTTATTAAAATTGTTATGGAGCTATTTGAAAAGTGTGCGGAAAGTTGCTCACCGACAATTGTTCGCCGAAAATTGCTCGTCCACAATTGCTCGCCACACATTTACTCGCCACTCAGTTGCTCGTCGTCGGCTAAATTTAAGGTTAGTTTAGACGGTGCGAGCTAGCGGGTCAGTTGAGCTGGCCAGTAACTGTATGCCAGCTACTCTTATTATTAAAACAGATCCGCCGAGTTACTGTCTCTGCAAGGACGGGCATCAGCTACTGAATGCGAGTTACTTCAATATGTTTTGATTTTACTGGCCACTTGCCTTCCCCCACGAGATTGAAGTCAGTAGTTCGCATCCTGTTCGCCTAATTTGAACGCATAGTACAGTACCTGGCAATTAAATTTAACAGAATTTGAACTGTGAAGGTGTCAATCGCATAACAGCTTGATATTCACGAGGGTCCTGATAATATAGCTCTCTCATAATCATGTTTGTACCTCCTGGTGATTTCTTTTGCAACCAATTTCTGACCCAAATCCGCCTGTTTCTTTTTCTTGTCAGATCATTTACAATTTCTTTAACCAACTCATCGCACAAAGTTATGGAAATAGATTGTATTGCTTTGCGGATCGCAATTTTTCGTATTTTCGACATATTGCACTCTCTGTCAAGACCTGCAAGCTCACTGCCCAGAAACACAGTAGAGCTACTTAAGGTGAGTTTAGACGGTGCGAGCTAGCGGGTCAGTTGAGAAGGCCAGTAACTGTATGTCAGCTACTGTTATTATTTAAACAGATCCGCCGAGTTACTGTCTCTGCAAGGATGGGCAGCTACTGAATGCGAGTTACTTCAATATTTCTTGATTTTATTGGCCACTTGCCTTCCCCCACGAGACTGAAATCAGTAGTTCGCATCCTATTCGCCTAATTTGAACGCATAGTACAGTACCTGCCAAATTAAATTTAAAAGAATACCGAAATGTGAAGGTGTCAATCGCATAACAGCTGGATATTTATGAGGATCCTGATAATATAGCTTCTCTCATAATTATGTTTGTAGCTCCTGGTGATTTCTTTTGCAACCAATTTCTGACCCAAATCCGCCTGTTTCTTTTTCTTGTCAGATCATTTTCAATTTCTTTAACCAACTCATCGCACAAAGTTATGGAAAAAGATTGTATTGCCTTGCGGATCGCAATTTTTCGTACTTTCGACATATTGCACTCTCTTTCAAGACCTACAAGCTCACTGCCCAGAAACACAGTAGAGCTACTTACTTCGTGTAAACAGGTGAGCAGCTTGCCTATTTCGTCCCCCCACTTGCAAAGTACAGCTACTGTCTACTGGCTAGCCCAGCAACTCGCACTGTGTAAACTCGCCCTTACTTCGTGTAAATAGGTGAGTAGCTTGCCTATTTCGTCCCTCACTCGCAAAGTACAGTTACTGTCTACTGGCTAGCCCAGCAACTCGCACTGTGTAAACTCGCCCTTACTTCGTGTAAATAGGTGAGTATAGGAAGGCTCGCGATAAATGAATTTTATGACGCACTGGCTTATCCCAAGAAGTTAAGAGTCTATTGTGTCTTAATGCTTTTATTGTAGGTATTTTGCCGCCGAATTTCGAGCAGCTCTCCGAGAAAAAAGTAAATGAGGTACTGCCCATTGTTGGGTCGCGTCCTGACTGCCAAAATGATGGTGCTAATAACCTGGTAATAAATCTAAAGATTAAGTACCTCGAAGAAGAGGAGAAGGTCATAAAATTCATTTATCGCGAGCCTTCCTATAGCTTGCCTATTTCGTCCCCCACTTGCAAAGTACAGCTATTGTCTACTGGCTAGCCCAGCAACTCGTACTGTGTAAACTCGCCCTTAGATTCATGTAATATTAAAAACTAGACCAAAAGGAATTTATTTTTCAAAAAATTTATCAATCAATTTTTAATCAACTATTAGTCGTCTTCGGAAAATAAGTCATTGCTAATTAAATAAATTTAACACAAACACAATTTAACAAACAATTGAACACAAAAGTTTAACGGTTAGGTACAAAGTCACTCATGTTTCGATACATAAAATGTAGAAAATTAAAAATTATATAAACCGAATTAAAGAAAATACATATTATTAAAGATAGTTCAAATGCATCAAAATAATGAAGAAAATCTGGAACAGATACACAACAAATACAAATATAAATCAAAGCGTTCTTAACAATATGAAAATACTAGACAAATACGAAATCTAAAAGTTAAAAGTTGTAGTTGTGGGCTAAGCCACGCAAATGTTCCACTAATGTATTTTGTCTACTTTGCGTTACTAATGATTTCATTATTACACCGAAAGTAGTGTAGTAATATTCATATTATTGCATTAGTTTTGGTAACTTTTAGTTTTGTTAAATTGGTACATCAGCCTGTCACATAGACGTCAAGGTTAAATTAATATTATTTCAATAAATTTCTTGAGCAGCTTTGCGTATTTCTGGGGGTGTACAGGTTAATTCTACATTTTTGTCTTCCATTTTGGGCACGTAAGTAAGTAGTTATTGAATTTGTCCTAGGGCTACTAGATTTTCAAATTCAAATACGAAACGTCAATGTCAGTGACGTCAGTGTAACCAACTCACGCAAAATTCACTAGTGTAATACGAAAACTTGAACAGCCAAAATTTAATGAATTAATAAAGCAAAGTAGATAAAATAGTATATTACACGCGTTTAGTAACGCGTATTGGCACACTCGTTCTATTAACTCCTCGCTTCGCTCGTCGTGCTTTAAAACTCTCGTGTGACAATACTCCGTCTTACTAAACTTGTATAATAATATACTATTTTGCATAGTCATTTCAAATGTTTTCTATCCGTTGCGCGCAATCGCGATATTTCTTACGTGCAACCTCGGGGTTAGCACCACCTACCACCTACCACCTAACATACCATTTTCTGATGCTTAACTATGACTAACAATAATATTATGAGAAATATTATTTGCTGGTGAGCAATTATGAGGCGATCAATTGGGTGGCAAGCAATTGTCAGCGAGCAATTGTCAGCGAGCAATTGTCAGCGAGCAATTGCCGGCGAGCAACTTTCCGGGAATCATTTAAAACAAATTCACTCCGAACCTACCCACAGTCTTAAAATACTCCAAAAAGAGAATTCCACTGTCCCATTATCCATTAACGGATTTGAACGTGTGGAGTTTTCGTTATGGCTCTATTACTTTTTCTGATGTTCTCTTTTAAATTGACAAGAAATGTTTTCTTTCGAGACATTTTACTCTAACAAAAAAAAGTAAGTAACAACTGTATCATCGCGTTCGATTCCAGCAAAATGAAAAGAACCCAACGCATCGAACAAGCTCGAAATTGCTTCGGAGGACAGCCGTGTCAACTTGAAACGCTTCCTATACACAAACTTTAATCGAAATTTTACGTTTCTAATCAAGCAATCTTTTTGATTGCGTCCGTATTTAATTCTGTTTGAAAATTGACTCGACAAAAAACGAAGTGATGTTGTGTTGAAAACGCCGATGGCTATGTTTTTTAAGGTACGTGTGGTGGTTTTTGTTTGAAGAAGTTGATTAAAGTCGAGAGAGCGCTTTGGAACTCGTATGAGAGTTTTCTTTTTTATTAATGCGGATTGGTGCTGGCAATAATCTTTTTTCCTGTGATATTTATGGTATAACTTAGCAGTTTAGCTTTATACATTAAACGTGTGATGAGGACTCATAACGGTTTTGTGAAATATAATACAAATTTGCATAAAGGTTCACGACTGCCCGCTAATTTATGCATATTTGATTATGCAAATTATGAAACAATGATTCCAAGAAACGCTTTTCCCAGCTACCACCATATAAGATTGCGCCGTATAAGATCATGACTCCATTTGGAATGGTTTCATATTAAAAAAAATTAAATACGGATTTTCAATTTGCCGGTTTGTTTTCGCAGTCTAAAAACCTTCTAAATCTGGTGTTACGTGACTAAACACATTTTTTGCTTTTCGCACGGAACCCCGCCTCATCGAAACGTATTTTGTTAATTTTTTCCCACGACGACCACCTTAGTATGACTTGCAGTATAATAATATAAGAACAAAAATCCTGCCACCTATATCGACCCATCGAAGAACAAAGGAGATCACGAAACACCAAACATCTCCCTCCGCATTTAACGATACTTTACCCAATTGGATCGGAAGTGTTTAATAGAAACTCATTATAGTTTAATGAGAAGTTGCCTGCATCGAGGACGAGAATCCTCTTACAATTTACTTCATCTTCTTTATTTCAAAAGTTAATTTAAGTTTTGTGTTATTTTCATCTCACTCTTACTCGTAATACTTCCCCAACCAAGCGAATTCGTTATAGGGTTATATAAATTGAAATGTTATAATTTGTCATGCAAATCTCGTAAATTCGATCGATTTATTGCAAACTGGCCTGGGTCGACTATATCACAGTATCTACAGGATTCGTTTGAGTTCATCTACTCTTCAATAATTAATTCCCGGTTAAAGTTACTAAAAACTCATAGTTGAGTAGGTATATTAGCTCATGTCACGATTTTCACATTATGAATTTAATTTTGCAGTAATATCATAACCCTGTTTACAGTCCGTAAATTACTGACTGTACATATATACATGTATATGTGAATATACTCATTAGTACTAGCGGATATTTGTATTGCGAGCACGATGATTTATAGATTTAAACTATTCGGAGTCAAAAGGGCATTTGTAGACAGTATTTATCGGTTTTGGGAGGGTCTAGCGTAGCAGGAAAATATTAAATAACAGTTGTAAATGACACACCTTAAGAGAACTGTTGATTTGATCGCAGCGTTTTTCATAACATCCTGATAGTCGAATTAAATCTTCCCACAGTACTTGATTTCCGAACTATGGGAAGCAACACATAATTCTAATTAGAAGTGAGTAATTTAGCGGTTAGGTACCCGAATTCCTAAAGTTGTAGCCTGCAATTTCGCAACATTGCCGATCATTTCATTTCCTTTTAATGTTTTGCACAATTATATATGGCACTGAACTTATTACTGAAGTAAATTCGTGAATATTTTAGGAAAGTGCGCATTAAATACAGCGAATCGTATTTAACGAATTACAAAGACGAGGAAAGAAAGAAATGCGAAAATTAACACCCTGTTTCGTTCTGTGTTGGATAAATATATATAATTACATTTTTTTAAAGGGGCGTTTTTGTGCTTCAGAGGAAATGAAAATAAAACCGTTTTCCAGCGACGACCTGTTTGTTAATCCCCACCTGACAGAATGCTAAATTATCCATTAGGGCTGAAAATCTCATCCCGGTGGATTTGCATTGCAATGGATTACAATGAATTGTACGGCAGTTTGTAATGTACGAAAAGTCTCATTGTGGATTAAATGTTTAGGATTGCAGCGGATGATTTGTTGGGAACTCCTCGGGACGAGATTACCTTTGTCCGACACCACCGCAATTGTTGGCCGGATTTTTTCCAGGTTTCCCTTGAGTGACGTTTATTTCCTTTTTATTACGTGCTTGCAGAACTATAAATCTCTTCGTTGATAAGATTTGTACCACCGCAGATAACGTGGAGATTCTAGGCAGACATCTACAGCCGCAAAGTTACTAAACCGTATTTATGGTTTCCTCTAAGGGTACAGCAACATGACGGTGTAAATATTATTTACAATATATTCCTGTTCTCCTTTGTCTCTTGGATTGTTATATGTAGGAGTTGTAAACCAAGCTCGTGAATCATTTCGCCTTCGATATGCGAACAAAATTAACTGTGGCATCTCCTGCAAAGGGTATGAAAATGATAAATTTTCTTCTGAGCCGAGGTGAGAACACCAAATACGTGCCGCAAATTTCAATCTCAAACCGCTCGTAGGTACAGCATTTCTGGCGACTTTCACACATCCATTCGTTCGAATTAGCGATCGCAGACGGCGAAGCTTATTGTTTACGTTCATCGAGCGATTACCAAATACGAAAAGAAAGGAAATGATGTAAGGGAACCTTGGCAATGGCAGAAACGAGTTCAACGTCGAGCACTGGCATGCTCGAATGAATGCCTTGTCGCTGACCTGGAATGCACCGCCATCATAAATAATAACAAATCCCCTGTGGACCTCCAAACCTACTTTTGCTCGGACTCCCACGCGGACACTGCGAGCGATTTTATTATTTGCAACAGTTATGGTTATGGGGTGAAAATTTGAATGGCCAGAAGGCAGGAGTAACGGCACTCGGACGCTCCGATCTGGCACGAAACATGTGGACGTCGGAAATAAATCCTACGCTCATTTGCATTCGGGGGCAATGGGTTTTTGAAGTCTGCGCGAAGCAGGAGCGTTTTGGGGTACTTTCGCCATAATTTCGATCCGACGCAATTCCCGTCGTTATTTTTCTCGGTCAGTACAGTTCTCGTTATTGCATATCAGGTCGGAAAACTCGTCCAATTCCTTTTCTCGTTCATTCGACTCTTTTGCTCGTTCCCATTCCCAGTCTGAAGTTGTGGGAATACACGCAAGAGTTTGTTTAAAGTCCGATAAACCAAGAAGACGTTCCACAAATTCAATCCAACACACAAGTTCCCTCTGTCCGTACAATTGCTATTGTATCACAGATTCCAAATCGAAGTTCGTTTGTCTGGTTCCCCTTCGCCTTAACGTTCTTTCGAACTTTTTTCCCCGTTTCCCAACTCATCATCTTTCCCCGTCTAGAATAGAGTTATTGTGGCAGAACGGTTCACCGACTGTAAATTAATATGTAGAATATCACGACTCAGTGATTTTATGGAGAATCGAGGTTTTTGCTCTCCTTTAAGCTTCATTAAGCCCCCCGAGGAAGATCCACCGTCGTCGCTGCGAAACAGATCAGATCAGTTTTTAATGTGATTCAGATTGCGGATAAAGGAAGCGTTGGCATTTTACTCCGCAGGAGAGAGAAAAAGAGGAGTTCGGCGGCGAAAACAGCCGGGGGAGGTTAAGGAGAGGGAGTCGATTCCGAGATTAGTTTGTTCAGGGGTACTTTTATTTCCTTTAAGCCGGATGGCACGATTGGAGTTTTATCAGGGGCGGGGACGGATTATCCTGCCGCATAAATTCGCAATGAAATCGGCGTGTTCACCTTGGGGTACTTAATTAGAGTACCGACACCAAATGGGATAGTATTTCGAAGTGAAGAGTTAAATGGAGTTCTTTAAAACTCGGAACTGTGGGAACGTTGATGACCCATCTCCCATATAAAAACCTATCGGTTGCATGCCGAACCACCTTCGCTTTGTCCATTATGTAGCAATTTAAATTGCTTTAGCAACGACAATACGACAAGAGGAGATGCCACAAAAAAAATAAGAGAGAAGAAAAAAGGTAGAGAAGAAATAAGAAGAGCACAATCCCGCTCTGAGGGCGAGTTACTGACCTAGGCTGAACTCTCAAGGTCGTTCAAAAGAAGAAGATATTAATAGAATGACCGACGACTTACACGGGAATATCAATGATACCAACTTGATAAACTGGTTTCTGTGTGCGTTTCTCTATTTCGCCTCTATTTGAACTGTGACATCACAGGTCGGAACTTTTAGCGAAAAAAGAGCACAGAGATTTAAATATCTTCAATGTCCCTCGTTGATTTGATGGTTGCTAAACAGACTCGATTACTCAGACTACTCAGGTGTCGGTGTAAACCAGAAAATACAAAAATTACATTGGAACGGATCGATTTTAATTTTCCCTCTCGAGAGGTTTCTGTCACTTCCTTAAGTGCTCCCAACTTTTAATTATCTCATTAAACATCCCCGACCGACGTTTATTTACCGACCTGGAGTACGCCTTACGCCGTGTCTCGTACACTGAATAAATTTAAGCCCGACTAAATAAAATGCCAAATAACCCTCAATAAACAAGAGCCGCCGTGATTTAACGTAAATCCAATGCTGAACACTTGTAAGCGAGCATCAGTGTTTCCAACCTAATATTGAATTTGTAATGAAGTTTGCCGTTCTACGTGTTCGATTCGCAGGCATCCGTGAGAAAATACCTTGCGCCTCGAAATTAACATATCGAAAAATCGGCGTTGTATGTACGCGTAGGCGTAAAGGATTCGGATAAGAGGCAGGCTTCTTTGCATCTCGATACGAAATTACTATAGAATTATGTTAATGAACTAACGGTGATGCATATTATGAGTACCTAACTAATTTTAATAGGAGAACAGATACAGCTAATGAAAGAAACAAGCTTTGAATTCCTAAAACTTAATCGTGATCGCATATCTATCACCGATCAGGCATGTATCAAACATGTTTTGTAACAGTAAAGCACACCAAGATCGACGTTAACACATATAAATGTGTTATTCCAAAGTTGCATAGGATTTACATGGTGCTTCTATTGAATGGTCCTGTTAAAATAAGAACTATTGGGCAACAGACTAAACAGGCGAATAAAAATTTAATAAAAGTTTTCCGTTAAGGTAGACTAAATGAATTAAAAATGTAACAGAATATTCCACATACTTTGAAATACTATGACGTACTTTTGAGAGCAAATGTAGAAAGTAACTTTTAATACTGTTAAACCAAAGATCAGCTTCTTCCAACTAACGATTTAGCTGAGATATTACTAGCAATTACGGCACATGAGTTATTTCACCAATTCCGTCTAGTAGAAAATTACTAATTTCTAGCGGCAATTCGTCCAAAGTGTAAAGAATTAGTAAATTTGGTGAATTTTAATCACCAGGTATCACTGGGTGGTACATGGACTCTTCAACATCAGAAATCTGGAAGCTTTTCTTTTGGTCAGTTTTTCACCAACTTGTCTTTCACACTTTTAATAATATATTCTGCAACAGTTTGTATCCTACACAATTTCAGCTTAATGCCACGTACTGCCATTTATATAATGCGTCGTTTGAGACTTCCATCGATAGGTTTCCTGGTTTTCTGGATAAATTTTACTGTGGAGGGGCGGCGAGAGAACAGTGCAAATCACTGCGCTCTGCTGAATAAGTCGAATCTTGTCTGAGATTCTGATCTGAGGTCTGAGACCAACGGAAACAATTATTATTGGTACCACCTGGACAAGTAATGACTTGTTACTTAAGCAGCCTCACGTGAGCGTCTTATTTTTCCGAAATGTCTTGCTACTCGATACCCCGGGGAACTCATTAGGTGCGAAGTCCATAAAAAATCTTGCGTGTTTCGCAGTATTATTTGCACTCCGATAATTCTTGTTTTAAATTTATTAGTCGGTCATTTTACCGTAGGTGAGATGCTTACTGGCGTTCCCCATGTACGTGGGGAACTGTGGGAATTCAAGCACGGCATATTGTGGTGGACCGAAACTCGAAAGCAATGCATATTTCCAATTAGCGGGAAGCAGATACGAAATGCTCGTACAGTGTTGATTTAATACGGGTCTCTCATAAAGTTCAACACACGACAGTCTGGCGGAGACACTTATGAAGCACCTATATTCGGATATCACGTTATGGAAAGATTTACTGTTGGTTTTAACATCTTCATATCTTTCAAAAAAGAGTCGCATAAAGCTGAAATTGACTTAGACGGAGAGCAATAACGTTTTTATTGCAATAAGAAACGTACACAATCTTCTTTACAATGGGCTCCTGGACATACATGTACTTTTAGGGGTTCACGCAAATTAAAGCAGCAAATCGATATATTCTAAAGTTATAGCAATTGAACACTCATTTCATTATTTTCAACAGAACTTGACCCGAATAACTCGCCTCAAAGCAAATACGAGGAAACTACACCTCTTTCTACACCATCTCAGGACGAACGTACACATTCTTCAACATGTTCTAGGACCATCTGTCATAAGTATTGGAAGTGAGCGAAATTTTCTGTATTTTCGAGTATGATCCCATCTCTGAACTCCCTGGTGAATTCCCCTTACGATCTGGTAGATAGGATTTCGTTTCATACACATCTCCGAAAACAGTACGCAGCTTAAATGGGGGAATTAGATAGACACACTGTTGATAAATTAGAGTTGTGTTACTTTCGGGATTATACATGAGTAATTGAAGAACCGCGTCCAGTTATGTGGCCTATTGATCCGAATATTAAACCAGAAATTGTTCTCGTGTGGGCGTAGCAGGCAGCAGCACACGTACACGCAAATCCAATCCCAGATATGATTGCGGGCAAAGACTTTTTACCACAAATTCATCCAAACAGTTAGAATTACTTACCTAACCATTATTATTGCTAATTTCATAATGACACTTGCCGTTAAGTAAAGTACAGCGACCGAAACTCGCGCTTTTTCCTAAAGAACAATGATTTTCTAGTCGATAATAGCGAGATAGGACGAGGCAGAGTAGATTCACAGCGGTAGAAACTACTCTTGCCGTTGTCACTTTTCACCGTTACGTCGTTAAAATAGTGTATCGGTGTAATAGCATTTAGAGCAATTATTTTTATATCGTCCACATCGTTTGTTATGCTCATCATCTTACGTAATAATAGTAGCGGAAGTGTACGATGCATAGACAACTGAAACTGTACATTACACGTAGTGGAAAGTAATTTACTTTTAATTTTGTAATTATTGGTGAAGCGACATCTCAGAGAATTTTTTAGGTAGATTTTGAAGTAACGGATGTCGCGGTGTGACCTAGCGATTGGAGCTTGTAACTGTCTTGTATGTAAACCAAGTTTTTAATCTTTAGTGACGTAGGTCGTTGCCAAGTCATAAGCAAAACCATCTAGGTCCTCCTGGAATTTTTGAGGAATGTACAAATGTCAACTTTTATAGAGGTAATTGTTAAGACAAAAATTCGAATATTTTTGAAAATTGACTCTAACTGTAGAAAATCGATCTACTCTGCATGTTGCATCTTCACTTCCGATAATCATGTTCTTGAATGTTTAGAATAATTTCCTGATTGTCCAATACTGTGTTAATAAAGGATCTGTTGAAGTGTTGCTCTAAGCCTACGGGGAACGTACCAAATGGTGCATAATCTAATTTATAATAATAATAATAATAATTTATTACAGACTGTACAAAATTTTTATAAATTTTGTGATTAAAACACGGCCAAAGTAATTTTCTCGTGTTTTATCCAATTTCTTTTCAGTATTCTATTTATTTTGGTGTAATGTGTAAACATCGGTGGCGTATTGCTATATATGCCATCTGCTGCATATAAATGGTCTCCGCCATTGTTGCCAATTTTTTATTCGGAAATCTAGGATATAATTTCATTCTGGTCAAAATTATATCTGTTAAAACTGATTAATCCGTGGTTAAGGGTTAAACCAGACTGTATTGTGATATGGAGTTGATGGGATTAACTGCGTTGAAGTCGAATACTCCGTTTGAAATTTTCCCGATTCCAGACGAATAAAACTGTTTTTCCAAATTAATGAAATTTAAATAAAAACGCATCTCTGTAGATTGTTACATATGATACACTATATACTCGTATATTGCATTAATCGACCAGTTTTAGTCCTTTACACGTGAAGGTATAGTCATCAGATTAGCTTCTTGTCGTTTCTGTTCCGTGCTTAACATTAGTTCATTATTAAAACATTAATATTCATCGCATTTCATAAAATGGAGGCAAATCCTCGCATTAAAATTTATTACGCTTAACGGGTAGTGTAACTGAAATATTTATTTTGTAGCCGAACTTCTGTTGGAAAAGGCTATCTCCCTCGAACGATTTTTGAAAAGTAAAAAATATTAACAATTCAGATGATATTTACGAGATGGCAGTTATCACAGGACGTTCCCGAATATGCAGATGACTATGTTAAACGTCAGGTTAAAAGACTGTTATAGCGGAGGAATAATTTTCTGTGAAATTTATTCCGAGTCAGAATTACCATACAATTGGAGACTACTGACTAATGAGTATGCCATTCGATTTCTTCACTTCTATAATGACTTTATTTAAAATAAGATGCATGTTGTCGGTATTCCATTAGAAAAAGAAAACATTTAAAAGCAGTCAAGAATGATTGCGAACGTTATGTTCGGAAGCAGACAATGTAACGACCTTGGAAATAATAAAAATTTCAGCCGTCTAGGTTGGGTTAATACTTCTCATGGCATTACTCAGCGAAAAAAATCCCTGCACAAAGGACATTATCCGAGAAAGGCTTCTAATTGACGTCCATTTGACGTCCCGATGGTACATTCTAATTCGATATTAAAACGATAACATCAATTATCATTCTGTGATGATATCAAGTATTATTCATCAAGCACCACGTAACGCGTCCTAAAATTGAGTTAACTTAAGATATAGGCAATGAAAAAGACGGTGGACAGCTTATATTACAAAAATTATATCGGCTAATGGTGACAATTATTCTGGATACCATCTCGCCAACGAGAATGATTCATTGAGCGAAAATTTAAAACGCGTCTCAAACCTGGGGGGAATTGAATGGGCCAATATAGAAAAATAATCACAGGCTCTCGAGATTAATGTCCGAGTAATGACTATTAAATCGCAATAAAAATTCCTCCGAAAATGTCTTACATTAATTCCATAGAGAGCAATGCACAATAATAAAATCCATCGAAATACTTTGGAAACATAAAATCGATTCATTTGGAATATAACCTAAAAAGCGTTTACTGTTGCAACCAAAAATGTAAAGTTTGCACTATTAAACTGGTGAATGCAACGCACTCGAACAGAAATAAAAGTTTTTAATGAAAAACTTTAACCCGTTTAGGATGAAACAACGAGGGTTCGATGTAACTGTCATAGTATAAGGTATAAACGCGTTATATGAAATTTCAAACACGGAAGCGACAGTTACGTGCTGCTAAGTTGGGTAGTATTGTAACGGCGCGAGATTTTTAATAACAATAAAAGTCGTTTCATTGTCGCTTTGTTCTATCTATATCGGGCGATTGCCGACTTTATGGAAACTCGTAAATTAATGAAATTGTTATCAAAAAAGTGCTAGGTATATACTCACTTAGCAATTTAAATGTAGTGTTCGTGCCGCTTCGTTTTTTACGTCCTTGGAATAGTGAATTGAACTTACTCCTTCAGCTTCTGTTATTTTTCGAGATATAGCGTCCAACGTCGGTATCGAGCAATTAACCCCCCGTTGCGAGCGTACCAGTTATTCACGTCAAAATAAACCCGTAGCAAAAGGGGTGAAAACAATGGATGGGTGTTCGAAACGATTCTTCTTTAAAACCATGTTAACGGATATAATGGCCCTTTGTAATACTTCCTCCAACTACAGATCGATTGAGACAAGAATGAGAACATTTTTTAACCGCTATATATTTATTATGCCTCCACCTCCTTCACGAAAATGTTATTAACTTTTTTTTCCCGTCGATATGTAATAAATTATAGTAATGCGCGGAGTTATTCGAATACCGCAAATTAAATACGTTTTATCGCCTTGTTTCTTCTCTTGAATGAGAGTCCAGTGTTTTTTAGGTTATTAAAAAACCAGAATAATGTGAAAATATGCGCCTATCTCAAGATTAATCTTACCCATTAAAACATTCCAGAATGTAATAATATGAAAATTAATAGTATTTATAATTTAGTTACCCGTGGAAATATGCAGATACTTGTACAGTTTAATGACTTCTCGTGCTATTTTGTATTAAATACAATCAATTTGAAATTAGTTACGAGAAATATTGTAATGTAATAACATGTTTCTCAGCTTGATTCCCACAGTCATCTGCACCCTTTCTTGGAGTACACAAGACTGCAACATCGCTTTCAAACCCTTTACAACAACTTAAACGTATGATTTTTCCTCTCCCAGCAATAGATTCCCCTCAATTTTCTGACCTAATGTCTCATTTCCTGATACAACTAAATGCATATTATTTTCTTCACGATCGCTATCTTTAAGCAACGTTCTATGCACGGAAAACATTTATCTCATAGAAACTTTCATGCAAATTTCAAATGATTATGGTCATTCACATTTCCTCCGCTGTGGGCAATCAAATAGAACAAATATCTTTAATTCGATGATTGCCGGCAACACATCTGTATAGGGTGGATGTGATGGTTAATCACGTAAAATACCAGTTGAAAATTACCCTTGGGTCAAATCGGCCTAACTACCGTTGTTCGCATAGCTGAGCTAAAAGTTTAGCTTAAACGGTGATTCCGTTAAAAGTAAATACCTACGTCAGATCGTTTGCGACCACTTCGTAAACCACTCTGCCCTGTAAGTGTAATGATATATCTGAATAAATATATAAACAGACTCGTCAAGTTCAACAAAATTCATAAATATATTTTAACATGTACCCCAAAGTCTCGCTCTGTTTCGTATTCATATTTTTCGGAATCGGACATTGTTCGTACCCAACGTTCGACGAATACATTCAATACATTGTTAATTACATAAACTTCACGAGTTACTACAGGTTACCCACCAACAATTACGAACTGTACCAAACATGCGACTGCATGGTCCACGGTAAGAATATACAATGTGTTTCAAAATGATTGTCATCTAGTTGGCGTTGGAATTTCTATGCATGTAATTTTTGATGTGCCGCGCTCTATTGATTTGAACCTATCTAATTCTGACAACAAGTGACATTTCGGACATTTATTGTGAAACTGGCAATCAGTACTGCTGGTAATGAAACAAATACTACAAATAGATAAATACTCAGAATTCGTTTTCTATGACAGAGAAAAACCAGAAGTTAAACAAGGTTAAGTAGGATATTTTGAGGTTATGTATAGTTAGCAGAAACTCCTATTTTCGCAAGGCGTTTTTTTTTATTTTACATGGGAATTCCACAGCCGACTAGATGACAATCATTTTGAAACACATTGTATGTTAACCAAGTTTTATTGCTACAACAAAAGTTTGTTTGTCAGATTTCGGATCTTACGATTTCATCATAGTTGGTGGCGGAACGGCCGGATCTGTGCTGGCTAACAGGCTCAGCGAGGTACCAACATGGAATGTGCTTCTTCTAGAGGCCGGAGGTTCAGAAGATGATTTCAGCGACATTCCCGCTATGAATTACTATCTGAGGAACTCACCCATGAACTGGGGTTATTACACCACACCTCAGGAGAATAGCTGTCTTGGTATGTCACAGAAGGGGGTTGGAGAAAACGTCATTCACAGTGCCTCGTCATGTTTAAGACTTTTTTGACAGCCCCTAGTAATCGATAGGAGCAAATTGAAATCCATTTCATTTTCAGGAATGATCGAACGCAGGTGCGTATACCCCACCGGGAAGGTCCTAGGAGGCTCGGGGGTGTTAGGAGACATGGTATACGCTAGAGGTAGTAGGGTCGAATACGACAACTGGGCGAAGAAGGGCAACCTCGGCTGGTCGTACGACGAGATCCTGCCTTATTTCAAGAAATCCGAGCGGATCCAAATCGAAAAGTACGATGCAGGTTTTCACGGCCACAACGGTCCCGTATTCATAAACTACACGCATCCGCCGCCCGTCAACTTCGACAAGATCATAGAGGCCAACAGGGCGTGCGGACTGGATGAAGTTGATTATAACGGGGAGAACCAAATAGGGATATCCAGGTTCCAGTGGACGATTGATTTCAATAAGCGGCAGACGGGCGGGAGCGCCTTCGTCACTCCCGTGATGTACAAACGTTCGAATCTGAACGTCTCCCTGAAGTCGTTCGTAACGAAAGTCGTCCTGGATGGGAACAGGGCTGTCGGGGTGGAATTCGTTAAAGACGGGAAAAAATTTAAAGTGCTAGCTGAAAAGGAAGTCTTGTTGGCAGGTGGGGCGATTAACAGTCCCCAGTTATTGATGTTGAGCGGCATAGGCCCGAAGGAACACCTCAGAGAACTTGATATAGAAGTGAAGAACGATCTACCGGTTGGCAAGTATTTAACGGATCACCCTGCCTTCGTCGCACTATACATGAGGACAGATAATCCTGCCGTCGGAGAATCCTTACCGGACATGATGGAGAAGTACATGAACGGCATAGCACCGCTTACTAGCGTTTTTACTGCTGAACCAGTAATATTCATGAACACCAAAGATAACAACTTAAAACAACCGAACTTGGAGATAATCTTCATCAATCCGCCTCTGAGCGTACCTCCCGATCCTGTAATGTTCTATAACATGAATCCGGAGTACGTGGAGCTATTTTCCGAGTTGAACACCATGACGGATCACTTGATATACCTGGTGAACATCCAACCAAAATCCAGAGGCACGGTAACCTTAAAATCGAAGAGCCCCGTTGATTTTCCCGTGATTGATCCTCAATACTACACCGATCCTAACGACGAAGACATAGAAGTCATTTATGAGGGAATCAAATATGTTCTGAACATGACCCGGGCAGCCCCTTTGCAGTCCATCAACGCCAGAGTCATAGTTAAGGCTCCGGGTTGTGAGCATCTTAGGGATGCTCCAGAGGACCGGGACTACTGGTACTGCGCTATAAAGCACCTCACCTCCACCTTGTATCACCCTACAGGAACCACTAAGATGGGTATATCCACAAAAAATTCAGTGGTCGACGCGAAACTTAAAGTGCATAACATGGAAGGGTTAAGAGTGGTAGACGCCGGTTCTATACCGGAGATTGTGGCAGGGCACCCACTTGCAGCTGTATTTATGATGGCAGAAAAAATTTCAGATGATATTAAAAGCGAAAATAATGAATTGTAAATTGTTGATCGCGTTAGACCAAATTTAGGTAATTATAGAAGTAGCATTGAATATTAAAAATGTATTACTCCCAGTAAGGTTTCGAGTATTGTTTCAAGTAGAAATAGCCATTAACTACCTCGATATCAATATAAAATAAATATCTCCTGGACAACCGTAGTAACCGAAAGAAATTTATTGCGACAACTAGTGAAACATCTTCAATTGGTAATTAAACGCTTTAATCTGTCTGCAATTTACGGTTGACACACGGTATGGATGGTAACATCGTTTGAAGGTAATAAAAAGGTAATATTTTTATCGCAGTGAACCTGTTCCGACGTATATACCTTACTTTCGCTTTTTAGAGATCCCTCCAAATATTGGAAAATATCAAGTTTTGCGATGCAATAAAGCTGCAGAAAAATATTATGTTCGTTACGATCTAACGACCACTATTGACGTATAACTTTTATGTGGTAACGTTGCTAGGTACATACGAACATTTGGTGACTAAAGCTGATGGGAAAATAAACCGTAGGACACAGTATGTAAAGAGGAGAATTCAGTTTAGACCCTCATAAACGTAAATGGCTTAGATGCAGCGAAGGTTCGTCACGGTGCATTTAGGCCGTTGAAGATTCAGTTTTTTATCAGAATGTTTTTGAATGGAACTTGCCTTCGCTACGTCAGTGTTTTTAATGTCTGTCATGACGAAGGAATGTAAACGACGAAGTTTTATGATTTGAGTTAAGAATGAAAAGTGCCATAAGTTCTGTCAAGATTTACCTTTGCCTGTTTTAAAATAACGCTTACAGAAAGCATGCATACGTGTATGTAAGTAAGGAGGTAGTGGGATGGGATGGCGAATCAAAAAATGTTCCGTAACAGGAATGCACTAAATATAGGATTAGCAAAGAGCGCAATTAAATTCCACTTCCTCTGTTATTTACTCCGTAAAATCCCAACAATGATTGTTATTAACATTATTCACAAGACACGTCTTATTAATGTAGCACCATCAGGTCTGCATTGTGAACGGTATGTGTACCGTTAAATGTTGCAACAATTTTTGTTATTGTAAGTTACATGGTTTTATGAACACTAGTTTTAAGTCCAGTTAAAACGTAATTAAGTTACAGCAAATTAAATGAAATACGTTTCCAAATGCTCGGTTTTTCGATTGTAAAATTTATGCGGCCATTAACATACAATTATGAGGTTTACAGTTACGATGGGATTCTTGTGGGTTTGACGGGATTTCGCGAGCGGATGAATTATGGAATTCCAGGTCAGACGGTAAATCGCTCGAGACGGGATACATAAATTCAGGCTGAAAAAATGTTGGAGGATGATACGAAGAGAACGATGAAGCTGTTTTGGCGCGACGCCAGGCGACGAAAATTCCGAGGGGGCTCGAATTGTCGTCAAAATTTTCTCTTGTTCTGATTATCGCGTCTTGCGACATTCCCCCGAAGAACCGTACGGAAAATTTTTGGCCGGAATGCGTAGAGGTTGCCACAGATGAACACTGTAACGATGGAAAGATTTAAGGTAATTCCGTCGGAAGTGAGACGAGACGACGCGGTCCGCGGTGCGGTAACCGAAAAAGTTAAGGAGAGGTTCGTTAACACCTACATTTTTAAGACCGCAAATTCGCGACTGGCGATCATCGACATCGCCATACTCGTCTTTTGCCAAATAAGAAAACGACAGCTTTAGTACAACCTCAGGGTGTGGGTCTGTGGTCTCACAGCTTCCGAAAACCGTTACGCGCACATCTCCATGACCCAGTAAAGACAACGACGTACAAGGAAGAATTCTTGTAACTGTAAAAGCAGTCGATTTTACCGGGCGCATTTACATAGTTGTTCGGAAAAGAATATGGAGATGTGGAATGCGAACCACTGGGACAATATGCCGTCTGACATAAACGTTTTATTTTATTTCACGATTAGTTTCTTAAATGACTCACGAATGTGTGCTTAACGGATTTCAATTATGACTTGAATATTTCGATGGTGATGTAACCGATGGATGTGGGCAACAATAGTCAATTTCGTACTATCGATTGTAGTAAAAGTTGTTTACCCATTTATTAAGCTCCCTTTTAAAAAAAAGCTTTATATATTGACGAGCAACGTTTCTACACTTAAACTCCATTTCATTTCACCGCTAATTTGTAGACTAATATTAACAACCGACTATACTCTGTAGGATGGTAAATATTTACCGAAGAAACGAACCGTGCATACACTAGACAAGTATTGAATTTAGAAACAACTTTTAAATCACATGGGTGCGCTTACAAAATAGAATATAACTTATTCAAAAGTTCTCTAGCGATCTTCATGTGAGGCATTCCGGGAAATTGAAAATTGCAATTTTAAAAAGGTTACCAGTCGCGTGGGTTCATATCACATACGAATTTATTATTAACTGGTAATTTTTCGTCCTTTCGCGCCCTGCAGATGCATAGGGTATATGTTAAAACATTGTAAAATATTTAATTCCACACGAAGTACCCGTTCCCCCAAATAAGTCCATCCAATTGCTGTAAGGATATTTCATACTTACCGAGGTACATTCATAATTTATACTACATCCCTACGGGTCCTTGGGTTCCTGAATCCTGACAGCGTGTATGTAATATGCAATAAATAATACTTTTTCATTTTCGGACCACTTTTCTCATTAACAAAATGTAATAAACATGCTTGTGGTAACAAGAAAAAAAAATTAAAAATAGTCATTTTTTGGAATACTCTTATTAATTTTCGGTTACTAATTGCAATAAGCTCCATAAAGATTCGAAGAACTTTGGCCCTTCTCAACTAAATAAAATAAGTAATTCATTTTTACAGTTATTACTACGTAATTGCAGCAAATACCTGTGTAAAAATTTAACTCATCAAAATCTCCTCACTGCTAAAAATTTTTGAGTATCATTAAACCGTCTGATTACTCAGCGCACCAATTTAAGTAATAAATTTTACCATTACGAATATTCTATCTCAATTTTCCAGCGAAACGACTATAAAATAGTACCGTTCCGCGTAAAACATTCGCCGAGAAGCGGGATACCATTATCGAATCCAATTTACCCGTTCCATGAGATTAGATTTACAGAATCCTGATGGGGAAATCAAACACAAAAAGTGTTCGAAAATTTCCGGCGAACACACGTTCGCAATTATAAACGTTACTGTTTTGAGATAATGCGTGACAGTAAGGACCGTAATAACAATAACGTCAGTTCTCGGCGTTTTTGGGAACTTGCATAATTATCCGCGAGGTAAGTTTATGGGACAAGTTTAATTTGCGTTCGTCGTGGGGCGTTAACGTTATTTGAAACAATCTGAGAACAGAGATTGAAGCGAATAATTCAGATCTAGAAGATTTCAAGTGGTGAGTTAATTGTATAAAAGTTTCTAATTGTGGTTAACCCCGGAATTATTTTGGTTTAAAATATGAGAAAGGTTAAAAACGACCTTATTAACACTGGTATATATGCATAGGTGTAACATGACTTGATGAAATCATAAAAGTTAACATTCTGTTTTAGTATATCGTAAGAAGAGTTATTTCCACAAGAAATATCGTCGTTATAATAACGTCGTTTGCAATAAAATGTGACGAAGGGATAGTAAAACTCGATACGATAAGCTTGAATTTCAGCAGTAAAATGGGGCCGATAATCTCCGCGCATCACGTTAAGTGGTTCAAATTTCGCGTTAAAGATCAACCCCGTCCGCCGAACTTACCTTTGAATAGCGTATCTCTTTAAATCGAAGGAGCTTATGTGCTTTACGGGCTCGAGATGCGTCGGGCAGGCGTTGAACTCACTTGTTTCACCAACACATGGAAAACACAAAGTCACCGCGAAATCAAGTTCACTGTCAATGTTAAAAGAAGAGGAACGGGCGAAGAGCCAGCGACTTCCTAGGCCAACAGCGACTTGTACGTCGACCGTAAATGAGTTCAATCTACAGGTGGCTCGACTTATACGCTGGTATGCAAGCGTGGCCATTGGCTGAGAAGAGGATTCCTCGGAGACTATTGGTCGAGCACCTCTTTTGCTAGCTCAAAACAGTTAAGTTCACTTAGAGATGTCAGTGGATGAGCTTAGATATGGTGCCGAGGTCGACCAGCCGTCGCGACGGCGGTACCGTGACGGTGATCGGTACTTAATTTTTACGCACCCTTCCTAAAATACCGACCGTGAATATTATAACGGTTGTCATTTGACATTTCTTATTTCCCTCTCCTTCTTACTTCTTACTGTGGGAATGGGTGTTGGTGTTGATAACGAATATTCTCATCAGATATGCAGAGGTGTTAGACGGGATGCATCCTCTCGCCCACATTGTTTAGTATCGATTTATTATGAAATGCGGCGCCCAGAAAAAGCGGCGTTACAGGAAGAGAATATATACTCATAATTATTGAAATCGTTCGTAATTGCACAAACTTATAGATAGAGTCAATAAGGAGTGTGAGAAATATGCTCCGTCCATTAACGAAATACACTCTGGTATGCTGTACAATTAACTATCCAAGAACCATTTCCAACGCAAATATCGCACAGTGCGATGACTTCTAGTATTTATAATGACATTTCGCTTGAGAAACAGACTGAAAACAAGTGTTGTGCGTTAAACGGCTGTTCTCTAAGGGCTGTTGGAATAGCCGGACGTTTACCAAGATTTCAACGGGCATTTTTGCATTAACTTTATATGAACGTTAGCTAACTGAGTATGTGGTGTATATAAAGTTGGCGGACCACCCTCTCAGGCCGGCAAAACAAAATAGTGGAGATTGTGTGTCTTTTTTGTAGCTTTTTTGTAGCGAGAAAACGAATTTTGTAGCTTTTGAATAGCCGGAGCTACAAAAGGTGGGCTAACTTAATATTAAGTTAGCGGCCACCGCTATAACTCATACACGGAATGTAATAAGATGCTCTGGTTTGCGCAGGAATTTGTGTCTTTAGAAGTACTTGAAAGTCACTGGGCCAAAAAAGTTTTTGCCACATTTGGCCAATTTTGTCCAAAAATGACAAGATGTTCAATCATCACTCGCGGTTCAATTTCATGATATAGTAGCGATCTTAAAAATCATTTGGCATTAAAAACCTTCTGTTAATTGGCCGAAAAAGCGGGCAAAAATCGCCAGAAATGTCCAAAAATTCGAAAATTACTTATTTCAGCCAAAACATGGGAAATCCTGTATATACGTCGACAGGTCGAACATGTGGTACACAGAGAGCTCAGAAAAGCTAGCAGGGGGTCAATACAAAATACCCAGAAATGGCCAAAAATTCTAAAATGACTTATTTCGGTCAAAACGTGCTAAATCCTGTATATACCTGAATTGTTCGAAACTGCGGGCCATGGGAATTCCAGCAACAATGTGGAGGATTTAGGAGACTCTGTTAGACACTAACAGTCACTTTGCACAGCGGGCCTGTGGAGCTACAAATTCTAAAAGGACTTATTTCGGATAAAACGTGCTAAATGCTGTATATACTTCAACAGTTCGAAAATGTGGGTCCTGGAATTTTCAGACACACTGTCGAAGGATCCAATGGATCCTTCTAGCCACTGGAATTCACCTGAAACTGCGGGCCTGCGGAGCTACAAATTCTAAAATGACTTATTTCGGCCAAAACGTGATAAATCCTGTATATACTTCGACAGTTCGAAAACGTGTGCCCCGGAATTTTTAGACACACTGTCTAAGGATCCAATGGATCCTTCTGGCAACTGGAATTCACCTGAAACTGCGGGCCTGTGGATATACAGGATTTATCACGTTTTGGCCGAAATTAGTAATTTTAGAATTTGTAGCTCCACTGGCCCGCATTTTTAGGTGAATTCCAGTTGCTAGAAGGATCCATTGGATCCTTAGACAGTGTGTCTGCAAATTCCGGGGCCCACGTTTTCGTACTGTCGAAGTATCTACAGGAGTTATCACGTTTTGGCCGAAATTAGTAATTTTAGAATTTGTAGCTCCACAGGCCCGCAGTCTGGGGGGAATTACAGTGGCTAGAAGGATCCATTGGATCCTTCGACAGTGTGTCTGAAAATTCCGGGACCCACATTTTCGAACTGTTGATGTATATACAGCATTTAGCACGTTTTATCCGAAATAAGTCCTTTTAGAATTTTTAGCTCCACAGGCCCGCCGTGCAAAGTGACTTTTAGTGTCTAACAGTCTCCTAAATCCTCCACATTGTTGCTGGAATTCCCATGGCCCGCATTTCGGAACAATTCAGGTATATACAGGATTTAGCACGTTTTGGCCGAAATAAGTCATTTTAGAATTTTTGGCCATTTCTGGGTATTTTTTGTTGACCCCCTGCTAGCTTTTCTGAGCTCTCTGTGTACCACATGTTCGACCTGTCGACGTATATACAGGATTTCCCATGTTTTGGCTGAAATAAGTAATTTTCGAATTTTTGGCCATTTCTGGCAATTTTTGCCCGCTTTTTCGGCCAATTAACAGAAGGTTTTCAATGCAAAATGATTTTTAAGATCGCTACTATATCATGAAATTGAACCGCGAGTGATGATTGAACATCTTGTCATTTTTGGACAAAATTGGCCAAATGTGGCCAAAAACTTTTTTTGGCCCAGTGACTTTCAAGTACTTTCTAAAGACACAAATTCCTGCGCAAACGAGAGCATTCTATTACATTCCGTGTATGAGTTATAGCGGTGACCGCTAACTTAATATTAAGTTAGCCCGCCCACCTTTTGTGTGTAGGTAATACAAAGACTGGGTATCTTTTGTCACGTTTGTATTTCCCTGTGAGTTCATTTTTAAATCGACACCTTTTTGTTAAGTAATTATGCGCAAATCGAAGATCGATCAATTTGTTTTCCAATGACGAAGGAACGAAATGTAACAACAATCCTATCAGAAAACAATCAACAACTCACTGCTCTCTTATCGATAAGTAGGTATTTATTTGGGTTAATACTTAATTAATTTCTACATTACTGAATTTTTTTACTTCAAGTTGAGGCCTACACCACTGGAAGTACTGTACGATATTAATTCAAAATTAATTTCAATCTTCTTTCACTCGCCTGCTGCACTTTTTAGGTTAAATAACGTAATAAATTCTGTAGGCGCTACCTAGAAAGCCTCGTATTCCCGATAACCGGAATTTAATTATTAATTTTTTGACGGGGCAATCTGCATCTAATGCTTATTATCTTATTAAAGTTTTTTGTCTCGCTTTTGCAACGTTCTGCCTATCATCGACACGCTACTTGGAATTTTTGGTCGCTATCACCTGCGTTTCGATTTTGATGTGATGTAGGTGAAAAAGTGTGCGTACATAATTCGTTATTATTAGCGACTTACTTGCATGGTAATTAGTAGTGACTAAAAAAGATTTTAGTGCCGGTCCAACGGGTAGGAATGAAAAGCGCATTGTAATTCATAGAATGGAAGTTAATGGACTCGATGTAGGGTTAATTAATTTATATTTTTTATGTTCGATGTGCTGATTTATCTCGGAATCGTTAGAGGGGAATAATAAGATATACCAACGCATCCGGATATAAATTATATGGGACCCCGTACAGACGCAACGTCACATCTGAATACGCCACCCAGATTCCAATTTAGGAGGGAGATTGTCTCCAAAGTGGTATACATTTTACGCGAAATGTGAGCCAAATGTAGCACAATAAGGTGCTGAGTGCTGAGCAAGTATGGATTATAGATAGAGGTCGTGGTAATTTCATTTTGACGATTCCGCCCAATTTCATATTCGAGTAATTTACATATGGAATTATTTTTTTGTACCGTTTCGGAAGTGGTGGATTTAAAAAACACACCGACGGTTTCCGTCTACAGGAAAAAAAAACATAAATACAAATTATTAGTCAATTAGAAATGGGCAGCCGATATGAATACTAATAGGATTTGCGCTTATACATGGAAGTGGGCTTTCATTTCGAACTAAAGCCGGGTATTACCAAATGCGGAGCACGTTGTGATGAACGACTTTTATTTTATAATCAATTGAATAACTCATAACGAACAGCGAATGCTTGAGTAGTTCCAAGAATTAGGTATGTTAATTCTTTTTCGTGTATTTTTAGAAGGGGGTGGGGGAGTTGAGCTTTCCGGCGACATGGGATGATTATTTGCATGATTATGAGCCGAAAATTGTTGAAAACTTCGTCTCTAAATTTTAAGAAAAATACCTACCCCTTTATTTTCCAATGAGGTTAAGCTACCATCCGTTTCATATCTCACCCAATGCAACAACGTCTACTTCATCTCTTACGAAAAGTTCTTATATCCTCGATGCGAGTTTATTACCGAATAAAATTTAATAAAAAGCATCCTGGCGGATTTTTTATGACGTGCCGTCGTTTTAAATTCCCTTGTGGCCCCAAACGAAGTACAGTTTTAATAAAACGCGGCGGCATAAAATTCGAACAAATTTTAATTTTGTGACGATCTTCGTGTTTACTTATTCTAGGTCCGTTCTATTTTTATGTTTGCCCGTTGGACAGTAACGAAAGCTCGAGATCATATCAAACGTTTTACGATTCCTCTGGAATAATAAGAATGGACAGAAAAAAATTTGACGATGTTGCACTTTACGACTTTTTTATCCGTTGGATTAAGTCGGAGACGACAATAGGAGACGTAACTTAAGCGGGGATGTGTGCGTTACTTTGCGCTTATTGCGAAGGATGGCATGTATATGAGACATGAAAATTCGAGCGGAAAATTGCATCAGGCGTCACTTGCGAATATATATTACTACTCCAGCAGCTTGTTAATTTTGAACATCAGCAGTTACGTATCGACTGCTGGATGTAGAGCTCCTCTAGATTCGTGCATCGCCGAACACAAAATGCTTCCCAAGAAAATAATGGATGATTTACAAAATTTTAAATAGTGTACAGTTAGTTACCCTTTCATGTTGTCAAATCAGCTTAACATTTTATACAAAGGTCGTAGAACTGCAGAGCCAGTGTTGTTAAGTATTTAAATACATGTATTTAGAAATGTATTTTAAATACTTTTTATGTATTTAAATACATAGTTAAATACATAAGCTTAATTTGTATTTAGTGTGTATTTAAAATACATTTCTTCTGACATTTTAAATACAGTAGTTCAAATACATTTTTGGGCAGTGTTAAGATCCATTTTTGCTAAATTATTCCATAAATGCTCTTACATTTATTTTATTTTGTTACAGTAACTATAAATGCGCATTTTTATACATTTTTTGAGCATATTTCCGGCTGTTCATTTGTATTTACATTTTGGTTTATGTACTACATGCTTATTTTGAAGCTAATTGTTACAGTTATAATGATCCTACGACACTTTTAAAGGACTTGCGATTATCTTAACGAAGGTGTACAATTCATAGTTTTTAAAAAAGTTCTGACATTCTAAACAATTTTTAAGGTACTAAGTAGTTTGTCGACATTTTTAAAGAAGTCGCAGTTATCTTAAACTTAAGCTGTTGTTTCAAAAGGAGTTAAGGAGCTTCTAAAGAACGTATGATAACTCTAATGCAACACAAATAACTTGAACTGATATATATGAAGTTGGGAAAGTAACTAATGAAGTTTTTAATTAGCTACTTCGTTAGATCAAGTTAAAAAGTAAAGTGTCTAATGTGTCGACATCTTTGCCTTGGGATTATTTTTTAGAAGTTTGAAACTTACATCAGCCTGTTGTGTTTTGAAGTATCACTTCAATTTCTAAAGACTTGTTTGCAAAGTAGTTGGTAAATTTCGGAAAGTTGCAAAAATTTTACGATTTCATGAAGCAAAGAAAATAATTCCTAACACTTTTTGAGATTGTTTTAAGTGTTAAAACCATAAACTTAGGTTTAGTGTATAAAAGTCAGCCTATGTATTTGAGGCTTTTCGATACAAATAACTTAGATATTTTTCAAATAATTGAAAACTTCACAACTTTGGGCAATAAAACAAAGATTTTAGAACTTCAATAGAAAGTTTCCATTAGAAATTAGATTTCATTTTCTTAAGCTGATTTAGAAATTTCAAAAATTGAATAATTTCAACAATTTCATGAAGAAAATAATAGGAATTCTAATCTTCCTGGGGTTATGCTTAACATTGCTGCAATTAAGAATAATTTACAACTTAAAATACTGTTTAAATACAAAAACGAAATACTTGTTATTTGTATTTAAATACATTGTCCAGAGAAGTATTTAAAATACATTTTGTAAAAAGTATTTGCGTTTGTATTGAAATACAGTTTTAAAAGTATTTTTAACAACACTGTGCAGAGCGTTATATTTATTACCTGTCCATAGCGTAGATGCAATTTATTTTCAATAGTGCTTTATTTGTTACTGTGGAATCGCTATGTGAACGTTATTTTCCGTACTTCCTGTATAACGTATTAATACCGTGTATCGCATTTAAGATGAAGACGCCCCCACATTTACGCTATTTGAGGAAAGACAGATTTGAATTTTCGCAGTCATACAGGTTGATGGATCACATTTTACTCAAATGAGATCTGAAATTCAAACTCAGCCTACTACGAATTCACAAAGATGCTGAATGTTCCATATTTTACTTAGCGATAGAGTCAACTTAAACTCTGAGTTTATTGGACAGAGTTCTATTCAGTAATCATAGAATTAAAATGTCATTGATTCTAAAAGAAAGACATTGAATTAACCCGGTTGTGTGGTGATAATGTTCATAGTAGCAGAGCAGTTACTGTACAGTTTTACATGAGACATCCCACATGAGTAATAGGAGTACGTGAAACTGGCAGTGTTATTAACCGGAATCGTCAACCTCGTCGCTCGTCGCATACACCCAACGATATATTGGCGGCAAATCAAGCAAATCAAAATATGAACCTTCCAGATTTATCGTCAGAACTGAATGCTAGCAAGGATGGAAGATGTTCTGTTCTTCACGAGACTGAAGTTCTTAAATACGTTAAAATAAGGTGATGATAATAGATTTCACTATTGTAATTGGGCCTTTTGTCCTTTGTTCTTCTGAAAACAGTCCTTTTGAACTGTGGCCATCGAGGTAGTCCGATATTATACCCCTCGATTTTAATAATGTAAGGCCCAGAAATCGAGATGAACTTTGTGCTACAATAAGGCAAGCCTGTTAAGAGGGCTCATGACAGGCAAGCGGAGCTGGCTAGTGAAATTAATAACACGACGTTCTCTACACTTCTTCGACTTTTTTCGACTTCGACGTTCCGTTCGAATGCAGAGGTGACGTTTAGGAATTGAGCCGCGTGAGGGCGACTCTTCTCGGATGAAAAAAATGCATTTTCTATTTTGCACTTTACATGCTTATAAACGCATTTTTATAACAAACAATCGCATACTTAAGTGCATGATTAATATGCGCAAATGGTTAATTGCATTTCATTGTATAAACTGTTACGATAACTACAGTTTACTCTTGACCAAAAATTAAATTTTCAGTTAACCCCAAAGAAAAAATTTTTCCTAGTAGTTCAGTGAAAACCACATCAAAATTAGTAAATTTTTAAAGGAATTGCCTGCAAAGACATTTCCGACTGGGACGTGAGTCCTCTTAAGGAATCGCCATCATGGGACTTATAAGAGTTGCTACACATAATCTTAAAAGAAATGAAAAGTGTATTCGAATAAACAGAGTTGAGAATAGATCACACAAATTAAAAATTATTAATAATTATATTGTGGTGTTCGTTCTCGGGGACCAGGATGAATGTTGTGGTGGTTTTTCTGATGACCTCCCCAGGATTAAATGAAACACGTTGTGTTTATGAATTGTCGACGTTTCGTCTATTCGTTTGTAGACATATTCATGACAGAGTGGAATATTTTTTCCAGTTGTTACTATTTGAGTTACCAATTCTGTTGAAACCAATGCATATCGCTCTTTGTGGTAACCTTGTTGGTTTGATGTCCCTTTGCCGGGCTTAGTGAGTAGCTTCTTTATTAGATTTGATGTTATTCTAATAGAATTGAGTTACCTCTGAACCTGCAAACCAAAAGAGAGCTATTCTATTAGAATAACATCAAATCTAATAAAGAAGCTACTCACAACGCCCGGCAAAGGGACATCAAACCAACAAGGTTACCACAGAGAGCAGATGCATTGGTTTCAACAGAATTGGTAACTCAAATAGTAACAACTGGAAAAAATATTCCACTCTGTCATGAATATGTCTACAAACGAATAGACGAAACGTCGACAATTCATAAACACAACGTGTTTCATTTAATCCTGGGGAGGTCATCAGAAAAACCACCACAACATTAATAATTATACTTTTTCCTAAATTTGGTCATTTACCATAAATTGGTTCCCGTAATTTTCCTTTTTAAGAGGAATTTATTTTACTGAAATATTTTAAGTAGTGACGATGACACTGGTGAATTCACAATTTTCAAAAAATTTCATTGCACAATAACTATCAATAAAATAAACTTGTAATAATTTTGTGTTATAGACCAAAATAATGGAAAAATTAAAAATCTGAATTTTAGCTGAAAGTCTGTTTATGAAGTTGGAATAATATTCTAAACAACTTTTTCCAATAAATTTTTTCGATATCTCTTACGAGAAGCAAAATATCGAAAATTGACTTTATTTGTGAATTCGTAGCAGGTTGAGTTTAAAGTTAAGATTTCAGCAGATTATCTTAAAAAATATGATTCATCAACTTGTATTGCTGTCCAAGCCTGCCTGCGTAAGTTCTTGATTTCTCCAACGCCTTAAACCCGGAAAATCAGAGTCTTAACACTTCTACCGAACTTTCTTTTTCTATTCCATACATCAAACATCCACTGGTTTAAAACCCTTCTAACGAACTCTTAAACATTCCACTTCAGAAAGTTCCTGCACTAAATATTATTCAGTCAGTCCAAAGGATGCCGTAGGGGAAGGTGGATCCTGTCAGAAAATTGTCATAAACTTGATTTTAGTATACCGCCCCAATTGAGTACCCACTCACCGTTGTTGTAATAAATTCAGCATCATATCAAGGTGTTAGTACATTGTTGTAAAGCGATAAAATACAGGCCTAATAGTACCAACTTTTCTAGGCTAATGCTGAAGTCGGTCGTGTACATATTTCCTAATTTACAAAAATCTTCGATGATGTTGCTCCGCGCGACAATTCTGCGGCTACAAGGCATTACATATAATTATTTACGTTATTTCTGGTTAATGAAGGAATGTAGATGTCAATTCTTTTATTTCCCGAGTTAAGGCTAAATAATAAACTGAAGAGAAATCCGAGGTAATAAGTTAGGTTTTTTGACCTCGATTTTGATGTTTACGTGTTAGTTGGTAATAACGAGCGCAAACCAATCAGGCAGTAAAATAACTAAAAACTATCCGTAAACTTTTGAAATGCAGTAACAAGGCAAAACAAGTGAATGAACAATGAGATAATTGAGTACTCATCAAACTGATTATCGAGAAGTAGGATAATCCACATGTTTTTTTTGCATTAGTTGAGTGGAGCTCACACTCGCAGCGAGGTTAACAAAAAAATTGCTGAGAAAAATAAATACGAACATAAAGGAGTGTTCTTTTTAATACATTGTAAGCAGTAACCGTTGAGTAAAAAACTAATTTTCTAAATTATCTGAACAAATAGGGCCCCACTGGAACTTATTTATATATTTAACACGTTTGTGTTCCTTTTGCTTTATTTAGGCCCCATTATATTTACTGTTCAATCTGTTGCAGATCACACCTTTTTAAACTAGTAAATTGGTGTTGTGTTTAGTTAAATATAGCATCAAACCTTCCACACGTGTTTTGATGTTGGGATTTTATTTTACAAAGTATGATTTTTGCGTAGTTCTATTGTCTGCTCTGGTATGCGCAAAGCTCGCAGAAAATAATAAATGTACATAAAATGTACTTACCAGACAGTCGGTAAATCTTGCACCTTACCCCAGACAACTTCCATATGCAGTTCCAATGAATATCAATCAGGCACAAAAGGCCAATAACAATGAATTATAGGAGTTGTTAGCGACTCTCCTTTGAAATTTTTCTTCTTATTTTGCGCCTATGTGGTAAGGTTGCTTTAGCTATCTTAACAATGGTCGTAAAAGGCATTTTCTTCGATAAATTAAAGACGATGGCTTGTTTGCGAGTTGTTTATAGGTTGGCGAGTACCTTACATTGATTTTTCTTTTGTTGAGTACACATTAGAAATACCAGTAAGCGCGCAAATGTATTTTGCAATTAAGCTGGATGTACGAGTCACCTCGTCTCAATGTAATTGAAATCAAAAGTGTTACTGCGACGCTGGAAATTTAACGTACCCTTTATGTTTCACGCTTCGTTTTCCTCTACTGTGACTGTATCTTCCGCGGAAATAAATCGAGAATTCCGAACTACAATAAAAATTAGGAGTCATGGTAGATGCTCTGATCGGTTGTGGTGTGGAGAGAAGATGACATTGAGTTTTTGAAAGTAATTTTTAAACACAGCGATACGAAATATACTTTTGTTTTAGGGCACATCGAGAAATGTTAATTTCAAGTCGAAACATTGGTGAAAGTTCAGTGTTATTCAGCTCAAATGGATGATTTCGTAGATGATGAGTGTGTAGTGGGAAAATTAGACATGAAATGGATTCCAATCCATTTTTCGTTGTGACCGTGTTAAGAAAACTTATCGCACAACGTCGTATATGTGCAAATGTAACCTATACACCCCTGTAGAACATTTTCCACCATTGTAAAATTCCTCTCACGCATACCGACCATTATGCATGTTCCTGCACCATTATTCATACGTATAATAACGTAAAAGCGAACGGCTTTCGGACACTATGCAGATCTATCTATGTTTAATATTATAATGCGATCCAGTTTTCTGCCACCATCAAGCTCAAGGAAGTAGCAGAGTGTGTGAGTGGCAATGGCGGTCATTGACTAAACGACCTTGCGAGTACGCTTGCCTCTCGTTCTTGCATTCAATTTTGCTGCTGGAAGTTATTGCATCGATTTCGCTTCTACCGTGAAATTCTCTGCTAATTCCTGAGACGATGATAATGGGGAAGGTGATGATGATGGAGGGAACAAACTAAGAGACACTTTTGATTAGACGTTAGTGGGAAATCAGTGGTGTACGGTCTCTCACAAACTGTGTATGTTATTACTAAGCTCTGTACGGTTATGGATAATATTCAGCATTCGTTATTAATTCTATATTGACGGTTGTGGGAATTCTAACCCGTTCTGGAGGAATATTGATATGCATTTCTTCTGTCGAATTTTTTGATTAATCCAGCCTTTAGCTGTGAGAAAATCTATATCGGAAAATTGCGGCCGGAAAATGCCTGAAACTTTTTGAGAACACTGATTTATGAAATAAATGTAGCAAGTAAACCAGTTTGATTTTGGGAATTTGTATGCAGAGTTTGTTTGTGGTCTCTTATTTTGCTCAATCAATATTGTGTTTAATGGAAAATAAAAAACCGGTGAGCTTGCCACCGAGTTACCATTACTAACGTAATGTTTCTCTATTTTTATACGATTATTGTTTAAACTAGAAACGAGAGAAAAACGACAATTTTGTATGCTACCGTTAGCGTATTTAACTTGACGCAAACTAGAACCGCCCTAGATTCATTACGTAACACAAACAGTTTTAATTGGGCCTTTATTTGCTACGGCATTATTTTCCAAGCAGGGGTCCCGTGCAATACATCAAACTAGCGCTTCGAATTAGGCGTTTCCTTTGATTATTGATTCAAGAGGGACCATGAGTTCATTTTTAATGCCGTACCTTTCTCTCGTTTACTGATTATGAGATCGAGTCGAGTTGATAATCATAGGCTGTACCGGCATTTCCCACAAATACCGCTTAAGTCTATAAAAACCTTATTCACAAAAACCTTTACATCGAGAATATTCCCATGTAAGTTATTGAACCCTCTAATTGTTGCATGACTTCTTCATTCCGATGCTCGCGTTCGATTTCTAATATTATCGTTTTGAGACTAACGGCGCGGAACTTGTGTCGAATTTCCGATCGGGCTTCTTAATGGTTTCGGAATGTTTTTCAGGTGCTCCTTCAAATTACCCGAAAACTTATTTGACAATTATGAAGTCACGCAAAAACGAACCGGGCATTATGGGCTATGCACAAACTGTGATTAAAGGAATTTTACTGACAATTTATAGGCATGGTTGGTTCTGTCGACAACTCATCATCCTGAATTAATTATTTAACGGCAATATCGGGGATAGAAAAACCTGTAGAATTTCGTCATTAAATTTCTGTGTTAAGGAAGTTTAATAGCGCTTTAAATTTTTGGCTTCCAGCTTTCCGGTATTATTCTGAAGAGGGCAACTTGGCAACGGATACTGTTTAAAATTTAGCGTTTTACCTTAGAACGTAGCATATTTGTCCCGGTTGTGTGAGGAATTTTCCCGTGTTGAATTAATTATTGTTAGTTTTTCTATAATTGCCATGCGAATTTTCTGTACGGATCGTTACATTCTGTACTTGTGAAAACCCTTTCAAACTAACAGACAAATTGGCAGTAGGTATAGAATTATGTAGTTGGTTCAACGCGTATCACACACAGTGTTACGTTAGCGGCATTTCGCTAGTTAGCAGGATTTTGAACAACCATTAAAAACTTGATTTAGTTCACAGGTAACGTTATACTTTACAACAAAGTTTAAAACCAACTGTTCTTAAAATAATCACTTGGCCAAATAGTATACTTAAAAATTTCATTAATAGGTCTTAAAAATCTATTTTAATTTTTCTTTAGATGAAGTACTACTTGGAGAACTCAGTCACTCCCTGTTCGTTGCCACAAGATAAATAGGCAATGTTGCCACAAGATAAATAGGCAACGTTGCCAAGTTTCCCCCCTATACTTAATTTTTTTCCCATTTTCTTAAAACTTTCACCCTCCCTGTATAAAGTTAGAGTTTCTACTAATTTTCCTCATTGAGAATTTTTTTTGTAATCACATAAAACAGGCATCATAATTGGTAAGTTAATTGACTAATTAGATAGCGATTGGTGCAGCCAGTTAATTTCCCTTCTCATTTTTGGGGGACTTAGATTCTGGAGATTTTGACTTTTCTTGACCAGGGACAACTGATCCCTGGACCCATTGTGTTCCAACATCTGATGACTAATTTGGAACCATTTCAGAGACGGTGAAATCAGTTCCTGGTTCCAAGCTCGTAATACGTCAATTGACGTTATGTGTTTTATTTAAAGTAAAGGTAATGCCACACGTTAGAAGAATGAGACCAATCTCGAAGATTTAGATAGAGGTAGTGGCATTGAGTGCATTTTGTTAGTGTTCAAATGGGTGATATTGATATTGAGGAAAGCACTTCTGAGTCAAGTGTGGTGGATGATTTGCTAGGCATGACAAGCAGTTTTCTGAGGTTAATTTTTCGTTGCCATTTGTATGTTTCCTGTGTGAATTTGCTTTTAGTTTCGTTTATTACAAGATCAGGCGTCATAATTGACGCTGTCTTCGTTTTCTGTCTTCATCAGGCGGATTCTATCACGAAGTTCATCGTAGGAGTAACTACAGTTGAAAATATTTAATACAACCCTGTGCAACGTTGTCCGAAATCGATAATGTTCTAATCATCACGTTTCCTGAAATGTCTCCTTAAATTTTTCTCTGCACAAGTGATATTTTTTAAAACATTATATTGTAACGCGAAATGTAAACAGCAGCGCGTATCGGACGGTGGCTTACCTCAAAAGAACGCCGCTACGCTAATTGAGCAATAAAAACCGTTTCGAGCCTGCCGCCAACATCTTATTAAAGAAGGAATGATTTATTACCTTCCCGACCTCTCCAGAAGAAACATTATTAGAAAGGAATGACCTGGAATCATCGCGAATACAATGGAGATATGTATATAAGCAGGCTTGCGGTCGGAGAGGAGATTAGACGTGAAGCCGCGAGTGAATAAATAAGGCGAAAGACGTACTAGTGAAATAAATTAACATTTAAGAGTGATATAAATTAATTAGTTAGGAAATAGTTAAGTGTGTTATATAAATTAGTTCAGTAATAGTCTAAGATAAATTAAGTAGTGTGTAGTGTACAATTAGGACAGTGTAAATAAATTAGAAATAAATACCTATTACAATATGTAAGACTTAAATTAAGTTTCTTTTATAACTGGAAATATCCAAAGTACAGAAGTTTTTTTCCAGTTAGAGCTTCCACACGGTATAAATATCTCCTTTATCGGAAAGGAAATCACGATCTGAGACTCTTTATGGCCTACGTGTCGTTTACATACGTACATCAAAAATTTTTGTGTTATTATAAGTGATCAATCTTAATTTAGTTCTTAGTCCGTTCGGAACATAGGCGTGATTTTGTTTTGTTTGCATTCCCGACGACAATTTATGTCCTAGCTAAATTGAATTCCTATCTTGGCTTGTGGTGCTTCTCGTGACAGCAACAGGTTTTGAGAGTTGGTGCTGGTAGTGTCCCCATAAAGCTGTCCGCATCGTTGCAGGGACAACGTTTAGCTTTTATTTCTGGTCTAGCAGCTATATAATGTAATTTATGCAGATGAAACTCAAACGATAGCGATCTAGTAAATTAAAAAGGAAAGAAATAGGCACGAAGAAAAATGCAGTCACTTGCTTAGAGGACGGTAGACATACATAGTGGTATTGGGCCAGCAACGATTTTCAGTGCTGATATAATACAAAATAGCATTTAATTGACAATTGTTTTGTTGATATCCAGGCATGTTCGAAATAAATCAATAAAGCCCGAGGCAGAATTTGGGTATTAACGGCATCTAGTACAGTGAATTTCATAAAATATAATTTAGTATGGGAAAAGTCAAACACATATTGTTAAATTTGTTTGGAATGAACATAAAACCCATCGCGGTGTATATTATAGCTATACGAATTAATACATGTTCTTTAAAACTTATTTACATGTAGAAATATAAGTGAATAAATACTTCATGTGTTAATATACTAAACTATTTGCGTTCTTGGTGAATGTATTTATGGTAACTGCCCGTTCTAAAGAGCTTTTAAATGAGAAAAATTGGACCATTTGCGTCAGTATTATAATTTAAAAAGTATGAACTACACGTGGCACAAAAACGTAATAGTAAAGCAACCGCAATGGAAAACAGGATATCGGGTCATGTGGCTGTTAACAAATGCATCTGTATAAAGTAGGTATTACTTTTTCAATTACCACCAGTTTCCCTATCTAAGCGTTTCGGTCGCCAATTTTTTGCGGTACTAGAGTATCATAACCGTTATGAACTAAATCACGAAAATGTAACGCCGACCAAAAGATTTAATTGTACATTAACCGTGAAAGGTTTTTTTCTTATTGTAGAAATCTCATAACTGTATGGTACCGATTTTGGCTTAAATTGTTAAGTAAAAGTTGTAAAACGCGAACAATAGATAGTAACATCGGAAGTCGACAAAACCGACTTTCGACCGATTCCAATATGCTGATGCGTTTTGAACAGATCGCCTGTCGCTGATAATAGACTTCAAGTATTTTTCTAATAACTACCAATTCGAGGCATAAGATTTATGTTATAACGGGAGCGTGCCCCGAACAGGCTGAAAGTGCAGTTAAACGCCAAACTAATTATTTGTTCATTAGAGTTAAAATTCAGCTCAGGCTCGGATCTAAAAGAGAAACTACAGAGAAAAACGTCTATAAACGACGAAGTACAGTTCGATCAATGATTATTAGTTAACCGAGAATTGTTGCATTAGGTAATAACAGTAATAAAAATATATTATGATAAATTGAAACAATAGGTTAACCAACTTTACGCTGTCGTACTTCTTATTAAGTTTTTTAAAGTAAATAATTACCGACCGATTGCCGCTGAAAATGGAACCTAACTCAGGTTTATGATATGTGTTACTGTATGTTTAATCCATCGTTTTATATCTTTAGCTTATATGTCTAAATTTTATAAAATTTCTGACGTTCACGAAGTTAAATATATTCTGTCGCCTGCTTCGTTTTCACTATTCGTTGTGGAACTATTAAGGGTTTGTTGTTAAGATTCGTAGCTATCACAAGAAGGAAATTGGTTTTTAAGAAATAATTTGTGCAAGTTCTCCATAGTGTTGGAGAAGTATTCCAGCAAAAACGTGGCACAAAATTACAGTATACTTATTGAAAATTACATTTCAATGCATTAAGGTCTACTTGTTTTGAAAATTGCATTGTAAGACATTAAAGTGTACTTAATATAAATTTAAATATCTGAAAACCTATTGCGTTTTGTATAATGCATGTTAGGGTTAAATTTACTACTTACCAATTGTTTAATCTGATCTCCGAAGAAATGTATCCAATTACCTTTAACCCCGTGCATCAATAATTATCACCAAATGTCATTGTAGTGTAAACTTTCATGAACCATCATGTTATTACGTATACTCTAAATAGAAATGTAATAGGGCCGATTGGGGTAATTAAGGTTACCACTTAATGTACCCTTTCCAGAATTATTTTGTTTTGAATACATTTGGTTTCTACAGATGTCTTTTGTTAATGATGTATCTTTGGGATATCTTCTCTCGATTATTGCAAACTAAAGTATGAGTCGCTATTTCTGTGTAGGCTGCGTGTGTCTACTACCAAAATATCTAAATCTACCTGCTTTGCTCACCTAACCAATAGTGGTGTTAAAGTTGTAACTCTGAGGAATTTCTGGGCTGACGAGATATTAATCGGATAGCCGCCTAGTGCGGTGGGTACAGATATGACGAGTATGTACATTTTCTTTTTTCGGTTTCATAATAATCTACCAGAAATCTTAACTGTCGACATGAGATGCACTGGCAGATAATCTCGTTAACCACCTAACATTTCTTAATAAGTTATTAGGATGGCAACAAAGTGTAAAAGAGCCGCATATGAGTAGTTGCTCGCGCTCGAACTAATTACATTTCTTTTTCCGGTTTCAAACTGAAAAGAATACCACATGCAGTGTCACTGTCTCATAGAAGTTCTTCGTTACTGTTACTTCTTTGTAATTAAATCACTCGACTGGATTCTAAAACGGAGTAGACAAGATGGTTTTCTTTAATATTAACTCTAATTTTATCGTTTCTTTTTTGGTTCAAACCGTGTACCTTCGTTGAATTATTCATTTTGATAACTCGCCGGAGCCGGTAAAATATTGCGTATATCCGCATTATTTCTAGTAATAAGGATGCAGATGCAGATAGGTACGTTAAGCCGTTAGGTCAGTTTCCTTTCTGTTTTATACTTCCACGTAATATCATTTCAATGTCTAAATATACAATATCCCACGATGTGCACCAGTCAAACCAGTGCTTTTAACTATTATGTAAATATCTTGGGGTATATCTGAGTTCAATAAGAAGTTATAATTTTATATTGATTATATGGATCAATCTCGCTAAATTACAACGGCGATTTTAACATTCTCTAATTATTTTTGCAAAGCTATTTTCTCCTTCAGGCCTTTTGACATCAATTATGCATCATTAGATGGATTTGACGTGCGTTTCATTTTGGTTCTTTTTATTACTCACAAATATAATTCACGCATGTAAGTCTCTTTCAGAATATATGTCGTGTTTATTATTTTGCTTTATAAAACTGTTTATAGCACTCCGGTTCCGAATCGCAATAAATCAAAGGATTATTGTTAGAGGAACCGCCGGCGAAGTCCGATCCAAATGGACCGTATTCGGAAAATTCAAATTTTATTTGAATATTTAAATATCCATTTAGAATGAATATTTTATATTTTGTATTGGGGCATGTCGGTTTTACCAGGGAAAAGTGTACAACTCAAATATGCTGTGGAACTGTTCGAAGAAATTGTATTTAGGAAATATTACAACTGATTCTAAATGTCTAAATGTTCCGTTATAATTAAAAATAATCATGATAGTTGTGAGGAATTATTTTAACTTATCGCTGTTCACGAGTTAACTTTTGGTTTTACTATTTTAAGATCATTCGTCTGTTTGGTGTGCTTCGCTTCTTTTATTATTTTCTCGTGTGTAGTTATATTTTCCAAAAACAGTGCTTTTCCATGCTACGTGGTATACCTTCAGAGATTTATTTGGAAGTATGAACAATAATTAATAGTAACGAAATATACAGGGTTATTCACGCTATACGGCAAGGAATATTGGGGCTCACAGTTGGGGGTCTATTACAGTTACTTTTTTTTTAATTATTTGCATATTATACAGGGTGAACAATACAATACAATATTAAAAAAGAATATGTCTGCAACACCATGGCTCTTAGTATGGGTCATACTGTATTACGGCTTCAGCCTTATTACTGTGTATTTAACCCAAAACTTAAAACAAAAGTCAGAACTGCAAATATTTCGCCAACGCTTTCTGCAACTATACTTGAGTGTATAAGAAAAGCTGCTCAAGAAATTCCATTCAGCACTTGGCGAAATTCCGTTGAGCACGTTATTAGAGTAGAAGATTCGTACAAAACTTTACAAACTGTTAACAGCTTAATTATTAACTTTGATGACAGTGATAGTGACAGCGATATAGAATTGTAGGTATGGGCATATTATATTAGAGTATGTGTAAAACCAACATTCGTTATTATTAAAATTAAAATCGCACAAATTGATAATATTACGTGACCCAAAACTAATTACTCAATAACATGTTTTCTTTTCAAGTTTTTGTGGTGTTGTTATTCATTTACGTTTAATGCACGTAATGTATTTAAATCCGTCCCTGATTTTACGGGCGCATACACTTTCGTCCGCCCGAATAACTTAACTATCAAAATTGTATTAAGACATATTAAAATTGTTGGAAATGGTGAAATAATAAGGATAAAAAAGTGTTTCGAAACGCAAGGGGGCAAGGATCAAACATGTACTCACTGAGCCTAATAGCATCATCGGAATTTGCTGTAGCATGTGAAATTTGTATTGTAATTGCGTGGAATGGGTTTTCAAATTAAGGTTAAGACTACTTGTACTACCATCGGACGAAAGTGTATAGTTGAAAATTAAGACGCCGGACGAAAGTGTATTACAAAATTTAGTCAAAAATGAATTACGGACGAAACTGTATTTACCGGTTTTTACTTAATTTTACCTGAACAGCACGTCAATTCGGTATGGAACCCCGCTGCGTTATATGTGGAAGGGTACTTTACTGATTACTGCAGTTAAGAAGGCAATCGGTAGAATTTGAAAAATACAATAACAATGGCAATAACATGAAAATATTTCAAAAATTTAAATAGGTTCCATAATTTACCTGCAACGTATCTGTAAAATTAATTTGTGTAGACATGGACTAACGTTTAATCACACAAGCATGAAAAGTTGAGTAGAAAATGAAACTCTACCGATTGTTAACAATTATATCTCCCTGGGGAAAACCTTCTCCGTTCCGTTAATTCGAAATTCTACTTTCACTTTCCTTCTTATTTTGAAAACACCTTACTTCTCTGAATCTTGTAGCAACTCCACAACTTCCTACGGTGGAGTATTTTTCTCCAGTTTCATTGACTCGAGGGAATGCGAGAAGGTATTTTCGTGTCCTCTGAGGGCTCCTAAAAGAGACTATTGCGAAGTCTAAATTTGAAACAAGAATCTTTTAACGTTTATGTAAATATTTTTGGGAACATTTCCATTCGCGAAAAATTAATGTCACTAATCTCGCTAGTAGTAATGTTAAACGCACCTGTTGTGTTGGAAGTTTAAATAAACCATGAAAGACTACATTGCAGTAGCGGTATCTCTACTATTCATATGATTATACATTACAGATGAAAACTTAAGACTGTTACCTATCGGGATAAAATAAGAAGGTTTTGAAATGATACATGACGTTTTAATACTAACTGTTGTTTATAATACAAGCTGGTATAGCAATACTCTCACAGAGATAATAATGGCCGTAAAGAAAGTATGAAGTTGAGGGAAACTAATTTTTCTACTGGGACTAATGCAACTGGTCATTATTTTACGGCCCCACATGTTGTAAGTGTATACAGCTCACGTAAAATGATATCACAAACGAATATTCGTAGAGATACTTTATTCGAGTGTAAAAATTGCATGTTTTTAACCGGTTCGTAATAACCGCCAGGAGCTAAACCAAAATGCTTTTGTCGAATTTTCGAGATTTTTTTTGCCTTTCTCCTTGTAGACTTTTTTAGCCTGTCTCTGTCCTCATTTGTTCCCATCACTTGTTATTTATGCAAATTTGCGACTGATGGTTTTGAGATTTTAACGATACCTCGAACTTCGCAACATACTTCTAAAAGTAATAGAGCTACAAACTGTTAGTAATCACTAAGTAAGATGCGGTGTGTCTTTTCGTAAGGTATTGCACTTTAGTAGAGATTTGTTATCTGCACGAAAGAGTGCTAATACTATCCGCAATAAAACTGATCGTAACTCGGTATCAAACAAAATGAAGTACGCGAAGAGGAAGCATAATTATAATGTGAAAGTATACTTACCAATGTGATAAGGTAATATTCAAATTACAAATGCTCTCGCATGTAACGAACACGAGTCCTCTTTAACCGAAGTGGACTTTGAATAACTAACGAACACATTCCTGAAATGGTTGACATAGGGCATTAATATGATGGAGTATTGGAAAGTACATTAATCATCCATACAGGTTATTGACACGACAAACATATATCATACATGCTTTCAAAATTTTTACCAAATCTTTATTAATTCCGGTGAATGTAACACTATAGAGCGAAAATGAATTCAAAATTATGGTGTGACGCCAAACTTTAAGAGTTTACTGTGTTTGACCTGTTTATTAATTCATTATGTAAATAATTGTGTCTTGTAAAATCAGAATGTTTGTGACTGAACTTAAATTTTAATTTAGCAGCTTTTGCAGGCGTTTAATTGCTAAAGAAGTTTAAGTAATTAGTTGAATATTACACTCTAACTTGGTAACTAATATTTCATGTAAATTGGAATTTTGGAAACATTTTCAATTAAAGCGCAAGGGTGAAATAACTGCGATCCATACCAATATGTAAAGTTAGGTTCGGTAATTTATCATGGTAGTTTTGCGAAGTTCCGTGATTATACAAGGCGTGCAGATGACCCTGAACCCGTCATTTCCTCCCAGATGAACCTTTCACGATCCCATTTTTCCCCTTGTAAATATTTATTTAAAATTACCGTCGCATCTACAACAGGGTCCCTTCCTGTTACGTGATCAGTCCGAATAGCGAAGTTACCTATTCCTTTTGTTTCTGAATGCCTATCTATTTTGACACAGCTCGTTAAGCCTTCCACTTCTGTTTCTGGGAGATAAGACCTTTTTTCGCGCTATAGGATTTCAGAGGACTTGTCGACATTAACTCCGGTTAGATCTCCGAAGAAACGTCCAGAGATTAATAGCTTTACTTCCCAGTTTGTAAAGTATTATAATTCAAAGTTGTCGCTCCGGAAATAAAACCCGTAAACTGAGAAATCATTCTCCTCGTAGGTGGGACGTTTGAAATTGAAAGAATTGTGTGTTGAAATATTTCAAGACGCTCCGGGCTCTTTTGAAGTATGGTTAGTGAGGAAAAGTAACAAAATCGAACATCGTGGATGTGTGGAAAATATTTCGAGGGTGCGTGTGTATCTGCCGTTCTATTCAGTTAGGCTACGTTTATTTTTCCACGAACTTCGGCGGGGAAAATAAAGGAAAACTCAGGTCGGACAACATAATACTTAGAGATAGACGGGAAATGACAAGGTTACAAGGACTTTTAGGAGGATGTTTTTCAGAGAGACATATGTGGAGATTATGACGTAAGCGTCTTTTATATAAACAGTTTTACTTCAATCATTTCTCCAAATCTCAGAAATTTCTTTGAGAATTCTTGCACTACAATTCTAAAGTATTCGTTTTTTCTAAGCCAAAAATATGTTTTTGATTTCTATCACATTTTATACATATGCGAAAATATCTACGTTATACGTACGTTAATAAACAAGTACGTTTTACTATTTACCGGATCGCAGAGCGATGTTTTTAATCTTGCGTACTTTTTCTTGTAATTTCCGTGAATCTTCCGCTTTCTTTTCGCTAACATCTCATAACTTCTTTATGAATTAAAAATGTTAAAGTATGTAACAGTAAATCCTAGATCATCAACGTTATGAACGTTGCCTTACTCTGAGTGAACTTCCAATACCCCTTATAATTATTCAACAAAAAACTGTGTGAAATCTCACACAGATACCAAACGACTTTCATTTACATACAAATGTAACAAATGTGTGGTTACTTGAATTTATTCATCTCGTTATTTAATGACGACGTCTGCAGCAATTAAACGATGTTAATGTGAGCATTTAGCGTAGAAACAGGAACTTGATCTGGTTAATGCATCGAAATTGCTCTTTATTATATATTATACCAGATCGATTTTTTCACAATATTCCCATGTTGATACTCATCAGTACTTCGCCAGTGCGTGCATTTGCATCGGTGGAATATAATTTTATTATCCGTTGCAAATTAATTTGAGTAGGTATCCACAAAGCATATTTTGTTGTTTTGAATAATTTGCAATATGAGACCAATTACTAGCAATATTGGTCACAAGTTCAGTTTCGAAACTTTCAGATTGTTTGCCTTGAAATTTGCTTTTCTATAATTAGCCGTTTAATGTAGTTTTTCGGTAATCTGAGGTTATGTCTTGTCGAATATGGTTTTTGATTGACACCACGAAAAGGAAATGATCTTCTACCAATCCACTGTGCTAGAGAGATTTATTCTGTAAAAATGTTAATAGTCGATTTACCTGATGGATTTCTTGTTGTAATAATTTATTTTATTTTATTTTTATTTTTATTTATTCAATTACAGTCTTACAAAACACCTAACAAGAGGTAATTAAATTATAAGACTAAAGTTACAAATTACTAAAATAAAATAGTCAAAATAAGACGAAACAAGCACAACACATTAAAATGAAATAAAATAAAGTGGCAAACCTTGTCAATATGCTACATCAAGTTATTAATATCTTTAATTGTCTAAAAGTAATATGGAAGAAGTTAACACTTTTATTTGTAAACACATTATTGCAATGTTCCAGCATTTGAATCAGAGGACAATTTAAAGATTTCCTAATACTAAATAATTTATAATTTTGACATGTACTTTAGGTACATGAAATTTTATGTCATTAATTATTGAACAATTATTGTACTTATAATATTATTTAATAAATAATAAATGAAAATCACAGAGCATTGCATTGCAAACTCTATCACAGAGTTTTTGATACTTATATTTATCTAACATACTTTGATAAGAAATGAGGTAAGGATAGGTGCTATTGTCTTTTAGGTACAGAAACAGAAGAAATTTGTTCTGGATGTGCTCGATTCGTTCACTATGACATTGGGCCCTGGGTGACCATATTGCTGACGCATATTCTAGGTGGGGTCTAACTAGTGTATTATAAAGTTTTATAACTGTACTCAGTTGTTTAAATTTTTTGGAGTTACGAATAATAAAACCTAATTTTTTATAGGCTTTATTTACTATAAAATCATAATGTGAGTTGAACTTTAAATTGCATTGCATGTGTACACTCAGATCCTTTACATCTTGCTTTTTTTGGAGAACTGAATTATTTATAGTATATTCAAAGACAAATGGACTTTGCTTTCTAGTGTACGTTACTATGACATATTTATCTATATTGAGGCGCATTATATTCTCCGAAAACCACCCTGCAACCGAGTCAAGATCCTCCTGAAGCAAAAGGGCATCGGAAAACGATACAACCTCCCTACATATTTTAAAGTCATCTGCAAAAATCAAACAAGATGAGTGCTTTACACAGTCAACATGAGTGTTAATAAATACAATAAATAACAACTGGCCCACATTACTCCCCTGCTGGACCCCTGAGGTAGCTACATACGGTTCTGAGTAAAAATTACCTATTTTTACTTTCTGTAGCCTGTTAGAGAGATAAGACATAGTAAAGAATAAACAGGTCTGTTTGGAAAATCCTAGTTCTGCAAGGCGCTTGATCAGGATACTGTGATCTACTATTAAATCAAACGCCTTTGCGCAGTCTGTATAAATTGTATCAAGCTGAGGCTGATTGCTTATAGCTTCAAATGCTTGAGTAGTAAATTTTAATAAATTTGATACAGTTGACTTTCCAGCAAGAAAGCCATGCTACTCATGTACAATTTTTGTTTTTATGGTTTTTAAAAGATCCTCATAAAGGATAGATTCGAATATCTTAGCCAGAGAGTTTAATATACTTATTGGTCTGTAATCGTTGATTTCACCCTCACAGCTTCCCTTAAAAACTGGGACAATAACTGCTGCCTTAAGCTTTACGGGAAAGACTTCACCTTGTATTGATGAATTGAAGATATAAGAAATCGGTTTCACTGTGAAATCAATACAATCTTTATATATGTAGGAGGGGATATTATCAATACCTGTAGATTTTTTAGGCTTTAGTTTTTATTCCTTTTCTGACCATGTCCTCACTGATATCGCTTAAGGTAATATTACCATACTGACACTCATCTACAGTGAAATCGTGCAAGGACGAAGAGCTGAAGACGGATTGGAAGAATCTTGCAAATCTATTTGCTATGCCATTTTGATCGCTATATTCTTTTCCATTAAACTGCATAGTTTTTGGTATGCCGAAGTTCTTGGACCTAAAAAGACTCCAAAAACTTTGAGGATCTGTGTATATGTTTTGCTCAATTTTTTCTTTATATTTTTCATATTTAATTTTTGTTTGCAATTTAATATTGCTTCTTAGTTTTTTAAAGTCATCAAGCCGATCACCACAGGCTTTAGATTTTCTGATCATAATATTGATGACATCAGTTTTCCACAAATACAGGTGAAATGTTTCCTAGATTTCCGTCATTAAAGCCGTGACAAATGTCGATTAATAGTACCTAAGGGCTCCGCTCGGCATTCTGTAAGTACTCATTTGTCATTCTGGAGGCATGTAGAAGAGCCACCCTTGACTCACGCTTCACCAATAATTTCTCCCCGATGACCCATCAACCCCTAGAAATAATCCAGTGTCCCGAATTTAATCGCCCCCGGCATTTTAATTCGGATGTCGTTCCCAAGAAAATCACTTTAATTAAACCATAATGCTTGTGATCTTTGCTGTTTCGACGGCCCACTTCAAGGGCAGGAATTCAATTAGTATATTCTCTTCTCCCTCGCGCGCCGGGGATTGCAGTTAAGAACTGATACGTTCCAATTACGGCGAATGAATAGAGATTTGGGATAACATAAGTTCAGAGAACGTATAATCAAGTAGAGAAAACGTATTGAACTACTAACGATGCGGAGCCTTTATGGTGGTTTCCCGGAGCCGGCGAGAGATATTAATCAGGGCAAGATGTAGAAAAGTACTTGTGAATTAATGAGAAGGGTGTCACATTGGTAATCTGGGGACATCTCAATAATTTAGGACGAGATAAGTTACGCACGCACTTGATTTATTTCGCGAATTAAATGTGAAGCCTGTTTCAGGTTTTTGTTATCTGTTATCTCATTCGTTAAATGGAATTTGATCCATAATTCGCTAACGGTTTAAATATCTTTTTTCCTAACTGGTCGAACTAAAGGAAATTAATTAACTTGGGCGATTCCTATTTACGTTTCTAAAGTTGAACAGCAGTTTTCAACATTAAATCTCGACTTCAACATTTACACGTTGCAATATGACTTAACCTTCCCATTTATTCATCTCGAATCCTCTCTCGATAATAAAACACAAACTACAGTTCACGACGTGTATACGTTAACCTTAACCTTAGAGCTATTCGAGTTTTGAATTGCTGCTACTTTTAGTAATAAATAAATCTCTTGAGGTAAAATATGGAATTTAGGCGGTCAGGAATATTAAGCGACGCAGGTAGGAATAAATAATACGCGAAATTAAAGCGGTAACGTGAATTATTTTCTCAGCGTAGATTTTATTTCACGTACATCATCTGTATGTTAAGTTCGTCGTGTTACAGTAATTATCGGGCACATAGTTTAATCTTTTCCAATGCGGAGCTTTAACAATAAATTTCAACAACAGCTATGTTCCTACGAGTTGCCGTTCTACCTCCTACTTTCTATTCAATTTACAACAGATTTGTTTAACTCTACTTTTAATTATGTCATTATAAAATCGTAACAGTACCTTTATCACTATTTTTTCGGTTAAGCCGTCTTAATGGATTATTTGGATGCGACAGATGGTCTGCAGAATGCCGCTTAACCGTTATGGACGGTGCCTGCGTTCGACATTTACGGCATTTAAGAAAATATCGATGATTATCTAGTTAGTAGTTAAAAAATGTTGATTACCTATCAGTTAGAATAAAAAAACTTATCAATCTTCGATTAATTAGATTTATCAAAACAGACACCAGAAACAAATTTTATTAGTAAACGTCGAAACATTTCTCACTGTATATTGATGACCATTTACATAAAACTGGAATTGCTACTGTACAGTGGCTGTGCATTAATTAACTTTGCGCTTTCTCTGATTTAATATCATTTTCTATTGTTTCAGTTCCTAACGGTACTACGCATTTGCTTCTTTAGAATGTGTCGTTTAACCTACTATTATTTCATTGCGCAATAAAACGGAGTAAATTTTATACTATATAAATTTTATACACTGTACTTGTTCCAGAATGTAGAAAAATGAAAACTTTTATGTCACTCTGGCACAGAATTCCTGGTTGTTACACACGTAAACTTGTTTTAAAGTTACGTTACGTCGTTTAACCAGGAAGTTGGAATCATAAATTTATTATCAGAGCTCACATCGATTGGGATTGAGTGTGGTAAAGTTTGTTTCATATCACGCCACCCTAGGTTACTTGCCAGAAACTGATGAATTTTTAAAAAGTCGTCATAACTTTAGGTATTCATATTCCCTTAACGTTCGATCATCTTTTAGTTAAATTCGGAATCAGACGTCTGACGTCTTTCAAATAGATTTGTGTTATTATAATCATAACATAACCCACGGGGTTCATTCAAGAAATAAATTAGAAGTTTGAGGAGTACTGTTGCAAAGACGGCATATAAACAAACTGAATGTGTATTGTCATCTGATTCAATTTGTCTTCACTCACGTTAATTTTGATGTGCAAGATTTGAGCAACTAGTGAAATACACGCTTATACAATGTGATTACCAAACGAAGACATTAAATTGAACCCTTTAACGTTAAAAATGCAACTCATCAACTGTGTGAACGGAAGTCTTGACTATTAATATACGCAATTTTTTAATTAGTTAAGTTTAAATTATTGATCCTTCAAGTCGCCCGTATTTTAATTGCATCATTGTGTTGCTAACAATGAAACTGATGCTTCTAAAATTTCACATCGGGAAGACAATTGTTACGTGTGGAACGGATTTTTTCCATTTTAAATAATGATACGTATAACTGGACTTGTGAGTAATGAATGTAATCTGGAAAACTTTAACGTGAACCAATGAAAGAATGTTAGACGTTTGATCTTGTGAGTTAGCATTTAGAAAAAACAGACATTATATGCGCTTTGGTATAATTGAAATATGGCGGAAATGATAATTGTTCTCGTAGGTATCGTGGAAGTACGAACGAGACGCGTTTACTGCCGCAAGAGCGGTTTAAAATGTGAAATAATTTGTTTCAAAAGGCGCTCTCAAAGAGAATTCCTGCCACAAATCTTTTCCTCGGAGAGACTTGAATGAATGGTCCTCCTCACTCCTTGGGCTCCAGTAATTCCTGTCTTAACTCTATTGGACGTGTACTTTTCTAGTCATTTGATAATATTAGTCGCTCTAGTGCAAACTGCACCGAAATCCATTAACAGCTTATCGGATTATGATACCGAGGGGCTGGTGCAGTTCCTAAACGACTTGCTCAATGAGTGAAACGGAAGCAAGGAAATCCCGCAGAAGAGATGTAGCTATGTAAAGCTTAAACATTGTAGAAAGGACCAAAGCAATCTCACATTTTGGAAAATTAAAGTGGTCTGAATTTACTGTTGCATTTTGCGAACTGAAATCCAAGTGTCAAATAGAAATTGACTCTCCTGTTGTAACGGCGAGGGAACACGGAATCTTTTCTAACGCCATTTATTAATCAACCGCATCAATTTCCCGTACACCCTGTGTTCATTTAGCTTCCTTCGATCCACCCAATTACAACCCTCGTTCTATTCTCGTCCTCGGCCATTAGCTTAGTTCAGATCTTAACCTTACCCAACGAATTTGTAATTTACGCGTCAAGGCCGTTCTCTCGGACGAACGCGACCCGATCTGATATTGGAGCAAACGTGCCAAACGCCCCAAGCCAATGCACCTTATTAAACTTATCTCTGGCGTTCAAGTGCTTGTATGGAGCGGTCATAATAATATGAGGGAGGGTGCTGAAATATTGCATGGCACGGCTCGAAACTCGTTCTTGCTTTTTGTTTTCTCGACCGTTGAGAAAACTGATTACATACCTACACTGTACGCAACGGGGGAAAGGCGAGTTATTAGTTATTGTTACGTTGTTCTAAACCAGTGCGTGTTGCTGATTTATGTGATCTACATTTTCTATCTTAACTACCATTCGGTATAACGAGCTGAACCTCTGGTCAACTCGAGTGAACTAATTCGAAACAAAACGCAAATCGAACTAAGAAGATACAGTCAGAATTGACCTGAGTACGTCTCTAAGGCAATTTAAATCGACTCGAAACAGATCAAACTCGATATGAGGTCATTAATATTTAGTTTGATGGAATTGACTTCCCCAGCTCTTTTCAAGACAACTGTATTGTACTTTCCAAGAGAATTCCTATAATCCACACTGAGTCGTAAAATAGATACACAGAGGAAAACACTTCAATGGCATTATACGTTAATATATAACTCCTCTTAAGATATTAATAGTCCAATCCACATGTATCCAACGGGTAAAAAAATCGATCGCTTCGATCTGCAAATTGCCCAAAAACTTTTCTTCTAATTTCTAATTCCAAGTAGAATAATATCCAAAAGTTTCAAAAAATCCGACTTGATCTTTTTTTACTCTTTGAATGCGTGTGTAACTTGCATATAGAATATTTTTTGCAAGAAGAATAAATGATTTCTCTTTTATTTGATCTTGCCGAAATTTAACACTCATTTTTTTTATTGCAAGCTGAACTGTAGCTGATAAGTAATTTAATTCTCTTACTAAAAACTAAAGACTTAAATCTCTTGGATCGTACTAATTATCGGTGTTGGTAAATTGGTTCCCGGCAGGTAATAAATTAAAAGGCTTAGTGCCTCTTATCTATGTACAAATAATTGATTCCTGCGATTTTTCGTTTACTTGACATAATCGGAGGAGGCGAGTTCGGACCCACACAGGTTTTCCCTTCCCCCTTCCAATTGCGTATTTTCCACCACAGTAAAAAACTATTTCATTCTACTTACAATGCAGAGATGCAAAATAAGCTACTTCAGTTTTTTGCAAAGCTCAGGTAATTGAAAACGTTGGGAACCAATTTACACTTACAGGTCAGGTAAACCAAAAATTGCGGGAACTAATTGGTATGTTATTTATGACCCTGATTAACTTGGAAACGAACTTACGTGTTCCCCTAATTATTGTAAGGGAAATGGATTGCCTTCACATTTACTTGCTTCATAAGTCTTCCTCAACAGGTTGTGGGATTAGGTTGTTCACAAATTCCATTCTTATTGGTGTTCATGTCCTTGTCGATTGTATCAACGTTGATTCGTGGTGCTGATTAATACCAGATTTATAAAATTTCGTATTATTCTTGTATTACCATTTTTACTGCATCCCTTTTTGCATCCAACATTTTATTACGTAATGACAACATCCTACGACACAACACAGTTTTTCGATACCTGATGTTTATATTAATGTGAATCCTTAAGCCATTAAGTCCGTTAATATAGTAACTTGTATGTGTCCCGTTCGATTAATATTGGTCAATATAAGCTGATTGGCTTTAATTAAGTTCCATTTCCCACTGTTTTTATCAGTCCGGTACTAAATAGTCATGGGCAACTGTATATGAGCGTGCTTTAGGAATAAATATTCCTATACAACCAAACAGTTCTCATCTCGTATTAGGTTTTGCACTGTCATTACCATTACGGCATGTTCCTAATTGTAAGTCAGGAGAGCACGACGAAAAAATTCAGTACAGTACATCGTCCGTACATACGCATTTCACACAAGTAGGAAGTTAAATCCACATGGCGAGAAGAACAAACACAACTAATGAAGGTTACATAAAAGTTGTGCAACTGAAAATCTTATGTCAGTGACACTACGTGTTATTCCAATGGTGTAGATTTTAGCACTTGACAAAGACTTTTGAAATGTAAATGTGAGTATGGAATGTGGATGTACGTATGTATTTTAAATCGTAATGATCTGAATTTGGTAGTGGACAACTTTGTTGTATTATTTCTATGGGATATAATGCGATGGTGAATGTGTGTCATTAACAACAAAGTAACACATTGCATCGTTTCGATACTGAAATTAACGTCAGGATTACTAGTCGTACCTACACCGCAGCTTAATAACGCCAATTAAGGTACTATCAACTACACCAAAACATTGACTATCGTTTTTCGCATCATAACATTTGTAGCATATTTTCCGTCTTGAGATGTCAATTTGAACGATAGCCGCCTCTCCGAGACGCATTCGAGATAAGCGTTGAGCTAATTGGACGAAAGTATGCATTTGTTACACAAATATTTGTCAATTTCTCACATCGATTGCGATCTGCTCGATGTACCAACCCGTGATTATACCTCCAATTACGACCTTATCTTCCATGCCGTGCTTCTTGGTTATCGTGTAATCTAGTTTATGAAAACCATGTCGGCGGCGAGAAAAGTACCCGGAGTGGGCCTTGAGATTTACATCGGAAATCCAATTCAAATGGCATGTTGCACATCTTCAAATATGACGATCCTCGAAAACACAGTTTGTTTCTTCTTCTTGTGCCATCTGTTATTTTCGACGGTTGGCGATCAGCAGGCTAACTTGTCGATGTGCTATACCACTTGTTAAATTTTTAATTCACAGATTTTCACTTTTGCCTGTATATCTTTTAAAATTGTCTCCTGAACAACCCATTTGGTCTTGACCCAGAATTCTAGAGTGTAGGTAAAATTCTTATCTTCGGAAAAGTGGTCATATGATATAGTGCACTGAACAATTGAGCAGCATTCAAAATCAAATTAACAAATTAAACCAAACAAATCCACTTTACTTTTTCAGTTTCCTTAACCCCACCCCAAATTAACAATCTTTTTAAATATTTTCTAAGAATTTAAATGAATCCAAACTATCAATGCAATAAATTAAGTAATTTATTCTAACACATTTTTGTCATAACTTTAATCTTTATTTACCATTACAAAATAAACCTACTACATATTATGCAATATTATATTTTTTTATGTTATTTCACTAATGCCCGGTTTCTGATACAATCCCTTATCGGTTCAATAACTATAGGTTCCATAAAGTTATTGAACACATAAAGTCTACTACCGTTTCTGAAAGCATTCGTTCTGTAAGTTATAGATAGGGCTGGGCAAATGCATATTTGCATATTTCTTTCTATTGGCCAATTTGAGATATGTAATATTCTTGAGTGTATTATAAAATTTTTTTTGCTAAAAAGAACAGTTTTATTTTGCATATTTTGCATTGTTTTAAACAATAATGCATATTTTTGATTTTAACTGCATACTAATGCATATATTATATGATTTTTTAAAGTTTTTGTTAACAATTTGCCTCCTTTCTCCGAAAAATCTTGTAAATGTCCCTTTAATGACTTTAAGTTATGTTTAATCCCAACCCGGGGTAAGACGAAACAATTACGAAAACATCTCGTTATATAATCCCTGAGCTAAAATTGTCTCTTATTGAAATTTGAATTGTAAAGATTGGAATATCCTTTCTTAAAACAAACAAAATAGCTGTGTTTGTCCTGAAGATGTCTCAGATTGAAGGCGAAACGTTGACGCATATGAATAAATAAATCATTTATAAAAAGGGCTTGTTTGAGACAACCTTCTTTCTTTATCCTTTCTTAAACCAATTACATAATTATTAGCAATGAAAAAATATTTTTTTTCAAATCTCTCCCCTAAGAGTACAAGTTTACCGGGAAATGCTTTCTAACCTTGCATTACCTCCACAACTGAAAAAAAAATTGATAGTTGCAGCGTTATTTTATGCTAACTATTATACAGGACTTAAAAGTGTGTAATAATTTTGAAGCAGAGTCAGCAGAGCTAGATGCCAAAATTTATTTCAAAAATAAGAAACGGTACCATGATTAGTAAATATTAAGTCCCACTTTTCTGTCATACCTGAAACTATTAAAAAATTAGAGGCTAGTAGTTTGTCTTTAAGCGAGTCAATCCAGTTGGTCAAGACCTTAAACTATAGTTTAAAATTAGCCAATAATTCTGTAGGGTACTAAATTAGTAGCATTAAACTTGGCTCTAATTTTGTGTTTTACCAAGTTAGATTCTAAAAACTTATCGATTTATTAACGTTGACGTTTGTTTTTATGAATTGTTGGTATTCCAAAAAAAAATGTGAAATTTGCACCTTGCGCCTTCCACCCTCCGCCTTCCACCTGACGCCTTCCACCTTCCGCCTTCCACCTCGCGCCTTCCACCTCGCGCCTTCCACCTCGCGCCTTCCACCTCGCGCCTTCCACCTCGCGCCTTCCACCTCGCGCCTTCCACCTCGCGCCTTCCACCTCGCGCCTTCCTCCTCGCGCCTTCCACCTCGCGCCTTCCACCTCGCGCCTTCCACCTCGCGCCTTCCACCTCGCGCCTTCCACCTCGCGCCTTCCACCTCGCGCCTTGCACCTCGCGCCTTCTACCTCGCGCCTTCCACTTACACTTACCCCTGACACCTTACACTCACACTCACACTCACATTCACACTCACACTCACTCACTCACTCACTCACTCACTCACTCACTCACTCACTCACTCACTCACTCTCTCACTCACTCACTCACTCACTTACAGGTAAACAAAAAAGTATTAAATTTGGCTGTAATTTTGTGTTTTACCAAGTTAGATTCTATAATCTTATCAATATATTAACGTTGAAGTTTGTTTTTATGAATTGTTGGTATTCCAAAAAAATGTGAAATTTGCACCTTGCGCCTTCCACCTTCCGCCTTCCACCTGACGCCTTCCACCTTCCGCCCTCCACCTCGCGCCTTCCACCTCGCGCCTTCCACCTCGCGCCTTCCACCTCGCGCCTTCCACCTCGCGCCTTCCACCTCGCGCCTTCCACCTCGCGCCTTCCACCTCGCGCCTTCCACCTCGCGCCTTCCACCTCGCGCCTTCCACCTCGCGCCTTCCACCTCGCGCCTTCCACCTCGCGCCTTCCACCTCGCGCCTTCCACCTCGCGCCTTCCACCTCGCGCCTTCCACCTCGCGCCTTCCACCTCGCGCCTTCCACCTCGAGCCTTCCACCTTCGCCTTCCACCTCGCGCCTTCCACCTCGCGCCTTCCACCTCGCGCCTTCCACCTCGCGCCTTCCACCTCGCGCCTTCCACCTCGCGCCTTCCACCTCGCGCCTTCCACCTCGCGCCTTCCACCTCGCGCCTTCCACCTCGCGCCTTCCACCTCGCGCCTTCCACCTCGCGCCTTCCACCTCGAGCCTTCCACCTTCGCCTTCCACCTCACGCCTTCCACCTCGCGCCTCCCACCTCGCGCCTTCCACCTCGCGCCTTCCACCTCGCGCCTTCCACCTCGCGCCTTCCACCTCGCGCCTTCCACCTCGCGCCTTCCACCTCGCGCCTTCCACCTCGCGCCTTCCACCTCGCGCCTTCCACCTCGCGCCTTCCACCTCGCGCCTTCCACCTCGCGCCTTCCACCTCGCGCCTTCCACCTCGCGCCTTCCACCTCGCGCCTTCCACCTCGCGCCTTCCACCTCGCGCCTTCCACCTCGCGCCTTCCACCTCGCGCCTTCCACCTCGCGCCTTCCACCTCGCGCCTTCCACCTCGCGCCTTCCACCTCGAGCCTTCCACCTTCGCCTTCCACCTCACGCCTTCCACCTCGCGCCTCCCACCTCGCGCCTTCCACCTCGCGCCTTCCACCTCGCGCCTTCCACCTCGCGCCTTCCACCTCGCGCCTTCCACCTCGCGCCTTCCACCTCGCGCCTTCCACCTCGCGCCTTCCACCTCGCGCCTTCCACCTCGCGCCTTCCACCTCGCGCCTTCCACCTCGCGCCTTCCACCTCGCGCCTTCCACCTCGCGCCTTCCACCTCGCGCCTTCCACCTCTCGCCTTCCACCTCGCGCCTTCCACCTCGCGCCTTCCACCTCGCGCCTTCCACCTCGCGCCTTCCACCTCGCGCCTTCCACCTCGCGCCTTCCATCTCGCGCGAGCCTTCCACCTCGCGCCTTCCACCTCGCGCCTTCCACCTCGCGCCTTCCACCTCGCGCCTTCCACCTCGCGCCTTCCACCTCGCGCCTTCCACCTCGAGCCTTCCACCTCGCGCCTTCCACCTCGCGCCTTCCACCTCGCGCCTTCCACCTCGCGCCTTCCACCTCGCGCCTTCCACCTCGCGCCTTCCACCTCGCGCCTTCCACCTCGCGCCTTCCACCTCGCGCCTTCCACCTCGCGCCTTCCACCTCGCGCCTTCCACCTCGCGCCTTCCACCTCGCGCCTCCCACCTCGCGCCTTCCACCTCGCGCCTTCCACCTCGCGCCTTCCACCTCGCGCCTTCCACCTCGCGCCTTCCACCTCGCGCCTTCCACCTCGCGCCTTCCACCTCGCGCCTTCCACCTCGCGCCTTCCACCTCGCGCCTTCCACCTCGCGCCTTCCACCTCGCGCCTTCCACCTCGCGCCTTCCACCTCGCGCCTTCCACCTCGCGCCTTTCACCTAGCGCCTTCCACCTCGCGCCTTCCACCTCGCGCCTTCCACCTCGCGCCTTCCACCTCGCGCCTTCCACCTCGCGCCTTCCACCTCGAGCCTTCCACCTCGCGCCTTCCACCTCGCGCCTTCCACCTCGCGCCTTCCACCTCGCGCCTTCCACCTCGCGCCTTCCACCTCGCGCCTTCCATCTCGCGCGAGCCTTCCACCTCGCGCCTTCCACCTCGCGCCTTCCACCTCGCGCCTTCCACCTCGCGCCTTCCACCTCGCGCCTTCCACCTCGCGCCTTCCACCTCGCGCCTTCCACCTCGCGCCTTCCACCTCGCGCCTTCCACCTCGCGCCTTCCACCTAGCGCCTTCCACCTCGCGCCTTCCACCTCGCGCCTTCCACCTCGCGCCTTCCACCTCGCGCCTTCCACCTCGCGCCTTCCACCTCGCGCCTTCCACCTCGCGCCTTCCACCTCGCGCCTTCCACCTCGCGCCTTCCACCTCGCGCCTTCCACCTCGCGCCTTCCACCTCGCGCCTTCCACCTCGCGCCTTCCACCTAGCGCCTTCCACCTCGCGCCTTCCACCTCGCGCCTTCCACCTCGCGCCTTCCACCTCGCGCCTTCCACCTCGCGCCTTCCACCTCGCGCCTTCCACCTCGAGCCTTCCACCTCGCGCCTTCCACCTCGCGCCTTCCACCTCGCGCCTTCCACCTCGCGCCTTCCACCTCGCGCCTTCCACCTCGCGCCTTCCACCTCGCGCCTTCCACCTCGCGCCTTCCACCTCGCGCCTTCCACCTCGCGCCTTCCACCTCGCGCCTTCCACCTCGCGCCTTCCACCTCGCGCTTTCTACCTCGCGCCTTCCACCTCGCGCCTTCCACCTCGCGCCTTCCACCTCGCGCCTTCCACCTCGAGCCTTCCACCTTCGCCTTCCAGCTCGCGCCTTCCACCTCGAGCCTTCCACCTCGCGCCTTCTATCTGGAACGTCATATTTGCATAGAAATGTGCGTTTTGTGAATGACAGAAAATACGGTTACTGTCAAAAATGCAGTTTCGTCCACAGATAGCCGTTGTCTGGGCTGTCGCCGTACTTCGGCGGCATTCAGGAATTCAATAACTTCTTCATCTGAAGAAGTGCTGCTCCCACTTGAATAATTCATATTTATCGCTAATTTTCACAACTATTTCACGTGTCATTTATGGCAAGCGGCACAGATAAAGGTTAGCGAGCAGTTATTATTCTAACCTAAAATGATGCTGGTCGTCGTTGTTCCACACTCCACAGTGCGCCTGCGTCACATAATTTATCGCACCGTAATGGTCCGATAACTTGTGTAAGCACTTATTGAATCGACAACCCCTGTCGAACGTTTCAGAAACGGTTTTTGGTACTTTATGGAACCAATAGCCTTATTGGTTCCATATCTATGCTTTCAGAAACCGGGCATCAATTTCGATTATTGGGTTATTATAATTAAGTGTAACGTAAAGGATTTTATTGAAATTTTTAGAAAATTTAATTTGTTCCAAAATAATCCACGTAATGGTTATAGTGGGTGATTTCTCTTACATGCTAAAAAAATCAATTTGTCTCATGCATTAAATGTTGTCGTTAAAAAACTGCGCTTAGTTGTTTTTAAAAATCAAGAAACCATAACTTTTGTATCTTTTAAGTTCTCAGTTCTTTTTCAATGTGAATTGGTCATGTTCTCAATATTTTTCCCAGTGCATATTCTTCATCACTTCCGAATGATCCTTAGCCCATCTCTGTACCTCTTTCGTTTGTCCCAATTTTGATACAGAAATATATCTTTCAATATCATCATGTAATTGAACATCGTTTTGATGCGTCCAGTGCCTTTTATCGACAAAACAGCTACTTACATTTCAGACACTACATTTGGTTAAACATTTCTTCGAAGTCATCGAACTAGTTTTGTTCGTTCTGCTTACTGGGCTTTGGTACAGATCACTTTACGTCATGTAATGTCGATGAAACGCCAAGTTGATTATGCTCTAACCTACGGTTGATAAGAATCACTGATGGATCACGGTTGTCAGCAGATTCTTCATCTGTTTCTCTACTGTTAGTAATATTTTCTACGTTGCGACCATCTTCGTCCTCTTGAGCAGTAATTTTGCTAATAGTTTCTTCGTCTTGATCGTCTTATGCGTATTGGTAGTTACCCAACTCTTATTTACTACCTAAATCACCAGATATGTCGCCATTATTGTATCTTCTAAGTTCTCGTAGAGGAATTGTTCATTCGATTTGCATTGTGATTTCACTTGTTCGAAAACGTCAACCCATCCTTTTGTTCGACATGATGGTTACTCACATGGCGGGCATAGCGCATAGGTTGTTATCCTCGAAGAAACTCATCCACTATACAACCATCTGACATGATTTCTCTTTGGAAGATATCCGATATTCATATTTTTATTCTAAGATTTCTGTTGAATCCATTCTCAGTATTCAGTTTGGCTTTTCATTGGACTGTACGTGATTGCTTGTTTTTTAATTTCACAGCTTTATGTGATCTTTGACAAATTCCACCAATTTACTGGCAGGAGCCGGTTGTTTATCTACCTGTATTTGCATAATGTTGGCATAATTACGCAGTTAGTGCGCGGCGTACTAGATTCTATGCAATTAACTGGGTATGAGACACTAGACTAGTTTGTCAGGGATAGATTATGAAAATTGATGACTACCGTAATAAAAAAGACGAAGACCGATGTAATTACCCCCTTGCTCGGTGCAAACGGGAATGGCGAGAAATTCCAAAAATAAATGTGGAAAAATTAACGACACTTGGCGCAAAAAAAATTAAAACATGTTCAGTGCGTGTTTTTAAAATTAAAATGTGTTCTTTTGATTAAAGCGTTAACTTCGTTTAATATAATTTACATACAATAAATATAATCTGTCGTTCTTATTCGAATACCTAATACTAATGAAGCTGTCATGGTAACTGGTTTTGGTTTTAATAGGTATCGCCGAACTATCACGATTCGTGAAATATTTTTTGTTGAAATTTTTAACACAACTCATCAACAATATTTCGTAGCTTATTCGTTTGTGTTACTGGCATTCACAATATTATACATATTAGATGTGACATTGCTAGAGAAAGAATTTATGACAATATCTTGCGGTGTTTAGCTTCGAATGGAATTCATAAATATTTCCTTTGCAGTATATGTATGATTCACAATACAATTCATTACGTTTTTTGTCCCGAGCTTTTAAATTGTTGTAAATAATGACTGAATAATTTAAATGTATAGGTATAACTCGTGGTAGTGACGGCACTGTTGAAGTTCTCGGCATCGTTTATCTTACTTCGTTAATTAGATGTAAATATTTGATAGGCGAACTTGACAAAAGTTTACAAGTGGTACTGTCATTAATTTGCTTCAAGAAGACTTCGCAAGAGGCTAATAGCCAGAATCCAACCTGATATCTAATATAAAAATTACCCTACTTCGAAGTAAATCAATAATCGCTGAAAGTTTATATTGAAGAATAATTTTAGAATATGTACACGTGCTTCCCTCGAGGGAGTCTGCAAACACAAGGGTGTACTCTTTAACTTTATTCCCTTTTTTCTCATAGATATAATTTACATCACAAAGTCACAAAAAAGTTGATGAAAACATCACGCCTCAATAATTCCTCTCCGATCTCAAAGTTTTGATTAACTTTCCTGACTAATCGAGTCGAGCATGCGATATGACAGGCTTCAGCTTCTTTCGCAGGGAAATGAATTTTCCTGCGAGAATCGCAATTTAATGATAAGATGCTTAAATGCGTTTATTTGAAGCAACGCGAAACAATACTGTACTAACCGAATTATCATTCAATCATCGTGGAAACATTTGAAGAGTAAAAGAATTGTAAGTATGCACTAAATCGCAACTATGTTTGTGGTAGTATTTGCGTATTTACGGAATGTTGAATATTTGAAATTTCAGCCTGTTCACTCTAATTAAATCTAATGCCTCACATTATTTAAATAATTTTGATGGTTGAAATTCTAGTAACGTTAAAATGAGATATATTTGTTTCGATATGCCGTCTCTGCTTGTAATTAATCAATTGAAGACAAATTTACGGTTCACGTTATGAAATCGGTATTATTTAAATGCCTTGATCATATCGCTTCAAGTTATTAAATAATAATAATAATAATAATAATAATAATAATAATAATAATAGCAACGTATTTGTGCTATAACGATTGCGTCGTAATTAATGTCTCCACAACCAGATGTCAAAAATTCCGTATTTAATTGCCAGGCTAATAAAATTATAATGAAAGATTACATCTCGTTATAAAATATGTACCTGTAATAAATTTAGCATAGTGATTATAAATACTTCTTGAATAATACATCTAATACCAGCAGTAAATACTGTGATGACTGGTTTAATTTATCAATGGACATAAGTATACGCTTTAAAACGTTTTCAGCTCCTTTTGTAAAATCTGTCAGAAGGACCCGTTTTGTGAATAACGATTTTCGAAACTCCCAAAAAAGAGTAAATGCTGCCGTTACAAATTTTTCAAATTCGGAAAATGACTTCTGCAGAGGTGAATTTCGCATAACGCGAAGTATGCCTTAAAAGTACTCCTCAATTGTAAATAACGGAAATAGATCTGTTATAATTGATGCGAAATTGAAGACATATGTTTATCGAGCCTCAATTACGCTATCAGTTTCTTCATCAGTTGCTATGCAGCATTCTACCTTTGCAGAAGGAAAAAAGTATCCTCCATTTAACCTCGTTACTCGCCAAAATAAAACACGACCGATCAGGGGCGTGCCGGCCAATGATAAAAGATAAAACCGAACTATATCATCAGATAATACCCGTTAGTAAAGTGTACGCATTGTTCGATGTTTACAGTTGTTCAAATAATAGGAATTTGTTCAGATACGTATATATTTGACCCTTGTAAAACTGTATTTTGTCTCGGTATCGATTTTTGCCATCTTTCCATGTCGTCCTGCAACGGCTAATCCGGCAATCCGTTACGATTATAAAAATTTCTTTGTTGAGAATAAGCTAGTTAAATTACGAACTAGAGCAGGATTTTTTCGTCGGACTTTATCAGCTAATAAATGGCCTCTTAATGTTTTCTACGACCACGGCTACTCTTTTTAAGGGGCGGATTACCATTCAGGGAATATCGAGACGACTCGTGGATTACAATGTTAATACACGTTAGTGCTGGTGATATATATGTATTTCGGATCTAACCGTATTACTACTGACCTAATCCTCGCTGGATCCAAACAGAAAGATAATGCAAGAAAAATGGAGTAATATTTTTCTTCTTGTGGTTTGTTTCATGGCCGTTTTATCATGTCAAATCAGATTTTAAGAATTTTAAGCTATGCCATTCGTCTTCTTCCAATTTTCCTAATCCCCGTTTTGTCTTCCCAGCAAAATTGATTGTAACTCAGGTTCAGGAGCGTTGCATGTTTGGACAGTGGTTGAAGGATTGCACTTCAAATTTGGGATATTTGCATCTGTTAAATCTTCTACTCTTTAGATTCGTCTTAATTACTCAAGTTACAAAGTTAATGGATATCTGACGGTTTAAGCTTGGAGGTTGAAAACTATGAAGTGTGAAGATTATGAAGTTAAGAAGCGACTTATTTAACTTCTTAATCTTTAAACTACAAAACTTCAAAGTTTCAAGTTTGTATATCCAAATTTTTCAATTCTTCGGAAATTGGATACCTAGTTTTTGGTTGTGTGAGTGATAATGGCCAACAATTTCCTTATTAGTGTGGTCAGTTAATATACTCCTCTCATACAGTTACCTTGAAAATAACAGTTATCTTTAAAAAAAAAGGGAAAACTCGACTTTACATCTATTGCAGGTCTTTCTCGACATAACCGTTAGTCTACCTTTACAATGTTGATAAAATTATGAACGACCTAGACCAGACTTTCAAGATATTTGCGAAAGCACAGTACTTACCTACATGAAGATGATTCTATTAAAATAAGATGATGGGAAATAGAAAAATGGAAATCATTATGTTGTAGTTGTATCGGTAAACTGTGAGACCCTGGCGACCCTGCTAGCTTGCCATTTGAACTAAGAGCCCAATCATCTCTTCCTAAGATGAAGATGACGCTTTGTGCTGACTCATGCGAAGAATGTGTATACAATACTTAATTGACGATGAAGAAACACCAGAGACTTAACATTCCAAATTATCAAAGATCACAAAATATCTTTGTGATAATGTTGATGCCATTTTGTAGGTATTCTTAATTTTCCTTACTGTCTGCTTTCACTTCTCTCTATTTTGTAGTCTGCTGCACCCCTTGCTCTTACTTCGCCTGTTATTAATTCTCGACATACTTCTGTGCGATCAAGATTAATGTATTTGCGCACCTATCCTGGTTTCTACAAAGGATATTTTCTATCTGGTGAATTTCTAACATCACCCGACCGTCCGCGATACAAGACTACGTTAAAAATAAACCATCCGCCAGCAACTTTGAACATAAATATTGTTCAAGGTGGTTCGAAGCATCGCCATTGTGAGAAACATCTGAAAATTTACACAATTGCATTCCCGGCCGTTTTGCCATACTTTATTGCACTCGCATCGCGAATAAGAATTAGATAAAAGTTGGAAGAGTAGCATTCGAACTTTTCCATAATCACACAGGAAAAATATTTAAAGATTGCGTGCTTTGTCTAGCAATGTCATAAGGCGGCATGAATTCTAATGCTTTTCGCTGAGGCGAATCTATCTTGAAGTATCTAAGTTACCCTCACATGAGTTACTTAATTTTATCTTGGGGCGCCTCGTAGCAGGCATCCAAAGTGGCATTTCCTTGCGTGATGGGCATAATAACAAACTAAAATTGAAATGCTTCCATAAATGGCAACTATTCGTAATTTAATTAAGTTCTTTCAATCGATGAAAATTTCTATTAGGACTGATCTTGACAGGTGCTTAAAATTATTAATTTCGGACAAAGCAATATCTATAATAAAGTATTCTTTCGAACAGTTACCGGCGATAAAATGCGTCCATAAATCTAATAGACCTATGTGCTTGAGCATAAGGTATTTCTGATACAAACATCAAGGGCACTATATACCGTCTCGTAGAGGCGCATTTAGTCAATTCGTCGGCAACTTCTGTCCTGTCATTATCATTAATATCAGTCGAAAAATTTTATCCGACTCGGTAACATTAAAACAACCGCCACTTGTCGGTAATGCAGTACGTATTAAGAGTTTCGGTATCTAGATGTCTTACCTCAGCTTCTATTAATGGTACAATTATTGTAAATCAGCTAGATTGCATCTGTGGAAGCTTTTATTAGGCGTGTTAAAACTTCGAATAGATAATTGTAAATAACAATGTAGGTGCAATTAATTCGACTTTTATAATTCCTATTGAAGATTCGAAACTAATCGTTTTATGAAAGTGTGTATGCCTTTGGAGTAAATGCAGCTTTCGCACGATACATAGCTTTACGATTCATCCTATAAACTGTTCCGAATGAATGCAAATTGGTAATCGATGCTAATGCAGCTTTAATGTGATATTAAAGGTCAGTAACGTCGAGGTCAAAATATCGCAACCAGTGGTGTAACAACTTTAACGATGGTTTTCGAATACTTACAGTTAGTTACCTTACCTAAACATACGCTGTTATTAAATCACATTATACGCACTAATTATTACTCGACGAGGCGGAGTAGAAATTACTTCGATTTCGAGTAGTAGGTAGATGTAAATGAACATTCAAAACTTTAGGGTTGAAAAGTCGGGACTTTTATTGAAGCAGGCGCAACGCACGGTATGAGCGTGTAATATATTGGAACGAATGACAAAAGAACATCGATTAGACTCTCAAAGGTCCTCACGATTTGGCCCTCTTCTGCTGCGCCGTCAATTTATTACGGATTTGACATAAGAAGTGGAGGACGCAAAATACCTTTCAAATTTTCTTCTCATGAAATTCAAATACATACTCGCGATGGGACGCCGTTATGGGATTCTCATTCGAAATCGAAAATGGTTATATGTTCGCATCTCAAACACGCCGAATTTACCGGATACGGTTCGGGTTTCTAGTGTTTGTTAGGAGTCGGGTCAGAGGTATTTGTGAGAACATTTTCTCAAATCAGTTATGGGCAGGCACTCGGTTGTGCCTGACATTGTTACGAATCACAATCGCTGATAGGTGTAACAAAGGGACGTCGATGAGTAGTAAATTGAGATAATGAAACACGACTGATGTTGACGGTATCGACAGCAACACGGACATACCTGTCAGTCTGTTCAAATATGTATGATTTCAAGTGTAGCCCGTCGTATTTAATTGCTTCTCTCTTCGATCGTGGCATAAAGACCGTGATTTGTCATTTTAGAGTGATTTAGTGGTATTATCGCAAGAAAAGAGAAGCTGATAATGACAGTTATTACACAATTGGTCTCTTATGTGTATATGATTTCGACACCAGTTTTGATACTTGCTGAAATATTAATGAAACACTTGATGCGTTTGAATGGCGAAAATTTACATCAATCTTTAAACTTCTGCGATAAACGCTTTAAAAACCTTGGGAAATAGCTGTGAATCTATCACAATTCGTACTGAAGTTCCCATTATTAATTTTTATTTTATTTTGTGGTGAATGATCTCGGCACCGCCTCAGCGGTAGGTAGCCATCAAAAATAACTATAACGCTCAATTCAATGGGCATATTACCAACGATGGCTGGCAACATTTTACAATAATGGGCTCGTATTATACCATAAATTGAACTCGAAGAAAAAACGACTCTTAGTCTGTAACGACAGCAACATAAAATCGGCGAGATAGCAACACAATAGCAGAATTATACAGAATAATAACGAAATAAATAAGGAGCAAGTTGTTGTATCGGCCATGGATAATTTCTGTATGAGACCATTCACTTTGAACCCCTCGTTATTATAAATTTGATGCAAATTTTATTCGCCGATCTTATCTCTAAGCTTATGGACAACAAATTTCTTGTAATTTACGGAAATAATTGCCCTGTGTTTACAGCTTGACAAAAACGGGTAATTGATCTGTGAAAAGAAGTCTTACGTGCTCAAATTGAAACGAGTGAGCTGCAAGGCCATTCAGCTGGTTCCTTTCCATCAATCCACCGACCTGGATACATTTGGTCTATCTCCAGGTTCTTACTGTGTCCTACCTGTTCTTTGTAGTTAATATTTGTCTGGTATAAATGGTTTTACCCACCCAAGCATAGGCTCAAAGTGACTTATTACGTATCAGGCTAATACCACTCTGGTTCAGAATGAAAATAAGATACTTAAAATATACTGCATCGTTAGAAACACTTTCTTCTATTAAATGACCAACAGATAAAAATTACTAAGAGTACATGGTCGAAGTTGAAGAAGAGTTAATATTTTTACGCAGTGAAGTTTGAGTACGAAGCTAAACGGAGTAGGTTGTCAAAGTAAATTGTGCGCGAGACACGGAATTTGTAGATCTGGGTGAGCAATGCTGTGAACAGAGGACGAAGCAATAGAATTGCTTAGATTTTAAAGGGATAATGTAGGCTAGAAAATAAGATTGATAATGTTGCTGTCGAATTAAAGAAGCTTGAAACATATATCAAACACAGCTGACTGAAACGTTTGAGCATTAAATCATAAGAAATAACTTGATGTTTAAGGATATATCAAATAATCTGGATTAAAATCCTATAGCACTGAAAAATGACATGATCAATAAATTAGAGGCTTTCGAAATGTGGACTTACCGACGCCTACTAAAAGTACCTTATACAGACAGGGTAAGCAATGAAGAAATATTAAGAAGGGTCCATAAGAACTGTGAATTGTTAACAACTATTAAACGAAGGAAAACGGCTTACCTTGGTCACATTTTTAGACACGACAGATACCAGTTGCTGGAAATAATTTTGGAAGGGAAAATAGACGGCAGAAGAGGAATTGGAGGAAAACAGATGTCATGGACAAGGGATATTAGACACTGGACCGGATTAAGAACGATAGAAGAGCTTGTCAGCGCAGCCAGAGAGAGGAATTATTTCCAATATGTGGTCGCCAACATCCATTGAGTGGATAGGCAGCTTGATTGATTGACTGAAAAATGAAATTGAAAATCCAGTAGAACATTGAAATTTAATGTAATAGTTTCTTTGGTGTTTCTTGTCGTATGATTTTTTTATACCACCCTTTTTTTTATTTTTGATTTTGTTATACCACCCTCTTTTCTTTACTGTTGTTTATTATGCAATACTGCGTTTAATCCACCATTCTGGGCTTAAGATGCTTCTTAGAACTACTCCTTTGTTGTTGAGCGACTCTCTGATATTAACCCGTTTATTCTTATTACGTGGTTTGTTTCTTTAAATAGATTTTTAACTGCTTCTACTATATTCTTGTTGATACCTTCCTTCTTTAAAATTGCCCATACCTCCTTTCTGAATATATTACCACATGTTTATTGCGCATGCATGTATGACTTTGTTGGTTATTTTCTCGAAGGATTGTCTGATTGCAAATGTCCACTCTTCTGTGAACTGAATTCAAGCAGCTACGAGTAATGTAATTAAAATAGCTAAACTCGCTTCTGGGAAGATTGAATGCGGTCGACACAAAACAGTTTAGATTTGCTAGTGGAATTTTGAAACTAAATCAAATCAACGGAACAAAATGGAATAATTATTATCTTGGTATTGTATTCAAGTCGTCGTTTTCTTCTGCATATACAACCAATTGCGTTCTGAAGCTGGAAATCGGCAGGAATGTCATATTGCTAATCATCTTAATCCGCACCTTTTATTCCATTATTTGGCGACGAATTTGTTTGCTTTTGCAATAAGATATCTTCAACGTTGCAAAAGCGAAAGATTAAACCAATGCTAAAACTAATTACTTCATTTCTCGGCAATAATCGTCAACGCTTGCTTTATTTCTGATACCGCTTCTTAACATCGTCCTATCAACTTAATTGTTATTTTCGCTTAGTCTCTCGGATTAGTTTCTTCGTGTGAAAACAATAACTGGAACTTTCGTTGCCAAGTCCGCTTTCGTTCTCGCAAAACTCGGACATTTGCAACTGCAACTCCTAAACAGTTAAACGGATTTACATAATACGGAGCGATGCAAAAGTTTAGGAGGACGGTGTGTATGCAGTTTACATTTTCATGTGAAAATTACAGTTGTTGCGGTTTCTCGGCCTTGACGATTTCGTACCTATCAGTCCGACTATTCCAATAAGTTCAATAGCTGGCAAATAAAACACAAGAAGTTTGTGCCGAACGGTACACCGGATTGTTGGGATTGTTTCGTGTTGGGAAGTGCGCACAGATTCGTTAATACACTCGATACGGTTCGCTTTCGAATAGTTTTAGGCCATCGCATCGGAATAGTCGATTAGGAAGTTCAGATGTTTACCGGCTGCCATGTTATTGCCCGTCTCCAAAGAGTCCAATAAATTAATTTATCTAATGAAATCGATTTCAATTTAGCTATAGTGCTCATTAAACTCGCCTACTTGCTCAATTCTGTAACCGTACACTTACTTCGTGAATCTCCTACTTCCTCTTTTAGTGGAGTAATTTATTTAACAATCATGTGCTATTAATAGCCGCCTCATCTGTTCGGTTTGTAAATTATCGACTCCTATGTTCAGCAGCGGCATCGCCTGATAAGTATCTTGCCTTTCAATGCACCTAGTTTAACTTCGACCGAAATTTCCTCCATTTAATAAGTGCCTTAGTTTTGCTGTATGTTTTCTTTCCGTCCTCAGATTATATTTTATGTACTCTACTGAAACTTTCCCGGAAACTTTAATATTTGAATTGAAGCTCGAGAGATTTGTAAAAGTTTTCAAATTACAAGTTATAAAGACAGTGACGAAACTAGATATTCATGAACGCACACCAAACAACTCCATGAAAAGTTTGAAGTGCACTATTATAACTTGCATACGTGCTATTACAGTCTTCCCCGACGAACATCCATATCTTATTCTTTTTATAATTATAATTGATCGCAAACATATCTGCTCGGATTTAGTACGATTAAACTGATGAGTCAATTAAGGAGACTCCTGTAGCGATCGAAGATAATGCAATGGTTACTTGATGAATTACGCTGGTCATTATCAGTCCTTTTTTATTCCAAATAAAATAAGAATACAAATATCAAACAGGTTCTTTAAGATGATGTATAACTTCAGGGGTATTTAAGTTACTCTTCCTACCTCATTTCCTTTCATTTGCTATCATGAGCTTTAATCTACTTTATTAATTCTCTAAGTTCTCCATCCGCTCATGCTATTTCCTTTCCAATATCATGCGAATTAACTTATAGTTAGGAGGATGGCTACCAGCACAAAGTTGTGATGCTGTTTCCCGCTATAAATTGTAATTAATAGCTTTGTGAGCGACTTTAAAGAATTGAAACTATAATTACTACTAGTCTTGTTAAAACCTGGACTGGGATTTTTAAACGACGAAGTCGTTAATGTTTTTAAACAACGTAGAAATTATAACGTATTACAGTAAGATATAGAAAATCATCTGCGAGCTAATGAAACAACCGAAGAAATGCCTGCTGGGCCATTTGATTTAAAACTAAATTCCTGAGACTTCACCATGAAAGCAAAAGCGAATGTTGATTAACACTGTTTGAAATCATATTGTACGTTTTTCCTCAGGTTCGTGAGAGCCTTTCAAGAATCTTACTATCCATGTCAACTGTGTTAGTCAATTACTGTTAAATGTTTTCCAATCTTCAGTATGCGCCATAGCAAACAAATCGATAATAATATCGACACTAGGGCGAAAATCGGATTAACCAAAAATGAAAAATGCCTGTGCTAACAAAATTGGCAGTAATGAATGTTCGAATTTATTTTCCTATTACGATCGGGCGAAGTTTAATTTGCTGGATATTTAAAATCTAGCGGTGTATTTTCAAGTGGAACATTAATGAAAAGTGCACTGTCAAAGTTTATCAAAATTGTCATATTCATCTTGTGTTATGTGAATAAATATTTTATGCCACGTTGCGTCTTGCCGCTTTGCCGTTCTAACATCTTCTTGTTCGTACTGCAGTTCGAGTACCTCTTCTCCTATTACGTCGTGCTGCATGTTTCCGTTTGAATAAACATATAACTTGTCTTCGATTTTGCATAAATTTCTCATGCAATTAAATCACCATTAGAAACAGTTTGCGCAAAAACTCTTGGTACTGAATAACTCGCTCAACGGTATCTTCATTATCACTAATTGCTCTGCACTTCGTGTTATTTCTTCTCCTGCATATTTCACTGTTCGTGACTAAGTTCACAGCGACGATACAGTAGATGCGAAATTAATTCGCCTGTTCTCTATAGGACAAAAATGATATGGCAAATGACAAATATGGTAATGGAATTAACCGTAGTGTTGTAGATTTTCTATTTTCTGGCAATGGTAATAAAATATATGTGAATTACTCGAATATTCATGATATCTGGTTGATATTAAGAACAATATAAATGAACGTCAAATGAAAATTCATCTCTATTGTTTAATAAATACATTAGTTTCAGTTATCAATAAGTGTTCCCCTGCATTGTAAGTGTACACCTATATTTGATACTGAGATTCATTTTCAGTGAATATACATGGCTGGCAAATTCAGATTGTTACGGAAACAATGACGTTTAATTATTTGACGCCAAGAATTCCTGTTATTGTTCAATTAATGATTCCATGCAAGCATTGCGCTAATATTAACAGAATACAATCATAATCAATACGAATTAAAATTTACATTTACCGTCAACATGATAACCATTACCGGTACGTAGATATTTTTTAACTTCTACAGGAATAAGCGAATATCAATCTCATACGGGTTATAGTTATGGAAAAACCGGCTTTAATCCTGCTCAAGTAATTCCGATATCTATTGGAGCTATATTAAATGTTACGTGTAACCTCACGATGGAGGAAATTTACGTGAGATGCGAATTTCACATGCCAATAACGTTACATGCATGTATATAAGTATAGATTTACTTTGCTCCATGTTAGTGAAAACTGCTGGGAGGTAAAACGAAGAAACCTCCGCCAGAACACAAACAGTGTATTCGCCAGAATCCGCACATATATTAGCTGTGTTGTAATAGGTTTTAACCGCTTGAATAACGTGCACCCAGTCGTCTCCAAGGAAAGGCGAAGTAACCTGGAAAGAAAATAGAGTAAACACGTCGACAATTTTGTGACGTGAAACGAATACGTGAATGGAAATTAAACAAATGAAATATTCCACACATGCTTATTATTATTGTTTCTTGTGCATATGCCTAAATGTTTTGTCTATTAAGTTTCTTCTTAAGTTTGCAACGGACTTTTCTACTCATTTTTGTTACTTGTGGTTCTTCAGTCCTTATGTCTGTTAATTTCAGAATTTTCATCACATTCCTTTGTTGTCTCTGCAGTAGTTTTTAGTTTCTAAGCTTTCTAAGGAAGAATGGTTGATTGTCTAGGATAAGGACGACTGGATGATTTTCTTCTGGCCTAAATTAAATAGATGTGTTATGTTGTTTTAAGCTGCGTATCCATACGCAATCTTTCTTGTGTCTTAAAAGTAATTAAAGTAAGATCATAGATGCTTAAGTCCAAGCTGAGTTTCCATATTCTTTATCTTAGAATGAATAGACTTCAATTATATAAAGCATGTTAAATGTTAAAAGAGACTATTATTTTTACGAGTTTGCTGAAAAGGATCAATCAGGACAGGTCTTGGGTTGTACTGGTCCCTTCATGGAAACCCGGCTCAATAAGAGAGCAGCGATAAAGAAAAGTGAACTGTTACGCCCTTTTTATTTCACGTATATTAACGCTTCAGTCGCCATCGAAAGCAGAGCTTCCTTTGAAAATCTGAAGGCAGAACCCACAATTTCCTTACCAAGAAGAAATACATACTATTTCGTAAATTAATTCATAAATCCTGAGCCGCGGAATTTTCCGCATCCACCACAAAAACTTGCCCGCTTACGAAAGTACTAAAGGTGACGAATGGTATTCAAAATTTCTCCTTGTTGCGCATTGAAGTCCTGCTGGAAAACTGCCAAATTGGCTATTAGGTTCAATGCAGTTCGAGGGGATTTGTTTGGCTCGGTCGAGTGTGGTTGTTGGGATGAAATTGCATCCGGAGAACTCTGCGGGTCTAGATTGGGACGTAGGGAGCAAGAAGAATGGATAAGAAGAGTAATAAGTAAAGCTCGCCAAAGATAAATCAACGTAGGGAACAATTAAGACTTCTTTTACTTCCGACATAAAATTGAAAGAAAGGAAATAAGGGAGTTGTAATTTAAGAAAGTGGAGTCGTTTCTCCCAAAAAATGAAATAATTTATATCGTGAAATATCCGCGACCAGTACACAGATGATGCCCATATCGCATTCAACTAACCCGACGAGTTTAATTCTAAATTATCGTTAACTAAATTTATTAAATTGTGTTAAATTGAAACGATCAATTAAATAATCTAAAATTTATCCTCTTCTGACTACACAAATGTAAATATGTCTCTCTTCACTTTAATTTTGTTGTATTTCTATTAATAACTCGTATCAAGTTAAATTTTTTGAAATTATTCTCTATTAATTATCGTGACTATCATTCCCTTCACGGTACCCAGTGTACCAATTCAGGTTAAATTATAGCAGGCTAGCCTCGACTCTCTATGAACTAACTTTGTGGGTTGTCTTAAATATGGAAATTGCCTAGCGGTAACATTAATTTATTTGGACTTAACTTCATCAACCGTTCGATACAAACTTAGTTTGAAACTTTGGAAAAAACGAACTTCAGGGTTGGATTTGATGGGGGGGGGGGGGATAGATTGAAAAACGAATAAGGTGACGAGGCCGTGAAGGGAGGGATTCATGAAAGTTGTTACTGGTTTCTGAGAGTGGGAAAATTATAGGCTATTTTGGGATTATAATAGGTAACAATTTTTTAAATGTCTAAACATGAATTTAGTTTGTTGATGGATTTCCTTCAGTTTTCTCTGCTGTCATCTGCACTCGAGGTAAAATTAATTTAATGTTATTAAACAGCGGTTGATTGTTTAGAAAAATGCGAAAGCGATTGTGTTTTCCTGTAAAACGTTTTCATCTGAATTTCAAATAAAGGGAAGCACAGGAATTCGCCGTCTTTGAAAATTAACTGTTTGCTTTTACTCGGAAACCTAAATGATAAACAGATGCGATTAATTCCCAAAATTGCTGCCTAAAACATATTTTGGGCCCTCCAGTGTAAAGGGCGTTTGATTTCTTTCTCGGCGATTTTCTCACGTCGGACGGATTGTCTTTTCATGAATTTTAATGGATAGCTTTTTTGTTCGAGGAGGGGTTTCGGGGTAGGCGATTTGTCAAAGGGGTGAATTGGGTCAGTTTAACATCAATCAAGGGCCCAAAATTAAATCACTCAAGCCTATGGTGGACGTCATGGTTTCGTTGTGGTTTATTTTCACACGACGAATCAGTTGATTTATCTCGAATGTACATGGAAACGTACATTTGAAATGATCGAATACAAATGAATCGGTCAAAGTGAAGTCGATTGGTTTCTTCGTGAATTTAAAGTCTTTGAAAGAGTTTCATGACGAGGTATGCTGCAATAATTATTTTGTGGTCAATTATGAGGGTTAATTTTTCTGATATATTTCGCGGGATAAAAACCCTGCTCTGCTCTTTCGTTGATTTAATAATTAAATTACCTTTGTTATGTTACGCTAATCTATAGCATCAGTGAAGAATTAAACATATCAATTTGTACACTGGCTTGTATCTCTATAAATGTGACAGTTTGTTAAATCTTCGCATGAGATACAAAATGGACCTTCATTTACAATTATTGGAACTTTAGTTCCTTACGCCAGGAGATTGGGAGCGAGGGTGGTCGCGCAGCAAAAAATCTGACCGTTAAATGGAATGCGTTACCGGAGGGAACGCTGCCAAGCTGCTACGAACGCTGCCGAGTAGCTCGCTATCTCTGTCTCTCTCTCTCTCTCTCTCTCTCTCTCTCTCTCTCTCTCTCTCTCTCTCTCTCTCTCTCTCTCGTTGAGTCGTTCGCTGTCTTTGTCACTGTTCTCGTGTACGAAGCCTCGTGTACTAAGCAGTGACTCATAGGCTTCAGACTTATGCTGCGATTCTGAACACATCTGTAGTGATCGTAGTCAAATCTGTAAGCCTCTTAAGCATAAATGCAATTCTGAACATTATTGTAAGTTACGGTTTCTCGTAACTTCTTACGATATATCGTAAATAGTTACAGGAAGCCTTCTGTGTGTCTGTAAACACTCGAAAAATCGTAGTGAAAGAAAACGAGAAGAGGTAATTAATGTAAAACGTTGCAATATAAATAAAAACATGAATTGTGTAGACAGTTTTTGAGTTATCAGACAATCGATACGTTCTCACGAAAATGTTAGGTTAAAAAAATCTTCAAAACTGATCAATGTTTAATAGCGCAAAAATGGCATATATTTGTGTAATGTTTTCACATATTTTCAGTGCGTCACAAATTGTTTATTTTAGAAACAGGATAAGAATTATAAGAAAAAATCTGCGAGACGTGATGAATCCCTTCGAGATTCCAGAGCAGCATTTTAAACAAAGGTTTCGTTTAGGTAAATAAACGTAGAAATGCTCATAAGCGAATTACAACCTTACATACCTCACAGAGGCACGATTCCATTGCATTTAAAGGTAAAATTGTACATGCTTTTGCTGACGTGAAGCAATTAACACGCCTTTATTGTTCAGCAACATTACACTTAGCTGGTACAGGTTCTTCTCAGAGTCCAGTCGGTAGCAATGATTGGATTGCATTAAGCCAAAATCCTAAAGAAACGAAAGATTCTCAAAAGTAAACTTTACCACTTCAAACTACTTTAAATATTCAATTTCATTTTTTTTCAAAAATTTGGTTGTTAATTAAAAGGAACTAAAGTTCCTAACGCGTGTCCCGCGACACGTTTTGAATTCGAGGGTTAAATTTTAATTAGACAGCTTGCTTTGTAACTGTTTCATGCCCTAAAAATATTACTCACCTAAACATTGGAAAAGGTGAGCATTATTGTTACATTTTTCAAACCCTTCAAAAAATCACTTCCTGGCAAAATTTTACTGACTCATTATCACTCCTCCGGCCGTAATAAAAATCCGGTATCTGCCACCAAATTACCTTATGGATTAGAACCTGGCTGGAGTTTGAAAATGGCGAAGCGCCGCGAGAGCGTGGATTAAGATCTTTCACAGTGTCAGCAATCGTTAGAATATGAAAAAATAGTACGGTTATTAGTTTTTATCAGCCGGATACCATCCAGAAGCAGCACGCCGGATACTCCTCGCGCATGATCCCCGAAAACCAAAACGGCAGAAGTGGCTGAAATGTAAAGTTCGCGTGGAGACGCCGTAACGCACGAAGCGTTCAAGAGCGTCATCCGCAGATTTTCCGATCGCACCTCCCGCAATAGTATCTATTTCAAAATTTCACACAATGAAGTTTCACGATACTTATCCAGTCAGTTATTCTGAGTAATTTTATTTCGAAGTGATTTTTGGGCATGTTTTCAATTGATGTCGGTCTGATGTGAGCTCTCAAAGTAAGTTTTTCAAAATTAATTTATTTGTAATTTGAACGGCAATTTTAATTCGACAAACCTGTCGATTAACACCTGATATAACTCCTATCAACGGTTTCTCGCTTTCCTATCATTTTAGATGCATGCCCTCCCTTTAACATTCTATATTTAACGCGTAAACAATCCTTGACATGAACTTTTTGAAAGTAATGGTTTATTTATAGACCCGATGAAATCAATTCACCATTAGCTTTGCTTTGATTTTGGGAAAGCAATAACAGTTTAGATGATTTCTAAAGTTATTATATTTCTTCGGATAAATATTTATAAATATAAGCTTAACTTGAAACAAAAACTGAATGGCAAGGATTTTGTGTTGTTTTGTTTTTTCTCTTTTCCCGCTTTACATTCGCTAAGAAATCCTGACCAAACCACTGTAAACACAATGAAGATTATTTGTTCAGCCTATTTTAGTTATTTATGTTATTTATTCACAACTTTGTTGTGCCGAAAGAAAACAAATATCTCGAAGAAAATTCTTACAGCAAAAAATAACTTGGTATTAAATCATTCGAATCTATCTCTCAATAAACCTGAAGTATTTTGCAATTAATGGAAAGTGATACGAAAAGTATTACATCTGATACTGATTTAAATCTGACTCTTAATTCTGTAACACCATTTTGACGGAAACCGCGAAAGTACCGGACATAACGTATAATGGCGAATTTTCGCAACTAAAGGTCCTTAAATAAAGCACTCTTTGAACTTTGATTTCCCGCGGAGGATTTTCCGTACAACGCCGCAACTATCAAAGCCACTATTTCTTACCGCGGCTCGATAAGCGTAAAAGCATATCTTTGTAGTCCAAGAATTCCCATCATTTCCAGTTTTAATTAATTAGAACGTAAAACGCAAGAGTCTTCTCGCCATCCTTTGAACGACGAGTTTGTTTCACCAGTTCGGTATGGAATTTTTCCATTTCTATCAACGATAATACGCGAAGAACTGTCAGCAAATAGGGAAAATTGTTGTTTTGGAAATTTGACGGATTTTGAATTATAAACTGGTTCGACGTCCGTGAGATAAAATGTAACCTGCCATTGTGACACGGTTTCGGTTTTATGTCCTGGCATGGTGTAAGTGACGGGATACAGATAGGGAGTGTTTTTGAACGTCTCCCTGATAATGATGTGAGTAATGGATTTTTTTCGCGAACACAAAGTAAAGGTAGTCTTTCTCTCTCCCACTGTGGAGTGAATGTGAAGCTATTTGAGAATATAATACCATATAAGGACCAAGAGGGGGTTTAATACAATTTTCCAATAAAAATGTCGTTAATACATTGTAATGATTGCAATGTACTATGATATAAAGCAATCGCATGGTCTGCACTATTAAATTTGCAATAGAGGCGGTTTGTTAAAGTTTTATATTGGCTACTGCCATGTTTAACACTTATTTCAATCTTTTAGGGTTGAACTTAATAGTGGAAAGTTACAAATAACGTCCACGCTTTTTATAAAATGAATATGAAGTGTCTTAAAATGAGTAAAATGCATTTTCCTTACAATAACTTGTAATAGTATCAAACAAATACAATCCCATTTTATTGAGATGATAACATAGTAATTTACATGTCTAATAATTTTCTTACATTATGACATACTGCGGGGGTTAGGCGTTATGATTAACACTTTCTAATAATAGTTACAATAATTAATTTACAATGGGGATTGGAGATTGTGGTAATATTATCTCCGTGTAAGGGAAATGTGCCCATATTACCTCCAAATAATAGCCGTTTAGATTATGTAAACGCTAATCGATTACACGAATCTCATGGAAATTACATTGGGTGAATGTTACTCATCATCAAACGATCCTTTTGTTGTTAGATTTTCTGTTAACGTGGCACATATTGTAATTGCAACTTAATATCTTATATTACTTTGACTTAACATATTATACCTTTAATATCAACCAAGTTTTGCGAGTTCCTTCTATTGATAAGCAATTCTATTGTACCAATAACAATTGTGGGGTATTGCGAGGTTTTGTCTGTTTCAGTTTGCTTCATTGAATCTTATCCACTTGTCATTTTCTCTCCCGGAGGAGGTTGTCATGTGTTGTATTCAGAAATTTTCTTACGAAGTCCTGAACGCTAGTTTTGCATCTGGTGCTATTTTTGAAAGTATTATTCGATAGGTGTTGTTATTATCTTGTGTGTCAGTCGGAGTGTTCTAAGTGTTTCATGGGCTGAAACTTCATGATAATAAAGGTTTTAAGGGAATAATAGCCTTTTGGTCTACTTGTTTCGGCGGATGCGATCCCTGGCGATATTAACCCCATTGTCTCTTTCACAAATCCATTCGTCCCCAACGCGATTTTAGAAAAGCCTACACCGGCAATTTGCTGCCCGAATTCCCAATTTTTATACCAGGTCACAAATTTCAACTTGAAGGGTAAATCTTTCAGGGAAAATTCCAAATTATTAAGTGAAATCGGCAGATTTTATAGATGGTCAGAGGTGGAGGAGCATAATTTTTCAACCGACTTGAAATGGACGTGACAAGCAATCGAAGAGGAACGGCGGTGTTAGCCGAACAAGAATCGTTAATATTAATCGTTCACACTTCTTCAGGCAAGACTGACGGTTGCAAATTAAAAAAGAACTTCGGGGAACAAAACTAAATTAGAGCAACAAAGTGAAAGACGATATTTAATCAATTCCGCACGTCTAATATTCAGACTTATTGCGTGGTATCAACGCTCGGACGTTTTTCAATAGAAACGCTTATCTCATTTAACACCGATTCATATTCTTATCGCAGCCCCCAGTGTTGAACTTTCTTGTTCTTATTTCGACGCGTCGAATACGAACTCCCCACAAATTTAACGTTAAAATATGTCGCCATCACTGGCGTCGTCGTTTGTTCTCGGTACTCGCCCATTTATATTTAGCTTTCGTTTAGTCAAAATCGACGACGTTAAGCCTACAAACAAATGGACATTATTTTTTAAAATTGTCAAAAAGTTTCCTACATCATGAGGAACTTCCGCACGTTTGATAGACATCATGGAGCGAGATCGAACATCGGAACATCGGAATGCGAGTCGTCGAGTGGAGTGCCAATTAGAATGATTGATTCGAGAACGATTCTGAGGGAAGTTTTAACCGAGGAAACGGCGCTATTCATTGAAAATATGATAGTGTATTCGGTGAGAAAACGACAGCCGAACAGGTTGTTTGGAAAAATTTTCAAGATCTATAAACGGCAGGTTAAAATTTCAACTACGTTTGTTCATTGGAGATGGTAAAAAGAAATTCTATGCTCCTTCAAATAGTTGAACTGTCACTTTACACTCTGCTCAGCTTTAAAACATTGTTTAAATTGCACGTCTGTAGGTTTTGTCCCCTTAGTCTGCCTAAAATGACTTATTGATTGAGCAGATCCCCTCGATACCCTTCCCAGAGTAAATCTTAGATAGCAAAAACGCGTTACGCCTTTAACACAGTTCATCTATTTAGTCATTCTTTTGGTTAGTAATTACTATCTCTGAACACGAGTGTAGAATCACTTGGTCCGCTGTAATCATCACCTTTACACATAAGAATGAAATATTTAGAGCTTTTCACACAAATGTGAGACGATTAATAGATAACAATAAATGGTAATGGTATAATGTATCACCCAATAGTTACCCATTTACAGGAAAATTCCAACAAATATCTACATTGTAAATATATATAATGCACGTCTAGTAATTATGCCACAAAACCCATTTTATATTTTTGTTTATTTTATGTCCACTCCATATTTTCTATTTATTGGTAATGGGTTAAGTCGAAATTAACTTTGTTGCTTGTGCATTTTCCGAGAAACAGTGGATATCCCAGGGTAATATTACGCTGGAATAACCACTCCCTGTTTCTCTTGAACGTAATAGGATTTAGGCAGCATATTTTGTTGCAATTTTGTGACACGAAATTAATTTTGTTGCTAATGAAATGACCATGTGCCATAATTACTAAAAAGTATTCCAGTAAGCTGGTTTATTATGATAATACCCAGATGACCTCCAAGGGTAAAAAATTGTTGTGAATTTCAGGCTGGCCTATTAATTGCAAGTATCACCCACAAACAGATAAATGACTAGTTCATACAAGTTATTGTCTTTTTCTAAAAGTAGGCGGGTGCGTATCTTTCGGGAGGGGTGGTTTTTAGGACATGCGCTCACTATAGCACGACAGCAACAAAATAGCAACAAAACATGCCGTCTCAATCAAATCCAAATCCTATTGCATTCATGAGATACTTGAATGGCGATTCTAGCGTAATATTACGTAGGAACATCCACACTTTCTCGGAAATGACACGAGCAACAAAATTAATTTCGAATTCACAAATTAGCAACAAATTATGAAGTGACTTCTATAGAGAAAGTTTGAAATGGATATTGTAGCGTAATGCACGTTAATTCGAGAATATATTAAAGAACAGATAACAAAAATACAAATACAAGCTACGTATTTACCATGAAGTTGGTATATACCTCCAAAAATATACCAGCTAGTTTGTCATCATTAGGGCACAACAAATTTATTTGTGCTTTTGACACTTCATAATTGTATGGATTCTTTATAGACGAACATCGCATTGTATCTAGATATCTTCCTAGGCACCAAAATATTGATTTGTTAAAGCAGCACGAAACAATCAAATACCCCGTTTTTAGCTTGAACGTTCACTAGGGACCATATTAAATCTTTATAAGGGTCACTGGAGTACTAGTCATAAAATTATTTGCCGTCTAGTCTCGCTACCATCAGATCTCGCGACATTATAAAGAAAAATAAAGAAGGGAAATGTCAAACGAGCAATGAAATTAAATTTTCTCCATTTTACTACCAAACTCTGAACGTTACTTCCGGACAATCTCCCGGGAATTTAAACAAATATTCCCCGATCTCAGAATCGTAAAACACAAACTTCGATCCTAACTCCTTCTTCAAGATAAATTCCAGCTTACGTCTGAGATATTAAAATTGTTTAATTTACGAATACCCCTACATCTGTCAGCAATAAACCAACACACGTACGTGTTGCCGGAAATTTCATGATTCTAAAATAGTTCCTCCGACCTTTATCAGGCGTTACAGCGCCCAGAATGAAATTCTCACAACGTATAGAAATTTCTCTGAAATATGAGGGTCTGAAGTCTAACCTCAATCAGGGCTACAATCTTCGAGATAGTGGTAATAAAGGGCAATTATCGTGCCAAATGCAGACCCACATCCCTCTATTTCATTTATGAGCGAATTGAATTTACCACACTTCTCGAGATTTATCGAAATTTTTGAATTAAATTATTGTCGAGGGTAAAATCGATTCACCTTTGATGTGATGAAAGTGAAAAAGTGTAAATTACTAATATCAAAGGGGAGAATGATGGCAAGGTAGAAACACGTCCGGAGCCTATTAACAACGTAGGATAGGGGAAAGTAAGTCGTGAAAGTATATCGTTTGAATCAGGAGAGCAAACGACCGTACCGATAGGGAGAGTTAATGAGGCGTTAGAAAACGTAAAAATGACATAATGTTCGAAAACAAAGGGATAAAAATTAATTGCACGTAACCTCACACATCCAATGAATTTATGGCTAAAAACCCGTGCACACGTTTGTTCATTGCACAATTTTATGGTAAACTATGAACTCTCGATCATTCTACATTGTTTTTTGAACTTTTCATATACACTTACACAGACCGTATTAAACTTACCTTGGTCCGGTCTGTAGTGCTGCTGACACAGCCACTGAATATTTCAATCGTATGAAATCGATACCATTATTACTTTCGTAGATATCAAAAAGTTTCTGCTTGCGTGGAATACATCTCTAAGGAATTTGTTCCAAACAGAAACTAATTGATTCTCGAGAAACTGGATGAATGCTACAATAAATATTTTCAACGGGTCTCGTTTGTGTAAGTAGTATGTATGTACTTCTTTACGAGCAGCCTATTTTTTAAATTTAATATCGACTGTTGTTCAAAACACATCGTAACGAGCTGCAGCGTAAAACCGTGTAGGTACAGTAATTGTAATGAAATTTTTAATCAAATCAAGCTTACCCATTATTTTGCTGAAATTTATTCAAAGTATAAATTGAAAATACGTGATTTTATTAACAAACAGCTAGAGAACCTGTAATTTGGAATGAGTAATTAGATCCTTTCAGCAAGCGCGACATGCAAATCTAGTTGAAATTGTATATTAAAGCTCATTTTAATAGAATTCATACGACGTAAATAGAGTAACAAGTAGGTAGCTCTGTTAATCTGATAGTAGTTAATGTAAACAAAAATCGATACAGGTATACTCTGCAGAGGATTGTATCCAATATTTCTCACAAGGAGTTAGTAAATTACCCAAAGGGTAGTCTATTGTAGGCCTCAATTTAATTAATGGGATTTGTATCCTTTGCCCCTGTACACAGTATAACTGCTAAGTGATCTGCGATAAACTAATCTAAATGAAGCTCCCGAATGATGTAAGGAAGTCGTTTTCCGCTTGGGAGTAAAGTAAACGTCACCCACACGGCAGTTATTCCGAAGTTTTTGTATTCAACATGAACGAAGTTGGACCCCGAAAAGGCATTAAGGCTAAGCCCCGTATTCCAAAAATAAAAAGAATTTTTACCAGACATAAAATGGTTTCCTGGGGATCACGCTGAGTAAGATCGAAGCTGTCTAACAAATGAAGGTAATTCATCACGGGGTACATACTCACCGTAGTGGAAATCGAAGGACGACAAAATGGCCTGTAACTTCCCCGGAAAATTCGACGGATTTCCAAGCGAAGAGTTTATAATTCCTATTAAAGAGGCACCACCAATTTCAGCCCGTCGGCTGTTCTCAAATGTTCGTTAACAAATTCTTATTGGTGAAATGAAAACACGTCTGGTTTCCAAGAAAGCATGAAGCGTCCATTTTCTTAATTTGTATAATGAAATTTGTCGTTTCCAAACACAGCGTTTTTCATTGTTTTAATTAGAATAATGAATTGAGTGGCTTGCAATATATTCAAACCTTCTTCTTATTATTCGAACCTGCTGAATATTAATCGAATCGATTTTAAAGGAATTCATATTTTCGTTCATTTTCACTATGAGTTCCACTTCATCCGTCTGAACTTTCTGAAAATTATTGCACCCACGTTAAAATGCAACAAGTAAAATGTCGACCAAAGTTAACTTCATTATTTTAAAGGTACTCATAACGAGAGCTAAAAACACATTAAGACCGTCTGAATGGATAATAATTAAAAATTTTCCTCCCCGAGATGTTTTAATGTCTTCCACCATTTCTCTCTTGTGACCAAGAAACGAAGATATTCTTATTGGAATAAATAAAATTGTTAAAAGAATCGTTGTATAATTGAAACCTTTGAAGTTTTCGTTCGTTTTATGTCGAGACTTCGATACAACTCGATTCCTAAGGGGTTCTCTGTAATCTCATGTTCTTTAACGAACAGATGGAAATAATTAAAGGGAAAGGAGTCTGAAGCAAATACGTCTGATACAAAGAATAGAAGTTTACACACGACAAATAGATAGCTGACAAATTTAATTCGGAGTGCACTTCTGTCGTAACTCACAACGCCACTCCAAACTCGACATTAAATTCCTAGTTAAAAATTCTAATTTCGAATATTTAAGCGGTCCCATTGCAGAAACGAATAAAAATGTCATGTGTCGTGTCGGTAGCGCAAAACGTAAAAATCAACGCTCCGAGTTTCCACTTTTATTTTTCCACCCGTCGAGTTATTGTTTCAAACGTATATAAGTCTGAAAAGTTTCTGTGTAAATACAGTCAATTGCTACTGCTGAATTCTTCGTTTTAAAATATTTCCAGAAGTTTAGTGGAAATAACGAAGCGTAACTTGTCTAGCAACTTTTTTCGAGATTAACGTTGAAAGTTTCGAACCAATCGCTGTAATGTTATTATTTAACCGAATTTTCTTTTATGAAGGTCGAGTTACTGAATTGAGGGCGATTAAACGTAGGAAAATTGTGTTAGCTCATCTTCAGAAATACTTCAATATCGTCAGAAAAGTCGAGGTATACCTGGATAGCACGCAATAATTTAAAGGCGTCTTATTTAGGTAACAATTTTTGGTCTGGGCATCTGAAGACCACTAAAAGGAGTCTTAACATGGGTCGTATCTTTTTGATATGTGCTTTTAACGCCCAATATAAGACGTCTTTAGAACCCCTAAAAGTGGACTTTTTATTGATTGATTTGAGATTTGCAAATTTCATCCCAAAACATACTGCTATACAGAAAAATAAAGAAGTAAAGCAATCAAGTAAACAGACAGGACAGCTGAAATATAAAAATATACAAAGTAACTTACTCTGTACCATCTCCTAACCAATCAGAATGAAATGTACATAGTGTTGCTTGCCTTTACGAGAATTTGTCGTTCCATGAGGTTTATTGTCCCGCTATACGTACTATAACGAGTCGTGTCTTCAAGAAGAAATATGATTTGTGTGTATTTTCTTGGATCTCTTTGCTGGAGATAAAATAAATTCTATTCTTGTCTTATTGATTAGTTTATAACCGAATTTAAACTCGTCAATGTAATGTGAAATGAATTTAAACATTTATACTTATGTCATTGTGAATAAGACAGACATGTCTGTTCAATTTGTTTGTTCAAACCGTTTACAATTTAATACTTTTATATATTATTGCAATAAGAAAGTGTATCCATTGTAACAGTTGTAAAAGAAATAACGCGATCTACAGAACTTTAATCCAATGAAGCGTTTTCTTGCAGTCACCTAAAACTATTTATGAGAGAACTTTCGGCTTAAAATTTATATCTCCATTCGCGTCTTATTCCGCTATTGAAACGACATTTATTTTAAGTTGCTTTGATATAGGTGTATAAAGTAGAGTGGACATAAACGATTTATATTGAATGAGTGGGTAGTGGCAGCGATATGTGCCAATTACCGACTAGCTCCCAAATTAGTTAATTTAAGTATAATTATGTGGACAAACTACCATATTGCATTTGGTAAAGCGACATTAATTAGTAGACCAATAAGGAAGGTGCGGCGTTGATTACTGTTATTCAATTTTTAATTTACATCGATGGCAATATGGTCGGCACCATGACGAACCGACGACGCCGAAGATTACGTTCCTAAATTTTCGGCGGCGGTCAACTCGTAAGAAATTTTAATCCCCAACCCTAAGATATTTGATAATTGGTAAGATTTTACCAATGGTACGATGGTACTTACGATGGTAAGTACCTAATTGATAAGATTTTTATAATTGGTAAGCGAACCGGCAGGTAAATTTTTAAAGGGTAGTTTTGGATGAATCAACCGGCGATTCCCATCTCGGCACAAGAAGCAGGTAAACGATAAAATTATGCCCCAACTCGGAATACATCTAGGCAGGTACTCAATTCTACAGTGCCCAGCTCGGCCTAGGGTGATGCCCATAGGGTGATCCTTGCCCCCTTGCGTTTCCAACGTACATTCGAGCGTATCACATGACGTTCACTCGTATAGGGTGTGCTGCGCATAATAGGTTTCTCAAATTTTTGCGCAATAGTCAAGCACCATTATTTTCGACAATACCGTATTATCAAGAAGGTATCTCCCTAGATTTATGCCGAGTTATTGAGAGATTATTGTAGTGTGTACCTGCTCGATCTGTTGTGCCGAGATGGGTATATTAGAAATGGGACGACAAGGTGTCGTAAAATTGACCGCAATAAAATGTGCCGAGATGGGATACACCCGAGTCAACTCGTAAGAGGATCCTCTGAAATAATGAAGGGGATGGTGATTGTAACGAAGTAGTTCGGATATTTGTTGAAACTAAGAATATGATATAAGGGGGTGTTTTGTTACGTTCCAACTAAACGGTGACGATGAATCGCACCGAGATAGTTGTGGATTTTATTAAAAGTCAACGCGGCAAAGACTTGCTTGTTGTTAATGATCATATGCGTTTTATGACCCTAGGGTGTGGTTCCGCAGGGTTTTCCTTGCCCTCTCGCAAGGAATGTGATAATCCCCCTTTACATAACTAGATTTTCTAATACCATGAATTGTAATTCTAATAAAAATAACAATACATTTCTCTCCGTGAATCTGAAAAACTAATATGATACTTGCGAGTATATGTATGTATATGTGTATATCTGTATATCATCTATCTAAAATATTGTACTCGCCTACACAATAATTTAAGAAAGTTAAATAGTACAAACAATAGAATATACAACCCTTGTAATGGAATATTTAAACAATTGGAATTTACAAGAATTGCAATAAGTAATAAACCGGAAGGTGAGCGACCTATAATACAATACACCTTCGACGTTAAGTAAAACTGCTAAGTTGACAACTATTGTTAATATTTCAATTTACTGTATTATTTAGAATAGTCAGTATTGGATTGTTAATAAAGCGACTTGTATCAATAAGCGTGCCAATAAATGAGCCTCTATGGGACTTCTTTAGTTTTCATTACTCACGAGCCACCCTTCAAGAGCTACCATGACCCGAGAACATCACACCCTTACGAGTTGACCGATCTAGAGAACCATATTCTTACGGGTTGACCAATCTCGCGAAGGTCAAATGCGGACCGGGGATTAATTGTTACGAGTTGACCCGTACCGTAAATTTTTGCCAGGCGCTTTTAGCTTTAACCTTTCACTTTTCGTCCCAGGACAACACATTCCGAGGATTATTCTAATATTTACTGCAAATCCCTTCCCCATGTCGGCCATTAATGAGGTAAACATGGGATGAACAATTTCCGGCGTCACAAAGCTTTTCTCTTCAAAACTGATCAAAAAATAACAAACCGAATCGATACACCAATAAAACCTCTTTATCCGCTGTGCCGTAAAGCTTATCGACAAGGGCAGCTAAATTGAATTTGTCCGCGGAAAGCAATTTTACTTTATTAAAGCAGATACTGAAATTCCGTATACACGAAAATACTTTGTATGCCTACGGATTCCTAAAAGGTTACAATATCTTCGGTGTTATCAAGAATTACTGTTATTTCGCGAGGTATCGGACAGGGACTTTCCTCTTATCGGCTGGTCAGACCAAAATGCCTCAGCTCGACGCCTACGTTTAAGTACGGAACATGTTTTGTTGTAGAGGATTGATAAATTATTATTACAACAGTAACAGTTGTGATACCAACGATTAACCATCTCTAGAAAAACTTTAATTTCGTTGAGAGCCTCGACGGCGGCCTTTCACGTAAAACCGTCAAATCCAGAAACTTCAGCCCCGCTGGATGCAAAGTTGCGTTCTTTTTCTATGTGTGGCTTTAATTTAAGTTTTTGCCGTGGCATACAACAACTAATCCGAGGTGCTTGAGGGTGAAATCGATTTTTGTTCCATCCCCGAAGCACTTTTTGTTCGTTTACACGATTTATCAATTACGATTTTATTAAGGCACTCCCACTCCGATTTGTCCAAAGGAACGGATATTCCACCCCGCTTAACTAGAACAATGGAAATGCTTTAATGAATACCGCCCTGGAAGATGAAAGACGAAAATTTTCTCTGGCCCTTTTGAAGAGTTTTTTCATCGCCCCACGTTTCTGTCATTGACCGCCACTTTCCTTACAGCTCAAGTTCGATGCAATGGTTAATTACTATGGAACGAGGCAGTCGTTTATTATTAATTCGAAAGAGGCAGTAAAAGTACCCTCACTTACGACATCACATCTATGACAAATATTTAGGAGATATAAAAACCACTGTACGGAATAAAGCGATACTGCTCTGGTACGCCAGGGAATTTTATATGAGACATAAATTTTTCGATAAGGGAACCGCTACAATGCTAGAAATAAGTTATAAAAGTAATTAAAAGAGCTATATCAATTTATCATGATTCCCCGCAATACGATAAAAATATTACTACTTTGTTTCCAGCTCACGACGTCCACACAATTCCTAGTTTTGCGCCAATTGTTCGTTGCACATATGCGACATCTTTAGAATCCCCTCAAAACGCTGCTGCTTCACGTGGATGCAATTTACAATCGACATCTACTTTTATAGTACACACAGAACGTCAAGTGAAATCGAAATAGTTGCAGTGAATTGGACCTGGTTCATTGTTGTGATTTCACCTCCAGAATCTCCGCAAAAGGTTTCGGGTACAACTAGAATTATATCGGCGTTGGCGTCGGTTTCTATTATCCCGTATTTAGTATTCAATTTATGCCATCAAATCTCACGCTCGCATCAAATTAATATAATACAGAATCCATTTCCACACATCGAATATTGTTTTACTGATACATCTATCGAAATGAGATTCGAGGGTGCCGCCCCGCTGGGAGAAAGGCTCTTTTGAATACCCGATTAGATTTCGGGGATAAACAAAGCCACTTTATTCAATAGCGAATTATATTCGGATGATATAACCATTCAACGTACTTATATAGCGATAAAATGCGGTGAACGAAATTGGGTTTTCATCCTCCGGAAATGACCGGGTAATTTTCAAATTTTATTCCTCGGAAATATGTTTAAAGATATTAGGATGACTTTGATTTATTCCTCTAGGGTTGCGTTATTATGCCGAAGTATGAAAGATAAAGCGTAATCGATTTACGGAAAAAAAATTGAGCAAAATTTTCCGGGGATATCCTTCGGAATTGTAATGGGATTCGATAATCATCGATCTTTCGTTACAAAAAGTTGATTTATTCAGACCGTGGCGACACAAACATCACAACGAAACTTGAAATAGAAAATAACAAATAAATTAAGTCACTTATCTCATCAACAATATAGTCCACTATTATGATCATCAGAATTAAAGTTAAAATTAGTAGCATTATTTCTTTAATTAATAAGTCTCTCAATTTGCCCCCCAAAAATTAAACCTGGTGTTTCCTTGAAAGGCTTAACTGTAGCCGACGTCTCGTCCAAAATCGTGGATATAATCACGACTGTACAATTGTTGTTAGGTGAGTATATGGTATGCTATTTATAATTTCAGATCGAAGTTGATAAATACAATCGTGATGGCAGGTCTATCGTATTTACAATGATGATATAGGTACTTTGACTTGAGATATCATTAGTTATATAGGGAGGGTTGATATTAATGGTTACATTAATAGAAACCACTGCTATTATTACGATGCGAAAGATGGTGTCATAATGTATCAGTCAAGAAAGACGACTAACGTGAAGATGGTAGCTTTTTCACTTCTTCAAATTCAAAATACTAGAAAAATTATTAATACCGGAATACTCAAAATCCGATTTTCACTATCGTTAATATAAGTAGATCGTTATATATGATTAAACAAGACATACGTTATGGCAATACATACGCTATGCCATAGCAATACGTTGATGATATCTTAAAAGAAATCTCCACATTTTTAGACACTCAATGTGTATAACAATAGAATTCAGCTTACCTTTGATTGTGTTCAAAAACGATGCCATTCCTTTTAAATTCTACTTAAATAACAGCCATATAACCAACTGGTACAGTAAATAAACTTCTTTCGCTAGATACATCAATTGTTACTCCTTTCATTCCAGAAAGTATAAAACAGGTACGATCAGTGTTGTTAAGTATTTAAATACATATACTTAGAAATGTATTTTAAATACTTTTTATGCATTTAAATACATAGTTAAATACATAAGCTTAATTTATATTTACTACATACATTTTACATGCATACATTTTTTTTTTACATTTTACTACATACATATTTTAAATACATTTCTTCTGGCATTTTAAATACAGTAGTTCAAATACATTTTTGGGAAATGTTAAGATCCATTATTTGCTAATTTATTACTTAAATGCTCTTACATTTATTTTATTTTGTTACAGTAACTATAAATGCGCATTTTTATACATTTTTTGAGCATATTTCCGGATGTTCGTTTGTATTTACATTTTGGTTTATGTACTTACATTCTTATTTTGAAGCTAATTGTTACAGTTATAATGATCCTACGACACTTTTAAATGAGGTGCGATTACCTTAACGAAGGTGTACAATTCATAAAGTTTTTAAAAAAGTTCTGACATTGTAAAACAATTTTTAAGGTGCTAAGTAGCTTGTCGACATTTTTAAAGAAGTCGCAGTTATCTTCAACTTAAGCTGTTGTTTCAAAAGAAGTTAAATGAGCTTCTAAAGAACTTATGACAACTCTAATGCAACACAAATATCTTGAACTGCCATGAAGTTTGAAAAGTAACTAATGAAGTTTTTTAATTAGCTACTTCGTTAGATCAAGTTAAAAAGTAAAGTGTCTAATGTGTCGACATCTTTGCCTTGGGATTATTTTTTAGAAGTTTGAAACTTACATTAGCCTGTTGTGTTTTGAAGTATCACTTCAATTTCTAAAGACTTGTTTACAAAGTAGTTGGTAAATTTCGGAAAATTGAAAAAATTTTACGATTTCATGAAGCAAAGAAAATAATTCCTAACACTTTTTGAGATTGTTTTAAGTGCTAAAACCATAAACTTAAGTTTAGTGTATAAAAGTCAGCCTATGTATTTGAGACTTTTCGATACAAATAACTTAGATGGTTTGAAAATAATTGAAAACTTCACAACTTCGGGCAATAAAACAAAAAATTTAAAACTTCATTAGAAAGTTTCCATTAGAAATTAGATTCCATTTTCTTAAACTGATTTAGAAATTTCAAAAATTGAATAATTTCAACAAGTTCACGAAGAAAATCATAGGAATTCTAAGCTTCCTGGGGTTATGCTTAACATTGCTGCAATTAAGAATAATTTACAACTTAAAATACTGTTTAAATACAAAAACGAAATACTTGTTATTTGTATTTAAATACATTGTCCAGAGAAGTATTTAAAATACAAGTAAATACATTTTGTAAAAAGTATTTGCGTTTGTATTTAAATATATTTTGAAAAGTATTTTTAACAACAGAAACAGAATACGTTTTAATTGCTTTCCAGAAAAAAGCTAGATAGAGAAACTATACAATACATTAAAAAATTTGTATTAATATCAACTCAAGACTGTTGAGAACAACTACTTCGTAGAAGTTTATTTCTCGGTTGACTTTAACAACATTACGCGTTTCGAACATGAACTTCGCCGTATTCTTGTATTATTTATTTTCAGAATATTTTAAATTTCAAAAGGGAAAATGTACGAAAGGATTAAAGGAGAAGCTGTCACATTCACGTTAGTCGTCGAACTTGACTGATCGTAATTATAGGAGTGGTTTCTATTAATAAGGACGCTCCCCCTTGTATAACAGAATGATATCTGAGTCAATATCATTTGTGACATATACAGTGTAAATATCATCACGACTGTATTTATCAACTTCGAAGTAGCAATGGGCATTCTGTACTTACTTGACAATTATTGTATAGTCATGATTATGTCTACGATTTTGTACGAAACGTCGGAATATATCAAGGAAATCTTGTTTTATATTTGAGGGACAGATTGAGGAGTTGAATCTGCTTTCCCCGAGAACATTTTCACGTATTGGAACATATTCACTTTCATTTTTAAACATTTCAGTATTCACTTTTTCTTCTCCAACATTGTTGCACGTCACTAGGCAAGTTTTAGTAGGGCGTTGAGTTAATTTATGAAAATTTTCAACGTGGATAAACGTGCTTTCATTTATTATATTGTTTGTGGACATAACAATTGCAATGTACGACAAGCCCGTGATTGAATTTCATATAAACTTATAGAAATTTTTCCAATCTTTTTTGAACATTAATGTAGGAATTTACTGTTTATTTTCGTTTATAAATCGTATGTGTATAATACGTTTTAATTTCAAAATATGACGTAAACAACGAAGGTTAACAAGATCGTGAGCCGAGCTTCCCCATGTCGAACCCCACAAGTAAGTTACATCATTTGTAGTTGATGTAACATAGCGTCTTTTGGAAAATGTTATATGAAAAGAGAAACTAGCGAGGAAGGAAGATCCAATGAAAGCTGAAATACGGTGTAAAATAACTAATTTTCTGATATCGCCACATCCCATCTAGTGGCTGAAATACTTTATTTACATATGGGCGTCACGTTTTTTTTTATATATATATATGTATATTTAAACTAACCCCAAAGTGTCTCCTCTGAAAGGAAGCAATGTACGTACGTCTTGGTCCATTCATTCGGATCCTCGCTTTATCGAACACCGATCTCGCCTCCATAAATTTTTTATGTCACTTCGTGAATGTTCCGACGCGAGGGGAGGTGTGGGGGGGGGGGAGTTTTTCCCTATGTTTTCGCATAGTTTCGCCATATTCGTGTAACTTCGTTATTTTTTACGCGGCCATACCCAATTTTTTAGGACCCAATAATTTCAATGGAGCTCCGTAAGAGCGCTGCTTAATCCTTCCCTCCTAATTCCCGAAAATTCCGACTGCCATAGTGGGGGCGATCGTAAATCAATTGATAAATTTGTCGAGGACGTGACAGGCTCGAAAGGAAGATTAAAAAAGTTTTTTATAAATGGATGTTGCCTTCGAGTGAAATTTTAATCGCAATAAAAATGAGCACTTAGTAAACTGTATTAGGAAGATAATTTTCCCTAAAACATTTTAAGGTTTCGGTCATTTGTCGTAAATTACTTGGAGAAGGAGAGAGCTTTTATAAGTGAGAACGACATAAACTTGCATTAATTTAAAAAAAAAATGTCATGAAAGACGTGGAAATGAAAGCTGAAAAATAATCTTGAAATCCGCTACATCATTTTAGTCGACGCGGCTGGCAGGGTGAGATAATGAACATAAAGGCAATCGTTCATTTCGTTTGTCAAATAAAAGAGGAAAATACATAAATTCGCAATTGGGGTAACTAGCGTAACATATTGGGGTATATGACGTGACGAACGCACCAGGTTTAGAATCGAGGAAAGTATAGTACGAAGTACTTCCAACCAGAAAATACATGTTCCATAGGTTTAGCTATTAAGAATAACTTGTATACGTCCTCATTTCGATTTGGATATGTAAATCCCAGTTGTAATAATAAGTTTAATCGCATACATCACCTGCTGCAGTTTGATTTTGATACTTCAAACTCCACCATGAATTAATCTATGTCTAATGTAAAAGTAAAATTCTAAAAATATATTTTACTCCATTTTTATAACGTGCTAAAAAAACACTCATTATCTACATGAAATTTCTCTCCTGTATCAACTCCGGGTGTTATAATTTATGCCGTGTTCGTTTCGGTTAAGCTGAAAGCAAATTCAGCTTCATATGTGAAAAAGTAGCTCTACAGATAAACGCTTTTCACGGGAATGGGGCCAAAGGGAAATCTTGAGCGTTCCTTCGAAAAATGCCGTTCCTATTCGACGCGTACTAAAGGTTTCACAAAAATGAAAAACCCTCCCCTCTCCTAAATTAGAAAATCCTGCTCGGCGCCATAAGCATCATTTCGTATTTTGCCCTTTGAAACCCTTTCCATGAGAACGACAAGAACTATGAGAGCGTGGAGGCGAGCTGCGGGTTTTAACGGAAAAGTTCGTGAAGTCAAACGGGAAAGGAGAACCGCTCAGGTGGAATTCGTATACGTACGTACGTAAAAGACAGGGTTCAGTCGAAACTTTGTACGTTAGAAGCGGGAATCCATGGAGTTTATCACGAATTTTCTTTAATGTTTTTAAGCACCGCGGGGCTGTAAACTTTCCATGTGACGTATGGATTACCACCGACGGGCACATTTTCTTGGGGATAGAAGATTTATTATACGTTACGCGCCCTGAGAGGTGCAATCGATTGGACGCCTTCGGTCGCCGAATAACAAACCGGACCTTTTTCAAAAACAACCCCTAAAACTTGCATTCATGCCGAATGTGATTTTTGTTACGTGAAACTAAGAATGAAAGTTACCTCAAACATGTCTATTAACAGTTTAGTTCGTATTACAACGACAGTCGCTTTGTTAGAGAGAGTTACTGAAAAAACCTGAATGACCCACAATGAGAATCTTTGAAATTGTCCAAACTTGTCTTTTTAAATTTTTTGGAATGTGATGGTGGAAAAATATTACTGAACTAAGATTTCTACTAATCAGAATGACAAGAAAGACAAAATGATAGTGAAAAGTGTGTAACAGAAGGTTTTTAATGTTTGTATCTTTAATAATTCGATGAAAGTACTACGTTTGCAAAAGATCGTCTGTTTTAATATTCGTGTGATAATTTCGTCTCTACATAGTTTATTTCAATAACAATATTGCCGAGTTTTATAATAAAATACAAAATATACATACCGAATATCTATATTTGAATTGAAAATGTAAGAAATGACAATTGTGATGGTAACGCACAACTCATATTTAATACATCAAAATAACGCTTATGTGTCGAATTTTTGAAGTGAAAACTTCTATACGAGCGCTTGACAAATGAGATATGTATTATATATAGATAGTAAAAGAGGAACGAAAGAGAGTGTTATATGAGATGCGATAGTCGAACACGTGGAGTACAGAAGCAAATTTAAAATGTAAATATGTATATCTAATGATAGAAATGTCGGTACAATAAGATATGGGACAATAATAGATGCCTTATTTACAAGATACTAAGATAAGTTTCATTCAAATGTACTCATTTCTTATTTTAGCCACCATAAGCCGATTGTATCGTTTTTGGTAGATTTTAGTATTGCATTCGTTAACGAAGTCGAAAAAAGATAAATTAAAATGCGGTTTTCAGTTTTTTGGTATCTAGAGATCATACTTAATCATTTCTCAAAAGTTTATATATATGGTTATTGTTCAGATCTACCACTTCCGTGGAGTTACAGAACCTTACCAAACTCTCACAGTCCAGATCTCGCTCGAGTTCGTTAATGGGCCAAATCGGTCCAGCGGTTTCAAAATGGCGGCTTGTTATTTTCAAAAATAAAATCAAAAAACTTTTATTTCGCGTCTGAGAGAAAAATGTTACTAAGGTTTTTTATTTCTCTTATAAAGGCGAACAACTTTTGTATAACGCATTCTTTCGAGAAACGTACAGAAAAAAAGTTATTTTTTTCAAAAAGTAAATAAAAATAAGAAAAACTTTTATTTCGCGTCTGAGAGAAAAATGTTACAAAGGTTTTTTGTTGCTCTTATAAAGGCGAACAACTTTTGTATAAAACAATCTGTCGAGAAACGTACAAAAATAAAGTTATTTTTGTCAAAAAAATAAAAAAACTTTTATTTCGCGTCTGAGAAAAAAAATGTTACTTAGGTTTTTTGTTGTCCTGATAGAGGCGAACAACTTTTGTATAAAACATATCTTTGAGAAATGTACAGAGAAACAGTTATTTGCAAATATTTTAAAATTTTGACGTTTGTATTTTTTCACACCTCGTGTTATATTACTATATATCTTACCCATAAATCTACCTTTCAACCTGGCATGCCATGGGGTTTTTAGAATATAATGTTTATAATGAAAATATAGAAATAGATAATGCTGGTAGTAGTGCTATTAATAAGATTTTAATAATGCACAGAATGTAAATTAATAAAAGTACATATTATATATTGTAATAATCAGGTTATAAAACTGAATTGTGTATTTCTTTACTCGCCTCTTCCATTTTGAAAAACTTTCGTGTTATAATAATTAAAAGAAAAATATCTACATATGATTTATAATTTAAACAAATATGTATTTAAATTTATATTTTACGATTATTTTAAATAAATTTAAAAAGAATATAAACATATAAAAAAGCAATATGAAAATAAGCAGCAACATAACAATAATTAATTTTAAATATATTTTAAGATTCAGGGAAATTTCATATTTTCTGGAAATTAAAAAAATTTCCAGGTACGCGTATAAAAGTTTTCAATTCTTTCGGCACTCCCCCGAGTGCAACATTTTCGTTGTTAAATAATTCCAAATCGTCACTGTTCTGTAAAAATCCATTTGTCATTTTCCTATTATAATTGTGTATTTTCTTCGTAAGATACGTATATCTTCCAGCATTTTCAAATGCCCCATCACCATTAAAACTTCTATACGATAGCTACGCTTGGAAACGAAAATACGACCAAATCATGCTTTTTTTCCATACAAAATTCCAACGTTCTCGACATTCGATCTTAAGAAGCGAGCTTGCTCATTATTTTCCGCAACCGCCGAGTCCTGCCGCTTCTTTGCAGTTCTCCCGCTCACCTATCAAAACTGGTATGAAATGAGATACCCCCGCTGGAGCGTTTTTATACTACCTAATCTGATATCAGAAATAGGAAAACCCTTTCCTTGATAATGGAATACAACATGAAATATAAGCGCATCTGGGCCTCTAACGAAGCGGTAAATGAGTTTTCCACTGACCCGGAAAATCTTAGAAAAAAATCCTCGACTTTTTCACGTCGTCAAGTGTTATAAACGAGAACACACACACAACTTTTTCCCTCTTCCTCTATCGGTTTCACCGCTGAAATAATAAGGTTAGTTGCTGCGAGTGTGGTCGATATCGTTTTAGAGGTACAAGTCCAAATAATATTGTATCGGCAATGATAGGAGATCGGAAACGCTGACCATCGTATAAATTAAAATTCAAAAAGTACCAAGCAGACTATTTAAAGAAATGCACGAGACACATTACGTCAATCAAAATTTATTCAAACCCGCAGTTTTTGCGCTTTCCCCTTTCTATTCGGACCCGGCTAAGCCTCGGACTTTTTTAATTCGTTTCTTATCCCTGGTCCAGGCTTTTAAAACGCTGCTCGCCTTATGAAATATTTACAACCCATCTCTTTCAGGGGGAGCATTTTTTGGAACTTCCATAAATTTCGTAGTTCGTAAAGGAGACACTGGACAAATTTATTTTTACCAAAGGACCGGGGTTGATTTAGGCGCTCTCAGGTGGTTAAACTAAGTGGTTAAAAAGTAACCAAAGAAACGTTTCAGGACTTTTTAAATTGAGATATAAGACGAGGGAATTATGCAGGCAGGTTGGCTGGTACGGGTAATTAGGAGAGAAATAAAAACAGAGACTCCAGTTATGGAGTCTTGACGTGGTGCAGTCATATTGTTACCCCAGTTGCAAACAGCAATAAACATTATTAAGAAATAGTTTCTCGCAGCTTACAATAATCGCATGAAGGCTCCTGAAAGACACAATATTGGTTACAGGGATTCACCAAAATGTTTGAAATCGTGAGTAGTTGCACAACGTAAAAACGCATTTAATCTAGACTGACTAATCTCCCGTCTGTGGGCAGTCCCCAACGTTAATCCGTCATTGGATCGAAGGATTCCTTTAGGCGCCTATAGCTGCTTAAAACAATGTTCCATCCAATTGTAAGGCATTTTCCATCCAAGTGATTCCGTAGAAATACGAGGGATATGCGCCGTTAAAAAAATAAATGAAATACAGACCGAATCCAAAGATTGGATTGTTCGTCGAATTACACCGTATCAGAGCAATTCTCATTTGTGTTTAAAAAAATACATTGGCCTTGAATGAAGCGAAGGTGTATTGAGAGGAGTCTGGAGAGGCGTGAAATTTGGATTGAATGCTCAAAAAAATGTTTGAACAGTCTGCGTTCTCCGTTATAGCGTGACCGCTTTAATTTTCGTAGATAATTTCCCGTAATCCAAAACCTCACAGCCATCGTCGGTCCCCGGTGCTGCGGATAAAACCACCGACAATTAATATTTCAGGTAGGTTATCCGTTAACACCGTGTAAATTATAGAGCTCCATAGAAACCGCCAGCTACTTCAGAACTCATCAGCTATGTAAATCTTGTGGTAACTGGGAAGTAGATTGTACTAATGCATCCTGTGCACCAGATAAAATTACGTGTTGATTCTGCTTGGGAGAGCTTTGCATATGTATCAAGTTGGGGTGTGCAGACCGTAGAGTCGCGCCATGTGTGTGCGCGTGCGTGTGTATGTATGTGTGACGGCATAATGTATTGAAATTTGGTTTCAACGTTTTCAGAGAATCTTGCTTAATCCCTTATTGTAATTTCAACATTCACGCGTATTTGCTCATGTGAGAGAATAATACCCCAAACGCGTTGTATCACTTAATTTACCTTAAATAGCGTTAATGGAATTGGAATCGCTGACGATATCGCAAATTATTAACAAAGACCCGTAGATAAACACTAACACAACCATATTTTAGTTATATACGTTAATAAAAACGTGAGATATCTTCATTTTTTATTCTGAGTTTGCTTGTTGGATGCATAATGATAAACCTGCACTTTTCCGTTTATCCAGACTACCTCAGCTATATGTAGCGAGGGTCCTATGGCCTTATTCTCCAGCTCCTTCTGTCCATCCATCCATTTTCTTCTATCTCCCCAGAACTCATACTTTTTCTATCTCCTGTTTCCATGTTGTGGCCGGTCTCCCCCTTCTTCTTCTTCCGTACGGTATGCAATCCAAAACTCTCCTTGGCCACCATTTGTCATTCTCATAACATGTCCATACCAAATCAATTGACGAGTGTCTGATATGCTCTAGATTTGATATTCTAAAGGATCTTCTCAAATAGTCCATCTCTACTGCTTGTATTTTGTTCCTTTCCTTGCTAGTCATATGCCAGCTTTCTGCTATCTATGTCAACACAGGTTCCACTATAGCCTTGAATATCATTAATATTGTCTTCATTTTTATCTTAGCTGACCATAGCAATGAGTTCAGTGTCTGGGTAAATCTTCTTCCCTGCGTTACGTCATGTTGAATGTCTTTTGTGGAATTGCTTTGAGTTGATATAATACTACCTAAGTAGTTAAATTCCTGGGTGCTTCTGATTACCACTTGTGGTGACTTCATTAAGCGTACGGGCATTATCAAACGTGTAACGAGATTGTGACCTCACACATTGAAAATTTAAACGTGGCGTAACTTCGTCTTTCATACCTAATCAAGGGTGTTCATTTCACCACTTTCAAATTATTTCTTCGCAAGAAGGAGCCATAATTGGATGTGAATTGCTTTCCTTTGACTCTCATTCACAAAGGAGGGAAACTAACAAAACGTATCAATTTTAAGTAAGAAAGTGAATATAAATATGGAGAGGAGAGCCACTGTTTGTTCGATTTATTTGTTTATCCATTCTCTGTCGACCATGTAAGGTGAAGATTTTCAAGAAAACTTGTCTCTTGTCTCCATGTTGTGGCCGGTCTCCCCCATTTTCTTCTTCCATATGCTATGTAATCCAAAACTCTCCTTGGCCACCATTTGTCATTCTCATAACATGTCCATACCAAATCAATTGACGAGTGTCTGATATGCTCTAGATTTGATATTCTAAAGGATCTTCTCAGATAGTCCATTTCTACTGCTTGTATTTTGTTCCTTTCCTTGCTAGTCATATGCCAGCTTTCTGCTCTCTATGTCAACACAGGTTCCACTATAGCCTTGAATATCATTAACATTGTCTTCATTTTTATCTTAGCTGACCATAGCAATGAGTTCAGTGTCTGGATAAATCTTCTTCCCTGCGTTGCGTCATGTTGAATGTCTTTTGTGGAATTGCTTTGAGTTGATATAATACAACCTAAGTAGTTAAATTCCTGGGTGCTTCTTATTACCCCTTGTGGTAACTGTATATCATCTGCCTGTCCTCCAACCCGTCTATTATTCCATTACAATTTTTCATTTACTGATGAAGAAAAAATGTAATCTCTCTGATTTCCACAATTTACCACACAACAAAGACCGCACCACCCGGTTTAATATCCCTCAACTATTTTTAAACAAACAAGCGAACCCAGCACCTCGGGACTTTCCGTTGAGGAAAATATTATTTTTTGACAAATTGCCGGGGGTGAGAAAGAATCGCGCGAAGATATTTTAATAGAAATTTTAGACACGAACGCCTGCTCATTTCCTATGTAAATTTGATATTCAACTTTATTCGTTGTTTTAATAAACCCAGGGTAGTGTTTAGCGCGGGTTTTAATTCTCGTCGTCACTTACAATGTGAAAGTAGTTTCTTTGAACTACATCTGGCGCCGACGTCGGAAGTAGAGAAAATGTAATTTGTATTTTAATTATTCATTTTGAATACTCAACGATACTTCAATGCAATTTAAAATTAATTGATAGACGGAAGCGTAAAGTCATCTATTTATTATCGAGAAGGAACAATGAGCGAAGTTCCTTTTCTCGTTTTCCTCGGAAGCTATACTTTTCCCGTATCTGGATCTAATGAATTTCGATCTGGTAGAGGCGTATTCGAATGCGTCAAAGGTGAATTGTAAATTGTTCAATGAAGGGTTGAAATACGAGCGTGAAAGACGTTTTGTATATGCGGATTTTCCACTACATCCGAGGGTCGACGGTGGCGTTTCAATGGCCTCTTACGTGCAAAAAACATAATCGCTTTCCTTCGTATAACAGGTTTAGGTTTTCAAGCGGGTCGGAAACGTCAGCTACTTCAATCACACATACAACTTTTTGCTGGGAAACTTTCTGAAAAGACAGTCTTTCAAACCGAACTGGGGACAAAAGTATCGAGGAAATCGGGGCGGGTTTTGACGCCGCAACGATTTTTAAGCCGATGGGTTTTTCGAGTTATTTAATTGTACCCGATTTGCATATTTACTTCCACTTTTTTCCAATGCGACGCTTCCGCTCCGACAATTTAATCGCCTCGATGCCGAATTAGAAAAATTATACGTGACGAAAAATCGTTTATCCAATATCCACAAATAATTTAGATCGGTCTTCTTTCATCCCCCCCTTATAATTCAGATAATTGAGTCGAGATTAATATCTCTCGCAGTTGTTGGGGTGCACTTAAAAAGAAAGTCAAGTGTCTGCCAATAAGAACCCAGTAAATCTGACAAACAAATAATGTAAAGGGAAATACGATTATATAAAAATACTTAAATCCTAAGGATTTACCCGAATGGTTTAGTGAAATCGATTTTGAAGTTTCATAATGAAACACAGGTATAATTTCGGCATTATAGGTGCCGTTATACCATAGAACATGAAAGTAGAACACCACACTTGCATATGGTATGCGTATACGAAATGTGAATTCGAATATTACTCAAAAATGAGGCTTACCGAATACATTCTCGTAAGTTTAATACATTTCGTATATGACAATCGGGTTCTATTCAAGGTTTTATTCATTATTAATGACCACAGGAATTGGAGTTAAACGAAAATCTCATTTGGGACTTATTTAATTAGTTCTCGTTAGAAGGCTTTCGGATACTTTCTGTTTGAAGTAGGTTGATTAAAATAGCTACAAAGACTGGTGGTAAAGAGCCTAGCTCAGTTCCTTTGATAAAGTTCTTCAAATTCCGAGTATTTGCATTAAAGGAAATTACATCACGAGGGAGATGAAACCAACATAATTTAATGGAATGATTCCACAATTTTGAGACAATGAAAGTTACAGCCTAGTTTTCTAAACGGCTCCCTTCTTTAAGGAAAGCAGTTGGGTATGTCCGGGGGAATAATATGAATTTACAGTAAATCGTGAAAAAGTTTTTATTCGCATCTTTAGACTCGGTTGTTCTTTTTGAGGCCATAAAGAAAGCGGACTGACTACACGATTTTACTTTCTTACTTAATTAGCATTGGTGGACGTCAACTTTGCTAATGCTCACACCGGAATGTCCGGAATCACAGTTATTGTAATTTAAATGGCGGCCTTGTAATGTGTATTATTTGATCCCATTTCTGTGTGGTTATAATTGCGGTGAGATTGTTTGGACTCGCTTAATACTAAATTAAACGTACGTACGGGCATTAGCAAACATGCAACGAAATTGTCACCTCACACATTGAAAATTTAAACGTGGCGTAACTTCGTCTTTCATACCTAATCAAGGGTGTTCATTTCACCCCTTTCAAATTATTTCTTCGCAAGAAGGAGCCATAATTGGATGTGAATTGCTTTCCTTTGACTCTCATTCACAAAGGAGGGAAACTAACAAACCGTATCAATTTTAAGTAAGAAAGTGAATATAAATATGGAGAGGAGAGCGACTGTTTGTTCGATTTATTTGTTTATCCATTCTCTGTCGACAATGTAAGGTGAAGGTTGTTAGGAAAAGTTACTCGAACAAAGATTTACATTATTCTGTTTGAAACACAGTGTTGTTAGTTGAGGGAAGGCATCAAAAGATGCTAGAAACTTTGCTTTGTCTTACTCACTTTAAAGTACATTAAAGGAAACTTTCCGCTGTCTGACGTTACTACCCAGTAGGTTATTGCGTTAAGTATCTAAAAAGGTTTATTGCGGGTTTTGTTGTGGCGATTTTTCAGGTTGAAGAGATAAAGGTAGTTAGCAATCAAGTGATTATCACGAACGCAACTTTTTGTCGTTGATAGATTTGGAACATTTTCCGTCCTTCGTCATCTTGTATATAACTAATATTGAATACTGAACTATAATACTGAAAAATTATAGTTTTCACGGCATAATGTTCTACAGATATCTGAAAGTTTTAAATGGTAGGGGGGACTGTATGACCATATACAGCTAGAATGTCCCTGTTTTTTATAAACAATGGGTTAAGTTGTGAAAATCGATTTTTCCCTCATAGAATTTTCCGGTTGCATTTTAGAGAAAAGTGGTCAACAGGAAAGTTGTAGAGAATAAAAAGGCCGTTAATTTGGTTTTTTACAAGTTAAAATCTATAAATGAACAATTGAGTTATTAGCAAAAAACCATCAATTTTTCATTATTTTATAAATGTTAATAACTTTTGCAATAATAGTGATAAGTGAAATGTAATGCGCTAATTATGAAGCCTTTAGGGGTCTTTATAAGTGTGCAAAATTTCAGCCAGATCGGGTTATTAGTTTACGAGATATCTTATTTGTTTATCCCAGAGACTCAATGTTTAAACAATTGAGCTTGCCCAGGCTGCAATCCTACAGATATTTAATAAGGTGGAATAGTTTCCTTGAATGCCGAACTATAAGCTAAGTTTGAAAACCAACTCATTTTTAATGAAATTGTTGTTAAAAAAATCATTTTAAAAAGGGGCTAATTTTTTGCTTATAAACAAATTGAATAACTTTTTTGTTTATTGTTACACACGTTTTTAATAAATTGCATTGAAAAGGTGATAAAAAACCCTTTTATTTTTTTTGGCAAACAAAAGGTTCTACACCTAATAGAAGCCGAGATAGCAACATTTATAAAAAAATCATATCTTCATTATTTATAAATATTAGGAGCCGAAATTTTCACCAATTATACATAAAGACCTAAAATGTTAACATAGGATTTATAGGTTTAATATCTGTGCACCTTGAAAAAAAGTTATAGCCCTGAACGAAGTATGCAATGATCTCTAGAGAAGTGGACTGTATGTGGATATCTCTCCTCGTGGGTGGCTGCGGAGATAAATCTTGTCTCCAGGTTGTAAGGCTGAAGACGTTCTTGTAGATGGAGATCAGGGCGTGTCGTGATCTCCTTGAAGTTCTTGAAGTTCTCGTAGGTTGAGATCAGGGCTTGACGTGATCTCTTGAAGTTCTCGAAGTTCTTGTAGTTTGAGATCAGGGCTTGACGTGATCTCCTTGAAGTTCTTGAAGTTCTTGTAGGTTCTTGTAGTTTGGAGAGAGGACGTTACGTACTCTCCGGGTTGAAGTTTTGTTAGGTTTTAGGTAGTCAGGTTAGGTGGCGTGAAGAAAGATCACACACACTGTCGTTAATGAGCATACTAGGTATACTGGTTTATTACCAAAAATTCACAAGCTTTTATACATCTTCAAATTACATAGGTTAAATGGCAAATTAAGTTTTGTTATCTTTCGGCGTCCTAGATTGTAATTTACCTGACCTGGCTGTGTGCTTGACCTTACGGAGCGCGTTTGTTATCATATTACGAGACTGGTGTTGTGCTTGCGTGACTGATTATTGTTGTAAATTGTTGAATGTTGAAATTATCACTTTGATCCGCGCTAAAGCGACTCAATTGTTTTAATAATTATTAGATGATTGTTAAAATATTTCCCTGACTAAGTTTGTACTAATTAATTTTGATTACTTAATTGCAAGTGGAAATTTCACCTAAGTTGTTTTAATAACAACTTGTTCTATTTCCCCATTTAATGGTTATTAATCCCTTATTGAAGAGTATGTTCCCTAAATTCCTTATTAAATCCCTACAACCCTACTTTGCTCTCTTTTATGTTGATCGTAGAGTCAACAAGCCCTTTAAATTTAAGGTTTTTCGCTCAAGTCTACGATGTCGTAGTGGAGGGGATAGCAGATCGTTTTGAAACCGAAACTTCAAATTGGACGCGCTAATTTTTTTTCTCGATATCTTGGCTTCTAGGCAACGTAGAACCTTAATTTTTTTTTATTCTGGGGTAACTCGACGAAATATTAACATCTAACCTATTTTCATCGCCGTGGAAAATTGGAAAATCCCGGAAAATTCAATAGATACAATTATCTTTGTGTTTTATATTTTTATATAACTAATATTTTTTATCGCCCTAGAAAATCACCGAAAATTCAATACATACAATGATCACAATTTTGTTACAATTTAAATGCTAATTTTTTGCAGCAGTCCTTGTTTTTTAAATTTTGTATAAAATTGGTATATTTTACAATTTCATTGTTATGAATATTATTAATATTTATTTCAGATAGATATAGAAAATGATGAAAATTTTCTGTTTTAGTAAAATACTATTTATTATTATAATTAATATTATTGAATTAAGGTTCATTACAAGTAAAATCAGAAAATTAATGATCATCATTTTCTGTATCTATCTGAAATAAATATTTGTATACCATATACTATATAAAATATACCAATTTTATACAAAATTTAAACAACAAAGACTGCTGCAAAAAATTAACATTTAAATTGTAAAAAAATTGTGATCATTGTATGTATTGAATTTTCGGTGATTTTCTAGGGCGATAAAAAATATTAATTGTATAAAAATATAAAACACAAAGATAATTGTATCTATTGAATTTTCCGGGATTTTCCAATTTTCCACGGCGATGAAAATAGGTTAGATGTCAATATTTCGTCGAGTTACCCCAGAATAAAAAATTAAGGTTCTACTTTGTCTAGAAGCCGAGATATCGAGAAAAATTTAGCGCGCCCAATTTGAAGTTTCGGTTTCAAAACGATCTGCTATCCCCTCCACTACGACATCGTAGACTTGAGCGAAAAATCTTAACTTTAAAGGGCTATAACTTTTTTTCAAGGTACACAGATATTAAACCTATAAATCCTATGTTAACATTTTAGGTCTTTATGTATAATTGGTGAAAATCTCTGCTCTTAATATTTATAAATAATGAAGATATGATTTTTTTTAAAATGTTGCTATCTCGACTTCTATTGGCCGTAGAACCTTTCTTTTTAAAAAAAAAATAAATGGTTTTTATCACATTTTCAATGAAATTTATTAAAAACGTGTGTAACAATAAACAAAAAAGTTATTCAATTTGTTTATAAGCAAAAAAATTAGCCCCTTTTTAATATGACTTTTTTAACAACAATTTCATTAAAAATGAGTTGGTTTTCAAACTTAGCTTATAGTTCGGCATTCAAGGAAACTATTCCACCTTATTAAATATCTGTAGGATTGCAGCCTGGGCAAGCTCAATTGTTTAAACATTGAGTCTCTGGGATAAACAAATAAGATATCTCGTAAACTTATAACCCGATCTGGCTGAAATTTTGCATACTTATAAAGAACCCTAAAGGCTTCATAATTCGCGCATTATATTTCACTTATCACTATTATTGCAAAAGTTATTAACATTTATAAAACAATGAAAAATTTATGGTTTTTAGCTAATAACTCAATTTTTTATTTATCGATTTTAAATTATAAAAAACCAAATTAACGGTCTTTTTATTCTCTACAACTTTCATGTTGACCACTTTTCTCTAAAATGCAACCGGAAAATTCTATGAGGAAAAAATCGATTTTCACACCTTAACCCATTGTTTATAAAAAAAACAGGGGCATTCTAGCTGTATATGGTCATACAGTGATCTTTCTATAGGTCCCCCCTACCATTTAAAACTTTCAGATATCTGTAGAACATTGAATCAACTTTTTTTTGTAGCCTGGCCTAACCATTTTACCTATAAAATTCGTATTCACGACTGGTATACACTTTAAGTCGACTTGTTTCATCAGATTTCTTTCCCGTTAGGAACGTTAAAATGAATACGAATTTACAATAGCGGCTCCGTTTCGGTGATATATAAGTGATGAGTTCCTCCTTCGAAAAGCGGGATTCGGCCCCTCGTCAGGAGTGTTTGCCGGAGGAGTTCCACTTCGTTTGCTCCGATAAAATCCGTGCAAATTTCCAACGCTCCTTTAACTCTCGCCAGGAATTTTGAAATCAGCCCCTGCGAGCCTTCTTCTAACCTTCGACAAAAGTATCTTTATTGCCGCTCTCGAGACGCCCCCCCGACTTCCTCTACGGCTCCAACGGACCGTAGGAAATTCCTGGCGGTATACAATCCGGACGCGAAGCTGAGGGCTTCGAGCTTGAAGCTGAAGGTGACCCGATGCAACCATTATTCCCCGGAATTGTGTCGCTTCGTCGCGTCATTGTTCCTTTGCACACGCTCAAATTTTAATAAACAGGACGAAACGGCCGAGGAGCTGCACTTTTCCGAAGGTAAATTCCCACTTTTCTATTAAATGGAAAATTTAACAGTATTACTTTCGGAAAGAGGTCCACAGTATATTTGGTTTAACTCATAATTCAGTTAAAATACTGTTCTTTTGAACAACTTACATTTAATGCGACTACACACAAACGAATGGCTTGTGTGCAGTGAGCTCTTAATATTGTTTTCACACCGCATTGTTTAGTTAAATATGATAAGGAATTATATAACTCGATCTCTATAAGAAATGACGGCCGGAGAATGATCCAAATCGATGTATAAATAAATTGTGTCGTAATAAACAATAAATATGTATCTGAAAATATTGCATTTCGCCTAAAAATCCACAGTTTTCCTTGCATAAAAGAAGATATAAGAAATTAGAAAACATGTATGGCACCAGGTTTTACCTATTATATCACATTTTCGCTATATTATGTATAAAGACAGGATTTATATGCACAAAATTTTGCCAAAATATGCGCATATATATGCAAGAAAAAATGCCAAAATATGCATAAATTTTAAGAAATATGCACAAATTCAAAAAAAGGTGCGCACCTTTACACAGTAGTATAAAAATGGAAACAAGTATAGAGTATGAAAATAACACCTTTTTAGGAAAAAGTAGGCATTTTATAATTAAAACTACAATTCTGTAAGTATTATTTTGAATTTTACAAACTTGTCACACATTTTAATCACTTACAGATATACATATGTACAGATATATCTATGTATTACAATCATTGGTACAAAAATACGACAAATAGATACAATACATTCAATAAATATATGTCTTACTGTAATTTACTGTTACATATTTATCTAGATTATCTATTTTAAAATTTTGTCGTCGGTCTGATAAAATATGTTTGTATTTAAAAAACTGCGTTCAACATCAACAGAGATTATAGGAGCATATTTGAAAACAGTAAGAAGTTTTGAAGGTAAATCTGATTCTGTATTATAATTTCAGGTAGATACTTCATAGCATTTTAGTAATGTTTTAAAACCAGAGTTTCTTGCAAAATATCTGACGACTTTTTAGTTACAATATTTCCGGGTACTTTCATGACATTATTTTCGAAATCTATTATTGCCTTAATAGACTCCGTTATTGGCATATTGAGTTTTTCTAAGTCATTAATTGCAAATTCCTTAGAAAATGCAGCATTATGAGGAATTTGCTCAAAATATGAAAAAATTAGAAAAATGATCAGAATATGCAAGGCACATATGCAATATGCAAATTCATATAAATCCGGTCTTTAATTATGTATTAAATTAATTTAATAAGTGTCACGAACACGACGTAATAGGTGACATAAGTCGAAGATGCCTGTTTCACTGATAAAGCGGTCAATTTACACCAAAAAGGAATTCTTTTATCGGTGTAATGTGGCACGGTACATTGTTACCAAGTGATCAAAATAACTCAACTTCAATACCTAGTATGAGTGATTCATCCCAATAGGTGCTTTTAGTTTACCTAATTTGTAAATAATTTAAGTACAATGTCAGTTATATACTTTGAAAACAATGTGATGAAGATATATTTCCAAACAATATCAATTTAATTTCGGAATAACTATATTTTCATAATTATACAAAGAATTACTTCAAATTTTAAGAACACAATATATTTGACATGGTAATTTCGATTTAAACAACACATCGAAACAAGAAAGTATTGTGAATAACTATATATAACAAAAGAATTATTCAAAAACGAACATTTTTGAGACGCGTTGCTATTTTGGGAAGTACAAAAATTAAGACTTAATACCTCATGATAAAAATTCAACAAATTTAATAATCCTTATCTAATCTGATCTGAAAAATGTCACCACTTCGCTAGAATTGCCACTGAAGATTAGGAATTTTCTACCAAATACAATTGGTTAAATAACCTATGTTACGCAAATTACTAATAATATCTCACCTAAATTGTTAACTGGATATATTCCGAGGTGATATTTCGTATTGTACTTATGTTATACCTATTTATCACCTTCATTTCAATTAATTCTTTCCCCTTTCTTAAACTGAGAATAAAATATCAAAAAGTAACCATTTGGTGGACGTTAATGTAAGTTAGTGAGTTATCCAATATTCGCTAAAGAAATCTGATGGGCACCTGAGAGAGAGTGGCCATAGTTGACAAAAGTGCCCGAGGATCAGAATATCGATTTGGCCGATGAAATTGGATATTTTACTCAAGCCACCGTCCCAGGTTGTAAGGCCAGACAGTTAATGGAAAGTTTTCCCGCCATTTTTGAAAATTACTTTGAAGCTTCGGGCAATTTACAGAGTTGTTATGGCCGGGATGCTGTGCCAACGCTGGGAAAGTTCTGAAACTTGCTTTAAACAGATTTTATGGTATCTACATGATGATATTGGGTGCACAAATCTTATTTGAAATTTTAAACGTCGGCCACTGCAACACATTAAACGTTAACTATTTACTAATTTGTTTTTAACAAGCATTCCGTCCCAGTCGAAACTTTGCAACTATTATATAAAATTTTAATTTTCCCCTAATATTATTCATATTGTCCCACGACCCGGAGAGGTGTGCACGTCTAATATTCATCTATAATACAATAGTCCTCTTCAAATAGCGCCGACCTGATGAAAATTTAAGCACTCTGCAGGAGCCCCAGCGGTAAAGTTACAGTCAAAATTCAACACGCGATATTTACATATCCCGTTGGCCATTTTAAGTGCAGGAGTGCAAAAACAGTTGATAACAGTCCGTCAAAATGTATATATTTAAGTATTTTATCAGAAGGGACAAATGTGGTCAGAAACGAATTACTGTCAATTTAGAAAATTGAAGTTGTCTTGGAATTGCATTAACAAGATTAATTTTTTTGTGCTGACAAAGATACAACCATCGAGGTTTCGCAGCATGAAATATCATTTGCGATGAATGGATACGACTAGGATGAAACTATGAATACGTGGGAACCACAAAATCCACGGCAATAAGATGTGAGTATAAAATATCGCCATCCAATTCGTTTCAAATGTATTGACATAAATCAAGCAATTCGACGAGAAATATAGCGCTTTACCGAAATAACAACCACGCCGAGACCATCTACTGTACACATTCATCCTTAAATTGGCACTATTCAACATCTGCGTAAAAAGAAATGGCACATATTGAAACTTTCCACAGATCTTTCTCTCTCTCGCTCTCTGTCTTTACCGCACCCCTGTTTTGTATATTACAGTCACTTTTGAAATGCTACCGGATATATAACCCGTGACACAAAATGTTCGTCGACTTTAACATGGAAAAACATTTTGATGCCGCTTTTGAAATATGAACGGACGGTGAGCTATCGTAGCGAATCATATTGAAATTTGCGAGGGAAAGCCGCATCAAGTCGCATTAAATGCCGCGAGAGGAGTCGCAAAACTCGCATTGAGATTTTTTCCCCTTTTCATTGGATTTTCGGATCACCAATTTCGTCGAAAAATTGCGAGTTCCATGTGTCGGATCGAATACAAGCAGTTTACAATTCTGCAAGGTAATAGGTGTACAGTGCATTTAATGCAGAAATTTTGTGATCCAGCTCTCGCAGCTTACAATGTGTCAAAAAGCTCTAAGTTAATTGAAACTTCAAAAAAGTGTGAGTGAATCGATTCGTTCGGTCCGTCGTTAAAAACAGCACACGATATTGATCAGATTGGGCTTTTATACAGTGAGACTATTGAAATATGCGAATATTGTTACAAGTATTTATTTTAAATATATTATTGATTATGGCGTTTTATGCATAATATGCAGAAATAGTGCGGCTGTTAATTTTCTCGTTGTCATCCATATCGTACAATATATAATTATAATGGTACAATATTTGCATAACAAAACACGTGAATAAAAAAAACAGAAACTTCACAACTCAATAAAACGTAAAAATTACCAGTAAAATGCCCTTTGCCCTTAAATGATTATGATGAAATTTATGTGGACGCGAATTTTTAGGATATCTAGCCTAAATAAAAAATTTCAACTTTCCACTGTTCATAGTTTCTGAAAAAACGTTGACCACATACATACATACACACACACACAGACATATTTCCAAAAACATGTTTTTCGAACTCGGGTGACCTCAAAACGTCCAGATATGCCAATATCTCAAATTCGATCAGCACGATTACAATACTTTTTCTAATTATAGAGGTAGCATATATGAGAAAATAAAAATTATTTTTGTATAACATACGTACTTACCAGACAACCAAAAAATATGAACCTCGTTCGCAAAGCACTAAAAGCACCACGATCGACGAAACATTTTCCGATTTTTCCAATGGAAAAATTTAACAGTAAAAGCGCGTCCGCATAAGGAAATGTGCACCTACCTGAAAATAAAGTAGAAAGTCTATTAGAGTTGAAATTAAGAGAAAATTTGGATTCATTATACCTTAGAACCATTAAAAATCTCTTCCATCTCGGTTGTGTGCGAAGGCGCTCTCCGATGATCATTTTCTGTAAAGGGGATAAACCGAATTAAAGAATGAACATGAACAGTGCTCATTTTTGTAAAATGTAAAATTACAAAATACAAAATTTCCGTTATAAAGATTATATAATCATATATCAAATACATTTCTTCTTATTTTGCAATTGACGTTTAAATATCTCATCATTTCCAATCGTTCTAAGTAAGTTTTACCTTACCACGTGAAATTGAAACAAATTTAACAATCTCTAAATTTAACAGGCACTACAATCTCAGATTAACCACACAATCTTATAAACAATGCTTAAACACAATACTTGAGTTAAATTTATAAGACTCACTAATATTGATAGAAGTTAATAAGATGTCAATGTAACTTTTAAATATTTCTTTGGAGGGATACTTACCACTTACCCGAGGATTCCCAAGGCCCGAATCTCATCTCTCCTCTCATGTGTGGATCCTGGAAGCACGTCTTCTTTTTCCTCGCCATCCAAAAGACATCAACAATCTAGGACTCCTTTAAGTGATCGACAATTAAACATAAGAATCAAAGCTTCAAACTGACGTTCCAGTGTAAATTTGAATTGCCACAATGTAATTTGGAAAGATTTGTGTGCTTCCAAAATTATCTCTAGGAGCCTTTAGGAAGTCCGAGAGCGTTGTCGTCAGTGATGGGAATCGTTTCATTCACAAAATTCACAATCACAACGCACAATCAATCACAAGGCACTTTGATATACCTACGAATAATTTTCGCATGTATCATTTCGCGACGAATTCTTAGTCGAACTGTCCGGTCCTACGGAGAATTACACAATTAATCATCTCGACACCTAATAATGCTTATCTTAACGATTTTATTTTAACGAGCCTTTTTGCAGACTTATTGTTCTCGAAGTTTCCTTATCTCGAAATACGTATTAGATTTTTGCTTCTAATATGTAACACTTATACAACACATATTTTTTACTTGTGAGTTATTCTCGAAAGTTTTCTAATCTTTAAATATTCCTAACAGTGAATTGTATTAAATTAGAACTACAGAAAAATTGGAAAAGAAGACAAGAAATAATAATATTGGTTTACCTAAAATATGTAAAGAAATTGGACGAGAATGTGATGTATATACAGCTACTTATTATTATAATAAAGTAAATTATGACTTTAAATTATTGCAAACTAAATACCTACTTCGAAATAAGACTCCAATCATCAAATATTCAACTTCAAATCATCAAAATCAACTTGGAATAAATAATAGCGTTACTTGATGGAGATGTATAAGTTAGATTGAACAATTACTCTACAAACCGATGCATTTAAGGAAGTGCCTTTTAGGGTAATTTTAGATAAAAATGTTTCAATTAAAAGATATAGGCATTAAACAGCTAAATAAAGTTGAGATTTGGTATAAATCATCAAAACCTTTTTAAAGAACATTTTACAACAAAATAAAAATTCTTAAGAACAAAACGCCCTTTATAATATTTTTGGAAGAAAATATTTTAAATAAAAATTTTAACATTTAATATGATAATTCGAATATAAACTTGTGAATTTTTTTTTGAGAAAGTGGAAATGTTCAATAGTGCCCTTTAGCGAGGTATTACAAAAAAATGTTTCAAATAAAAGTTGTAGCCACTGATTAGGTCAGTTTAAATCTAAAATGTGGTACCTAAGGATTGGTAAAGCTGTTTTAAAGAAAATTGAGAAAAACTGAAAAATCATAAAAGTAAAGGGCCTTTCGCAGAAGATCAGTCAAGATAACGATAACGGCAGTCGATAAGGATTAAATAGTACAGTGAACATACGAAGTTTAAAAGAAACTTGAGAACAGTTTTTGAGATAACAAAAAAAAGCTTAAAAATTGCGATTAAAATGCCCTTTGCCTTTAACTGGTTTATATGAAATTTATGTGGTATCGAGTTTTCAGGAGACCCAGCCTAAATACAAAATTTCAACTTTCCATTCATTTATAGTTTCTGAAAAAACGTTGGCCACATACACACGCACACACACACACACATACATACATACATACATACATACATACATACATACATACATACATACATACATACATACATACATACATACATACATACATACATACATACATACACACACAGACATTTTCCAGAAACATGTTTTTCGAACTTCCGAAAATCAACACGATTACAATACTTTCTCTTATTATATGGGTAATATATGAGAAAGTAAAAAAGAATTCAGACTTTCCCTTTCATCTCATTTATTTAATGTTCTCTAAAAAAATATGAGTGACTTTCAAAATAGCCACTTTTTCAATGTTGTTCATTGGTTGAAACACAAAATGCGCTTAAGTTAAAATAGTGGATATAATAATTCGAAAATGCAACAAAACAATCCTTTAACTTTCTTCGTACTTGAACTTTGAACTTCATTTCCACTTACAATCAGCGTTTATGTTCCTCAAGCTCGCGTATAAAAGTTTTCACTTCAAAAATCATGTCTTCCATACAATCCAAACTATATTAATTAGCTGGAAGTCTAAAATGGAACCAGCACGCAGACATGAGTTTGAATTACAGATTTAATTATTGATAAGCGTAACGCCCTTCCCTTCAGCGATTCATCTGAAGTTTCACTCCCCGACTATTTTGTTCCTCTATTAACCCTCGCGATCCATTATGAGCCTTCATTAACTGTCTTCGTGGAATTTGACCGGACGGCTATTTATCAGTTCCGGCAGTCGAACAGGAAGAAAATCTGATAACGTGAAAGGCCCATAAACTCATCATTTCCCTTCCTCGAGGAAAATCTCGACGTCTTTCCAACCGCTCCCTTAGGCACGATCCCATTCTCATTCGCCGGCCGTCTTGCCTCATAATCCTTCATATTGTTGCAGGATTCATCCGACGTTCCAGTTAATATCCTGAGCATAATAATGTCAACACAGCAAGAGGGCATCAGCAAGGTCTCCCCCACGGGGCATGTCTCGCACCACAAGAGGCCGGTGGTGCTTATCTACCCCACAGGTAAGGGCGGCGATGAGTGTTTCAGTTAGATTGCACCCGCATCACGGGAGCCTCTGTGTCTACTTGATGATTTTAACGTCGGGATTGAGTCCTCCGGGGTTTTGTTGAAATAAAGCTTTCGATACCTCCAATTAGAACAAAATAGAGCTATTGGACAGTACAAATTTATACAGACCTCACATTTTTCACGATTCCTGCTCGCCGATCAATGTACAGAAACGACAAGGATCTTAACGGAACGATAACACCCTCGCGCCTCAAGTGATACTAAAATTATTATAAAGGACTCAATTTTTACATCACAAAACTCAATTCAAATTGTGGAAAAATAAAAATCATAATTGGACAATCGTTGGTATATATTGCGTGACTCATTGAAATTTATATCAAAAGGGATTTGACATATTTCAAAACAAAATGTGTCTCTTGACCGTTCATTTACTTAACAGGTTCAACTACATCGCCTATTTCTTGTTTGAGAATTGGATTAATTCAGTTGATCGGTGAAATTGGGTTATTTAAACTAGCCTTATTTTGTTTGAGGGTTTCTAGAAAAATTGCTACATAAACATCTTAAAAGTATTTATCTGTTGCGGCAGATAAATGTTTTTCTGGTCTTTTTTTCCTTTAAAGTAAGTAACAGCCTTGACGAGTATCGCATTTCCAGATCCATTTGTTAGCTTGCTGTAAACGAGAACGTGTTATCGCATATTAATATGGCAAACGAAATTATGTAAAAGTCAATATTCTTCGTGACAACTTCTCAAATATAAACACAAAGTCCCCAATGAAGATCTTTGTTCATATATATGCACGCCCAGCTGCTTACATTACCATCGAAGGGCTCTATCGCATTCAAATTCGTCCTTATTTTAACCCAAAAGTGTATTCTCGCAGTGAAAACAACGAAACTCAAACATTGCTTCTCTCTAAGGGCCGACTATATTACTGTCTACTTTATGTAGACAGAGGGGAAACTTGCTTTTCAATATTGTACCTCTCGCCTCGCTTTCTTCGTGCTCTATTTACCGTGGCGAGCACGTTCCCATCGTTTATGCGGAATATACACCCTTATTCTTTTCAATTTTTAGATATGTCCGGAAAATGGGATGTTGTGTCCTCGCGCTTCATATCAGTCCCACATACAGGGTGGTATGTGAACGATCATAAGCAGGAATTAGTGAATTCCTTAAATCATCAAAGTGTTACCATTTAGTTCAATATATATCGGTCAAGGAATTCATAACTATGTTTCCCATAGAGAAAATAGCGGTCTATCTTATAGATTCCAGAATTATGTCTTTAATATTTCGTGCAGATTAGTTATTCCTAACGTCTTGGTTTTGAGGTGGAGTATATCATTATTTGACGAATCGTAAGAAAAACGTACCATGTTTTGAATCCTGATTGTAGCTCATCTTTTATTTTGTTCATTTGAAATAGAAATTACTGCCTAAACATGCCAAGAAGGGTAATCATAGTCAATGATCTGACATTTTACATTCAGGTTGAACAGATGATGACAGTACTTCGTCTACAAACCAAGCCAGGGTGAAAATCTCACCCGAGGTATTTATGTCCAATAGTGGTATTGAACTAAAGTGCGGTACTTTACGTTCACAAAGTCTACCCTGTATGTAAATGTAACCCAACATCGTCGTAGATGGAGATTTTACAAATTGAAACAACAAATGCCACCACCCAAATGGAACGACTGTCTTTTATATCCGGCGCGTGTTACCTATCATTGCTCCTGCTGAATCTAACTGGTTAGCGAAATGTCTCTGGAGCGTGTAAAAGTTTCAATTCGCCGAAGGGGTGGTGACATTCGTGATTTCTCAGAACGCGGTTGTCCGAGCAACATTACTTGTAAGATTTTTCTGTGTACGCCATACCAAAGACGATTCTGTTATAGACTGTAAGCGAGGCGTATGGTCCATTTAGTTACTTTTTGGTGGCGCATCCTCGCCTTTTTCGAATATTTAAGTACACTGAAATTGGTCTTGACTGAGACGTTGCGTTGGACGGTTAGAGTACTTAAGTAAGAAAATGCTATCCGGTACCTGTGATATATTTGATGATAAACACCTTTTAAAGATCAAGTTAGATTGGCGTGGTTAAAATTTTTCTAAGTATACCTAATAATTCGTCCATATATTGTTTGCAAAAAAAATAAATATGGTATTGTTATTTACAAAAAGGTGAGTTTTTGTCTGTACAAATGCGTATTTAAAACGAAGGTATAAATTACAACTGTAATACATAAAATCCTATAAATTCAATAAAATCATTTTTTCCTCTAGAAACTGCTCCTTTTCCAAAGGTTCTTCTTATTTTAGTGCTACGGATTTTTATATATATTTCGCATTGAACATCTTTGAGAGCTTCTAACAACTGATGGTTCATAGGTGTTTATGTTTACAATTAAATAAGAACCATTAGGGTATGTGAGCAAGCATCCCCTGGTTAACACTAAGGAAGCTTGCCCAAGTGTTTTTCGAGATTCGGCAACGCCGTTCATTTAGCAGTACCATCTACCGGTGCCTCCTTTTCGGTCTGCGTCTTAAACCATTACGCGGAACAGTCTATTATAACGGAATCGTCTTTGGCCATACGCTGCAAGACTATTAAATTTCCTTTTACCGTTTTCAGTTTCCCCGGAAACTGTGGTGGTTCCGATCATTTCTTGCATATTCGGTTTCCCGCTGCTCGCCCTGCTGGTGATCTGCTGCTTAAGGAGGAGGGCCAAGCTGGCCAGAGAGCAGGCCAGAAGAAGGAACTGCGATTTTGATCACGGTACTTTCTATACATTCAGGTTCAGCTCAATACACTATCTAGGTAACTAGCGCAGGTTATTTTCTGTTACCTTTTTTGTTTTGTTTAGCTTTGTAGGTCTCGTTTCGCTTGATATCTTTCCGTTTGGTTTATTTCGCGAAACGAAGAATTTTGTTTTTTGGGGACGTCTTTTATTATTTACATGAAGCTTGATTATATATGCAAGAGGGAATGTAGTCTTTATGGGGGAACGCGGTGATTACATTACTCACTTGCGATAACATTTATTTAAAAAAACTGTCTTAAAAATGTATTTTTATTTATTCCTTCTTTTATTTGCTTAACATTTGCTACACAAAATAGAATGGCTCGCAAGACTACTAACCGCCTCAAGAGTGATCTGTACTGTTCATGGCATCTTTCTCAACTCCTCGTCACGTCTAAACTCTTAGACTTAATTTCTTCCTAACTTCAATTAAATCTTTTACGGGAGGTTTTAACGATTAATTGCGTTGAAAATTCAATTATCACTGCCATGCACAGTACCTACGAAACACGGTTTATGAGTCATTCTATCCACAATAGAAGTAATAAAAATTGAAATATGCTTGATAAATTTTATGTTATTTCAACGAAGTTGATTTCTTTGATTGTGAACGAAATACATACATGACAAACTACGAATAGATTTTACGACTAATATATTTCTTTACGGTCATGATAACTTTATGGTTGCACGTTACAGTAAATCGTAAACTGTGAACCATTTATTCTACATCATAGTTTTTGCACTATACATCATCCAATATATAAATGAAACGAAAGTTTCATATTTCAATTGATTTATTGTAGAAAGGATATATATCTTAAGAAACCCCATTTATTGCAGCCACTTCATTCTGCTTGGTGTTTGGACTGTCTGTTTGGCAACAAGCCATTATTCCTTTGTGTGTACTGAATAGGCGTTCTGTAATGGGCAGTAAACGTTGATTCACACACCAAAACTAATGGCACCCTAAATTCACTCTTCTATAAAATGCTCGAACGTATTTTCTCGAGAAAAACTCACGCCGGAACGTCGTTGATGATTATTTAGGCCCGTACGTCCAGAGTATGTTTCCTTGTTTAGCAGACCCAAATGAAAACAAATATGTATACGTCCCTTAAAATTTCAATGAGAAGTTTTGACGGATACGAAATGAACGGCATACTAGGGTACTATAATATGAATGATTTATATTCGCCTCAGTGATTTTTCGGCGAGTTTTGTTGCGAACTTTGATTAATAGTATTACAGATGTGGAAAATGGACAACGTTCGCTCGTTTTCAAATTATTAATTTTAATGGAAAAGTTTTGTTCCCTCGAAATGTCTATTTGAGGGAACGGAATGTAATTCCAGTTGTCCGACTTGCAGTGTCCGCAGGATTGCCATCATTAAATTTGCTGATAGTTAGGAGGCGACACATTTTTCCGGCACCACCAATGCTTGTTCCCGTTATCGCCGGGAGCTCACGAACTTCAAACGCATTGTGTACTGAAAATTCCACGATCCCGTCGAGAGATCCCGAAGTTTTCGACTCGTAGCTTCTGGCCAAGATAATGCGAATGCAAATTACATTCCCTTTTTGCAACTTAATCCCTGTCGCCGAAGTTCGGAAATGTCGAGGTCACTTGAAACTTGAAGCATCCCTGACCTCTAAACTTAACCGATTAGATAGGAGATTATTCCCAGCGGGACGCATTAAAGAAAAATATTTTATAAACGTCGTTAGGATGGTCAATCGATATGCGCGCTGGATGATCAAAACGAGGCGACCAGACTGGATGATGGTTATGAAGTTAAAATGATGATGAAATAACTAGACGCTTGGGGGATAGTCAGGGTAATTGAATATTTTGAAAAATCATAATGGAATTGGATCATTTTGGAAAGTTTTGGTCGTGTGTTCCTAACTGTCTTCTACCGGTGGGAACCTGCTCCCATACTAATTTGACAATTGCATCTTCCTGTCTTCTTTCCGCTTTAATTATTTTTACAATGTCCGATTAGTCATACAGTTCTTCTACTTCCCTCTTTGTTCTAGCATTGCACTATTTGCACTTGTATTATTTCATTCCTTGTGGGTCCATATATACTTGGTAGGATTTTTCTCTCTGCAGTTCTTAGTCTCATCTATTGTTGTCCCATATCTTGTTATACCGACATTTCTATCATTACGCGTATTTAAATATAAATCTTCTTTGAGGAGCTCAATTAATGGTTGAGATGATTATTCTGCAAAGCTTACATTAAAATCTCCGCTCAGAATAATTCGCATTTCGTTAAATTTGTTTGAGTTGTCTCTGAGTATTCGGAAACCAGCTTCATTATAAATCAGGAAATTTTGTATTAGAAACTTTATGATGTTAATTGAATTTCTGGTAGAAATATAAACAGCCATCATCAGTACTGGTGGTCCATGTTCCGAACTATATACATATATGGTACGTTCCACGCCGAATTTGGAATTTTTATTTAGATGTGGCCCAAAATGAAGAAACATGGTCCCTTTGGGCCCCCGAAACTCCGTCTAAATTTTTAGAGCCCTAAGTGGAATAGAACTCAAATTATGAACAATTGAAACTTGAAATTTTCAGGTTCGGCTCCAAAACCAAAAATTTTCATCCATAACTTGTAAAAATACCCATTTTTATGAAAAAAGTTTCAAACAAAAGTTGTTTGAAATGCTTTAAACTTTTGGAAACTGCTAAAAAAAGTTCATCCAGCATGGTTCACTGTTGACGGGCCTGGGCGCCATTAGTCAGCCAAAACAGATGTTCGCCAGACCTAAGGGCTGGTCCCAAATTTGAAGATTTGTGTTGAAAATTCAAATTTCCAACACAATTCTTGTGGAAGGTTGCTTCAACGTTGTCTTCAACCGTTGTGGACCTTCAAAAACATCAACAAAAGCAACAATTTGGGTGAGAGTCGCTTCTTGGATAAAAAATGTGCGTCAAGCGAACTCGTCTGGGCTCAAAATTCAAGTATTTTGCTCTACTTACATGAAAATAGCATGCCAACCTTAGTGACATTGATCCCCAGTCAACTTCAAGAAAACATGTCGCTCATGGTTTGATATTGACTGGCAAACAATGGATTTCTGGGGGCTCAATGAAATTTTTTTGGTATCAAGGGATTTTTGCTGGAATTTACCTTTTTTTTTCTCAGGGCCTTTAGGTCTGGTGAACTTCTGTTTGGGCCCAAAAGTTTTGTATCGAATTCAGATACGCTCCTGATTTCAGGAAACCTGATGATGTTTTTTTTTTGCGGCTTGGCTACTAATGGTGCCCAGACTCGTCAACAGTGAACCACGTCGCATGAACTTTCTTGTAGTAGTTTCCAAAAGTTTAAAAAGTTCAAGTTTAAAAAAGCATTATAAACAACTTTTGTTTGAATTTTTTTTCATATAAATGGGTATTTTTACAAGTTATGGATGATTGAAAATTTTTGGTTTTGGAGCCGAACCTGAAAATTTCAATTTTCAATTGTCCATAACTTGAGTTTTATTCCACGTGGGACCCTAAAAATTTAGGGGGAGTTTCGGGGGCCCAAAAGGTCCATTTTGCTTCATTTTAGGCCACATCTAAAAAAGATCCAAATTCGGCGTGGAACGTACAAATATACATTGACTCGCTTAAGTCGCTTATACTTCGCATATGTATGGTACGTCCATGGCTTTAGTATCTGACTTATGCAGCCCCCCGCAGCGATGGATAATCCAAATATAATACCTGTTGGAGATTGTCGCCCTTCGAATCTCGAAAGGACCACGGCCAGGGCCTTCACGAGCTTACCTTAATAATTACCTACTTAATAACAATTTCTGATGCTTTCAAATATAAAGACACTACGAAGAAATGCGGGAGTTTTAGCTGGTCATTATTTACCAGGAATGGGTGGTTAGGTGAGCGAAGGACGATAACCCTTCAACAATAGAATTCTCAAATGCGGTTATTTCTTTTTATTCCCTCTTACCACTTGACGTTTATAATGAGACACTAAAGCTATGGACGGACTATATATGGGTATATTTTATATTCTTAAAACACGCGTTTGGATATACGATGACTCACACCGTAACAGATTTCATGCTGACGCCAAGTTGAAGATTTCAGTTTATTTCTCCGCACTACATCCCACTTATGGTGTTACCATTGACCACCACAGTCCACTTCTAAACCTCCTATTTTCCATGTATCTACAGGGCGATCTTCTCGCGCCATCTCGCTGCGCTCCGAGCGCGCCATGAGCAGGGGGTTCCCCTCGCTGGAGCTGGACACTGTCGTCGAGGAGCGTTCCGATCCGGAACCGGAACAGACCGTCGTGGAGATGATGACGCCCGACGGCGACTCGGAGAGCGTCGGCACGGCTAGATAGCATAAGGTGAAAGACGTTTGCGCTGACAGGTAAACTCGGGACCACACACTCTGATAAATAGTGTAAGATATCGCCGGAACACACGATTATTTTGGGTTGGTCCATGTCTAGAGGTAGCTTGTGTGTACAGTAGATACGCTGGGAAGAAAATGGCGAAGAGAACCAGAACAGTACCGTAGCTCCACCACATCACTTACGAACTAATAATCTCTTAGTTAATATAGACGTGTCTCACGAAAAATGGGAAGTTATATGATGACAAAGCGTGCACACGCATATTTTGGCCCCTTTGTGGTTCTCGAACTCAAAATCCATCCCAGCTCATAATAAGTTTCATTCCTATTTCAAACAATTTTATGTCATATCTCTGAATATACATATGTCCTCATGTATCACTACCACACAACCCTGGGTTGTATCCCCATATCTCTCATCGATTTTCTTTTACATAAGATATAAATATTACAGCATCGACGTATGGAATCATATAATTGTCATTTCACCCTTCACATTATGAAATTTGTCATTTGTCACTGGATTATTCATTTTTACCACATCGAGAAGGCCACAATATCCATGCGCAGACTAGGTGTTATAACAGATCTATTGATCAAATAACAAGGGTAACTTAGATTACTTTTAAATGATATTGTTGTTCCTGGCACATATATTGTAATGCATTCTCATGTTTCGCCAGTTTTCCAGTTCCCATATTTCGCTTTTCCTGCCCACCCTCAACTACACAACAGATGTTTCCCACATAAATCTGAAGAAAATCAGAATAATACCTCCCCAAATTAATTTCCGGCAATTGCTCAAATGTTCAGAATAAAATTTAAACGTATCGAACTGTTATAATTAAGTACCGGAAAATATACATGCATACAAGGCTGTTTATAAAAGAAAAGCTAGAATTATTGTTACAAAATGAGATATTAATCCTTAAGGCTTTCATTATTTTATAAAAGAACCTCAAAAGGCGGAATAAGTTATCAAAGCAAAAATATTGTTTTACTTAAACATTGCTACGTTTCATGTTTTGTTTTTTGTCAATTCGTCATTGGTTTATAGAAAAATAATAATTTTGATATTCATTGTGGTTTTTGAAATTTTAAAAGTAATGAGTAATTTGATTTTCAAAATTTCCGCTTTTATTTCAATTGCTCATTTTTAAATGAGTCTTGAGGCACGAAAATTGCGTTTGTAGAATAATGATACAAATCTGGTAATTAATGTCTGGTGTTCTGCATGAAATAAGGCTACAACAGATGTTCCACCAATTTATAATACGTTTTGGCGGGTATCATACGCCAGAGAGCTTTTCTGGGTAAATGAGAGATATTTTCTGAACGTCACTGAGTAAATCAGTAATTTCGGGGATCCAGACGTACATTGGCAACTTTGTGTTTAATGTGAGTCACATACGTCGCACAGTCATACACAATAAACAAATTAAATTTGGTGCTTTAATATGACATAAATCTAAATGAAATTCGCTTTTCCTGAAACCTGGGATTTTTTTCTTTGCAATTCTATAATTTTACATGTGTTTTCTATCTTGTTTTGTAATAATAAATAAGCGAACGAGAACTCAGGAGGCTATATTGATACTTGCTGTATTAACATGTGTTAATTTCTTTTAATGACACAATGCAAAAATTTTTAATATTTCAAGACTATGCAGCATGATTGTTTTCCCGGTTCTTAGTTATGTAAAGCCTAATAATCGATCCCCAATCGTACTCGTCGTTAGAACACTGAATTGAACATCAATTGGAGCATAGATGTAACACTTTACAATGTGATAGACACGTAGAGGCATTTCAATTGTTACATTAACACACATTAATATTTCAGTAACCTGGTTTGAACATCTACCATGGTAAATATTTTTTGGGGAAATTATAGTTTGATAAAATTCCCGCAGACTGCCTCATACCTTTCACACATAAAAGCCCCATGTGGTTATCGTATAATCACACTTGCTCGCCTGGAAAACTTCTGATTCTCTTTCATATTCTCGAAAAAATATTTTTGCATACCTAGCCCGCTCTCTTTAATATCATCCCCGTTTTATTCCCCCATTTACGGACCGAAAACGGAACCCAAAATATTTATTTTTCCCATTGTCCCATTTTCTTTCTAGGATCATATCGCCGCGACATCCGCCCCGGCATTTTTCCAGAAACGAGATAACCCGTGAAAAAATGCCGGGGTTACATTCCATGGCAGTTCGAATTTAATTAAAAACGAGGGGGTCCCTCAACGGGCCGAGGCCCCTGCGAACTCTAAAATCAAAAGTGGCATATTAATGAGATTCCCCCATGCCCCGGAAGAAATAAATAGTTCGCCTGCTTCGAAGTGTCTGCGAACGTGAGTGTGCGTGTGTGTGTCCGCTGGAAACGCTGTAATTGGTCGAGGATTTACAGAGAAACTAGTTTGAAATTGTAAAGTGAGGAATAAGGATAAGGGGGATCTTACGACGCTCTTTGGGATAATGTCGCGAAATCCGAGAGATTCACATTTTTAAGTTGATAGATTGTTGGAATGGCACGTTCCGTCTTTTGTACAAACGCACGAACCCTATTGTATGCAACAACTGAAAGAACGAATTCTCAGTAAAATAAGACCCTTTCCGGCATACGAATTTATTATTTACGAACCTCATCCGACCTCACGGAAATAATAACGAATAATTTACAAAAACATAAATTTTGAAAACCTCCACAGCTACAATTTAATATCCTTAAGTATTCTGCCGTCCTATGTCTAAGTCACAAATGTAATTATCTCGAATTTTCAAGCTCTCAGCTGGAAAGCAAGAAAAAATAAAATAAAATTACGTCCTGGAAGAGGAAATAAAACTTTATTTGCTTCATCTCAAACAAATTACTTGTCTTCCTGATATACCAGAAGTGCTGAACAAGAACGTAAAAAACTGTGAACGGGGCCGAAACTCGTAAAATCAGAAGTGGGATCACGAGAATCAACGGAGAGAAAAGAAGGACTTGAATTTCATTTAACGAACTGCTTGGTGTGCCTTTCAGTCCCTAAACAGTTTCGTAGATTATCTAAACAATAATGAACGTCTCGACGGGAGGTATGCAAAAATCACGCATTCGATGTTTTGTTACGATAGCATTCTTGTTTACTATGTAACCGCTTTTTAGGTGCACTCAGTTCTTTTCCACATCTGTCTCTTAATTGAAATTTGATGGCTAATAATGGATGTCAGCAACTGCCAACCATCGTAACACTAATAATATCTATGCTGACCGGCAAAAAAAAGCTGGATTCAAATTTGATAAAGGAAAAATTATGTGGTTTGTTTTTTTTTGACGGTCAGTACTCCTAATCTCTGTAAGCTGTAACTATACTCTGTCTTGGCATAGTTGCCACTATCAGGTTCTTCACGAATAATAATGAAGTTTACTTAATTTCCCCAGGTCTCCTCTATGGGCTGCGTTAACACATGCTCACACCTTAACAATGGAAAGTTGACAAGACGAGGAGGATAACCATCCTCCGGATCCTGTTATCCCACAGATAATTCCACTTCCATTTATCAAGGGGCATTAAAAATACTAAAGATATATTTTTTTACTTAAATTGCCCCGAAATACCGCACACCTATTTTCAACTGTACTGAACCCTAAGAAATCCCGTGATCCCTCTATCTATATGATAAATTAATAGTATTTTGCTTCTGTGTCATAACGGGATGTGTACAATAAATTGCTAGTACAACAAAAGTGATGGACCGAAAAGGACTGGAAAGAGAATTAAATTTTTATAAATGTACCCTAGTAAAAGTAAATATTTTTACATCCGAATGCGCAGTGACTAGCTGTTTAACTTAATAATGCTTTTACAATTTTCTAGGCGTAACACAGGGTAAACTCAGTTTATCGTTTTAAAAATTCACATTCGCCTTTTTAAAATAACAAGGGCGACGTGAATATTTATCGACTGTGCTAAATCCAATACTTCAAAATTGTCGAAATTAAATCAAACACTTTTCATCGCGAAATTCTTTTATAAAATTCCTATCCGCTGTCTATTCGATGTTTACACGATTACACAAATTCTTAAGATTTTTCCGTAGGCTACCGACTAATAAGGATTTTACTCAACTTTTACTCCCGGGTTATAAATCAAATTACATTTTACTACCTAGATGAGAATTTAATAAAAACGGCTTTTTCGAAAAAAAAATCATTTGAGAGTCACAAAGATTTTAATATAAATATTCAATTAGAAATCCCGGGAAAAACTTTTTCATTCCAGGAGGACCCTTTGAATCACAATGAAATTGGATTTGCCTTTCAGATCTGTACCGACAGATTGAAAGGAAATGCGTCATGTTAGAAAGAATAGAAATTTTTATATAAAGGTGCGTTTCGTTAATGGAAATTAAAGCATTGATCACATTTTTGTGTGACCAGTTCCAGATTCTAGGTTTTACTGAACTTCTAATACAAAAAAAAAATCGTTTAGTTCCACATTAGCATAGCTGATATATGTAATATATGAATATAAGTTGCTAAAAGATATATGTATATTTTTATCGATGTTGATTTGTTAATTGCTGTTTAATATTAAGATTATGAGATGTCAAATAAAAGTCTATCCACATTTTTTATTTTTTTCTTGCATCCTTACCTAAAATCATCCCTAAATAAGGCATCCAGTCAAACAAGAAAGTTTAATGCACGATTTATTTTATCAACAACTATAAAATAATTACGAGATTACAATTATTCAGTCAATCAAATAACGTGACATTATCTAAAGCAAAAGATATATCATAAAGGTTTTATTCAAATGCAATCCAAGAATTTCCTCCAATTCTAATAATACCAATTTTTGGTTTCAGTATCGGCACTTCAGATAAAAATTTTACGAAACATATTTTCCTAAGTACAATATAAAACTAGCTGTTACAATATCGGAACCGCCTTGGACATTCGAATATATGGTCAAAAATGGTATCCGAGAATTCGCCAAAATATTCGAAACGAATTGGTTGCTTTGGCGTATTAGTAGGTATTCGAAATCGCGTTTACAGTCTTTTATAACCATTTACGTTACGTCTTAAATAATAATCTTGTACACGAAATATTTTTGGGACCACAGGATAGTCTAAATAATACTACAAACTAAAAAATATACTACTTTCTCTTAAACAAAACGTTTGTTTTTATGGATATATTTGGTTGCCTTCAGGTAGATCGATATATGAACTTAGGAAACAAATTCCTTAAATATTACTTATCCCCTATTACAATCGTATAGGTATCCAGTATAACTGATTTGTTGACTATTACTTGAAAGGGTGCACATGTAGTTTTTTACCACAATAAGGAGTAAGTTATGGTCTCACGCGTAATATAAGTATTAGTAACCCTAATTCATCGAATACATAAATCGTGAAATTAGGAAGGTAAAGCCGAAAGTACTGACCGAACCTAAGATTTAGTTTCACACAAAAAGATGTCATTCCAAAATAAACCTTGATTTTTTATAAAACAATCATGAGTTAACTTCCCATCAAAGTTAATGTCTCTGTGCTATGTTTAAGTAACTGCAATGTAAATATTTACAAGAAAATAAATAACGTAAAATAAATTTTTATATAAAAACAAATTTTAAAATTATCAAACAAAAATCTTTTAAAATAATATGGCAGAATATTTATGTGAACAAATACCGTACACATCCACGTATCTCAAATTAGGCCGCACTTATTTCCATTTCAGACATAACTCTCGTTCTGAGTGGAGTACGCCAGGAACGAATCTAAGAGCTTAGGTTCAACGAGCTCTTGAGCATCTTGGACACTTAGAACCTCTGTTCCACACACATCGGCCACTTTTCTAAGTGCTGCCTGAAATAAAAAGAAATTAATTAGCGGTATCTATATTGAGTTATTGAGATACTGGATCGTTTTAGGGCTACCACGTGTAATACGTAAATATTGTAGTCGTTTCAATCTGCTTCAGATATCTCAAGTATTAGCTTGAAATAAATTAACTTACAAGAGCTGCGACTAACACCGCGTCGCTATCGTGTCTCTCTTGTCTTTCCCTGCATATTTTGACTAGCTTCTCAACGCCTCCGTTTTCGACAATTTGCTGAGCTGCTTCTTTATATCCACATAGTCTAGACAGCCCGATGATACTTTTCTGCTGAAGCCTCTTCTCGACGTCCTCCCCTGAAGAATTAGTCCGTAAGAAAGACAGCAATGCTAATGGGGCTTTAGAATCGGTCAGCTGCTTCCGAGCGACTTCCAAGGCGGACATGTTGGCTATAAGCGTAGCCACCTGCTCCAAGAGGTAGATGGACGCTCTGGGTCCTCTAGCTCTAACCGCCTCGAGTACAACTACGGCTGTATTAGCCTGGTAAGCGTATTTAACAGTTTTGGAATCCATGGTGCTGAGGTTTGCCAGAGCGGCTGCGCAAAGCAGCAAGTTCTGGCAACACCTAGTGCTACCTGCGAACCTCGTGAGGAACTTCACCAACTTCTTGCAGTAATCTTGCAGCCCCTTGACCGAGTGGTTGTCTTCCAGCCAGGGCGCGGTCACCTGGGCCAGCAGAGCGATCGCCTCGGACCGTTCCGGTTCCGGCCTTGATTCCTCTTCCAGAGTATCCGCTATGATCTGCACTCCGGAATACTTCTCGAACTGCCTGACCGCCGTGGAATTACAACACATCGTTGCAAGTGCTCTCAGAATTAGACTCCTCAGAGACGAACCCTCGCATTTCTCGCAGAGGATCAGCAATATCGGTATGACGTCGGCATTGGTGAATATGTCGATGATCTCCTCGTTCCTTAGTGCTATTGACGTGATCCCCGTCACGGTTGCCCTAAGACAGAGTTCGGAGGAGGGCGACTCCAACCCGTCTACCAGTTCTTTCACCTCGTTGATTAATAAATCCTGGCGGATGTCGTTCCAAAGGGAGAAGAGGATCGAAAGAAGGACGAGGGCGTTTTCAGACTTTGAAGTTCGGATTTCATCGCAAAGTTTGAGGATCTTCGAGTTAATTTCGGACGTGTAGTTTTTCAGAAAGTCGATAATATTGCCCGTGAGGCTTTGAATGCACGGCTCGATGTGTTTGATTTCCCTGAAAAGAGGAGAAGTAGTGTATTGCAAATATAATCAAGTTGCCGGTCCGCTTACCCGTTGAGATTTTCGTACTCCTTTTCTATGCATTTGGCATGCACCATAATGCCTCGGATCGTAATTGTGATGGATGCTGCGAGGCTCGACACTTTCTGGTTCAATTCCGCCGCTATGGATTTACATTGTAACGTTGTCATGCACTCCTGCTCGTATCTGCTCCTCATTTCGTCCAGCCACGTTTGGACGGACTTATTACCTTGCGACAGGGAAAAGGTGTGAACGGGCGGCACTCTAAAATTAAATTAAACGACTTTAAGGAAAATATCGAACGTGCGATTAATCCGGTATTAATTAGTACTGCTTTGAATGTATAATTTTTTTCTCGGAAGTAGCTGTCAGTGACTCACCTCGAAATTATATGCAGATGAAATAACATTGCTTTGGTTGCATCGGTATGTATTTTTAATATTGATAAACCGCAATCGAATGTAGTATACTGTGACTAACCATCTAATGAAAAGGTTTAAAGATTCAAATACAATGTGTTTCAAAATGATTGTCATCTAGTTGGCGTTGGAATTTCTGTGCATGTAATTTTTGATGTGCCGCACTCTATTGATTTGTACCTATCTAATTCTGACAAGTGACACTTCGAAAATTTTTTGTGAAACTGACAATCAGTTAGTCCTGGTAATTATCGGCCCTTTTCAGGGCCAAAACAAATACTACAAATAGACAAATACTCAGAATTCGTTTTCTTTTGGCAGAGAAAAACCAGAAGTTAAAAGAGGTTAAGTAGGTTATTTTGAGGTTATGTATAGCTAGTAGAAACTCCTATTTTCGCAAGGCGGTTTTTTTTATTTTACATGGGAATTCCACAGTCGACTAGATGACAATCATTTTGAAACACATTGTATGTTTTTGTACAATTTTTGAATTCTTCTAGGTACCGGTGCACGTACAAATATAATTTCATTTGTATTACAAGATGATGTGACGTAACATAGGTGTCGGTGGATATATCTTTGCTCGAGTAAATATTTTCGGGTATGGTTATGATGCTGGCATGTGCAGAATATTTTAGACACATTCTTGGGAATAAGTCGACTGGGTGGCATTTAAAACGCACGAAGTAGAATATTGAAACGCAAAGAGTACGTGTCACAAACACGTCTTATCGTATACCTTCCAATTTCAGCCACTGAAATGTGACTCACTGATAATTAAGAATTGTTCCGGAATAACTGATGTTTTACTGATAAGGCACGGTTCTCACAGGCGGTCCATGCAGCCGCTTTTAATTATGAGAACCTTGGTGTGACGGTAGCAATAGGTGCCGGTCGAATAATTGCGGCAACTTTATGACCACGCCGTACATAGTTATAGCTATTGCTTTTTGTGGACACCCATGTGAGTGAAATTGAAACTGGCTTCGAAAACACGAGAAAATGCTAAACGTTTGTTTTATTCTGATATTTGATATTTTTAGGACGTTATTTCATTTATTTTCAAGGGGGCATTCTAGCTTTGATTTCGAATTGAAGAAGTTCTTAGGTTTATCGAGCGATATAATTGTTTTCTCCTAAAATAAACTGTCGGTGCTTGATATCGGGATTTAATCGATTTGAACTAACGTTAAACGGTCCCGAAAAGGGTTGTTTTCGGCGGAAAAGAGAAATTTTATGCCTAGCGAATTTATGGGATTTCTGTTTATGACCTTATATAAAAAAGGCCATTGCTTCGAACGCGTACTAATGGAATTTAATGATATACAAAAGTGGGCGTAAATGGTACCTTTCTTTTTTTTTAATTGTAAAGCTGTTATATGTGCAAAACAAATGTTATTTCACCAGTAACTTAGGTAATTTTAAATATAATGACTCAGAACTGTAAAGTAAATTAGGAAATTAATGGATTTGTTTTCGAATTTTTTGAAATTACCGTATGTTAATTAGCAGAGAAAGTGCAGACTGCGTTATTTGCATACACGAAATGCCTATTAGGACTAATAAGTTTACAACGTCTCAAGAGACTTAATAATGGGATATTAAAAAGCTCTAGGGTAGAAGTAGATATTTAGTATATTATTAAACGTGTGTAATATACTATGTATTTTATCTACTTTGGTTTATTAATTAATCAAATTTTGGCTGTTCAAGTTGTCGAATTACACTAGGGAATTTTGCGTGGGTTGGTTACACTGACGTCACTGACATGGACGTTTCGTATTTTAATTTGAAAATCTAGTAGCCCTAGGACAAATTCAATAACAACTTACTTATGTGCGCGAAATCGAAGACAAAAATATACAACTGACCTGTACACCCCCAGAAACACGCAAAGTTGCTCAAGAAATTTATTGAAATACTAATAATTTAACCTTGACGTCTACACACGTTTACGTGACAGGCTGACGTACCAATCTAACAAAACAAATTACCACAAGTGGTGTAATAATATGAATATTATTACACTACGTTCGGTGTAATAATGAGATCATTTTTAACGCAAAGTAGATAATGGTATATTATTATACTAGTTTAATAAGACGGAGTATTGTCACACGAGAGTTTTAAAGCACGACGAGCGAAGCGAGGAGTGCTTTAATAGAACGAGTGTGACAATACGTCTTATTAAACGAGTGTAATATACTATTTTATCTACTTTGCTTTATTAATTCATTAAAGGTTGGCTGTTCAAGTTTTCGTATTACACTCTAGGGAATTTTGCGTGGATTGGTTACCTGACGTCACTGACATTGACGTTCGTATTTGAATTTAAAAATCTAGTAGCCCTAGGACAAATTCAATAAACTACTTACTTACGTGAGCAAAATGGAAGACAAAAATGTAGATTCATGAAATTTTAAAGGTTATGTTTATTGAAACACTAATAATTTAACCTTGAGGTCTACACACGTTTCCGTGACAGGCTGACGTACCAACTTAACAAAACTAAAAAGTTACCAAAAGTAGTGTAATAATATGAATATTATTACACTACTTTCGGTGTAATAATGAGATCATTAGTAACGCAAAGTAGATAAACATGTATATAACATCGGCATGACAATGTTTTAATATAACATTTGAATGTATCGGGGCTGCAGTCTGGGGGCGGAGAAGAAAAACTCTATTTCCTCGTGAAACGTTTCGATTATATTATAATCATCTTCAGTCACTCGAATGTGAGTTTTTCCTAAAAAATGTATGCATCTATGGGATTATAATTACCATTATATAATTAAGACAAATGATTTAGTGCAGCATGTATTATATGTAATAATACAAATAATTACAATCACTGTAATAATAATATTATTTTTTGTAATAAAATTTTTAATAATTAATTAGTGGAATGTTAAGGAATTATTAATAATATAATAAAGTAATAATAAAATAGCTGTCATTTTTTCCTGCTTCAAATATACTTTATTTAGGTACCAAAACAGTAAAAAAGTTGCAACTGAAATCAGAATTAATTCAAATTCACATAAGGTTCCTTGACAATTTTAACGAATGTAACTAAATCAATTATTGCGTTCAGACAAAGTCATTCTTGTTTAATATAGTTTTATTAAAATTTCAAACTAATTCTGAATGTGTTTTATTTAAAATTCGTAGTAAATTAACTCGAAATCATGCCGCATTTCAAAAAATCTCATATATGTTGATAGTATTACATTTATATTTCATCCATTTTTGTTAAAATTTAAACTAATCCGCATATAAACAGTGTAGTGAAAACACTATTTTACGACGCAAATAATACAAATTACTAGATTTGGTCGCAATTTGACTCCTACACTCCAGTGGAAACAACAATAAAGTCCAAAATACTCGAAAAATCTATTTGTGGACTGCAGAACGGACCCGTGTTTATATGCGGAGTGACGTCACGATGAGCGGTCGTTTCGCTGGTTCTTGCACATTTACTGCTTTTTAGACCAGAAATACTTGGTGCTGGGGCTATTACACGATTGTTTATGATTATAAAATTTGTCTGAGACTTCGTCCCAATGAATTTAGATATATTTCGTTTAATTTAAAATATATGGCAAATACCTAATTGTTTCATTTAACATTCCTGGTAAATTATCCTAAAATAATGTCGCATTTCACAGAAGGTTATATCTTGATGACACAAGTACATTTTACATAATTTTAAAACATGTTTTGTTTAAAATAAAGTATTCTGTTATTGCGGTAATTGTATAGTTCTTCAGATGAAACCCACTAAATTTTTGTATCAATATATTATAACAGTCAAACTAACTATGGTGAAATAAAGTGAATTTCATATTCCACTCACAGAACCCAAATAATAAGTCGGTTTAATACCATATAATATTCCTTGAAAAATACATTCACTTCTTCGAAACATTCTGTGTAGTTGAGACAACAACACTAGCCCAACCTCGCCTTGTTATTCAGGTACCCTCCCGGCTAGATTCGCCATATTTAACTACGCGATGGGGTTGAGACAACCGCAACTCTATTCGTGTTACAACGCACTTTTTTCAGTGATAACCTGAAAAATAAAAATAAACAAAACCCAGCAGACCCACGTTTTTCACGAAAAAAAAAAGAGTTTTCCGTCTCTGGCCCCAGGATGCAGCCCCGATATATTTAAAAGTTTTATGTTAGGTTATGTATATATACACGTAAATACATTGAAATAACGAACGGAAAAGGACGTTATAAGCACCACAACCAACAGATTTAATGTGGACTAGTAATATCCTAATATCGCCGAATGGGCGCAGTTAGCTAGTACCTGCCGAGTAATAAGTAACATGACGTACGTTAAGTCAAAAGATTACATTACCTCTCGTGCTGATACCCCAGGAAAAATTTGAGCGGCAACCTCTCTCCCCTCTGGTACATCCCTCCGCCCTTCGGCGTCGAAGTGTGCTGCGGCAGGTCCAGGACACCATCGAGTAGCTCCTCTATCTCGCTATCGCACTCGCTGGAGAAGGACCGTTCGAAGCTCAACCCTGGCTCGTGCTCGTGGCTCCTCAGGACTCCGGGCGCCGACTTGCTCAGCTCCTCCACGGACACGGCGACCTCCCTGGGGACGGGCAGGCTTCTGTTGCCGAAACTCTCGTCCGAACGGTAGGCGTCGCCATCGGCGACAGAGGCCCCTCCGTGCGCGTCCTCATCTGGTACCCCTCCGGCATACTGATGAGGCTCGGTCGTGCGCTTGAATTCCTTCTGCTTGACGTTGAATAAATTCCTGCTGACTTTCGTCGGGTTCTTCAGGTACCTCGTCCTGCGCGCAAGCGCCGGCTCCGAGCCGGGCACCCACACCTCCCCCTCGAAGATCACCCCCGTCCTGCTCTCGCTCCTGGACGTCCTGCCGCCGATCGGCCTCTTCTCCGGGGTGGACTTCTCCCGGTAGTTCGCCGAGAGGTTGACGCGCCCGCAGCTCGCCTCCTTCGCCATCTCGCAGGGGACCGCCTCCTTCGCCTCGACGGCGTCGACGTCGTTCCGCAGCTTCGGGGACGTCTCCGTGTCGGAGAAGCCCGAGTCCTGGCTGCCCGGGCTGGACGAGGCCTCCCGCATCTCCAGGCTGTCGCTGCCCCACCAGACCTTGCTGGGGCTTCTCTTGAATTCCGTCATCATCAGGAGCGAACTCTGGAATTAAAAATCTGCGATGAAGATAAGAGAAGATAAGGGCAAGAAGCGTGGCCCGACTGGAGATGCTGCAAAACCCGAACGAACACTATAGGGACAGGTACAGACAAACAAGAACGAAGAACACTTAGAGTAACTAAAGGAGCACATGAAATGTTAGAGGAACTGGAATTAAGCCGAACAAATAACCAAACTCGGAAATTTTTTCAAGAAATGAGAATCATTAAAAGAGTCTTCAGAACGAGAACTGACATATTTCTTAAAACAAATAACTGAATACTAGTGACAAATAATAACGAGGTGATGGAGACGTGGAGAAGTTACTTCGACCAATTTCTAAACGCACAGCAGAACCAAGAGAGAGATACGGTCACCTAATATACCGCAGATCTACTGGTTGAAGAGCCAACTCTTGAAGAGATAACCAAGGCGATTAACAGGCTGAAAACTAACAGAGCACCGGGTAACGACACAATATCTGCAGAGTGTCTCAAACATGGCGGAGAAACTCTCTTTAAGTATTTCTATACCCTCATATTCCAGATTTGGAAGGAAAAGAAAATACCAAACAGTTGGAAAGACAGTATCATCGAATCCCTACACAAAAAAGGCGACCAATTACACTGCTCCCACTACCAGAGATTATCACTGATAAATACTGGATACAAGGTCTGGTCCCCAGTACTACTTGAAAGACTAACTCCCTACTCATCAGTTAGGTGACTACCAATGTAGGTTCAGAAAAAAGAGATCAACCATAGATTAGATCTGTCAATTAATAGAGAAGTGCTGGGAATACGAAAAAGTTGTACATCAACTCTTTATCGATTTTAAACAAGTGTATGACAACGTCTTGAGAGGGAAGCTGTGGAATACTATGATATAGCTAGGAATTCCGAATAAACTTGTTATATTAACAAGGATCAGAATCTTTCAGATCTACTTCAGGGCTAGCAACCCTGCCTACGTCATCTTCTGGTTTTAAATGTCTTTAATCAGGGAGAATCCAAAATACCAAACCATCCTTTCCTAGTTCATGAGTCCCACATGCCCTTCACAACACGCAAAGCAAGCGCAACATATTCTTTGCCAGACTCCCTTTACAAATTTCGAAAATATATCAGCCAAGGCAAGTAGGACAAGAGGACCAAATTCTTGCGCTGAATATCATTTTAGTCAGTACCTACGGAAGTTTCTGCGATGATTGAAAACCGCCTTGTATCTAAAGACTTCCAAAAATGAGGGCAATACATGAAAATTTGGGATATAATTAGAGTTTGCGAGATTGGAAGCAGCTACAATCTTACGTTGCCATCAGAGCTACATTATACTACAGGACACACTTTGGAAATTATAACTCCTCGTGTGTTTTAACGTGTCCCTCCAGATTCATTTATGTTTTACCAATGAGGATTTAAGAGGAAACAAATTTTGCTTATTTTACCCCTTCTTCTTTGCAAATTTGGAAATATGGTAAACAGAAAAACTTCCCTAATGCGTATTATGAGACCCAAAGTATAAAGAGATCTAGATAGATTTATTACCAGACTGAACATTTTATCTGGATATCAAGAATTATTGTAATTACATTTGTATCAATTTTCACCCCAATAAGTGCTATACATCTATACTTATACATGATACATGACAAATATCAATGGTACCCTGGTGGAATCAAAAATTGTCTAGAAAAAGATCTTACTTACTCAGGAATGGATTTGTTCAACGTAATGAAAACTCTATTGTGATACCATAAGAAAACCTCAAGTTTGGGCGATTGGCGACTCAATTAAATCTTATGAATCTGAAAAATGCTAATATGACCAGACTAAAGCAAAAGTTATAAAATAAAGGTGGTTATTTGCAGTACAGTATTACTTACTCTGCGAATGTTTACTTACAATGTTCAACAGGTAGTTGCAGTAAGTGATAACGAAAACTATACTCAATATCTACTGTTTAATCGTGACTCATTATAAAAGTATGTTCATGTCGATATGATTGTTTATTTAATATCATACCTACATACAAATTTCCTCTTTTATCAGTGACCCAAATTGGATCTGTTAGGAAAACAAATAACTTTTTTTATTTAATTGAAACAGCAAGTCCACGACATTTTATTTTAAGGCTATAATCAGTGTTTCTGCATTACTTCACTAATTTGGCTAATAAGATATCAATGATAAACTTGTTATTCGGCAATTTGATGGTTTTAATCATCGAGAATTGTTTATAATTAATAATAATGATAAGTTTCGCACAAAAAAGGGTGCATCTTTGTATATTTTTGTAATTTATCGTTCATCGTAACTTTTTGTAAGGCTATGGTTATCAATTATAAGAGTTTTTCCGTTAAAAGACGGCCTGGTAATTACACGGAGGTATGAGCAAAGTTTTTCCAAGGCTTTGCGCTCATTTTTAAAATGAATTAATTCCGTATTTTTCCGTAAATAAATCAATTCACCTTACTTTACATCTTATTACATGCTCACAATGTGAGTCACGGCGTCCAGATCGGTGAGTTTATTTAAACAACAAGAACGTTGTTAAGTAAACAGATTAGTTAACGGTCTTATCAATAAAGTTTTTGGTTTCATTACACATACATAACAACACGTCTACGTTTACTCAGCAGATATCCAATAGTCGCCCAATAAATTTCTGAAAAAGGTCCCAAGCACTGCGGCCACATCTGTTTGTTGTTACAGACGATAAGTACCCCACTAAATTATTTCAACGCTTAAGGTATCGAATGATTAATGTGCGAGATAAATGCATGGGAATCCATTGAAAAATCTGCATCGTGGGATCAATCATTTCAAATTTTTTTCTAAAAATAAGTATTAAGACCTCGGCATTTATAGCCCGATACATTCTCCAGGTGCGGACGTTCACAAGATAAGGGTACCATTATTGGCGACCCTTAGCTATTTAAATTGTGGTAACATCTGATGTAACGGAAATAATTTTTAAAGCCCCAATTTGAAATGTTAAGCAGTTTCGACGATGTAAATTACATACACCAAAAGTAAATATATATTTTGTTAAATCTTTATTGTGCAAGTACGAATATTTTGAAAAGAAAAAATAATTTCGATGGGTATTCAGGAAGTTGGGGAAGAAAGGTGTGTTTGTCCTGCAATATCTTGAAAATAACTTTTCATTTAGTGCTGTTTGTAGGCTATTTCGTGGCTTATTAAATCCATAAGTCACAAATTAACGTGGAATAAGTTTTTATCTTCCTTGGTAGTAAAGTAAAGAAGTTTATTTTTGAATACCTCGTGACACGCAGGTATAAAATTGTAAATAAATATTTGAAAAAGGTACGTTATTTAAACACACTCTTGTTAAGTATTAAAAGTATTAGTGCATGACTTGAAGGAATAATTTAATCATGTTATACTTTCCTTTTGCAAAATCAATTTTAAAAGGATACAGTGTGGAGTAAGAAATTCCTCACTTCCATAAAGTTTCATTGAAAAATTATAGTCGCTTAGAAAATGTTCTCTTTATACCGTTGGAGAACGTGTTAAAATAGTCAAATAAGATGTGCCTCTAGTCGTCAAGTTTGAATATTTTAATTTAATTATATTAACGCACTCTGCCTGAATATAAATTACCTGCAAGATATTATATTCCACAAGAATACATTTCCTCTTGTACACATACATGCTTTTAGGCTTCATAAAGTCTGGCTTTTGTTATTTATTCAATTACCATACAGGCTACTAGAATAAATGTGAGGCATAACAGGCGAATTCGCTTTGGCGCAATATTTATTCTGGAGTTTATACGAGTGCCCTTATAATAACTAAAAATAAAATACATGTATTGTATTCCTTTGGGGTGCTGTAGGTAGTGGTGTAATGTTATTGCGTAATTAAAGCGGCGGGAAAGGTATCAGCGTTTAAAAAAAAAATTGGATGAGTTTTTATCAAAAAAAAATCCAAATGGAACCCCAAAAAATATTGCGAAGGAAGGTATAATAAAAATATTGCCTGTATTACGCTTTTGTTATGTTCTAAATTAGAAAATTGTCGCAATAACAACGGAGACGGTAAAGTCCACAAAATTTCTATTCAAGCGCCACATTTACAATTCTTTCTAGAAAGCGTCAGAGTCTCCAGAGAATCAAAAATCTTTATGATGACAGACTCACCATTATTTCAAAATTCCATAAACTACCGCACTAGAACACATCGAATTAAACTACCGCGCGCTTTTAAATTAATTCCGGGCGCGATAAGCGTGAAGAGCGCCGCGTACCGATCGTTCCTCGGCCGCGCCAAAACTGAACGCACGACGCACGAGACATAAGTCGCGGTACTCACGGTACCGTACCGACAAATCTGGGAACCTCTGGGGTGCAAGATGTCGAGAGGGAAGGGAATCCCGCGCCAGGTGGCCTGGACGGGTGGGAAGGTCGAAGACCGCCGCCTAAGGGTGAGAACCGAGGGGTGGGAATCGTGCTGGAAGACGAAAGTTGAAGGTCCTCTCGCAAAAGTTCGAGGGGATGAAACTCGGTGTTCTTCCTTTCCCGTATGAAGTAAAGGCAGCGTGTTTAAAACTCGAGGTTTCTTTGGAGAACCAAATCTTCAACTTTGACGATATGAGTTTAACGTTTGGTATAAATTAGGAAAATTTAGTACTCCGAGACGCTGAGGATTTAACACAATCAATTCACATACTTATGCTACAGAATTCGCTACAGAGATCTTCTACGGTTCACATCTCTGCATATTTTGATAAAGTTTGATTATCAAGGGGGGTGAAACTCGGTGTTCTTCCTTTCCCGTATGTAGTAAAGGGAGCGTGTTTAAAACTCGAGGTTTCTTTGGAGAACCAAATCTTCAACTTTGACGGTATGAGTATTAACATTTGGTCTAAATTAGGAAAATTTAAGTAGTGAGGATTTAACACAATCAATTCCTGTACTTATGCTACAGAAATCTTCTACGGTTCACATCTGCATATTTTGATAAAGTTTGATTATCAAGAGGATGAAACTCGGTGTTCTTCCTTTCCCGTATGAAGTAAAGGGAGCGTGTTTAAAACTCGAGGTTTCTTTGGAGAACCAAATCTTCAACTTTGACGGTATAAGTATTAACGTTTGGTCTAAATTAGGAAAATTGTACTCCGAGACGCTGAGGATTTAACACAATCAATTCCTGTCATTATGCTACAGAAATCTTTTAGGGTTCACATCTCTGCATATTTTGATATAGTTTGAGTATCAAGGGGGTGAAACTCGGTGTTCTTCCTTTCCCGTATGAAGTAAAGGGAGGTTGCTTTGGAGAACCAAATCTTCAACTTTGACGGTATAAGCATTAACGTTTGGTCTATATTAGGAAAATTTAAGTACTCCGAGACGCTGAAGATTTAAGGGTAAATTCCTATACTTATGCTAGTTCACATCGCTGCATATTTTGATAACTGTACGTTAATACAAATTTTCTTGGCTAACGTCAAAACCCGTCCAGCGCCACAAAGTACCTGGAGAAAATCCCTTACGGTGCCTATGACAACTTAAACCCGTAATCATAGACGACGGACAGATATACAAGGGATTTAAGCTGATTTAGCCAATAATTCTCGGGAAAATTAGCATAACTAGAGGTTAAGTATATCTTAACAACCGCTTTATGAAGTAAACGATCGGATTTGAGAATACCTGCAACTCACACAAAAGAACGCAGATGATAAAGTATATCCTACGAATTCATTACCAACGGATATAATAAAATTTATGAGGAATCCGTTCGAAGAAAATGAAATCACCGCAGACGGAAACGTTTTTGCACTTTGTTAAAAATTAATTAGGTGCATTCCTTGGGTCGTCTAATCACCTTTTTGTAGTCGTCTCACTCATATTCCGCTTAATAGACATCGACATGTCGAGGAGCGTTACGTTACTTAAAAGTGGGACCTTAATCAGCCTTTATGAAAGAAAAATACAGTAATAAAACGCTATTAAAAGACATTTATCACAAACCACTATTTCAATTATCAAAAAAAATCCAGACTTCAATAGACTTTCGAACGGTAAATCTTTGAGTACACCGGCCGATATTCATACATAAACAAATCGCAGGTACCTCACACACATTCTTAATTTCAACAACAATCACTTCGCGTCCAAATTGCTATTGCCCTGTGGCTTCGAATAAACAACCAATTGTTTCGGTGTTTTTACACGAAATTAATCCGAACTGCACTAACGGTATTGTCTGCTTTCTTTAAAAAAAAATACACTGTTAGATTTTAGCGCTTAACTGGAATCCAATTAGTTTGGCAATAATTAGGTGCGGGTCGCGAAATGGGACGTTATTGACGTGTTCGGAGGGAAAGAAGATTGTGCTGTAATGTATTCGGAAGTAGTAAAACCCACAAAAGACAGAAAAAGACCCAGAAACATATCTTTTGATTTCCAACAACAAATCGCCGGACTCAAAATTCTTTTCGAGAAATCGCCGAAAGGCAGTAGCAAGTAACGCCCCAAAGAGCGAGAAAATAAGTGAAAGGACCCCAAGAGAAGGCGACAAATTAAGGGAGAGGAATAATAAAAGTAACGACTGCACGAGGATTCATTCCGCTTGTTCTTTATCCGTTTCCCATAGAGAAATAAAATAAATGGAACGGAGAACTTTCAACAATAAGAAATAATATATTGCAGGGAACTAATACTAATAATAATATAATTAAAACTAAAAATATAAATTACAACAAGCAAAGTAATAGCAAGGGCGAAAAAGAATATTATACAAAATAAAAGAGGTATACATGGTGAAACCCCACAATACTCGATAAGTCTGTAAATGTTGGATTTATGAAAAAGTTGTGCAAAGACGAATCAAAATGAATATCTATCTAAATATGTAGTAAAAATAGAGGGAAATCTGAATCCCGGGGCGGAGAACGGCGATTGTTAGTTGCAGGCATCTACTAATGAATAGACAAGACTAAATATTGTAAGATGATATGTAATAGGAATAATGATGAGCAACAATTTCGAAAATTGCGAGCACGACCGACCTTTCATAACGGTTATGTTATTTTGTGATGATTTCTGAAGTGCATAATATATTTTCAACTGAACACATCCGAGACATGTGTATTTTCCTTTCAGCTCAAAGTCGTTATCTTTCACGTCGTAATTATGAGTAATGCAAATTTTAAACGCATCAGCATTATACAGCATGGGAGAAATGTTGTCACGAACAAACGTGTTAGTTAGTTACCTCTCGAGTTACACCGTGAACCATGCGTTGATAACAATTTGGAAAAAACGGTAGCATAAATCACTTTTATCAGTATAGTGTTTAAGCGAATGTTCTACTTCCTTTCGGAGTGAAATCATTTTCTACAACATCATATTAAATTTTCCATTTCTTTACGGTACATAAACACCATCAACCGGCTCGGTCAATTAATTAAAAGATCATTCGTGATTAGAATACCTAATATTTCACGCTTTCAGTTAATCGATCTATTGCTTTCTATTGTACCTGAACATTTTTCCCGCAAACCTTTTAATTGGTATAACATCGACCATTCATCTGTAAAAAAGTACCGATAGATCCACAATCCTGCATAAATATTCAACGTTTCCGATTAGGAGAAAAAATCTCGGCAATATTAATGGTTAACGCGATGTGACAACAGCCTACGTCTAATGAAAATTTTAATGAACTCTGTCACTCCGGGATTATAATGTAATGAAGGAAATATTTGGATAACAACATCAAACGCACATTTAAACGAACTGTATTAATTTTTTATGGACTGAAGGTGATCGCGAGAACATGTTCTCGTTATTGTTTAAATCGCGAGGAAACGGATTTTTGACATGTCACTATTTAATGTGTTGATAAAGTGGTTTCATGAAAACCCAAATGGATATTGTAGTTTTGATGGCCATTATTCGTAATACCTCAGCGATTATCCGTGGATTGACCGCCGCACTTCCGCTGATAATGTTTTGAATAATAACTCGCTGAATTTACACAATGAGCAAGTAAATTAATATCGATTATCGAACCGGTGTGAAGTTGGCAGCAGAAAATTCAACAGCCAATTTTCCAAAGTGACGTTTCTAGCAGCCGTTTTAACGAGTTAATTGATTTAATGCGGACTTATTTTTAATCTTTCCTGAAACCAAATATTTTTCATGATCGAAGTGTTCCCCTACCGGTCAAATGTTTAATCCGATTAGAGAGAAAAGGTTAAAAATCGCAAAACACATTTAAGGTCAAAATCCACTGGGATCAATGTTGGAGCTTTCATAGACGTATTTCAAGCTCATTGAGTTTAGTGACGTTTAGAAAAAAAACCATTAATGGTACAATTTAGAGGTGTCAATGTCAATATGACCAGAAGGTTCCATTTTTTCAATTAACTAGTAGGTACATTTTATTCCAAAAGTATACATGAAATATAACGTTCCACGTTCCATTTGAAAATATTTCATTTCGATGTGGATCTCTTCCCGTGAACACCCTGTACAATTTGCATTGTTTTTAAAGTGTGCTCGTAAAGGCTCTGTATACAGAATGTCGCACGTTTCTTCGTCCAGCCAATATCTCCGAAATGCGTCGTCCAAAAATTTTTCAAGAACTTTCATCGACTTTAATTTTAAACCTTACGTAATGGTATCTCATAATAAACAAAATAAGTGCCAGAAATCGAATTTCAAAATAGAAATTAAATAAATACTTAATTAGAAAAGTTGAAAATTTTATTTCTTTCCTTGTACTTTTGTATATTTTTAGAGTAAAATCTAACCGAATAGAAGATAAAAATCTAAGATCATGCACTAATTTTGATCTATGATTAAGAGAACATGTACCAATAGTATTATGGTATAAACATAAGAGCGAAAGAAAGGCCATATATTTCTCGTTGGCTAAACAGAGAAAGAACTTTTGCGACGTTGCTACCTCGCGAAACATCACAGTCATCGCCACACTCTACCGGATCATTCGCTGTATAACCTCCGACGGGAATATTTGGAATGAGTTACGGACCGGCCGGCCGGCAACGTTGCAAAACATCCTTCTCTGTCACAGTGTCACACCAACGAACTACTATTAGTTTCTCTTTCGTTCTTGTTGATTTCGGACCCTGCATTTCAATAGAATAGGTCCGTATATGTAATTATTCCCTCGTAGGAAAGTAATAGAAAACTGGCTTTGAGGAAGTTTATTATTTACTAAGATTTGCCATTCAATTCGGATCAGTTTCTATTGGATTCGATAGTAACACATGCAAAAAATTTAAATTTTTGCACATAAGAAGTAATACGCTTAAGATACCTTCGGTAGATTTAACCAAAATTCGTATCCCCGTGCCATTCCATTTTCATATTCATCCCATTTTCAATTCTAAGGATAAACTAACGGTTTATTTGAATCTTATGAAGAGGGATCTCGAGTAATCGTATAGTAAGGCTACTTTGAAAACTTCGCCTTTTCATCCATTAAGAATTTCCAACTTCAAGCGTGTTTAAGACAACTGTATTGTATTTTATTAGAATGTATAAAGTCGGTTTAATGTCACGCAAAATTCATACTGTTGTGTAATCATGAGCGAAATTTTCTAGTAATAAGCCGTTAGGGAAGTGGAGTGAATTTACGATTCTACAAATACATTCGAATGATTCTCCAGATTCTAAGGACACCTCTACTTTGCCGAAAATCGACGTTTCACACGAGTTGATAGCCGATGGGCACATTCTATTTTTACCATATTATTGAATGCTGCGGTTATAATGCAGTTTGATTGCGTCATTTCGCAATACCTTCAAAAGTGATTAAAAGTGGATGCTGTGATTAGAGTACACTTCGGCCGTATTGTTCCGTATAAATCCCAATGGTGATGTACTCGGTATACGGTCAGGCGAGCAATACCGTTCGTCCGTTTTTTCTTTTAGACATCCTTCCGGTGCTCAAAAGAGCGTGTCTGAAGATAGTGGGTTGATTGTTAAAATGGATGCATCCACTTGAACGACGCGTGCACGACGTGTGTGCTCGTTTGAATTTTTAACGAATTTTACAAAGTGCAGGCGAATTCGATATTGGGAATTCGACATCGTTCCCAAACCGATCCGCAAGTGATTTAAATAATAAATCACCGAGTTGTTGGATTTTCCCGGATCCCCCTACTTACTTCGCCAGAGTATGACAGAAACTTAAACGTAACCATACGAATAAAACATTTTTGCTACCCAAACGGGAAAAATATTGCAACGTTATGACCCATGAGAGGTAATTTATTACAGGATTTTTCTCCTTCAATATGGGATTTTTCGAAATGGCTTCTCCTCTAACAAACCTCCGTTACTTATGATCTCAGAATTCGGAATACAATCTCAAATTGCCAGGAAATGTTTTAAGAAGGTACGTCTTCCCCCTCTAACTTCAAGGGTTGCGGATTTCAATGCGATGATGTCTGCCGTGTGCCCTATTCTATACAGACCATATGGAGTCGAAACCATCTGGATGATAAACACCTATTTTATTTTACGTGTATGAACAGGGAGAGATAATGTGTTACGGTAGTAGTAGGTCAGAGAGAGTGGAAGCGTCGGTGTGAGTCTTTCGAATACATCTTAAAGGGGAATTAATTTTGGAAAATGCCAGTAAACACAATTCAATTAAACGGCTAGCGAGTCTGGTTTTGGCATGTGCCGGCAAATTTTGAACTAAAAACAATTGAAATTGTACATACATGTTAAAAATATCAGAAACAAAGCGAACAAGCCCTTAACTGCGTTGTTGGAGACACTCGTCAGAAACAGGCGAAAATTCATCAATTCTTCTCTTGTAGGGCAAAAATAGTTACTAACGAGCACCTCATCGGAAATCGAAGTGTATAAGAAGATTAATTTTTAGCCACAACTAACCGTCACTTTTACTTTGATCAGAATAATTAGGCAAATATTTATTCCAAAGTAGAATTTTGTTAATGAATTCATTTCTTTTACTAAATATTTCGAAATAGAAATGGTTAAAATATCCTTACCAGATGTAATGCCCGGAGTTGTTTAATAACACTTTCCGAATTAAAGCGCAAAGTTAACACAGCAAGATATTATTTTATCGCAGAAAAAAGAGACACCTGGAGGAACATTTCTACCTTTATCCCAAATAAACATCATACTTTTAAAGAGATTATCCGCCATTTTCCGGTGACGACAAATTCCTTTGCCGTTGCTTCTTGTTTTCACTTAATATTTTTTATCAAAACATCCATTTCAGACTGTTTGCGCTGTACAGTTTTTAAAATTTATACGAAGATCTTTACATCAAGTGAATTGATTGAAATGATTGTCGTTTTTCTCGTAAGATCAAAAGGACGATAGTAAACTTCACTGAAAACCATTACCGCCTTATCGAATTAAGATAATGAGGTGATGGTGCAGTTTTTCACTGACTCAATCTGGTAACAAAGAAATTCCGAGGATGAAATGTAGTTATTGAAACATCAATAAATATAGTAATAACTAGAACAGTGTGTGTTATTTTAATGAAAAATAATATATCCAGTTATATCGGTTTATTGAGCGCTTTTTAACCGCAGGTTCCAAATTAAGTTTAAATTGTATTGATTAACTGAATTAGTTGATCAAAGTATGATAATCTTCAAAATCGTCTTTAACGGATCTTTAACACCCCACTCGGCATATCTTAGGAACCTAAATTATGAATTCCCGGTCAAAACTTTTTGTTAGTTTGTTTCTCCGCTGGAAATACACTAAGAAGTGTTATGTAATGTGAACTTTTGTTTCTCGAATTCTACCACGGTTAAATATTAGTCTTTACTAACAGGTTTCCAAATCCAAACTCAAAAATTTTGTATTGTCTATTGTTTCGAAACTTACTTACGCAGCATCTCAAAAAGATTTGTCTATATGATGTCTATGTACGATATCCCACATATCCATAGGCATTTTTCCAATGAAAGACACCAACCGATCCCGGAAACATTCATTACCTACTCTGTCCAATTGGATGAGTTCATACATACTATTTATGTATGTAGTAGAAACTAATAATTGAATCTAAATAAAGTTTGTTATAAAATGTTATACAATTTTGTAATTAATATTTAGGTTATGCAATGAAAAAAACTATTTTGTTATAAAAATATTTACGTACTACATTCATAACTTTTCTATCATACTGAGTAATGTATTATATATTAAAGAGCCCAACATGAAAAAAAAATAACGCAATGTTAAAAAATTAGGCCAGAAGCATTAAATATGGACGCCTGCCTGTCTATTTTGGCTTTGTTCTAGGGCTGACAATTCTGTAAGCATCAATACTATTTTCTGAATACAGAGATGTCATAAATGAACTTGAGTTATGTGTCACAAGATGACGATGGCTTACTTTGGTTTATCTTTTAAGGAAACTCACTATTTTTGAGTATTTGTCATCAAATTATTTTTAATCACGGACTGATGTAAAATATCGATGACTTACTCTGATCAGGTCATCACTGATTAAACATCATTTTGTTGAATATGGCAGTATTAGGTAAGTATGTCTCATGAATAATTATACTTTCCCTTTAATTTGAAGTGACTTTTTGTATTACTTGTTTCTAATGGTCTGCTATAAATCGTTAAGCAATATGTCCTCAAAATACGATTTCTGACGAGTCAAACTGGCTTAAAATGGAATATGACACCCCTTCCGTTGTTCATATCATACACTTCGAATTCGTTGGATAAGATTCGTCGATAAATATCCCCTTTAATCGTAATCAATTCAACGTACGCCACTGTTATCCGTTTTAGGAGGGTGAACTATCGGCCTGGTGATGACTCGTGCCACGGCACGTGCACACCTGGCCCTAAAGGCAGCCGTTTGAGTTCGTATTTACATTGGAACCGCTGAAAGCGACCAGTTGTTTATCCATCGGTGGATTTTTGATGTTCTTCAGAAACCTCAGGACGTGCGGAGGTTTACGTTAGATCCGATTTTAGAGAATTAGAGGGTGTTAACGTCGACGCCGGACCATTACTCTTTCCAACGGCGAAAGATGCCCAGCAAATGGAGTACGAATGAAAGATTGTCGTTACGGAGGTATTGAGACATCTAAGTTGAGTTGAATCCTATGGGTTTCGAGCAAACCTCGCGAATTTCCCGGTTATACATACAGTGGTTCACTTCTCAGTCATTTATCCTTTCGAATAAACATCGAATCTGATACAAAGAGGCCACATTTTGGGCACGTGGAACACAAATTGATGTCATCGCAACCACAAAATTTAATTTTAAAGGGTGGGCAAGACAATTACGATCAAACGGATCGACAACTTTATCAACAAACCGAGTTATCATTAAATAAACGTTTCACAGCGTATATTCATCTACTACGGTTGGATGCATATAATTGATGCATTCAGAATTTTTTAAGAGTATATAGCATTACATTCTTCTTCACTTCGCATCATTGGTACATATACAGTTGGTGCTTGCATACCTTTTTACTTGTGCCATGGATGTCGCGAATCCAAGGACCTCATCTTAGTTCTTCACTAAATTCAGACTAAATTTTGAAGTGAAAACATTTATATAAAAAAAATCTTCAACTTGCCGTCAGCATGAAATCTGTTACGCTGTGAGTCATCGTATATCTAAACGTGTGTTATAAGCATATACAATATACCTTATACGGACCTATTCTATTGAAATGCAGGGTCCAAAATCAACAAGAGCGAAAGTGAAACTAATAGTAGTTCGTTAGTATGACAGAGTAGGAAGTTTTGCAACGTTGCCGGCCGGCCGGTCCGTAACCCATTCCAAATATTCTCCCGTCGGAGGCTATACAGCGAATAATCCGGTGGACGGGTAGAGTGTGGCGATGACTGTGATGTTTCGCGAGGACGCAACGTCGCAAAAGTTCTTTCTCTGTTTAGCCAACGAGAAATATATGGCCTTTCTTTCGCTCTTGTGTTTATACCATACTGCGACTCTGTAGAAACGGTCTGTATACGATAGTCGAACACGTGGAGTACAGAATTAAATTTAAATAAATGTCATGATAGAAATGTCGGCACAACAAGATATGAGAGCTTGAAACATTTGTTTCCGGCGTTTCAAACAATTTCCAAACGCTAATAACGCCAAAGTGACTAATGACGAAAATCCAAGCCACGAAACTTTCATATCCTCCAATTATGTTTAGCATCCCCGTATTTCCAAGAACGTTTAATGAACAATCGAGATGAATGTACCACCAATTGCCACACTGATTCACGAATTCCTTTTCATTCCTCGAAAGAATAGTCAACGTGTGTGTAAGTGAATAATAATACCGTATCGAACGTCAAGGTAACCGGCCGTGAAAAAATTACTACGACCAAGTAAATGCGTTACTCATACTCGTGTATGTTACGTGAGTCGACGTACCGCGTTCATTCACGATACTTTTTGTCTCTCGGATAAGAGAAAAGAACGTTGATTCATTAATATCAGCGTAGCAATATGACTTTTCAAAAATTATTCGGCTAATAGGTCTAGATGCTTTGAAACATTTTTACCTGCAAACTAATACAGTGTTCTAATTAACGAAGTTAAATGTTGAATGCAGATAGATTAAAGGTATTATAAACTAAATTTTAACGTTGATTGACTGTTGAACCCAATTTGGGTCCTCGATATCCCGGGAGAAATAATTAGTAATCTCCAGTTAATAGTTGAACGCGAAACGAACTTTAGTTACCACTTCCACCCTTTCCAATAATTTTTTTATTCTCCTTTCAGGTGTATTACATCCCTGACACGCCGTTGCAGTAAAGATAATCGTATTACAATAGGTCAGGGTAAACCGTATATTGGATTATGATAATCTTTTAACAATGTTTGTTATGTTTAGCGAACTAAAAGAGTATAATTAAGTATTAACATTTCGCAGGGTGATAATTACAACATATAATATAGGTACGTGATGTAATTAATAAAAAGTAATGTTTCCATATCGCGGTTATATAATTGAAGGGCATCGCAGTATTGAATATTAAATAATTCTCATTGGATATGGGTTGTAATTTTTACAACGAGAACTGTTAACTCGTAACAACTCCATAACTACCAACATTAAAATTTTTACCACTCTCGTACACGACTTTTCGTTCTATAAATACATACGAGATGATTAATTATAGCACTGCCAAAATATTTATTTTGTAAAACTACAGTCTACCTCATTAAAAACAGTACGAATACTTAATTTGTAACCCGTGATTAATCAAACTGTTTAGTAATTGAGTCACTCCTGTTTACACAATACACTTTTTATATTTCGGATTCCAATACCATTACATAAAAATCAATAGGTAGTTAAAGTGAGCACCTCTTGTTTATTATTTTAATCAGCATTGTTTTCCAATCGTCGCTATCAGCGTAATTGTATTCATTGCTTAATCCAACTGATGTAAACATTGATCAAAAAGCTTCACTAACCTTGGACGGGGTATTGTATCGCGAAAAAATTGTATTATCCCGAATTAAATTCGGAAACAAATCGAATCCACGGCGTCGATCGGAAATAAATGACTGACACACCTGCTTCGAATAAATACGCTCTTCAAGGAAGAAAACTCCATAAAAATCATCGTTGAATCGGCACCGTTACGTTGCCGCATGTTATTACGGGCATAAGTATCAAAAAAGCCGTTTTTCATAGCGCAAAAATCGGTTTTGTTACTGTGATTGACGATAGTAACTGCTAGAAGAATGTTGATTGGCATTTTTGTCGCATTCGTTTAATAGGAGATCGGATCACAAATGTCTTCTAGTGGAATGAAATATGAAATGACGACACGGGAGCATTCCAACCCTGCGAAACGTAATTCAAATCATTTTCAAGCTACAATGGTTTTGTATATTACAATAATTTCTTTGCGCGATTATAATAATAACAGCTTTTTCAGACAACAGAATCAAGAACAATGTTTTAAATATTTAAAACACTTCAATACATTCTCATAGAACATTCATACGTAACAAAGCGTTAATTGTTCAAGGGCACTTCTGCAGAATTTAGTTTTGAATGGGTAATTTATATATTTTTTTAATGTTCAGCTTCACATAAACTGTCCAAGGTATCTCGAATTAAAATCCTGCACCACATTAGTAATCTTCTAATTATGTACTTTTACTCTCGACGTTTAACGCAAGTATCTACACTTTTTACGAAACAGAGCTTGAAAACGCCTTAAAAGACTCTTAAGAGCATCATTTTCTCATTGTTCACAACTGTAAAACACTGGTATCACTTTAAAGCACAAACAGTATCAAATTTTAACGCTTTGTTTGCAGTTTAAATTGTTAGTATTAGCACGTTACCACGCTTTCTTTGGTGGGAATGCATTCTGGAAACGAGCTAAGTGCATAACTTGTTAATGAAACCTTATCCTGAGAGCAGTGATAGTAATTAGGGACATATTGAATGGCGGATTTATTTAAGTACATAATGTTCGTTTTACAGGCTCGGTTTATGGGGAAGAAAATTATGACCATTCTTACTGTGAGAAGGTTGGAAAATTGCTTATGCGTTATTATTTATGAAATTTTTTAAATCAATAATTAGTCGATAAATAACTAAGGCACATTATTTAAACGACAATAAAAAATTGTATTAGGCACTAATTCGTGTTATATGTAGGTTAGGTTAGGTTTTTTGAACGAGTTTTTAAACTTCACATGGAAACTGATTTCTTTAAAATTACAACAGTTCACCTAAAGTTATTTCTTATTTTACGAAATGCTATTATACTTCAGAATTTAATTTGTTGTGGAGGTACTGCGAAGCAGAAGATGAACTTAGTTCAAAAACAATCGATATTTGAATAAATTTGGCCGACTTGCCTGGGAAATAACTTCAGAAATATTTCCGAGATCGTTAACGTACCTGCAGCATCTGCTTTACATAATTTGCTACCCCATAAAGCATTTGGGATGCCACTAAAGGCCGACACAGTTTAACCTTAATGAGTTTGTAGTTGTTTGTTAAAGTCTAAGTTTAAAATTTATGAATTTTGTATACCTATTATCAAAGTGTATGATTTCTTTTATAGCGTATTCCAGATCTAAATTACAGTAATACAAAAGTGACATCAAATTTACTGGCACATTTTTCACAGTCCCATTTTGTAAGGATTCAGTTGAAAAATACGTTATTGAAAAATTCAGTTACGTAGATAAACTTCAAATAAACACTACGTTTAGTAACAAAGAAAACTATTAAGTAGGTACTCACCCAGTGAATCCGGAAAAATCCCTCTTAATTCTCACTATAGTCCGTTAACTTAAATGTATTTCACTGCAAACGTTTTTAATCTTCGCAGCACTGATTCAAATTCTGAATAAATCCCTGCGTCCCTGCGTTGGCACTAAGTGAAAACATATCAGTTTTCTGTGGAGGGGAAAATCCACGAGGTTCGATTGGTTGGGTGTTATGCATTTCAAAGGTTCCCTTTTTTCTCTCTTTATGTTCGCTATTATTTGATTCCCCCATTTTTGACTGCACAAAAGGACCCTCGTATAGTTTTCACCCCTTTTAGGTCGGGAGCGGGAATGTATTCAAAAGGCTTGTTTAAAAATGGTTTAAGGGCAGTAGAGTACACAGGCAACCCACAATACACACAAGATATCCTGTGGATTTTTTGATAAACTTTATTTTAAGTGGTTAAACGAAGTACAAAACATCATTACAATATTGCCTACAATTTTAGCTTTGTTACTTGTATGAAATCCGTTTCGAAGCGCTTTAGTTTTACGAAACAAGTTTTCATGAGTTGCTCACTTGACAACCGGAAATATATTATGACACTTCAAACTTCAACCAAAATCTATGAACCAAAACGAATGTTGTGTGTTCCGTACTATTCAATCGTCCATTTTGTGTGAAGGTTTCCGGTATGCAGGCGACACAGGGACAAACTCCTAAAGTAAGCTATAGAAACTGTAAATTCAACGCAATTGTTAATTAAATTCTTTGTCGCAGACTAAGCGAGAGCCGATCAACTCTGTCCAAGTATTTGGCAGAAAGGTAAGTAAGGTATGGTGCCTTAACCTACAAAGTGATAACGTGGATTTTGGTTCGTAGAAATCGGCTACTGCTGTGGCTTATTGCAAAAGAGGAAGAGGGGTACTGAAGGTGAACGGAAAACCACTGAACCAGGTCGAGCCGAAGATGTTACAGGATAAACTGCAAGAGCCGATTTTATTGCTTGGAAAGGTGAGTACTTGGGAAAGGTTCGGTCAGACATACAAACAAGGTTCTCTCTCATAACAGACCTGTTCGCTTCATAATCTAGGCTACCAAGTTCCAAAACAGCAAATTTCGTAATATAATTGTTAATAACAAGCAAAAATGGGATCACACCACTTCATTCAATTGGATCGAGTTTTCGAGTAATGGACTCGATTAACATTCATAAGTTTCATGAATGTGAAAACTCGATGGAATCGAATCTAGTGTTGTGATCCCACCGTAGCTTCAAATTTCAGGATTGTGGATGATTGTCTTTTTGTTAAACTGCTTTTCTGTATCCCTATTTTCCAATTTGAAATCTAGATAACATGCATTAGAAATCAGTTGGATTCATTGAGTGTGTAACTTTTAGATCTTATATGTCTGGGCATCCTCAATTTGTTTCTACCTTTATTTCGCTACATCGTGTCTAATATGTGTAGTTGTAATGTTACTGACCAAGATTAGTTAAGTTTTGAATACCAATGTTTTGTCTGCTTCAATTTTAGACAATCTAATGGTAAAAATGTCTTCAAGATTTATAATTAAAAGTATCTGGGTAATAAATCTGAATACATTCCTAAAGTACTTTTTCTCTAATTGTTCATACTCTGTTTAGACATTTCCATTTATACATTAACTATGTTATGTACTTATGTATGTATGAAAATATGTACCCAATCAGAACGATAAATTTAGCTGTATGTACAGTGCATTTTAAATTATGTAAAATCAAAGTTAGTATCTTAACTGGGTCTTCAGATATCTTTTACTATCCATTTTATTGCATAATGTAAAGTAGTGATTGAACCAAGTTGAGAGTTATCATGTTATGACATTTCAGAGTATGCAGAATTTCATAAGCTTGATCTATTATTATGATACTATCTATAATTTGATGAAATTTGAAATCTATGAATACTTTACATTACAAGGTTTTTTACTTAACAGTATATTTTTCAAGTAAAACACCTTAAATATAATATATAGAAATAATATTTAAATATTGTTAGATGATATTATATCTATTTTCCACTATATTTTACATAACTGTCACCCAACAACTGACAGTTGTCAACTGTCTTATGAATAATATTTCCTATATCATGAAAATCATCTTGCATTGGTCTTTAGGATGAAAGCATTATCATCATTCAAATTTGGATTAACTTTAAGATTTGTTTTTCTAATTCTTCCAGGACAAGTTTTCTGCGGTCGACATCAGGGTTCGAGTAAATGGCGGTGGACATGTTTCCCAAATATATGCCATCAGACAGGCCATTTCTAAAGCCTTAGTGGCTTACTACCAAAAGTGTTAGTACCTCATTTATTCTTTATTTATTTATTAGCCTTCCCATGAATTTTGCTAGATGACACTGTTTCTAAGCACATGAAGTATACATTTTTTTGATATGAAATTATAGAGCTGATTCGAGTGTTGTATTAACTATGTGATGTGAAGAGTGAAATTTTCATAGCATTATTGAAATCTTTGCTTTATTCCAGTCTTTGTCAATGTTATTTTCGTTGGAACCTTTATAATGGTCATTATTTTCATATAGAACATTTCTTTGTTAGGAGAACTGCATACAATATATTATTGTGAAAATAACTATACCAATTAAAACTAATCGGACACTCGGATACTAATATAACTTTTCTCCCCAGACGTGGACGAAGCTTCAAAGAAGGAGTTGAAAGATGTTCTGATTCAATATGACAGAACTTTATTGGTCGCAGATCCTCGTCGTTGCGAGCCCAAGAAATTTGGAGGTCCAGGTGCTCACGCTCGCTACCAGAAATCATACCGTTAAAATTTTCAGTGTGGGTATGTATAAATAAAAAGGATTTTCATAAACATGTGTTTTAATTATCACAAAACTTTAATTATTATGTGAGAAAATCAATTTTATTTAAAAATACATATGAAAGGCACATTTCTATGCTAAACTTCATTATTATTTTAAATATTCAGTGTATTCGGTTATATCTATACATATTAGTATTGTTAGTTTACGAGGTAATTTTTGCATAGGAACATTTATGACTAGAATAGCTTTGTTTTAAAGCTAATGTAGAATTGTTACTACCCGTGATTCACATGAGTTATATTGAATCACCTTTGATCAATTGGGGGTAGCTTAAGAGAAATTAGGCTCATTATAGTTTTTCACATTTGCACCTTAAACATTCTCAAAATTGAATCTTAAAAACATGGCAAACTCACATACAAATATTGTATAAAAATCATTGTACCGAAATACAAATCAATGTTTTATAATTTTCAAATGAAGCACTTACAGCTATGGTAAACTTAACTATTTGGCACACAAGGTTCCATTATTGATAAAATTGTTAAATACATTTCTCATTCTACGTGATTGTTGTGAATAAGATCTGTATCAATTTTCGCACCCATCCTTTTTAATGCAACGATAGTATTAACAGCTTTAATCCAGCGGCGTTTAATCACGTAACGTTTCAATTTTGAAGTGTTTATCTGTAGTTCCGAGTGAACTGTATCCCTGCGGAGCCAAGGGTGGTTCATCGTTTCCTCCGCTGATGGTCTGGCTCTAAAAATCCACAAAAAGCTTAAATGAAACAGGTTAACTAACAGAAAATAGAAAAAACTATGCTGTTGTATTAGAATAGGTATTCTAATACAAATATCAATTTGTATTTAGTATTCCAATACAGAAATGCCAAGTTTTTCCTATGTCAGTTTAAACAGTGAAAGTAGTTGATAATTGACACTAAATCTACATATAAATTTGTTAACACCAAGGTACTTTAATGAATGAACATACGTTTTTTGATGTCATTAGGATAACTAACATTGTGAAAGCGCAAATTAAATGGTCACCTATTATAAAATGTATCAAATTGATTAGTACAACGTTAAATCTGTGTATGAGAGAATTCTTTATATTAAGCCAAGCAGTAGCATTATTTCAAAACTTAAATAATAAGCAAATGGAAACTATTCCTTTTCATTTAATTTACTTACTTGTGATCTGTGAAATATGACAATACAATAAAGTTTCCGTTTTGGAGTTGTGGATGTCATTCTGTACAAATGTTTTGAGAACAGAATTACATAAGTATGGAATTAAGAGATATGAAGGCATATTTTAATCTTTTATTATTATTCCTTGTGCAATAACCATTCGATGTTATTACCAGTGTTTGAATGAAAATCGAGAAAAATATTATTTATTTATTTAAAGATTTTACAATAACAGTAATATACGCAATATCAAGAAAATCAGTGGTCCCATATATATACAGTGGAAAAATAAAATGCATACGATAAATAGTTCTACAACATCTAAACCATTTTTTTTTCGAAACTTCAATCTTAACTTTTATTGAAATGAAAGGGGGTAATTTTTTTATTAGTCTGTCTAGACTGGAAAAAGGTATTTAAGGAACTTATCGTCCTCTGTCCTAATGAATCATTCTCAGTCCACTCAGAAGAAACTGATCCATGTCTGTTATTAGGTCTTGCTGGAGCTTTAGGCCCGTCCCAATGCTCCAGTAACTGCAACAGCAAGTCTTTGGTATCGTTTGGATTGGAGGTGGTGAGATGGTTTGTCTTTGTTGTAAACTGGTCGATATTTGATCTGTGAATGTTAACAGAAATGGGGACGTCTCTAGACATATTGTTCAGCTTGAATTTGGGTCTCCTCCAAGGTATCCCATAGTTTTCGTCACAGAGCTTATTTTTGACTAGGCCATTATGGTTGACTCCTGTGATTTTGACTGGTACACTCCGCAGGACGTTTTCCTGCTTAGGCGGTTCTGACATCGCCAAGGGGGACTCTTCGAAATCGGCGGCCTGATTGTTTATCAAACTGGTGTTCATGTTGGACAGCTGGAAAAGTTTGTCGGAGAGCTTCCTGATCTCCTCGGCGAGATTGATCCTCTCCGCTATATCGTTGGACTTGACGATCCCGGCGCTGTCCGAGGCTCGCCTGAGGTGGTCCGTCGCGGCGGAGGGTGGCGCCAGGAGGTCGTGGCCGCGGCCGCGGCCCCCATCGACACTACCACTAGTAAAGGCGTTGTCCGAACCGGGCGAGGACGCCAGCGACCCGCACGGAGAGGGCGACTCACCGAGAAGGGACTCGCTCGAGTCAGATAGACTGTGGCCCCTCAACGGGACCATCTCGAAGACGTACGGCGAGTTCGGGTGCTCGTTCCATCTCTCCACGAACTGCTTTAGATTGTCTTTCGTGACATCCATGCTCGGGTGCCTTGGCAGGGTTTTGGGCTTTCGCTTCAGCCACTCGTGATTAAGGCATTCTCGCGCAGAAAGCCGTTGGCTGAAATGAGGAAGACAAAGACCCTGTTAGTATTATTAATGCTGCGGAAGAGGCATGCAAATAACCCAAATTAGTACGAAAGGACGGTACAAGAGTGTTTCAAGTTAGTTATTGTGGAGGTCTCTCTCTCTCTTTATAATTTGGGTCTTTGTCTTGCCATAAACGCTTCAATTGAAAACTTGTGTAATGCTCAGAAAACTCCCTAAAGTGCTTCACTAAATAGTTACCCATTGCTGATACATCCATGTATCGTCATCGAGACAGCAAGGAAATATGGACAAAGAATAAACATCCTTCAACTACTTTCCGCGTTGTAACCCAGAAAACAGACATTTTAATACTTATGTATTAGCGGGTATACTTTACACAGCATATTTAACCGGGCGCACCGGAATTGCGGTTAAAATCGCTCCCGTTAAAATTCCCAATACCTATGGACTGACTGTACCTTTGTTGTCTGTTATAGTGATTATGTGATAGATACCGTTAAGTGGGTAAAGTATCAAATGTTTCTCAACACCCTGCGTTGTGTTGAAAGCCAAGTGAAATGAGCAATACATTAATTTTCCGGCATTTTACAGCATTACACAAATTTTTGGTGTATCAAACATTGGAACCCGTTAAAGTTGTCTGCATGCCAAGTTATTTTAAATTTCACGGCCAAAATGCATAGCTTATGAAATACCGGGGTATTGTAAAGTGGGAAAATGTTTCGAATACCTCCTTTTTTAAATCAATTTCACCTAGCGATATCAAATATTTGGTATGCATTTTGCCCCAAGCATAATCGGAAAGTAGAAGGCTTACTTACTTCATATCCTTTATTAACAATTTCTTTATGAAGTCCTTGGCGTTTTCCGAAATTTCATCAAAGGCTTCGTCGTCGAAGTCATATTTTGCAATTGTGACGTTTGCCATCGTCTCCACGTCTGTGTGACCCATAAACGGCGACAAACCGGACAGCCTGCACAATAGTTGATATTGATATTCCAAAAAACTCTCGCGTACTATACTTACAAGACGTAACAGATCACCCCCACTGACCACATATCAGTCCCGTAACCGATTTCGTCAAAGTTCACGACTTCGGGAGCTACAAACTCTGGAGTACCGAAGAGAACCTGAAGTTTCTTCTCTGGATCGAATTTCCTGGCTAAACCGAAATCGATGATTTTGATCCTATTACCTGTTTTGGTGAGGCAGAGAATATTCTCTGGCTGGAAAAATAAATTAATAACTGAAAGAATAGAGGTAGGGTATCGGGTTTACTTTCATGTCCAAATGTAGAATTCTTTGTTTGTGAATGAAGTCTACACCTTCGCATATCTGCCTCATGAAAATTGTGCAGGCTTTCTCCGTGAGGATGAAGTCATCATCGATGACTCTCTCGAACAATTCCCCGCCTTCGATCCTGAAACAGCAGAAGTTTAGAAGCGCACTATTTAAAACACAACAAGTGTAGTTACAATTCGAGGATGACCGTCATGATTTTGCCGTTTTCAAAGGCGTCGTAGATCTGTATCAGCCGCGGATGCTGCAGCTGCCTCATGATCTCGATCTCCCTTTCAACGTTTCGTCTGTCCTCTTTTTTCGGACATCCTATAAACTTAGCTGCCAGGCAGAGGCCAGACAGCTTCTCCGTGCACTTGTACACGGTCCCGAACTTCCCCCTTCAACAACAAACATCCCATTATACCCGAGAGCATTGTTGAAGTTAGGACTATGCGAATGTGGGAATAAGGAAACTGGAAGCTGACGTTGTGTAGGTATTGTTTAATAAGTACAATTGACTTCCTAATAACATTTCCAAGCCTTTTGGGTTTATCTCGTACGTGTACTTTTGGAAATGGTGTGGGAAAGTTGTAATAATTTTGATTTATTGAAAAACTTTTAAATGTGATTTCAGGCAATTCACTCGGAAAGTGCGAGTGCTTAAATGTGTATTTGCTGGTATTTACCTGCCTATTTCTTCTTGTAGATCGTACTGATCTTTAGGATCTACTCCTCTCTTGATCTGGACATCTCTATAGGGAAAACTCAGTTGTACCTCTAAAATAAAAATGTAATTTCTCAAATATGCTTTGAAGTGAAACTTGTTATTGCTAGCTGTTTCAGCTCATTCATTAATTTTTTGTAATGAGAATATATTTTAAGTTATTTTCAATATTAACATCGCATGTTTGAAGTTATTTCATCTTTTCAACGTAACACTGTAAAAAACCTGTCAGCATTCCTTGGCATGTAAAAATTTTAATATAAATCTACACTCCATCTAAACTTTTTTGGCATACGTTTGTTACAAAAATTAATCACTCGGCTCAGTTAACTTATTTGTAGGAACAAATGGCGGCCGTGCAAATTTTCAGTATGTATACGGCTGATTTATTACGTTAGAAAGCAGACAGCGGTTTTCAAGGTGTTAAATTGACCAGATTTACGTTATACTTCAAAACCTGAGCAAATTGTTTATTTGGCCGAAGATTTGCTCGGGCTGGCAACGCACAATTTTTGGGATAAACCGTATTGTGTGTAGGTTCTGCCAAGGGACTTATTAAACTTGACCGCTAATCGCGACAAGCAAAAATTTCATAATCAAAAGAAAAATCAAATGCAAATACATTAAATGGAGTTGGAAACATTATGTTGTGCCTTTTGCTCCATTCATTCCCTTAATAATGAAGCAATAGGGGTGGTATTAAGGCAGATGACATCAAAATCCGCTTGAACCCTGTAGGCAAATGCGGGGTTCTCTTGTTCAACCTGAGAGAAGCAGGCAAAATTTACCTCAGATTAAAGCTTTCTAATTATAGAAAATTTGACCTTAGCAGGTTAACACTAGAAATAATAACAGATGCGTTAATTTGGCCACATTATTACAGTTTTTGAAATTTTACAATTTTCGAAGACTATAGTGATGGAAATTAGAAAAGGACACCACATGAGGTCACAATGACCTACAATTAATAAACCAGATGAATAAAAGTGTTACGAATGCGGTCCCAATTAATCTAAAAGGTAGTTAATTTGATTAAATACTTTTAAACGGAAGGTTAATTGTATGTACGAATAAAATTTAATTTAAAAGTAGGCGCTCCCTGTACGAGCCCATTTGCGTTGCCAATAAACACGTTAATATTATTGTTAATACAATACAACCTACCGATAAGTTTGTCATTTGACTTATGAATGACTTGTATCTAATTTTGTACGACTTTTGTGCATTTTGGCAGACAGTCTACGACAAAACGACTCGCCCATAAACAACTCGGAAAAATGAAACGATTTTAATGTAACACCTCATCAAGGTTTTTGGCCTCGGATGTTCGAGTCCAGTGATCTTAAAGCGAAGCATCTCCCGATCCTGTATTAATGAAAATATTTTAATTGCATAAACAAACAAAATTTAAATGTCAAATTTCACTTAGGATCGATGCCAAACTGGCGCAACTTAACGCTTGATGAAACTTTACAGTTTCGACCATATAAAATTTTACGAGTGCATAGTAGTTCATTTTTCCATTTTCATGGAGTACCTATCAGGTTTTTGCATTTGAGTAGTGATCGACTCCGAATTTGATAAAAGCGAATATTTTTGCTCCTGGGAGCAAAAATCATTTCATTGGGTTGCGATGCAAACTTGAAAATCTCTTTTAATGAAATGTCAAGCTTGAGATCCACGAGGTTGTTTCTGGCGCATTCCTTTAAAAGGTAGCTAATGATAGAGTTGATCACGTTACACCCAGTGAAATGATGAGGTCTATATTTGCTGTTAACGAAGCACGATGCTTTTCCTCTCTAAAACGGCGTGAAATTCGCCTTGGCTGCAAACCAGCTCTTAAAATTATTGCTCGGAGACTGAAACTAGTGCAGTAGAAACACTTAAATGAGCAGGTAAACTTTCAAACTTCGCGTTAGAACCTTGTTGAACTTCTGCTTGTCGACCAACAGAGATCTCAACTTTTTTAGTGGGCACCAAAATCAATAAATACGAGTTTTCTAACGCAAGTGAAGTAAACTATTTCATTGAGTAGGAGTGTTTACTTTTCCATTTAATTATTTAACTGACGTAACACCTGAAAGTATAAATTGTAGATACTTGAAAAGTTGTCGGGCTCAAAAATAGATAGCTCGAGATGATGTAAACTATGAAGTAAGGCGATCTATTTTAAAGTAAAACATTCAAAATATTCGCGATAATTACGACGTAGAGAGTATGGTGGTTGGGTGGAATATTTCTTTCTCTTTTTGAATGTGTTTATCAACAGAGAGTGACGTATGAGGGAGTCAGATTTAGTGAACTACGATCGGTCATTACAAATAATGGTAAGGCACGTGGCCTCATAAAATGTTGTTTGCAGGAAACTTGTTATTAACATTAAACGTACTCGTATTATTTATTACGAGAATACTTTAATTGTCGTCAACTGGAATCACAACAAACCTAATTAGCGGCTATTTCTGTACACCTAACGACGAAGCTTCAAATATAAATGATTAACATACCATGCATTTCCATCTACAGTCTTTTTGGAGGCATATGCAAAATTAATTTAGATTAAATTACACGTTTTATAGCAGCCCAACAGCCGCAGACTTTGGTCTGGAATTCGGCCAAAGCTTAGAAATGACCTTAACCCAAAAAAGCAAGAATTTGCAGCGAACATCTTAGAATGATACACGCAATATAAATGTTTGTAAGATTTATAAAATACTTCTAAAATAATAAATATGGAAATATACCAGCAGCTATAAGCAAACCTGCTTACCTCCCACCGGGTCACTTTCGTCGACTTTAATCATTGCTGTTTCTGAAACAAAATCCATTATTTATTTTTGTGCCCAATAGAAAGCTATATGCGGATCAAACCATAAGGTGAACTTTGTATTAACCAAAGAGTCAAAGAAATCTTAGTTTCATATTTATAAAGCCCTTAGATTCGAACTGTTATTATTAGATATAATAAAAATATTTCTACAAAAAAAACAGGGCCTATTGCTCTGGGCTATTAATAATTTCTTCTATTAGAAAAAATATCTACAAAATATATAAGCCAAATGTAATATCCGTGCAACTTTTTATTTTGAGAATGGACTGGCAGTGAACTTGATCTTTTATTTTTACTGTCACATGTCGCAATATTTTTAATTGTTCGCCGTTTGGCATTTGCTTTATTAAAGTCAGCTCCTAATGAAACGAAACTAATTTGAAATCTATATTTTACGCTATTTCATTGGTCTAAACTGGAAATTTACACAAGAATTCATTCACTTATGAAACTTGACGTAGGATGCTCTCGGTAGTCTTATGCATAGTTGTTGAAGCGCTAGCAAAGAGGAAACATGGTGTTCATGAAACAAATATTTGAAACGAATTGAATTTGGGTGTTTAAAAAACTGTAAACAGGATTATTTTTAAATAAATTTCGTCTATGAGGAAAGAAATGAGCTGAAAAGTGGTGTGTACATCCGGAAGTGCAATCTTTATAGGCGCTATATCCTCACGCAGTACTTTTTATAAGCAGAAATTTAAACACGTAGCGGTTTTCCATCACTATTTTCGTGCCAGACAAAAAAAAACTAAAAAGTTCAGCAGAATCAATACACGAGCTTTTATTAAACTAAAAATAAGACAGAAGATATATATCTCTATACGAAGAGCAGCAAGCAGCAAGCAGAAATCTCTTTAGCAGACGCGGAATGCTGGTGTTTGATTTGTAATTGTTTCTGTGGATATTTTTAAACTATATACAAGAAACGGTCTCGGGTTTGTTAACGTTTACACCAAGCCAAACAAACGATTCGAAAATATTAAAAAAATTATACGATTACGGTTTCTAAAATGGGGAGCAAGCTCAGGTGTGCCCTTACCTCGGGGGAGAACCTCGAAGATTTCAACACTGGGGTGGTTTACGGGTTACCGAATTAAGAATTGAGCCTCTACAAGCATATAATACGTTTATGGTGCGTCTTCAAACCAACTGAGCGCGGCGTCGGTGAGGCGTTTTAGGCGCCCCGACGCGCCAAAATTAGAACTTCTGTAGTCCTGCGAGCATATGGAGGTCACGTGATGCACGAGGAAGGAGTGCCGACTTTATGAAAACCATCGAACATCCCAAATTTTCTACCTATACAAAATGAGATTGCAACGTTGCCGGGAACATTTGTTTGTCTCCTAGTTTTTACAGGAGAGGTACTCTACATTTTTTTTCCAGAAAACATTTTTCTATCTCTGAACTGTCGGCACTTTTATCTACCGTGCTACTTCACCGCATTTTATCTCATCCACTGTACAATATCGCTCAATATATAGCATATTTCATTAATAACTTTTAATTATCTGAATCTTTGTTTACTTATCGTTGATGTTTATCAGTAAGGCCTAACAATTTAATTTTTGTTTGTATAGAGTCACCTATTTGAGAGTAGTAACCTCCAATGAAAAATTAACCCTTTTATCAGACGTTCTGTTTGAAATTCGCCTTCTGTTTGTCTCGGAGATTTTTAGGTCGTTTATAGAATACATTGTATATTCCTAAAATGGTTGTTTTACTTCATAGTACACTGTGTAATGTTATTAGTTTGTATTGTACTAGTTATTATATACTTTGTAAAAATTGACGCTACGCAAAGACTAACATTTTTACAGTTGGGTTTCGACCGTCTCTATTTTATTTTTATTTTTGAGACTGTTCTTTTATATGAATTTTCTGTATAAATAAGGCCAACAGTATTTTATTTCAATTAATAACGAATATTTCAAATTGGGCTACCGTTACAACCAACGGTACTTCTAGTTGCATACCTTTGGGGGTGTAATGCAAGTTTGTAATAAAATGATATATAACAGCCTGGTACTGACTGTTATTCACTCTAAAATCATAATAGGAAGATTTTATTGTAAATCTTGAAATAAAACGTTATTGGTGACTCATTGACCATGACGCAGTGCAAATGCAATTTCAATACTCTATGCTCATTCGCCTCATTCATCGTTCTGTAAACTTTAAGTTTTAACCTTTCCTTTCTTCCTTCTTCGTGGTTTGTGACATTTGTGTGATTGACGAGATAAGTTTGTCTCCACAAATTTGTACGATTCTCTTACAAAGTTACACACAATACCTACAAAATGGTAAGTAGCACACATTTTCCTCATTCACAGTTTTCATTCGACCAACTTAAAATCTCTAACTTTGCGTTCGTACGGCGATAATTCGCCGAGAAACGGTCAGGTGTGCCATACCCAGTCCAAACACACGTGCTTTTCTCTGCAAATTAAACCAAATTTAAACCGGTCGTCGTATTCCAGGTCTCCCTGAATCCCGTGAGGGTCCTCAAGCAGGAAGCGGAAGAGGAGAAGGCCGAAATAGCTCGGCTGAGCAGCTTTGTGGGTGCTATTGCTATCGGGGACTTGGTCAGGAGCACGTTGGGGCCCAAGGGGATGGACAAAATTCTAGTGTCGAGTGGGAGGAACCGCGGCTCAGTCGAGGTCACCAACGATGGGGCGACTATATTGAAGGCAGTGGGCGTCGATAACCCCGCCGCCAAAATTCTGGTCGATATGTCTAAAGTTCAGGATGATGAAGTTGGAGATGGAACAACCTCAGTTACTGTCTTAGGTATGTACTGAATTATCTAGTAATGCTATTTTTAAAGGTAAAACATGAGTTTTAACTTTGCAGGTACTTCCCTTTAAGTTAAAACCATCAAGTACATACCACATTTATTTAGATATCTTACAGTTCTCTTTCATGTTTTCCAAAAATTGCTTTATTTTAGCAACTTAAAACCAATATGAACACATTATTTGAATTAAAGAGAGTGGGAGAACTTCCATTCTCTCTATGGTGTCAGTCGCATTTTTCGGTCACTTTTTTTTCATTCGCTTCTCTCATAGTAAGCTAACATTAAAAGCTTGTTTCAAAAGCTATTAAAAATTGTCTTTATATGTCAAAAATCTTTAGTAACAAGTAGTGTTAAATAATATTACACTGTATTGTATTGACCCCTTGTTTTCCTCTTTCAGCATCTGAGTTGCTAAAGGAAGCTGAGAGATTAATAGAACAGAAAATTCACCCTCAAACCATAATCTCAGGATGGAGGAAAGCTGTGGATGTGGCCAAAAAGGCACTTTTGGACGCTTCCAGCGACAATAGCAGTAACATTGAGAAATTCAGGGAAGATCTGCTGAATATTGCTAGAACAACGTTGAGTTCGAAAATTCTGTCTCAGCATAAAGAACACTTCGCTAAGCTGGCCGTTGATGCTGTACTTCGGCTGAAAGGATCAGGAGATCTTCAGGTAAGGAAAAAAATGATGTCTTGTTATATCATTGTTTTAATTTAAATTTTTTTTCCATATCAGGCAATTCAAATGATCAAGAAGACAGGCGGGACTTTAGAGGAGTCTTTCTTAGACGAGGGTTTCTTGTTGGACAAAAAACCTGGGGTCCATCAACCGAAACGGGTGGAAAATGCAAAAATCCTCATTGCTAACACACCCATGGATACCGATAAAATTAAAGTGTTTGGTTCGAAAATTAAGGTAGATTCCATGTCCAAAATCGCCGAACTGGAGAGTGCTGAGAAAGAAAAGATGAAGGACAAAGTAAACAAGATCCTCAAACACAACTGCAATGTATTTGTGAATCGTCAGTTAATTTACAACTATCCCGAACAGTTGTTTGCTGATGCTGGTATCATGGCGATCGAACATGCAGATTTCGATGGCATTGAACGCCTTGCATTAGTCACCGGAGGGGAAATTGTCTCAACATTTGACCAGCCAGAGTTGGTCAAACTGGGAACCTGTGACGTCATCGAGCAGGTGATGATAGGAGAAGACATCCTCCTTCGTTTCAGTGGTGTAGCTCTCGGAGAAGCCTGCACCATTGTTATCAGAGGGGCCACCCAGCAGATTATTGATGAAGCTGATAGATCGCTTCATGATGCTCTATGCGTCCTAGCAGCTACGGTGAGGGAAAGCAGAATTGTATATGGAGGAGGATGCAGTGAGACACTGATGGCTATCGCTGTTAGCAAAGCTGCTGCCCGTACACCTGGTAAACATTCACACAGTATAATGTAACCATGTATATGAAATCATCCATAGTCATAGCCATACTCAACAGCAGCTGTTGACATTTAAAAGCTTTGAAGTTGAAAAATATTCTTGTAAAAGTTTTTTGTTACTGTGACCGTAAAGATCTTAAGACTTTAATTGTCTGTTTAAGATTCCCCTTAGATTACTGGAACTAAAATGCCCAGCTGATTGATTCGTATTAAATTGTACATTTCACACACTCCATGTATCGGAAAGTTTTTGGACTAACAAATAATTCTTTCGGTAAAGTGAATTTCATCTTTGAATGTGCACCTGTGAAACGTATTTTAATATGTATTGGGTTTGAAACCTTACTCATTTGTTTTAATTTCTCAAATTTTCAGGTAAGGAGTCAGTAGCGATGGAAGCATTTGCACGTGCCCTTTGTCAATTGCCTACCATAATCGCAGATAACGCTGGCTATGATTCTGCCCAACTCATCAGTGAACTCAAAGTTAGTCACATCAGTGGACACAGCACCATGGGCCTTAATATGGAAATGGGCGAGTTGGGTGACATGCAACAACTGGGAATAACAGAATCGTTTGTTGTCAAAAGACAGGTATTAATTTCTGCTTCTGAAGCTGCAGAAATGATCCTGCGTGTCGACAATATCATTAAAGCTGCCCCGAGAAAGCGCACTGAAGACAGAGGACTTTGTTAATCACTTTTTTTCACTTTATATTTGTTTTTACAAGTATAGGTGCAGTATTTTACAGTCAACTCTGTAAATGCTTGTAGAAATAAACGCTTGTTTTATTCTCTGTTAAAATTGAAACTAATCGCGGAGTTATAGATTTTGTACTCATACCAGTTTCTCAATAATAAATACACATTTTTCACGCTATCAAGTTTTAGTTTATATTATCCGGTACCTTATAACATTCGACAAAATATTCAGAATTGTTGACACGACATCACAGTTAACAAGAATTTCAATAAAATGGAATTTATTACATCATTAAATGGATCTTTTCAATTTACTTAACTTAAAAAAGCATATCAGAAACATGACAAAATCCAATTAAAAAACTTTAAGGGGGTATCTACATTCAACTTAATTTTCAAATGTGCTTCAGAAATTGGGTACACAAATTGGATTAATTGGTTTAAAAAGATAATGAATCAGTTAATGTTTAGTCATGAAGTATATATTGTATTTATAATTGCAATTTGTGCAGTTCTGCTAACCCTCGCATAATACAATAAAATAATGTTTAAAAATCAATTTCATTTATCTAGATCTAGAACAACGAGAGTCTGCGCTTCCGGGATAAGAATTAATGTATGAAAAATCGAAAAATGCTCCACTTTTTTTGTTTGGAATGGAACATCGCTCATCATATTCTGTGAATTTTTGTGTCATGTGTCATCCATTGATGTTAAATGTTCTCAGATAAATAGCCTCACCATTTTTCTTTCTGAAACTTAGCGAACTCGGTTTATTTGCAGTATTTTCATTCAATTTTGTTGTGCTCTTTTCCTAATCGAGTGTAATTAATAATAACCATGGTGACGCCGTTAGCCACATTTCAAGAGTTTACCGAAGCAATCGAGTAAGCTTAGACTTTGTTTTAATGAAATCAATCTTAATATTTTTTATTTCACAGGAAACCACTTACCGTGATATTTTTGAAAGACAGTAATGAAGAGAAGGAACAAAGGGTCATAGAGTATTTGGAGGCATTAACCACTTCTGATTCATATTCAACACCTGCCTATCACACCTGTCCTGCGCTGCTGGAAATCGTTCGACAATACTCTATTAAAGATGTGCCTGCACTATTAGTGTTTAGCTCAAAGACGTTATTGGAGGAGCTACATGATTTTACTAATCTTTCCAATATTACCGCTATCCTTAAGAGGCATATTGACACTTCTGGTCTTCCTTTGTCGAAGAAACTGGTAAAATTAGTCAATAGTTCAGAAGTTATGCTCTTTATGAAAGGGACCAAAGATAATCCAAAATGTCACTTCAGTAGGGACATGGTTGAGATTCTTAACAAAGAGGGGTAAGTGTTTGTTTATATCTAATCTAAACGACTGAGAATACAAAATTTGTTAATATCCATATACACACACTTATAATAATATTAGAGATGAAAATTTTCTAACTACTTTGTAAAAAAAAGTGAAATATTGAAAACTCACACTATTGTGAAATTTTAAGAAGCCTCCTGCATAGCTCATAGTTATCTAAATAGATAGGCTTCTGTAATACTACATAATAGTATCGAAACTTAGTGAATAGACCCTTGCCTCAAAAGGATAGGTTTCTTGAAACTGGGAAAGAAATACTAGAGGCCTCTGAAAGTTTGCAGAATTCTACCAGTATTTTAAAAGAAAATACCCAAATCTAAACATCAGTCAGTCAAACAGACCGAATAGTAATAAGAAGGCGAAAAATTATTTCGAATCATGACATAATCTAATCCATGTAAACTGCGATATGCAATATATAGTAATTAATAGATAATGAAAGTAATGACTACTTTAAAAAATTGATCGCTGTGAAATCTTACCAATGTGTTACCAAAAAGTAACTGAAGAATCTACTCATTTTTCACAAATGTATTTAATCATTTTAATTTATTCAAGGGTCGCATACAACTCCTTCAACATTTTAAGTGATGAAGAGGTACGACAAGGACTGAAGGAGCATTATAACTGGCCGACATATCCTCAATTATATGTTCGTGGCAATCTTATTGGAGGATTAGACATAGTGAAGGGAATGGCTGTGGGAGGAAAACTGCGTGAAAATTTGGAAATTAAATAAACTAAATAAAACCTTGATTTAATAAAATTTGTATAAAAGATTAATGATATGGTTATTTAAAATATGACCTATTTGAATGAAAGGAAATTGACATAACTTGAACCTAATAAAAAAAAGAGATTTCTGATTATTTTCGTTCACCTGAAGGAATAGCACAGATCTTATTTTGTCAGTATGAGCACGAATTGTCATTTAATACTTAATCGGTTCATGTTCTATATATAATTGAATTAATGAGCATACACCTTGTTTTGGAGAATTAAATAACCGTTTAAAACCTTAAAACAAGTATTATTTTAGAACATTGAATGTTCTTCACTACATACGATGTAGTAATGAGCAGGGTAAATGAGCTCATTAAGACCCAACATTTTATAATAAACTATTTAATGAGATGTACTAGGTGAACACATGTATTGTTTGCTCTTCAAGATATTATAGCTCCTAAGGTTTCTTCCATTCTTTTTGTAAGTAATGGTAAAGGAATCCTTTCCGTTGTCTACTTACTTACAACAAACTGATTGAATCGATAGATGCAATTTAATTACTGGAATAAATTCACGACTTAAAGTCCCTCTGAAAGTAACTGTTATTTATTTATTGATGTGAATGTGCAGGACTGGTAAGATTTTGGCAAATTGACTAAAAATTAGTCCTCACCTCAATTGGGTAACTAATAAAGGGGTTTAAGGTACTCTAGATATGAGAAACATGGTCTTAGAACACAAATACATATATTACATTTTTTTATTTACATTTCACATAACGCGTCTGTGAAATATTCATTAACAATTCTTTTAACTCATTAACTCAAACCTCCAGCTTTCCTGAATAAAACAAGCAGTTGTCTGCTTGCAAACTTGGAGGTCTTCTAACGTAGAAGCCCTTACGGGCTAGACGTAGAAGGGCTGCGTAAGTCGGCCACCTCCGGGTCAGATTGGCTTCCCGGCCCCTGCAACAATTGTCTAATTATTTCATCCATTTGTTTTGTAACTTTCGTGTCAGTTTCAGGCAAAGCAGAAATGGTTTAGTAATATTTTTGTTCATAATACTCACCAACTCACAAACCACAAACTCGTTCACCATCATTTCATGGTCGTTGTTAACTTCACCAGGGTTCAAGTGTACGTCAGAGTTTTCTAAAGAATTTCTGATGCCAGTAAACAATTTTCTCAATTTCAGTCTCTCTCTAACCGCAGCTTCTAGTTGCTCAGCCAAAGATTCATTGCGGGCCTGAAATAAAATTCAAAACATACTCTAATAAAGGAGAAAGTAAAGCTTGTTAAATTATGAACACTGAAGGAAGAAAAGGGGTGATTATAGGAAGATTACAATTCATTAACAAATAGGTAGTGCTATGCCAAAGGAATAATCTAGAGAATCTGCACATGAAGACAAACAGAAACGAAATGAGATATTAAAGAAGGTAAACCAGTGTGCTCTTAAAAAATCTCAATTGTAGAACACTCTGCTAGCATTTACATACATTCACAGACGACGGTCATCTGTGATATGTTACTGTCTAGAAATAATATATTATTTTTAATCTATTACCTTTCTCTCTTTGAGTTCCTTTCGCAAGACCCTAACATAGATCTTGCTTTGCCTTGAGAGAGTTTTAAAACCCTTGATTTTGGCTTTAAGGTATCTCTGCATTTCTTCATTTACCTTATCGCAATCCATTTTGTACTGAAATGTACAACGGTATGTATTGCAACATTAATTATATTAAATATAGTTGAGAATAATAAGTGATCTTAAAAACATACCTTTACAGAGCACAAGTAGGCAGATTCGGTGTTGGATTACTTGGATTTAATTCGATAATTCTCGATAATTCGATCAACTTGTGAACTTTTGAAAACTGTAACAAAACGCCTATCCTTTTATGCGTTCTGTGAGGCGTTTGAAGTACCAATCAAAAACAGAGAGAGCACAAAATGGCTGACCACAGCACATAAACGTGCTGAGTTTAACTTTCCGTGGCTATCATGATCGAGCTTGAAATACGCGCGTTTAGTGTGACGTCACACGTTGGGATAGGTTAGTGTTAGTGATCTGAATAAAAACAAATCGCTCTTATGGAGAATTAACACGGGAGACACTTTCAAACGTAAATATATAGTATAAATATCTTACCGGAACTAAATTTCTTAAGTACCATTTTTATAAATTAGCCTATCATGGCCTATCCCAATGTGTGACGTCATCACTAAACGCGCGTATTGTTTTATAATCGAATTGAAATTCGGAATAAAAATCGATGTGTTTAAACTTGACATTATTCGAGCTTTCATAATTTCGTACATCTAATATCTTTAACTCCCTTAAACTGATCCGGTTGGATTTCTATCAGAGGGTTCAAATTGATCTATCCTTTCGACATGTTACGTTATTTCCAACTTACTACAGGTCCTGTAGTGTTACCAGATAGGGAGGGTAAATGGGTAATAACACTAATAACGTTAATGCAAACATCTCGTCGCGAATTTTACTATTCTGATATCAAACCTCGAAGTGAGATTTCTTTCCATGTCGAATCGTGACTTCATGCACAGGTAGATTTTGAGTTCTTGAAAATATTGAATTTTCAAAATGGGAGAGGAACACGAAAGGAGATGATTTTCCAATGCCAAAATTGAAAGTTTTTTCTCCCTAAAGTATTCATTTTTTTAAACAAATATGTGTTTGTCTTATGAGATATAAGTAAATACCCGTAACTCGAAATCTCTGATCTAATAAAATCAATCTTTGGCACACGTCTTGTTTCATGAACCTACCTTGCGAGTTTCATCAGGGAAACCACCCAAACGAACGCAATTTTTTCCAAACGCTGGTCGATTTTGGATTTTCCAAATTCCGGTGACAAACATTAGCCGCATTTCTGTAGAAATACCATGATTTTACTACTAAAGTTCTTGTTGGCCGGTATCGTTATAAAACGTATTTTTATTGATATACAAAATTGATCGAAACCTAAATTACTGTGAGGATCCTTGATTTAATTGAAGCACTAAAAAGTATAAACATCGAGATATCGAAACTAGGGATTTTATTTCATCTATTCATATTCACATATTAACAAAATTAAATTTAAGCTGAAACAACATTGCAAACATGAAGTTTAATGCAAAAAGAATTTAAAAACAATTCATGTAACTTTTATGAGGGGTAAAACAGCAATATGATTTTTTACAGATTTGATTGTACTCCACCTTCCAAGTTTATGCTCTCTACTGACAGCTACGATTAACTTTGTTCCATCAGAGGAGAAGTTTAAATAATTTATGAAACCTTCAATAGGAATTTCCATTAACAAATTAATAGATTTAAAGTTATTTTCCAATTTCCATAGCCTAATGTAACCATCTTGTGAGCCAGACGCGACCAAATCTGTATTCATGAGAGATGCTATACTGTTTATCCAGTAGGGTTGCTGATTTGTGGGATCTTTTCCATGGGCCTCCTTTACAACACAAATTGGTTTTTTTCTCATGATACTCCAAATACATATTGCACCATCATCACCACCCGAAATAAAATTTTCTTCATTAATCATTCTTACCACATCAATATTACCGACATGGCCGTTGTAAATTAATTGACTTTCTTCAGTTATTTTCCAAACTCTTAGGTTATTACCACCACTGCTTACTACACGATCTTTGTACAATGTATCTATAGAGACAATCGCATCTTGATGTCCAAAGAGGGTCTCCACATAGGCCATATCATCCAAGTTCCAAACCTTCACTGTTCTGTCTATTGAACAAGAATATAAAGTATGTGAATCTTTCTTGATGCACAAGCCAGTCACTATATTTTTATGGCCACTCAACTTCTTGATGAATTGAAACTTCAAGGGATCCCAGATAAAAATATCATTAGATTCATCTCCTATAGCAAGAAACTTACTGTCTGTCGAAATAGCTAGACTACAAACTTTCTTGGCATGCTTCTCAGTATCATTATTGTCTGCGTGTTTGATAATACCGACTTTGCTGTTATTTAACAGTGAGTATTTCACTACAATTCCATCTTTACTACCAACGAACAAATATTTGTCATCCGAAGAAATGCAACAGCATGTTAAACAGTTCTTCTGCTCTCTACATTTTAAAACTTGTAGATTATCTCTATCCACTGACTTATATTGATCAGCCACGTGAAGTCTTAATTTCCCACTTTCTTTGAGGTAGTCTTGCTTCAACCTCCTTAAAATAACACTTTCATCCACCTCTTCCTTCTCCAAACGGGCTTTTTCCTCCTTCTCAATTTCCTGCAAGTACACCTTCGCCAGTCGGATTTTCTTCTCCTGCGCCGTCTCGTATTCGTCCTCAGAGGAGTCCTGATCTGCTTTACTGCGGGGCTCCTCCTCCTCTTCGCTGCTAGTGATCTCTTCGTTTTTCGGTGGCTTCTTCATCTTTTTCCGTTTTTCGCCGGTCTTCGGGCGCCTCACTCCATTCGTCTGTTTGGATTTAATGAAAAACATTTTGGTTCGTAAGAAATAAACAACGAAACCAGAGTACACGTGAAGTAAAAGTAAGGTTAGAATCACAGAACATATATTAGAATAGGTTACATGTTACATAGAACATAATGTCATAATGACAAGTGAGGTGAAGGCTGAATTTCTGTTCCTCCTGGCGGCAAATTTAAATTTATATTTTTGGGGGATAGGTTCGTAAAGTTCATTGGAGTTGGAGTGTGTTCATAAACACACTCCAACTACAGCCGTGTGAATTAGAGTTGTATATTGTAACATCGTAAGCAATAAAGACCAGTGATTTCGCAGCAATTTATTGTAATTGTTTTATGTACAACATTTGGATATATCCCTAATAAAAATTAACATGTCATTATCAACCTTGCTAAAGTGTTTCTAAATAAATAATTAAAATCTATAATCACTTTAAGCAAACCCGTTGTTGTGTAACTTCAGATTTATTCACTCAACACTTAATGTAGTTGTTTGGTGAAATGAGGTATGATATCATGAACAATTTTTCAAGCTGGAATAGCTCGTTGAAAACCCAATGAAGACAATTTTAAAATTAGAACTACCAGGTGACTACTGATAAGAAAGGCCTCCTTGGGGATTATCACTTAATTGAGATGGATCTTCCATAGGTGGCAATTGTGGCTGGAACTGTTCTGCTGAGAGTCTGGTGAACAAGATACCCACACCTTCTATTAAAGCTAATAAAACACCACCAATAACAGCACTGCCGGCCATGGCCGGTAGACCGTTTCGAGCTGATAGAATTCCACCTGTGGCCGCACCGCTTATAATGGAATTCCAAGGGTCTTCTTTCTTCCTGATGTTGATGAGAGCACAGTCGATTGATGAGAACATCCCGCCCCATACTGCAAAGTTTCCTGCGATGATCGGGGACCTTTGCTTGATTGCTGCTAAACTACCGATCTAGAAACAAAATAACATATATTCTACAAAAGCTTGAGATGTCTGTTGTTTGAAATTATATCTTTAGTGTTTTCCAGGCAGCATTTTGTATCCCAGTAGACAAATCAGGATTCCTAACTACAAATGTCCAACGTTAAAGTTCATTGATAAAATAACTTAATTTGCAACTAGTCGGGTCCAAAAGGTCATAATCAAGACACACGATAAGATTATCGACATTCTATATTACACAGGGATTGAACAAGTTGGCGAAAGGAGCTAGATTATAAAATACCGCAAAAGCACAGTAGTTTACTTGATATTGTAAACTTCAACTTTACTTGACAGTTTGAACTTACAGCCCTTATTCTCTTTACTTTACCACACAACAGCATACTCACCAATCTCTTGTTGATTCCCGAGGGAGCGTTGCGGAACCCTTTGATACTCTGAAAAACTCCTCCTCCGATTAAGCCCATAGTAAAAGCACCGCCGCAATCGTCCACTATCCTCCACGGGCAAGGTTCCCTGGTGTACTCTTCCATTTTCCAAACTTAATCGAAAAATGTTGTAATTAACCTAAAAGGTGACATTTAAAGAACCTTCAATAAACCACACTCTAGAATATTCACCAAGCTTACTGATACTCACCTGTACTAGTGTATCTTTTGTCACTTTACAATCTAAAGCTTTCGTACAATTCACAATTACAACTTTTTTCGAAAAACTTCACATTGTTCGGAAGTGAACGACGAAAAGAAGGAGCACAAAAAGCAGGAAACACAGAACACTAACAAAGTTCTTGTTCTTATCTAATCCTCTCCTTCTTCTTAACAAACAGACAAATAATTCAATGCAGGACTCTATATTTCTTAATATAAATACTGTAGCATACACTACAACAACCTATTCTAGGTATAATTAGACTAAATTATTCATTTACAACGATATTTCAATCCAGATCAGAATACAGGATCAATTACATTAAATAAATGAAAATTAATTTCGCAGTTCACTATTTTAATTGTTAAATTACGGAACTACATTCGGTACTCCATTACAAATTATGGCCTAATCATGAATGGTTTACGTTTTTTAATACATATCTATTATCTATTCCTTGCATTGCTGGTTGCCGGCCTTATTATCCTTGTGCCTTACCCGGATTTTCAGTGGCGAATCTATTGGTACAAATTTTAATCGAGTTGCTATACTTAATATTAAACATAGCTTATTAATATCTACTTCTAGATATTAATGTAAATGGTAGATCCTCAACGAGACATGCAAAATCATTACTTACCTAACATCTACTCTCGCTTTTATGGTGAAAGCTCTTGGACATCACGTCCATTACCTATATACCTACCTATACCTATAGTGTAAACCTGACCTTCAATTATTTATTCTGAGTAAATATCCACAACTTGTATCATGCCCTAGATTTTATCTATTTATCAGTATTATTTCTCTTTAAGTTGAAGTGTTAAACAAGTACTTTTTATCGTTAATATAGGATGGATTTGTATTTATTTGCCGGTTAACAATGAGAAATTCATAATTAAAAACAATTATTTGTATTGGAAAATTTATTTTTCAAGGGGATTAATGCGACGGCCCATCGAAAATAAGTCCAGCATTAAATTTTATTGAATCTGGAGCGTCGTAATGTTCAAATACTACTATATCATTTGCACCAGTCTTTAAGAACGGCGCCGGAAGGTAAAGAGTTTGCTGCGGGCCTAAGAAAAAGTGCCTGCCCAGAACGAAATCGTTCACAATCGTTATACCCTTGTTCCAATCCCTCAAGTCGATGTATGTGTCTTGGGGGTCGCCTTCGATGTTCAATGTGAACCTGTACAAAGCGGGAGTTGACTGGGTTTCAGAAATTTCTCCAGCCCATTCCCTTTGCAGCAGCTCCCTGTTCCACGCCCTTTTAAATTCCAAAGGAGCGATCTGCCAGTTGCTTATCACCATGTCGTTAATATATACATCATCGGTTAGCCCTTTGAACTGTCTGAATTGATCTAGTGCACCGTAATGGTTCCTAGCGAAATTTTCCACAACCAAGTCTAAAGTGGCACCCTCGAGATCCTCCTCGGTTAGTGTTAATGTAGAATCGGCGATATGCCAGAATCCAAATCCAGCGACGTCACTAGTCGTCTTCGGCACGGGCGATACGAGTTTCCCGTTCAGGAGCACCAAAACCGTATCTCTGACATAACCAGAAATTTTTAGCACCGCGCCAGCTGGCAGATCTACGTTGGACTTTCTGTACAAGACGTAGCCGAAACTCTGACCGGAATCTCCGTTAATGGGCAAACTCTCCATTGGAACGATACTTTCGCTGGAAATTTTTTCCACTTCGTCTAAAATGGTCGATAATAGCAGTTGGCCTTCGACTTTTAGCTCGGGGTACGCCACTAGAGGGACCTCCACGGGGAGTTCGGGGAGGAGTGTTACCACCGGGTTACGCGCCGCTATTAAATCCCTGGTGATATTATATTTTTCGGTGTATCCGCCGTATTCGGTCAATGGCGAATCGTAGTCATAACTGGTGATGATAGGCATAAGTCCGGAATTGTCAGCATTCCTGGTGTTGTCGTTTGCTCCATTGAGGAACCCGAAATTTGTGCTACCTGAAAGATTTTCTGTTAATTTCATCTAAATCATGCATATGTACGTCTAATTACCTACGAACATATACATGTTAACAGAAGCGGGGTAGTCCAAAATTTCCACCAACCTCTCTTTGAAAGTACTGGGCGACACGGTGTTATGATTCTCCGTCCAACGGTCGTACCATCCGGTCCAATACTCCATGACCATGGTCGGCTTACCGGATTGCAAGGTGTTCAACTTGTTGAGGTTTGCTATGGCATCTCCAGCGAAATTGGCTGTCTGTAAAACACCCGGAATCGCGCCTCGACCATTGGCACCGGGCGGATCTGAAGTATACAGTAGCTCGGTAATGCCGTTGTCCAAGAACATCTGCCTCAACGCCTCCAAATAATCCAGGTCGCTGTTTCCAGTGTTGCCGTACTCGTTCTCGATTTGAAAAGCGATGATGGGTCCGCCCTTTTGGAACTGGAACGCAGCGAGTAAGGTGAGCAGCACGCTGAAGTATCTGCGTACATAAGAGAGGTAATTCGTGTCTATGGAATTCCTAACGGAGGTGGTATTGCGTAGGATCCAGCTCGGTAGACCCCCGAACTCCCACTCGGAACAGATGTATGGTCCAGCGCGGATGAAGGCCAGCAGGTCCTCCTCCTGGGCAGTATTCAGGAACTCCTCCAAGTGAAGGAAGTCTTCCATGTCGGAACCGCCCTCTCCGAAGTCGTATACACCTAAAAACAAACGTTAACGGCTGTTAAACCAACGTATAGATTTGTTTGCATGACAACACTCCTTCAAAACCGCAATGGAGATTACCTGATTGCGGTTCGTGGAGATTCCAAGGGATGTAAGTTTCCACAGCGTTCAGGCCGGCAGCTCGCATTTTCCTCAATCTATCCCTCCAGTAGGCTCTAGGCACCCGGAAATAGTGAAAAGCGCCACTGTATATCGTGATGTTTTTCTCGTTCAGTGTGAAGTAAGACTGGCTATCGGAAAGGCCACTGGATATCCCACTTCCTGTGTAATACTCGTAAAGAGTCGGCGCTGCCGCCATTGGGACTGTAGCTAAAGCCATCTTCAATTAATCAAACCTATAGAATCATCCGGTTCAATTTATAACCCGCTAGATCTGATAATAATATCTCATTATTGAACGATATTGATTATACATCCAACAATGGAGTACTTACGATAGAATATTTCGAATGCTTGTTAATTAGTAATGTCGCACTTCAAGTTATTTAGACATAAGTACATGTTTTTTTTCAGTCCGTAGGAGAATAATAACTGTTACATACAGATGTTGGTTCTCTCGAAAATATGTGTTTTATTGAAATCGAAACCTACTTAATGACAGTTACATGTTAGGATTTATGAAATACGAAACACTGTTCCTTTATTTGACCAATAAAATTGAAAGGAAGTTTGTTGAAAACAGACCATCCATGATATTATTGGGGCAAGCCACTATGTTCTTGCCAAAACAAAAGAAACTTGGATTATAGACAAGAGAGAAACTTGTCTATTCATTTAAATAGTCAAGTTTGAAATTTGAATAGACAAGAGAGAGAGTCTCTCTCTTGTCTATACTGCCATGCCCAACTTCGAATCGCTGGACAACCTATTCGGTCCTTGGATTTGAAGGCGAAAATTCTTCAATATTTCAAAATATTGTCCCTTAAACAATAAAGTTCCAAACGTGAAACCAATTTTGTTTATAGATATCTATTATTTTTTTATGTGATTTGATAGAGATGCAAAGTTTTCTTCGTGATGATTATACAAATCTCTAGTAAAACTACTACATATGAATAATTTGGTTTCACGTGTTGTATCTAGTACATTTTCACTTCACATCGGCTTATGACGTGTGGGTATATTTTAAATGACATTGCAAAAATCTATGTATGACCTCGAATCACTGTTGCACAGATATAGATAACAAAAATCTTTTAATCATTTATTGCTATGATTGATGGAGCAGGTACACAGATACCGTCATTATCTGTTTTACTTCTCGTTCACTCTGTCTGTTGCTAAGCTTCAAAAACCCTCAGTCTGTAATTTTTATCTAGAGTTTATTACCCTGCATATATCTATATATCTGTAAATAAATCTGAAGTGTTCACGCAATAGAAACCGTCTTCGTATCAAGCACACATACGTACTAACGTACATAGATATAAGCAGCAAAGGTGCTCCGGAAAGTCGACTACAGAAACAAAAGTGTAGGTAAGTTCGTTATTCTTTAAAATTGTTTACATATATGCGTATATCGTACCTCTATTCAAATTACTATAATTCAATAGCTTATTAGGATATGTATGGTGATTTAAATTATTTGTATCCAAATTTATCACGGCGATAATGTTACTGATAGGCGACCTACATTTTTGAAACAAAGAGACAAGTACAAATACATTATCTACCTACGTAAAAGTGATCTAGCTTTACTTAATATTTATGAGTATCTACAATTATTAAAATTATTTCGTTCACAGGGTTTCCCGAGTTAATGTTATTTATGAAGTACTAGTTGAATACGACAAAACATTTTTCGACCCACATTAAAAAAAATTAATAGATATTGATAGTACATTTATATATTCGTTAATTTGTTAATAATCTTGCTAAATATTCTGGTACAATTAAAACCAATTTAATCTACTAGAATTCCCAACATTCTTCCATTACCTGGTCTGATGGTATATATTTGATCTATGGTGGAGCGACGAGCGACCTATAATTTCCTCTGCATAGGGTTTAAGTCTTTCTAAAAGTACATTTGCTAGAATTTTATAATGGGGTAATGCCCCGATAGTTGGCACATTTCACCTTATCACATTTTTTGTGTATGGGGACAATGACTCATTCTTTACCTTTGTTTGGCACTACTTATGTACGCCATATAATTTCTATTAGATGGTGAACAGCTTGATGAAACAGGGTCTCTTTACCACATTTTGGGCGTTCAGCGGGGATGTTGTCGCTTCTAAGTGCTTTATAGCTATTAAGTTTCATAATAGCTTTTTAGACTTCTTCGTAAGTATCGAGTATCTAGAACTTAAGATCTTTGGACTGTGTTATCGTCGTTGTTCGGGTCGAGTAATTGTTCGTGGAAATATTCACGCCATGTATTCACATCTTCACAATGAGTTGTTATAAGTTGCCCATTACCTGTTCTTATGAAATTCTCTGTTCTTGGTTGGTATCCTTTTTTAATGTTCGAGATTCCTTTATAGTATTTATGTTGTCTTGCCGTACCACTTCTAAGTTCAACCATGCGTCCAAATTTCAAATTAGATTACTAAATTAAAGTAGCTGTTGTTAAATGAAGGACAACGTAGAACTTCGAAGAATTTACCACGTTTCTAAACTGGATCGTAGTTTTTTCAGAAAGCAATGATTATCAACGTAAGACACTCCGACGTCAGTTCCGACTCGACGGAGGACGGCGGAAACCTAATTTTGGCCAAAGCGACGGCGATGGTCGTCCTCTTCCTGACCTCCACGACGCTGGGCGTCCTGCCGATTCAACTGAACAAGTGGTTCAAGTGGAGCTCCAACACGAGGCAAAACCGTGTGGTCAAAATACTCCTGGGGTTCGGGGGCGGGGTCCTGATGTGCACGACGTTCATGCACCTGCTCCCGGAAGTCTCCGAGAACTTCGAAGAGCTTGACCTGACACCGGAAGTCGAGATCCACTACGCGGAGCTACTCATGTGTACGGGCTTCTTCGTGATGTACTTCATAGAGGAGAGCGTGCACGTGTACCTGCTCCGAAGGCAGAAGTCCGACGATGTGAGGGCCTTGAGGAGGAGTCTGTCACTGCGGATCACCGAGAAAGAGGCCGAGGGAGCTAAGGCGCCCAAATGCCTCGACCACGACCACCAGCCACACAACGACCACGGCGACCACTCGCACGTCGTGATCGACATCTCCCAGAACTCCACCGTCGCGGTCATCAGGGGGCTGCTCGTCGTCCTCGCGCTCTCCATCCACGAGCTCTTCGAAGGGCTCGCCGTGGGGCTCGAGGGCGCGAGCGGCCACGTCTGGTACATGTTCGGGGCGGTTAGCGCGCACAAGCTCGTGATAGCGTTCTGTATTGGAGTGGAGCTGGTCACGTCCGGCCTACGGACATACCTGACTGTGATATACGTGCTGACCTTCGCCGTGGTCAGCCCTTTAGGCATAGGGATAGGGATGGCGTTGACCCAAGAGGGCGGTTCGTCCACTGCGGTAGCTTCGGTCTTTCTGCAGGGCCTCGCCTCCGGGACACTCCTTTACGTCGTGTTCTTCGAAATATTACAACAGGAGAACAAGCACGGCTTGAAGCAGTACTTCTCGATTCTGACCGGATTCATCGTTATGTTCGGTGTTACTATGATCGAATTAATAGGTTAAACACTTTTAATCCGTTTGTACATATCTATAATTAATTTTAGTCAAGGCCTCAAAATACAGCTGCTTTGCTTGAAAAGGTTTGTTTAAATAAAGTGTTTAAAAATGACTGCCATAACTTTACCTTTTCTTTTCATAGCTAACTGACAAGTTGATTTGTAGAAGGTTGTCATCTTTCTCCAAGTTGACCATCATTTATGAGAAAGAAAACTAGAAGTCTTCCCAACAAGTTTAATGATGACTAAAATGCCGAAAGGCATAATATATAAAAGAAAAATATAAAGGAAGTTACTCCCATTACAGTGAACTGCACTTAAATTCGTTGTACCTATATACATATCAGATGGAACAAATGTACTACTTATATACGAAAGAAAGCATTAAATTCTTCAACATTTTTTCTTCTTTCTTCCTCCGCCGATCTCAATCTCCATACTTCGGTTCGGTTATAAGCTTCAACATATTTTCAAGAAAAGTTATTACAGCTTCTCTAAATTTCTTTTCGATTATTATTTGTACATATTACAAGTAATTGGTGTCCACCTACATGCAAGTACGTTTACAATATACATATAATAAATTCTTGCTGGTTTGCATCGTGGGTTTTACCGTTTGTATTTTCTATTTTCTGCAATAAGAAATTTACCGGCTTTTGCTCTGGTAAAATATCCATGCGGTTAAAATTGAGCTCTTCGAAGGCAATTCTTGAAGAAGAACGAGTACCATGTGATGAGTAATCGTAATGAGTAATTACTTAAGTGTGTTTATGTAAATAAACCGGATTCGAAATTGCCACAAAAATTATACAGACGTGACGGGTTTAGAACAAAAAAAATTTCAGGAATTGTCGCCTTGAATGAGAAATTTAATAAGTAATTAAGATTTTTTTTTTATTGTACAGATTTATTCATAGCAGTAATTTCTTTTAGATAATGTATAGAAAATAGATATGATTCATACATCTCTAACGCCTCTTGTATTAACGTACCTATGATTACGTAAGTGAAGTAATGAAGCTAATTTTCCTATTTCTTCACATACACGAACGTCAATACACATTTAATGTCATTAGCTTCAGTTGATTTCTCTTCTTGAATCAAAAAAGAGCAATGACGAGTGTAAGCAGTATGTACTTTCTAACGTATTTCAATAAAACGCATTATTATAGAAATACGATGCCGAAAATTAATCGGGAGGATTCCAACACAGAAATTAAATTAACTTCCGGTGGATTAAATGTTATGCGACGTTTATTAAATTTTTGTCATACTCTGTGGGTAGGTAACAACCGTTACTCTTTTAGGTGTATAATAAATAACGCGCCTTTATTACAATGCAAGGAATGGTACGTTGAAAATGAAATAACGCTACATTTTATTTACATTTAGGTACACCAAAGTTCCTGTAGTTACTCGATAATTCTGTTAGCATATCATTTATCGATTCGCGAAAGATAACATTTCTTATTTTATTCTCACTCTATAATTAGAAACGATGAAAAAAACGTATAAAGGTAAATAATTAAGTTAATACATTCGCCAATCGGAGCATATAAATAATTTTGTAACGAACATTTTCACACTACCACGTAATAGACAAACTAAGGAAATCCGATTGTTTATAATGATCAGATATTTATAGCTCAGATATACTTTCATTAGCACTATATGTAATTCGGAAGTATGTATTAATAACCGGTGCTTGTTTATTTATCCTCAAGAGATTCACGAGTTATTCATCTTGTAATAACAGTTCATCGTTAGAAGTGCTTAAGTAATAAGTTTTGATGTCGTGTAATACCTAAGAATGTTGTTTGTGTAACAAGTGCTAATAGATTGATGTGAAAATTTGAGAAATTTTATTTTTCATGTTAATTTTTGTCAGTTTGTAATAGCCTACGTGCCACTTTTGGGAGTTGAACACATTTTGGTATTTTGGAACATATCTGACCATATCTGTATAGACGTAATATATAATTTTAATTATCGCATGAAAACAGCCGTAAAATTAATAACGTGATTATCTGTTTTTTATAATTAACAATGAATATTTATTATTGATAAGAAGGGCAAAAACATTGATAACAATTTAATGATTTAATTCTTGTTACAATGAAACAAATTTCCAGTAGCGTAGAATCCTCGATAAAAGATAAAACCGTTGTAAAACTAATGTATTACGTGAAATAATGACAATTTAAATATTCGCAGAGATTACAAACATTCTCGTTAATTGCTAATAGTGTAATAAAAATTCGCTATTCAAAAAAGAGCCAAATATCACCTCTAGATTTAGTACCATCTACATGGTGTAAGCGAAAATTTAATGTGTGCTATTATTGCGTTAATTTTTTAAAGCAATTCACAACCATGAATAATTTGTTAGATTTAATGACAATTTCGTGTAAAGTCAATTCATTCAGAAAACTAATTCCCACATATAACATAATTATAAGTATAATGTTGTTTTTCGCATCTCGACAAACACTTGACTTTGAACGACGCAAAACAAATTTGAGATGATTGCTTACAAAAATATGTAGTACCTACACAAAAGTGCAGTTACTAAAAAATTAAACCCTAATTATTGATTACTCTAAAAACAAATGTGCTGTTTATCGGACTGGTAAAATGGAGCAAAAGTTTGATTTTGGTTTAAAACCTAAAACACTGTATAAAATATTTGTTACGAAGGTAACACACAAGGTTTACACGGTAATATGACACCATTTTTTCTACCGAGGCATAACTGAGACGAAAAATTGTTTCAGATGTAAACAAATATTACGTACTTGGTTCCCATTCGCTCGTAACGCACATTTCATTGTACTTTAATACGTACTTTAAATGAGGGACAATTAATAGTTCATAGACATGATTTAATACTTTAAGTTTTTCACTAACAAACCTATTTAAAATACATATACGCTAAATGAATTATGAGTAATGTTATCATATCGTTATTGACATGGAGGTATAACTCAATTCCAGCGACAGAATCTCGGATAAACTCCGGTGGTTGGTCAGTTTAACAATACTAAATTCCGGTGGCCGGTCATTGCCGTATCTGCTCAAGTTTATAGGTTTTCAGATGGATTAAACAGAGATTAAAAAATTATTGATTACAAATAATTTATTATACACCAATTATTTGTACTAAATAGTGATGTTGTCTTGTCTCCATATTTAGCACTATTGATACAAATGTATAAGTATCGATCTGAAATTCGATGAGGAGTCCTATAAAGAGCTGTGGATTAGGAGATGAAGTGTTCCAAACAAGAATTATGTTCCTGGATTCCACTCAAGAAAGTGACAAGAAAAATGTATTCTTTTCTTGTTTATTACTGTTTTTATGATTTAGTGATAAGTAGTTAGTTACTATAAACGACCATGGACTAAATATGTTTATGTATGGTATTTTGGATATATGCAGCAAAATTAGATACAGCGGGAGAACGCCCCATCGATCCCAAAAACTTTGGAAAAGCATAATAACAATAACTAATATTATTGAGGGATTTAACACATAATTTCACATTTGATAATTGTATGTACTACACATCGGCTTGCAGTTCTTCTTCTCCTTCTTCGAGCCTTCTTCAATCCATTCTTGGATGTAGGCTTCCTCTTTTCCCTTCCAACCTTCTCTGTTTTGCCAGTCCAACGTGACTTTTTACATCGTCTATCCATCTCATCTGAGGTCTTCACTTGGTTCTTGTTTCCAGCCATGGCCTCCAATCCAATATGTGTAAATTCTGTCGTCTGTTTGCCTGGCATTGTGTCCGGTAAATTGCCACTTCAGTCTTGCTGCTATCTCGCTGACATCTCCTTTCTTAGTGTTATGCATATCATTTGACGTTCCACGGCCCTTGATCACGTGCCTTGATGGTCAAGGTCCACGTTTGGTCCACTAACTTCATTCTCCTGTTTATTTCTGTTTCTTGGTTTTCCTTGTTAAGAGTCCATCACCAGGCGTTGCTGCGGGATAAGAGACAAGGACGAGGTAGCGGTAGGCGTGACTCTAATTCTCTCTTCCACTGCTTTTTAGCTTGCCAGGACTAAGTTAATTCTCTCACTAGGTTTAAATTCCCAAATACATACGATGGCAGCACTTTACAGCTAGCATTCTAGCGATTGTAAGGGTTTAGGGAAAACATGATCCTAGGGTAGTGTATTATCGTATCAAAGCGAAATAGGGTTCAGTGAAGAGATAAAGGATCATTCTACATCGGTTTAGTAACAGGATTTTGAGTTTTCTCTTATTTTGATCAAATTTTGATCTGAAAATAGTACGTAAAATAGGGCAACTTTAGGAGCAGTTTTAAACGGACACAAAGAAAATATCAAAAATCCGTTACTAGACCGATATGTATTTGAGTTTTTCGCTTCGTTCTTGGCCGAGGTATGGCTTAAAGGGAGCCGATAAGTAGGACTTGCCGTTAGATCGGGTAAAGTTACTTTATACGTACTACAAACCGATCATCGGTCGTACGTAGATTTTGGAAGTATTTTACCAATTTCAAAAAAATCTCTTTTCCTACCAGAAGAGTTTCCCGGAAGAGAATTACGAAATCCCGTGGAAGGAGCGCGGGGAATTCCCGCCGACCTCCGGTGTCGATGGGCTCTTGCACATTTTCGCCTGCGGCATAACGTGCGACCGGTGCATCAATCCCGGCCCGCCATTGGCTGGCTGGCTGCTCGATGAAATTTCTGCTCCGGCTCGAAGAGCTCGCGCTCGAGTTTTAGTTTTGCTCACTTTCGTCCGTCGGGCAGGCGTGAGAGGACGCGAGCACAACGGGCGGGAAACATGTGACTTGTGTCGGTTATTTAATTCGATTTATGCTGTTATTTGAATTAATAATAACGGGGGATAACGCTGCGGTCCTCGCCTTCGGGGGACACCTCGCAGGACTCGTTCTGACGGTAAATATTTGTTGCCAAAATGTTTCCAGTTGTTACTTCAAATTTTGAACTTCAAAGTTGTAGCTCTTGAATTTTCTTAAACACATTTTTCAAAACAGTTGAACCATTCACTACACGTTTTAATTTTTTTCGTCAAAGTTATCGCTGTGTTTTGAACCATTGACCTACCGAAGTGCATATATTCAAACGGTATTTAATTACAAAGTTTATAAAAACATTACAAAAATTATTCAGAACAGCTGCTATTTCAAGGGTTCTTACGTAAATAGGGCATAAAAAATAATTCGTTCAAACGTTCTTCAGAACTTTTGACATCTTCGCTTTTAAACTTTAATTAGTATTGATCAAAGCATTAAATTGCCAAGGTATTTTACCCACACATAAAAACTAGAAATAAATTTAAACCTTCACAACAGTCTGTATTTTTTTTATCAAAAACTATTTGTGATTAAAGGGGAGGGGGTGTAAGTTAAATAATTAAGAAACTTATAAAAAAACTGTTCTCCTTGCTAAAGAACTTACATTTTTTCCAATTGTCTTCAATCCGTGTTTACTGTTTGATAAGCGATAGAATATTAAAATGCAAACATCTAATACAAACTACATTTCTACTTGTTATTAACACTTTTGGTTCGCCCTGGAGAAACTGCCCAAAAGGCGTTAAAAACTACCCAGATTGTTTCTTTTGCACTGATATTTTCAATTTTGCAACTTAAAGCACATAATGTAAAATCATTGAAAGTTAAAAAATTCCTTATTCAGAACGGTTTATGCTAAATCTTTTATTTTGTCGTTTGAACTTGTGGAAAGCTCTAGATAACTTCCCAAAACGTTTAAAAAAAAATCGAAATTCTAGAATTTCTGAGATTTGAAAAACTTATTGATCGTTGGATGGAAAATTTTCTAAATAAAAAAGTACAATTTTAAAGGTTATTTCAGATGTGGCGAGATTTCAAAAACTTCCAGATAATTTAGATTGTTATCTAGCATGTCTAATAAAACTACAGAAGGATGTACGAAGTTTCAATTTTTATATCTCTTGTTGTCCTTGTAACTTCTGAAAGAATGTATAGTGTTTAGAGTGCAATTATTCCAGATATTATGAAATCAGAAAACCTGGAAATTGCTTTTGGAACCGTTCGGATTGTACAGACTTCTGTAATATTCTAGATTAAAAACCAATTTTAAGAGCCATGTATATTTGATGTGCTTTCATTGCAAGAGCTTCTAGAAAAATTTTGATTACATATAAATCTAGAAGATCTGGAGATTACAAACACTACATAAGGGAAGATTGAATAGTTCCATTGGCGGGCGCTAAATTTGATGTCTTACAGCCGATAGAATGTCACCTTCACGATAAGTTTCCACGTTTTATGCTACGTATTTTTCGTATACCTACAATATGTAACTTAATAAATAGGTATTGATGCCAGAAGGACACCATTTATCGAACTTATGAAAAGCATATAAATGTTTATAGCTTAACCTCTCGTCTTTGACGACTTTCATCTTTTTTGTAACAGTGTAAAAAAGCGGAAACCGTAATTAGGCGCCACTGAATAATAACGTTAATTAATATTATATCCCAAAAAATCCCAATTACACATATTCTTTACGTAACGGATAGGTTCAAGAAAATGTTGCTCAGTTTTTTGTTTTAAAGCAAGTTTATAAGGTAAAAGATTCTCGAAGAAGTCATCTTAAAATGCAATTCAAAATATTTGGGTCATCGCGACAAAAAGTCAAAACCGGATCGAAACGTGACGCGGTTTCTTTTAATCTTCGAGAGATAAGTTTTAATCGACATCGATAACTATAAAAGTGGCACTGAAAATGCCACATTTGTAATGGTTTAATTGGCCAAATACTTTTATTATACTGATCACAAATTTGGAAGCGGAAGTGTGTACGAACTAGCCGTAGTAGTGAGATATGCTAATTGACGCTACGGTAATCGATTTCTAATGGGAGGTTCTAACGGTAGTCGGTAATCCATTCTAGACATTCATAAAAATATTTTGATATTGCGTTTATTCGCAAAGAAATAAAATTGGCACCAAGTGGTACGACTAACGTATTCCCATCCTGATGGAAATACATAAATAACGTTATGATAGATTCGCATTGCTATCGATTTGTATGATGAAAGAGGCCGTTAGAAATGTAAAAATTTTCACGACCAGCTGAACTTGAACTTGTCATATCATCGGTTCGATTTCTGGTAATTCACCGAAGAAAATCGTTTTCTGATCAGCAATAACGTATTGTGAAAGTTTAATAACACCTATTGTGCCCTGGGACTACCAAATAAGAGGATAGACCGCAGCGTGTACTGAATAGTAACGACTTCCTTTGCTGCATGCACACTTTTTATTTCTTGCCAGAGAAAATTGTGCTGGGATTTCCAGCATTGAATAATTTATTAAGAGTTAATAAAACACGTAGCATCTTAAATGTTTGTGGTAGTTTTTACATATACATTAACTTACAAGCGTAATTTTTTGTGTACCTAATAACACCTTCATATGTGTGCGGGTAATAAATATTTTAAACAATAAGTGCAGTGATGAAAACTTTTTTTTAATTGTTATACATGTAAAAAACAGATTTTATAACTGTTTAACGCTAGTACATCAAAGATATGTAATATGAATAGTTGTAAAACACATTAAAGGTTGCATGTTTGAGGTAATAATTACATTATTTGAACGCAGAATGCGTTACAGTAATTGCTCTTTTGTTTTCTAAACATGGAAAATACACAAGGTATGAGTACGTAGGTACATACATCCGACGGTTTTTCACTCGCTGGAAATTTGCCCTGAACCGTGAATCATTATTCGAAAAATAACCCGGCCGATTCAACATTTTCTCAGGATGACACGTATGAAATCAGTAGTTCACCCACTTTATCCATACGAATTCGTTCAAATGACAATTAAAACAAACCGTTTATTGTTTCATAAACAAGCCTTTCACTTCTCACGGTCATTTTTTCGTGGCGTTACCAAAATTAATATTTTTCTTTAATTCCTGGGTGAAAGGCCAACAGCACCTTTATCAAGAGACGACGAAAATGAATACGTACTCACATGGTAAGAGGAAGGTTTCCGTTCCATTATACTCACAGCATTTCAATTCAATTTATTGTCACTCGTACTTTACATATTTTTATCATTCGAAAATTCACTTTCGGTTTCCAATTTTATATCCAAGATCGAATAACAATTATCACCTCGTCAATCAGAATTTTTATAGTCGATTCATATTAACGAGATCGATAGAAGTCGACGATTAGAAAGTGTACTGTAAGAAATCTTTTCTTATTTCGATTGCACTTTCTTTCTTTCGAAGAACAACGAACCAAGTGCATCGCTAACTAAGTTTTATATTCTATCAGAAGATATTTTGTTACGATTGGTTGTTAATGATCGCAGAGTATGAGTGAACAATGAAAGCTATTGCTTATTCGTACTTTCAAAGCGAGTAACAACCAAGTGAGCCTTTCAAGGTTAATAAAATTGAATAGAATTCCCAAAGAAAAGACCCTGCTATGTGTGTAATAATTTTAAATTTGCAAACAGTTTTGATGTCACAAACAGGACACCTGTGCTTTGGTTTGTGCGTGTCTAACTTCCTTATAATTGGAAAATTTGTAAACAATGACTTCACATGCGTCACCTTCGGGTCAGGTTTCGTCAGATGAAAATTACTATATCGGGTTTTCGAATAAATAAATCCATGTTAATTGTCGAGAAACCTCTTTTTTAATTGCGCGGGCTATTTATACATATCGTGTTTTTAATGAGGACTTTATTGAGATTTTAGAAATATACTAATTAATTCTATTAGATAAGAAATTGGTATAACACAAAAAAAAATGTAAATAAACCGCTTGAGGAATGAACGGTGAATTCTCTGCAACTGACACACAGGCAAATCTTTTCCGCGTCGAACAAAGGTCTAAACATTCAATCATTTCCAAAATTATATTTTATTTCGTGTTGATTGCAAATGCGCGGAGTAGGTATGTGTTTGGTTTTCCTGTTCCTTCGTTTGATGTTAATTCCAGCTATTTTTGATTTTCCAGGTACCACTGTGATATGAACGTTTAGTAACTTTCGACTTCTAAGTAGTGATAGAACTTGTGATAAAAATATGGAGCGCGTAAATTCCACTTCTGAGATGTCTGCAAGTGATGACTTAATAGCAGCCAAGGTCGTGGCCATGTGTGTTCTGGGCCTGTCGTCGTTCCTGTTGGGAATATTGCCGGTGAAACTCACCAAAATGATCTCCATAAAGTCAGTAGATGGAGACAAAAACATTATAATCTCGCTACTGTTGTGCTTCGGTGGCGGAGTTTTGCTCTTCACTACGTTTATCCATCTGCAGCCAGAAGTGAGGGAAATTTTCGGAGTTTTGGAACACAAGAAGGTGATACCAGAGATCGGGAACGGGGTGCCACTATCGGAATTGGTGTTCTGTCTCGGCTTTTTCTTCGTGTATCTGATCGAGGAAGTGGTGCACATCTGCCTCGACAAGAAGCTCCACCACGGCGTCTTGCACCGGTCTCTCTCCGTCAGGAAGTGCAGCAAGAAAGACATGGCCATCCCAAGGGTGACGCTGGCGAAGTTCGACGACGGCAGCATCAGCTACATAGGGAACTCCAACAAGGAGTTGTTCAACTCGCAGACGACGGTCAACTTCGAGAAGCACCACCACGGCCACAGTCACCTGGACGACTCTGTGAAGAACTCCCTCGGGGGATTCCTGGCAGTGCTCGCGCTCAGTTTCCATTCGGTGTTCGAGGGGTTGGCGGTCGGACTGGAGGGTAACGTCGAGAAGGTGTGGTACCTCTTCGGCGCCATCGCCACGCACAAGCTGGTCATCGCGTTCTGCGTTGGGACCGAACTGGTCGCCTCCAAGACGAAGACCCTTCTGATCTTCTTGTACATTGGGACCTTCGCCATCGTCACACCATTAGGTGAGCGCGCCTTTCAGTAGTGTATGAGTTTGCTCTCGCGACGATCCTTCTACTGGGTGTTCCCAAAATTGCGACCAGTTTTAAGATAAAAGGAGGTAACGTTGCAGGCAACAAATTTTATTTCTTATTCACTCTCAATTTCTTAAGTTACAAAATTCTCCTGACAGCAAAGAACGGAGAGAAGCTCCATAAAGTTCTTTTTTGTAGCTGACAAAAATACTGATCACTGCATTGTTACATCCTCTGAGGAAGAGGGTTTTCTGAAGTTTCTTAATTCGCCTCTTTGACAATTGTAGATTTTCTTAAAGTTCTCGCAGTCTTCCTTCTTTTGAAAGCAATGCAAAGGCATGAACGTTCATCCCGTTCAAATTGAAATCCCGCGGTTATTGGTTTCTTCACGTAGCTTTCATAAAATACCATCTTGCTTTTAGGTATTGGTACTGGGATAATTCTAAGCGAAAAAGAAAGTTCTGAAGACGTCACGTCGGTGGTACTGCAAGGCATGGCAGCCGGCACCTTGTTGTATGTTGTATTTTTCGAAGTGCTCTCCAGAGAGAAGAACAACCAGCACAGTGGACTTTGGCAACTGCTCGCCATAGTTGCAGGATTTTTGTGCATGTTCGCCTTCCAAATGATAAGTATGTACCTGTTGTTTCGTCACTTATAAAAAAAACACTAATATTACGTGACTTACATAAAATAACAAAGGGAATCACACGCCTGTTCTTTTATGGTCCGTAAATAAATAACAATCACGTTATTTTGCCAACGCTGGTGATAAACTCCAACAATGTAAATAACGGACATGTAAACACCAACATTATAATTGAGTACTGAGATTTGTTCCCGTAATCTTGGTAAAAAAGAGACATTAGCAGGGTCAAATATAAATAAACTAATAATTACTGAGTTCAACTGAAACTATAAAACGTAATAAAAAGAACATTCCGAGCAATAATACTTATACATGCTATGCACGTCTCAAGAGTAATAGCCATAATTACACGCTCGTTTGGCTAATATAGCAATTTTTTACATGGATTTTATAACGTTCCTTATACATTAATGCAGGAAAAAGTATATTTCGTAAATATTTAATAAAACGATTCATTATATGATGGGATAGAGTCAGTCTAGAAACAAAATACTTCGTATTTGACGTGTACGCTGTTATGTTAAAAATAAGACGATTTTGTGAAATGTGCACTGTCTAAATTTGTAGATTGGAATTATTGGAAACCCACTCTGAAACGTATCGTATCAAACAGACAATAAAAGCGTTTTATTCAGTGTGATTTCTAGACAACAGTGAAAATACACTGCATTCTATTTTTAAAAGGAGAAGACTAGGAATGAGGTTACACTTCTTATATGTTGAAATAATCGCTGCACAAACTGTCCGTAACCATTTTTAGAAAAGTGTATTGGCGAGTGATGCAGTTCCAGTTTCTCCTCGTTGAATCAGAAAAAAATTGTGTTTTTGTTCAAAAACTTTCGATTTTCCATACGCTTTCTTTTTTTTTAAATAAAAAGAAAACCAAAAATACTATACCTACTGTGATACACAAAATTTTCCTCGTTAATATGAAATATGGCGCTCTCTAATTATACAATGACCTTTCCAAAATGCGCATAGAAAGAATTGTATTATTAACGAAAGTAAAAGTAATAAAAATGAAGGTCGCGTAGGTTCGTTAGCTTTTAGAAAATAATTAAGTCCAGGTGAAATGTTTACAGTTTCCAAAAATTCCTCATTTAAATAATTATTTGGCCAGATTCTGCAGTACTCCTTTCTAGTAGGTTTACTTACCTCTCTCAAGGTAAACTGATTTATGACATAATTTCATATTTTCATTTAATTAGTGAAGCGTATAAAGCAGAATTTTTAACGTGAAACTGTTCTGAAAGTGATGTTATATAAAGTCACGAAATTATGAAGTAAATCATTCTTTGTCGAAACAATCTGCAATATACCAAAAACAAATGTCAAGGCTCTTTTTTCTAGTTATTGTTCTCTGCATTTTCTTACTAAGTAATCTTTACATCATTCGAAGTGGAATCTTCAGATAAACGTATCTTTCTTCAAGGATAGGTTGCAAAATTTGAAATTTAGTGAAAATACTGTTATGAAACGTATCTAAATATACCGCTAAGTCGATATCTTCGGTTTTGCTTTAACTTTATATATCCAGTTCATTATTCTACTGATGGACATTTTTGGGTTAAGTACAAGTTGAAACAATAGATTTTATATGAATACACATCCAGTTTAATAGAATAATAAGCACTATCAACTCTGCTGCATTATGTGCAAGTCGATGCATTATATCCCCACACGCTTTTCAAGCGACAACGTGTTGCGATAAAACTAACCACCGGTTTTAGTTAAAATGCCTTACTTTTCATTTGCTAACTAACGTTATAAATAAGACGAAATTATCTGCTTCTATGTGAAAATTGGTGTTAATTAATAACACAGCTTTATGACAATTTGAATCAAGTTTATTTGTAAAATATTTCTGTATCAGATTCAATACTATTCCAACAACGTAATTAGAATAACTTCCCCTGCCTACATGTTTTAGCTTGATTTAAACATATTTCTAAAAGGTTATTGGTATATTGGCAAAGGTATATTATATTTGAATATAAAAAAACTTGTGGTTATTGGCACTTCTGATGTACGAGAAAACACTAAAAAGCACATACAAGGCGCTATTTTCTTTATTATAGCGTAGAAATTTTTGAACTTTATGTACCCCTGCAAATGGAACAGAAAGTTTTTAGTGCTCAGTTTCTTTGCAGCTTTTAATTAATTTTCCACTGCTGGTGTATTTTGGGTGTTCTTAAAGCAGAATACACACATACATACATACATGCATATGTGTGTATATATAACAAAATAAATAAGGTTATTGCCTTCAGAATAAATTATATACACTTATTTTTGCCGCGGCCTCAATTATATATACGCGACATTTTGAGGATTAACAAATGCAAAATATATTATTTTCTTTCCAAACAATATTTAAAAAATGTTTTGTTATATAATCACATATACCGGTCCATGCTATTAGGTGAGGTCGTGAACTGAACGGTTAAATATCATTGTTGACATAACAGAAAGAATTCAATGGTCAATGACCATCGGACACTCCAGAATGATTAGATTTAGGATAAAAGTAATATGGTTCTATAAAATCGCAGGCTAAGGCTGCGGAAGGCTAAGGAAGAATTTCCACCAGACACACCTTTTCTTTATAAAATTCATGTTCACATAATATATGATCTGTAGGTGATATTATTTTGAGCATATAACATACATATACAATTAGTTGAAATCAAATTATTAAAATGTACGTACAGTGAATTTGATCCCGAAAGAAATCATTGCGTAACAGTTTTTGCTTTGTCTGGTTGTAATTAATATTTTTTTTCCATTCAATTACCGTTTCAAAACCTCTTCCAATGTCGGTAAAAGTGAAAAGTATTCGTTCGACAGCCAGAAGGCTCTTACGTCTTCTGGCTCCACCCATTCATTAATTATAAACTTGTAAATATGCATGTAATCTTACAGAGAGGAGGGATAACACCGAAAATAATATTTTACTTCCTTCGGAAACTACGCGGAGGTAGTCTTTTAGCATATTCGATCAGGCAATTTAAAATTTGTATAGTTGTAATTTGATAACGAGACGAGATTGTATATCCTTTTAAATGTAATCGGAATTGGAAAGTCCATTATGGATCTGTTTTTAGAGAAAGGTAATAAAGTGACTTGTCATTCATGTTACGAGGAAGTTATACTAAAATACAATCTCTGAAAGTTATCACTTTTTAATTTTTAAGGTTTTTAACCTTTGAAATAGTTCTTATCGTGCATTTAATTTCAAAAAGGTGTGTAAACACACTAAAAAACGGTAAACAAAGTATTTATTGCGCCGATTATTTTTGAATTAAAAATTAAACCACTTACTCTGTGAAAATATGCTTGGACGCACCACAGGCAAGTTAACAGGGATCGGTCCAGTACCCATCAGCATCTTTCAAAGCCAGTTATTCGAATGCCATCATCTGAAGACTCATCCTTGTGTTAGTGGTTTAAAACCAGGAAACATTGTATCTAGACTGCTTAACTAAAACTAAACTCAATGGTTAAATGTTCTGTTTTCAAATAAAACAACAATAGTGTTGATGATTAACGAAATGTACATTGAACTATAACTTGCCTTAGAACTGTTTGGTTCCATATACAAATGGAGAAGTGGTTGGTATATCATAAGATAGAAAAGTTATGTATGAAAGAACTGCTATGGTTCATGGTTTTGTTGTGGTGACTAGAAAAATTGTCAGATGCATAATTTGATTTATCATTCTTGATCCAAATTTATGAAAGACAGATATTTAGAGAGAGCTTCAACTTCATTGAACATATTTGCAGTTATTTAAAACTTGCCATGAACGTTTTACGTTTAGTAATAAAATAGTTAAATAACCCTTAACTCAACTACATCTAAATGGAACTATAAAGGTATTGTGAGATTAAGAGAAGCTTAATTTAAATTTTTACAAAATTCTCGTCTTTAACGTTAATTATTTTTTCCAGTTGGACATGACCACAGCCATGGGTCACATGAACATGAACATATTCATGACCATCCTAGCCATGAACATCATCATTTGGAAGATCAGCATATTATACATAAGCTCAAGTAGATGACAAATCTGTTCTTGCCGAAACCATATACTAGTTACACAGGTGTTAGTTTTACCTGGATTTTACATATAATTGTATATTCATCAGGGCAACTCAGTTTTCAATCCTGCCTGTTTTTTATCTTGTTTTTACTTTACATACAGTTAGTGCTGTTATATTATTGTTATTTATTATAAGTTTAGTATTTTCGATTTTTACATCAAAATATATGTCGAACAAGTATATAAGTACAATTATATTCTCTCAATTCAAGAATTGTTTTGGGGTATCAAGTAAATTGTTCTTGTAGATACCTACAAGTTTTAAATGCAAATACAATACATTGGTACATTTCTGTTATATAGTAATAAAATTAATGTGATATAAATATGTACATACATTTACAAGAGTTTTATTCCAGAATAGAACCTGCTGTTATTTATAAATGTTTATTTCAAATTAAAATTACAAATATGACTAAGTCTACAAGGAAATTCGCTTTTTAAACTTTTTTGGGCTCAAGAGAATCCACATGGTCGGTGTAACTTCGAGCAATCTTAATCATTGCCAAACCAGAACCAATGCCACATACAGAGCAAAGAACTACATTCTGGGGCACCAACGTTCGGATTATCGCCCAGATCAGTACGGACCCAAGAGAAAAGGTGACTGCCCCGAAAGAACTGAAAAATTTTTGAATTTACTTTAAGAAAGTGTATGCATATAGTAAATATACCTGTACAAAAGCCTCTCCTTTGTACTTAAAGCACTCAAATGCGGTTTGTTATATAAATACAATCCTGAACCAACCAATGTGTTGAAGAGGAGAACGTTGGTTATGTCTCGTTTCGGGAAAATTCTGAAATATTATTCACATCAGTACAAACTTTCCTACACCTCTCTAACTTACTAAATTACCTCAAAACCAAGGAAGGGTTCATCACATTAATCGAAAGAGCAGTGTAGCTCAGGACTCCCTGCAGGGGAGCATAGTAGAAAAGAAGATTGTGACTGGTGATCGGCTTGAGCCCCAACTTGCCGCATATAGAAATTCTGGCCTCTGCTGCAGACATTTTGACCTGATACACACCGGAAAATTTATTTAAAGAACTGATAGGAATATTTTTACTTTACGCGATTTCAACGTTTGACAGAATTTTTCTCTATTATAACATGGAATGAAAATAATCACGGAAAGGTACCGTTAAACAAAAAGTGTACCGTCCTTATTTCTGTTCCATGCTTCACGATGTGTTTCACCTCCAAATTTTACCGTAAGAGTGCGTAGTACAATTTAGAGGGAAAATTCAAGTTATTTCCAGTTATTCAGGATTGATACAACTTCTTACTTACCAAATCAAATTTGTACGGTTTTACACTACCAATAGTTAATTACAATGAAAAGAACTCTCTCTGTATTACAGATAAACATTACATTACGCAATAGTATCAAGACTTTGAATTCTGAGAATATATCAAAGTACACTTCAGACACTTAAATTTTCATACCTACCTCTAGTGATTTAAAAGGCACCATTCACTCGAGAATAGTTTTTAAAACATTAGTGCTATGATACAATCATTTTCAGACAGTAGAGGAGCAACCCCCCCTCTTCTTATTTTGTAGCTTTAACAGCTACCACATTGGAGAATTAAAATGTGATCAATATATTATATAATAAAACAATACCATTAAATATAAATTAATTGGTGCTCATTTATTGTAAGCTCGAAAAAATATTAGATATCATAACAATGATAAAATAAATATGATTAATAGAGCGCCATTACAATTTGGTTTTCCAATAGTTAGAAAAATGATTTATAATACTTTTCATTTGTCATTATTTTAAGTAAGCCAATATTTTTCAAATATTGTAATTAATGCTGTTCCAAACAATTAAAAGTGAAATTTCAAAATAATTCCAAAATGGATCACAATATCAAGATGGACAATATATCTCTGTTAAAAGTATTTGCAATGCTTTTATCCCAACGGAAGTTAGGGAGGCTTCATTAGTGCTGCCAAAAAGAGTTAGGAAGGCTTCGGCAGTACCTCCGAAATGAGTTGGTAGTAGTAAATGCAGAAAACACTGCTGTTATGCGATACTATTCTCAGGAATTGACCAGCAGTTTCAGTCAGTTCTTTCTTGAGAGCTGTTAGACCAGAAGGCACTTTCTGGGGATCAGCAGTTGAAGATTCAATAATGTCGAGGACGAAACCCTTCAATCGTTGCTCTGAAAAATGAGTTTGTATTTCTGTTCTATTTATTATAATAAGGTCTTCACTTACTGACAATTTTCCAGACTTTGTGGTCTGGATTAATAATATCCTTAATTTGTTGTTTAACGTGGTTCTCATTTAATTGAAATCCTGAAGAGACGTTATACTTCGTCAGTCCGTTCTTTAGTTCATTGTAAACTTGTTCCGCTACATTTGGCAGAGTTACGGACAAATCGCTAAAAATATACAAAAGGTTGTAATATTGCGATCACTAAAAACTTGGAAGTAAAATTTACAAAATTAAAATGTGTTTCATATAGTAGTTTAAAGAAATTAAATGGTTCAAAAAAAGATATTCATGGACTTACTATTCTCCCCTGACATTCTCCAACAATATCGACACGTGATTTTTTAAAGACTGTTTGAATTCCTCCACAGTCTGCAAGTCAGGCCCTGCGAGACTCAATGCCATCAACAAAACTGTAGCTATGGATGTCAACCTATAGGTCCTGTACTGAAGATCATGCAAACGGTCCATGTCTAAGACAAACGTCTGAAATTGACAACATAATTAATTAAATGATAGATAAAATGGTTTGTATGATTACCTCAGGGTAGTATCGGTCATAGGGCCAGTCCAGCAAGTCAGTACAAGCTTGGGGGAAAATACTTTTATAGACATCCCGGATAAACTTATCATAATCAATATCAGTCGGCACCTTTTGATCAGCGTTAATGTATCTTACAAGCCAGCTGCGAGTGTCTCGGAGACCATCTGCAAGTAATATCACATATATACAATAGTAAGTATATGAAGAAATAAATTATATATGAAAAATTACTGCACATTATTGTTCAATCCCTGAATTATGAGGTTACGTATTCCATAAATTTTTCCAAATTGGTGGTATGTACATAATTAATAGTAAAAGTATGAGGCAATTGATAACCACATTTATTAAGGGAGCGTTCCAATTTTTTGGCATTCACTGAAATCAATATGACCAGTAAGTGTATAGAGATTTAAAAACAAAACAAATTACCAGCTTGTATGGCTAACCATTCGTTGAATCTTTTGCGTTCCAATTCGACACTACATGCTATAATGTCGGGTCGTACCATTTTTATATTGAAATTAGCCATGTCAAGATGCATCAAATCCAACAGCTAACAGAAGGAAAAAAAAAACAAAATTAAACTGCCTTTTAGTTATTTCATTTGATACTTACTTCCAAAATTCCTCTAAATGTGTCTACTATATCTGAGGTCTCTTTCAGTTCCTTGATTTTTTCATCACGTACAGGAGCACAGAGCTTAGATAACACAGAAATCAGATATTCTGAATAAACCTGTAAAATATATTTACACATTCTTAAATTATAGTCAAATACGCATTTAATAGTTGTGCAAAAATGTAAAGCATCACAATTATAATAAACGCAATAGCGCAAAAATGGTGAATTAACAAATGTTACCTTGAAGTCCAATGTTCCTTGCTCAACCTGCTGCTTTATGAGATCTGAATCTAAAATTCCTGAAATCTGTTCCCGAATCTTAGTGTGCTGAGGGAGTAGCACCGAGAAGAGACTCGCTTTGATTTCTTCCAGCAAACTCAAAGCCTAAAAATGAAAATATTTTTACATTCTATTTATTTACCATGTCCATTTACATAACATAAACCAATAAAAATAACATTAAAGTCTCAACAAAACCAAAAAAGACACATTGTTACAGAATCACTTCAAAGAAACCTCAAAATACCTCAACAACTATGTTGCATACCACATTAATCTTCATTGCAATTTTATTCAATGGTGATCACTCATTGATCACCTTAAAATAGATACATAAATCCAAGTGTCTTCTTTTAGACTCCAGAGTTACTACTACTTGAAATAGAAAAAAATCCCTAGTCTATGTAAAAATATATTTTACCTCCTAAGGCAGCATTGAATGCAAAAAATAAATTCCCTTTTCAAGCTAACAATATAAACCAAATAATTTGGGCACCTAACCAAATCAGGCAGTTTTATTCTAAGATTGCCTAATATAAACAAATATAAAGGTGTCGGTATCAGCATACAAATCCCTACCTACCATAAAAATAAAACATAACTTGTCTTCACAGTCAGATACTCTGAGTGATTAAAAATGCGTAGTTTGAGATCAAGATCGATCGCGACATCATTTACCACTATGACAAACACAAGAGCAAGTTCATATTGAAAGTTAATAGAAACAATCTTTGAAGTGAAAGAAATACTATAGAACTTTTCATTATTCAACTTGAGGTCCTTAGTGAAGTACCAATGAGATAACCTTCACAAATTCCTCTGTATAAGGACACAATCACCTTAATCACATTTAACTCTAAACTATCTAAAATTATTTGGGAAAAGAAAGACTTTCCCCACAGATCATTAATAAAGAGAGTACATAAAAGTGGACCTATATGGGAACCTTGTGATTTAAATAATATAACATAAATGAATATGGATGAATGAAAAAAATTAGACATTGGCTATATATAGAAATATTACCTGAATTTACTCCTTTATGACTCATATAATAACAACACCTACTTGCAACCTTCAGATGTACAATGTCAATACCACTACCAGAACAAAGAATAAAGAAACTTTACCTGAGTATAATTCGGTGGGTTTTCAGCTAGCTGCTCTCTTAAAATATCCCAGAACGCTTTATGCATAGATTCTTTGATGACACGATGCAAGCTGTTCGGTTCCGTCAGTTTTTGTAATGTAAAATTTTCATCGACAGCTATCTCATGTACGAGATGCATATCTCTTAGACCATTAGCAGCTTCCATGATTTCTTCCAGAGAAACGAACTTTGGAGGTGAGGCTGAGGCGAATCCAGTCGCTATCATAAATTGCTTGGAAGTTGTCCGTTCCCTGAGAATACAGTTAAAAAGGAATGTTTCACTCTCAACTGCTACATTACAATTGAAAGAATTGTTACAACATTTTAAACGCATTAAAGATTAGCTCCAAAATTAACACAATCAAATCTCTCAATGACCACAAATATGAACCGTACTAAGAAATTTCTGTATGAAAGAAGGCAGTGAGGGGTTTCTCATAGCAGGCTGATTATTGACCATGTATGTTACAGTATTATGGAATGATTCGACTGTATCTAAATCTCTGTTAGCATCCTACAACAACTCACTTACAATGTACCGCAGTGCGCCCATTAAACCATTTGTCAGCCTAAATTACAACATTTACATTTATATTATGTATGTATGATCTTGAATGAATAATTTTGGGTAAAATCCAGAGCATCTCTCTGAGAAAGCGGCAATGTTTACACTTGAACTATGAAAATATCACCTGAATCATGATAAATTTGAATAAACCTTTAAGTAAAAGGAAGAACATATCTTTTATAAAATCTAGAGTATTTACAAAAATAAGGAAATGATTACGTTTCGATCTGTGACAGTATTCAGTCATAGTAAGGGATAACATTTGGAATATCTTCACACCTTGATAAACCATCAAGATTAAAACAGTTTCTTTCCTTTAGAAGGCATCAGTATGATGTGTATCAGTGAATCAGCGAAACACATTCTAATCAATTCAAAGCGCATTTAAATTACAATCAAGACTATGGCTAAAACATGATTTTCTTTCAATTGGCCTTGGAGGAGCATGTTCAATGACAAAACAAGTATGATACGAATATCTCTTTTAATCCCAAAATTATAGGGAAACATAAAAGGAAAGAAGCTATTAGAGTTCGTTCAACTTGCCGAATATGAGAGATCCTCCGAGATATTTCAAAGATGTTTCACTCACCTTCTCCCTGTATATCTTACGACACTTCCTTCCTCGCTAGTGGCTTCTGATGTAGAGCGAACCCGGGGACGAGTACCTGTTTCTTTAGGCTTGCTGCCCTTGCTGGTCCCCTCAGCGCTTTGTTTTTCCGCACCAGAAGCTTTCTTTTTCTCGCTAGTTATCTTTTTTTCTTGGGTTTTGTCTTCCCCAACGGGGGTTTTCTTTTCCTCTCCGGAGGGTTTCTTTTCCTTGTCACTCATTTCGGGGAACTTTCCAGCACCCGTTCAACCTATTAAGCAAGCAAATAGGTCGAAGTGAATCTATTTTCAGAAATTCAGACAGAGGTGAAATTATTGTGCAACTACTTACAGAAGTATGCGGTAAACGCTCCTTTGTCGCGAAATTATGGTGTTGCCTATAAATTAAATCCTTAAAGTCCGTGGGAAGTTAATTTCACTGGAAATACCTTAAATTTTGGAAAAATACCAGCACTGAACAGAGATTTGACCGTCGTCCACCAAGATGTAAAGTAGAATGCCGTGATCTGTATGCAGTTGTTGTGTTGTTATGTACGTCTCGGGGTCTCAGAACAAAACAACGTCAGCTGTTTTTGTTTATCAACAACAACCAACCATAACAACCAACACTAGTTGGCATTGGCAGTTGTTTTTTTTTTGGGGACTTTTTCTTTCCTGTTATGGTAGTTCAGTGTCGTTGGTGACGTTTTCCTGCTTAAATGGCGGCAATATTTTAAAATGTACTTCCTGATCTGAAGCGCATTTGGAATGGTTTGATGTTAAAAGTCGTTCAAATAATTATGATTTGAATTGTTTTATTGAAGAGTGTACAAGTGCAATAAAAGTTAAAATGAAAGAACGAAGGAAGAAACGACGTAACCCGAATTTTGACTCCGACAGGAAACAGTTAAAACTAGATATTTTGAATTATCTTCATCTAACAAGTTCCTTTTATTTAAAATAATACACCAATCAATCATTTTTACATCAATATAACCTTCGCCCTGGGCTGTACTACATAGATTACTGTACCATTAAGAACAAATTTAGTTTCATTGTGTTAAAACGCCTAATAAAATCTGAGGTGTAATAATCACAATTTTTGAACAAACTGAACTACACACGTTTTCATTACCCAGCTTCAGCGTTGGGTAACACTAGTTTCCTTTAACCCTAGCAAATTTGGTAATGTACCACCTTTTTTAAATAGAGCTAACATTTTTCTTTTCTTTAAATTGAGAAACAGTAAATCAAAAGAAAAACGGTATAAAGTTATTTATTGACTAATACAAAGTAAATGATTTATAAGTATAAGCTTTTAAATTTTCACTAAATGCCACAATTTGGTAAAATAAAATCACAAGGATATACATACTAACATCATTCAATTAGTAGGTTTTTTTTCTTGACAGGAATAATGTACAACATCTCCATTGGGATACCTAACGAGAGCACTGTAATTAAAATAACTAATTAATGCTATATAAATAAAAATGTGTTCACTGTACCTCTGATTTCCAAATCTCTTTTTACAAACAGGGCATACATTAAGCTCAGTAATTAGGACATGTTGGCTTTGCAATGCCAATTTCATCTCCTGACATCTTAGGTGCTCTGCATACAGCAAGCCTTTCATTAACTGGATGCCTCTTCTCTCTTGAATAACTTTTTGAAGAGCAACAGACAAAAAGGTTAAAATGCGAGATACTGGAATGCTATCTGGTAGTATAGCTAAAGCTTCAAGAGGGTTAAGACGTGAAGCATGTTCATCGAGTAGCTGCAAAGCAAGTTCTAAGTCAGGTTGCGCGGTTTTAGGTGATAACGTTAATCCAGGAAGGGCTAATGGGCAACTGTTAGGGTCTAGGATAAGTTTTATGAGAGATACATATACCTGAAAATAATAATAATAATTTCAATCATCTATTAGTAATTAAATGAGTATAACTTACACTTTGGCTTCCAGGTAATTTTTTTTCGTAAACCTTTTTACAATACTCAGTCGCTTTCTGTATGTTTCCCAACGCTCTCACATAAATTGCAAGAGCTTGTTCATGTTTGCCCAATCGCCCTAAAATAACTGCTCTCTCCTCTAGTAGACTATCAGTCGGAAAATTACTTAAAATATTCTCTGCAGTATACTGAGTGCTGTTCTCTAAAAATTGTAGCAATTTTTTCTGAGTATGCTCAGAGGCAGCGTGACTTTCCGTCAAAATCTTTTCACGGTATTGATGAACAAGAGCATTGTGGAAGAGCGGGTTGGTGTTTTCCCAAGTGTGGACGACATGTTCAAGGTATGGAATAACCACAGTTTTATGTGATTTCAAAAGGAAATCCAGTACACGTGGACGTGGTAAAGCTTCAACTTCAGGAATGTCTTCTATGAAGATCTGTAGTAAAACGAAAAGTTAAAACTATTGAAATAATTCAAAAGCAGTATTACTTTCAAGCCTTCCTCTGGGGAATCTGCTAGCACCCAATCTGCAAACTCCAGGATTAATCCCATATTGTCGGAACCCAGATGTTGCAAATATCCCACAGTTCTTTCTATGCTTCTTTCAGATTGTAATAGCTCTAATGCTCTTCTATGCTGACCCTTTGTTTGGTATAATATAATGAGTTCATTGTGCTTTCCCATCTTTTTCAGTATCTTCTCCGTTTCTTGTAGATGACAGTGGTTTAAACGCAACAAAGGTGCTACCAGTGCATCATTGGTTTGTAGGTAGCATTTTAATAATGTTGTGTCAATTATTTGCAGTAACTGATTGTTAGATTTGCTGGTAGTGCGTTCATTCAAGTGTCCCCTTGCATTAATATTAGCCTGAAATAACTTATCTACAATACTCTCTAATATTATTACTTATAGTTTTCCATACCTGAATATCAGATGACTGCAATCTATGTCTCATTTCTGTTAAGTAATAAATGAGAGCCAATCTGCTAGTTTCCAGTTCTTTTTCTGTTAAATCTCTGACCGGTTCAGGCACTTCACCACCTTGCTGCTGAGGCAGTAAGTCTGGAAACAGTCTTATAACATCATAAGCATCAGTGCCGAGTTTTAAAAACTCCTTCATACTCTCATGGAACTGTTTACGGTGGAATAAATCATAGGCTAGTAATGTTTGTATATGGTGGATTTTTTCCGTCTTTTCCTCATTTGATTCATTGGAAATTTGCTAAGAAATAAAATTTATACAAAGTGAAAATTTGGTGTAAAGAAAGACTTACTGTCAGCTTCAAAGCGAGTTGAAATTGCTTGCTATCTACAAGAACTTTACGCTGCTTTGCAACATCTACAGCTTGAAGGCACCATATCTGTGTTAAAGAAGCTGCATATAATATCCCTTGTTTTGCCGATATGATAAATCGCACTTTCGGGAGCTCAGTAAGTATTTGAATGGAACCACTTGGCTCTAAAGTTAAAACCTAGAGACAACAAAAAACTTATATAGTGCTGAAAAATCACCCGTACATATAATTACCTCTATGCTATCTGTAAGAACACCCAAAAAGTATGGCTCATCCCAAGCAAGAGTTGTCGGAACATCTGACCATTTAAGGGCTTTATTCCCTTCGGTCTCTCCTTTAACATTGACAAGAACTGTCTGGGATTCTCGACAAAGAGCGAAAGTACTATCAGATACACGTATTATGCATGGGTCATTCGATCTAGTACTACTCGTAGGAAATAAGTCTGTACGTTTTCCATTCAGCTATATAAATATCAGATAGAATTAAGAAACCAAATTATTTTTTACAATACCTTTGATATCTAGTACTTATGAAATACTAGTGTACATTGGCATAAAAACCTAAATATATGATAACTTTGGCAAGGGAGCGCAAATAAGGTAATGATTATTATGTAAAACAAAAGGCAAGATTGAACATTATTATAAATTGTTTTATATAATGTTGAAAGATTTATGTGATACATTCCTTGCATTTTATTTGTTAACATATTCAATTTACTGATTTCTTTAAAACCCAATTGGTAATATATTGTACAGCTTTAAGTGAAGCATCACAGATTCAGGCTTATAGAACTCTGCAGCAAAATTAAATATCTATTGATGTTGTTGTGTACTATAGCAATTAAATATGTGAGTGTATTTGAGTGCTACAGTAACAAAATTGATTGCCAAATGAATGCATATATCTTTACAGTTAGAATTTTCTAACATAATACATACTTCTAGTAAGGCATATTCTCCTCTATAACCAACACAAATAGTCTCTTGGCACCAGACCATAGAACGGGGGATATCAGTCAAACTAATGTCTTCAGTTAGCATCATGAATTCATTGTTCTTCCAGTAATAAAGTTGTATCTTACGTTTTACTGCTACAGCCATGCGTACAACTATGCTAACATCACCAGTCATAGACGTTGGTTTCTGAAAAAGTGAAGCGAAATAATAAATGGTTGTATTTGTAGCAAATACATACCTCAACGTTAATAGCAAAAAATGTTGCACCTTTAGATTTGTGAACTTGATGAATTGTTAAAAAATTTGTTGCATTCAAATCGTGTACCTGGACACAGTTGTCTGAAAAATTAAAGTTGTATTTCGAGTTTTATATAGATAACTAGATTACACACCTGTTAGACTTATGAGTAAATTATGATCAGATATTACTTCAAGCTGCTGAATAGGTTTCTTGCTAAAGGCTTTATTACAACGCATTAATTGCACCTGATATTTATCATCGGTTTTGACCAGTTCATACATACACAAGGTCCCTTGTCTTGTACCAACCAGAAAATTATTTTCTAAAAAGATAATTTAGTATAACATTAGGCTAAGAAATAGGTAAACACCAGAAATTACCATGAGCAGCCAAACATTCCACTTGGTTGGTCAGCTTGAGAAGAGGACTAACTGTGTAAGCCTCATGCATGTTGGAAGATTTTTAATTTTCTTCAGTCACTGCAGAATAATGCTAAATCATCTTTTGTTAGTTTGGTTTTCCTAGTAGGTCTCTTATCTGTATCATTCCTAATAAACATAAATATTGGTTGCAAACACATCGTAGATAATTTGAAATAGCTGAAGGGTTAATTGATAAAAGGGAAACAGACTTGTCCAGATATCATTGCATTTCTGTTTTTAACGAATATATTAAAATTTTAAACATAAACAAACCGGAACAAGATGCCCCTTACCTCTGGTAACTAGTTCAGGGTCGTTTGGAGTTAATTTATAAACGCAGAGAAGCTGTATTAATGATTTAGAACTTTTAAAAAGGTATTAATGAACTACAGTTGTTATTTTTGTGCAAAATTTCTGTACACAAATATAGGTAATTACATCAAAAACAGGTTTCAAGGACTTCTGCAGAACGCCGAACATGTAAAGTGTCAGTATTTAATGTCAGTCGTGATTCAAGTAATTTATTGTCCCATGTGATAATAATTCCGTTATAGGAACAATTAAATGCAATAATTTAATCATCTATTTTAATGTAAAACGAAATATGCGACATTTTGAATTTTCAACAGCTCGAATTGTTTATTCACATTGTACAGTAATGGACCGCAAGATTACTCGATGATAAGGAGTGGTTTGTGGTCTGAACTTTATCATGAAATCATATTATTATTTTATAGGGTTTGTGTTTTATTTTGACACATCCTAACATATTTTGACATAGCAATTGAAATGGGCGATTAATTTGTAGTTGTTTTTGTGATTAAACAGAGAACTTGTAGTTTTGCGCTCTTCTAGTTCTATTTTCTATCTGCTTTTTTAATTTAGTACACAACAAACAAGGGTTCCACAAGAAAATTCAACATGTAGCACCCATTGTGTTATGTTAAGAAAGGTATCTCATGGTTCAAGGAGAAAATTAAAGTAATTTGACAAGCGATAATACATTAGTCATCCGTTCAGGAAAATAAATGATCAATAAGGAAAATCGAGAACGAATATTATGGCGAAGAATCCCCAGGAGGTGGTGTTCGAAGGGTGGCTCACTAAGTCACCTCCTACCAAAAGAATTTGGAGGGCTGTAAGTATCATTATCTGTTTTAATCATTATCTCAAATTAATGATTCATACTAAGGATAATGAAGGTAAACAATTAACATTATGTTTATAGAGATGGAGACGAAGGTGGTTCCTTTTGACAACTTCTGGCGAATTACCTGGGCAGTATTTTTTAACTTACTACACTGATAGAAATTGCCGTAAACTTAAAGGTGTTATAGACCTAGATCATTGTGAACAAGTCGATTTGGGCCTTAAACTAGATGAGCGCAAATTAAAATTTGATTACGTTTTTGATATTAAAACTCCAACACGTACTTATTATTTGGCTGCAGATACAGAAAATGAAATGAAGTCCTGGGTGAATTGTATATGTAAAGTATGTGGTTTGAAATCTACAAGCGATGACAAAGAAGGTAAGAAATTAACTCTCTAAATGATACAATTTGTTTTTTTCCTATTAACCTTTCTAGGTCTATTCATTAATTAATACTCCCCATATTTATTTTTAGTGAGAATTTCTCATGGACCAGATGTTGAAATTACCGAAGAAGTCTCTGAAAATCAAAGACCATTAAACAATTTTAACGAAACCCCTCCTACCTCCCCTGTCAGTACTAGTCCTTATATTCCTATATCAGAATGCATCACGGGTAAATCACCGGTTTTTGACCCAAAGGATTTCAAAACCCTTTTAGAGTACAATAGGAAAAATGCTGTCTTCAAACCAGAGCAGCACATAAACGATAGTTATGAGTTACCTCAAAAGCACAACTTGAATTATATGAATTTGCAGGATCCTAGGTTTTATGATTGTCCTAGGAAGTTAGCTCCAGGTGTGTACAGACAAGATACTGTTATGTCGGAAAAGAATCATTCACCGTTGCAGAGCCCTACTGATTCTGATAGTGTCTTTAATGACGAGGAATGGGTGCACAATAGCTCAGCCGAATTGAGTAAGTAATTACCCCTGTACACTTTATTTATGAGATAAAAGTGACACGTTTCATAATTCTAATATTAAACAAAAATCAGATTATAATCTATTCAATAAGTATGTGGTTTCTTCAAAATATCAGACACATTTTGAATAAAGAGTTTTTAATTCGTTAGTTACAGTAGTGCCATAATTTGGTATAATGTACCCGATTGAATTTTTTTTTAATTGAATCAGTTCCAAAAATTTTCAGTAGCATAACTTTAATACTGTCAACATTCTTATTATTCATTAATTGTACTACATCATAAAAGAAAAATAATTTTTAGAAAATGAGTATGTTTCATTTTGCTTCTTTCCACAGATACTTTTAGCTCTTGCAACTCTAATCGCTTCTGTTCATTAACCCTTTAATACCTCTGTTAAAGCTCCTATACATAATTCTAGCAAATCATCAGTATGTAAGCTGTTTTGAAAATGTTTAATTTTAAAACCTTATATTTTACTTCCAATACATATTTTTAATCTTATTTTTCAAACAAAATATTCCCTTCACAAACGTTTCAATACTCAATACACTCAATACTTTCCCTTCGATGTCAGTTAATACAAAAATTGATGTAATTAGAGCAAAATATTGGAAACTGGCCTGGTGTCAAAATTTTATTTGTTGTGAGTCGAAACGATTCAACTTCAAATGATGAATCTCCAGGACTGTACCACTTACTTCCACTATAGTACTAATTTTTTTATTTATAATTAGATAAATCAAAGAATACTAGACCTTCAGACAGTTCTGCAGATGAACATCTGGTGGCTACACAAAAATTTACCAAAGTTGCACCGGTTGCAGTTGTTCCACCACCCAGACCTCCGAAGCCCCCTCAAAAACTTGGGCCTTCATATTTGAATCTAACAGCAAAAACTAAGTAAGTGTTGAAATTCATTGGTATGTGGTTCGCTGTATGAAAAAGGGAGGAATTTTATTACTTTCAATAAATACAAAGATCTTATTAAAAACTATTAAAAATATTAAAAACTAACAGAACAATATATTACATCGAATATAAAAATATATGATAAATGTGATTACTGAAAAAAAAATCACACTAGTAAATTGCCATTTATGGCCTAAAACCTTCTTTTCTGTCGTCTACTCTACTTTTCAATAAGTTATGTGTGCTTTTAGTTTAGAGCAAAAAATAAGTATTGCAATAATAACATTCTGTTTGCCTAGAAATCGATCCATTTTTTTCTATTAGTAGGTCTAATCAGCTTTAGATTTGGTATTATACTCATGTGTTGAAACATCTGTAGTACATTTATATCTTTTTGGGTGTGTATAAATCTGTTTCTAGTGTCCTAGGCAATGTGAGAATTTTCAACTTTGTAAATACCCATTTACCATTTCTTTTACCAAATAATCATTTCTCTGTGTCTTCTGTAATGACAGAGATGTTGAGGACGGAGACAAAGTAAATAAAGAGAGTCCACACCAAGGTCAAAAAATCCTTACTGATGACATGTATGATTTTCCTCGGTCACATCAAATTGAGAACGAGGGTACTGGTCGACGTAAGCACTACTACAGCAATGCAGCTCCAGTCCCCTGCATAGAAGGCAACATCTTCCGTTACGATGTTTCTCCAAAACCCGGGACCAGTAATACGGTATAACATTATAATCTTAATGGTGAATTCCAATTTCAGTAAATTTATAAATCATTTCAGGTGTTCCGTTACGATATAGATGAACCTGCGCAAGATGTTGAGCCACCGTCTCCGGCTCATTCACAGTCTTCTTCCACACCTGCTTATTCCAATTTACCATCTCCATTATTAGCTTATACACAGCTCATGCCGCCTCCTGCTGTTAACAGGGAGTTAAAACCTAAAAGAAAACTTAGTGACTCACATTCAATTTCATCAAATCCAGAACCACCTTCCCCTCGAAACACTGCTTCGGCAGCTGCTCCATCTGTGGATAGGAAACTAAAACCACCAACACCTTTACAGGTAAAATACACTGAACTGTCACATGTACATGTAGTTTGAATAAAAACCTCTGTATAAAGAGATAATTAATTACATGTAACTTTTAATTCAGGAGTTGTTCTTTGTGACACATCTAAATTTTTTTATTGAGAGATGTTGTAAATTTGTTCCAGGAGGCTCACATGAGAAAACATTTCGCTACTGATGAAGATCACTTTCACCGCAGGCAACGTGCTGCTCTCAGTCCTACTCCACCTAGTCTCGGCCGGTCGCACGACAGCTTGCTAACTCAGACGGAAAATGAAGAAGTTTACCATTATTTAACGGGCAAAATGCAATACCTCGACTTGGATTTAGAATCTCCAAGCTCAAATTATATTGGCGGGGAGAAGAAATCCCCTCCGGTAAAGGCTCAAGGAGATACAGTGTATAAACAAGTAGATTTTATGAAAACGATGGCACTTAACATCACTAAAGAGTGGTTAGACAAAAATCGGCATGAACAAGAAGAACGAAGTAAGAAAAAATAGAATGTTACAATTACTAGTGATTAATTTGTCTATAGCAATTACTGTCGTATTCAAAAATGCTTTGATAGCACAGTATGCTTCACTGTATTGTCATCACCAATGTCATGGAATAAGATATCACAAAAAAATAGCACTACCTCAGAGTTGCGATATAGTCTTTGAAAATATATAGTATTACAAAATGTTTCTGTACTGTAAAATAATTGATCTAAACATGAAATGGAAGCCTCAAATGATTCTATCTCTTACTGATACCACCTGTACCACTTTTGCTACAGATATTGTTCAAAGTCTTCTGATTTTTTACCTAGATTAAACTTCAGAAATAATTACTTAAATTGAAGGAACACAAAGGCTACTCATTATTTGAAAGTTTTGATTGCTTACTAGAATTAATTAATCTAGGGCGGCTCGTCCATATAAGCAGTCGGTTGCATGCAACCAGTTACATTCAACCGATTTCATGAAACCAGTCGCGTCATTTTACGTCCATTTGTGCAACCTATTTGCAGTTTAGTTTGAATGATGTCCGATGAAGATGTAGTTGTGGGTGCCTTGTATTTAAGAAGAAGGAAAACCTGGGTTTCTGGGTTCATCCTGATTTCAAGAAAAAATACAAGAAAGGGTTCTCTGTAATAGCAGAAGAGATACAAGACCCAGTCAAATTCCAACAAATGTATAAGCAGGGATATTTCTATATTTCCTGCACTAGAGCATTACTTGAAGTTTGCTCGTCAGTCGACAAACCTCTAGGCATTCTTTCATGAATTATTGTACTGCAAAACTACTTTAAAAATGTACCTACGATCTAGTACGAACCGCTTCAGCATAAAGATCGCACGCGACCGACAGGTTTGGTTTCTTAAGATCGGTTTCGTATAGGTTGCGTCGCAAATAGGTTGCAGTCGCGCAAGTGGACCGACTTATGTTGCGTAATTAGAAAAATTGCGTTCGCGACTGGTGTCATGGTTGCATGCAACTGGTTTCATGGTTTTTGTTGCGTAAATGGACGAGCCGCCGAAGAGATTGAAGACTGGTTATTAATTGTGAATAACTCAACTATCTGTTGTAAGGAATATTACCTTACTGTATCAAATGATAAGTGCAAATGATTTAACATATGTTTCATTCGCAAATTAGTGAGTAGTACTGGTTGTACAAGAAGTCATTTGTACCTAAGGCAAGATTTACAATAATTTTTGCTGAATTTGTGAAAAACGATTTAATTTCTGTATTATAATTTATGTTGTGGATAAAAACAGTTTGTAGTGTTTGTTAATCCTATTTCATTTTAGATCAACATTTTACGAACATGATTATTTTTGTATATTATATATAAAAGTACAAAAAATAATCTATTAGTTGTATCAAGGAAAGTGCCTCACAGCATTTAATATTCATAATTGTAGAGAGACTTATACTAGGCATTATTTCAGTATTAACGCCAGAAGTGTATTGATAATTAAAGACAGTAAAAAAATTCATTATTTGAAGTGCCTCTAGCCAGTAAATAGAACAAGAACATATCAGATTAAATAATGAAAATGTTTTCACCAAATTCGTAATACTAAGAAAAATATTCACTCATAAATTGTACACTAAGCTTGTTACAGTTTTTCTGAAACGATTAAATTTATAGCTTTAAATTTTTATAAGTGGCCATTTTTATATTTTTTAAGTGGTACCCATTTGTATATTAAATTTTATTAATTAATTAATATTTTTTATACTGTATTATTGGTATTGTTAGTGATAATCATTATATATTTGAAAAAAGATTTTAACAATGTTATTTACTGTATTATTATAAAATAAAGAGATGAGTGATCAGTTTATTTTTATTACTGTGTACTAACTTCACCTTTATTTATTAGATTAAATTAAAGCTGAAACAAGTGATTTAAAAAAAATTACCAGAAAAACTAGGCTTGCTCAGCACAGCTAATATATGTATTCGTTGAGATAATTTAAATAGGTTGTTTTATAAGTTGTCGCACGCTATGTATTAAGTAGAGGGTTCCATTTTTACACATCGGTCGATTTCTCAAATCGGAAATTACACGATTTTTGGGAAACTTGCCGACATGTTTCAAAATAGAATCAAAACTAAGTTACACTAGTTAACTGAGTTAAGTTTGGTTGCACACCAATAGAACGTTCTATAATTTTTTTAAGCTAATAACTTCTAAATGTGCATATATAAAAGTTCTCAAAGTAGTAATTTTATTACAATAGCGGGAACTTTTCAAATTAAGCTGTCAAGAGTAAGCTTTTGATTGGGTGTTGAGATAAGGCGGCAGATTCTGTCAAAATTTTTTGTTCCGTGACCATGAGACATGAGACATCAATTTTATTTTAATGTTTAGCGTCGGTTGTTTAGTCGTTTTACTGACGAATTTAATATTTCTGTTATTTAATAGCTGTAATGTGATATTTAAATTATTCTTCGATTTGTAATTAATGTGCATTAAAATGTACAATCGTCAATACGTACAAATTTAGCCATATTGGTACATTTGTAATTTTTTCCGTTAATACCGGCACCCAATAGAGGTTAAGATGGGGGAAGAGTCTTACCAAGAAAGCTTTTCTACTATAAAGGAGCGAATGTTGAAGACAAAGTAAGTGCTATTCATATATCCGCTTTAAAATTACCCGTTATATTTCCACTGGTGTGAATTGTTGATTGCCATTTTAATTTTATCCATGCAGGACCCTTGGAGGTTATGCACATTTTAAATATGAATATTAAATAACATGTTTAGTTTAATAACAACCTACTATAAAGATCAATCATACTGTTGTTCTAGTATTTTTCAAATTTAGAACATAGTGGACGCTCACATATAGAGCAAAATATGATTTAGTGGTTTTACTCATATTAAAAGTAAAAAAATACAGAAACTGCAATCACCACTGTTGGATATACATACATAAATATTTAATAAAAAAACTGGTTACTAAACCATAGACAAATTATGCGGCCCACTGTAATTCCCCATTGTCAAGTGTGCGACTCAAATGCTGCAACGGAGAAAGACCATTTTGCAGCCCTTTTTTTACGTGTTTCATAAACTGTGAATTAAGTTAGTTTTGTTAAACGCTTTCAAACGGAATAGACGTGAGTCCCTTTCGCTCTGCTTTGTATTTATGGTTTCATATTCCTACAGGCTATGGGCCTAGTGCGCTTCCACTGCGCATATAATTAGTGAACTTGAGGTGAAGTAAAGACAAAAACAATGAAAGTGAAAAGCTAATGAAATATTCAACGGTTTTTTGTGAAAAATATAGTGTATGAAAGTTTCGCATCAAATTACTGCTAAGTGAACTACGTGCGCTTTATGTTATTGAGAATGAACCACCATTGGAGCCAGACGCTGATTGGATATAATAAAGTTTGATCGCCAAGGGTATTATTGTTGAGTACCTACTTATGAAATTTACGAATGAAGAAGCATACCGACACAACTTGCTTTATGAACAAAATTACTTAGTTTTATGTCCTGACAGTTCTTTATTACATTTTAAGTGGTTTAAAGAAATAGTTGAATTAACTGCAGCGGATGCGAAACTTGACAAAATGGACAAGATTTCCCATATACTACTACTCATCTTACCGCCATCATATAAAGGAATCATTACTACACTTAAAACGCTTGGTAAAGAAAATCTAAACCTGACGTTTGTTGGACCAGGCAGTAAAATTAAAGGGAGAAACATCAACTGCTATCAAGATTCTTCCAAACAATTAAAGTTTATCTAGTGAGAAAGACACAAACAACAAAAAACTAAAGTACTGTGCGAAACATCCGAAGAAGAAAATTTTTCTAAATAAATCATACCACAAATATTCATCTATATCCTGTGACCACTGCGGAAGAAGGAACTATGTCAAAAGGGCCTGCTACTATACAGTCAACGACAAGATGAGTGTAACCGACCGGTTCTAAGGGACAGAGACTAAGCCAGGAAGTTTTGTTTTTGTGCTAGCGAGACTTGAGACAATCGATGCTTAAGTAACCAAATCGTGTTTTTGCTAGATTCCGGAGCAACAGACCGCATCGTTGATAGAAGAGATGTGTTCTCGACCTACACTGAGTACACCACACTGCTAGAAGTTGGAGTCACCAAGAGCGGAGCCTTAGTTCTTGTCCTGGGAAAATGAGGCATCAAAATCGCTACAAACATTCAAAGGAGTGTAGTACTCTCCTGAAGTTCCACACAACTGAGGAACAATTGCTATTAACTGGTAAAAGTATGAATAATTTGTTTGAAGTTATTTTCTTTGTTTGTAAATCGAAAAGTAAAATTAAGAATATAGATAATTCAAATTACAAGTTGTGGCATGAACGTTACGACATTTCATTAAACAAATTTTGAAAAGTTATAGAAGATAACTCCTTTATTCAAAAAATAATAATAGGCTCCTGATTATAGTCACTTAGATATATCTGGTCCATACCTAAGAACTGTTGATAAAAATTATTTTGTCACTTTCATTGATGATTACATCTATTATACTGTCAGTTATTCAATGAATAACAGGGAAGAACTTTCCAGGATGTTTAAAGATGATGTAACCAAAGATAAAACATTTAAATTTAAATGTTGTTTCAAAAAATTTCCAATGCCGCGGGGAAAGGCTGTTTTTTATGTGGTATATTTTATAAAGACTATGAATTAAGTTAGTTTTGTTAAACGTTTTGAAACAGAATAAATGTGTGCCTTTTTCGCTGTCTTTTATTTATGCCTCCACATTCCTACAAACACAAAATGTATGTTCTAAATTCTTTTCTAGTATTCCACTTCAATATCATCAGCACATATTGTTGGTCAATAAATGAAAATTATATAAGAGGTTTATGCACACATTTTTTACCTGTTTTACCTGTTCTATATACATATGTAATGTTTTTTAATAAAATTTAATGTTTATTTTATTTTTGTAGTGAAATAATTATGATGGTTAAAAATACATGTAGTAAATACCAAAAAGTACTTGACACATGTAAGAAAATGAAACAAGAACTTTCGGAAAATGGACTAAAAATGCACGAACTTACCTTGGACAACGATCGTTTGAGTGTGTTGCTGCAAAAGGCAAAGTTATTAAATGAGAAGTTAGAAACCGAAAATAAATCCTTATCGGCAGATAAATCAGCTTTGGGGGAAGGTTACAATAAGTATATGGTTCAGTCACAAATTGCCATAAGGGATTTGGAAAATAAACTCCAGACTTCTGCTACTGTACCTGTATTAAAACCTGTTCAGAAGAAAGTTTTTAAAACCAAGGCGGATAGTGAGAAAACGATTAGGACTCTGGAACGGCAGGTAAATGCCTTTTTTCCATTTATTTATAGCCGAGTCAAATCCAGATGATGGTCTCATCAGGCACTAATTGGATTTGATCCTGATTTAACATATTAAAAATGTCGATTCATTATTATGAGGATGGTCCGAAGAATTTGTAGTTCTTATGAGTGCTGTTAGTTTATACTTATTAATGATAGCAGAATCATATTATTTCAATAGTGGGATTATCAGGTTACTACTATTTTAATAATTTGAGAAAAAAATTGAATTACATATACCATCTTTCAATTTGATATAGCTGTTGTAAGTCATAATATGAAACCAATTACTGAACCTGGCCCAAGGTTGAATCAGAATTAGTGGAACTCTCAGTAATCAAATTGTTTATGAATAATCATCTGATTGTATGAGTTATTTTAATGGCCGATGTTTTATTGAAATTACGCGTATTAGTGCTTAGTCAAATCATTGTTTCACAAATTTAGCACTATTGGACTTAACCATAATTTTTGTATACCTATAAAATAATACCTGCTAGGCTATGAATGTTCAAATGGTGATTTAAGGAAGTTTCTTTAAAATATCCTGGATAAATGTGGATGCTTTGGATATTCACTGGTCCAAACATATTAAGCCAAATGATATGTTCAAAAAATTAACGTCCATTCAAATAGTTCAGTTTATATATTTTCATTTCATAACATTTTCAGCCCATCCTCGTGATTTTTTTATGAGTTCATATTCACATCTGGGTATTTATTTTGTAATGTTAAATTCATTTTGTAGATACGGTCCCTAAATACTTTGTTACGAAGGGAAACTGAGAAAACAAAAAGTTTTGCACATAGATACGAACTACTGACAGCAAGACTTAAAATCGATGCCGAATTTTCTAAAACAGAAAATGTATCTGGTCCCTCTGTAAACAACATAGGAGTACAGACAGAGAATGGTAAGGAAAATGTAAAAAGCCCTAATGTAATAGAAATAGGGGTGCAAACAGAGAACTCTGAAAACTGTGATAATTGTTCCGTTAATAATATTTTGGAAGAATTCAAGTCTTATCCTTCATTGTTGTCTCCTATGTCAGATGATAATAGCATAGTCGATTTAAATGTAGTTGCTCCTGATAATACCGAACATAACTACGCTGACACTTCAAGTTTTTGTCCTGATAACTTGCCTTCACCTTCTAGAAACCAAGATTTGGAAGAAGTAGAAGAAGTAGTAATTGTTCCTAAAAGATCTAAAACCCGAAGCGTTTCTTCAAGACGTAATGGTTTATTTGAAATGAAATACATGCGTTTAAAGAATCGACTCAAAATGTTCACAAAGAATCTGCATTTAAGATACCAAAGAAACCTTTTAGAAGGTTTAAGGGGGCTGCAGAAACATAGAATTAATTATTCCAAAAACACAAAAAGAAGAAAAAGGTTACCAGAAAGTATATCTCGTACTCAAAATATGAATGCTACTACATCTAAATTTGAAAGGCCTCAAAATGTAATTTTAGGCAGTAGTTCACAAAATCATTATGAATTTGATAATCCATTATATGGTTCATCAAACTACCATCCCACTACAAAATCTGAGTATAAAATACCCGGAGAGACAGATGCGGACATTTTAAAACAACACAAATCATTTGAAACAGCTTTAAATTTCTCAAGACTTGACAGATTTACATCAAATCTTAATATGCCAGATTCTGCTGTTGCTGCTAGTAATACACTGAACAATTATGAAGAAGAAGCATTTCTAAATAGATTGGTTGATTTGGTCAGCCAGAGGTTACAAAAGGAAGGATTTCAAAAAAAGGACCCTGGCAACAAAACTGTTGACATTTCAGAACCAGCTTTCAGATCAAATGAAGGTTCTCAAAAAGATACTACTTTGCAATCGGCTACTGTAGAAGTTGCTACTGATACACACATGGATCCCTGCACCTCAAGTCAAAATACAACATGTGAGTCCAGCACTGATATCACAGAAAGCGCAGATCATCAAGAGAAAACTGAATTGGACGTAATTTTAAAGGAAACAGAGAAGATCAAGGAGTATCAGCCATTAGTCATAGTGCCATTATCAGATACCCACAATAAGATGTCAATAATAATGAATGGAGAAGATGTTCATTTAAAATCGCTAGACGAATTGGATAACACTAACAAACCCAGTAGGAAGTTTTCATATTCTGGAAACTCCCAGGAAGGCAACACACTCTCTGAACGCATAAAAAAATCACAAGAAACATTACCTCAACATCGACCTTCTTTATCAATCATATGGATACCAGACCCTGATTTAGGGTTTATTTCAGCATTAAACCTCGTTGAAAACTCTAAACTGGAGTTCCCTAAATCAGAAGCGGACATTCAAGTCGTACAAACAAAGGACTATTTTAATGCAATACATAAACCGAGAATTAAGATTCTAGATATTACTGTTGTAATACCATTCAATTCTACCATTAATAAACCTGATGTGCAGCTTTGCAACAACTCTCAGAAAAACTACAATATAACTAATAATCCAGACAAATTTATAAAAGCTGTCCTTCAACATCGATGCTTTTTCTCAATCTTACAGGTACTTCATTTTCATTTACGATCTGTTGAATTTGAATTATTCATCAAGTTTAACCAAGTAAAATCGACTCCTAAATTAAAAGGAAAGTTTCAATCTGCTGTACAAAAACAAATCAGTGCTTACAAGTACTACAAAAAGTCTGAAACCATGACTGTAGAAAATACTTATTTGAAAATGATTTTGGATTACTTTGGCATATACGTTGAGGGATGTCTGACTTTCGAAGCGCCTCTGACCGAAAACAATTTATATGACAATACTAAAACATTACCAAAAAGGGCCCTCAAACGTCGATGTTCTTCACCAGTTTCAGAGGCGCCAGTTTGCGATTCAATATTTATGTCGTGTATAAATCTGTCTAAAAGAGTCAAATTGTATTTTGGTGACTCAAAAACACCTATTCATACCAGTGTTCCCGCAGACAAAGAATCTAATTATAAGCAAGATTATAATCCAGAAAGTAAGATTCTATTAGATAATGTAAAACCATTGAGTCTAACTGAAAATTCAGAAAATCTGTTGGAAAATGACTACAAAAGTCAACCTTCTGTACTAATTATAGACACAATGGACTCTCAGTCAGAAGTAAACATTCAAGCCAATGTACGAACGCAAGTCGCTTCTAGTGACAAGCACGATTCAGAGAATATAATTACGACTGTAGAAGGTGCAGATTTGGAACTGACAAAGAAATTGGATAACACTGACGATCTAACTGAGGGTACAAAAGAAATGCGAGATGAGGTTTCCAGATGTCACTGCTCTTTACCAACTACAAAAACAGTGGAGTGTAATTCGGAATTTACTTCAATTCCAAATTTTAATAAAAAGTCCGACCTGAAGTTTTCTAAATCAAATGTACACTTACAATTACCTGTACAAACAAAAGATTATTCTAATGATAAAGACGATAATAATGGCGTTAAGACTGTAACAGATGTTTTGGAACCTAGGAAAGACTTAAATGATGATTACAGAATTAATGGGAACCTTTTGGCATTGGCAAAGTTTCTGAACGACAATCTATCTACAAATACAAGAAAATTGCCGCAAATGGTTTCACAGTATCAGTGCCCCTTGCCAATTTCGCGTAGCAAACCAGAATTAAAAAGTTATGAATTGAAAACAAACTTTCAATCTGATGTACAAACACAGGACAATTATAAGTTCTATGAAGAATCTGTAATAATAACTGCAGAAAATACTGATTTAAAACCGATGAAGGGGTTGAGTAATGATTACAAACACTTTGGGAAACTTTCTGATTTTAAACATTCTATGAGAGAAAACGAACTACCTAACATTACCGAAAAATTGCCAGAAAAGACCCTCAAACGTCAATATTCCTCACTCGTTTCAGAGGCATCAGACTTATGTCCAGAATTTGTGTCATGTAGAAATCTGACTAAGAAACTAAAATTGGAGTTACCTGAATCTAAGACAACTATTCAAACCAATATTTTAACCGAGAAAGAATCAAATTATGAGCATGATGAAAAACTGGACAATAAGATTCTAGAAGATGTAAAACTGTTTAATTTTACGAATAGTGAACCTGATGGGCAACCTTCAGCATTTAACACATCTCGAAAAGACAATAAACTATTAAAGAATGATTTATCATTTTCAAGCAACGAAGTTAAGCTCGATACTAGCGATTTAGTAGAATTTGGCAATCCTGACGAAGAGTACATAATACCATATCTAGAAATTGACTTGCCCCTCTTAAGTCCTATGAGTCCCCAGCGTGATGAAGACGATGTAGAAAATTGCTCAGAAGCAAGCGTCAAAATAATACCAAATAAAAATAAAGAAACAATAGACATTGATGAGAGTACTTCACCACCAAAACGTAAATCATCCTCCAAACCCATTAAACAGAAAAAACCTCCAAAAACTCATTTACAGCGAAATTTAAGGCAGATTGTTGAATTCAAGAAAAGAATGCTTTTTCCTCTTTCTCAAAATCTCTGTGGAAAGTTAAAGAATAGTCAGAATACCAACAAAATCCATCCCGGAAAAAGACAAGTCATTAAAACATCTACTCAGGTCAAAAATCCAACATTTATTTCAAATCTCCACATTCAAAGAAATGAGGAAAAGAATGTTATTGATCAACAATGTGCTGCTCCTACGAATTCACAGGCAATATCCGAAAAGCATATTCAAGATACAAATTTACCATCCACTTCCTTAAATGTTTGTAATCGAATGAAGAAAAGAAAAAAGGTTACAAAAAAAGTTGCTTCCATAGCAAATTCTGAAATGGAGACGTCTGAGAAAAATCCTGAATTAATATTATTGAACAATAGTAAAGGTGGTAGTGAAAATTTAGACATTCTCTCCCAGATAATGAGTGAAATGGATAGAGATAAACCAAAATTGTTAAAACCAACTAGAGAAAATAGGTTATATATGTGCGTAGATGACAGTACATACAAAAGACACATGTTGGATTTGATGGCGATTTTAAGAGAAAAGGCAGAAATTACAGAAGATTTACATCCCAATTGGTACGAAGATCGGGTCAAACCTGGCAAAAAATGGTTCGTCAATCAATTATCACGTAAGTAATTTATTAGTTATAACAGGGAAAGATTTATCTTTCAACAAGTTTTCTTTTAGCTCATATGAAGGAATTGCTAACAAGACTTATGAAAGCGGAAACACCTTCAATACAGGACGATATTGTTGTTGAATTTGGACACTTGGCTGTTGGCGATGTGGTCGAGTATGTTATTGCCGAACATTAAATATTTTTTTTGCATAATTTTTTTTCCAGAATGATGCTTCAGAGATTATTAACAAACCATAATTATCAATTAGCTGCCACTTCTAAGTCACAAGTTTTGACTCCAGTGCAAGACCGTTTTCTCAATTTAATGGTTCAGCTTGAGAAGAAATTTAGATCAAACATTGGGCAGGCTTTTCTGGAAAAAGTAGAAACAGAAATGTGGAATGGAAGATGTCGTTTAAAGTCTGTTGTATCAATTACTAGATTGTATACTACTGTGTGCAGGCTGAGAGGAGAAGTAGCCAGGATAAGAAATTATTTTTGTACATCATTTCTGAAAACCAGTATATTATGTATACCTTTAATGTACACGGTGCTCACAACTTGGCCAGATGTGTTTCCAAAGGAGCCAGAAAGCGAAAGTAAGCGATAAAAAACAAGTACCGAAAAAATTCTTAATACCTATATATTTTTTAGATTTTTCTCCTTCCAAAGTAATTGTATACACAGTTCACCAACAAAAGGTTGAGGCTTGCATAAAAGTCAGTTTGCAAGGGTTAAAAAGTTTGTTAAGCACCTATTATCAGTACAATAATGTGGATACCTGGGATGGCGAAAGAATGTGTGAAGATTTATTCAGGGATTATTATAGTAAGTATTACTTGTATTTTTAATATCACTTACAATGTGTTAAATTTTTTACATTTCCAGATCAGCCTACTTTGTCTAAAGAATACGCACTTCAGGTATTTTTCAAAAACCAACCAGCGAAATTTTTGAGTTGCAAACTTGAGCAAATTTTTAAGCCACTTGTCTACAGAATTTCAAATCCTGAACACCTTTCCAAAATAATCCTGCTAATGGGAAGACTGTGTAAAATCTCCAAGAATCGTTTAACATGCCGACAAAATTCAGAACTTTGCCTGTGGTTACTGAAATATGTGACCGGTAAGAATTTTTAATTTTGTTAGTAGCCATATTTATTTCATAAAAATGTTTCGTGATTTTTTAAAATGAATTTATTGATTTACAGATACAACGCCACCAATAGTCAAAATGAGTATCCAGTTGTGTGTGGAAGTTCTTATGAGGTGCAAGTCAAAGAAATAACAGGACGACATTTATGCCTTGCAGAACTATGGTGTAAATCAAACGTCAGTTATTAGTGCCAAAAAACGATCACCAAAGTCATGAACAGGTTTTATAACTTGAATGTTGAGCTCAAAATGCCTTGTAATTCATTTGGTATCATCAATTTGTAATTGTTTTTGATAATTTCAGCTCTAAATTTTTGTAATAAACAAGTAAAAAATAATTTGGTTTGATTTTTTTCACTGCCCGAGGGTTTGCCATAAAATATGTATCATTTGAACATTCTTGATTTCTTAATTACACCAATGATCTACTCTTGAAGTTTTATTACAACTATATAGTGGAATGGCTCTAAAATCAAACTAGGGAGGATTTCTTTGTATTAAGTAATGAGTTTGTCTTCCGTTATATTTTTTGAAAACTAAATTACAATAGGCCTGTAAGATGAAACTATCTTCAACTTCACAAAAACAATCTTATAGTCAAATCAAATTTATTAAACCATCATTCTGGATAAGTAACAGAAAAGTGATTATGCACATCATAAAAAAAACAAAAGTATGAAAGTATTGATAATCAGTAATCATCTCCCCTGGAAACGACTTCCTTGCAAGTCGGACGCAGCATAATTGTATGTTCAAACTGGGCTGTGTAGCAGCCCTTGATGTCGCACAATGGAGGGTAGTCATCGACTATTCTTTTGTCGCACAGGTCTTTCAGGGCCATTTGGTATTTTGTAGCACCAACACGATCCAGCCACCGTTTGCAGAACGCCAATGTTCCAAAGTTCTTATGTATCACATTTAAGAGGGCTTTTGAAGACTGCAAACTAAAAATAATTTCATTAGGTTTTGGCAAATGTAATTAAAACTCTTTTACCGCAGTGGTGTATAGGGAACATCAAAATTCTTCATATAATGTGAGCACTCCATGTCATCATGTACAACCCCTTTACCCGTTGAACCAAATGTTTCAATAGCATAAAACTCATTCTCCTCCATAACCGTTGCTTCTCCACCTTTTACTATTGGCACAGTCTTACCAGCATGAATTCCTACAAACATAGTGTAAAATGATGGATAAATAAATGAACAATTTATTACTGTATGGCGAAATAGAATGGCCATTGAGGTTTCGAATGGATTTAATAGGATAAGTTTTTCCATCTAATTCAATCTCATACGATTCCATTACTTCTTGAATTTGGGCACCGATTTCACACAATTGAACATCAATACCTTTAAAAAGAAAAGATTATTATCAGAATTAAGCTTGTAGTTAGAATCTTACCAGCTACTTTAATTCCTGTATTTGTCGCATCTCTGACTGCTTCTACCAATTTATCATATTTCGGATTAAAGGTATGTGTAAAAGCACAATCGATAATCCTTCCATTAATGTGTGTACCAAAATCTATTTTGACCACATCATCATATTCAAAAACCGTCTTATCTCCAGCATTTGGAGTATAATGGGCAGCACAGTGATTTTTGGAACATCCCGTAGGAAAAGCGAGACCTGCTTTTAGGCCATTCTCGGCAATAAGTTTGCGAGCAGTATTTTCAAGCTCTTCGCAGATTTCAATCATTGTCATACCAGGTTTGATCCACTTCTGGATGTACTGACGTGTCTAAAAATGACAAGCTAATAAAAACAAACAATACCTTGATTAGATTCTAATAAATTCAGTTCCTTATGTAAGGTCTATCTTGGTAATATGAATGACATTTCAGTTGTAAGAAGTGCCAGTCATATCTGATACATATATGTATGGATTAATGGTTGGTGCATACATTATGGTTAAAAAAGGGTGCTTAATGATAAAGGTTTCTGTTAAGTCAACCTATAATTCTATCGATCTACACAAAAGGTCACACCTCATTCCATATATAACACCAACTTATGACACAAATATTACAATGTGCATTTCAACTTGTAGTAGATAGGGTCCGATTAAGTATGAAACATGTCCACAATTGATCGCCATGACTGCTGGCACACTATTTTTCTTTCAATAAATTTTCCCGCAATAATTGTGCAAATTTGTTGATCGATGTCTTGAATGATTCGTCTAATTCTATCTTTCAGTTCAAGTATTGTTATTGGGTGATCGGAATATGCATGACACTACAAAAAAGCCATTAGATCAAATAGTCTCAATGTGAACATGCATGCTCTACTGGCTTAAGTTCTTAACAAATGTGCGAAATTATTGAGAAATTTAAAGAAAAGAGCAGTTGTTTGGGCCATTTGATAGGCATTCTGTTTCATACTTAATCGGATCTCATGTACTACAAGTTGAAACACTCCCGTTTTCTAAATCATATGCATTTTATCTAAGAAGCATGAACCAACCACAAGAGCTGATACTCTATAAGTAAAATATTACTCCCTCATAATGCTCCTTAAATTCATCTCTACAACAGCAGAGTTTATGAGGGAAGAGTTTTAGCTCTTTATATCTGGTGTGTTAATCCCAGATGAATTTGGACTTTTTAATTTAAATATAAGTATAACAAATGAACTGTCCTTTGGTCATTAAGTATTAAGCTGAATTACATGTACTGCTTTCAGTTAACTATGTCTTTGTTAATTTTATTGTAAACAACTTGACTGCTTCATCATTTTAAAACGTGATAAGAATGCTATGAAATAAATGATTCAACCTGTCTGTGAGCTTCAGCAGCAAGTCGCACTTCGTTGTAAATATCATTGTGCATGCGGTCCATGGCTCGTTTCTCTTCGGAGGAGAATCTGTCCTTAGCTTTGCGATCATCTTTACCGACAGGGTACTCCTGGATTTCTCCAATAGGGAAGACACCGTCAGGATACAAATCGACAATGGGTATGCTGGGAGGGTTAGTCTGTTGAATTTTACCACCCTTCTTCCTGTTCCTTTTCTTCTTCTTTTTCTCCCCTTCGACTTCTACGTCGGGGGTTTCGGTCCCCGGTATCTCTTCTACAGCTTCTTTTACGTTCACCTCTTCGTTATTCACCGCTTCGCCGTTCGCTTCTACTTTCGGAAGCAAAGACAAGATAAAATTATCAACTGAGGGAGGTCATTACAATCATCATGATTACAATAAATTACCTACCAGGTTTTTTCTTCTTTTTCTTGTTCTTCTTTTTTTTGATGACTTCGGGGTTGACATCGCCGCCCTCGTTCTCGTCCTCTACCCCATTTTCTATATCACGTTTCTCTGAAATATTCTCCTCGATTTCCGTCTTAACAGCAGCCATTTTTTTAATAAGTCACAGAACAATTTAGGATTTAGTTTTTGCGAGGGAGAAGTCTCGCTCAGAACACAGTCTGCTGCACAGTTCTACCAATATTACATAGGGTAACCTAAACCGCATGAAATCTCAAATTACCCTAGTTGGAATGAAAAGGGAAATTTGTTTAAACACGAGTTCTGAACATGTCCTTAATCTATTCTGGCCGAAGTACATATTATAGGCATTTAGTAGCGATGAATAAAACAGACAAAAAAAAGATTAATTACCAAAATCATTTGAAATCGTGAATCTCTGGTCCGAGAACGTACATCGATTAATTATTACCTACCCTCTATTTTGTACCGTTGCGACAGTTTGTTCTAGTGATATGAATAAGTTACGATTTTGGAAAAACTATACTTTAAATTTTAAATCGAACGTAGGTACTTACCTGAACACAAGATATATCAGATACATTCATTTAGCTTATACATTTTATCTGAAAATTTGTCTAATATCTAAGTTCAACTTACCGAAATAAACTCAAACGTTTGAATAAGAAGTTATGTCAAAATCTTTACACAGCAGAAGCTTTTAGTGACGCCACAAGTTATTAAGCTTATAGAGGGTATTACAGGGTCTTTCATTTAAACATGACACAACTGTTTTCAAATTTAATTGTCACCTATTTTGAATGGTCGTCTCTAGTAATTACTAATAATCTTTGACGTCACAGGAATAGAAGTTTCAACTCTGTACTTTGAGTCATTTTTCCGCATTTGACTTATTTTTCCCCGATTTTAATGGGTAGAAAATAATAAGGAGTTAACTCTACCGAATTTCCATACTACCTAAATATTTTGCTAAGAAAATATCTGTTTTGGCTTTGGCCGTCTAAACAATTGCTTTCAAAATTTGTAATTATTTATACATTACTTGGAAATGGTATGAGTTTCCAATTATTCAAAGCAAAAGTACAATTGTATCCCAGTCACTTTCGTACTTTTAATTTAAATTTTATTCTCTGGACGATTTACAACAGAGGAGGTGTTGTGAACGCAATCCGATTGTTTTTAGATTTTGCAGAATTCTTCAATAACGTCAGCAATCATGAGGGATTTACCATTGGAATCTAATGAAAATCCCAGCAGGTCACTGCAATTTATTTGTAGAAACGTGAAAATCAGACGAGGGAAAATCAATTATGGAGGTTTTTATTTAATTACACTTTAGTATATACTAAAAATAACCATCAATAGAGTTTAATGACAGCAAAGCGGTATATCAAAAATAAATAACAAATAGGTACAATAAGTATAAATATATATCTAAAGAATCATTTCCTTCATACTGGAGTTAGCCAATCAGTCCGCAGGTAATTATATTTATGCAGCTCCTGTAAATATTTATAGTAAGTTTAGGAATGAACTAGTACTTATATCGATAAAAAGACACTTTAAACATTGCGTTTTGTACACTGATACCTCTTCTTATCTTACCTTTGTACCGGCTTATTTGGATTTTGGTTACCGTTCGCTGTCGTTTTACTGTCTGTCTTCTTGGGCTTCTTTCTTTCCTCCTATTGAAAAATTTTAAATGTCGAATAATCAAAGAAATGCTACATTGTATATTTGCTTATCATATTGAACGTGCAGCTCAGCTGTTGACAACGAAAGAATCAACATCCGCAGCTGATATTAAGCCAGAAGTAAAAAATATTTGATTGAAATTCGCACAAAACAATTTACTGGATGAAGCATTAATTGTATCAAAATATTGACCTCGACTATTTCACCGATCTTGTACTTCTTGAAGTCTTTCATGGCGTCCCTGGAGTGTCCAGCTTTGTCGAACTCCTTCGTACAGTCCACGCCTGCCCATTCCGTAATGAGCTCACCCCCTCCAGGATGCTAGAAGGGAAGAACAGGACAATTTAATAACTATTAATAGCGTTTTTGCTATACCAAAAAGTTAATAGGTAAATAGACTTTAATTGTTTGAAAAAAAGATAATATTGGAAAGTCATATATGTATAAAATAGAGGTAAAGCGGTTTGCGGAAGAATTCCAAAAGTAAGTTGTCGATTGTAAAAATATCATTAATTTCTCTACAACAAAGATGACAGTCCAGTTTTTTTTGGATCAAAATATAATTGGTTTTCCGCAATCACCGACAATGATAACCTTTGTAAATTAAAATCGTTCAAAAGTCCTTGTATTTATTATTTACTAACACTCGCAGGAGTTGTTTATCAAATGACGGGGATTCCCTCATCACGGTTTTCCCCGATTACATGGCCAGCATTTCAACGAACTTTTAATGGTAGGCAGAAATACCCAGTGGTATTTCGTGATAAACCGTTGCGCATCTTAAATTATTTATATGACAATGTAATGATTGATACTTAACTGTGTCTACCTCAAAGAGAACGCCGTGACGGACTGATTAAATTTTTTCGATGTTATCTCTTAGTGGGCATTGTTTCCTAATTGAAATCTATTCATTACACCAGATTACCAACCAAGGAGAAATTTATAACTCATTTTAATGTATTTCGATACTACGAGAGATACGGTTAGTGATAAAATATCGACGACTGTTTATCATTACAAATCACAAAAATATTTCATATTCTTTGCGCAATGAATGGAATAAGTCATTCATAGTTATTTCCATGATTACGGTTATTGTTGTTATCGATGTATTTCGCAATGAATTACTAAATACATGTCATTATTTGATTTTATTCCCGAAAATTTATTAATGTTACATCAACTTGAAACCGCAAAACATTGAGAAAAATTGTTAATACAGTAAAACCTCTAATAACGAACACCTCCCAATAGCGGACTCCTCTACATAACGGACAGTTTTATATTTCCCGATCTTCTTAATAGGGATTTATACATATTAGCACCTCCCAATAGCGGACCCTCCAAATAACGGACACGGACAGTTAAAAACTACCATTTCCTATATAATTGGTAATAAAATTACCTCTTAACAACGGACAATAACTTTTGAAAACAAATGTATAAGAAATGTACCTCTAAATAGGAATTCCAATGTTAATAATCATCTCCTGGAATCCGTTTTACTAAACAGTTTAAATAACGGACACCTTTCATAATTGCATGTATAAACCCCTAAAATCTCTTAAAGAGGTGTTTAAATTTGCAATCATCCTATTCAGGAATTCCAGATATATTTCAGAATAAAGGGGTAGTCTTACGTTGATTCCGTGGTTTCTGGTAAACAAACTACTATATTGACAAATTTTTCAATAAGAAATATGTATATTGCAATTTGAAAATGTAGCATTTTGAATTACATTTGAGCACATATCAATATTTTTTTTATTTAATAGTTTCCTCTCAATAGCGGACACCTCCTTATAACGGACAAAATTGTGGTTCCTGGGACTGTCCGCTATATAGAGGTTTCACTGTAATTGGAGTTTCAGTGATATTTGGCATTATTATTGTGAATGAGCACTACTTGTATTGTGAAAGTGTGATGCTAGATCAGTTGTACATTATTTGAAAGGCGATCAATTCAAATTCATTAATCGAATAGAATAATCTAGTTGATAATAGCTTATAATGATCGAAACTTATGGAATTAGTTTGCTTCATAACACATATTTGTTATTAGTAATGCGGCAGTTGAACTATGGGTATTGTGTGTATTAACGTGTACCGTTGTAATAATCACTATGTAAATCGATATGCTTTTATTGTCACTGAATGTCTTTAGAGAGTTTTATTATATTTTGCAATTAAGGCGAATAGTTCGTTAATTTGTCATGTCAATATGCCATGTCGTAATTCTACAAAAATCAAACGACGATTTCGTTTGATTATACTCAAAAGTTTATGTTACACCTTATTAAATTACTAATTTTCCTTATCCTTACCTCTTCCAAATAATCAGTCACGTCGTAAACAGAGTCTTTGTAAATAATCCACACCTTGTCCGTGTCTTTTCCATTGTTCTTGGCGACTTCTTCCAAAGTATAATATTTCACTGCGTTTTCTTCGCTCATATCGAAAGGATACCCGTTTCTTCGTCAAACTTCTCTTTTTATAGCCACCCGATAGCACTTCGCGACTTTATAGAACCAAGATTTGCACTGCAAGCCGGCGATTCCGGTACTCTTACTTTTATATCGGCTCGGTGTACTGTATCGTAGTGCAGGGAAATTGATACGAGTTAAGATTGGAATCGTGCAAGGCTGCGTTTAAAATGATAACGTTTAAATGTGACTAACTACGTTTTAAAAGCTGAGTGATACTGTCCAAAGATGGCACTTAAGTTGACATATTGTTTTTAAGTTGTCGAAAATGAAGTAAAATAAATTAAAACTTCAAGAATGCTTTCGGCAGTCGTTTGAAGTAGCGATTGATATGTATCTAACGCATAAGTGATGGGTACTGGAATTAAAGCTCATGCCTTAACAAATGCTAATTTATTTTTTATTTGTCGTTTGTGCTCAGACAGGATTTATAATTCGTCTTTTGAAAATTACTTTACATTGAATGAATTTGAACCAAAATTTTAAAAAGAAGCTGCATGCATATGCATAATATCATATAAGTTTATAAATATGTATACAAACTATTAACATACTATTTATGAATAGTACTGCCTAACGCCATAAGATACAGCTACTTGTAATGTATTCAGGATTATTAGAACTCATGGTTACGTTATATTCATATTTAATATTAACATTATTTTTATCGACGTTCTAAATGGATTAACATTGTTATTATTACATTTAATTTATATTTTACTCGTGCTTGTCACCACTAATTTTACTTTACTGTAATACTTAGGTTAGGCCTTTAATCTTCCTCGGATAATAAACAATTAAAGATTATCTTTATGGAAAAAGATAGTTCTAAAGATATGGGATTTATCAAGACGTGACAGTTTTTATCTATGCTTATAGTACCAATTCTGAGACGACACTTGAATTATTACGAATCATTGTATGAATGTTATTTTTAATAATATGAAAATTACAAATTCAGAATGACGCAAAATAAAAATTATTTCCAATTACATATCTTGTTGGGGTACTGTTTTATTTTCATATTATTGTACAATATTGTACCTTGACAGCGCCACACAAGGATAGCTCAGCAGGAAACAAACCACTAACCGTTGCTAATTATTGCAGGTATGTCCAGAACAGAGAAAAGGACTGATAATTATGAAGTTTTGTTCGTAAAAGGTTGCCATAGGTGACTTTAGCATTGTCTCCTTTCACAAATCACGTTGGTTACAATTATGAAGGAGATGTCTTCCAGATGTAATTAAAATCAAACGAATTTACATGTAATTTGTGAGTTAAACATTCATGGTTTTCTTTATTATGCCGAATTGAAACAACTGTGTATATGAAGCGGCGGATGATGGTGCAACTACATTATTCTGGGAGTAAAATCGATTTTTACTTGCAAATTATGTTAAAAGCTGCGTTGAATCTCAATCGTAAATTGTTTTCATAATGCAAGTACTCCAATGGCGCGAAAAATACAAATACTGTTTAGCTGGAACATGTGCATACTTTTTGAAATACACCAGTAAAAACATGATTAACATGAATATGTTGATTGATTACGAAATTACAGTGTTTACACTGTAGAATCACAAATGATCACACAACAGAAACATGCACACAGGATGTAATTAAAAATTTGTAGAACTGATTTTGTTTCACGTCCTATACTTAACAGACGGAGAAAAATTATGATCAAATATTAGATCTTTGAATATTTGTAGTAACATAAGACGAAATAAAAGTTAAACACGATATTTTTATCGGTGTGGCTTATTTAAGAGGTGGAGTTGCTGAAGTTACATATCGCCGTGTTAAGGTAAAGAGTTTTATGCAGGTTTCAGAGCTACACTTTCCATAGGTACGATGGAAAATCGTGCTTTTCTCTATTTAGCTTATTTTTGTGTTAGCCTTACGCGTTTCATTCCTCGCAGAACATGGTAAGTCGGTAATTTATCCCCGTCCAGTTTTCGGCTGGGATAGTTTGAGCCGATTAAAGCGTTTATTCTTACCGCCGAGAGTCCGAAAAACGTTTAAATTATTCCTTCCACTTTTCGTGCGAAAATGCATTCCACGGCGTTCAAAGCTTTTTCCCCTTTCCGCCACTGTTTACCTTCAGATTTACATTAAATTTGTGCGTGCGAAGGCAGAGGTGGACGGATGGATGGTCGGTATGTGGATGGAAAAAATCATCTAAGTGCCCACATCGGGAGATCGGGGTATATCATCCACTTTTAGGATGTGTCTGAGCTGGGCTTTTACCGCGTAATTCCACGGCAAACATCAAACTGTGGCGCTGAATAGATATCCGAGTCGATTTTTGGAAGATATGTACATATTACATGCGGAGTGGCTGGATAAATTTCATTTTTGTTTGAAGATAGAATGAACCAAATTAACATATAAATGATACCAGTGCAACTTAATACGTTCCCATTTGATATTCGAGTTGTTTTTTTTGAGGGGTGCAATAATCGCATTCAATTAGCGTATTGCTATCGAGCTATAAACTGTAATTGGACGCATATGGTGTGAGTTTATTTGTATTGGTGGGGGCAGTTGTGGTTGTAACGTGTGCGTAGGAGAACGCATAAAATATCTATTATTACTATTATAAGACTTAGGTATAGTCTTTACGAGGCCAGTGTAACAACGGGCTGCCGACGAGAAAGGGGAACGTAAAGGAGCCGCCTCCATAGGCGCTCGGAATATTTTTTACTGACTTAGTCAGTAAAATTTCATAGAAAAATTTTACATGAATTGTAAAATAATTGAGTTTAAACATTAAATAATTAATCGTAATCTTCAGAAGAAGATTCGGAGCCGGGACGAATGACAATGGGGTTAGTAAGTGATAAAACGTGATATTCTTCCTCTTTTTTAATTACATGCGAAACGCAGTTTTGCCAAATTTGTTTGTAAAAATCATCCCTAAAGACGGTTTCAATGTTCTCAAAAACAATGTTAGTGAAAGTAGGACTGTGGATTGTTTTTAGTAAGCGATCCTTGACGTTAGCCCAAATTAATTCTATGGGATTAAAAATACAGTAGTGGGGAGGTAGTCGAAGAACGCAATGACCTTTATCCTCGGCAAGCTTATCAACAGCATACTCCTTTTTGAAAGTACCCGATTTAACAATGTCAAGAAGCTGTGTTTTTGTACGGAAGTTTGAAGCTATAGGAATATTTTTGCTGTGAAGAAATTCGATGATAAGTGATTCATGGGTGTCAAACCATGTTTCGTCTAAATATACTATGTTGCTCCCTGATTCCCGAAATGACCTAATTTGTCTCAAATAATCCTGACGCACAGCAACAATACGAGGTGACTCCACGATGACCATTCGAGAATCTCATTTTTTGTGTTTAAATCCGCAACTTAACAGAATTGACCTTAAAGTGTCTAAAGATTTATATTTATATTCCTCAAAAGACAGTAATTTTTGAAAAATTTATAGTAAAGTGGGCACCTCGTTTCTAGCATAAAAATCGTAAACGGTTCTGCGTATAACGTCTTTAGCAGCGTCATCTAATGCTTTGAACTTCTTTTGTTTACCTAATCTATTTTGATGATGATCTACAATTCCTCGCTGAATTATTTTATAAATTGAAGAATATGGAATTAATGTAAAGTCTGAAATTTCTAAAATTAAGCAGCGTACCGATTGTTCGGGGTGTCTTTGTTGGAGGCGCTTAAACATATTTAAAATTACTGTTTGTAATTGAGGATGTAGATCTTTATTTGCAAACTCCCAAGAAGGAGACGAGGAAGAGCAAGAGGGTTGAGTAGTCACGTTTTCCACATCAACTCGCAATTAATTATCATTATAAATATAAAAACGAACGGCAAATTATATAATTATGAAATTAACTTAAAAACAAACAAGATGCCTCTATAACCTGTCTCGGTGATGTAAACCGTGCCAACACTGGTAAAAGACTGAAGACACGTGTTCGAGACGTTCTAGGAAAGATCCAGTCGTCCAAAACGTTTATGAATCCACTACAGCACGAGCGAGAAGAGTAAACTATTGACAATATTTAGGCGTGTGACTTGCTCGGCGTGGAACGGGTGGGAGGATTCTACAGGACGAGTTCGCTAAATAACATATCATGTATCGAGCATGCCGTATATGTTGTTATTGATCGATACCCGTATAAGCTTGTGTATATGTTGGTTGTAACACTGGCTTGGTAAAGACTATAACTCCTAATATCATTAATAATAAAGCAATTGATTCACTTAGTTTAACTGAAGCATGAATAATTAATAATCTAGATATGTTCTTGATATCACTCCAAAACATGATACATATGAATCTTTAGTTATCTTCAGCTACGTATGTGTAATTTATTGTAACATTGTATGTTACATCTTAATAACCATCACAGTAAAAGAGCAACAAAAATGTAACAATGCTGAGAGTTAGAAAATTTATACGACGAGTCCAGGGAGGTGAAATACAGACCATATTAATAATTGTTAATAAACAAAGAGCCACAACTCCCATAAGTGACATAGACTGATTCATCTGCAAACCAATCAATTCCTAAAAGTTTCCATCATTTAAAATTCCATACATCCACCAAACAGAAGGCAACGTTTTACTCTCATTACCTTTTTCGTTGGTACGGTTTGAAGAGAATAATTTTGTTCCCCCTAAATACCTTTTGAATGTGTAATTTACTAACGGAACAGAAGCAGGTCAACTTCTTTCAACCTTTTTTAGTCTCTTCTGAAATAATTTCAATACGCCGACATGAAACATCTTTACGTCCAGATCATTTTCATTTAATTTTAAAATTACTAGTTTGCTAATACTTCCAGAATTAGCTGATAAATAATATTCGACGTCCTTAATCTGGCAGTGACGTTTAATTAAGCAACGTCTACGTCATTAAAATGAAACTTTCTAAGTATAAATAGTTCATTAAAAATTACCGCTATAAGTAGTTAGAGCTGGAATGAGACAACGAACTGTAGTTTAGTAACAGGCAAGGCATTTTATCAAGAGTAACATTTTTATCAATTAACTGTCGATTTGACCGTGTATTCCTAGAAACAACAAGACTTAAAAGTGATATAAGATTACTTGTGAAAATTTACAATAGAATAACCTATTTATCGCTAAGATTTAGTCAGTTTGCATAATATTGCAATATTTTGTAAAATACATTTCAGCAATGTCAAAATTGCAACATGATGGGTACGATGGCGACATTATGGTTCACCTCTTTTGCACTCTAAAATTATTTTCACATAAAATAAAGCTCAATACCCTGATTTTTATTCACAAGTTGTTTCAAGTAATTCAGGAGGTAGATATGTCTCATATAACAAAAATATATTTTGCAGGGTGCGAAATACAATTTCAAATTTTTTACTATCCTCTAGTAATTCCGCAAGTACATTTTCTCTCATTTCATTGGTTTTCTCTCCACAAATTCGAATAGATTGTTTAGCTATTCGCAAAGTTATTTCACTCGTAATGTTTCTCAGTACTTGTACAGCATGTGATATTAATGGAAATCAGATATTATTACCGATTTCATGAAAGACAGGTGAGCAATTCGAATTTTTATCAGACAGTTTTTATTGGTGTCAAACTGTTATGGTTTAACGTTAAAAATTTAATCCGTCTGGAATTACAATATGTGATTGTAGGCCTTACCTTACTTGTATTCAAAGAAACTACTCGTATGTGTAATTAATGTGTTGAAGTTATGAAAAACACATTTTTTTTTATTTAAGAGGAAGGTAAGTGGTATTAAGTACAAAATGTTCGTAAGTGAACATAAGTAATTAAGTCTGTATGAAGCCTTTCTCACTATTATGAAAATAATAAATGGGATTAAGTAATCAAGGATAAAATAACTACCTCCAAGATTGTGGTAAATGTGGTTAATTTGATCAAGTCTCCGATCGGCTTCTGAGAGGTTTTGGCAAACACCCCGTATGATTATTTAAACATTTCCGTCTCCTCCCTCGACGGTTTAATTTCAATCGATCGAAACAACTGGAATCGTAAATATTTAACGAAGTGTTATAGATAGATTTCCTCACATTGCACGATCGACTTTTCCAGTTTTATCGACGATAAGTAACACAAGTTGGGTAAAAATACTAAATCATTTACAAACAATGTGAAAGATTCTAATCCATTTTTTCACAAATATCGATCCATCGCTAATCGCATAATGCTCTCGGTACTGCAATCTTCCATTTAATTATGCCTTTAGGGACATATGGCAGCTCTGTTATTTGCTTTTCCCTAAATTGAGAAAATTTGTCATCATATCAAAACGACTTTTGTGATTAAGAGTGTCAACAGGTCGAAAGGATTGTTTATTCCGTGAAGCAGATACGATAGAGTGGGACTCGGGGGTTTCGTTGATTGAAAATAACGTTTCTAATGGTTTTGGTGATGAAACGCGATTTACTTAATACGAGTCTTCTCTAATCTATTATAAATTGTAATAAAGCGGAGCATATGTTGGGATTAGTTAATTAGGATATTAGCTAGGAATACGTTTATTGTGTTCCCCAAGTTTAAAGGGGGTACGTTTTACCTACATGTATACGTATGTATATAATAATTGTACTGTTAATGGTTTTTGGGTCGGTTCAAACTAGTTTATACATATACCGGCACTAATTTAATTCGAGGAGTAATGTTCTCAGTTCTCAATTACAGCTTTATGGAATTTTACTGATGTGAGTAATTCGTAGAAATAAACGAACATTTTGCGATATCATCGATGATAACGAAACTAATCTTGTCATGATGTTCCGAGGAGAAGAATTTCGTTTTATTTAGTTTGTAGCTGCTGCATTTCAAAAGAAAGAATAATACGTACTGCAATTAAATTATTACGAGAAAATATTTGCTCTGAAAATATTTTCTCAATTATTGATGTCGATAAAGTTGATATCGATTCCGAATAAACTTACGGATTGCGGAATGTTATATTTTTAATGAATTGCATTTAAATTGCCCGATGCAATCTTTAGAAAAGGATGCACTTGGTTAAATATTACCGGCGTTTCGGAACATGCTCTTTTTGAAATAAACCACACAGCATATTTATGGAATCTTTTCCTATATTACCTTAACAAATATTTGCCGAGATCCATCATTGACTATATCGAGATGATGAGGATTTATGCGCTGTTTACCAACGAGACTACTTAGATTGCTGAAGTTTCATATAAGTCCGAGGTTATTGAATTTTTGGGAGTGCACTGCATCTACCAGGTTTTCCATTTTGTTCCTTAAAGATAGAATTATTAATTATCGATGACGAGTGTTTGTACATACAGAAATGTTAACTCTCCTCTGAACATCTATCCGGGATTCGTTTCGTTGTAATGAAAAAGTTCATCCATGGCCTCCACGTCAGAATTTCATTTTTCGTAATGTCTGAGGATATTACATTACGGTCGTGTTGAGGAAAAACTATGTGAGGGAGAAATCGCCGACAAGGCGAGAAGCCCTCGACGTATAATTTCAGAAAATTTCATTATCGTGTAATTAAAGTGAGGGTGGGTATTCTTCTCAAATGTGATTTTTTTTTCGAGTGGACCTACGTGTCTTTTGTATGCAAAACATATCTCCTGCTGGTTTTTTGTTAGACGTTCCGCTGGCATTGTATATGTAAATAATTCATCAATATTTATATTCGACATTTGGATGAAAGCGCCGGGTCTCTTTGGAGGAGATGGCGGATTTGTCGTCCTTGTTTCAATTTCAACATATTCAACCCTTTGTCCACTTCCGGACATTTTTCACCCCTTCCGAGGAATTCATTTATATGTACGTTCTGAATCCTCAGAACTTGCACGGTGAATTAATCTGACTTTCAATTTGTTACCGCCCGAAGGGAGCGACGGGTTTTTTCTATAACCAGAATTCTAATAACGAACTGCGACTTTGGCGATTTTTTTCGTTCTCACTCTCGTTAACTTCTAATTATACTCACTCATAAGATGATATTGAAAGCAATATTCCCATAATCGCAATTTTGTTTTTCCAAGTATTTCATACCCTTAGAAACCAAATTTTAAAATTCATTCATTTTTCTCCTAGTTCGCTGCATTAAAAAACATCTTTAATTTCGCTGATTGCATCGAGAAATTAACTGTTAGTGGCGAAATTAAAATTTCACGAACTCTACCGATGTAGCATTTTTAATTTTGATTACTTCGTAATTCAACTAGCGCTGTACCTAATAACCCTGGAGGTTGATGGGGGACAACCGAAGGATCTGGATCTAAATTCTGGAAAATTTCGAGTGAAATCTAAAAATATCAAAACACCGTAAAGGTGAATTTTGCTCTCTTAAGTATGTATCTGGATGAGCCCAGAAAAAGTTAAGGAACTAAAGAAGCAATCGATGGAGATAGATTTTGTCTTCCTGGCAGATATCGAAAAAGAAAACGATTAATCGAGAATCTACCAAGGGAATATTTAAGTAATTTCAACAAACTCGGGAAAAGTTACATAAATTAAACAGTCTGCTGAAGGTTTTTAGAGATGAATTGAAGGGACCCTAGAAGAGTGATCCTTCAGCCTTGTTGGGAAAACGTATGAATACTAGATTTTATATTTACGAATCAATCACTGTCTTCGAATGTCGGATTTCGAAGTAATGGTATTGTTTGTACTTATCCTACATCGTTCCCATTTTTTTCTAGAGTGGATTACACATTACAAATTGATTAGCACATAAACCACCCCCATAACTCGTGACGTTCCTCTTGTACTCCGTACCATCCCACCCACGCCTTACATGACAGCTATCCCCTGAACATTTTCCATTTTCCGAAAGAGCACCATACTCTCCTCCTAAATCGGGGGAGGAAAAGGGGACTATCCACCTCTCCTCGCTCTCTAAGCGCGTATAAATGTTGGCACTTGGTGCGCGACTCGACCACTTTGCGCTCCCGCACCGTGGAAAACTCTTGGTTGGTTTTTGGGGAAAAAGTTTCTCCAAAGTTGCGACGTCCTCATCTTTGGGCAGTGTGCGCGGTTATTTTGAGATCTTTCTACCGCTTTTACGTAGATCTTTTGAAAATTAGAAGGTGAGTGTTTTCAGTTTTTAAATGTTCTGCAAACGTTGAATAATTCGAAATCTACTGAGCACTCAGTTTGATTTAAAAAGTGGGTAGTTCATGAGTTCATTGCGAGGCGATTAAATTCAAATGTTTTTATATAATCCTTCGATCCTTATGAAATATTCAACGTTTTAATTGTAATTTAATGTTTTTAAGTATAGAAATTTTACTGAACCACTGAAGGTGTGGTTTGCTTTCAACTATTGAGGAGTAGAATGTACTACCAGAGTTTTGAATTCGAAATTATTGAAGGCATGAATTCATGACTCACAGTATAAGCGTACATATTATACAGGTAACTTCCGACGGTTTCCCTCTGCATTTGTATTATATGAGTTATTACAAATTAATACTATTACCATTCGTGTGAATTTCGTGTGAAATAAAATAATCAAATCTGCCGTTCGTTCACCATAGTATAGTCTTTTTTGTCTGCGGCGGACTATACAAATGTAACATTAACTTAATGATATAAATAGTCTTTGTTTAATACCTACAATAACCCAATATCAAAAATATACCTTATTTGCTTAATTATTTAATACCAACAGAATAGCAAATTTTATAGAGAGCGACTTTCCGATACGAAATCAATTAGATACTACTTCATATTCAAAGTAAAACGTAAACACATCAATAACTAATCCTCCCTCATTCTCTACTCATCTATATTTATATAAACCACCGAATTTCTGTACTAAGGATCACTCGACAGCGACTAAATTATTAAGCAAAACTTCAAAGTTCAAGCTACCCGACCCAAACATCCCTAAAACAGTCCCCAGGAACCTCAAAAGAATAAAGCACATCTGCGGAACGTTTGTTAAAACGGTAAAAAAGAAGGAAGAGGTATAATTTACAAAACAAAGGACAACATGTTTGGTTTTTGATATATACGATAAATTCGTAGGTAGGTATCTACATATGTAGGGATATTTCATGCGAAAAGGAGACATTTTAATTAACGCAAATCCACAAAGAAGCTTTGACACCTATTTAGAATTTTAATTAACGATATCCCTAAATTTCAAGATCTTACCATGCCAATAAATCACTTGGAACAAATTTGTAAATTGCTTACTTTGCAGGTATTGAAAATGTCAAACTTCTTAAAATATTGCAGCAATATTTCAATTCCCCTTTTACTTTACTTTCACAGCATTTTACGACATGAAATACACACAACGAAAAACCGAGAGAGTTTTAAAATGTTTTTAAGCTTGTTCCAGACATAAAAAAATACAGGAGTTTAATTTTATAGGGTACGTGTGAAGTTATCACAGGTATTGTATTTTTTATCCTATTTAGCTCATCATGAAGTGGGTATGTTAATGGGTGAATTAATTGTAAACGACGTAACTTATCTGGAACTTTCCACCTAAGTTTATTAAACTACATTATCAAATGATGGCTTTATCCTTCTAAGAAACTGTGCGAACTCTACTTTAACAGTTGCGTTTCAGGCAAAGCTGCCGTAACCTGTTACTTTATCATTCTGTGTGAGCTTCAAGCCAACCTTGGTATACATTCACTGGTAATGCAGTTCTTTTAGGTGAACAGATCAAAGGAAGCAAACACTAGTCTAAAGCGAGTTACATCATTAATGGTAACGTAGAATCGATTGTATTTCATTCTGATGTAATAACAGATACGTTTCAATCTGATGTCAAATTGTTAATTTCATTAAATACATTTAATTAAATTTGAACAATCGAAGTTAATAATAATAATAATAATGGCCCAAAATCAATATTATTACTGTAGTATAATTTGTAATGACTGTAATGGTGTGTAATGTTTTTACATGAAATTTTAGTACGAGACTCATAAAATGGGTGAGTTTTAAAATTCTCTATGCTTATTTAAAATTATATCCAATTACTCTTGAAATACCGTTACAACTAATAAGCAAGTATCAGTTATTACGGTATCGTAAAATTCAAAATTAATTAATAAAATGTAATAGAAAAAGCCGCGTTACGCGTATATGTGTATTAAATTTAACCACAGCAGTTACTGCTATCGAGTTGGTGTTAATGGTGCTAACATTTCATTAAGTATCAATAAAATTATTATAGATGTTTCCATATCGTTATCTATGAACACGGCCCCATTGGGTTTATGGACAATAAAATTTTATCACAATTTTTATTGATTCAATGTATAGAAATGTATGTTTTGGTGCATACATATGTATATGCATAAAAATAGAGATCGGTATATTCACTGGGATGAAACCTCAAAACTTTATATAGTTCTACAACCGAAACGTCGGATTTAATTCAGTAGGTATTCTATTATAGTAATAGAATAGGAACGGTATTAAACTGCATTAAGGCTTGAATACCTTTGCTTTAGTTCTCTGCTTGGAAGAATTTTGAAGGTTTCATATTCTGTTACACACCAATTACTAATATGTGCGGAATCTGGCCTGATTAATTCCAAGGGAGTGAAGACGTATTATAAATAGACTACGAATAATTCCACAACTGAATGCTCGGAATGTCGACACGAGCTTAGGTCTAGTGTTTTACTTTTAATTCCACAGTTAGGATAGTTAAAGAAAATTCAATTATTCCTTCCATTTTTGAAAGAATGCAGTTTTTAATAAGGTTATTAAGCATTGTTATATGTGACTGTTCAGTTTATAAATGTTCACAATGCTTTTTTAAAAACGTATAATCTATGAATCATTTTTCAGGTTTATGCTCAGAACCATTTCACTACCAAATAGTGTTTTTCTTTAGTTATCCAAATTCAGGATAAGTGTACTAAAATTCCTGAACCAAATTTTGGAATAGTTTTTAATAAAAATTCTGAATATTATGTTACTTGGTTAAAGTCAAAAATGTTCATACTACTTGTATATATTCAACGCTGTTATATGGTGTTATCTTTCATAAATGCATTAGTTTTTTCAAATTAATGAAAGGTAATTCGTATTAATAAAATCAAAACATTTTACGGTGGTTTCAACGATATAGTTTCAACCAATTTGTAATGTTCGAAAAGTCTTGATTTTTCCATTGAGTTGAAGTGTCACAGGTCCAGCTAGTAATTTAAATGAGATATTACTAGAAATTACGTTACATAGGCTATTTCACCAGTTGTATTTGATGGAAATTCCACTAATTTTTGGCGGCAATTCGACCAAAGTCGTGACATTTCTCACGTGACATTTACGTAAAGAATTAGTGAATTTCTATCCAAAGGTATTAAGTCGCCTACGACTTATTTGATGAAGTCTCAATATTTGGTGAATACTCACCTTTCCAGTTTATGACTCAAAAGTACATCGATTTAGATTAAAAATATACTTCATGGTGACAATTAGGAATGGTATCTTAAACTTATATCGTCGTAATCAGTATCAGGAATCATAGTTACATAAAAAAAATTATTCATTGATGTAATTTAATGATATCAATTTAAGGTTATTAATTCGTATACACAAGAAATTTTATTGTCAATCCTTATACTCGTACTTCGAAGAGAATTAATACGCCTCGAAAATAATTGTTATTAAAATATATTTTATAAATATTGCAAGCGTAATATATAGTAGAGTGTACTTTAGTGGTACTATATGTTGTTTAAACCGAATATTACTATGTCAAATATGTTGTGATCTTAAAATTTGGAGTAATGCTTTGTTTAAATTGGAAAATTATTCCGAATTTAAATTCATATTGTATAATTCGCCATATTGCTTTCAAAATATCTAATTGACATTTCACTTTAATTACATGTAAGTTAAGTAAATTGAAAGCTCCAATTGGGTCGAGCAACTTATAGGGGTTAAAATGGAGTAATTTTGACCACTTGGTCACAATGTAACGTAGCCATATTACACCAATTAAAAAATTACATTTTTGTGTAAATTCACCACTTAATTAGTGAAACAGGAATCTTTAACTTATGTCACCTACTAGGTGGTGTTTGTGAAACCTATTGTCACATAGCAAAAATGTGACCTAATAGGTGAAATATGGAGCCGTACATATGTCACCAATTTGCTACCAGCAAGTATAGATCATAATGTATTAGATTACTACTAGAGTGGCTAATAGTATCACCTATTTGGTAATTATTTTCTTGTTGTGACCTGTTATAGTTTGTCAAAATAACCAGTGGAGTAATAAAACGATTATTTCGCCGATAATACCAGAGGCGTTCTTAAAGAAATGAACGGAAATTAATAAATGAGTTATAATCATATATGTAATGATAAGTTTGCCTAAAACCGTTATAATTGTTTTAATAAAAGGTAGGCATTACGACCGCGAATGTTATCAACTCAGAAACGCTTCCATTTTTACCTGATTTGTTGTTAACTTGTCATTAATATAATATATTGTAATATCGGAACTCGGTATTTAGTTATAATATTTTATGGTAATATTTTTTATATCTCTTATTTATAACGATGTGTTGGATTTTTGACGTCTATCTTGCAAATTTGTCGATTCAGATATTAGTGATCAAATCTTGAATTTTCATTAATTCATTCATCATTTTTTTATATTATTATGTATGGAGAGATTTGCATGTACTATTTTGTGAAATGTGAAAACTTGCATTACATAAAAATTTCAATTACTTTCACAACCAAATACTATCAACTTTTTTGTAGCTACATTGATTAATACACACTCATTGATTCTATTAATGTTCGGTCACTATTTTTAATTTTGTCAGATCAGGCAGTGGCTGTGAAGAGACATAATAAATATTTTTTACGCAACAGAGATCTTTATTATGTTTTCAAAGTTTGCCTTCCAAACTATTCCAAAAAGAGACCACAACGGATATTGTCATCTCGGCAATTCTAGGTATGTTAAGGGAACTGCAGCTGCGAATGCTTGCGGTAACATCTCGGGTGTTTATGTAAATAACATTGGTCCATTTATTTCATTTAAAATCAGTAGTCAGTCATCATTGCCTAGACATGCACGTGTGTTTAATTAGACAGTGACAGTTTGAATTTCAAAATAACGACCTGAGGAAACCATTAGTCCTGTGTGTGTACATAGTGGTATTTTTAAACTACGGAGATACGTTTTGGAGTATGGAGAATTTACCGGGACCATCGACACGCCCAAAATTAGCGCCATTCTTAGTCAATGAGAAAATTTTAATTTTGAATTGTTTCGATTCCACCAAGAATCAAAATCCCCATGCGAGTGTGGACACACACGATTTTTCCAGTTACCGACTATTGCGTATTTACTCATTTTACCAGACCGTACGCCAGAGAGTGAGTATTCCCTGTATGTTTACAATAGCCAGACGTACAATATTCGCACGTGTTTCGGGTGAGTCACTCAAAATACAAAGTGATTCCGTAAGGCAGCGTGTAAGACATTACAAAACTTCCAAAATTTAGAGGATGCCACCTTGTATCGGTTTTGCATTTATAATGAGATTTTATTACTCCATGGGTTATTTTGACAGACTATAGGTGGTCTTTTAATACTTAACATAATCTTGCGACTTTTTAGGAATATGTTTTCACAAAATTTTCGCGTCACTTGTTTGGTTACCTTGAACGACCTCACCTGATTCACTGAAATGTAACTGAATTTCTACATATATGGGTAAAATCAATTTTAACTTTGGTGAACATCTAAATTGAAAACTGGGGGTGTGATAGTGTCAAAATTTATAATATAGTCAACTTGACGTGTAACAATATCATTATTGCAGTTGCAACATTAGTAATCCTGCAGTCAAATTATAAATTTCCAAAATTAAAAACGTTGTTTTTCGTTGATTGAAGTTTGAATTCCTGCCTTCTCAAATGTGTTGAAATTAATTGAAAGCTACCCACAACACCGTAATGCATTTCCCAGTTCTGGGCCGCGTTAGATAAGACGTGACCAAATACGCTATCAAAGGGCACAATGTATTTACTTGATTTACATAATAGTTGTGGTGCGAGGCTTCCCCGTGGAGATTATAAACAAAGATGTCGGTATCCTCCTGCTAGTTTCGTGGAAAAATTTCGAAATTTATGTACGGTGGTAACTTCACGAGGATCCTTTGTAACGTAAATTAGTGGTCTCTTAATAGCCAGACGGGAGGACCACACTTCGGAACGGAGGTTTTGATGCATTACACGGAAAAGTTCGTCGCAGTAACTGTGCAGAAATTTAATTCGGAGCATATTTATTATGAAATATCGATCACTGCAGTCGACTGCGACCGAGGAAGTATCATGAAAGGGGAAAAGTTTCACCACGCGTATCTTTTTAAAGGGACAATTTTTTTTAACAAATTCATTAAACTCCCGAACTTGGCATATTAATTTTATTTTTTTCAAAGCCGTCGCTGACTACAGGTTGCGAATTTTAATGTGACAAAAAGAAGACTTTCACAATGTACAATGTTTTGAGCCTCCGTAGACTCGCTGCGAAGTCGACGTCACGAAGGGGGGAGAAATTAGGGGACGGCAGTTTTTCCCCCAGAAATTATTTTTAAAGGGCACTCTAAAGAAATGCTTGTTTTTGTAAGCTGAAAGAAATGATTGCGATGTAACCGGCATATTAACTACAAGGTCGTTAGTGATATCTATACGTAAATACCTCGCGACCCCTATTTATTGCTATCTAAACAACAATGCTAGTTTTGATTGAAAAATCAATCTGCTCGGCCATTACCTGGTCGATACCAAAAGACCAATAAATTTAATAGAAAAGGTAATTTTTCCTGAGTTGCCTGCGTATGAGTTTATTTGTGGCTGGTTCGAAAACGTCCCGACATTGAAATTCGAATTGAATTGAACAGTTTCGGAGTCATTTTCCGAATGTACGGTCGAGAACTAAGGTTTATTCCAGGATTAGGGATTAAGACTATGAGAACGTTATTTTATCAGTTGGGTCTTTTCGAAACACACACGTATTCGCTTTATTATCTTGTTGTACACACCAAAGGGATTTTTAGAACACATTTACCCCCGTGTTTTGTGTTTTTTGCCAGATTAAACTTGTTTGGGTAACAACTTCCCGGGAAATACTAGATGTCGGTGTGTTATTAAAATTCCCTCTTCCATTTTCGGAAATTGAAATGAACATACCTGAAAAGTGGTTAAAGTTGTTAAATGACAATTCTTTTGGTAATGCGAAGTAATGATCGTTTCGTATTAGGGAATAACATCAAAGCATCGCACCGAGACTTAATAAAGAGGACTTCAATCTAATATTATGAACAACGTTTCTCCATTTTGCTATATAACCACGACTGAAGCGAAATGACTTCTTAAAAACACTTTTACGTAAAAATATAAACTGCATAATTTCTACAACCTAAGTAATGAAGTATAAAGAAATCGTAAAATTTCGACCTTTATACGTCTGTTATCTGTAAAGTCAGACGGCGTTTCGATCGAAAATGGCAGGTATCAAAATTTTATGCTGCATAGGGACCGATAAGATATTTGTAATGCTTTTCGAAAAAGCATCAACTCTGTTCTAAAATAAAAGCAATACGTCTGGGATAGCGCTTTTTTATGTTGTCGTCTTATGGCATCCTCTTGGGGTCCATCTTGTTGACTTTATTGACGTGCCGAGGGCAAATGTTACCGCCTTGCAGGTTTTACACCTACGCAGTCATCACTCGAACTAATGAGGGAATATTTCTCACCTTAAAACATCTCAATCCGACAACAGCGATCTGCGTTAAGCTATCCGTTAGTGCTCCCCACTTTCCCGACAGGTAAAATTTAAAACGTCGATCACTCCAGCGTCTCTAGGAACCAATATTGTAAAACCTAGGAGACTGCCAATGCTTGATGGATCGAGATACATGAATTGGAAACGCGATACAACAGTAAACATGCACTGAAAGAATACTGGGATGTAACAAGCGACAACTGTTTCAAGCCTTTCAAAAGTTTAAGCTCATGTCATGTAACTATCGGATACAAGAAAATGGATGAATGGGGTGTCCGGTTTTTTGTGACCCATTGTTTTTTTTTTCATAAATCGATAGAGGGGAACATGGTGTATCCATCAAGACTATTTTGACGCCATAAAATTGAAAGGGCGCTTCAAGTTTCCAATTTGAAAACGTGATGACTCACCCGGTCATTTTTTGAATATTTTCGTGTATCGGCAACAGTGCACGCTGGGGTAATAAAAGTTTGTATCGACCCAGCGAACCCAGTTAGACAAATTAAACTTGTCAATTATCGTAGGAACGTAAAGACGATAGGAGAAAAGGCCGACTTGAAATACCTGTTGTCCTACGATCTCAAACAAACCTAAAAGACCGTTAGAATTCTGAAGTTTTATGTTTTAAGAACGTGCGAGAAGGTGATAGAAAGCATAACCTCATTGTTTTTTCGTCAAATGTGTGGTGTAGAGTGAATTTATGTGGATTAGCCACATAAAAGTCGCGGATCATTCCAAACTCCACCATAGACAGCTTGCTAGAATCAGCCTTTACGTAGCTAACTTCCATGATCTACACAATATCAGAGGAGTAATCATTACTATTACTGATGTGATTTATTTTAAGTAACATAATTATTACCTTCTCGTTGAAAACCGAAGTAAATATGCACCTAAAAGTGTAGATATAACTGTCGCCAGGAAATATACCATGAATGCAAAAAAAGGGGACGAATTTCACCAAAACAAATGACAAAGTTGAATTATGTTTGTGTTTACATTTTACCCACCTTGCAAGTTGCAAACGCTTTGATTGTTCCGTCATATTGTGCAGCATTGCCAGCTCATATATAAAAACAAATTTTCTAGGGAAATAACCGGATGAGTCATCACGTTTTCAAATTCAAAATTTGAAGCGCCCTTTCAATTTCTTGCCGTCAAAATGGTCTCGTTGGATACACCACGTTCCCCTCTATCGATTCATGGGAAAAAACACATAGGTCAGAAAAAACCGGACACCTCCATTAGTATTGTCATTAAATACGACACTGATCTATCATGGCGCTTATTTTAAAATACGTTCACGAAACATGTAGTAGTTATGAGAGTTTCCAGTAAATTACACTATTATTAACGAGAACCCTCCTAGTAAGTTCTTCGTATTGTCCTGTTGCGCAGATAGTCCAGTCATCTTAGGTTGAATTAGGTGAATATCTCGGAAAAACGACATACCCAGTATATTAACACGTAAATACTTCTATTTTGGCATCCTAAAACTTTCCTTAAAATTCACATATCACTGGATGGCCGCACGTTTTAACGTCGGGGCCAAAAATCACAAAAATCTTTTTTTTTCTATATTTTTTGTAAATATCTCGTTTTCTATGGATTTTACGCTATTTGTATTTATTATCAATATTGTACAAAATTAAATTCTCTACATCTTTTGTCTTTAACATTTCGTCATACCTCTAACTGTTTTTGAGATAGAGGGCGGAGAGCGCGCGATCAGAGAATCATGTGAGGTCATGGTAGTCCCGATCAAAAACTCGTAATATGAAGGTTATAAATTATTGCTAAATATTTAATTAGCATTTATTATTAACTTTTACATTAAATTCATTCCTTTGGTTACTTATCTATTTTTAATGAAGTGTCAATTTATTTCATAACACTTACCTGCCATGTAATTAAAAAATTGTTGAGGAAAAATACTTAAAACATATTTTAATTCTAATCTAATTTATACCAATGTAATGACTTTCTAAATAAATAAAAAAAAGAAATAAATTTTTAATTAATGTTTTTATTAAAAGTGTCATTTGATAGATTTAATATTTAAGAGTTTACGTATTTTAAACAAGATGTACTTGATTATTTTTTACTTCCAATGCAATTATTAGTGTAAATGAGAATATAATTAAAATGTAATTAAAGTATGCCTCTTAATAATTTTTCAATTACAGAAAGAGATTATGAGTGTTATTGAATTGATAAATTTTAGAATTATCAGAAAGAAATATTGAATTTAATGTAAAATTTAATAATAAATGATAATTATATATTTAGCAATAATTTATAACCTTAATATTACGAGTTTTTGATCGGCACTACCATGACCTCACAAGATTCTCTGATCGCGCGCTCTCCCCCTCTATCTCGAAAACAGTTAGAGGTATAAAGAAATGTTAAAGACAAAAGTTGTAGAGAATTTAATTCTGTACAATATATATAATAAATACAAATAGCGTAAAACCCATAGAATCGAGATATTTGCAAAAAATATAAAAAAAAACGATTTTTGTGACTTTTGACCCCGACTTTAAAACTTGCCAAAAATGCCAAAATAGAAGTTTTTACGTGTTAATATACTGGGTATGTCGATTTTCCTAAGTCAACATCCTATAATGACTGGACTAAGACGTTCTCAACGGTTTTAATTTTAGAAAGTCGAAAAATCAACCCGTCTGATGAATAAAGGTCCAACGTCACTTCACCGCCTACTGCTTTTATATACTTTATCCCGTAGGACGTGTCTCGAGCGGTTAATATGTTTCAGCTAATCTAATCATCACGTAATTGTAAAATAATTTATGGCGGTTAAATGACCATTGCAATAAATTGAATTAACTTACCTTTACCTGGTCGATGCAATTAAAAATGTTTCTTCTCCAAACGGTTTCCTCGGCCGATGACGGACACTCGTGGCTCGAAAAGTTGTCCCTTGGGAGTGACCACCACAATGACCATTACAGTGTTTCATTGCTGGTGGAGCTACTTTATTTCGAGATAAAAACTGACTTCGTTGTTAAAACGCCATGTTGTGTGATAAAGTATTTAAAATCGTGTTCGCAAGGAATAAATATCAGAATTTATAACAATTTTTACATAAGTCCTTTGCAAGGGGATAACCCACAACAACCATTAAATTTTAATGGCCTGTAATATACGAATTTACACTTCTTTGTGTAACGTGTAACACCTACTCCAAACTGTTGCTTCACGGATTATATCTAACCCGCCATTCGATGTTTGAGTGCTTTGTGGAAGAGTTTTCATTCGGTTCATTCATCCCATCATAATGCCGCGAAATGTTAAAATCTAAAACGAGACGCTCCTTTTCTTTCTGTTAAAGACCACTTAGAAAGGATTTGAAATACTGATAAATATGTATGGGCGAGACCTCCTTTTCGACGATTTTGGTTTATTCTTTTCGCGAATTGCGGTATAAATCAGATGTCCCGATTGAAAGTGGAACTCCATTGGAGGGGGAGGCGGAGGATGGCGGATTAAGCCCTAAATGAATTTTACGCGTCAGTAGGTCTTTGTGTTTGTATGAAAATTGGATCTTTTTATTGGATAATTTATAAGTGGTGGGATGTCAGGATTTAATGGAAATTAATGAAATAAAGAACCTGCAACTAGAATAAAGATTGGAAAATGTTTTAAATCGCTTCGACTTTATCTTGCGTCAAATCTGAGCTCGCAAATCTTCGAAACTTGTTAAATTAAAATTACACGGTTATATTCTCGAAACTTTTGAGTTAGAAATTTTCAACTTCTAAGAAGGAACGGACTTATTGAAAGGGGACGACGTTTTAAATATCAATGAGATTTTCCCGTTGTTCTATTCAATAAAGACAATCGTTTACCGGCGATGATTAAATGGTTTTCGAATTTGTCTTATCCCTTTGTTTATCTCGTATCACACCCTCTGTCCAACATCTGCGATCTGTCTTAATGTGTCACTACTAGGACGAGGCGTCTCACATTTCGAATGGAAATTTATGCAGATTGCTTGTTTGTTACCGTTCGAATTGAATGATACGCTTAAAATGCATAACTTCAAAACTTCGCACCGTGAACGATTCTTTCCTTAGGTAGGTATGCCTACGCACTCGTCGCAGTAGGAAAATCGGGAGTCTTAGGGATTTGTCAACGTATTGTCTCTCGGTCCGACGGAAAATTATTTTTTTCTGCTGTTTTTGTCAATCATTTCAAAGGATTCCGCCTATGCGGGTCATATTTTCCCCCTTCAACGTCGACCTTTACCCGAAAAGGATCGTCCTTCCATATAAATATTTGTTCGAGTCTAGGCAACTTATTATTTTTGTCGTATTATCGAAATAATATCTTAACATAGTTTGTTTGTCTATTCATTCATCTTTGCCGTCCGCATATATCATCGCAACCTTTGTAACCCACAATGACGATATTTTACAGAAAACTTAAGTAAATATGTAACTATGCGACAAGAATACCCTTCTGTGTACTAGCGATATGCTGTGCCTCTGTAAAATACGTTCGAATATTTCGAGAAAACCAACTTACTCGGGGTGTTTCGAATTGTTGTCGGAAACACGGAATACCTATAGAAGAATTAATAAAACTTGCGGTGCACGTCATCAAAATTTATGACGTCAGCACGTCGCCATGTTGCCACAACAATTTTTTTTATTTGACATGACTGTTGGTTTGGCTAATAAATTTATAACTGAAAAGTATACATTTTCTTCGTCCTTCAAGAATTTTGCTCTGAGATTATTGTGAAATTCTTAAATAATCAAAAATACATAGGTATTATTATACACCAATAATTAGGAATGAAAAGGAATCATAATGTGTTAGGATGAGTAAGTACATGGAATTTGCTCATTTAGTCAGTGTGACTTTATTAGTATTATTATACATTTACATTATACACTATTAGGCTATTATACAATTATTTACAAACAAAATAGATATTAGATATTAATTATATTAGAAATTATGAAATTCTTAATTGTTGATTTGTCCACATGTCCAAACAGTTATTGTTTGCATTTCCATCTCGACCTACGTGTTGGTTATAATAATTATTCGCCACGCCCCATATCAACTCGATTGGATTGAATATACAGTGATAGGGAGGAAGACGTAACACTATATGGCTATATTGTTCAGCCATCTGATCCGTTAGGTACTTTTTTCCGGTTTATTTCTAGAAAAAAAAATTATATAAACACAAAAGTTTCCATTTCATTTCTACTTACTGATTAACAATTTGAAGTAGTTCACTCTTCAACATTGTATTTTCAAATTGAAAGTTATGTCTTGTAAGCCAATCCTTTATAACAGGCTTTGTCGATCCACGTGTTGGAGCCTTATCTACCAATGTACTGTGGTATGATGCGTTGTCCATAATAATAACTGACGGTTCCTCCAAGTTTTTCAAAAGTTGATTCTCAAACAGCATTGTTAAAAATACTTTTAAAAATGTATTTTAAATACTTCTCTGGACAATGTATTTAAATACAAATAACAAGTATTTCGTTTTTGTGTTTAAACAGTATTTAAAGTTGTAAATTATTCTTAATTGCAGCAATGTTAAACATAATCCCAGGAAGCTTAGAATTCCTATTATTTTCTTCGTGAAATTGTTGAAATTATTCAATTTTTGAAATTTCTAAATCAATTTAAGAAAATGGAATCTAATTTCTAATGGAAACTTTCTAATGAAGTTTTAAAATCTTTGTTTTATTGCCCGAAGTTGTGAAGTTTTCAACTATTTTCAAAATATCTCAGTTATTTGTTTCGAAAAGTCTGAAATACATAGGCTGACCTTTATACACAACCTAAGCTTATGATTTTAACACTTAAAACAATCTCAAAAAGTGTTAGGAATTATTTTCTTTGCTTCATGAAATCGTAAAATTTTTGCAATTTTCCGAAATTTACCAACTACTTTGCAAACAAGTCTTTAGAAATTGAAGTGATACTTCAAAACACAACAGGCTAATGTAAGTTTCAAGCTTCTAAAAATTAATCCCAAGGCAAAGATGTCGACACATTAGACACTTTACTTTTTAACTTAATCTAACGAAGTAGCTAATTAAAAAACTTCATTAGTTACATTTTCAACTTCATATATGGCAGTTCAAGTTATTTGTGTTGCATTAGATTTGTCATAAGTTCTTTAGAAGCTCCTTAACTTCTTTTGAAACAACAACTTAAGTTTAAGATAACTGCAACTTCTTTAAAAATGTCGACAAGCTACTTAGTACTTTAAAAATTGTTTTACAATGTCACAACTTTTTTGAAAACTTTATGAATTGTACACCTTCGTTAAGATAATCGCACCTCCTTTAAAAATGTCGTAGGATCATTATAACTGTAAGAATTAGCTTCAAAATAAGCATGTAAGTACATAAACCAAAATGTAAATACAAATTAACAACCGGAAATATGCACAAAAAATGTACAAAAATGCGCATTTACAGTTACTGTAACAAAATAAAATAAATGTGAGAGGAATAATTTAGCAAATAATGGATCTTAACATTGCCCAAAAGTGTATTTGAACTACTGTATTTAAAATGTCATAAGAAATGTATTTTAAATACACAGTTAATGCAAATTAAGCTTATGTATTTAAATACATAAAAAGTATTTAAAATACATTTCTAAATATATGTATTTAAATACTTAACAACACTGTTCTCAAACCACAACAAAAAGTTGTTTTGCTTCATTTCCCCACGATAGTCACCTTTTGATTTAGAGGAAAACACTAATTCAGCTCCGGGAATGAAATCATTCTTGTTACCAGCATGAAGAATGATATGTCTGCAATAATAAATTACTATTAATTATTACTTGATGATTTATGATTATTGATGACTGATGATTTACATTCTTCAAAGAGCTTCATATTCTCAAGTTTTTGATGAATACTTTCAAGAGTACCTAACAGTTTTCTCTGAAATAATTACATTAAATTATCACTCATTGTACATTGTATATGGTGAATACAATCAACGATACAATGGTAAAAAACTTTCTTACTTCGTTCATACAGTTTGTAAATTTGATTGCGAATAGAGCCAAATATCAAGGTGATCTTGATTCGTGACTCGCTTGACATGTTGATGGTTTTCCTTCGGCGGCTTTAACACCACATCACTCTTCACTTTTTGCGAGATTCTACTCACAGTACACATACTGATCCTTCAGTGCAGCTGAAACAGGCTAAAAATATTTCCAATAAGGGCCATAGAAGCTTAATAACCAATAAGTATCAATACTTTACCTCTCTAACGCAGTTTAACGGCAATAAGGGACCTCCATGATCTCGTTCCAGTTCAAAGTAACTGATTAGAGACGAGACCAGTTGCCGACACCGACTATTCAATGGTTTAGGCATTTTATTGCAATTCCATACTATCGAAAACACTCAAACACGGATTTAATTTAAAATTATTTCGAAGTCTGCTTTTATAACCTCAAAATCATAACAACGAGTAACCGCGCCCACGGGTACTAACTTATATTTTATCGGCTAACATCCGACAGTATGCTATCTCTTTTCAACTGGGATAACAGTGCGCTCTGTTTAAAGTAAATTTTTATCTTATACCAACGGCATTGGCAATAATTTCGACGTCATTGATGACGGCACCGCAAGTTTTATTAATTCTTCTATACTCTGACGTTCAAGAGTATTTGATGAATACACTTCGAGTATCCGCCAGAACACGTGCCATCAACGATCGTAAGTCCTCAGAATTCATTTACAAAACTCTAGTTCGTTTCGACATAACTTTTAACATTCAAAATTTAAAGTTGTCGGCGCAGTAAATTCTTATTTCACCGCTAACCCTCTAATCTTAATAATCGTCGAGTTTATGTTTAATTCGAAACGACCGCAGCTGGTAACGGCCCGTAAAAAATACATCAAGACCAGTTAAGTTTGTTAAAAGTGTCGGTTTTCAATTATCTTTTTTTAGTCGTTTAATGTTGTCCTTAATGGAAAATATGAAGACTAATAGGCCGCAGCGCTTATAAAAATCCAACCGCTTTCTCTGGGACATTACGTGGTGGGGTAAATAAAATCTCTGATAACTCATACTAAAATTTACATGTTTGAAGCTTTTGTGGGTGCATATTGTGTCCTTAAATAGCGGAATAAAAGCGAAGCTCTAGTATTACTTTGAATCGCCCCTTTAGGTAAGGGTAGATTTCACTTCACCAGGAATGCTTTTGATCTTCAAACTTACCGGGAATTTCGTATTGAAATGCAACCTCTTGGAATTTCCAAGCTTCAGGCGAATGACTTATTTCGATCCCCCCAGTGTTTTCCCTCATACTCCAATTTTTCTTTTACATCGCTTATCGAAAGGGGATAATTTCTGCGGTCGAAAGCAAAATGTTTTAACAATCCCTGAAAGGGTTCCGCACTTTGTCAAAACGGGATTTCTAACGAGTCACTTAGAGGACATTTCAATGAAAACATGTAATTATTTCCCATCGCCTGAAAGCATTATTCACTTTCGTTTGTATGTAGGTATTTCAATGGAAAACTGCAATACACTTTGTTGAGGTTGTCGTAGGAATTTGCTCCCCCGGTGATCAGATCAGGATCAATATTTTTATCTCCTCCAGTCGCTACTCTCTTCGGTGATTTGACTGAATATCAGTTTCAACATGCTCAATATTCACTATAATTGCCTGGATTTATGAGTAATTATCGATCTATAATGTTGAGTAACATAATGATGTAAAGTATTATGCATTTTATAGAAATGAAACTATTTTGATGTTCAGCTGCCCACCGCTGTAAGTTCTAAATGAGTACATGTAATTAATTCGAGTCTAATTTCTGTAGGAACTCCATTTCATTTTAAAATTATGAGCGTTCAGGATGTTGCTTTCGCTAATGAATTTCGTACCTTAAACGTTAATTTTCATCTCGAAATTACAATTAGAAAGAATTAAAAACGGCAAATTTGTCGTTGTACCCTTGAAAAATTAGAATCATTATTCGAACATAAAATGTATAGTTAGCGTCATATTTATTTTCAAAGGATTTCCGAAATATTAGCTAATTTGGTAAAACATGTCCGGGGGAGTTGGTTTTGACGTCATTAATTGCCATAATGGTTTAATATTTAACGGATACACGTTGCCTCGGAGCCGAGATTGAATCAGGGGGGCCGAGATAAAATCGTATTTACATCGGCCTAGGTCACACAGGGTGTTTATATAGTAACCTTTTCCGCCCTCGTGGAATACATTTTCGAATATGTTCGAAGCAAAACTCTGTAAATAAGCCTCATTCTCGGCTTATTGCGTTTTCCAGCTCTTTTCCAATCTCGGTAAGCTCACCGGAAAGTTTACACTTATCGAGTAGCAAGAAGTTGTAAGTTTGTTATCATTTTTCCGATTGGAACGGAAATATTCCCTTTAAAATGTCTCCCTTCATTCGGTTTGACCGCAGATTATTTTTGAATGTACTAATGCAAGCATATGTATACCAGATTTAATCATTATCATTTCATTGACATTCCCGGTAAGTCCGCACACACATAATTCTGCCTCTTTCGAGATCCAAAGTTGAGAAAAGCGTTAAATCAATTAAAAGTTTTACAATTAGGTCACTTGAGAAGAAGTGTAGAATTTCTGATAACGTATTGAAACTGGAATTTCCGAGTGGCAATCACGTTACCCTCATCTTCACTTAGGAAAGTGTCAAAGTGATAAGCGTTCGATTTGTCTATAAATTGCAATTTCTGGAAGTTAAACAACAACAATGATGTAATCCAAACCTATGTACAAAGCGGAGATGTTTTAAATTCAATGTAGGTGTCACCGGTGCGGAATATATCGTATATCAAACAACATAAACACATATTGTGCAAGGAATTTAAGGTAAAATAGTGAAACTGCAGTAACCAGACAATGAGATTCGTCAAAAGGTTTCTCCTTTGAAATACCATTCCTATTCTAACTTAACTTTCAGCTGTATTGCGAGGCTTAATCCCGTGTTTTTTGTTTTTATTATTCAAATATTACGCAATACGAGAAGCTCGATGGAGATTTATATGCGCATATTTGTAAAAGTGATGATCCGTATATGTAGCAATAATCACCCTATTCAAATTCCATTCCGGAAACACAAACAAAAAGCACATATTCGGTAATTCGAATTGTAAAATGATATTAACATAAAAACGGATGGTACATTGTAGTAACATTAGGATATTTACGGTTAAAGTTATGGATTATTCAATAAAATTTATAACCGTAATACCAGTGGTTACGACAGAAATCACCTCGAGCCATCAATACGACATTCGTCAGTGGTAGTTTCAATATTCGCGTTTTCAATCCTAATTCAAATTTTCCCAGAAGTAATCCCGTCACGTAATCTGAGATGGATCCTTCTATAAAATACCGCACGACTCAAAAATGGATCCAGGTGTTATCGGCTATGACCAATAAAATGAGAAAATAAAAACCTACGTTGTAAAACGTTAATGTTCCTTTTTACGTTAACCTTTTTGTATCCATAAATTTCTTTCTGTCCTAACCAGTTGTAAAGTAAAAAAGTAAGCGAGTTGGATAATATATAGATGAAAATGTTTGTACTGTTATAAATTTCCTCCGAATAATATGAGCAGATCGCTTCGGTAGCGCAGCATAATTTTCGCGGCCAATTATGCGTTGAATGAGGTTTTTAATCAATTTCCAAACATTCTTATCGTCGAATTAATTTCGAAAGATTTACCTTTCGATTTTCCTCAAAATCCCTCCACTGATTTATTCCTCGTACAGCGGAGGAATCTTAGATTTAGAATCGTCTTATTTCACGAAGTCGAGGGAAAACCGAAACATTTAATTGTCCGAATATTTCCACTTACACGCCTTTACTCAATTCAAAGCTTTAACATTCTGACGGTTCGTAATACACTACCCTTCAAATAGTGCTACGCATAAATAATAGTTCAAAAGGGCGCTTTACTGAAAATAGGTGATTTGAGTGGCAGGGAATGAGATGAAAAGTTTAATTATGTTTTCCAACAACCGCTCATCCTGAAACTCGTTTATATACCTGTTGATGCATTCGATGGAAGGCCTCCTAATTGTGTGAAAATCCACCCTTGGTTATAATGGTTACGAATAGGATTCAGATGCAAAACTTCGCTATCCCATCGTTACCACTCAAATGTACCATAGAAATCGAACTGACGGAAGTTTTCCAAATGAAAAATTTCGAAATTTCAATTTCAATACTCCGTTCTCCCCAACGCCTTTTATCACAAATTTCAGATTATAACACATGTGCGATCACATATGTATGTAATATTAATTTTGTCACAACTTTCTCCTATCAATAATGAGAAGGAAACCGCAATTGTTCCCAATTAAATTCGATGAAGAAGTTTGGGGATAATGGCGAGGAAACCCTACAGAACTTGGGCATTAGTACTCGCTAAATTATTTAGAGTTGGTATTACCTGATGAAGAAACTTAGTTCGGGGAGTTTTCTTTTAGGTATATCTAATTAGATAAATTGACGGTATATGTAGGTATGTATTATAGCAAGCAACACAACTTTCGTCACGCGAATCTATTCTGGGAAGGCTGGTGAACTTTAAGAAATTCTTACACGTTTGTGTCTCATTATCTGTTTGATTATTTAACCGAGAAAAAATATCTTTATCTACTTTGCGTTACTAATGATCTCATTAGTACACCGAAAGTAATGTAATAATATTCATATTATTACACTACTTTTGGTAACTTTTAGTTTGGTTAAATTGGTACGTCAGTCTGTCATGGAGACGTGCGTAGATGTCAAGGTAAAATTATTAGTATTTCAATAAATTTCTTGGGCATCTTTGCGTATTTCTAGGAGTGCACAGGTCAATTCTTCATTTTTGTCTTCTATTTCGTGCACTTAAGCAAGTAGTTATTGAATTTGTCCTAGGGCTACTAGATTTTCAAATTCAAATACGAAACGTCCATGTCAGTGACATCAGTGTTACCAACCCACGCAAAATTCCCTATAGTGTAATAAGAAAACTTGAACAGCCAAAATTTAATGAAGTAATAAAGCAAAGTAGAGAAAATAGTATATTACACACGTTTAATAAGATGTATTGTCAATACATCTTACAATACAATTAATACGTAATACAATTACAGACAATACTCTGTGTTATTAAACTAGTATAATAATATACTATTAGAATCACCTTTAGAAAAATATAAATACAATGAATGGTCCTGCAATATTTACGGAATATATCAATATAAACGGATCGACAAAAGTTAGAGATACACAAAACCATTTTGAAAATTAATACGTAGAAACATATACTTTAATAAAACTTTCTTAAGTAAAACGTTAAGCAAAATTAAAAAGTTTTTCAAGTGTTTTCGAATTCGAAGTTTCATGCGTGGCGTACCCGCATTCGTTCAATTAAATTGATGAAATTCTTGCTCGATTTAAAACCAATTTCACGAAAGTAGATGATGAGTTTCCATGAGATGTTCATATAAATCGAGAGTTCTCTATGTTTGGTCCCAAGTATACTGAATATGATTAAATTGGGAGATTTTGTAAGAAGTGGTACGTGAAACACCTTGATTTTGCCAGACTTCTCATTGAAACAAATTTCCGTCCACACAGTAATTAGTCCCCATGAAAAGAATAAGTTACAAGTGATATTACACATTGCAACGTTGCTAGGTATGCGATCTGAAAGAATAATACTATTCCAATTTTGATTTTCCTTAGCGTTGCCAAATCTTTTTTTCTAAAATTTGCAGTCTCATTGTAACGATTTACGAAACATTTTATGAAACGTTCTACATCAACTTACCTAGCACCAATTTGAATGGCCACTCAGCTTTCTCCTCAGCATTGTACTTTATTGAAAACACAAATTAGGTGATTGCTAATGTATGCGTAATACTAAAAAGCACTGGAATACATTTTTTTATATGATTGTATTGCTTCTTATTGTAAATAAATTTAAATTTCGGTTTAATATCAATATTGGTTTTAATAGGTGTCATTTAATTTGATTTTACTCAAGACATCCATTACGTGTATATATGCACTATTGGAAAGTTGCGTAACCTTTTACATACATACTTGTCATACATCGCATTTGGACTTCTATGAAAAGTTATATTTAGCTGAATTATTTAACAAGATAACGTTTTGAGTAAAAGTCATAAAATTCTATATAGGTACAAGCATATCACGTTAGTTAGAAGAATATGAAAAATTTATATACTGGGTGATCAAGAATGACTGTTTGAGTTGGAAATCCTACCTGGAGGATTTTTTTGCCTAAGGGTTTGCAACGCTACAACCAGATATGTTTATTTGACAAAAATTTGACATAACAATCAGCGATAAGAATGTAGGTTATGTGAATAAAAATTAACGCTTAAAAAATGAAACTCGAAATACAGAACAATGATTTAATTAAACGGCTAAAGGTAATGCTCAAAATGCCCCCCATTTTGGTCCAGACATAAATTAACTCTTCTTTTTAGGCTGTCGAAGATATTCACCAGCATATTGGGGGTAATGTTTGCCACTTCCTGAACTATTGCCTCTCGCAGCTCTTTTTCAGTATTCAATATGTTCCTAAAGACATTGTCCTTTAAAAGCCCAAATAACGAAAAATCTAATGGAGTGAGATTTGGTGACCTGCTTGGCCAAATGCCCCGACTCTGTCGCCAAAATTCTCTCTTAAATATCTCATAGTAGCACGAGCCGTATGTGCCCTTGCAGAGTCTTGTTGGAAATATCCAATTTGACGCTCTTCGTCTGTTAATTGGTTTATAATAGGTGTTGGATATATCTCTCCAGAATTGACGGTAAAATTAAAAAATATCGGCCCATAAACCCGCGTCCTTGAGACTGCCAACCAAACACCAACTTTAACCGGGTGCAAATGTGTCTCTCTTTCTATAATTTTGTTTATTCACATAGCCATTGAGATGAAACCAGGCTTCGTCGGAAAAGAAGGTATTGTCAAGGATATCATTATTATTTAATATGTCATTGAACCAATTGCAAAATAAAACTCTCTGCGGGTGATCAGGAGAGGTTATTGACTGGACGATGGAAATTTTGTAGCTAAGGGTGGTACTTTAATTTCTTTTTAAGCACAGTGGAGCAACTTCCATATGGTAAACCTGTAAAACCGTGAATTGGAACAACATGGAAAAGTGGAAGTCTTATGGGTAACAATGAAAATTGGTTGAATAGGAGGCATAAGGACCAAACCTGTTTGAAGGGAGGATTTGCGAAGACTTCTTTGCATTCGAGTTCTGATATCCTCGACAACTTCCTCGTTTAGAGTAGAAGGTCTACCAGATGATTTTTGTTTGTTTACGCTCCCTGTGTTTAAATAACGTTCAACTACTCGCATGCAATGTTGCAGAAAGACAGCAAAAGTGACCAAAGTCTCCGGAAACAACTCCTGAAATTGCTGGTATGTCGCTTCGAGAGAGTACTGCCAATCAGTAAATGGGTTATAAATCCCGCTTCGAAAGTACGCCATTCCAATGAAAATTTCGTGTTGTAACGTGAAACCATTTTAAATAGATAAATTTGAAAAGAATACCAGAAATTTGAATTTGAAATAGCAAATTCAAATTACCAGTTGTACCATTTAAAAATGAAATTCAGTATTGCCAACTCAAACAGTCATTCTTGATCACGTTGTACCTACATGATCTTAATGTATTTCAATATGTACTGTCATAGGCACTTGGTATAATAATACACTTACCGCAGTGTAATTATAAATAATATTCTTCAAAAATATCATGGTTTCAGGAGGTGAAATTTAAATTAATTCGACTCACTCTCAGTGGGCAGCAGATTTATGTACAAAGTTGCATCTCCTCAATAAATTAATCTAAATGCACCTCCCTGAAAATATTCCCCGATGTTAATTAATCTCGCTCCCCAAAGCGTCCCATGTTTGATGAACGTTAAATTCAATTGTTTAGTAAAAATAGAATGGAGCGTGGGTAGAATTTTCTTCAAGAATCGCGCGTGGCCGAAATGAATTAAAAATAAAAGCTTTTTTACAAATGATTTATTATATCACAGTTTATGATTCGGGGATTGTTCGAACGAGAGTGAAACCTGAAAATTCGTTACTTATATTTTTACGATCCCCATCGAGGTAATAATGGCGTCGTTGGTTTTTATTGTGTCGCACAAATGCCCCGAAAAGAATTGTTTGAAAACAACGAGCGCTTACTTTGAATTGTAAAAAAGAATGTAAGGGAGGTTTAATTAAAATTTAAGTTTGCTTTGATTAACTGCTTGATTAAAGTGGGATCCATGTTAGCCTTGCGGTAGTTGGTAATTGAGTTCGAAGTAATTAAAACGGGTCGACTGTCTAATGTCATTATTTTCCAAATATTCGATTCTAAAACATTCCTCCGTTTAGACTTCTCGAATAACCCAAGTTGAGAGGAATTTTTACAATACTCGCCGACAAAACCACAAGGAATAGTAATAGAGAGAAATCTCAATGTACCCATCCATCGCGTTGCGTTTCCTCTTCACCGATCATACTGATTGATAAGCTTCTCAAAATATTGACAAGCCGTGCGTCGAGGAATTACTTTTTTTGGTGTTCTTCTATTTTGCAAGGAAGTAAGTGTTTGCACGGACGTGTTATTCAAACATATTAGGACGGATCTGGATTTCTCCTTTTGTCTAACGCAAAGTTAAAACCGGCAGAAGCTATTAGCTGATTAAGGTATACATCGGAAAACTCATCAGCGCTAACACATCGACGATCGTTAATATCGAGTAATCAAACCACACTATTAATCTGCTTAACCGTCTGGGGAGGAAATTAATATTTATTCGTATATTCTCAATCAGCCCTCGATAGGGAATAGGGGGGAATAGCTCCATAAAATTCTAATGGATTGTGAATGAGTGCATATTGGTGGTGCCAATTTATTGTTAAGAAGACGTCTAAACTAAATCCATATAACTTCCCAAATGTTCCAATATCGATCTGGTTTAAAGACAAACTGGAAATCGGGTTGTTTCGATGACAGCTGTGTCGATTAACACGAAAATGGGTATTTGCAAACGCGCGCTCTTTTTAATCGCTTCAGCAACGCTGAAAATTCTGCAGAATTGAAGCATACGTTCCGTTGACTCATGTATTATTACCGATCCAGTCCGAAGTCCATAATCGGAGGACATCCAGCTCAGACACGATCCACCAACAAATTCGAATCGTTAACTAATGTTTGCCAGCGCATGCACATCGTCGATCTCCTTTCAAAAAGGAATATAATAGACATTTGATATTTTTCAAAAATCCCTGGGAACTCCGTCTCACTGTTTACTCCGCAACGCTTGATGAAGTTTTCATTAGTCCGATTGAATTAGCCGAGGAAATTAGACGCAGAGATTTGCTTTCGCCTCGAAATGCCTCCGTAACGTCGACGCTTTTATACATACAGGGCGATCATAAAATCGTTTGTATAAACAGAAGCAGAATTAGATTACGTGTTGTCTTGAATCGAAGCGTTCCCCCAGAAACTTTCTTGATTGCACAAAAACTTTGATATTATTTCTGAGGAGTCGGTTTTCATTCGAAATTAAGGCAGTTTTGTGTTGACTGTAAAAAGTAAATACTGCCTACTGCGTACACCAAAAGGATCGGACCCAAAAACATTCAATGCGAAGCCTAAAAAGGAACATGAAATTATACGCAAATACAAGTCTCTCGTAGTATATAATCAAAGTATGTGACGGGATTTTATGTAACAGGAGCGATACGCAGTGTTATAAGTAAAGCTCGGATTTTATGCAATATTATGCGTAACACATAGCATATTTATAAGTTTCTTGAAACGTTTCGTTCTTTTTAACTAAACAGGCTTCTTTGTACTGTTGCTGGATATCTTTAGGGCTACGGATATACAGGGTGTGTTAAGTACACGACACACTGTCCGCAGTGCACAGGGGACGTTTACATAACCCCTGAATTTCCTACAAAAATTGGAAATAGTGTCCTTAAATTTCGACTTATAGCCCTTCAAAAGTAGATATTTTAAACTCGTTCTTCGTTCATAATCTCTAAACCGTACATTTAATTTTAATGATATTTGGTGTGAATATATAACAGTGTTGACCACGAGACGAGACGAGACGAGACTTTGAAAAATCTCGTCTTGTCTCGCAAAACAAGTGGAAAGTCGCGTCTCGAGTCTCGTCTCGCAATAAAAGTCTCGTCTCGTCTCATGTCTCGCGCGGGAGTCTCGAGCAAAAGCTCGCGGTTTCGTGCATATCTTGCATTTTGCCATTTTATCACGTCCGGTTCCTCCTTGCTCCACAATTATATCGAAATGCTTATCAAATTTGCTTTTTCGACAAAAACTGAAATAAAGCAATTATTATAGGTCGATTATAACATGAGAAGTCGGGTGAGAAATAGGTAGATGATCTCCAAAGGTCGGTGAATATAAAATAAATTGTCGTAGAGATATTAAAAACTAATAATCATAAAGCTTAACAAAAAATTCCTGCCAACAGGGATAAAATGTCAAACTTTTTTCTCGTTACAGAAAAAATCTATTTTATCCAACATAAAAATGTTGTGAATATTAAATTTGTTTTCCCTAGGTAAGCCTTCAACTCTAGTATAATAGTCGTACACGTGGCAATATCTCGGAAAGTTCAAAAAAACGAAAACGAGACGAGACGAGACGAGACTCTCGCAAACGAGAATATCGTGGGCATCACTAATATATAACCTAGGAGTACCTTCATTTTTTAGTACTAAGCACATATGCAATTTCCATCGAAAGTTAGGAACAGAACAAGTCCGACCGTTAAACTTTCGATATTTTAGCAGTATGGACAGTTATGGTACGGAAGTGGCAACAATGAGGTCCTCATATAATTTGCTAACGTAACAGTACCCTCAAATTATGACCCATTCGCCATTCCCTACAACAACTTTCATAGCTGTAGCTGGTGTATTCACCAATTGCTTGATTTGTAAATCTCTATAAAGTATACCTCTATATATAAAATTGAATTGCTGTTCGAACGAATTTTTTAGGTTGCGAGGATTATCTCCCAAGGGACTCAGAATATTATAAAACATATAGAAACATCAGATCCCTACTTCAAGACACTAATACATATGTAGAACTTTACAAAGATCCTATACCCAGCATTCAAAAGAAAAATAACATCATAGCCAAAAATCTTTTAGACAACGATCACATTAACCTAAAAACATACAGAAACATCAGTCATAATGGTACTATCTTTAAGATTTATGGCTTGATAAAATTCCATAAAACAGGTTACCCAGTTCGCCCTGTTGTATCCAATTGTGGACCACCAACATACAACCTCTGTAGGTTCATTTATAACATTCTGAATTGCTGTTCGTTTGTCTCGCTTAAACTCGAAAATGGCTAGGCTGACTATGCTAATTTTGATCTTGAAATAGTTGTGTAAGTTCAGGGAAGGATTAAGCAGCGAGAAACAGAAATAATTAGTAACGGAAATACTGAAAAATGTACGTTTTGAAATTTGACATTTGTAATCAAACAAATGAAAGTATAGTGTCAGTTGGTTGTCAAATAAATAAATGTCAAGACGATTATTAAAATCGAGAAGACGACCCGACTTAAGTCGTCGAAGACAATCAAATGTGCGACGAGCTACCTCACGTGCAAATCGCACTGACGACCAGCGAGAGCCAGATAATGATAACATTCGTATTGGTATGACAGAATTGCGTTCAACAGTGATTAATTATGAAGTAGAAGATGGGCTTAGAATGGACCGAGTTCGGGCACATCAAATACAACAGCAGCGAGCACGACACAATGAAATAGAGCGATTCCGCAGACGCAGTGTTCCTGTAAACCTAGAACGAGTAGCATTCCACTACGACCCGGAGATAGATTGTTGTGCCGACCAATCCGTAATGATTGGGGAAATGACGATCATTTGTCAATATTGTAAAGCGTTAAAATACAGCTGTAAATCTACTGGATTATGTTGTGCTGGTGGTAAAGTAAAATTGCCACAATTGTTCCCACCACCAGATCCATTACGCTCATTAGTTTCTGGGGTGGGAAATGACTCTAAACATTTCTTGGCCAACATCCAAAAATAAAATAATTGCTTTCAAATGACGTCGTTTGGTGCAAAGCATATTGTACAGGAAAAGTTCATGCCCACTTTCAAGGTAGTTTTTGATAAATTACTATTTATTAAAAATTTAAAAAATAATATACAATTGCAAATACAAGGACAGTTTGCGGAATCAACTTGGAGTTTCCCGGTTTCGCGCATGGGCAATTATACGTCGCGTGCTCGCGAGTCGTAAAACCATGATCTTTATACATTTACGCACCGCAAAAAAAGACAAAAAATATAGTACATCAGAAAACCTTAAATTAATTATGTCTATAACTGTGTTGCATTTAATTTAATGTAGATACAAATTTTCTATCAAGTTTTGACCATATTTTTCAAAAATATATGTAGGTGATAGGAAGTCCAGCGGATCATCTATAATTTTTATTTATCTTTCTTTTATAAACTTTACGTGGCATTGCAACGCATGCCGGGTTCGGCTTGTTGTATATATAATTTTATAACGTAAATAACAAAGTGTCGTTAATAGACTACACAGATTTAATTAATAACAATTGTTATATTAATCAGAAAAGTAGGAAATAATATTTTCCAGACATTCAAGAATGCACTTGACAAATATTGTGGGTATCAAATATATCACGTATAGTAACTCGTATAAATTCTGTATGTGTGAAAAGCTACTGTTTGTATTTCAAACATATTTTAACAGATATGTACCAATCTTTTCAAATCCCCAAATTTTAAGTCTAAGACCCAATCATTACTTATTTTCGAATATTACTAAATTGAATTTTGTTAGGTGATTATTAATTATTTTCATTAATTGTATTAACTGTTACAGAATGTAAAATGTGAGTCATAAATGTATCTATTTATTTACTTCTGCGTTATGTTGCGAAACATCACAATATTTGTCTTGTATTGCCTCCAAATTTTAAGCATACTTTCTAGATCGAGATAATCTAAACGTCATAAATTTGGCAGAACACGTAGAACCTTCTTCTTGTTTTCTGGTAATTGTTGAAATGTCAGGATTGTTGCACCAACTTTAACCCAAATTATATTAAAAGTTTTTCATTACTCAACAGATTCGATAACAATAATTTATTTCATTTTGCTCCATGTTTTATAGAATAATCTATTAACCTGATCTAACCGACATACAGAGTGGTATAAATTTCCATTTGAAATTTTGGTTCGTATATGATCTGTTGCATTACACATGAATTTCGTTTATTTTCTGCAAGAACAGAGAAATGGCTTAAAATTTATTCGATGACTACGAGAAAGAATTGCTTTGTAAAGTTTATACATTACAACAGCCTACCGTTTCTATTGCACTCTGTAATTTTGAGTTAAACCTAGCACGTCGTGTTTCTTTTTGGTTCGTTTCTTGTTATTCAGTTAAAAATATCTCTGATTCCATAGGTTAAACAAATCCGATAATTTCGCTGAAGTAAAGTTAATATTCTTGTTTTCGCAACCCACCAAAGGTCTGGATAATGTGACTCCCCAGAGCGTTCTAAATGTAAGTGCCAGTACCGTGCAAAAAAAGGAGAGTTTATAAAGCTCTAACGCCGAGGGAGGTTCAGACGGGAATCAATGAAAACTTTGTTTTCTTTTTGCTCTAACATTAATGTTATTTCAGAAAAATTAACCAGAACGGGAACGGTTATCGTGGAGAAATCGCATTTCATGAGTTCATCGTTGAAATGTATTTTTCGGTTTGCTTCAGATGTTTCTATCAGAAATGTGTGAGTCAGGAACGCGCGAACGGATCCAATTGATTTCAATTTCCATTTTACACCGTCAGTGTAATTAGAAGTAATTGAACGTAACGCCGACGGGTCCGCCGGGGCGGTAAAAGGACGATCCTTTTAAACGGGCAGATTTAGATTTTCACCTGTCCAGGGGATTTATTGGTGAAGAGTCAAATGCATCGTTAGATTTAAATAGTGTGGGTCACATGATCTTTAACTATACCTGGGAATTGGTTTATTCCACATATTTGAGTCCATAAAGTTAGTTATTACCCAAGGTTGTATTAAGTGTGAACTCAATTCACTGTTGATATGGAATTGAATGAGTTTTGGGGAAGTTGCAGCCTGAGTTTAATTTTTCCAAAAGAATGTCACTGCAGGGATTTGGATTTAAAGAAAGGGCGTTATATTACACAAAATTTAATAAGTGAAGGTAATTCGCCTAAATTGGCGTTTGCAACACCCTCGATTTTGGAATTTCGTCACATCTCACTGATTTTCGTAATGGCATGAACACCTTTCACTTTACCTCATTAAGATTTTTTTTCACGTTTTACAAACCAAGTAATTATCCCTTTTCCCTTGCATCCTCTCCCTTAACGCAATTCGCAATTATTAAACTCGAAGAGCATTTTTGCGAAGTAGCGTCCTCAAATTAAAACAGATTCCACACGAAGATTAACCAGAAAACAACCGCCGAGAGATTTTTGAAATCGCCGCTAATATGTCCACAGCCGAACGGGGTTGCTATGCTGATTCGCCACAGGGCGTTTACTTTGAACGAGACCCCATTCTCCCGATTTATTTATTCAAACGGGCTCAGTTAGGATTAGGCACACATCGAGCCGCAAATATTTTTTCAGCTTTTTTCCTGTTTTCTGTTGTGGCCGAGCACGTGGGGCTGGCGAGGACGAATCCGCAAATTTAATTTGAGCTCGGCGATAACGCGATAAATAGAAAGAAGTTCATAGGTTTTGTGTAGGTGGGGGCGCAAAAAAATTGAGCGAGGGGACGAATCGAGTTGGCGCCAATTCAAAAATGGGATTACGGGAAAACATGTTATTTGCTCAGGAATCGGAAGAACCGGGAAAACATCCGACGGGGGAATTTAAACTGTTCAACGTGAATTAGGCGAGTTGATAAAATAGTCAGCTTTATGCATCGTTGGACCACAATTTCACACGTAAAATACGTCTGCAATTCACACTTACGTTTAAATACTCTCAAATATAGGAGCCAACACAAAGCCTTTAACCTGTTTCTCAGAAATTAAACCAGGTATTGTCTTGAAAGCTCAACCTTAATTCCGACGATTCGTTCAAGATCGCAGACATAATAATGACGGCAATTATTGTTGTTAGAAAAATATACTCTTTACACTCTTAATTGGGGCAGCTAAAACACTTGAGGTCGTAAAAGTGATAGTTAAAATTTCACTCAAAATTTTCAAAAATACACAATTCCGATATGCAATTCTTATTGCCTATGCTTGTATTAGCGACTGCACATCTCTTGCACCAAATATACAAGAGTCGATCGCACTAAGTAAATGCTGTGCTTTGGAATAGGACAAAAAGCACTGTTTGAATGCGCTCGGTACGTCTCCATTTTGTTTTCTATCCCAAGCAACATTACAAAGACTATAGATCTTTTCTACAGAGTCGCAGTATGGTATAAACATAAGAGCGAAAGAAAGGCCATATATTTCTCGTTGGCTAAACAGAGAAAGAACTTTTGCGACGTTGCTAGCTCGCGAAAACATCACAGTCATCGCACACTCTACCGGGCGGCATTATGATATGTATGAGGAGCACACGTACGAACGTTTTCATTCGCTGTATAGCCTCTAACTCCGAATGGGTCCTGGAATTGGACTGCGGCTGGCAACGTTGAAAAACTTCCTTCTCTGTCATAGTAACGAACTACTATTAGTGTTTCTTTTGCTCTTGTTGATTTCGGGCCATGCATTTCAGTAGAAAAGCTCGTATGGTGTGCACATTCATTGCTACTTACAATACCAAGTCGAAGTGGACAAATAAAATCGTGATGGTTGGTTAGACCGTATTTACACTGTATAAGTCACAAATGATAGACTTGCACTTAGGTATCATTCACTTCTATAAGAAGGCACATTATTAATATGTAGTTAAATTAATAGAAACCTCTTCCACTATTATGATGTGAAAGGTGGAGTTATAGAAGATCCAAAGGCAAATTGAATTTTATTATTATATACATTGAATGTGCCTAAAATATCGTTGAAACCTCCTTTAGCTATAAATATCAAAGTATCACCAACGTATCGAAAATACAATGGAATAGACGGTGTAATGCTGTCGTTCTTCTAAGGACATCATGGCAAGTTTTGCTACAAATGGTAACAGAGGTCCTCCCTTCGGGGAACTAAAGATCTGTTTATAAATTTTCCCTTTAAATGGAAATGTTCTGATGTGATAAATGTAACGATGTGGATAAGTTCATCAAGTGTGATCGTTTTAAGCAGTTGATTGAATCGTGATGAAATATATATTGGCGTGTATAGATTGGCGTGTTTGTGTCCAAAGAAACATCAAGAGTAATAAATTAGTAAAATTTATGACACGAAAAATTGAAAATGTTGATTTTCTTTAAAAGTTCGACAGGGTCCATGAATACTATTGCCAAGAAGTGCTGATATAGTTGTATAAATTGTATACCGGAATACTAATATTTTAAACTACAGGTTTAAGGGGGCGTTCATTTTAGTTGGGCCATAGATTTTGGACACATCACCATTATGGCAACGTCAACAATTTATGTGTTGACAAATCAATATGTTCGTCGTCCAAATAGTTTTTAGCAAATCTCATCATTCTGTACATGTATTCCTTGAGTGGGGCCTTTATTAATTTGTACATATGTAATCATTCCTTAAAGAAAAGTTGTAATTTTGTATCATAATCGCAGATGAACACTCATCTTTTGTCAGCCGTCGTTACAACCAGTTAAGAATTTTTGTTCCTGGTGATATTTCAACCTTTCCAGGCAACATCTATTTTGATTTTTGGGAGACAGATTGAAAAATTTTATCTAAACATTCATATCACTTCAATACACCCCCATACAAATTCCATACAAAATACACCACAGATATATTCACAACAACAAACGTCCTTCATTTCTTAGTTCGAAATATTGAGTTATGAGTTTCACTCGAACGTGAAAAATGTGCGAAAACACAACACAGCGAAAATCTTTAATGGTGTCAGAAGGTAGTTAACATGTAGTGTACTGAAGCTACACAGAACGGTATTTAGAATTTAAAAAGCCTGAGGATGTTATAGTAACCTTGAGGGTTACGGAACATTCAAGGCAACCTGGGAAACTTGCAAGTTTTCTAGGCAAAGTGTTTAGACCCTGAGAAACCTAAGTAAAATCAATCATTTTGGGAACTTTGAAATGTTGAAGGCAACCTGAGGTTATTAATAGTAAACCTGTAGTAGGGTTTCTATGAAATCTTGGATGGCTTTAGAAATCTTAGAATTTCTACTTTAAACAACAGTTTTGTACATTTCCAAGCAAGAAGAAGAATGTTGAAATACCCTCAATTTCCAGTGAGCCTTTAAGGTTTGTAGGTAGCCTTCGGCAATTTTCTGAATCTGAAAAACCTGAGGCTGTCATAGTAACTTGGAGAGTTATGAAGTACCTATTCAAGTAAACCTGAGAGAATTTTGAAGAAATTTGCAAGATTTCGGGCCGTATTTGTAGTTCTAAACTCAAGTTTAGTCAAGTCTCACTCGGGTGAGACTGTCACAAGTGGTATATTTCCATAGTTTACAGCAACCCCTGTCAAATTTTGCGCTCATTACGGCTGTTCAGTAACAGAATCATCATGAAAATGGCTAACTATACCAAAACAGGAGAAATATTCTGCATTGGTATATGAGTTCTATCAATTACTCCTGCAACACAAGGGAACCCCTAAATTTGGTTAAAAACTAGCAATTAAATTTCGTTGCCCCTCTTCATTAAAAGGAAATTTAACATAATTTGCCGTATTTTCAGCCAATAACACTGATACCCTTTTTACTATCTGTGATACTGTTGCTTGGCTGACACTTTGTAAATCACCATCAACCGTCTGTTATTAATACAACTATAATTGTGGTCTGGTTTACAAATTAAACTTTGTAAGGTTTCATTTGGATAGAAGTGAAATTTTCATGTCAATGTCACTCACTTATATAAGACTTAAGTCCGGGTTCGAGGTGACTTAAACTGATCCCAGGCTTAAGTTAATCTTGACACTGAAGTTCGTTTTATAAAATAAAATTTGAGAACTTGAGTCAGACTCAACTTGGGACAAAAACTCAAGTAGCGACTATAAATACGGCCCTTCATTAGGAGGATATTGCAGGATTTATTCTTTACCTTAACAAAAATTTGTAACTTTACTTTCGCCTCTCGTGTTTACTGACCTATGGCATCACACCAACAAAAAAGCATTAAGAAACATAGAGTTAATAATAATTTCTCTGATTTCACGTTTTTGACGATTAAAAACATTCCATTCCAACTTTTAGGTCGAACGTTTGTGCATTTTTCAATTTTTCCTTCAATCCTGCAAGTACCCTTTCGTCGAGGTATCAAAATAATTTTCAAAAATTTCCTTAAGATTTCATGAAGCAAGGAACAGCTCTCAGGAAAGAACACACTGGCAGATTCCGCCTACGACGTAAAAACACTCATCACACTCCAAGAGAGCAAACAAAGTCCGCGACGATAGGCGCAAACAAAGAGGATTACAACACTTCCAGGGGAAAAGGCGAACATTAAAAGGAAATATCTCGTATGCTAGTCGCAGATGAAATCGAAAAGTTTTCCCGAAGGTGGACAATTAAACGCGTGTTACCGAAACTCCGGGCGAAAGGTGCACGTCAGATAAATTGCGGCCGCGGGGAATGTTGCCGACGGACGAAAGGGAAGATTTATACATCGGAGAATGTTACTACAACGGAGCACATAAGATTAGGGCAAGCAAATAGGACACGGCCTAAACAACCCGAATCACAATACTGACACTCGGAGTATTAAAACTGTTACGGAGGGTCCAGGACAGCGCACGGGAGTTGATTCCAATAATTTTAATAAAGAATGTGGATTAAGAGAATGTAAGGGAAAGTTACGGTTCAGTTCATTTGATTTTCGACTTCTGGAACGTCACTGGCTCGACCTTAATCCAATTGATTACATCAGGTAAATAACGAGCCTTCAGATGGATTCGAGTAGGCTACGGGGACTTTGATTTGTACATGTAATTTGGAACTTCCAAAAATGCAATGTGTTTAAGTTGACGGAACATTTATTTACAATGTAGAAAGGAAGCAATATTCCATGTTTCCACATCACATTTTAGACTGTTAACAAAATTTTCAATTGCAATGTAGGACATTTCCAAAAACTACCCCCAGATTATTTAATCGCATTATAAACCAATTTAGCGCATGCCATACTGTCTCTGACAACAATCTGTATATAGCATCGAAATGCTTGAACTCAATGGAGAGCTCAAATCCTTAATATATTATCAATTGCGCTTTCATATTGGTACTAATTAAATAAATTTTCAAAATGTGGAATGCTCATATAAAAGAAAATCCGCTTTTTCGCTATGACCTTTACTTGTTAAATGCTCGTCATTTTGATTTTTATTAAAGCCGTTCTAATTTATGTAAGCCCTACGGTTTCGTATTTATTGGTCGCTTAGGTATGAACACCACAATTAAAAATATGTAGTGGAATATCCATTTCTGAATTATTTGTTATTAAGTCTATTGGGAAATTTTAATTACATATGAGTGGTTAAATGAAAACAAATTGAACACAATTTTAATAAAGTGTACTTGGGGTAGTTAGTTAATGTAAATTGAAGTTTGGGTCCTTTAATTTCTTGCTCTTTTATTTGGCGCATTTGTACGAGCAAAACCTAAATATTCTTCTTAATGGAAGGTGTTTTACAAACGGTACTGCCCCAAGGATATGGTGAATAATGAAGAAATTGACTTAACTAAAATAAAGCAGTAATAGTCATTTAAATTCGAACATGCTAACATGGGATACTGGCGTTAACTAAAGGTCACTTTTACCTTCATGAGCTTTACTTGTGAAGTGTTCCTCGTTTGACATTTCCATCAGGACCGCTTAAACCAAACACTACGCTTTTGTTTGCATCAAATATTTAGTTATTAACAAGGATATTCAACTATAAATGTGTGTATTATACACATAATCCTAAATAATAATGAAACATCATTATCAAGTATATACATGTATATTTTTAGTTAATCACTTTTTCCGCCCGCTTTCCCATATTGCTTCGGCCTTTGAATTCGGCCAATTTTAATTAACGGCAGTTAACAGATTCGTTTTCATATAGTTCGATGGTTATAAACATTTTTGCTTTCAATTACCCGTTAAAAGACCACCCCTAATTTCTGTACGAAATTCACGTTTATCAGAGAAACACGGATCCGAGGGTCGGGGTAGTATTTTTGAAGAAAACGCGTGAACGGACAAAGGAATTGGAAATAAACGTCCGTCGGGTGACATTGTCAATATTTGATGTACTTTTAATTTCCTAACGTTCAAGAGGGGACTCACTGAGAACGACTTTCCATTTCAGCAACAATGCGTTGTACTTTTTTGATGTCCTGCGGAGGAAAAATGCTCCTGGCGATTTTGCTGATGGTTTGTTTGCAACTCGCCGTGGTCATCGGAGACGGGACGCCGGAGTCTAATGCTGCAGAAGACGAAAGCGTACAGGTGAGTATCAATAGGAATCTGATATAATCCTTGCCAGGATGTTGGCCAATATTTCCCAATATTTTCTGAATATTGGCCCAAGCTACGTTCTTGCGAGCTAAAATGTATATAGGTATTGATTTGAACATCGGATGAATATAAAGTTTCCCGTGCAGGCGTTCCCAGCTGCATCTCAAAACATTGAAAATCTCTGACGTACGTGACTTTGGATTCCGAATCGCAGTTGTAAAATTTCACGCTGGAAATGGTGTGCCCGAAAAAAATTCTGGAATATTAAAGGACGCGTAAATTTTCTTCAAATGAGCGACTTCTCCGTCTCATCTCGCATTTTTTAATATGTATTTAGCGGTTTCGTCTCGCGGATCCCAAAAAATCAAATTATGAATTATATTAAAAGGAATGAACACTTGGCAAATTTTTCGGCACACTCAATTGCGGTAAACGTCTCTTGCTCGCGGGGAAATTATATTTTTAATACCTACTCCGAAAATTTGTAGAAAACTTTAAGGAATCGAGGATTCGAGACTGTAATTCGTTTAGTTCCTAGCATTACAGAGATTTAATAAATCTATCCTCGAAATACGGACGCAGACGGTTGCATTTCGGTGTGGTTATTTTATAAATGTTTTATGACAGACCCATTTGAGTGCTCCCTTTTTCCTCATTTTTCTAATTTGTTTTTCTCGCCACACGATTTGATTTAACTTTTCCTCTTGTCAACATTGCAAACGCGTAGATTGATTTACATTTAAATTGGTGTTTTTAGAAATGAATTCATAAATTATTTCTATTTCGTTGAATCCACATAATTGACAAACTCGGTCCGCGGAAACCATTTCGGTAGAAAATAGAATCTTCTCTTTTGTTTGGACATGTGTTTCGTTTTGTTACAATTTTTTTCACGGTTAATTGAATCAAATATGTGTAAGCGTCAGTATGTTCTGTACTATTTATTTAACGGTTATTAGACTAGATAAGACAGGGTGTTCAAAAGAATACGGCTAGTCCTATAGGTGATAAAGGCGATGGGATTTAAATCCCTTAGATTGTAACACTAACATAAAAATTTTCCACTTTTTACCTCTAAAGGATCTTTACAAAATGTTGTCACTTGTTCGTAGAACTAAATAGGTCTATTTGAAACAAGTTTCAAAGCATATATGAAACAAATGTAAGAGAATCTGTGAAAATGGGATTTGAACTCGGGTCTCCCCATTTCGCGTCGGGTATTCTTACCACTAAACTACTGGGTTCTAAATAAAAAAACTAAACTACTAAAGACCCGGGTTTAAATCCCGGCTGAGCCACAAATTCCATTTTCAGATTCTCTTACATTTGTTTCATATACACCTTCACTTTGAATTTAATTTCGAGAATACATTCCATCTGTTTCATTTATATATCAGAACACGTAAGAGACCACATTATTAACGTGAGAAGAGGTACGGTCTGTTGCGTACAACCAATACGCCCTCCGTATTATCCTCTCAAAACGTTTAACATGAACATCGAAAATGAAATTGACACGTATCTCGGTAGTTTAGTGGTAAGAATACCCGTCGCGAAATTGGGAGACCCGGGTTCAAATTCCGGCTGAGCTACAAATTCCATTTTCACAAATTCTCTTAAATTTGTTTCATATACACCTTTACATTGAATTAATTTCGAGAATATATTCCATAAGTTTCAAAGCAGATGACCAGGTAACGTCATATATATGCAGCAACTGTAGTGATATATAATGATATATACCGTGATATCAAAAAATACCTTGGTCAAGGGTGGTCATGAATTTTATTATAATTGTTGCAGCTCCCGTCCTAAATTTATGTTAATCATTTTTTGAGTGTCAAAATCTGTCAAGTCATTGAGCTAAAGTTTTCTAATCCTACGCAGTTTTGGAATTATTGCTCTCACCACACAGCATTAAATTTACATAATTAAAGCTAATTTTCGAATGGGTGTGCTAGTTTATGGAACTTGGGAATATGGTCAAGTAGGTAACACATTTGTAAGTTATTGATGATGTCAGTGCAGCTTGACAATGACAGAATTATTTCAAAAGGATGATTTAAGCTAAGACAACCGTTATACATTCCATGCCAAGTCTTGACCAAAATTATTTTTGATATCACGGTATTAAATGAAAATTAAAATTTTTATGTTGTCAAAATTGAACGATGTTGCTTCCCATCCTATGTTTGGCCACATTCTTTGATCCGATGATCTACTTTACTTTCACGTTCCTCAATTTTAACTTTCTTGTTTTATTAAATGCAATGGGAGAACTTGTTAAGTTTACCGACTGTTCTTCAAAGAACATATTTGTGCATCGCATGTGAATTGATTAGCGAAAACGCGTGGAAAGTGGAAAGTGAGGTCAGGTAATGAAATGGCATATTTACTTGCAATATCATTATTATTTGAAAACTTTGGGCAACAGTGTCTGGCTCTTCATCGGTGACGTTTATTGAAACTTGATACTTGACATATCGGTCATTGATCATTTCGGTGTATATCTTTGTCTAGAATTATGTCTATTTTGAGTAATAAATAAAGTCCGCTGAAATGGACCATGGTCCTTACCATCTTTCTTAACCAATAACGACCCGAAGTATTCTAGTTCTGTTCAATTTTACTACATCTTTGATGCATATGCCGAGATTGTAACCAACCTCCAGTAATGAAGACGGTACTAGAAGTAGAAGAGGATATGCCGCAGGTACCTTGTATTGATTTATTTTGGGTCTAGGAACATGTATCAAGATTTTGTAAGGCACTTTTAGAGAATCATAGTACAACTTAGCCGTATTGGATACCAAATGGAAAAGAGTTACTTTTGAGGTGTTCTGTATGTACGTTGCTTTCTAGTTGAACGACGATGTATCGAAGAGGGACTGGAACCAGAAGCTGCAGATGTGGGGCAAAAGAGGCTGGGAGAATATACACGGTGGCTGGGGACTGAAGCGAAGCGTCCCGAGCTCCTGGAATGATGTACCTATTGTCGAGAAAAGAAGCTGGGACAGTTTCCAGGTAATTGATAACCATTAAACTGCGATAAATTGAAACGGATCCCGGGGGACCTTTAAAATTAATTGGATTCGCATCTTAAAAAATTAATCGTCCGAGTGCTCTTAAAATTTAATTACCACTAAAAATTCTTTCCGAGTTTATCATCTTAGTCCGGCAAAACTGAATCGTAAAAAGTGTACTTTGTCGCCTTCGTGTAACTTTAAATATCCTGAAATGATACAGGGTGTGTCTCGTTGTCCGTAGGGCGGCTGGGGTAAACGCAACAACGGCCCGTACGAGGACGACGCCGCCGCCGTCCAGGCGCTGGCATCCATGCTGGATCAAGAGCAGAACCCCGACGCCGACAGCTACAGCTACCATGAGGACGAGAAAAGGAACTGGAACAAATTCAACGGGGGATGGGGGAAACGGAGCAAATGGGACAGTTTCAGAGGTAGGGAAATTTCCGTGCGACGTTCGCGACATTGAAGTGCGCGGCAACGCTCGCCACTTCTGAAATGTAAATTGAAATTATTACCGCGTTTGCGGTTCCGCATGCGGGAGCTCGGAATTGCTTAATAACACGTCGGCAATTTTGATGCCATCACTTTTTCCTTGCTGAAAGTGCCACATGCCACGCGCTACGTTGACGTACAGCAAATTGCAACTTCATTTAAATCAAATTAACGAATTAATTCAATTCAACATGATCACTTCGATCTGAATGACACAAATGGATAAATTTAGTGTCTCCAGTCAACATCACCCTATATTATATTTATGTGTAAATGTGTATTAAAGAAGTTGTCTTTTTCAGGTTCATGGGGCAAGCGCGACCCGGCCTGGTCCAACCTAAAAGGCTATTGGGGTAAACGGAGTGACCAGTATTAATACACGACGCGATACTTAGTTTATTTTGTCATCCTTTTTATTTATTTAAGCAAACTAAGGATAAGAAGGATACAGACCGGTCAATAAGTTTTTAGGTTTTGCAGAAAATACGCTAAGACTGAACGTTTTCCGATGTCAGAATGGATACATATCGCTCAGTGTTGATTTCACATTCAGTATGTTAAGTTCCTGATAACAATTTGATGTTCATTTTTGGTTTTTTAGTGTATTTTGTGCAAAACAGCTCTAGTTTGTCCCGTAGAATAATCTCATTAAAAGTCAATGTTTTCTCTCTGTGGTGTTGCTATTGATGAACAATTATTTATTAAACAAGTTTGGCAAAAGTTTATAATCATTTGAAGAACGGATGGTTTTGAAAATGTTCTTCACTGCTGAGTTACTCATGGTTTCATTACTCCTATTTTCCAGCACATTGTTACCAAGCAAATTTTCAAAACCTTCCATTGTATATTATATGGTGAAATTTACGGTTAAGGATAATTTATTGTATTTTTGAAGAAAATGTTTGTAATTATACCTCGAAAGATAATGTAAGTTTCTGCATTAACTGTATTCTACAGACTATATGATGTAACTATTTAAAATATAGCTCAATAAAATAAAATGCTGGCATCCCATAGTAAGCGTATTTATTTCCTAATTACCTAACTGTAGTAAAAATAAAACTTTTAGGGCAATGCCAAATAAGTAGATATTATACTGGGTGATCAAGAATGACTGTTTGAGTTGCCAATCCTACCTGGAGGATTTTTTTGCCTAAGGGTTTGCAGCGCTACAACCGGATATGTTTATTTGACAAAAATTTTACATAACAATCAACGATAAGATTTTAGGTTATGTGACGGTAAAATTAAAAAATATTGGCCCATACACCCGCATCCTTGAGACTGCCAACCAAACACCAACTTGGTGCAAATGTGTCTCTCTGATAGCGTAAGGATTTTCACCTGACCAAATTCTGTAAATTTGTTTATTCACATAGCCGTTGATATGAAACCAGGCTTCGTCGGAAAAGAAGGTATTGTCAAGGATATCATTATTATTTAATATGTCATTGAACCAATTGCGAATTAAAACTCTCTGCGGGTGATCAGGAGGGTTTAATGACTGGACGATGGAAATTTTGTAAGGGTCTCCAATAAAAATATCGTGTTGTAACGTGAAAACCATTTTAAATAAATAATTTTGAAAATACCAGAAATTTGAATTTGAAATAGCAAATGGCATCTGTCAATGACGCTGTCAGTGTCACCAATCGGATGTTACTCCAGTTGTACCATTTAAAAATAAAATTCAGTATTGCCAACTCAAACACTCATTCTTGATCACGTTGTATTTTCGTATGGCAGGAAATGAAAACTGTCTTTGGCCTCTTAATGACAACAAAAACTGCTGAGAGACAAGATTTTCAAGAACTGAATAATCGAGCATCTTACCATATAAACTTCCATAACCTTTTGTTTTCCAAATTACATTAAAGGGGCGTCGAGGGTAAAAAATACCATTTTGATTAACACCCCATAGGTAGAAAAGTAAATTGAACCAAATGCATGGCAGCAATTACCATTTATATGCAAAATACGGAAAATTTTGTTTCAAACCTCCTGTATACATTGTGATCAGAACTAATCCCCTTACGCGGCGAATGGGGGCGTCGTTTACCGCTGAAATCGCGACGCTTGCTACCAGAAAAGCAGAAGCACAGAAAAGGTGGTCCGAATTGAGAGCCCCCACCACTTTTTTTCTGATTTTGGTTATCAGTTGAAATCTATTGCCCCCGTCGACGCTATAAGGGGTACACGCCCTTTGTTTATAGAAATAAAGTATGCCGCACATGGGAGAGGAACTATCGTGACAGCTGTGTCTGCTTATTGTTAGTAAAGGCGAAAACAGATGGAATGTTTGCGATTACCATCTGGTTTACATATAATAATTTTTGATTTCGCGCAATACCATTATTAATGAGTGCAATTTCAATTCCAGCTTTTAAATTCTATTTCCTAGTTCAACACTACGAAAGCAGTCAATCTATACCCTTTTGATACGCACCAGATTTCTCGAAAAAGAATTTTAACTCAACTTCCTTTAAATTACACTTGCAGTTTCCTTATCATCAGCTCAACCTTAGACCAAAGCACTTATCTATTACATTGGATGTTTCGTTTTGAAATGGAATTACTATCCACTGTGAAAACGATATCACCAATTCACACTTTGCCACTCAACTTTAGGTTGGAGTGGAAGTAGTTCTTTCATCTCACAAATGTAATTTTTCTTATTTCAAAGCAAGTGCTTCTTCGAAAATGTTTCTTAAAGCTGCAGATAAATCAACTTCAACTTGGTTGGCAGTGATCAGTTAAGCATCGTGTAAAGGTTTCAACCATACCACATATGTAATAATTTTTAAGACATCCGCGTTAACTAAATCGGCACTTCATTGCTTTGGGATCTTTCTCAATAATATTGAAAGCTGCACATGGCGGTAATGAACTGTTCTGGCGAATTCACTTTGTTCCTGACGAAAGAACAGTAGAACTTTAGGTATGTTTCAAAACGAATATTTTTGTAACTGAGGGCTAAATCTCTAAAATGTTAATAATGCACCATAAATGATTGTTCAATGAGTGATCCAGTTTGCTCAAAGAATTTCTATTTTTGAGATATCAATTTTTATATTTATATAATATCAACCATATTTGACGTGTCTCGTTAGAAAGTCATCTTTCATCATTTAGTAGGTACCAAAATTTATGAAATCAGGCAAACTTACATGTTTTTGGTAAATTTTGTGTTTTGAAAATTCATACAGAAAGTAAATCAAAGTTGTCGACTTTTTTTAAAAGTGGCATTTTCTCTTGGCCAAAAAATTGAACTTGCAAATTTCCCAGTTAAATTCGCAGTGTACGAAGATTTTAAGGTCTGTGACAAAAGATTAAGCTAGCCTGAAATATTTAGAGATATTGGCATTTCTTGAGAAATAAAAATGAACTTATGTCGAAGAATGAACCCTTTAGGGTGGAAAGGCTTCCATTTCTGAAATCAATAAATCATCCTCTTCTTTTTCCTCCCCAATTTCGATTATCCAAAATACCTGCCAAGTCTTGTTTCATTAACTACATTAATCCACTAACTCCACGAAAACAATTCCTATTTCGAGTTTTGGTATCAGGATAGCAGAATCTCGTACTCGATAAGTGAGTTGACGCACTTCGTTTAGAACCCTTTAGATGACGCTCAACAGACTCATGTCAAAATACGAGCAACCGATTGGAATCACCAAGAGAATAAATTATAAAAGATGTCAATTTGAACCCTTTGGCAGAATTTCAATTCGATCAAACCTTTAAAGAAGATATTAGAGGGAAATATGTGATAAGAGCACGCAACCCGTTTTACAAGAAAATTACTATTAAATAAATTCGCGTTTAAACACTAACTAGGCCCGTGAAACCTTGTAAGATTATTCAAATCAACTCGTTTTACGAGCCCTTTCTATCCTACGACGTTTATTTTCCGATATTCAGTTCTCTCCCCTTTCTTGAAAAAATCTCAGTATAAATTTTTTACAGCATCACCAACCTACCCAGTTAGTTTCACGACGAAATTAGAACATAAATGGTATTTAAGTAAATTTCAGTTGATACGCTGAAAACGATCTCGATTTTTGGTTCCTTGAAATACTCGAGTCACTAGAAAATTTTTAATTCCAGCTCCAGCAAGAAACATTAATCCTGTTTGGTACAGTAATGACTATGTTATTAATATTCATCTTTTGATACAAATCAGACATCTGTTCATAAATCGGGGGCCGCGATGTAGCGGTTACGAAGATTCCTGTAATTGTCGGTAACTTCTTCTTTTTCTAACTTATTTTAACGGATCGTTTTGACATGCCAGCGGCCAATTCGGACGCGACCATGTTTATCACGGTACTCTCCATGTGCTCCATACAGCTTAACTTGGACTCCAAACCACGGTCGTCGAACACGGTCGTACCAAGATCATAAAAGAAACTGCGTTCGAATTTTGTTCTCATGACTACGGAGTCAATAAATAATGAAACGTGGCAAGTTTATGTGCCGTGGCAGCCATTTTATGCTTTCTTTGTTCTGATTGGTGCTTCAGTTGCTCCACGGGACGTATAAAACTATCTACGTTTTACAAATTTCAGAAGTTCACCAGATTATCGAAATTTAACAAAAACATCGTAAGAATGAAATCCATATCATAATCCTATCGAGATATAACATTTGTAACTCAGGTAAGCCTTCAGTATCATTGGACATAAATTACTTAAGCCGTGGCAGCCATTTTATGCTTTCTTTATTCTGATTGGTGCTTCAGTTGCTCCACGGGACGTATAAAACTATCTACGTTTTACAAACTTCAGAAGTTCACCAGATTATCGAAGTTTAACAAAAACATCGTAAGAATCAAATCCATATCATAATCCTATCGAGATATAACATTTGCAACTCAGGTAAGCCTTCAGTATCATTGGACATAAATTACTTAAAAAGGCAAGGCTGAATCTAGCTACTCGCTGTTCGGTAAAAGTAAATTTTTAATATCACTCATCATTCTCAACAATTACAATATAAGCTGTTTTCGTTTTACACAATTGGGTAGCTCTGAGTAACACAGATCTACTCTGAATTATTAATGAGTGTTATTTTTAACTGAGGTAAAATGAATCTGAAGTTACCAAAAACCCTTCCTCCTTACCAGCGAAGCAAAAGAATGATCATGTTGACCTAACAATACAAATGTTATTTATGCTTCATATGAATCGTTAATATCTAAAGAAAATGCAGCTACAGTAAAGCCAGGTTATCATCAATGTGGAGGGAGAACAAATTTGACAGTTTAAACTTCATATTGTTCGTTTCATATGCTGAATCGACTTGAACTGAACTGACCCATTCAGTTCTAAATACCCAAAGATTTGTAAAACGAAAACAAATATTTAGTGTTGTAAAACATATTGTTGTACATTTTAGTAGGATACAAAACCGATTGAAGAAAATGGATGATGAAAGCCACCGATATCTCAAAACCAAATTGAAACTTTGGAAAAAAGTGTCCAAGGAAAGAAAGACACGTATTAGAGACCTGAAAACTGAAGTGGGCATATCTAAGGTATTGTAATCGATTACAAATAACATTATTTCTAACAATATGGTATCGTAGATGATTGTCACTTGTAAATATACATAAATATTAGTTAAACGCGAAGTGATCCACACACTGGTTCCTATTTTGACTTCATATGAAGATTCTTCGGGAATATAGATTATTCCTTTGACAAGGCACTACCTACATTGTTAACGAAATGTAATCTTTCTATAATCACCTCGTTTCTTTCTTTGAGTGGCCATATTTAGGCAAACATTATTTCTTTATTAAACTATTATTATTGTTCTGAATTTTATTTCAGATCCACCATGAGTACCTATTCATGGAACTCAGCATTGTAAATAGAGAAATATTTCAGCTGAGAACATTTCTCAAAGACCTCAACCATTTGTTAAAAACCACTGAAGAACAATTAAATACGATAAAAGATGATGAAATGAATAATGAACACCGTATGTACACACGCCAGGGTGAACCATGTGAATCAAGGGTGAGTATAACAAACAAAAATATTGTCAAACAATTTCTGCTTTTTCTGAAATAAAGTTACAATACAAATGGATAGAATAATCAGACAATTGTTGTAGCTAAGCGCTTCCAATTCGGACGTTACCTATAGAAGCCCATAAGGACTTCTACGTCAGAAGACCTCAAAGTTTGCAAGCAGACAAAACTGTTTTATTGAGGAAAACTGGAGGTTTTCGTTCAAAAGGATTTTCCGTATAATTAATGACATGAACTCAACTAAAAATTAAAGTACAAAAAAATAAAATGAGTTAAATGAATTGTTATTAAATATTTCATAGATGCGTTTTGTGAAATGTAAATATGAAATGTATGTAATATATGGAAGTTATTAACACATTTCTCTAGAGTATCCTAAACCTCTTCATTAGTTACGTAATTGGGGTGAGCACTACTTTTTGGAGCCAATTTTCCAGAATCTTGCCAGTTCTGCACATTCACGTTAATAAATAAATAACACTTATTTACTTTCAAAGTGACATTTAAAGTCGTGAATTTATTTCATTAATTAAATTGCATCTATTGATTTAATGAGTTTGTTGTAAGTAGGTAAAGGAAAGGATTCCTTTACTGTTACTTACAAAAAAAAAAATGGAAGGAACTAACCAAGCAAAACATCTGTTAACATAATCTTTCATAAGGTTTTAAATGGTTAAATATTTAACTTCCCAAAACAAGGTGTATGCTCATTAATTCAATTATATATAGAACATGAAGTGATTAAGTATCAAATGACAATTCCTGCTCATGACAAAATAGAACCTGTGCCATTCCTTCATGTGAACAAAAATAATCAGAAATCTTTTTTTTTATTTGGTTAAGTTATATCAATTTCTCTTCATTCAAATACGTCATATTTTAAATAACCAGATCATTAGTCTTTTATATAAATTTTATTAAATCAAGGTTTTATTTAATTTATTGAATTTCCAAATTTTCACGCAGTTTTCCTCCCATAGCCATACCCTTCACTATGTCTAATCCTCCAATAAGATTGCCACGAACATATAACTGAGGATATGTCGGCCAGTTATAATGCTCCTTCAGTCCTTGTCGTACCTCTTCATCACTTAAAATGTTGAAGGAGCTGTAGGTGACCCTTGAACAAATTAAAACGATTAAGTATATTTGTGAACAATGAGTAGATTCTTCAGTTACTTTTTGGTAACACAATGGCAACGCTGCACAGAGATCAATTTTTTAAACTAGTCAAACTTTCATTATTCATTAATTGCTATATACTGCTTATCGCAGTTGACATCGATTATTTTATGTCGCGATTCGAAATAATTTTTCGTCCTTATCACCTCGGTGTGTTTTAGTGACTGACTTTTAGATTTGGATCTTTTCCATTAAATGCTGGTAGAATTCTGTAAACTTTCAGAGGACTCCAGTATTTCTTTTCCAGTTTCAAGAAACCCATTCATTTCAAAACTCGTTCTTTTCATGGCAAGGGTCTATTCACAAATTTCGATACTATTATCTAGTGTTACAGAAGACTATTTAGATAACTATGAGCTATGCAGGAGGCATCTTAAAATTTCATAATAGGAGTTTTCACTATTGCACTTTTTGTTACAAAGTAGTTACATAAAAATTTTCATCTCTAATATGATTATCAGTACCTGACTATTTACAAATTTTGTATTCACAGTCGCTTAGATTAGATATAAACACTTACCCCTCTTTGTTAAGAATCTCAACCATGTCCCTACTAAAGTGACATTTTGGATTATCTTTGGTCCCTTTCATAAAAAGCATAACTTCTGAACTATTGACTAATTTCACCAGTTTCTTCGACAAAGGAAGACCAGAAGTGTCAATATGCCTCTTAAGGATAGGGGTAATATTGGAAAGATTAGTAAAATCATGTAGCTCCTCCAATAACGTGTTTGAACTAAACACTAACAGTGCAGGAACGTCTTTGATGGAGTATTGTCGAACGATTTCCGGCAGCGCAGGGCAAGTGTGATAGGCAGGTGTTGAATATGAATCAGAAGTAGTTAATGCCTCCAAATACTCCATGATCCTTTGTTCCTTCTCTTCATTATTGCCTTTCAAAAATATCACTGTAAGTGGTTTCCTGTGAAATAAAAAAATGATAAGATTGATTTCATTAAAACAATGGTTAAGCTTACTGGATTGCTTCGGTAACTTCTTGTAATGTGGTTAACGGCGTCACCATGGTTATTACTAGGCACAGTCGATTAGGAACACAACACTGCACGAGAATACTGCAAAAATAAACAGCGTTCTCCACGTTTTGGAAAAAGTTGTTATTCTCAAATTCCAATAAAATCCAGAGAACCAGAGAACATTCAGAACAGAAGTCAACGAATGACACATACACAGAAAGTCACAGAACATGATAATAAGTAAAGTCACTAGATATACAAAGTACCGCAATCCATTGACCCCACGTGTAAGAGAGAGATAGAATCATTCCGAACCAAAATGGCGGCTATTTTTAGGGATTTTAGTAGGAATTTTATTTTCTACACTAAACAGTTGTCGAATTTGTGACAATTATTGACAAATGACATCATAACATCATTTTTCCAGGAGGTAACGCGTGGTGTGTGGTAGCGCGGTAATTTCTAATAAAGGCGAGATTTTTTATTTTTCGATTGGGATTTGCTTATAAAAATGGTGTGGTGTTGTTGTGAAATCTTTGTGTAATTTTAAATACAATACATAAACAATTTCCAGCTCCTAAACATATTTTAAATTGCCACAATATTTGTAACAAATTAGTTAAGATATTTCTAAGGAGCTGTTTATATTTTTTATTAAAAAACATTGGTACAAATAATACGAATACGGATGTTCAAAGTAGGCGTAGTATTATCATGCGTGCATTATTGAATAATATATATTTGTAACGCATACACTTGGTTTTATTTGACAGTGTTTAGGGTATAACTTTGCAAATTCTTTTGAATATAGGCAAGTAAGAAAATGATAGGTTTGTTCCAGTAAACAGAAAAATATGTTATGAACATGTTTCTATTATACTCACTCACATTTAAAAAAATAGTGTTAATTCTTTACTGTTTTTGATTCTGTCTACCTAAGCATATTACCTACTCTATTTCAATTTTAGTTACTTTTATCACTTGTTTTTGTTCTTTAAATTGAAAAAATGGGTAGATGAAGGAGAATGCAACAAATTTTCATATATTTAGCTTTCAAGTTTTCATTGTAAGTACTACTGGTAATAATAGTACTTATTACATATCAAGTAAGTACATATCATTTATTAGTAATGATAATATTCACGGAGTGCTGTTGGCAGTTTCATAAAATAGGCCAACATAACCTTCATTTATAACAATTTAATTTTTGTAAGAAATATCACCTACGTAACTTTTCCATTCATTCACTTCACCCCTTCAAGAATTATTCAAGTTCGCATACTTGAATAACGCGCTATTTCCCCCACCACAAACCGAACCAATATGGCGGACGATTGCGGTACTTTGTATATCTAGTGACTTTAATAATAAGTTGTGTTCTGATCAAATATGTCGTGCATTTTTCACATATTGATATTCCAGAAACGAAACTAAACGTCCAGAAACGGCTGCAAAAGAAGTTTGTTTGAATGATCTCACAATGTTTTAGATAGATGTGTTTCAACCGCAAAATACACATTTCAGTAATCGTTCTGTAAAGTGGGTTGCGCGTGCTACAGGGGTAATGTCACCTAATATCTCAGCTAATATCATCTTAATTACGATTAAAGTTTTATCAGAGAATTCAATTTAACTCGCTTTTCCGACATGGTGCTTTCTTTTGCATTTTGATCTTTATTGATTCTTATTGGGTGCGTTTACATTGACATGTGTCTGTTGAGCGCTATCTAAATGATTCGTTCTAAACTAAGTCTCATAACTCACGACAGTATCAAAAGTGATTTCCTATCATTAGTTCTGAAACGAGAGGAATATGGCGCTAATGCGAATTGGAAACCATGCAGTACTTGTCCTCGCGTATTCTGCTATCCTGATACTAAAATTCAAAATCGGATTAGTTTTGTCAGGTGGTCAAATCTCGGATTATGTATTTTGTAAAATTGGGGAGAAAAAGCAAACGGATTTCCCAATGCCAAAAATTAACATTTTCTCCCAAAGCGCTTATTCCTCCTTTTTCATATAGGTATGAGAAGTCTTGTATTCGGGTCGATTTTAAGGATTTAAGTTATTAGCATTTTCTAAGGCCTTTTAAGGTCGCACGAGTTCAACTGTTCAAAAGTTGACGAGTTCAAAAAACATATTTTCGAAAAAATGTCTGTGTCTGCAGGCAATTTTTTTTTCGGTAATTTAAAATCACACGGTTTGCCAATAAGTTATTTCTTGACTAAACTTATTATCGGCGACTGCAGGTTGCCTCCTGGGTTGTACGGCTTCATCGCTCCTTTGAAGCAGCTATTGAGCTTCTGAGCCCTGACCAACAATATTTCACAAAGCTTAGAGGGAAGTAAACATGTACAGACTTAGTAGAGGACATGCTACATTTAATGTCTTTTGTTTCGTAATGGGTAATTTTTTTGTTTGATAGGATTTTATTTATTTTATTCTCTTTTCTTTTAAATAGGTGTTCAATATGATTATCTTGGTTTAGGTGTAGTAAGGTTAGAGTCCAGTCGAGCACTCTGCTTGTTGCATGAAGTTTTCCACAGGTGGCTCTGTACGACTTTGAGGACCCCCATATGCGCGCGCATCACCTTCTAACCTAAGCGCACTTTCGAATTAACGAACTTAGGCTATCAGATCTTGGATTTCGCAACTCAGACAGATCTTATCTATCAGATAACGGGAGATAGGGAGAGGGATGACCCCATTGCCGGCGACCTACAGGATCGTAGACGAACAAGTTGATCTTGAAAAATCAAGTCAAATACACGGCGCATGAGCCCCTCCCCCCTCCAGTTTCCGAGCGTATTCTCGTCTTGACGCAGGCGACGGACCGCGTCGAAAATAAAGTCGGAAATCGGAGGTTCAGTGTTGCGCTCAGCCCGGTTCGTGAGATCTTCGGGCAACACCAAAGGCGAGAACGGTCGAACTTCGAAAGTCACCGACGACGACGGGGGAGTTATCGATTCTGCTCCTAAGGCGAGAAGTAAGTGACCCTTTTCTCTAACGACCGGCGCGGCGGGGGGGTTAATCTTGACCCACTTTTTTCCGATTTGTCTTTAATTTACATAATAACCACCTATGTACTTACGCACACATCTACTAATTCCATTTCGAAATTTATTTACGAATCCCAAAGACTCATTTTGCCCATTTTTGTTCATTAAACATTTTTTTGTACTTCCGCCGAGATTTATTTATAATTAACTGTTTTTTCTCTTGCGATCTTGGAAACCAATTAGTAATTGCACTTTTACTGTGCCAAAATAACAATCAACGTAGTCGTTCATTACAAATCAAAATTAAATACCTAATAACCGAGTGAAAAATCGTTTAAAAGAAAAAAACTCATTATAATCATTTTGTAAAAGTATATAAACGTATCTAATATTTTAACCATCCGATTTACCTAACCACATGAATAATATGTGTAAACTCAATTACCTATTACGTACCTACTTGGTAAGACTCCCACTAAAAATTCTAATTTAAACAATTCTTGGATTATAAAGTTTCCTTGCCAAAGTAACCCCCAAACTCAAATAATTCGATTCAAATAAAATACAGCGAATGCCTTACTTAACATATTTACTTCTGCTTTCATTATAGTTTCTCCCAATAACAAATAATTTAAAGGCAGAACTATCACTATTTCGTAATAGTTTGTTATTCACTACACAACCATGGTACTAAAATAACGCAATAAATCTGAATCTGTTTATTTCACATGTTGTTATTTTTGATTTAATTGTGTTGATCAAACTGCGTAAAATAAAAATACGTTCATGACACTTTCTTGTCGAAAAGAACTCGTTATCTTAAAAATGTGTGTATTTCCCACGCATTAAATCGGTTACAGCAGTCACATTCCTCCGAGCATTCTACCAAAGAAAACGCTGATTTTTCATTAGACGTCTCGACTAGATTTGCTTTTTTTTTCATTTAATTAATGATTAATACTGTTTGGGTATGTGTGCATTCATTCACACATTTTAATATGTATAATGCAAAATTATGATATACTAATAGAAGAATATGTATAATACACATCTTTTTAAATATAAGTAAGCGGAGTTCGGAGTTATCAATTCAACAAACTATTCTAAAAGAATTTAGTGCGTATAAGACGATAAATGTTGAATCCGATTGGTGATAATCAGTGATTTCACATTTTTCCTTCAAATACCAGCACTATTATAGCAACGATAACACAACAATGCTCATTGTTCTAATTTTTTTATGGTTTTGTATTATTCATCATTGTTCCAAAGTTCATACTATAGCTAGTTTATGTTTCTCTCCCATTCCACTACACGAAAAAATCAATAAACCGGTTATAACATATCATAAATATGTACCTGGTTTGTTAATTATTAAAGTCATACCGAGATGCATGGAATTAAAGTTAGTGATTTGGTCTACCGTAAGGAACATTTCACTATAATTTTTGGACTCTTAACAAATAAGAAGTATAAGCTTTTCAGAATGTTTTACTTTCGTTTATCATAGCTAATCCCTTCAACTAATATTATTAATATGCATCTCAAAATATGTTCGAAAGAAAGTACCATCAGGAATATTCTAATTTATCGTAGTAGTTTCAGTAAAGATTCTAAATAGGAACTAGGATTTATTTAAATGTACCGCAGACTAATGAACATTTATTGAAGCTAATTAAATATAGATAATCCGCATTTTTTACCACAACTAGAAAACGTGTTTCGTTTTTTCTGATAACATTGATGTTATTTTTAAACGCAATTACTTACCAGTTTAATAAAGCCTTACGTGTTCGAGATTATTTCAGTCCCAACAGTCGATAGTGATATTAATAATTTTACGAGCAATCAGTAATAATCAGGACGTGAAAATGTGCACTCGTCACGAGACTGTAACGTGTATTTTGCAAAAAAAAATTTATTAGTAACCAAGATATTGTAAATTATTCCGTTCAAATAAAACGATTTAATTTATCACAAATTTAAACTGTGAAATGCCGTCATGACTACTAAATCTCCTCAAATTTGTACCGAAGGTGACCTTAAGTTTTTTAATATCATCCATTTCTATTCAAAAAAGAGAGGTTTGTTTATTTACCCATAACGAGGTATATGGTTTCAATTACTACATATCTGATAAAATCGTTAGTGGACTTTGGTAGGAAAAGTTGTTTGTGTTTGTTTAGACTTTTGAATCAATCAGTTTTGAAAACGAGATCCCTTGACCCGCGAGCGATGGTTGAAATTCACCACATAAACAATAAACAAACTTAAATCCGAACACATTAGTAATACCAAATCTAGTCTTAGATGTCTGTCATTATCGAATACTCTCACCTTGAAAAAATTCAATTTACCGTAATCGTTATCAACGCTCGATCTCCATAATTATTGTTTGTTTTAATTATTAATTCATTTTGGGTTTGGAATGAAAATCAACGTTTATATTTTCGAGATATATATGTAAATTAATTCTCTTTGACGTCTGCAGTATTTAAAAGGATCAAAGTACATTAAGTCTGCGCTGATGGTTATTTATTGAACTGAGACACCAGATTAGTTTCCTTACGTGGCCGAGCTGGTAAACATATTTCAATAGTTGTTGGATTCGTTTGTAATATGTTGATAAAGCTAAGCTTTTATTAAAGTAGTAAACGCGTGTTATCTAATCGGGGATTCTACTACAACGAGGTAAATTCACTTAGATCTATGTATGTATATATATTTGTGGGTGAAACAATCGTGATGATATTAAGCGGCGTGCGGTGAAATTTCAAGTAGAGGGAAGCAATTTTTAAAAATTCAACCTTTCTTGTATGTAGTTCGATTCTTCGATCACTTTTTGCAAATTCGTCAATCACGTCATCGTAAAAAGGTTCCTATTTCAAAAATTAAATTTAAGAAGATGATGTTTTGTAATTTTTGACCTTTTTCTTGGGGAAGCATTGCTTCCCTTGCTTCCATGGACCGCACGCCGCTGGTATTAGTACTAAAGAAATGGAAGAATAAATATTATACTTATTTTACTAGGTTCTTGTTATATTCAATTACAAATTCAATTATTGTTACTGAAAACAAAAAGATTATTTATGTATAACATAAGTAGGTAGGTACTTACCAGACAACCAAAAAATATAAAACTCGCTCGCAAAGCACTAAAAGCACCACGATTCACGAAAACTTTTCCGATTTTTAGCCGAAATGTCAAAAGATGATTTAACAGTGTACACCTACCTGAAAATAAAGAAGAAAGTCTATTAGAATTGAAATTAAAAGAAAATTTGAATTCATTATATTATACCTTAAGACCCTTAAAATTCTCTTCCATCTCGGTTGTGTGCGAAGGCGCTCTCCGATGATCATTTTCTGTAAAGGGAATAAACCGAATTAAAGAATGAACATTGAAACGACTCATTTTTATAAAATAGACAAGTTTAAAATTACAAAATAACAAAATTTCCGTTATAAAGTGACAAACACTATATAATTAGATAACAAATACATTTCTTCCTTTTTCGCAATTGAATTTCAAATATCTCATCATTTCCAATTGTTTTAAGTAAATTTTGCCTTACTATGTGAAATAAAATTTAAAAATCTCTAAATGTAGCAGACACCACAAACTCAGATTAACCACACAATCTTATAAACAATACAATAGAAAGGCACAATTATTTGGTTACTTGTGTTAAATTTATAAGATTCACTTATAATGATCGAAATTAATATGATTTCCATGTAACTTTTGTAAATATTTCTTTGGCGGGATACTTACCACTTACCCGAGGATTCCCAAGGCCCGAATCTCATCTCTCCTCTCATGTGTGGATCCTGGAGGCACGTCATCTTTTTCCTCGCCATCCAAAAGACATCAACACTCTAGCACTCCTTTAAGTGAATACTAATTAACCCTGACAATCAAAGCTTTAAACTGACGTTCTAGTGTAAATTTGAATTGCCACACAGAATAAATGTAATTTGGATAAGATTTGTGTGTTTCCAAAATTATATCTAGGAGCCTTTAGGAAGTCCGAGAGCGTAGACGTCAGTGATGGGAGTCGTTTCATTCACTATCACAATCACTATCAGAATCACAGATCATTCGATATCAAAATACTTTTCGCATGCACCCTCGCGCGACGAATTCTTAACCCTAACTGTCCGGCCCTACGGAGAATTACACAATTAATCATCTCGATACCTAATAATGCTTATCTTAACGATGATTTTATTTTAACGAGCCTTTTGCACACTTATTGTTCTCGGACGTTCCTTAATACATACTATTAGATTTTTGCTTCTAATAACACTTATACAACAGATATTTTTTGCTTGTGACTTGTTCTCGAAAGTTTTCTTATCGTTGAATATTCCTAACAGTGAATTTTATTAAATTATATTGGTTTACCTAAAATATGTAAAGAAATTGAACGAAAATGTCATACATTTTATACGACTTATTACTATAATAAATTAAATAATGACTTTAAATTATTGCAACCTAAAAAATGTAAATCCTTATCAGCGGCGTGCGGTGAAACTTCAAGTAAGGGAAGCAAATTTTAAAAACTTACCCTGTTTGTAGTGTAATTCGATTCTTCGATCACTTTTTGCAAATTCGCCCCAGTGACGTCATCATAAAAACGTTCCTATTTCAAAAATTATATTTAAGAAGATGATGTTTTGTCAATTTTGACATTTTTCTAGGGGAAGCACTTCAAGCACTGCTTCCTTTGCTCCCATGGACCGCACGCCGCTACTGATAATATTTGTAACGACGAGCTGTTTGTTTAAATTAATTATTAGTCACTTCGATGTTAGCTTGAATTAAAACCTGAAATTCTCAGAATATACATTTTTCTAAACAACCAATTTATCAAGTTAAAAATAGAAATGAATTCCCCGCGTTATAAATTTTAATGAATTAAACATTTATGTTATTGACCCGCACGATTTGTTTTGTCTTCGTCTAGCATACCAAAATTGCACTCACACCTGTTGTTTTCGTAACAAGATAATAGAAGTGGTTTTCAGGAGCCCCAGATTTAATTAGAAACGACCCGCACAACTGTCAATATGTTGATCAGGCTGATCAAGAAACCCCTTTTCCGGTCGGCCGTTAACGTGAAACACTCGCCGAAATGGAACTACTCCACGAAAGTCGAATATAAACCAATCAGAAGCGTTCTGGTGGCGAACAGAGGAGAAATAGCAGTTAGGGTTTTTCGGGCCTGTAACGAATTGGGCATCAAATCTGTCGCTATCTACTCCAAGGAAGATAGAGCCCACATTCACAGGTATAATTTGACGATTCTGATTTTGCATGTTGCAAGTCTATTCTTATTTCAGATTGAAAGCAGATGAAAGTTACCTGGTTGGTGAGGGTTTGCCCCCTGTACAGGCATACCTGAATATACCTGAAATAATAAAAATCTGTAAAGATAATGGAATTGATGCTGTGCATCCCGGTTATGGCTTCCTATCGGAGAGATCCGATTTCGCTCAGGCTGTTATAGACGAAGGCATTAGGTTCATAGGACCCAGTCCTAAGGTCGTCCACCAGATGGGCGATAAAGTAGCCGCTAGGGAAGCGGCTATTGCAGCAGGTCCAACGCTTAAGCGAACCAATTCGAACGTTATCATTATTATTGGTATTTACAGGAGTTCCTATTGTTCCCGGTACTGATGGACCAATAACTACGAAAGACGAGGCTAAGGATTTCTGCATTAAGCACGGTTTACCAGTTATCTTCAAAGTAAGTTCAAATTATCTAGTTTAAATGCGCCTGATAAATAACTCTTGTGCAGGCGGCCTATGGTGGCGGCGGCAGAGGAATGAGAGTTGTCCGAAAAATGGAGGAAGTCGAGGAGAGTTTCCAGAGAGCGTCTTCCGAAGCTTTAAGTGCCTTTGGTAACGGTGCCATGTTCATCGAGAAGTTTATAGAGAGGCCTAGACATATTGAAGTACAGTTATTAGGTAAGCAGCAAAATAAGTATCGTTATTTCGTCTCAGATAGCAAAAAGGAAGTAAAAATAATACATCTATACAATGTCAATGTGTATGGTTGCATATTATGGCTTCACGCCAAAAACTACCAAAATAAACGCGACAGTTGGTAATTAGGAAGAATACAGTCTGGAGAGAAATAGGCTGCATTTTAAATTCCCATTCCAACTTAAATTTATAAGTAGTGGCAGCGATTTAATGCAGGCATTTTTTAACAAAAATGTAAATTTTCCAGGTAGCGAAATGTGTTAGAACTTCGGCATAGGTTTCCTAGTGCCTTAATGTTGTCTACACTACACCTAATATCTGGATCTAAGTGGAAATTGTGCCCAACATTTCAGAAATTATTCAAAAAATATTTCATCGAAAAAGTTCCCTATAATATAAAATTAATCCAATATAAATTTACATAATTTTTTTAAATTACCAACATTTTAATTATATACAGATATTTTTCTTTTAATTATTATAACAAGAAAGTTTTTTTTTAAATGGAAGAGGCGGGTAAAGAAATACACAATTCATTCTTATAATTTGATAATTAAAATATATAATATTTACTTTTTTATTAATCAATGCATTAAATCTGATAGATTATTAACGCTACTATCAGCATTATCCATTTCTATATTTTCATCATCAACAACACGACTATATTGCTTACCCTCTCTGTGTCAAGGTGATAAGGCGGGTAACGTGGTGCACCTCTTCGAACGCGACTGCTCCGTCCAGCGGCGTCACCAGAAGGTCGTCGAGATGGCCCCGGCCCCGCACCTGGACCAGAAGGTCCGCCAACAGATGACCGATTTGGCAGTCAAGCTGGCGAGGCACGTCGGCTACGAGAACGCCGGCACCGTCGAGTTCCTCTGCGACGAGAGGGGCAACTTTTACTTCATCGAGGTGAACGCCAGGCTGCAGGTCGAGCACACCGTCACCGAGGAGATCACCGGCATCGACCTGGTGCAGAGCCAGATCAGGATCGCCGAGGGCATCACACTGCCCGAGCTGGGGATCACGCAGGAGAAGATCAAGCCGAACGTGAGTGAGATTTAATCTTCCTTTCCACGGCGTTTCTGATTGTAATTTATCAGCAGCATTGGTTCGCTAGCTCTGGTTTGGTCTTGGGCTGTTTGAGGAGTTTCTACCGTTCTGTTATTATTTTTCGCTTTGGTCCTCAAGTCTGGAGATTCAAAGGTTTCTTGAATGTCCATCGACCTAGTTCATGTATCTTAACATCGGTTTTCCTCTCGATCTTTGCTCTTGGTGTTTGTAGTAGATACAAAAAATCTCGTTCCCGAATCTATGCCCTTTCTGCTTTGTAAGTATAATCATTAGCGTCTATTTAAAGTAATTGTGTTGAAATATGTGCCTATATCTACTCTTACTGCTACTCCATGGCATGGCTTACAACCCTAGGTGGGTGTTCGCCGACTTCATAATAAGCCTCCATTGCTGCCTGTCTGCCATAGTTTCTAAGGGGTTTCCAATACCCATTACCCTTAGGTCTTTGGCAATATTGTATTTCTATCTGAGGTGTGGGCAGCCTAATGGTCTTTTGCCAACCGGTACTTCTTCCCATGCGAGTTTGACTGTGCGACTATCTGGTTGCACTATCATTATTCATTACATGTCCCGCCCACTACAGTCGTTTAGATTTTATTTCTCGCACAATAAGGGTGTTAGAGTCTTCATAAAGATCCTCCAGTTCTTTGTTGGTACGGATTCTGTATCGTCCTGTTGATGCATCCGCAGTCGGGCTATATACTTTATACCTAAGTATTCGTCTTTCGAAGACACGAAACCTTATAATAATAGTAATAGATCTCGAGTCCATCGCCTTAACCCCATTCTTGAAAGACTAGGAACTAGACAGCAGCTTGGTATAAAATACGCGAGTACATATGGTATACCTCTGGTCTCCTACCTGGATCGTCGGATCTAACCTAACCTACTCGCTATCCGAGGTTGAACTGAGCGCTGTCTCTCTTCTCAGGGTTTCGCCATCCAGTGCCGCGTGACCACAGAGGATCCCGCCAAGAACTTCCAACCGGACACGGGAAGGATAGAAGTCTTCCGCTCCGGCGAGGGCATGGGCATCCGCCTCGACGGAGCGTCCGCCTTCGCGGGGGCCATAATATCCCCGTACTACGATTCTCTGCTGGTCAAGGTGATCGCCCATTCCAAAGATCTGCAGTCCGCGTGCGCCAAGATGAACAGGGCGCTGAGGGAGTTCAGGGTGCGCGGCGTAAAGACGAATATCCCCTTTTTGCTGAACGTGTTGGAGAACCAGAAGTTCTTGAACGGATCAGTCGATACTTACTTCATCGACGAAAACCCTCAGTTATTCCACTTCGCCCCTACAAGGAACAGGGCACAGAAATTGCTTAATTATTTGGCGCAGGTACTGGTGAACGGGCCGCAAACGCCTTTGGCCACTAATCTGAAGCCTGCCGATATAAAACCGCATGTTCCAGACGTATCAAAAGGTGAGCACGATTTAGTGTTGAAATCGATGGCACAATTCTGATCGTTTCTTCTCAAGTTTTGGTTTAAATGATTTGGATTATCAGTTTTTTTTTTCTTAATTGAGCACTAATAATCTTAATTTATTAAACGAAAAATGATGAATGGTAAGTTATGCGTTTTTAATTTTTAAACTAATATTAACCGTCTATTAAATCATACTGGAAAGTTTGTTGAGTGTTTTTAAAATTAATGATGCATATTTTTTGTAGTAATAAATACGATCACTATGGCTGGTACAGCCAGGCACATCGTTTTTTTTCTAGTTAAACACTAATTAAGGGTAGATCTACTAAAATTTGTTTTGGAATACATGCTATTCAAAAATGCAATTTATTGACATTCCACTAACGTCTTAAGATTTTGATTTTTTGGAGGCATTTCCTACTTTTAACTGGCGAAAAAATTAGCTTATTGTTCTATTGTTTACAGTAAAATTTCCCAACAATTTAACTTCTTTTCGAAGTAATCGCTTATTAGTAGGTGGCAAAAATCCATTTGGAAAAAGGTTAGTTAAATTTAAAAGATTGTTTTAAATGTTTTGTTTTAGTTTATTTTATTTGGTCTACCCTTGCTCCATTGATAATAGTGAATATACTTGAAATAGGTTAATTCTTTAACTGATGTAATTAAATTACCACCTACTGAATCATGGAACTCCATTGAGTAATTGTAATAATTAATTTTTACAACTTTTTTTTTCTTGAACTCTATGGATCAGATGGGACTCGTTCTTATTTGTACTCGAGCGGAATCCCAGGTCAGTTTCGAAAACTAAAAATGAAATGTTGTTTAGCACAGTTTTGTAAATGTAGACTTCACATTAGATTTGGGTTCTTTTCGTTTCTCATCTACTTTCTCATTTGCTTAAGGTGTTTCTATTTGCTAATTTATTTATAGTTTGACTTTAGTCATAGTCTTTTGTGGTCTGTCTAATTCCCTTATTAATTTGCACGTTTATGTTCTTTTTGTTTTAACAGAATACCTCGTCGATTCGCCTGTGACGCACACAAGTTAGTACCTATTTCTTATTCTTTACCTCTTCTTTTTCGGGTTTTTTCTTGCAAAGTGTAATAGTAAAAATTATTCTTTTGAGATGTAAAAAAAATTAATTAAGCATTAAAGCAGATTAAAGCAAAAATTTTTACTATTATCATATTAACAATTAAAGTACTACATATCCTATTTTTTCGGTTATCATCTCTGTGTTGTTTAAATCAAGTCTAGCACCTCTAACCACAAGTACTCAACATGATTTACTTCCTAGATGCCCCTAAAGGTTTCCGTGATATCTACAAACAGCAAGGCCCAGAAGCTTTCGCGAAAGCCGTCCGCCAGCATAAAGGCCTCCTTCTGATGGACACTACATTCCGTGACGCTCACCAGTCTCTCTTAGCCACGCGGGTCCGTTCGCACGATCTGCTGAACATCTCGCCCTTCGTCACCCACAATTTCAGCCAGTTGTACTCCCTGGAAAATTGGGGAGGAGCGACGTTTGACGTCGCTTTGCGATTCTTGCACGAGTGTCCGTGGGAGAGGTTGGAGGACATGAGGAAGCTGATACCAAACATACCATTCCAAATGCTGTTGAGAGGAGCTAACGCTGTCGGCTACACGAATTACCCTGATAACGTGGTTTTTAAGTTTTGCGAACTGGCTGTAAGTCTAGTTGCATTTTGGTGTATGTGTTCTCACGAAATTACCTTATTTAGGTACAAACCGGTATGGATATATTCAGAGTGTTCGACTCCCTGAACTACCTTCCTAATTTAATCGTCGGTATGGAAGCAGCTGGTAAAGCCGGGGGAATAGTAGAGGCGGCCATTTCTTATTCGGGAGACGTCAGTGATCCAAGCAAAACGAAGTACGACCTAAAATATTACTTAAAAATCGCAGATGAGTTAGTCAAGGCTGGTACCCACGTCCTAGCCATCAAAGATATGGCAGGGTTACTTAAACCAAAAGCAGCAACGTAAGTTTCATAATATGTAAATGCAAACGCAATTTTCCATCGTTCATATTGTAGGTTGTTGGTCAGCAGTCTCCGTGACAAATACCCAGATCTGCCCATCCATATCCACACTCACGACACGAGTGGTGCCGGTGTGGCCGCCATGTTGGCTTGTGCCGAAGCAGGCGCCGATGTCGTCGACGTCGCCGTCGATTCCATGTCGGGTTTAACGTCACAGCCCAGCATGGGTGCCGTCGTGGCAAGCCTGCAGGGCACAGAGCTCGATACCGGTCTCCAGTTGCCTAAAATATCAGAATACTCCGCATACTGGGAACAAACGAGGACGCTGTATGGACCATTCGAATGTACAACAACAATGAGGAGCGGAAACGCTGATGTTTACAACAATGAGATTCCTGGTGGACAATACACCAACCTGCAGTTCCAGGCATACAGCTTAGGTATGCAAATGCAACCATTTTAACTTCTTTACTTAACATTCGATTCCTCAGGCCTTGGTGACTTTTTCGAAGACGTCAAGAAAGCATACGCCGAGGCAAACCTCCTCCTCGGGGACATCATCAAAGTGACACCTTCCTCAAAGGTTGTCGGTGATTTGGCCCAGTTCATGGTTCAAAACAAACTCACTCCAGAAGACGTTCTGAATAAGGCAGAGGAACTCTCCTTCCCGAAGTCTGTGGTGGAATACTTGCAAGGTCACATTGGTCAGCCTTATGGGGGATTTCCCGAGCCTCTGAGATCGAAAGTATTACGAGACATGCCGAGGATCGACGGAAGACCTGGAGAAAGTCTCCCGCCGTTAGATTTTGCAAAACTGACAAAAGACTTGAAGGAAACCTTCCCGAACGCCACGGAAAAAGACGTGATGTCTGCTGCTTTATACCCTCAAGTTACCAACGAATATCTCTCGTTCAATGAGAAATATGGACCAGTGGACAAATTAGACACGAGAATTTTCTTGGTCGGGCCAAAAGTAGGTGAAGAGTTCGAAGTTACCATAGAAAAAGGGAAAACGTTGGGAATTAAAACTCTCGCTGTGGCTGAAGACCTTACAGAAAACGGAGAAAGGGAGGTCTTCTTTGAACTTAATGGTACATTGAGATCGGTTCTTACCATTGATAAAGATGCTAGTAAAGAAATGGAAATTCATCCAAAGGCTGATAAAGCAAATAAGAAACAAGTAGGAGCACCAATGCCTGGTACCGTTATCGATATCAGAATTAAGCCGGGTGATAAGATTGAAAAGGGTACTCCTTTGGTCATCTTATCAGCAATGAAGATGGAGACTGTCGTACAAAGTCCCGTTGCTGGTACCGTCAAAACTATCGACGCCACAATGAATATGAAACTAGAGGCGGAAGACTTGATTGTAACATTAGAGTAAAGTTTTCCTTCTCTTACTGATTCTTGGCTGTGTTCAATAAAAAGCAAAGTATGAAGAGATAGACGTTGGTTATTGTTAAAATTGTCTTTTTTCTTGTTACTTAAAAAGCAGTTGAAGAATAGTACCGAACCATTTAAGAATGTGATAGTGTATTGGTAGCTTTATTTTCTGATGTTATTGCAAGGTGTTACAAACAGGAAATTTTGCATTTTTGAACTGTCCTGGAGAGATTTTATTGTTACACAAATATATTATAAAATTTATTATATTTTTGCAGTATATTTTTTTTTATACAGAATAATAGTTTTATTTACATCATTTCTGAAGACAATCTAATTGTATAACTTTAATAATTCATAATTCCTACCTTATTAACATGAAGTTTGCAGCAGAGGGTGGATTTCGATATGGAAAAGAAAACTTCTGTTTCTTGTAGCACATAAATCTATTATTTTAGACATAAACATTATAGTAAACACATGTAATACATGATCATCGACGAATAAGAATAGTGTACAAGTAAAATTATTGGTTAAAGGCACAAGTTGGAAAAATATAAATGTATTTCGAGACAAATTTAAAAATATGCTACACAAGTCGTACGAGAGCTGTTTCATGTTGTCTAACTTCCATACAACGAGCATATCGAAAAACGAACTGGAATGTACCATATCGATAAGTTTTAAAAAAGAAATATACACTTCTCGAGTCGCGTGCTTACCTCTAATTCAACATCAACAAAAAAAATAAAAGAATGAAAACAATAACAAAAATGAAAATCTAGATACAAAAATAGGTTACCTAATTAATACATAAAACTGACTAGAAAAATATCGACTTAAATGCTATAAAGAACTCAAGTTGCGTAAAAATCACCAAAATATAGAATCGAATCAATAGTACTACAACTATTTTATTACACCGCAAGGGTTTATGATAAAACAACTCAATAAACGTATATGATGGACAATATGTTAATGAAATGTAATGTCACATTCTGGAAGTACAAACTGAAAATAAATAGTTATTTTTTTCTCTTTAAGAATTTGTAAAACAATACCACCCTTTCGATGATCTCTCCTACTCATTCATAATCTTACAAAAATCACTCCTAATAGGCAGTTCGTTATTCTATCAACTCTAAAAACGTCCACAAAAACTACCTTAAAAAATAGAATAGGCCGTAACGTCAGAGTAACTATTACAAACTTAAGAAAACCAATCATTTTGATTAAATTTGTTTCACCTTTCTTTCGAGACTCTTCCTCTACGATTTTCCTCTAAATTTATATAGGTACTGATTAACATTTTACTATTCTATATTGCAACAGTTTTTTAACGATCATTATTATTCGAGATAAAGAAATTTATTTCAAAACAGAAATTCAACAGAAATAAAACTAAACATTTGAAACATAACGGCATGTGTATTAAACAAAAACTCTGTTTAGTTTGGCAACGATTTTGAGTATTCTGATTTGTTTATTATATCTAAGCATTTTCTCATTTATTAACATTATTTACACCTTATCTTTATTAAATAAAAATAAACCAACAAAAATACCCACATTTCATTAGATCAACTAGGCCAAAAATAATTTACGGCATTAAATGAAATCAAAGACATGTTTAAATCAAACTCAAATTGGTTGAAATATGATGTCGGGCAGTATGAATACACCAAAATGGAAAGAAGCAGATTTCAATCAGGATTTTTGACAACTTTTCAATATCACATCACGTTAATTTTTCAAATATATGTATATATTTTTTATTTTTAAACAACCTGAATATCTTCTCAACATGATTCTTACTAAAAAGTATAACCGTAATACGTTTTCATTAGACACTGTAAGTGAAGAAACAAATCTTCTTTAACATTTTGGTGTTACAATGTGGTCTTATATGGTAATTACTGAAAAACACCAAAACTAGAAATCTTACTAATATCGTCAATCACAATTCCCTTAGAAACTACTGAAAACTATATAATCTCAGCGTTTTTTCACTTTACGAATGAATTCAAAGATTTCGACACCAAGAATGTTCATTTTGTACCAGACTCACATACTAATCAGAAAACAGTTTGCTTCAAAAAAGATTCAATCATTGTCATTTCTTACTACCTATTTAGTGTGAGTTTGTGTTTCACATTGTTTTCTGTTTTCTTGCTTAATTTATAGAATTAATTGTTTTTATGAAGCTTTTCTTATCTTATCACCTGGTCTAATTTTTTACTAATGTCTACTATCACAATTAACAACAAACATCGAGACTGTAGTCTCAGCAAGGTCTCAAAAAAGACAATGAGGCGACATTTTGTTACATTTAAATATCTTAGAATTACTCAAAAACGGAATACATTTAGTTATAGTAAAAATTTGCTTTCAAATCAGTTGAACATCTAAAATGTTGCTCAAAAACGATCCCTTTAGAGCCCTCATCGAAACCCTTGCTGAAACATTATTATTTTCTTCATTAAACTAATAACAAGACTTAAGTGACTAATACCAAATCGAAATGGGCCACTTTATAAGATTGATTGTCAAGTATATCAGAGAAAAGGAGAGAAGAAATTGAAATGTACTTAGTCCATTTGACTTCCAATATCCCTGTATGATGATCAATAGTGGTGATGGTGTAACTTGAGAGGAGGAGAAGGGGTGGAAAAATTTTGATCACATCGCAATCATCATCATTGCTTCCATCCGTAGGAAGTGGTGTTTTCTTTTCATTTCACTTTTCATAAAACTTCTCGTTTAATTTTATGAAATACCACTTGATTCCCCTTCCATTCTAGCTAAACGTGTATCAAACTCCTTGTTTAACGCAGCTTTAGCCTATCAAAAATAAACCATGTAATAATGAGAAACGTTCAGATTAAACATGATGTAAATGATTAAATTACCTTATCCCTCTGTTCCTGCAGCAAATCCTTTACCATATCGTGTTGCCTCTGTAACTCCTCTTTGCGTTTTTCAAAAAGTTGCCCCAACTTCTCTCTTTCCGACACGCCCCTACCAACCACCGCTGTGACAGCTTCACGTTTCATCCTAGTGAACTGTTCCCTGTTTCTGTGCTTTTTCGCAAGCGCCTTTACTTCTTCTCGATGATCGGCTTGGAGTTTCCTCATGAGCTCAGACGTCTCTTTCTCGAATTGTTCCTAAACCAAAGAGAATGTATCATAATCATAACAATTATCCTACAAAACCTGTCATTGTCATTTTTTACCTTTAGTGTCTTTATTTGATTGGTCTGTGATGTTTTCATCACCTTCTCGGCCATGTTGAAGATCACATCGTGATATTTTTCTCTCAGCTCTTTCTCCTGCGTCACAAACTCTTTATTTATAGCCAACAATCTATCTGAGTGGCTTCGGGGTAAGGAAGGCCTCTCCGCTTCAGTTCCGCTGGGCTCTGGACAATCTGCGACACTTGTTAAAGGTTCAGCACTTGGAGATTCGGTATAGAAAACAGCAGTTATGCTGGAATAAGAAACTTAAATGAAATTGACACAACGAGATGACATGTTATGATAGTTACAATAGTAATTCATCAATAACATTCATGCAATTGACAATTTCAAATAGTTTCAAAGTGGTTTTGTAACATTCTAAATCGTTTTCTTGCAGAACTCCAAATCAACATCAAGAAAACTATGGTCTAGTAGAATTTTGGAAAAACAAATGTAATAAAGTGTGGTGGTTTGTGGGGGTGTGTTGCGTGCCTGTATGTGGCATATACGCGTGTATAGTTATATCAATATATCCGTAATAGATTTCAAAATACATAACAAATAAATAGATAAAAACAACCGTGCAATGAAAAATAGTATCTTCATTCCAGAAGGAATATAACTGCTTCTGCTCCTATTTACACTAAAAGGAAAAGAAAACACTCACCATTTAGGGCACAACCTCCACATACCGCTATGTTGATCAGAATACGTTATCTCGTCGTCCTCTCTTTGCGCACGACAGAGAGGGGAATTTAGTTGTTTAATTTTGGATAAGGAGTATTAATTAATAGATATTTGCATGAAAACATTTAATATTCTTTAATTCGTCAGCTAAATGGAGAGGTTTTGATAAATCGAAGCAATTCATGAATAAGTACTGGGATTTACTTCGAAGTAATTCCATTAATTTTATATGTATACTGATGTACCCATGTACCTTTCAATAATAAATCAAAATTTAACCGTTCTTAAAAGTCTACTTACATGTTTTTACTGGACAACCTCTTCACCAGTCTCATGTTCACTAATTTCGATTTTCTATCAGAAGCATCGCTCGATATCTGCGTACTCAATGACATCTTTTTCTTTTCATGCTTTTTCCTCAAGGTGTCCAGTTTCTTATCTAGCTCTAATTTCTTCTCTTTCACTAACTTGTTCTCCAAAATTTTCTCCAACGGCTCGGCGTTGAGTTCTTCCACCTTTTCTTCCCTGATTTCTATTGGCTTATTCACAGTATTGTTCTCTGGCGGTTGGGTGGTAGTCGAGATCGATACAGGCACCACGGGAATCTCAATGTCCGAGGAAACCTCAATCGAAGCAGCTCCTGTCGGGATGGAATGTCTTTGGGCCGGGCTGCCGTTCGTTGCAACCTCTCTAACCATTTTCGTTAAGCTAAAATGCGAAAACCTGAGCAAAACTGTTTCAAAAGTGATATTAATGTTTACCTGTTCTTCTTCTGTTCTTCTATACCTTCTGCGGGCTCCATGTCGTCCGTCAACACAGCCAGTTGTTGGGCTCGTTTTTCTAAATCGCTCTGGTACTTAATGGGATTCGCGAGAGCCTCTGCGAAGTCGGATAGTCCATCTGGAACGTAATCTTTGACGACTACGTTCAAGAAAAGCGTCGCTAATGGTAAGGGCTGGCCGATCTCGGTCCGGAGGTTTACATGTCTGTAACCGGGACATAATCCCACTACAGGCAAGATACGGTGTCCGATAAACTTGCCAGATTCTTCATAAGCCACTATACGAATTGAGGCCAGGTCTGGTAGAACCACCTGCCGAAAGAAAATTGCTGGAGATGGAGTAAACGACTGGTTCTTAACGGTTTCATTCCTGATTTTTGTTTGGTAAATATATAAATAAATAAAACAGCAGTGAGTAAATTTTGGCAAAGCCTCAAGAGTTTTATTTTTAAAATGCAGTCATGCCAACTTTCAATCTAATAATACTCCTTCTACCTGCTTGTACGGTACTGACCTTCTTGAAGACGAATGGCTCCTCGTCATATACCGGATTGATACCGTTGTTAGGCACCACCTTTGTCTTGAACCTTTTTCTGACAGTGTCGGCGGGTAAACCATACATTTCAACCTCAACGTAAGTCCCTACTCTCTTATCAGTCAGGAATTGTCCAGATATCACAGTGATTTTCACAGTGCCAGCAATAATGCCATCTACAGTTGATTCGGCAAATGGGTAAAAGCGTCTATCGGTACGTCGCATGAATTCTGGCTTCAGCAAAAAACCGCAACGGAAATTGTACTCAAAAATGCCTGGAATCATGAAATTTAAAAAGAGTATTCAGGACTTGCCACAGAATGACGTACCTAAATTTAATTGCATAGCAAGGTCTAAAGTTTGGTAATTAAGGGCAACTAGTTGACAACCAGCATTCCAGAATACCTGTGGCATGAAATTCGAAGAATCAAATCTTGTACCAGCTGGATAAACTCTACTCAATTGGTGTTTATTGTAGTTAACGAACTGTATAGGGTATTCTTTCAACAACGAAGTCGCTTGTTTTTCATCAAAAGAAGACATTTCGTAACTTCGATTTTTCTCTGGAAAAAGATATGTAATGGTAAATTTCTAGGTGGGAAAATTAGGTAACTACTTACTCTTTGCATTTTCAAAACTGGAAAAATGAACGGGTTGTACATAATTAACTAGGGCAGAGATCTCGGCACCGGCTTCAGTTTCGGTTGCTGGCGCTGGCTTATTCTCACCGTCAACGGTACCATCTGGCGGAGCGTCACCTTCCAATGGCTCACCTTCATCACTAGAGGAATTTTCCTCATCTTCCTCTGTTGCCGTCGAATCTTTGGAACCCTTGAAACCAAAGAGAAAGTTAAATGATGTTAGTCAAATTTAATCAAGTGAACTTACTTGTCTAGTTTGTAATGGAGGTGCATGTTGGGGTAAATCACCATTATCAATATTTTCCGAGGTCTGATTTTCTGGAGATGGGGTAATGTTTCGTTTGTGGTGATGGTGGTGATGTTTCTTCTTATTTTTTATGATGATTTTTCTTCTTAGGGCCGAAGGAGGTGGTAAGGGATTTCCTGGAATAAGAGAATATTTGGGTGCTTTGCTTTGAACCAAACAAATTTAGAAAATACTAAGGCTGACAAAATCCAGCATTTAAACAACACTTCAACTTGGATCTCTGGGTTCCTGACTAGAAGCTCAAGATACTTCAGGCAGAAACATGAAGCACATTTCTAGATTTGGCCTGTTTGATGTGGGAATTTAAACACAAATTCAAAATTACAGAATCGACTGCGACATTGGGCAGAATGTGAATATAATTTTCCGAGGAACTTCAAGCAGAAAGCTTAAAAATTCTTTTAGGCTCAAAAGAAGATTTAGTTTTAAAATTATAATACTATAGGTAATTATTTCTGTGTTGGATATTACCGGAATTTGCGAAGAAAAACCGTTTAAGTTCCGCATACAACATTTTACTGTTCTCGCATCAGAGAACTTCATATCCTCACACGATTAGTATTACCTGGTTCGAGTTTGTAAGTCTCCAGAGGAGTCTCCAGCAGCATCTCGCCGAAGATCTCCTTGCAGTAGTTCGCGATTTTGGCCTGCTGCCTCGGATTGCAATGATTCTCAAAGCTGAGTACCACCGGGTAGTCGGAAGTCTTGAAGGCGCTTTCCGCGATCGCTTCCAGCACTTCTTTGGCCGATATCTCAGGTACGAAAGTATAACCGTGGACGATGACCGGCTCCTCGGTCCTGCCGTTCCAGAAGTCCAACTCCACGCACCTTAAAAGTGAGTTCGTTTTACCGGAACGTTTTATTGCGAGATCTAAAATGGTCTTACCGACATCCTGCCAGTAAGCACTGCCGGTACATTTCGGCGCTGGACCTCCCGGTCAGTTGATGACCTGTCAAGTACGTGTTGTGCGAGGAATTAATGAAATAGTGAGCTAACGGTTGCTCCATGTCGTGGCTGAGATCAAATTTGGTGGCTGCCATAATGTTGTTGTCCTCCGATATTAGATATCTTAGAAAACCTGACGACAAGGCGATAAATAGTTTTTTGGTTCTCAAGACTGAAGCCCACTTACTTACCTTCAAAAGATAATAAACCTTTTTGTGCGTTACTTTTATTAGGTTCGTACATGGAAATTACGTCTTTTGCTCTATTAGTGTCGGCGTAGGGATAGAGGATTTCATTTAGTCTAGGATCTCTTTGAGTTTTGTTCAAAAAGTCTACAAATTGTTGACAATTCATCACAGTTTTACCACCAACACTGAAAAATGAACATTGCTTATTAATGGATAAAGTTGATTCGCATTGATGTACTTACACGTCGCCGAACACCTTTTCTACTTCCGCTCTCTTCGTCAGTTTAATGTAAAACTCGAAGAAAAGATCAAACGTAAACTTCTCCGGGTTTAGAGTCGCATTTTTACCCGTCGCGAAGTTTAAAGATTGAAGTACCGTTTCTATGCGCTTTTTCTCTTCTTTATTTTGTGCGAACATTTTAGTGATGCTGAAAACAAAACGCCAATTAAAAATCAGACCGAAAAATCATTTGCGATGGTCAATTACTTCTTAACAGGTATCCTCCCGGCCTTGTCTCGGATTAAATTTAGCTTGGTATAAGCCTTGAAAAGGTACATTTTGGTGGTTCCATTAATTTGATTCAAGTTATATGCTAAGTTTAACAAAGAATCCGTCCATAACTTTGCGATCTCCTTCTTCGTACAACAAAAATTGATGAAAGTAATATTGACAAAGTCGCTAGCACAACAAACTGTCACTGTTTTTTCTTCGAGAGTGTCCTGGGAGCCCATCGTTACTATTTGTCGCAATTTGGAATCCTAAAAATGAAACACGGAAAGTTGAAGCAAAAGTTTCACACCTAACAACTATAAACGGGAAGGGACAGCATCGTTGATAAGCATTTATTTAGTTACCCCTTAATTAGTTTACTAATATACGTGAAGTAATATAGCTAATTGGCACTAATTGTTTAACATATTCAATCACATCAAAAACTCCTGATCTAACATGTGGATTACGATTTGCCGAAGATCATTCGTATTAACCGCAGGTGTATTAAAAACGACAAACTCATTAGCAAATGGTGGCTGTTCCCCGATCAGTCGTCATAGCGTTTTATTGTGTTCTTCATTTCTGTCAATACCTTTACGTCTTACACTTTTCGTCTCCCAAACGAGTCTAAGTCCACAAGTACTTTTCCGTTAAATTTATCAAAGTAGATCATGACTTCTGGAAAAGTTTCTCGGAAATCTTTAAATGTGTTACGTGAGCAATAAACTCGCCGCCGATCAATTTTTACTCCCTTTCTAAGATGCATTTTCAACCTGCAGCGTTTTGGTGGTTGGTGAAAGACGTAACGTTAACGTAATTAATGAGAATGACCAACACAAATTTGAAATTAAACGTCAGAGTTGACAAATGTATAAGTTAACATATAAAACTCATGTCTTTGTCCGGTTTGATAAAATACTTTTTAAATTCCAAAGCGAGAGAATATGAAATATGTTTACGAGTAATTCTATAAAAACGTAATGTATGTTTGGTGACAACTGCTGATTAAGGGGAAACAACGTTATATATAATTTTCTTCCAGGCTGGATTTATTCTCGGGGGAAACACGGTATTTACATATTTCGATCGGTTCATGCATGGATTACTAGTGAAAACTTATCATTTGACTACAGTATAAATAGCAGGTAGATCTAAATGGCAAAACGTAGCCAATGACATTCGTATTCGAAGTAAAGAGCATACAAAGAACTAAAAACACCGATACATATTCACCCTATATAGCACAGGCCACTCTGTTTTACTGTTTGATATCTAATTTCCATAAACATTAATTTTCCATTTGCGGTAAATTGTCCCATTACTGATTTAACCAGCAGGTAGATAAACACTTCCAGTATTGACCAACACCAAAAATATCTATTCTCCAGACGTGTATTTTTAGATAATTAGTGGGCAATTTTTCGCGAAGGTAGTTCGTGCTGGCATTAATTTCGAATTCAAGGTAGCTATAAAGAAAGGAAACAAATGAAGGGCAGTTCTTTCCACATCAACCAGCTATCGTGCGATCTTTCCCATAAATCGAAAAGGGGTATATAACTTTGAAAATAGCGAAATTTAGGGTAATTTGCAGGAACAATTAATTATTGGAGTGAAGGTAGTCTGGATTCAAGGCCTAGAAATTATGGAAGTTGTATCATTAGGATCAAGATAATTTTAGAATAGGTTGACCATTATAAGATTTTTTGAGCATTTGGTTGAAAGTTCGATATGACGGTTCGTTTGTTGAAAAATATGTAATTTCTCCATTGGCCCAATTACATGTACAATTTTATTCCAAGACTTTTACCTTTGTATTTTTTTTATTAGTAACCCATTTGTTAAAAATTCATCGTCATCAGCATTGATTGAAATCTTTATAACATCTGGTGGAATTTTATATCATTCTCTGGAAATGGCCTTCTTTAGTATCTCTTACGTATATGCCTTTTTCTAAGACGTCGTTTCAATTCATCCTATAAACGCTTTATGGGGTTTAAATCCGATGATAGAGGTTGTAAAAGGAATTGCTTTGATGTAAAGTATTTTAAGTAAATGCGATTTTTATCACCCAAGTCGTCGTCTTTATGACAGGTCAAAGAATGACAGGTTGATTCATGTAGTTATGCATGGTTTTTATTTCCAACTTTAATTGAAAAAGTACAGGCGTTAGAATATAGGTCAACTCACGAGGTCAATTTTATTCTTTGGATAAATTTGAAAGTCGCCTAAACGGGACAAAGATAAAGAGTCTACTCGTATTACAAAACTTGGTGTAACTACTTATCCAAATTAGGAACTGTTATCTGGTAGGAAGGTTACGCCCCCCCAATGAAGAAAGTTCAGTGATGAAAATGAAATATTGATTTATTAAACATTTGAATGACGTCTTCCCGAAGTAATCTAGTATTTATATAGAAACTGTCCTATCAATGGTGGGAATTTAAACTAAAATCCGATAATGAGATTTACCGTAAAATACGATTTATGTAAAAAAAATTTTGACAATCGACTGAGAATTTTGCCGCATGGCTCCAAGGCCTCCGGCTTATTTATCCTTGACATGCCTCAGCATCTAAACAAAAACAAACGGCGAAAATAACCGGCAAATATACCGCATATACAAAGATACTCAAGATCGATATCAATCAAAGCCACAAGTGAAACACCCTAATTTTGTTATTGTCCTAGATGAGAAGGGTGACTTCGATGGTAAATAGTGATAAGGGCAAAATGCCAAGAAAGTTATCCTTCTTTTTTCCTCCGCGTTTTGTAAACATGGATCGTTTTCACTTGAAAATCGTGTTGATTTATATCAACTTTGTCTATTACAAAGTGATGGGTTTGTGGTTGTGAATGACGAAGAGTCATAACTTTTCAGATTTCATCAAAACGTTACGTCGCCAGCGCCACCAGCATCTCCTCTCAAACTTTATTCCAGAAATTTCAAATAACTCCAAAATTATGTATGTATTATCTACTATTGCATTTGCACCGCGAACAATTCAAATAACAACATTCTACTGTGATGCGAAGCTTTGTTTCTATTATTCCATCTGCATAACGAGCCAAAGCTCTACGAACCTTAATACCAAGGAAAATTTCTCTGGTAAAATTGTGCTTTCATTAAAATACTTTACATTACGAGAAGACTCCGTAACTTTCGGTGTGTAAGTAAACAATTTACCTCTTTGTTTCGCGAACCAATGAAAACGTCGTTATCTAGCAAACGCCAGAAATGTTACTTATAGGCCAAAAGCGATGTGACATCTATTGTTTCACTTCTGTCATTGTGCTTACATACGTAGATCGCTTGGAATTTAATTGTGAAAAAAACCTAACCTTTTAGCCTGAACATACGTACAATGAAATACTCCAGTCAGAACAATTCCCTTTAATTCCCACACAATGCAAAACAATTCCCATAAGAGGGGTCGGTGATGTTCAATAATTCTCCACAAAGGTTTCATTTGCAATTTCCCGAAAATTCCTCTTATTTCATGTAATTTCAGCTCCTAATGGAAGCGAATTGTTATACAACTACATACGTGTGTTTATGCGTTCCCTTACTAATCATCGCCACAAAAAATTTAAACACACTCCTCGAATGATTCGTCATTGTACGTCTACCGTTGTACAACCTAAAAACAAATTTTGCTACAAGCATCATCGACGACAATGCAGGGTGTTCATTTAAACCGAGGAATTCGCTATTCTGACAAAAATAATCTCTCAGCGGAATAAATTTGTGAAATATAACAAATAACATTAAACACCACTCATTGCTACAACGGTTTGTTCCGGCTTCCCCGCGGGCTTTGGAAAACTTTTCCCTTTTCCTGTACTCAGTTGTGAATGAAAAATTTTGATGTATATTTTTAGAAAAATCAATTTAACGTGGATATCAGCCATATTTCAATGAAATGACTTATCGCATTATTATCGATAACCGAGTCCATACGAGAGGAACACAACGGCGAGTACGGGAGATTAATCGGCGAACGAATTAATGGATGCTTTCAAAAGAAATCTCCCACAGGAAGCCCACCCATTGTACAAAAATTTTTCGCAATTACTGCTGACGCCGTAATTTTAACGATCGAGAACTGAATTATTCGGTGGAATGTCTTCACCACATCACTAGGTTTAGTGTTTTATGAAAATGCAAATTTTATGAGTCGTAATCTTTGGGTTATTCGGACGCATTTAATTGTCCGCGTCTGATGAGGCCGCGGTTATTATTATCTAGTCTAAATTAGTTGCACGGAACAAAACGAGCGGTTAGATTATAGTCTTCCGTTGCGATCCTGCAATCGCACTTTAATTCAACTTTAAGATTTCAACGCTTTTCCTTAACAAGGTGTCGGGAAAGTTAATTATTTCATAAAGGTTTCCAACGAAACAATTGCTTCCTAAGCTTCGACGATACCATATTTCTCGATTCATTGAGGCAGTCTTCTATTTTTGTCACTGCCTAAAGGTACACAACAGGGGGTTGAATACAGTTCTTCCCACCTTTATTGCGTACAAAAACTTTACACAATGTAACGTAACTCAGGATTGAAAGTGATCAAAGTTCGAACTTATAAGATAATTTCGATTCCCACAAAAAGCGATAGTGGACAGGAGAAACGGCTAATTTAATCCATTTAACATATTGTAACGGAACGGCTCGCCGAAACCAAATAAACACGTCTGGGACTGCCCGGGTTCCGCGAATCCGTTCTAGAAACAGCGGGAACACTCTCGTAAGACCGGGTCGCTTCGATTCGCCGAAAACCCGTGGAGAAATTCGTGGAACAATCTCGAAAACTGCTGGAATATTCGGGAAGCATTCTACCTGCATTTATAAGGATTGCCCGACCCAAGGCGAGAGAGAGTTGAACCGGTGTGTGTAAACATTCGAGCGAGAGACCGCGCGCGTTAAAAATAAATAAACATCTCTGAGTGAAATAAATTATTAGTGTTAAAGTGTAGTTAGAAATAAATTAATTAGGATAATCGTGTAGTGTTTTAGTTTTAGTCAATAGTAAAAACGTTACAGTGGTGTCAGAGTGCGGATTAATTAGTGAAATAAATTAAGAACAATGAAGAAATTACGCGATTTAAAAGTAACGGACCTCAAACGTGAGTTAGAAGATAGAGAACTCGAAACGACAGGGTCGAAAGCAGTGCTACAGAAACGCCTGGAGGAATATTTAATCGACAATGGAGAAGACCCTGAAACTTTTGGTTTCGAGGAAGAAGGTGAGCGCCTCCTTGACAACAAAATGAAAGAACTTCATGGCGAGTTAGACAACAAAATCGGAAAACTAGATAACAACATGAAAAACCTTCACGGAGAGTTGGACAACAAACTAGGAAAACTCCACGACGAGTTGGATAACAACATAAAAGAACTCCATGGCGAAATGGGAAAACTCCACGGCGAGTTGGACGAACTCCACGGTGAGCTGGATAGCAGAATTGGGAATCTTGACAGCGCACTTCAGACTGAGAAAATCCAACGACTGGAACTGGAGAACCAACTGCGAGAATTGGGGACCCGATTAGAATCCATGCATTTCCAGCCCAGTCGGCAAAACATGTCCAGTTCAGGTAACCCGTTTAACGACTCGGAGGAGGTAACCAGGATCGAGGAGGTAACCAGGATCGAGGCAGTTCCTACTGCGAGTCATCGAGTGAAGCCACCAACCTTCGACGGGGAAATTCCCTGGGAGAACTACCTCCGGCAGTTCGAGGCAGCGGCGAAAGCTAACAACTGGGCGCCAAGGGATAAGGCAGTGGCCCTGACAGTCGCTCTTCGGGGAAGCGCTCTCGACGTGCTGCAGACTGTTCCAGAGGGGGAGCTGGACAATTTCGAGCTACTCGTCCAGAGGCTGCAGAGGCGATACGGGCACGCACATCTGGGGCAGGTCTACCAATCTCGAATGAAGAACCGACGACAAAAGCAGGGAGAGAGCCTTCAGGAGTTCGAAGCCGACATCGCGAAACTAGTCAGATTCGCCTACCCGGAAGCGGCGGAGTCCATGACGGAGAGTCTCGCGGTCTCGGCCTTCATCGACGGCTTAAGGGATGTGGAGATGCAGCGGGCGGTACGGCTGTCGCGTCCCAAGAGCACATTGGATGCCCTCTCGATGGCCCTGGAATACGAGGCTGCGACGGAGGCGTCAAGGAGCTGTGGCCGCGTTCGGGCGGTGGTCGGGGACGACGCATGTGTGGAAGCCGAGCGGAAGGAGGACGCCCTGGAGCAGGTTGTCCTCAACGCTCTCAAGGGACTGCTGAAGGGAGACAAAAAGGAACCGGCGAAATGCTGGGGGTGTGGAGAGGTTGGCCATATCCGAAGGTACTGCAAGCACCCTAGGATGGAGAAGCCAACAACGGCCCAGACGTCGGAAAACTAAAACGGGTCGGCTCCAAGGGGGCAGCTCCGACCCGATACCCGTTCCAAGACCCCCTCATCAAGATAGCTACCCTGAGAGGTGAAGGTGGCAGCCTGTACGTGGATGGCGAAATTAACGGCAGGAAGCACACTCTACTGATCGACACCGGGGCATCCAAGACGATCCTGAAGCCAGGCCTGCTGAACACGCGAGGGAAGAGAGTGATTGGGTCCAGGTGGAGGTTGCGAACGGCTACGGGCGAAGCTGCCGCCGTCCACGGAGAAGTAGACGTCGAGATCAAGATCGGCACTGCGCGATTCTCGCCACACCGAGTTCTGATCGCCGACATAGAAGAAGACGTCATCTTGGGAATGGACATCATGAAGACCCACGGCTTCGCACTCAATTTGAAACGACAAGTAATGCAGGTCGGCCCAGAGGAAATATTCCTGCACACCAAGGGTGAGACGGTCCATCAGATAAAGCTGACAGAAGACACGATCCTGCCGGGTAGGAGCGAATCGATAGTGGTGACCCGACTTCAAGGAGTCACCGGAAAAGGGAATCCTGCCGTAGTGGAACCTTGGAACCACGACGTGGAGGTTGGCCGAGGCGTTCTAGTAGGGAAGACCTTGGTGACGCTGGGTGATGAAATTCCAGTCCGGCTCATCAACATCAATGACTACCCAGTTACCATCCGCAAGGGGACTAAAGTGGGAACCTGCTCACCAGTGGCGTCACTTATCCACCAGGTGACGGGGAGCGCTGGCTGCAGAGTCGCGAAAGTGGAGGAAGCTCTAGTGGGCGCCTGCGATTCTCTCGCTGGATCCGAGAAGAGGAGGCTTATTGAGCTACTCCGTCGATATCGATCGATTTTCGTATCTGACAGAGGACCTTCTGGGAGAACGAATATTGTTAGACACAAGATCAATACGGGGGACGCGAGACCAATCCGTCAATCAGCAAGGAGGTTGCCGCAGGCAAAGCGGGAGGTAGCAGAGAAGATCATCCACGACATGGAGAAAGAGGGAGTCATCGAGCCATCTAGTAGTCCATGGGCATCTCCTGTAGTCCTGGTAAAGAAGAAGGATGGAGACACCAGGTTCTGCGTAGATTATCGTCTACTAAACAACGTGACGAAGAAAGACAGCTACCCTCTTCCACGGATAGACGACACCCTGGATACTCTGGCCGGATCGAAGCTGTTTTCCACCCTTGACCTGAAGAGTGGCTACTGGCAGGTAGAAATGGACCCTGCAGACAAGGAGAAGACGGCTTTCACAGTAGGATGTGGACTGTGGCAATTCACGGTTATGCCATTCTGGTTGTGTAATGCGCCTGCTACTTTCGAGAGGCTCATGGAGAACATACTCAGAGGGCTCTCCTGGAAAACGTGCCTCGTGTACCTGGATGACATAATCGTCGTAGGGAGGACGTTTGACGAACACCTGTCAAACTTGGAGGAAGTCTTCAAGAGACTCCAAATGGCTAACCTGACGCTCAACCCAAAGAAATGCCATCTGTTGAGAACGCGGGTACACTATCTGGGTCACGTGGTCAGCAGTAACGGCGTCGAGGTGGACCCTGAAAAAGTGCGAGCAGTCCAAGAATGGCCAACACCGAAGGACAAGCATCAGTTGCGGAGTTTCCTGGGGCTTTGCACTTACTATCGTCGTTATGTCCGAATGTTTTCTGACATCGCAAAGCCGCTGACGCGACTAACTGAGGAGAAACGAGCCTTCCTTTGGGATGAAGAATGCCAAACCGCCTTCGACGACCTGAAAAGACGCTTGACAACAGCCCCTGTTCTCCGGTTTCCGACTCAAGAGGGACGCTTCATCTTGGATACAGATGCAAGCAACGACGGAATCGGAGGGGTTTTGTCACAACTGCAAGAAGGGCAAGAGCGGGTGGTTGGCTATTTCAGTAAAGTCCTGTCGAAGCCCGAGAGGAACTACTGTGTCACCAGAAGGGAGCTGTTAGCCGCCGTGAAGTCAGTAGAACATTTCTACAAGTACCTATATGGGAGGAAGTTCTTGTTGAGAACGGATCACGCGGCGATCAGATGGCTCCTGCGATTCAAGAACCCGGAAGGCCAGGTAGCTCGGTGGATTGAGCGTCTTCAGGAATACGACTTCGACATCGAACATAGAGCAGGAACCAGCCACCGTAATGCTGACGCTCTTTCAAGAAGACCGTGTCCGGAGGGATGTTCCCACTGCAGTCGTGCAGAGGTAAAGGAGGCTTCAACTTGTCGCACGACGGTCACCGACGAGGACTGGTCACCAGACGGGCTGCGGCGAGCGCAGGAAGGCGACCCTGAACTCCAACGGATCCTGAGGTGGAAAGAAGAAGGACGTCGGCCGGAATGGCAGGAAGTGGCCCCATCCTCTAGGACCCTGAAATCGTACTGGGCACAGTGGGACTCCCTGGTGATACAGGATGGACTGCTCAAGAGGGTGCTGGAATCCGATAATGGCGCAGAAAGACGATTCCAACTCATCGTGCCCAAGATCAAGGTGGCGGAGGTGCTACGTTACCTCCACGACGGAACCTCAGGAGGCCACCTGGGAGTAAAGAAGACCCTGCAGAAAGTGCGCGAGCGTTTCTATTGGGTGGGCTGCTCTGAGGCTGTTCGTGAATGGTGCAGGAAGTGTACAGTTTGCTCAGCCAGCAATGGACCGCACCGCAAGCCGAAAGCCCCGATGAGACAATACAATGTGGGAAGTCCTTTCGAGAGGATCGCCCTAGACATTACTGGACCATTTCCTGAAACCGATTGCGGCAACAAGTACATCCTGGTAGCGATGGACTACTTCACGAAATGGGTAGAGGCCTACGCGATTCCCAACCAAGCAGCCACAACTGTCGCAGATGTCCTGGTGAAGGAGCTAGTGAGCCGCTTCGGAGTACCGTTGGAGTTGCATTCCGACCAGGGGCGTAACTTCGAGAGCGAGCTGTTCCAGGGAGTTTGCGAAAAGTTGGGAATTCGCAAAACTAGAACGACGGCGCTTCACCCTCAGTCTGACGGAATGGTGGAGAGGATGAACCGCACCATGGGCAAGTACCTCTCGAAGGTAGTGTCTCAACACCAACGAGACTGGGATCAACATCTCCCCTTTTTCCTGATGGCCTACCGTTCTGCCATCAACGAGTCCACCGGCCAGACACCAGCAAGGGTACTGTTCGGGCGGGAGATGAGGCTTCCCTGCGATCTGAGCTTCGGTTGCAAACCGGGAGAAGATCTGGCTGGGGAAGACTACGTTACCGAGCTGCGCAGAAAGATGGACCAGGTTCACGAGATGGTGCGGACGAATCTCCAAGTCGCCAGCGACCGCATGAAGGATCACTATGACGTTCGGGCGGACAGCGGCATATATGAAGAAGGAGACCTGGTATGGCTGTACAACCCACAAAGGAGACGAGGGTTATCACCGAAGCTTCAGCAAGCTTGGGAAGGGCCATATACAGTGAAGACAAAAATAAATGACGTCATCTACCGGATCAGCAAAGTTCCGAATGGGAAGCCCAGGGTCGTGCATTACAACCGATTAGCGCCTTTCGAGGGAGACCACGACCAAGATCAACAGGTGCGCCAACTACGGCCCCAAGAGGATGAGCCCTCCTTTGAAGAGTTTATGGCTGCGTATGGTGGGACCGGGAAGGCCAGATTCGGTGTGACCAGGGAAGAACAACGGGATCTGTTCGGAACACCGCCTGAATATGCGCTGGCTCATTGCGTGGCCCAGGACCTGCGGATGTCCCGGGGAATTGCCGCGGAGTTTCGGACGAGGTTCGGCAAACTGGACGACCTCCATCAGCAGGGACCGGCGGTCGGGCGAGCGCTGAGGATTGAGGAAGATGGATCACAACGGCCGCTCTTCTACCTGGTTACCAAGAGGAGGTCCTTTCACAAGCCCACCTATTTGGACCTGTGGGACGCACTACATGACCTCAGGGATACCCTACTTAGTGAAGATCTAACTAAGTTAGCTATCCCGAAACTGGCTTGCGGATTGGACGCCTTGGACTGGAGGGTCGTCAGGAATATGCTGGAGGTCTTATTTCGCTTCACCGGGATAGCCATTTTGGTGTGTTGTTGGAATCCTGAGAGGAGTCCCCACAAGAAGACCGTAGCATGTTATTTCTACCAAACTTCGCGGTGCAGACTGGGGACCAACTGTAGGTTCCTACATGGGCCTGTCAGAGACACGTTTCGGGACGAAACATCTTTAAGGCGGGGGCAGTGTAACGGAACGGCTCGCCGAAACCAAATAAACACGTCTGGGACTGCCCGGGTTCCGCGAATCCGTTCTAGAAACAGCGGGAACACTCTCGTAAGACCGAGTCGCTTCGATTCGCCGAAAACCCGTGGAGAAATTCGTGGAACAATCTCGAAAACTGCTGGAATATTCGGGAAGCATTCTACCTGCATTTATAAGGATTGCCCGACCCAAGGCGAGAGAGAGTTGAACCGGTGTGTGTAAACATTCGAGCGAGAGACCGCGCGCGTTAAAAATAAATAAACATCTCTGAGTGAAATAAATTATTAGTGTTAAAGTGTAGTTAGAAATAAATTAATTAGGATAATCGTGTAGTGTTTTAGTTTTAGTCAATAGTAAAAACGTTACAATATGTAACTATGGTAATTAAAAAAAATACACCTTATGATAATAATACAACATGTTTCAAAATGATTCTCATCTAGTCGGCTGTGGAATTGGGTATTTTCACATTTTTTGAAAATTGGCTAAATGAAAGATTATATGCCTATAAATCTTAGGTTACTATTAAAAAAAAAATCAAACACATTCAAGCAAAAAAGTCATTTGAAATTCAAACGCTAGGAATTGGCGCCAAAACTAGCTTTCTGAAGGTTATAGCCCTCTGACGTCACATCGCGTGTAAACTTTGTTTTAACCTATTTCAGTCCTATTGTAATTTCTTTAACCTGGGGTAATCTGTGCTTTTATTTATGGGGCTACAAACAAAAGCTTGCATAAAAGCAAGCAAGGTGTTATTTGTTCACAAGAATTTAGTTTACCTAGAATATTAGAATATACCCTCGCCAGTCTGAAAACATAAATGAAACATCAGAAGTTTTGGCCAACACAGAATTTAACACTGTAAGAGACGAAAATTTTCTTGTCGTTAGTGATGCTTAATCAAAAATTGCTGTATTCGGATGTCTGACAATTCTTAGAGCGATGTGTAATTCGCCTAAAATATATGCCGATGGTACATTTACGTATTGTGCAAAGTTTTTTTTTTCAAATGAACAATTGAACAAATAACATCAGCAGTTTAAATTTGGTAAAAATTATATTGTTACTGGTAATAATTCGACGCATCTGATTCGGTTTTTAAGTTACTTGTATAATACCGATATGTACATTTCACCAGCCAGCGCCTGAATTAGGAATCTCCTCGTTGATTATATAATTTATGTTAAAATTTATTGCTTTTGAAATACTTCGAGTTTGATATCAAAATGTAAGGGAAAACACAACAATTTCAGTAAAAATATTTTCATGTAAATCATAATTAAATATTTGTACATTATTACAGTAAACTAATTCTTTAAAATTCTCATACAAGCAAGTAAAGGCACCGATCCCAACCCGACCGACCGGCCGGTCCCTTCTTATCGTTTATTCATTTATCTCTTCAATCTTTAATCCTCTGGTGCTAGATGCAGCCGACCACCAAACAAAATATTTGTTTGTGTACCTCGAGATTATGGGCGTAAGAAACTGTGGTTTTCAGCAGGAAGACGTGATATGCCCAAATCCAAAAGTGAATGTTTCTGTTGTGAAGACCATTTTAAAGTAAGTTAAAAGTAAGGTTATGTTATGTTATCTTATACAAAAGTAATATTTTTTTTTATTTAGTTGGAAGAAGACATGGAAAATTATGTACGTTTTAAACTGATGGGTGGAAAAATAATAATGAAACGGGACGTAGTTCCACATATTTTTGGAGTGCCAACGAGCTCGGAAAAGAACTGGGACTAACGTTCTCCCACGTTCTTTGCCTATGAAGAAAGAACGAAAACGTTTAGTAGCAGAAGCTACTATCAATAGCTGTGTTAATTTTTATTGTTAGCAACAATAATTATAATCATAAACGCCAACCAGCATGATATAGATTTGGCTTTGCTCTGAACTGTTCTTATAATTTATTTGTAACAATGGTCACATTGTCTTTTACTGAATGCATATTTTGCACATATATACTTACATTGCTGCTTTTACACCTCTGATTTCAGCTGAATTAAAACATTCTTCCTTTTTTATGTAATCCATTACCATAAACATATCTACAGATGGTAAATTGTTCGTGGAACCTTTGACAAATCCTACGGCGGCCATAACTAACTAAATAACTAATCGAAAACACTATTTTACGACGCGAATAATACAAATTACTAGATTTGGTCGCAATTTAACTCCTACAGTCCAGCGAAAACAACAAGAAAGTCCAAAATACTCGAAAACACAGATTACCTAGGTTAGGTTTCGAGAAATCTATTTGTGGACTGCAGCAAGGACCGGTGTTTACACGCGAAGTGACGTCACGACCAATGAGCGGCTGTTTCGCTGGTCCTTTAATTTATCGCACATTTACTGCTTTTTATACCCTGAAATACTTGGTACTGGGTCTATTACATGATTTTTTTAGATTATAAAATTTGTCTGAGGGTTCGTCCCTATGAATTTAGATACATTTCGTTTAATTTAAAATATATGGCAAATACCCAATTCCCAAACCCGCCTTGCGAAAATAGGAGTTTCTACTAGCTATACATAACCTCAAAATAACCTACTTAACCTCTTTTAACTTCTGATTTTTCTCTGTCAAAAGAAAACGAATTCTGAGTATTTGTCTATTTGTAGTATCTGTTTTGGCCTTGAAAAGGGCCGTTAATTACCAGCAGTACTGATTACCAGTTTCACAAAAGTGACACTTGTTGTTAAAATAAGATAGGTTCAAATCATTAGAGAGCGGCACATCAAAAATTACATGCACAGAAATTCCAACGCCAACTAGATGATAATTTTGAAACACGTTGTACATACTAATTAAAGGAGCAAGAAAATTAAGTTGCCAAAAACTGCCAAAATGATCATTAGCATGGATATGACGTTATAGCAAATTGATTCGCCTTTAAAATGAATTTTGATTATTCAAAATCGGTTCGGAAGTTTCCAAGAAAATTTTAAAAAATCGGCTTCTTTGCCCAAATTTATGAATAATAATAACTTTATTCACAACAAATAAATAAAACTGTACATAAGGTAATGGCATCGCTAACAACATTCTCTTGAACGACAACATTTTGGAATTTTCGGTGAAATTTGGCAGAGTAATGGTAAACAAATAAATTACTCTTTTTGTCAAATCGATTGTTGATGTTTGAAGTGGATCTAGGATGACCTTTACCCAGCGGCTCTTGGCCTATTATTTCAATAAAGAATGGCAACATTATTAATTTTTTCATTCAAAACCTGTCAGTTTTTTGAAAAAAAAAAACAGAAACACAAAAGTTTTTAAACGAATTAAGCTCTCAAAGGCGTATTTTTGTTTCATAAAATTACGGTTTGTTAAAAATGTAAATTAAAAAGATTAAAAGAGGGTTGATGTCTTCACCCCTCCAAACGATATGCGATAATCGAAAAAAAATTCTTAGAAGCGTCGCTGTTAAAAAAAATCCGTATGAAAAAGTTTTATTTTATACTCAAAATTCGACGAACAAAATAAAAATCTAATTTTAGCCTCCATCTTTGGAGGAGAAAAGTATTTAACGAAATGTTTATGGAAATACCTTTATAGTATTTCTTTTCTTTCGTGGTTTTGAATCAGAATTCTAATTCCTCGCCTTCTGGTATGAATCAAAACGTATCAATACACGCTACAAAGTTTAGAATTTCATGTCCGTTCAACACTAATCCTGTTTCATTCGAAATTCCAGTTTTGAAACCTAAGTTTAGTTCAACATTTTTACATTTGATATTTCAAATCTGTCATTGGTATGCCAAATTTTCCATTACAACTGAGTGCTAAAAATGCAGCAGCGCCATTTTGTCTTCAATTGAAGAACGACTGCTAGTAACTTTCGATGTAGTGTTTAAACAGTACAATATTAATCACCGGTTTGACACGTGTATATATGAAAGAAATTATTTATCTTGATTTAATTAATGTCGGCTATAATTGAAATAGATAAGCCTGGTATCTATTCGAATGAAGGGCATGAGTAATCTTACCTAACTATATTGACATATTTAACTAATTTATTTGGCTGTATGGTATAAAACACAGTTTCGGAAACAAGAATGATATAAGTTTGAAAACGTACTGTAATCGAGCAAAAACAGGATTACTTCATAAAACAATTATTCCAGTTCTGGATAACAACGAGATTCTTTTCCATTGATGTCCATCATTTACACTTAAACACGATTTATTTTAGAACTGAGATTAAACTAAAGTTATGAAGCTACCTGCTGTAGTTATATCAAGCAAAACTTTACAGCAAAACAATTACCTACCACCATTGCCAATAATAACAGACTGCAACGAGCCAGAATGGAGGTAATGTTTTGTTTAAGCAATTTTAGCATATGACTACAAACCGATTAGCAACTAGGTTTGAGAACTAAAAAAATAACTCCAATAGTACTTGAATACGGAAAATTGCAGGGAGGTAGATTTTGATCAAGGACTTTTTGAGAATATACGGCAATACAAATTATTATACGTCTCTATCTATCGTTATACACATTTTATCAAAAATACTGTTACCAAGAAGTTTAAAAGTTAGGACCAACAAATACTGCCACACTAACATCGAAAAGCATAGCATACACTCTACAAATACGGAGAACGCATGAGAAAATGTTTCAGTAGGCAGGTGAAGAAGCGTGCAGGCCTCACAAAGTACAGAATCTTAAAAGCGCGAAATTCAAGAAACTGAAAAATACCAAAAAAAAAAAAATTGTTTTTCATTTAAATGAATTGGATGTACCAAATATGAATGACTTATAATGCCAGAATTCTTTTTAAAGGATTCATGTAATTAATAAACAAAACATGACATTTTCAATTTCGCAACTTTAAAATTCTGTGAATATTTTCCACGTTGATAATTTCTATGGTAATATTTAGGGGTGCGTTTATATTCTACCTTAAAATGTTTTATAAATATAATTTTTTTAAACTCAATGCTACTTCGTTTTGCTCAGATTTCAAAAAGCCATTCTTGCCAGATTCGCCACCCTTTCCCTGCATTGCGTACTGTGCTATGTGTATTTTTTATTAGATAAAGAACATTCTACTCTTGGTAAAATTATTCACTACATGTGTTCCATACTCAGTTTAGAAACAAACAACTAAACAAAAATTTGATCAATAAATTGAGTCTTCATGACACGGATGATTTCCACGCGTATCGGAAAATATATTTTGCCGGACAATTTGCCAACTGGATTCTACATATTCCTATTAAGTGATCTTGAAAAATCAGATGGTTATTTAAAAGTGGGATGTGTTTATATTTACAAATGCCGACACTCAAAGTATTCCTCGATAACTAAAAAAAATAAACGTTTTTGTATAATTCAAAAGGCAATATTTAACTGACAACTTTTTCATTATGTTGTTTCATTAAACGACATCAATGTAAAAAAGTTATTAATAAATTTTCAGTTGTCATGGAAATGTCGGACTGGAAAATCGGAAAATACATTTTCTCGGATTATGAAAATTGAATTTTTTTAAAGCAATCTTGAAAAAAACCAGGTGCATATCGATAAATTTAATGAAGTCGTTATTTTGACACGTTTAAGGTGGTAGACACACTTAACGATCCAAAATTTTTGTCCGACATTTATGCGTTTCATCAGAGTTGTAAAAATGTATTATTTAAAAACTTTTCAAAAATGAAAACGCCGGTTGGGAAAATTTTCACATAGGAAAAAGGTGGTAGTAGATTAGGCACAAAGAACAAAAACTGGCTAAATGAGGGAGTATGTGCCTATAAATCTTAGGTTAATATTAAAAACAAAAAATTAAAAGCATTCGAGCAAAAATACTCATTTGAAATTCAAACGCTAGGAATTGGCGCCAAAACTCCGTCTGACGTCACACCGTATATAAACAGTGTAGTGAAAACACTATTTTACGACGCGGATAATACAAATTACTAGATTTGGTCGCAATTTAACTCTTACACTTTAGCGGAAACAAGAATAAAGTCCAAAATACTCGAAAATGGTATATTATTATACTAGTTTAACAAGGCGGAGTATTGTCACACGAGAGTTTTAAAGCACGGCGAGCGAAGCGAAGAGTGCTTTAATAGAACGAGTGTGACAATACGTCTTATTAAACGAGTGTAATATACTATTTTATCTACTTTGCTTTATTAATTCATTAAATTTTGGCTGTTCAACTTTTCGTATTACTCTAGGGAATTTTGCGTGGGTTGGTTACCTGACGTCACTGACATTGACGTTTCGTATTTGAATTTGAAAATCTAGTAGCCCTAGGACAAATTCAATATTTACTTACTTGCGTGAGCGAAATGGAAGACAAAAATGTAGATTCATGAAATTTTAAAGGTTATGTTTGTTGAAATACTAATAATTTAACCTTGGCCTCTACACACGTCTCCGTGACAGGCTGACATACCAACTTAACAAAACCAAAAAGTTACCAAAAGTAGTGTAATAATATGAATATTATTACACTACTTTCGGTGTAACAATGAGATCATTAGTAATGCAAAGTAGATAAAAGCTATTTGTGGACTGCAGAACGGACCCCTGTTTACACGAGGAGTGACGTCACGATGAGCGGTCGTTTCGCTGGTCCTCTAACTTTTCGCACATTTACTGCTTTTTATACCTGAAATACTTGGTGCTGGGCCTATTGCATGATTTTTTATGATTATAAAATTTGTCTGAGGGTTCGTCCCTATAAATTTAGATATATTTCGTTTAATTTTAAATATATGGCAAATACCTAATTGCATTTATGTCGGCAGGCAACCAGACTAATAGGTATTTATTATAAAACGCTGAAAATAACGTCAATAAACAACGAACTTCTATGGGGATTAAAAGAACGTCAGCATCACAAATTTTGAGCTCATATTCTACACAATAATCAACGTATTAGTCGCAGTTTATTTGGTGGTGCTTAAATGCGGTTTTTCGCAGTTGATTTACGCGTTTTTAGTGTGACGTTAACGGTATGTTGTTATTAGTTTTTAAGTACCCAGCATGGACTGTACGGAAAGGTATGTCTCCTAAGTCAGCGTTTCTGCTCGGTAAAAATTTAATAAATCATAATGAAAATTTATTCCTTTGAATAGGGTTTACTGTGTAGATAAAAACCGACATTATGAACTTCAGGACAACGGGCTAGGTTAGCTAGTGGGTTCCAGACTGGAAAATAGGCACCAGCTTTTATGATCGTAATTTTGAAGTTATAATGTACCCTATGTTGTTCGATTTCGATATTTTCAAGGCGCACCTCGCGGGGTAAAACAACGAAACAGCCCATAATGAAAACGTCGTCGGTTCTCCAGATAACCAGTTATGAATGCGAAGTGCCATTTTAAAGGATATTATCCGAGTTTACGAGCAAGGAGCCTTATCATGAGTGCGCCCCACATAATGGAGCGTCTCTCTTTTATTGTGGTTGTTTTCAATAGAAGCGATCTGCTCGGATGAACATAGAAAAGCAACTTTGTAACCGACTTGTTACTCTTCGATGGAAAATGATTTGTTCAATACGACACATTTCATAAGCATCGACCCCATACGAAGATATCGAATCGGTATAGAAACAATTTCTAATTTTTCCGCTTCACCTTGAACCTCTTCAATAAGTTCACATTTTCGTGTAGATAAACCAAACGATATCGATTCGATCGGTACGTGATTCGACTCCTGAACACAAGTCATAAACTATTCAGCTCTTATAATATCCCAAGAAAACTTGTCGTGATACTCATACCTACGTAAATATTTTTAGAGCGCTTGGCAGGTAGTAACTCAATTTTGATCTAAAAGTAGGACGACACGGAAAGATTCAAGAGATAAACGGTCGGACGCATAACTCATTCCTTCTCACTTACTTTCGGGATTTTCGCGTAACGTCCCATCCTGGTGTCCCTGATGGTGGCAATGTCCAGCAGGTCCATTTCGTGGTTCTGATCTACCCAATATAAGTAGAACCCGTGGGGGTCCACCCTGAGCGTGACAGGAGTCCCCACACCCGAATCCTGAAACAGACGATTAATAATGTAATATCAAGTTCATCAAATGTCCCACAAAAATGCTAATGCCGGCCGTAGAGTTAAGAATAATTTTCTGTGCGTCACAGAAAAGATTGTTCTTGTCAAAAAATGTTGGAATTTCCTAACGATAATACAGTCAAAGTTTTACATAACGGCACAGGAGAATATTTATACTTATAGGATGCGGATGGATACCACCAATCACATTTGCTTATTCTTTCTCCCATTTTCAAAGAAAATCAGCGTATACGGTGTTATCCACGATTACTATAGACCCGTTCATTTACAAAATAATATATTACGAAGATAATGGCGCATTCTAAGCGGCTCTTTTACATTGTTTTTACAGTTGGCGAATTCACTCTTAGATTACAATCGGTGCTTTCGTTGTACGTAAATCTGGAACAATATTGACTTTCGATAGGAGTGGCAACATCGATTCCATGTGCTTCCAACGTGACATTTGTTCTTTGACATTGCACTTCGTAATATATTTTAGATAGAATTCAAAAAGGCCATGGTTAATAGATGCGCGATGTGCAAAGTGTGCAGCAATGTAGAAAAGGCGTTTGGATTATTCTTTCATGGCGAAATATGTCACATCAATAAGGAAATTTCTAGAGGTTACGTATTCTCTCAGTGGCGTGCTATCGGTTTTCTTATTCATTTGATCCCGTTAAAAAACATTTGGGTTTCCTTTCGCTTCGAAACGACGTCATCTACCTCTTTTGGTTACCCTTAACACGTCCAGCCAATTCTTACGATTGCATATTTAACACTCACATTCACAAAGCTCGGTAATATTTTACTGGGACAGTAATAATTTAACGGCTCCGTTGCGATGACATATTATAAATCTTTTTGTCGTTTGTTGAACGGACTTGTAAAGTTATCTCGATGCGATTAAAATACAGCCGAATTTGTGCTGGTGTGAATTTTCCGAAACTTTAAATAAAATATGAAAGGAACTTAACTGAGGAATATATAAGGGATGTATCTGGCACATATACATTACGCTTTAATTAGGCTTTCATTTTAATGGTTTTATACTCTAATAAATAGGTAATGTGTGGCAGTATATCATAAGTTTATTAAAATGAACAATTTATCCGAAAAGCATGTGTGGTTTGTTTTAAGGGTTTAAATTTTTTCGCGCGAATAATAAAGTCGTAAGGTGTTTTAAGCCAAAAACTAAGTCCGACTTCAATTTCAGGAGACTCGTAAAACTTATATGTAGGACATAAATGCGATTTGAATATTTCATTACATAGTGGTCTATTAACATTTTCGCGAAATATATTTATTATAGTATTTCATAGAGAATTTCCATATTTATTACCTATTTTATTTTACCACTTGCGATAAATTGAAATAAAAGCGTAATGGCTAAATTTGCGAAATAAAACTTTAACGGTTGGATTTACGATGCGCTCCAGTACCTCTTGAGCAATTTAACACGTTCAAAGAGTTTATAGTGGAATATAATAAACCGATCGTTTCAATTTCAAGAAATAACTTCAAACTGTCATTGAAAATCTCAATTAACGAACTTGACAAAAAAAAAACTATTCAAACAAGTCTATTAATGCCTCGGTTCAGATTTCCACGGAATAAGCTCCACCAGAGGGAATATTTAACGAGAATCGAAAAAATGCTGGGATTGTAGGAAAAATTGGGAAAACTAATTCGACGTTAGGAAAAATCGTTGTTGTTTAGAGCTAAGATTGGGGTGACATAGAGACAAAATTGTTAACGCATTCGTCAAAGCTTTTTCCATAAAGTGAAGTTTGTTGAACAAAAATCGTGATGTGTTTATCAGGGTACTTTCTCATATATAGGAGTTAATTTAAACTGAAAAACGACAAGTACCTATAAAGTACTCCTCACAGTAGATTTAGCCAAAAACGTTCCAAAACTTTTTTATATATTATATCTAATGTAGAATAGGTACTCAAAATTTTATAAAAATTCTTGGAGCAAATTTCGGGAAAAATTCAAAAAATTGTAGAATGATACAAAGTGCCTTTCACAGAAGATTTTGCAAAAACGATAGAAAAGTTTATTTTATACTAATTCAATGGTAGAATATATACTCTAAATTTAAAATAAATTCTTGTAGCAAATTTCGAGAAAAATTAAAAAACCGAAAAACCACAAGTATAAGGTGCTCTTCACAGAAAATTTAGCCAAAAACGTTACCAACCTTTTTATACATATTTAATTGCACAATAAATTTTCAAAATTTAAAAAGAATTCTTGGAACGAATTCCGAGAATAATACAAAAAACCAAAAATCGACAAGTATAAAGTATCCTTCACAGAAGATTTAGCCAAAAACGTTAGAAAACTTTTTTATACATAGTCAATAGTAGAATAAATATTTAAAGTGTAAAAAAAATTCGTGGAGTGGATTTCGAAAAAAATTTAAAAACCGAAAATTGACAAGTATAAAGTGCCCTTCACAGAAGATTTAGCCAAAATCGTTAGAAAACTTTTTTATACCTATTTAATCGTACAATAAATATTCAAAGTTTGAAAAAAATTCTTGGAGCTAATTTCGAGAAAAATTCAAAAAACCGAAGAATGACAAGAGTAAACTACCCTTTTATCCTGGCCGATTTTAAAGAAAAGCTTATTTTTATGTCCTGGTATGGTACAAAGTCTAAATACAATGTTTTGACCGTTTGTGGTTTTTGGTTTTTGAGAAAATCCTACCACAGACATACACACATACACACATACATACAGACGGTTTTCCAAAAACACGTTTTTTAGACTCAGGGGACCTCAAAACGTCCAGAAATGCTAATAACTCAATTTCGAAAAATCGACCAGATTACAATACTTTCTCATATAGGAGTACCTTATATGAGAAAGTAAAAATAGGTAATTAGAGAAAAAACGCAATGTACGTATTGGTTCATGAAACATCTTCGCACTCTTCTGAAACATATCTAGAATCATTTTCAAAGGTTAACAAAGAAATCCAATTTCGATGCAATTATCAAGTAATAGAATTATGGCGAGGTGGTAATAGGAAGTTTCTTGGGGATTAGCGACTATAATAAGGATTATAATAACGATATAATTAAGCATGACCACAATGTAGGATTTCCGTATCACCATGAAAATCTTCACTCCAAAAGTCGAGAAACACAAACAAAAGACAACTAACTGAAAATTCCTGTTATCAGAGAGGAAATTAGGAAGGAAAACTTTAAACGTACTGCCTGGGCTTAGTCAGTATTTGAAGCGTCCCACGAGCCTGTTTTCCCTAAACGAAATTTCAAAATCGTTTAGGAAACGTACCCAATCGATGAAAATTAATTTTTTTTTCCGCAGGATCAATTTGCCTAAACGTATGTTAATCGAGTCTGAAATTTGTAGATAATTAAATCTTCTTCAGTGAAAGCTTATCGAAAATGTCACTTGCAGGTTAATGCAGTTGCAGCTTTGCAACAATTAGTCAGGAAATTCGTTCAACGGTTTTAATTAAATCGAATGGAGGACACGTCAGTGGGGAACATTGTTCAAAATCGATATGTATACACGAGATTTATAAAGTTGGCTTATAATCGTAAACGATTTAGTAAAATCATTTCTACAACGCTAAAATTTTTGAAACATACTTATTCCGCGCAAATAGTTATAAAATTAACACACAAACCTAATTAAGATAATGTTATCGCTTTTTTAATTGGACGATTAGTAGAGGGGAAGTAAACAAATACACAACAATCGCCCTCGATAACGTTCCCGGAATAAAAATTTCGAAGGTGGAATAAGTTTGGCGTAAAATTTAATTATTACGTAAACCTGTTTAGAAAATATTCAACGTTCCTCGTAAGAGACTAGGAAACGTGAGCATCGATAAAAACATCAGAACTATCAACACCTGAAAGTTGTAGGCCGCCCACGTTAACTCAATCTCGAATGTCAGACGATTTGACATTAAGAAATCGAGAATGTGTACATTGAACGCTTTTGATTTATGTTTCACGACGAAATATCTAAGTACACTGTGAAGTTTCGATTGTTTAAACAATCTCAACCAGACATTTTCCGTGAAATATTTACATTGTAGCTTCCATATATAAATTTATCAATATACTGATGAATACACTGCAATTTTGTATAAAATTATTGATGGTTGTTTAAATTTATTTATCCTCATTTTTAATGCGTTAAACATGTCGCTTTTGTTAAAAACGCGTGAATAATAATTTATTACTCAACGGTTTCGTACAAACAACCATGTTAAATATTTTCATTAATTACAAGCGCTGATAAACTCATAAATTACACACTTTACCACTTACAAGCTCAACAAATTCATTTTTATAGGTTCTGTCTCATATAATCCCTTCGTCGCCAGATCCTAAGTTCCGCGGTCATTGTTAACCTTTTTTGGCAGTCCTAACATTCTCCGAGTTTTTAGTTCTTTGAATATTTACCCTAGTTCCTGGGATAGATCCCCTCGTCCAGAAATATTCCCCTTAAAATTTTCCGCTTCCACATAGCCTGCATATTTTGATCCGCCTCTCTCGAGTCGAGATTCCCAAGATAAAACGCTACCTCCTTCAAAACCTGTAACACGTCTAAATCGTACTGTATTGCGGATTTGATCGCCCTACTACTGCAGTTACTCGTTGTTTACTTGTAAATTTAGTAAATACGTTACATTGACCATAAAAATTAAAGATAAATAACAACAGTTTGGAAACGTATGTTAACGTCAGCAACATTGCCGTGACGTCTGAGCATTTATTTAGATTTTAGATTGTTTCTGTTCAAGTCGACGATTACAGGCGCGTCTTTCGGAACTGATCTCAGAATAATAACTTGTTTTGATCGACAGATCGCGTTCTTTTGAATATTTTGAATTTGTGATTCATTCCAGTTTCAAAACCATGATGCGCAATCCCCTTGTTCCTGTGGAACATAAGCCCCTTTTGCTTTCGTGAAAAGTATCGAATTACAATTAATGAAACATGTTCCGTAAGGTCCTAACAACATAATTGTCATAAGTCGAAACAACGGCTTTTGTAGGGCTGTTTCATAAAAAATTTCCCTCGAGGATGATTGCAGTAAGGAGCCCAGAATTAGCAAGTTCACTCTACAACAAGTTTCTATATAAAAACCACTAATTAGTACCTTGTGGTTTTAACGTAGGCACCAGTAACCACGTTTCCATTTTAAGGAATTATTTGCATAAAGTTATACATTGTTTTATTAAGATGAATTCAAATTTTAGGCAAAATAAGCAGAACACCTATCAGAGTAGTCTGAGCTATAGCAGTTTAATGTAATTCATTAATTCATTTTTTTTAATACATTGCTTTTTGTTAATTACATATGAGTGCCTCAAATGTAAAAATGCGATGTGAATTGTTTGATGCCACAATGTTAATCAACACCAGGAAAAATGTTCATATCGTTTCTTGTGGGGAATAGCGGTGAACAATTATCATTTGGATATGAGGCGCAAAACAGACAAATTAATTACAAATAGAGCACTTTGATACAACAACAAGATGCGAATTTTAAATTTTAAGCAAGTAACCCTTTTGGTGTAATTTATTTATGGTTTATTCGCTACGAATGCTCTAGGATCTATGCGGGCAGATACAGTTGTCACTTCGATTGATGAAGGGCCACTGTTATGGATATTACTCAAATTGTTAGTTCACCTCAACCTCGATGCACTTTAATCGTTATGAAGTATGTAACGTTATGTATCAATCCAAAACTCCATAATTGTAATTGTTACGAACGCTTACAGAATATATCCCATTATTGCATAAACTACATCAACCTAAAAGGTACTTGCACATTAATGACTAATTACTTTTACTAATTAATGACTAATTAGTAATAAAGGAAATGATACTGACATTTACTAGTTATATGCACGGATGAAATTACAAGGGCTACATGGGCTCGTTAAAAACGATTTAAGTTATTACATACTTCAATGCAACTGAAAATATTAAACCTACGGATGGGGCTGTTGATTGCGGGTTAATTTTAAGAAGACTTTCAGGATTAGAAGTTCAACTTAAGAGCTATAAGGGATTTTTATGATATAACGAGAACGTATAAATTTCGTCCAGTGGGGCAGCGATAACGGCTCCTTACTCTATGTAGTAAGTACAAATCCACGTTGGCGAATGGCCCAAAATTGTTTATGTCTGTTAAAAATTTTATTTGGAATTAGTACAGCGATGTCCTCTGCGTAAAACGTAAATTGGGGACTATTACTGTATTGCATAGTGCGGGGGTTCCATAAACGTCATTCCATTATCTCCGGAGCGAGCTACCGTCATGCTATAAAAGCGGAATAAAATCGCATTAAAAATAGTGCTTTCCCGTGAAAAGCGCATCAGCCTCATCTGAGCGGCCTCGTAATATCTATTATCAATCCAAAATTTTAAACAGCGCATTTTAACAATATTCTCAGGCCCGGTGTTTACACAATATTGAAATTCCGATGAAAGCACACCGGCAGTAATTGAATTCACTTCAAAAGTTTTTGAACTCTTTTAATCCGTTGATTTAATTTTTTATTCGTTATTTACAAACCATATATTTAAAGCATCACGTGAAAAGAAAATATTCCAGCGCGGAAAACAGCACGATTCACATTTTAATTTTGCTACGGGGGAAAGCAGATTTTTAACTTCATTTCAAATACAACGAGATTGCAGACTGCGGAAAATGAAACAAACACCTCTCAAATAAGCACGACCAGACGATTTACCTCTCTCGATATGCTCACTATTAAATGAAATTTATTCTGCACAAACCTCTACCTCCGTAACAAACGCAAATAACTTAATTTCTTAAGTGATGTTTAAGCATTCCCATTTCCGCGTACTTCTAAAGCCGCTTAAGGGATGTTTTGCTTGTTATTTTCTACTATCGGTGCGTTACGTTTTCGTCAAGTTTCTCCTATTTTCTTCGTCGTGCGACGACGAAAAATGGTAATTCTTTCCGTTTATTCAAGCGAGGAGTTTCTCCTGAAAATTTTGCGTGTTTTTGAACTCAGGCGATGCTCATTAATTTGAAAAAAAAACTCATTCAAAAGCGAGATGGGTAAATTAAGTTTTGGACAAAGGAATCCATTGAACTTTGTTTCAGACGCTGCAAGTGAAGGGTAATTGTCAAATTATGTAAATTCTTAGATGCCACTTCATACAGGTTGTTCAGGAATTAATGGTTCACGATTATCCAAAGTTTAAGTTAAAGTTAGGGTACTCACAATGTTATTTAGCATGCTAAATCGTTAGCATGCTAAAATTAGAATTATGAGTGACCCGAGGTAAGTACCTTGCTAAATAAGTGCGGTGGCGCCACTCGCGGTATGATTCTGAAACAGTTTTTTGTAAATAACTGAAATCCTGTTTCTTTTCTTTGGTTTATTTCTTTTATTATGCCGAAGAGTAGTGAAAAATTTAAATTATGTGAAAGTTTGGCGCCTGACTGTTTATTTGAAATATTGTCATGTGAAACTGCAGAAGAAGAGGATAAGATCATCCGATGTTCACAGGAAAACAGGGACAGCATGGCGGCCATTAGCATAGTAACACTGTATTTAGCACACAACCAGGTGTGCTAAATTGACCAAATTATTTATATTGGAATATTTAGCATGCTATTGCTGAAACTCTACGACTAGCACAACTATCACGCTATAGCATGCTAAATGAAAGATTGTGAGTACCTACCCCTATTGTATTATGATGATGAATTAAAAGTATGTTTTACCCTAATTATGATTTCGAGTCATATCACGCTGAAGCCTAATAAATATTATTATGTGTAGGTAGACGGTAAAGAATCCAAATCCGTAAATTTACATCCAATCATTCAAGCTAGGCAAAATGTGCGTGTTGTAGCGGTACATTAAAAATATGCTCAATAGTATCGCATGATTTCAAATCAGACCATGTTGGAGGCGTACACACCATTTCCAAAGAGTGAAGGGTGAGAACTGGAGTAGGCTCCAAAGGAAGAAGTACACCATTCCCATTTGCTAGTCCATTACTCCAGATCAATTCCCTCAAGTTCTAATTATAGCACGTTTGAGGTTAGGTCAAGTGTCATCCACGTATCGGCTTTTGGAAACAATACGTCTCCTAAAAGCTACGATGGAAACTGTGTCGTAAAATCTCGCGATTGTTCCTCGATGGATAAAATGATTTTTGAGGTTAAGCGATAGATTTTCCGGCGTCGACGTGGGTGCTTTGTCAGACATTATCGTGGAGTGGTCGCGCGTAAAAAAAGGTGTTTCCTATTACCGGAAAAATGCGGTAACTCCACGTAAATTAATAATTTCATAACGCCGGAACGACTAATGCCCGACATCTGTCACAATCTGAATAAACATAAACGAAGTCGATATTAAAAGATACAGGACGTTTAAATTATTTTTAGTCCCCTTTAATGACGCAGCAGGGCGAGAAGACGTGCATCGTGGGATGACAAACCGCCCAAGTCGGTACACCCACCTATATCGATTAATAAATTATGCATCTTATGTTACTAAGTTAATATTTGAAGAGGTATCAAGATATCTGCACGACACACGACCTCAAACGGTAATGTCATTTGCCAAAAGAAAATTACGATCGCTAAACGGAAATTTGGTTCGAACACGTGTCATGAATGAGAAACATAGATGGCAACACTAGACATGTTTACAAAGTCATTCTGGCATATTGTGTTACGAGCGAAATGGATTTTACGAAACGAACATACAAAGCCCCAGAATAATTATTATTCCGTTTTTGATTTGTGCACCGAATCAATATCTCATTACATTTTTAAAACGTTATACGATATGCATGTAAGGCAATTCGAATTATTTTGCACCAAAATGAATAACTGTTCACATTTAGTAATATCCACAATTAGACCGGCGACGGCCGACAGAAACTTTTCTCTTTCAGGTAACAAATGGCAGACTTGCCGTGTAACTAGATCTGAAAAATATCGCTTTCTGAATTCAATCGAACATTGGAAAGAATATTAAACGTATCCGACGTACATGTAACTTTTAGAAAGTTCAAAAAAACGAAATTATACCGTGCAACTCGATCTTAATATCGCGTTCCAAAATTGATCGAATATATTGAAAGAAAAATTGAAACGATACACAAATTTTACTGACGAATCAAGATTTTTACCTCATCCAAAAGCGACGTACTCCTTAAGAGAGTTATATCAAATTAATCTTCAAATGTCAAACATACCTCCGTTGCAATCCTAATTGAGGTGAACAACGGCTACTTTGAATCTACGACTGTTTAGTATCGTTCCTCTCAGAACCACAAACCTAAGAGTTTATCGTTAGTTATGTGTTGTACCTTTTCGGAGCTCTTCACCTCTCTGATTAATAATAATGAATGTTGAAAGCATGTGGAGTGGCAGAAGTTAAGTGAACGAAAGCGAGCTTCACATTTTGAGGTTAATACACCTTAGAGAATTGAAAAATTCAGCACTAAATCATTTAAGGGGGATAGCCACTGTGAAAAATTTTTTGGTTGTCTTAAATCAAAGCTTATATATTCAAAAATAGGAGTAATAATTGCAGGTCAAAATTTCAAAAATTTACTAATTTATAAAGATTTTAGTGAGAGCAGGCAGGGCACAATTTTTTTCGCTAGACTTTGTTTTGTAATATAAATCTGGTTTGTAGCGGTTTTTAGAATGTCCAGTTTATGGATTTACGTGCCTAGAAGTTCGGCAGATTTTTAGTTATTCTCGAAGTTTGGTAGTGCGAACGCACATCGTTTCTTTGGCTCTTGCTTTTATCAATTTTTAATAATATTTTGTGTTTTATTACGAAATGGATCGTAAAGGTAACAAAATTAATAAAAGCAGTAAAATTAGATCTTCAAGAAATAGAAGAAAATGTTATCGGCCGCGTAATAGACATGAAATAGAAACAGGTGAAAACATAAGTCCCAAACGGCCTACCAGTGCTTCTAGATGCAAAATTTCACAAAATTGAATATGATGTCTATCCTACTATAAGTCATAAAATTATGAACTTTTTTTTTATTGGTACGCTATTTTGCCTATTTAAAACATGCTTTGGCGTGCGTAAATCGGGCTTTTTCGCACGCGCGTGTTTTAAAGTCGTCATGGAAACGTATCAACAACGGCCATATCAACCAATAACAGAGCGTTTTTGGCCGTAGCCGGACGAGCCGATTGGTTGCACGACGCGCGACGGACCGTCACGAAGCGTCCCGAGTGTCATTCAAATTAATCATATTGGGTATGCATTTGGTTTTGGTATAAAAAATGGTACCAATAAAAAAAAATCGCGTAAAGTATTCGTGGATAACTGCTCTTTCAAGCACTTGCTCTATTTCGAATTTTAGTGTTTTTATAGTGCTGAGTAACCATATATTATGTAAGGGACTCGATAGTTTAATATAGGTATGAAAATTTTAAAAGATTCATGATTTCATTGCGAAAGAAATGGACTAAAAACTATAAACGCGTTTTTCTCAAAACGACTTTTTTCAAATTGGTCGCATCGATAATTCTTAACCGATTTTTAATTTTTTTGTTTTGTTTTGTTCGTCTTGAAAGTGGCTAAGGTTAAGCGTAGCCGATTTGGAAAATTTTGTTTTTTACTATTTTTTAAACTGTTTGAAAACAAAAAAAAAACGTCGAAAAAACAAAAATATTTTCAATCGGTCGCCACTTTGTGAAAAATCAAAATATAAAAAAAAACGGCTACGTACAACGATAACTATATTCATACAGATTGTGCTAGTTTTAATCTTTTTTTATTGTGATTGTGATCGTTTATATTGTTAAAACTAATAAATACTTTTTTAATAAAAATGTGTGGAAACATTACTGGATATGTACTTGATAAAATTTAAAAAAACGATCCAGGTCAAAAAAATTCTTGAAAATCACTAATTTTTTTCAGCCGTCACAGTGGCTATCTCCCTTAATAAAGTTGGGTTTGAGTTGTTCAAAGTTCTTACAATTTCCGTTAATTCTAACAGATGCAGCCTAATAATACCCTTTTCGCCACCATTAAAACCTGAAACTCAAGACGTTGAGTCGGCAGAGGGTGAAAAATATGATGAGGTAGATAAAACATTATTGGCGAACGAAGGTTGTCCAGCTTCTCTAAGTTGGCCGCGGCAATGTAAACCAAAGGAAAACAACAAGTCTTAACCAACTGCTTTATTAGTTAGCTTAGCTTATTATTATTAGCTTAGTTATTAAAGCAGTTGGTTAAGACTTGGTGTTTTCCTTTGGTTTACATTACTGGCGAAAGGATTAGGGATACCAGCAGGGGAGAAGGTTATTAATGTTCCTGAGAATATAACTGCATTGTTCAGAAACCCTCGTTGCTAGCGTCGCCCACTCTGGCCAACATGAACATCATGGTAACCTCGGGCATTAAGCAAGTAAACGCCTGATCTGTCATCAAAGGAGACACGTTGTTTGGTGTTTGTAAGGTAATTCAATTTGAATCCATCAGAAATATTAAGGTTTTTAATAGGGCGAAACAATGTCTCTGATTTTAAAGATATATAGCTGAAGTACGAAATGGAGCAAAACCTGTGGTAACTGGGAGGTGACGGTGGGATAGCCCAGCTAAAATCAATTAGAGAAACTGTGCTGTAATCTGTTATTACACCAACTGCGTAATAGTTGTTTCTCGCGTTTTAAAAAATGTTAAGTAACTAAGTTTAACTTCTTTGGTAATTCCGGTTTTGTTTATTTAGTGCATCACAGTAATAGTAATTGAAAACATGTTACACAGTTTTTAAATCAGTCATAATGTCAAATAGTCTATCTGCAAAAATCGATGTCATCGATGGATCAATTGTGTCCACTTTACAGTGCAATTTATAAATTTATGAACCTAACATGTGTATCGAATCTTTATTAAATACTGTAAGAAATATGATCATCAGAAGTAAGACTCCCGTTACAACACTGCCATTGCGAAATAACCCCGGGAATTAAACTGGATACCAATTATCACATGCTGAAATGCGACAATACGCCACACATTGTTCGTGTGTATAAGTTAGCAGGAGTATAATTTTCAATTTGCCCAAAAATTATTTGGAACTTCCAGACAAAAGGTTACGTACGCGTATAATTTTACACAACAGCACGGTTGGGGAAGACCTTTCATTATACTTCACCTAAGCTGCTAGGACGAATTCACCAGTCCATCGTGGCGGATTAATGTCCGAATGCGGGGTCAATTCTTGAGCAATGGTGAAGCCTTGAAAGCAGCTTCATATCGAACGATTTTCAAATGACATCAAATTAACAGTAACATCACGTTACTGTCAAATTCTCATATAGTTAATAGACAATTTGAAATGGTGCTTCCATTAATATCCTTATTTCTACAAATTATTTTCTTCAGTAACGTCTTTGCACTCAAGAAATCCTGAAGTTAAGGAATGACTGAGATTAAAAGTGTAAATTTCAAAATTCCTTTGGTAAGTTTACCAAAGATAAGCGATTGAAAACGTGAGTTAACACTTTGCCGATTGATTTTTTCCGATATCAGAAGAGTTTCGAGTTCGAGGGGAAACAATGGAAATACCATTTACGTGCAAGTGTGTACGTTATATTTTCCGATGAAACTACATATACAAGTGCTCTTCTCCTGTGTTCCCAGAGTGTATTTTCTTATGAAGAGATATTCTGGAATAAAAGTTTTGTCAATTTTAAATTTTCTGTATACGAGTTTTGATTTTGTATGAACTAACGTTATTCACATGACCTTTTAACCGGTAATTTTAATTTATTACATAACCGGTTATTTTAATAAATTGTGACGAGGTTTAGTGACGACTCATACTTCTACATCGGAAAATATAGCCATTAGAAAGATATATGTATGAGCCTTACCACCACAATTTCCATCTGACAATTAACAATGTATTACGCAACGTCCGTGTAATTCCAATAAAATTAAAGGAGTGTATAAAATCTGAGAGGCGATGGTAATATCCAAATTCTTTCTTGGCGTTCATCGAAAAGGCGGTTTACAGTGTATGCCTGATTTTTGATTATTTTGATAGTCACGAAAACACCTATAAAATCCAACATTTAATCATTGTAAGACGTTTAATGTGTATCCGATGAAATTCGATAACGATTCTATGTAAAATTACACATTTGGTTTGTTTACGTATTACTTATGTGAAGGGTTAATATAAATGAAAAACTACGAGAGAAATCCTTTAGAAATTATCATCATTAAAAATTATGGAGTGTAAAAATACCATTCTAAATAGTACGTACGTATACCTTACAGAAACCTATTATACGTGTGTATTAACATTTCCGCAATGAAACGCTTCAATGTGTTATTAAATATAATCAAATGAATTATTGAAACCTTGAATCCATCTGCAGTATTTTATCAGATTTAAATGTTTACAAAATTTGAATATTAGTTTTCACAATAAAGAAAATAAACTGGGAATGCTGTTACGATTTATAATAGTTAATACACATGGGAAAGTGTTCGAGAATGGGTAACGTGTAACAATCGCATGGAAATTATTTAATTTTTACAACTCTACATAAACTTTTTGCAGTAGTAACAAACCTTTTGCAATCATCGCCAAAACACACCACTTATCATGAAAAGCAAAACGACCGCAATATAAATATGCATTAAGGATAACCAACAGGTAACTTATGCTAAATACGACACTTGTACAATCAATTCTATATAAGTTATCATTTTCTATTAGATTGTGCAAAATGAATTAGGGATCGAAAAAATATTGTTTTCACATCTGACCATCAACAGAAACAATTCAAATTCCTAAATACGCGTGTACTTCCTGCCGGAAGAAAAATTTTGATTTTGGTTCAGACACCATCAGACACATTTCTCATTTAGCCTAAAATCATGCCAAGGAACAACGAATTTTAATTCTACCTCCATGAATGGTGGAAGAAAAGCACAAAGAAACCACTCTGTTCGCTTTCAAGCATCGGTTGTAATTGTGGGGGTAAGGGATGCTGCTCCCGAATGACAAATGGTAGCTGAACGTGAGTCAATCCGGTATTTCAAGAACTTGGAATAGATTTACAAGAACAAGAGATGTACGCAACTTCTACATGTACAGCCCTCGTAAAGGGAGAACGTTTAAGAAAAGTATTTAGGCGTTAAGGTTGGTTCAAGAAATCACCATTTTGAAGGTTCGATTGAAATGAGCTTGCCCGCTACGTCACAGATAATTTGAACTAGGTGTAGTAGAAAATTATCGCAAAATAACGGCAGGTATAATTGATATAAATCGTAATCGGTTTTAGAACAGCCAGGCGATAGACCAGGGCTGAACCCATTGAGATGGAAAGATGTTCGCGACAACGTGAGCTGCTACAAAACCTTCAAGGACTAGGGTGAATCTTAATTAATGAATGGGAACAGGTACGAATACTAAATCCATAAGCAACGTGCTTCGATGATGTAATGAAGTCATTCAGGCGTGGGCAGGGCAACTGATCGAAAATTCCACAATATGGAAATTCTAATCGAACAGATAACTTTTTTTGTTAACCTCGAAATTCGTTATTTGCCAGTTACAAACGACTTAAAAATACAAAACGTAATTGGAAACAATAAAAGTTTGTTTGTATTTACTTAAAATTTTCGAAGTAATTCGTTTTACTCAAATGACGTGAGATAAAACTTTTGAAGTAGCAGCGAACCATTTTGCTATTATCGCGGTCGGGACAACACGAGTGAAAAGTTAAACTTAAGTAACAACAAATTAGCATTAGGAAAACAAACTTGTAAATGCTACAAACGACCGACAACTTCTTCGATATTTTCGTGAAATTTCTCCAATTTCATAGCATAAAGGATGATTTATTTATACACACCTACGATACCACACGAGTTATATTTGATTGCGATTAATATGTAAAAAAAAGCCCAGGAGCCAAAATTAATTTCCCTTCACGCATCGTAATTTGAATCTTTCGATATCAGTTTTTCGTATTCTCATAATGCGCGACTTTTCTTTTGCAACAAAACCGGTAAGGAAAGATAATTTCCAACTTCCTGCCGACGGTCATCTATTATAATCCCAATAAAAAACGAAAATTAAACTCTACCAAAACGATAAAATTGCCCATAAATTATTATATCGACTTTGCTCCAGAAGCTCTGTTCTGGATAGCTTTTATTGCAACTCCTACCTATCGATGAATGGTGTTTTTTTTATGGGGTGTGGACCTTAACTACGTATAAACAAACAACATGCTAACGTCCACGTAGGCTACTTCTTGAGTTTTTTATTACTGAGATTTTCGCTGTTTAAGACTGTATTGTCAGGAAAAGTCAAAGCTGATGATTTATTACTAGTAACCGGATTTTGGATGCCGGTGACGTCAAATTATGTACTGGCAACGTTAACGTACAAATATGCTAAAAATGTTATCTTTCCTTATACCATATTTGAACTTACGTAGGCGAATTGATTACGTTAGTATGCAAATTGGGGAATATCCTTAAATAAACTTTATTTAAAACCAGTAACTTTAAAACAGCGATTGAGCATGGAAGTATAACAAGACTTCCAATTACATCATTTGTCATTTTATTCTCGTCTAGGATGTATTTTTACATCTACAATTTTAATTAACACTATAATAAACTTCCATAACGACCGAAGAAAATTACGATAAAAGAGAAACTGTCATTATGAATTTTGGCGAATCAGTCGCGATAATTATGAATAAAATCTCTGCCAACTCAACTGAACCGCAATACTGAAATCCACCGTACCGGAAAACATTCAAACTCAATAATTTATAGAGGATTTCAATAGTTAACCGTTGAATTATTTCGTTGTTTATCGGCAACACTTGGGCCAAAAGTAATTAATAATTTCAAGAATATCAAATTAACGTATTCATACCTTCCCAACCGCCAAACATATATTAATCCCACCTGCATTTCTAAAAATATGTGCGTGCACATTACCTGTAACAGCACAATATGTTTCACTATTATTGCACACTAGGGAATTTCATGAAAAATGTCGGAATTGTATAATAACATACGATTTACGTTCACAAATTTTTCGATTTGTCGGTAAGTTCCATTGGTACGCTGGAGATCTGGCGATGGCAGACCGAGGAGAAGAACGTCTGAGAAAAATCCACAGAATAAAATCACAACCGTCTCTTCAGTTCCCCAATTAATCTTCGCACGTGTACAGGTCGGCGGTAGCCTAATTACGCAATCACTTGCATACGATTGCAGATCCATGCATTTCCCTACGATAACGTTTCACGTTTCAAGATAAAACCACAAGAACAATGTTCCTTTGATCTAGTGCAAATTCTCACGGATTAATTGAAAAACCCACGCATTGCCTAACAATTGATGTTCGAATTGCTGACTAGCACAAACGAATTAGTGGCCCGATCATTTTTAATGGAACCGAACCTGCGGGCAGGTATTGAAATAATTTACACGCAGGTTTTTCGCATCAATAAACTGCGATCGAATAGGCTTGTGCTATTATTAACAGAAAATAATCGATCTTTTCAAAAAAGAGATGCCCGATCGTAGCAGGAAATCCCACAGGAAAAATCAAAATTAAGACAATTTAATTATATTTCAATTGTCAAGAAAATTATAGATGTGGAAAATATACAAGTAAATAACAAAAGTATAAAAAAGTCTATATGCATGAAACGTATAAATGGTGAAGACATAAATGAGGTTATTAAGCAATTAAAAAATAAGAGAGGTGGCTTAAATCAGATAAATGCAAATGTGCTGAAACAAGCTAGTCCTTATATATCTAACTCATTAAGCCAAATATTTAACAAATGTATAGAAAAAGGCTACCGCCCCCATCACTTCAAGAAAGCAGAAATTGTACCAATACTTAAAAAATGATCTAAATCCAGTGTAACAAATTACAGGCCAATCTCCCTGATATCTAATCTGACTAAACTCTTAGAAAAGATAGTGCGTGTTAGACTTGTTGAATTTTTTCTTAAACATCAGCTAATATAACAATTTGGATTTCAGAAGTTTTCAAAACGTTTCGTGTCCAACTACGGACCTCCCCAGTTCATAGGAAACCATGAAACTTTTTCGCTAATGGCCAAACCCCATGGAACCATTAAACCGCTACGGACCTGTCCAATAACCTACGAAAAATTTTGATGAGAAACACACGATTCTACTGGTCTCGGAATGGGGAAATGCAAATAGATTGTCTCGAATACTTTCACGGACGAGAATTTCCGACGCTCAATTCTGGCCTTTCATTCATCACACCTCGAAAATTCCATCTTTAGAAATAGGCTGCTTTCGATAGAAAAACTTACATAACCAATCCGGAATATTTATGAAGCGATTATGCCGCGCAATTCAATAAACAATTTTGCGGCCTGCAGGTTAATTCAAACCAGATCAAACCAATCGTATATTGATACAATTGGTTACATGCTTAAGAGGAACATTACACTTCACATATACCCACTCACTATAATTGATAAATTCCGTCTGCTAACTTATTTCTGAGTTACAATTATAGAGTTACAGCGAGGTAAACGTAAAGTCGAACAGACAAAGCCGTCAGTGATTAGAAGTTAGTAACTTTTAGAGGGTATTGCGAAATCTATTAGTGAAACTTTACACCACAGTTTGAAACTTTAATAGTACGATTGGGCCTTAAAGGTCACTTCTACTAGACGCAATGAAAGTCTAAGGATCTTCGTAAACCTGGAATATTTCTAATACAGAATTTTAAAACAGTCGAGCTAAATTACCTTTTTAGGTGTTACAATAAAAACTTAAAAACATTTTGAATAGTCAGGAACGTTCTTGATAATCCCCAAATATAAAAACAACTAATTCTTGATTCTTGAAACGTCATCGTTTGACGTTATGGATGACGTCCTTAACTAACAGGAACATAATCACACAAATGAAGTTTTAGAACGTTTGGAAAAAACTAACAGGAACATAATCACACAAATGAAGTTTCAGAACGTTTGGAAAGGTTAAAGGGCTATGAAAAACTCTGTAGGAAACCTTTGAAACTAGTGTTGCCCACGAGACGAGACGAGACGAGACTTTGAAAAATCTCGTCTTGTCTCGCAAAGGAAGTGGAAAGTCTCGTCTCGAGTCTCGTCTCGCAATAAAAGTCTCGTCTCGTCTCATGTCTCGCACGAGAATCTCGCAAAAGTCTCGCAAGTCTCGCAAATTTTTTATGTTCCCTATCTAAATAAAATACACAAATAAAATCAGTACATTTTTTTAAAGGACAAAAACATAGTATTCCAACAAGATAAATAGTAATAAAAAACGAAAATCGATCATAGATACATGAAATACAAAAAATAATAAAATCACTTCTAATTTTGATTTCAACGAACAAACACAAAATACCGAGAAAAAAACATAATCAGTATATAAAAACAGTATAATAGATATATCGCCCTAATATCTCAGTTATTAATAATACGATTCTTTCTCAAACTTCGGTGGTAACAATTATTGTATGTTGGGAAATAGGAAAATGAATAAATTGCCATCATATACAAATTTTTTTATCATTTGCGTACGGTACTAAGGAGTAAAAATGGGATAGATTTTTTCCCAACATACATAACTAAGGTGTTTGGGTGGATTCATGAAAAGTGTATTCATCTAAAATGGGTTGATGTTCTCGGGGAGAGGACATAATCATGGCTATTTTAGGTGGAAAAGAGTTGTATGGTGGTTGTATGCATTACATAGATTGGACCACTGTATATCGCCAATATGAGATTTATGGGAGGGCCATTATTAAAAATAGAAACCTCCCAAAATTGACCGCGTGTTGGACCAGTGACAAAATACAACTATTTTGTCACTACTTGTAACTAGTTGTAACTAGTTGTAAGTTACAACTAGTTAGTGCCTTTTCCGCGCACTCATATTTAATCATTAAAAAACCAAAAAACATTACGTTCCGTCCCAAGCAAAAGTAAATTAATACTGAGTCAAGAAGCGACACGAAGGCCCATAATATTTCACACCACCAACATAAATATATTTGAAATCTATGTACCTAATAGCTAATACCTAAGCCAAAACAACAATAAAACCATAAAATAATACCGAAAGCCGACAAGGGCGGTGCGAGGTCGTTTCTTTCGTAAAAATCTCTATGCCAATGCTCCTAAATAGTTTTTTATATTTCGATGAAGTAATAAAATGTATGATTTCATTTTAAAAAATGTTTAGATTTTTAGAATTATTAATTAATATTTGCCATTTTTATCTGCGATATTTCGAGACTTTTGCGAGACTCTCGTGCGAGATTCGAGACGAGACTTTCAAAAGTCTCGTCTTGTCTCGCAAGGAAAATTTAAAGTATCGTCTCGAGTCTCGTCTCGAAAACGAGACGAGACGAGACGAGATTCTCGCAAACGAGAATATCGTGGGCATCACTATTTGAAACTTTTAATGTTACTTAGAGATAAAGTCCATTTTTGTGACGTTTAAGGTTTAATTGCCGAAATGACTGAAGCATTTCAATTTCGCGTTATTTTTACGAAACAACCGATTAAAGAAAAGTTTTTGTACTCATTTGACGCATTTTGCTTAGAAATGAGTCACCATTGCAAGTATTCCATTGGCGAATTTTCAGGTGAAAGGAAACGAAACAAAATCGAGACTGTCGTCTGCAGACATCCGCAACACGCTGGACTTGTCTGGATGTGTCCTGTCTCTAACCCTACACCTAAAAATAGGCGGAAAGACAACGAAAACTGGGCCATGGAAAATAACAAGAAAAACACCGCGACCGACCCACTGAGTTTTGTCGCCGTCATTTCCCGGGAAGCTGCTGGATCGCAGACGTCAACGGAAAATTCGATATTCAATTATTGTGTTTCATTGTTTCCTCCACAAAATTCGGGTTATTTTCGTCTGTAGGCGCGAAGTCGAACAAACACGGCCCGCGTCCACGTACATATGCTTTTTTTAACAGGTTCAAAAATGTCAATTAATTAAAAATACGAAAATAAAAACCGACGATTCCGGTAATGGCGGATTCATCGGAAAAAATCGATTAGTAATAGTGACGAATCGCACACGAAAAACAACCGAAACTACATTCTGACACGTCCACCTCACATATTTTCGCTTTAGTTCGACAAAACAACGCGACCACGAGATTCACCTGCTAAACTCTTAAAACCTACTAATTTAACGCATTTCTTCCACCCGTAACTATTTGACAAGCACATACCACAAATTGGTTAAACACGCAAATAAACCGCTCGAATTATTAATAGTTCGTGTCATGATTTTAATCAGATAAATCTGAGCGCTTTCCTTTCATACAAACTTCTCTCATGCGAACTGACAATTGTACTCTACACTAGCCTACACCATTACAAAATATGGATCTGTGGTCGGCTGTACCATATCCACGTTTTCCAATTGTTGCTGCGGCTGCCAACAGTTCTTTTGTTAAAAGAAAATTGAAATTATTTTCTCCACTTGAGAAGGCGGTAAATAATTACTTAGATTCTAAAGCTCTCACAGAACTAATCACCAACTCAGTTCCACGTTAGAATACCAAAATATATTTTATCTACTTTGCGTTAATAATGATCTCATTATTACATCGAAAGTAGTGTAATAATATTCATATTACACTACTTTTGGTAACTTTGTATGTACTCAACACGTGCTACAAGAAAATAACCGTTTGTCAAATTTCTAATCCTAACGTTATTTTACATTTCCACAACAAAGAATTCGTTTTAAACTCCTAGTTTCTCTTTACTTCTGACTTAAGTCACCTCCCTTAAATGCACTAATACAAGAATATAATTTATCTACTTTGAGTTACTAATGATCTCATTATTACACCGAAAGTAGTGTAATAATATTCATATTATTACACTACTTTTGGTTACTTTTAGTTTTTTTATATTGGTACGTCCCAAGTAGCACACAACATTGGCAGAGCATTGGGAACATATTAGTCCAAAATAGAATGTTATTCCAATATTGTACCCGTATTGACCCAACATTGGTAAACTAGATATAGCCAATATCGAACTAGAAATATATTGCCAATATTTACCCAATATGGTTACATTAGATGTAGCCAATATTGAAATCCAGATTATTGCACCAATATCGGTTTAATAAATTTAGTCAATACTGAACTTAGGATTAATTACCAATATCTATCCAATATTGTTACGTAAGTTCCAGTAAACATTAAGAGCCAGATCATTGGACCAACATCAATTTAATAAATTTAGCCAATTGAACTTAATTAATTAATTAATTAATTAATTAATTAATAATAATATCTATCCAATATTGTTACCCAAGTTCCAGTCAATATTGAACTTAAGATAAATTACCAATATTTAACCAGTATTGTTAGGCAAGTTCTAGTAAATATTGAAAGCTTCCTGATATTCATTGTGATGCGCATGTCAACATGTCATAAATATATTATTCTAATGTTACATTACAATAAAGACTGATTATTGTTTTTAAATAATGGGCCAATAAGAATTGAGAACATTTTGCAATATTCTCTTAAGGTTGTGCATCAATATTGGGCAAATATTATATATTAATATTCATTCGATGTTGCATTTTAATATTGGCAGATTATTGCACATATTGGGCCAATGAAAATTTGACCATTTTGCTATATATTGCGCCATGCATGTACAAAATTATTGGTCCGATGTTGCTTTTCAATATTGGCAGAATATTGTACATCGAAATTGGACCAATATTGATAAACAATTTCGTAACAATATTAAAATACAATATTAACCAATACTGTTTCACAACCTTGGGGCAATATTGTCAAATGTTCACATTTATTATTGGCCCAATATTTAATACCTATAATGGCCCATTATAACACAATATTGTCATAATATTGGTACAATATTGGTGTGCTACTTGGGGTGCGTGACGTGCATAGACGTCAAGGTTAAATTATTAGTATTTCAATAAATTTCTTGAGCACTTTGCGAATTTCTGGGGGTGTACAGGTCAATTCTACATTTTTGTGTTCCGTTTCGCCCACGTAATTAAGTAGTTATTGAATTTGTCCTAGGGCTGCTAGATTTTCAAATTCAAATACGAAACGTCAATGTCACTGACGTCAGTGTAACCAACCCACGCAAAATTCCCTAGTGTAATACGAAAACTTGAACAGCCAAACTTTAATCAATTAATAAAGCAAAGTAGATAAAATGTATATTACACTCGTTTAATAATATACTATTACACACACTACGTGATTAAATATTTTCTGTAATTATAAATCCAATCTAACACTATCGATTCCATCGGATATGTTACTTATAAGTTCTGTTTGCGTTAATGAAATTAAAATATTAGGCATAGTTAATCCGATATTAAAATTTAAATCCCTTTCATCGGTTTTCCCAATTTCACCTTTCACTTAAATCGATAAGACACGCGCGTATCATAAAATTTAATACCGTTTGCGGTCACTGTGCAAATCTAATTTACCCGAGGTAAACTACTGTAACCCCCTAGTCCGTTATTATTAAATAGGATTTGTGGTCAAGAGTAGTTATCCATCTGTTAAAAATGTAATTTTGGACGTTGCGGTCGATATTTGGTCAAGATGATGATGCTTTTACGGGAGCACTTCGCGTTTTAGTACGACTCGCATTTGAATAGGTTAGTGGTTGATGTTCACTAATGGTTCTGTAAACTTTACACCTAATTTTGTATTGTGTACCGGAGAGCGGGATAGTTTTAATGGAGGTCGTAAACATTTTACTTAACTGCAAGTGTTCCTCTATATGATACTTATATATTGGATGTTGTTCCACGGAGATCAAATTATTTACTTGGGCGTTTTTTCATTCATTCCATTAAATTTCCCAAACAACAACGTTTGTTTCGTTTCTTTCGCTTTCTAAATTGCGCCCAATCGTTTTTGTGCTGGTTAACTGCTCTGTTTATTTTTTTCAAATCGACGGCGAAATGAATTTTCCTGAGAGAAAATGTGATTTAATACTTCTTGGGTAGTTTTTCAGCTGCCCCCGAGTGTAAACAGTCAGTCACTGGTGATATTGCCAATTTTAGTACATTATTTATTAACCGCGAATTCAGTCGAACACCAACGTGAGGGTAGTGACATTGCCTGGAGAATATGGGAAATTCCCGCGCTACACAAGATTTGAATAAGTACTTGAGTTAGTGTTACGGTTGTGCATTGGTATGGAAAAATATTTAAGAAGTTCCACATAATACTCGTGTAGACACATTTTACATAATTGTGCAATGAATTGGTTTAACATAGACTTATCCGAAATTTACACTCTTCCTAGTCCGATAAATACAGTGTCGATAATGTTCGGATTCGTATCGTGGAAATGTCACCAAATTTAAAGGAATTTGCAAGCGCAGATACAGAGTGATCAAGAAATACTGTTTAAGTTGGCAATCCTACATGAAGAATTTTTTTGCCTGAGGGGTTGCAACGCTACACCGGAAATCTCTGCACTCTGCATGACAGCGACAGCTAAATAAACACAAATATTTTAGGTTATGTGAATTTATTTATGATTAAAATAACCACACCGGAAAAAACTTCAATATTTAAAGGTACTGCTCGAATTGAGCACCATTATGTTCTAAACATAAATTCACTCTCTTTTTTAGGCTCTCGAAGACATTAATTAACATCCGAGGAGAAATATTTGCAACTTCCTCGACAATGGCAGCTTCCAGTTCTTCACGTGTATGTAGAACATTACTGAACACCTTGTTTTTAAGGTGCCCAAAGAAACAAAAGTCTAGAGCTGTAAGGTCTGGTGACCTACTTGGCCAGATTCCCGTACTTATGACTCGATGGCCAAAAATTTCCCGCAAACATTGCATTGTGGCACGAGCATATTGTGCTCGAGCCGAATCTTGTTGAAAGTAGCCATTTTCGCGCTCCTCTACGGTTAATTGGTCAACGAATGGCTGGAGAATGTGCTGAATGTATCGTTCAGAATTACCTGTGAAATTAAAAAACATAGGACCAATTACTCTCTGCCGCGATACAGCCAGCCAAACACCAACTTTAGTAGGATGTAAAGTTGTTGTTCTAACAGCATGTGGATCTCACCAGACCAAATTCTGTAATTTTGAAAATTAACATAGCCATTGAGATGGAACCAGGCCTCATCGGAAAAAAGGTTTTATCCAGGATGTCATCATTGTTCATTTCCTGATTGAACCAGTTACAGAAGAGGACGCGTTGTGGACGGTCAGGAGGATTTAGGTATTAGACCATCGAAAATTTGTACGGGTGGTATTTCAATTTGCTCTTCAACACAGTGAAACAACTTCCATGTGATTAACCTGTAAAGTCACTAAACGGAATACGGGAAATTAGGAATAAGTGGAAACTGGTGAAGTTTTGATAAGGATCAAATCTGCTTGGAGGGAAAGCTTCCTAACCGATGTGCGAGAACTTTGTTGCAGTCGGGCCCTGCCGTCTTGCACCAAATTTTCAGTGAGTACGGAGGGTCTACCAGGTGGCTTTCCTTTCTTCACATTGCCTGTATTCAAATATCGTTGAACTACGCGCATGCAGTGTTGTTTAAAAACGTCGATAGTGAACACAACTTCAGAAAACATTGGTGCAAAGTGGATCCCAAGGAGTATTGCCATCCAGAAATGGGGTCATGAACTGCACTCCGAAAATAAGCCATGCCAATAAAAATATCCTGTTCTAATGTAAATAGTACCATTTTTATAATAAAAATTTGAATCGCCACTCAAGTGTCAATGCTGTCACTGTTAAACGTCGAAGTAGCTGTCAAGCAACCGGAAGTGGTTCCAGTTCTACCATTTTAAAGTAAAATTTAGGATTGCCAACTTAAACAGTATTTCTTGATCACGTTGTATAAAAACCGTGGTCGCTTGGATGCATTGTTTCGTACAAATCCCGAAAACGTATTATTGACGCACCCGAACACATATATACAAACGTACTCGTGCTGCAGTTGGAAAATCCATCCAATGTTCTCTTCCACTATTATCAACGGCAGATTTAGTGAAGATCGATTACGTACATAATCTGTTGCTTTAGCTCGTCCTTCAATCCATGTATCTACCTCCACGAAACTGTCCAATAAGATTCAAGTGGAAACTTTAATACAAACGCAGCAACTAGATCAGTATCTGCGAATTCTCTGTGAAAACTTAAGATTTGTCGAACGTTTTTGTTCAAGAAAAGTTTTTCCAAGTCAGAAGTTTTCGGAAGACGTCGCAGGACTCCGAGTAATTAGTATCCTTATTAATTTTAAGTTGGTTTAGGTAATCCCCGTTAATACGGCTTTAGTTAGGTAATTTCAAACCTTTGGAACATATTGGAAAAGTTTTATAGAAAACGTAGTCATAACTGTTTTACTACTCCTCGAAACGAGTTCGGTTGATTAACGGTGTGTTTGATAAAATCCAAACGAAATGTCAATATGCGATTTTTACACTTGAGTGTGACAAACAGTTGTTTTTACAACTCTCCCAGAATAGAACAGAAAAAGAAACGTACGATTTTTAAATGTAGTGGAAACATACATGAACGACAACACTATAAAGCACTGCATCGTCCCTCGGGAAATTCAATTTTATTGCACTTTTCACACACTCCAAGAACTATTTTCGATTTTCATAATTACGTACCTCCAAAGCAATAATTAACGCAACAAATACGAAGCGTTAATAGTTGAAACGTATATCAGTTGGACCCGAGCGACTCGAACGCAATTAAGCCAAGCTCAAGCGTCCTTAAGATAGAGAGAACCATCGTACTTAACGGTAATTAATACTGCTCGATATGTAATTAAAAAATACTTAGGAATACTTTATTGTACTCGAATAAACCCGATAAATAAACGACACGCTTCTTTCCACCCCGAGTGGAATTAATTTCCTGTGATACGTTTACACTGATATATGCGGCGCAGTAAAACGGTTTATTGAGAGTGCATCGATGATACAATTTCAGTTTTATCGAAAATAGTTCGTACGAGCGGTTCGTCAACCCCTTCCTCGAGGTTCCAATTGAAATGCCCTGTTGGGAGAAACTGGCGAAGGGCGCAACGATATTGTAATTAATTTCCCGCTATTTACAATAGATAAATTCTAATGACAGATACTGTGATGATGTAAATAATACACATTCACTCAATAAATAACACGAAATCGATTTCAGCATCATGCAGGATTTTAAATCTCTCGACCAAAGCTGATTAAAATCCTGCCTGATTATTACCCGACCTTGTGTCCATTATATCAAAACAAACCCTAAAACGATTGTGTGCGTGTTAACAAACAATAACAGACTATCATTGTGTTAACAGATGTGCGAGAATCGAGAATTCAAATTTGAAGAAACAACCAGTAACGATTGCTCAAGGGGCTAAAATTGTTGCATCCATTTATTCGTTGAGCAGATACTGAAGGAGTCGAAGAATTATTACCCAAAGTTCAGTTGGGGAAAATAATACAAAAATTTCTCAAAACCAAAATTCAAATTTTAAAAATTCCAATCGTTAAATTGCACGGTAACATCAGTAAAACGGAGTTAAGGGCCAACCGGCATTATTCGGGCAATAAAGCTTTTCGAAGCACTTACATTTAATTACCGTTACGTTGACCCTTTTCGATTTTTCCTACAAAGAAAATTTGTATTGTAGGCAACTTGAGTATTACAATTAATGAGGGGAATAAACACATTTTCCAATATTATTGAACTACCCCATTCTTGCACGTTTTTGAAGGTAAAACGGCCCCAGGGTACAATGAACCAGCCCGTTCGCCTGATTTAACCCCAATGGACTTTTCCAACTGTCGGTACGTGAAAAATGTTTGTTATGCAAAGCCACAACTTCCAAAGACGAGCACGTCACGCCTTCCATTATCATCACACATCAGGAATGTGGCAACCGATAGATTTTTAATAACGCAGCCGAACCTTTTTGTAACGACGCCCTCGGGAATGAGTTTAAGAAAAATTTCGTTAAAGTGAAATGGGACAAAGCAAAAATGTGCAAAGTAATTTCTTAATTTCATCGCGAAAAATGTCGGAAGGCCTTAACAAAGCCTATCAAACGAGGTATCAACTTGAAAATTGATGTGTACTACAAACATGCACTTTAATAACCAATTACTACGTAAAACGCAAGTGTAAATACATTAAAAATTTTATACCAAAAATTAGCCAATACCGTTTATTAGTTAGCTAACAATCTAATTTGTTTATTTTGTTACAAAGCTGATTAAACTGCAAGTTATAATGAAACGTTGAAACTTAGTGAAAAAATGGGGGATTTCTCCTTTGTCTTTTACCGAATAAATTATTAAAACAAATAACAAGATTTTATAAAATTGTACCTACATACAAGCAAAATTGTACAATATCATCTAATTTTTGTCGCGAGTGTATTTGTAGGCACGTCCTTACTGTTTGATTTACCGTATAGCAGTGTGCAATTCCAATTTCATTAGAGTTAATGCGGTTTTGCTGGAAACGTAGTTTCATTACTTTTACCTTTATTTTAAATGTACAAAATTTGATGTCGTTGCATTTTTATAATCGTTATTTAAATTACTAGTTTAATCCCCACGCTTCATCGTAGTTTTTGCATCTATTAAAATTCCCTTGCATAGAAGCGCACAGAAGTTGCATTTTGTTGCGAAATTGCTACAAATTCGTTTTTATTAGTTTCCGAGAACAGTCCAAAAACTAGTAATTTAAATTTTGTTTCATTCAGTTGTTTGTACCGAGACGGTGTTATGCGTCTCATAATTCCTTAATTTACATACAGAGCAAGATTACCATAATATTTTGGATTCGGACAATTTCCAAAAATCACTGTAGTAAAATTGTCTGCGTGTATTAAAATGTACCTATATAAGTGGTGACGCTACTGGAAAATATCACTCACACCTATTTTATAAAACATTTCGTTACAACATCGTCAATATTGTAACTATGGTTATTTCCTGAGAAATCAATAGTCGCCAACAACTTTAAACTTAAGGTACGATTATGCGTGTTATTAATCAATAAATATTGGAAAACATTTTACGGTTCCGTAGTATTTTCATATGTAACTGCTTGTTTCATAATCGTCGTAGGGACGGTGTCGAATTACCAAACATGAATATTGTTTCGGTAACAATTTTTATATATTTGATTACACATTCGACTGAATATTACAGGACGAAGCTAAACTTTACCGCCAGATTGTTTAAATCATTACACTTGAAACTTAATTACAGTATTAAAGTAGAAATAGTTATACTGGAACATCATTTTTGAAGTAATCATTTAGGTACGTCTGGTTTCCTTTAAATTTATTTGATCTTATAATTCGGAAAAATCTAATACGCAGTTAATTCTAGATTAGGAATAAATACTCGAATTTAATAATAATCAACAAATTAATGAGGAAAATTTTACATCATAGCAAAACCCAAGATCTTCTTTGAAGTTTCCTTTGATACTAATAGTCCCGTTTTAAAAATCGATAAAAACTGAAAATGTTGAATCGCCCCACATTCCAATGAAACAGTACATTGTAATTTTCAATTCTTTAATAAGACATTTTACTCACGAAAATTATCAGCCAAAATTGTTAGAAGATAGAAATATAGTGTTCCAGAAGAAACACATAAATTCATATCTTTTGTTAAGTTCTGTTTTCAGAAAAACTCTAAGGAAGGAAAACTAAAGTTAAAATGTTAGCTCCATTTTGGCACTGTTTCAATTTTATCTCCTGCAGTCTTTGATGAAACTCTAATGGTATTGACTATTTCGTTAAACGAACCCGTTCATTTCCTGGTTGTCCTTTTGAGCAAAAATTCAATCGTTAAGGTTTTGTACTATTTTCGGACACTTTTCCAATTGTATTAAAATGCAGAAGAGTTAAAATTTGGTTCTCTAAAATTGATTTGTTCGTAACGATTTCACTGTTACAAAACGGATCGCTCTCCCAATATGCACAGCTTGATGCACATCTATCGGGTGTTTTTTTAAATTTCACCTCATAGTAGGCTGTGGATAGTGTTTGTGAATGCGCCTTACTAAAAAATGTCAAAATTGACATAACCTCACTTTTTTTATAAAAATTGAAACTGCTCCAATCAGTTAATAGTGTCTTGAAAAAGACATCTCACTCATCTACGCCTAATTAATAGAGCCAAGCCAGTCGCCAAGCTGTCTTTTTCAAGACACTAGTAACTGATTGGAGCAGTTTCAATTTTTATTAAAAAAGTGAGGTTATGTCAATTTGGACATTTTTTAGTAAGGCGCATTCACAAACACTATCCACGGCCTACTATGAGGTGAAATTTAAAAAAACACCCGATATAAATCGAATTGTTTTTCACAGTATTAAAAATTCTCCAATCAAGAGGGATCCCGTTTAAAAAAATGTCGAGTCTTGTTAAATACAACCGAAACAATTGGAATTGTGTCAAAAATGTAAAATTTTAAAACTGAATTCATCCTGTTGCGATTCCCTAAAATTGGGAAAAAGAAACTTCATTTTTCAAGGTTCGGAGAAGTGATTTTCTTCTAATGATAAGTCTCTTTATCAATGTTGGGCACTAGTTGCCCGCAATATTTATTGTTAAGAATTAAACTTCTCTTAAACTGTTTCGTTGGACGGAGCAGTAATAAAGTTTTAATTTATCTTTCATCTCTTCACTTGTAAGGAAAATTTGAAGAATAATAAACGTGTCTAAACTCTAACAACGAAGCGTAAGTTGTAAAGTGAATAACTAATTATCATATAAAGTAATTTATTGGACAAACGTGAAGGAACAAACGGGATGACTGGAATTACAGAAACTATTATTTAAGGGTGCTGAAGTATACCGGCATGGCGCCAGTATCGGGTGGGGTTCAGTAAGTACTTTGCGCTTTTCTAGGGTTATTCCTTAATTAATAACGAAAAGTGGACGAATCCCTATACTTCGTTAATATTGAATTCGAGGCTAAAGTGATTTAAGACATTTCTGGTTTGTTCATCTAAATCAATATCAACTGATGGATCACCGATGTAAAAGTGGAATCTAATTTATATTTACTCATCTAAGTTTTACCACTAGGTCGTTTAATGTGAAACTAGCAATAAAGTGAGGTAGCAACAGCTGCTCTCCAGCAGTCACCCTCATTGCTTGCATTATTAGCGATCTTTTACGGTCACCATGGTCACTTCTTGCAAGTTTTACTGCCTCTAAATCCTTTGCATTAGTGACATGATATGTAATATATTTTACGGTTGAAGTCGATTGCACTTAAGCAGAGGGAATTTAACCGCAGGAAAGGAAAACGAAGTCACTCTATCACAAATGGTGTCTCTTATATTCTCCTGGCGGTATTTTATTAGAAAACTAAGGATGTTACGATGCGAAGTGGGTGAACTTGCGCTCAAGAACTTCAGCAGGTTGTGCAAGAATGGGATTTTCATCAAGTCAAAGAAAATGGATGGTAAAATGCTATTTGCTATTGATCATATGTAGTAAACTCGTACAACTATATAAAGCTATATGAAGGACTTAACACGTTTTTGTTAAAAATTTTACATTGGAATGGTTGAAGAGCTAGAAAAATTAAATATCGATGCTCCCAAGACGTCTTGCGTCTTTAGGACGTTACCTTTTGTCACACAAGTTATCTTTCAGATATATAGACGGTTTCACATGACATCTGACAAGATCGTTTATGTCTATGACAGACATCTTGAAGACATTTTTTTGCTCTTTAAGTATGTAAATGTCCATAGAGTACGTAATACGCAAACCTTTCCACAGTGAATTGAAAGTATATATTAAAAAAATCGTCAAGCCTGTAAACATAGTACCATGTTAAAAGCAACGAGTAAAAATTTAAATTACAATAAAACTAATGACAAGGCTTACTAGATAAGTGATAACTAGGCATCTAATAGTATATTATTATACGAGTTTAATACTACGCAGTATTGTGACACGAGAGTTTTAAAGCACGACGAGCGAAGCGAGGAGTGCCTTAATAGAACGAGTGTGACAATACGTCTTATTAAACGTGTGTAATATACTATTTTATCTACTTTGCTTTATTAATTCATCAAATTTTGGTTGTTCAAGTATTACACTAGGGAATGTTGCGTGGGTTGGTTACACAGACGTTACTGACATAGACGTTTCGTATTTGAATTTGAAAATCTAGTAGCCCTAGGACAAATTCAATAACTTACGTGCGCGAAATGGAAGACAAAAATGTAGAATTGACCTGTACACCCCCAAAAATACGCAAAGCTGCTTAAGAAATTTATGGAAATACTAATAATTTAACCTTGACGTCTACGTGACAGGCTGACGTACCAATATAAAAAAACTAAAAGTAACCAAAAGTAGTGTAATAATATGAATATTATTACACTACTTTCGGTGTAATAATGAGATCATTAGTAACGCAAAGTAGATAAATTATATTCTTGTATTGGTGCATTTAAGATAGGTGACTAAGTCAGAAGTAAAGAGAAGCTGGGAGTTTAAAACTAATTCTTTGTTGTGGAAATGTAAAATAACGTTAGGCTTAGAAATTTGACATACGGTTATTTTCTTGTAGCACATGTTGAGTAGATACATTTTACAGTACATTTTCGTTGACTTAACCAAATTTATACTTTTATACAGAATTTGTTGAGGATAGGTGAAGTTTACGCAAAACATGTTCACTTTTCTAATAAACGCCCGTTATAAAAAGATACAAGAAACACTATTTGTGGTAAAGTGACTTGGGATTCCTTGGTTATGGTGTTTCATAATTTCTGTTCTTTGTTGAGGAAATGTAAAATCGCGTTATGATTAAGAATTTGACATAAGGTTATTTTCTTGTTGCACGCGTTGAGTAAGTACATTTTCGTTGACTCAATTAAATCTATACTACTGTTACACAGAATTTGCTGAAGAGGGGTGCAAGTTTACCCGAAACATGTTCCCTATTCTAATAAACCATCGTTATGAAGACATAATGTCTTCATTATTATGTTATTATTACTCTTATTTATTTGTGGTAGAGTGATTTCGAATTTCCTTCCTTGGAGTGGACGTATTATAATACGCTGTTTCATTGGAAGGTCGAAACGTTTTACTATTGTACATCGCGTAACCGAAATTATTCGTTAAAGTTTTTGGTCAAAATGTGGAAAACAACGTATCCCGCAAAACCTCAGTAAATTTGTGAATGTTTATTGGACGAATGTGGACGAACAGGTATAATTCATAAAACTATTAAGGGTGCTAATTTTATCGGCGAGGAGTGGTGGGGTAGGTACCTCGTTTCATCCTCGAATAAATTAACAACAAAACGGAACAAACACTCTACTTGCGTGCAAGCAAAACTGGCAAGGTAATAGACGTGCGTTTGTGAAAATATTGTGTTGTATCACTTAACGAGGAAGTGATTGAAATTTTTCATCTGAATTAAAGCGATGTGTTCGTTAAAAATGTTTAGAGATTTGCATTGTAACTTTGTCCATTGGGACGGATTCAGTTAGAAAATTTCTGTTTAGTGGTGATGACCTGACGGATTGTTAGGTTAAGATTTGATTGGAGTTCGCGCCTTCGCCGGATTGCTCGAGAATTTGCAACAAAAAAGCAACAAATCTCCTACATTCGTGCGGCAGCTGGTAATTTAATGCGTTTCTTTTTATAACCGAATGAGATAGTGATTTCATTAAAAAGGACCATCCATCATGCACCCTTTTGGGGGTAAAAATTTCCATTACGTCGTCGAGTATGCTTAATTGGGGATAATTTGCAATTGATGCGAAATAGGGGGGGTTGGCTGTCCCTAAAAGTGTGCAATGAAAATAATCCGGCAAGGTAAACGTTCGCAGCGAAGGTGAGTAAAACGCGCATACAATAAACCGAAATTGGGTTTTAGTGTTGCTGTATCTAAAAGATAATGACCCGTAAATATATAAATACGGAAATAAAAGGGGACGTGCACCACACGGGGAATGTGTTGAACGTGAAAAAAACCGAACGTGCGATAGAAGGAGGAGAGAGAGAGAGTACACGGGAAGGGAGAGCGAGAGCCTGAAAAGGGTGAGAAAGCTCCTTTAGGGGCACGAACAAAAGAAGAGAACGGTGGAGCCCTACCTCGTCCCATTTGATGAACTTCTCGCCGATCTGCAGGGCCTCCGGCACCTCGATCGCCCTCAGGGAGACGGCGTTCGTCGATCCGGGCGGTTTCGAAGACATCGCGTCCACCGTGTCCACCACGAAGGGGGCAACAGGGAGAGAGTCCTCGCCGAGTCCGCCGCCGCCACCGCTTTTCCTCCTCTCCTCTCCTCCTCTTCCTCCCTCTTCCTTTTTCTCTCTCTCTCGCTCTTTCTCCCTGTCTCTTTCTCTCTCTCTCTCACTCTCCGTCTCTCCCTCAGCCGCACCGAATACGCTCACCGCCGTCGCATAGTCCGTGACCGTACGACATTATTCCGCGTGTATGTGTGTGCGTGTGTGTGCGAACGAGCGAGCGAGCGAGCGAGCGAGGCGAGCGTCTGTTATATTCGGGAGGGATTCCTCTGCTTCTGCTTCCTCTACTGTTTACTGCCCGAACCGATGGCGGACGGGGACGGAGGAGTGGTCGTCGTGCACGTTGCGGATTCCCTCCCGTCGTCGTCGTCGTCCCCCGGCGGCACTGGCGGCAGTCGATCCCCGACTCTCGATCACCATCTTGTCTCTTCTCTCTAATTCACCTGTAACGACTGACGAGAGAGCGACCGGTCTCTCTCTTTCTCTCTCTCTGTACGTACGTGCGTGTGTATACGCGGACGGGTCGCGTTTTCCGAAATCTCTGCTCCGCTCCGACGTAGTCGACGTCTTCGTGGAGAGAGGGTTGGCGGAACGAACCGACACACACACGCACACGCACACACGTTACACTTTGCACGTTACGTTACACAGACATGTAAACCGGGACCAGGCTGTTGCTCACCAACGCTGCCGCCTGTGGTGACATTTCCACGCCGTGCGGACGGTTCTTGCACACACACACACACACACCCACCTTCCTACCTTACGGTATCATACGCTACGTGCTACTACCACACACCACGTGCTCTCGGGCGTCCCCTGCCGAACACCCACGACCTCTTGTAACTCGTTCTCGCTGGGGGAATTCCTCCGTGGACGCACACCAAATGAGATAATATGACGTCTCAGAAATAGAAACACCAAATTCCAACTGTGGTTGGATCGTCTTTCGAATCTAAGGGCGAGTTTACACAGTGCGAGTTGCTGGGCTAGCCAGTAGACAGTAGACTGTACTTTGCGAGTGGGGTACGAAATAGGCAAGCTGCTCACCTGTTTACACGAAGTAAGTACCTCTACTGTGTTTCTGGGCAGTGAGCTTGCAGGTCTTGAAATTGAGTGCAATATGTCGGAAGTACGAAAAATTGCGCAATACAATCTTTTTCCTTAACTTTGTGCGATGAGTTGGTTAAAGAAATTGAAAATGATCTGACAAGAAAAAGAAACAGAGGGATTTGGGTCAGAAATCGGTTGCAAAAAAAATCATCAGGAGCTACAGACATGATTATGAGAGAGCTATATTATCAGGACCCTCGTGAATATCAAGCTGTTATGCGATTGACACCTTCACAGTTCAAAATTCTTTTAAATTTAATTGCCAGGTACTCTACTATGCGTTCAAATTAGGCGAATAGGATGCGAACTACTGATTTCAGTCTCGTGGGGGGAGGCAAGTGGCCAGTAGAATCAAAAAATATTGAAGTAACAAGTAACTAGCAGTCAGTAGCTGCCCATCCTTGCAGAGATAGTAACTCGGCGGATCTGTTTTAATGACAGTAGCTGGGCTGGCATACAGTTACTGGCCGTCTCAACTGACTCGCTAGCTCGCAATAACTCGGCGGATCTGTTTTAATAATAACAGTAGCTGGCATACAGTTACTGGCCTTCTCAACTGACCCGCACGCTAGCTCGCACCGTCTAAACCCACCTTAACATCAGTGCGGTACTCCGCACATCGCAGCGGTTACCCGAACTAACCCACACCCTCATCTATTATATCCATTGATCCGGGTCGGGTGAACTCTTCTTATGAATTGTAAAAATTCAGACGATTTTAATGTAGCCGCCCGGTTATCCGGAATCGAGTTATCCGAAATTCGGATTATCCGAAACGGAGTTAAAAAGCTATTTCGCCGTATTTATCCCAAATGGTTGCAACTTGTCGCCGCATTATCCGAAATAGCACGTGTTTCTTTCTTATGCATTCTTAGAAATCTTATGCTTTATGCTCTTATGCTAGAAAAAATAAAAATTGGTTTTGTTTTGATCTCCGAACACAGTCGAGATTTTGTCAGTGTCAAACTATTTGGCGGTAAAAATAAACCATAAAAGATAAACATAAGTAAACCAATAAATAACCAATAAACCATTCCGGTGGAATTAAAGAAACACCCTCTTGTACTTGATGCGATTCGGATTTTTGAGACATGATTTCAATTTTATTTAGCTCCATTAAATTAAATTTGAAAATGGTGTGAAAATTGACAGATATCTAGGAAACAGCAGTAATACCAACTTAAATGTTAAGATAAAAAAGCAGATAAGAAATTTTAGGTTATTTAAACATAAATAAAAATTAAATGGAAGCCAGAAAATAGAAAATGTAAAGTACTCGTTGCAGAAGACATTCCAAGCCCTCGTTCGTTCTAAAATCCGCCGCAGAATCTCGGACTCGGGCTTGGAATATAATGTTTCTGCAACTTGTAGTTTAAACTACTGTTCTTCTATTAAAAACGTAAATACCTAATGTAAATTTATTAATATCAAAGAATAATAAATAAAGAAAATAGTTAATGTAAGTATTTCTAGTAGTTTCTGTCTAGAAGTATGTAATTATTAATAATACACACGTATTATTGATATAATACGCATATCTATATTTTTCTTTTTCATGTGCCTTGTCAGTATGTATTTATTTTTCATCCGACGTTGGCGATCGCCTTAGCTTCACGGTCTTCTGCCATATGTAAGAGTTGTCCTGCATTTCGTATCTAAGGTTTTTAAGCCAAGAAACTTGTTTTCTTACTACACCTCTTCGACCTTCAATTTTTCCACTGATAATCAGCTTCAAGATCCGATAACGACTTCCTCTCAACGCATGGCCACATGAGACGTTTTGCTACATTTAACAGTCCTTAGTAATTCCTTACCCTTGTTGATTCTTCTTAGCGCTTCTTCGTTGGATATGCGTATCCACATCTCTAAACACGATTCATTGTTGATAATTTGGGTCCATGCCTCCACTCCATACAACAGAACCGACCAAACATAACAATTAACCATTCTTTGTCTTAATTCTAGCTTAAGGTGGTCATTACATAGAAATGCTCTCATTTTTGTAAAAGTTGGTTTCGTCATTGATATTCTGCGCTTAATTTCTATGTCTGGGTCCAGTCGATCCGTTATGATGGTCCTCAAATACAAAAATTGGTGAACCCTTTCAATTGGAATACCGTTTAATTGAATTCTAGTAGGTATTGGAGTGTGGGTTACGGCTACAGATTAAAAATTTGGTTTTATTGACGTTTAGTTTGATACCCATTTCTTCTCCCATCTCGTGAATATTACGATCAAGCATAATCTGAAGACCTTCAACGCTGTCTGGTAGTATTACTGTATCATCCGCATATCCTAGAACATTGAGTATTTCAATTATTTGATATTTGGTATTAATTTCTTGATCCATTGTGCCTTGCCGGAAATTACATTCCAATATTTTTGTCACGTGTTAAATGTCCCCTACATATTAACTTTCGATTCGATACCTTTATGTCTTTTATATCTTTCCATTGCTAGTAAATGCATCGGGATTACCTACGATCACTTGGACAGCTTCTGCAGAAACTGTTCGGCGAACATAAGATACGCGGAATAACGATTTCCTTTGTATCATAGTTTGACAATTTTTATATTTGATGACTTTTATGGCATTTATCCACACATGAGCTGAATACAAAACGATCGGATTTATGACTCCATTATAAATTTTACGTTTCTCAGATACGAGGTCTCCTATATGTTCGGCATCAATTTTAAAACCTTAAACTTAACTTCCCCGCTTTCTTCGCAAAAAATTTAATATTCAAGCAATTGCTATTAATAAAGCTACATCTCCGGGCGTCAATATATTTAAATCCTTGAAGAATAGTAAAATAAATCCCTAAAAAGCATTATTATTTATATGTGCTGGCTCGATTATTCACAGATTTATTTATAATCAAGATACCTATTCGTTATTTAGGTGGTTTAATTTATCATATACCTTATTACTTTAATTAATATCTGTAATTTTAGACTAATAATTATCCCAAGATTATTTTGATTAATTTCTTCATGAATAAATTTCCTTTGAATTAAAACTATGAATAATTTACCTAAACAATTTAAAACTTATTTCTAATACAAAAATTTAACTCTTCTACTAGTATCTTTATTATCTATCATCATAATTGCCTTTGTTTTTACAGGAACCAATACTAAACCATAATTTCGCATGCAGTACGAAATCTTCACTAAATTATCATATACAGTTAGTTTTAACTTAAGGGAAGATTTTTTTTGTCTAAGATAGCCAAATCTTCCGCAAGTGTCATTAACATAATATTTTTAGATACTTTTAAAAGAAGAACATCGTCATAAAAAATATTCCATGATATTGGCCCCAAAATCGAACCCTGAGTTACCCCTGTATTTATTTCTCTTTTTTCCGAAACATGTTATTCTTTGTGGAAAGTAATCCTCTTTAATATTTGTTAAATATTTAAGAATATCTCTCTTTCATTGCTTAAATAATAAACTCCCATGAAGCAGTATTAAATGCATTTTTTATGTCTAGGGTTATCAGAGAACACCATTTGAATTCAGAAGTGGACACACAGTCGACAACAAACTACAAAGCAGAGACTATAGATTTCCCTTTCGTAAAGCGAAACTGAGAATGTAAAAATCCCTTTGTTTCTTCCAAGTATTCATCAATGCGTTCCTTGATAATTTCCTATACTTTACCTAAAATACTTAATAAACACATCGATCTGGTTTGGCCATTGTCCCGGCATTTGGTAGAAGGAGAACAGTGGGACGCAAAGTATGGATGAAGAAGTGGTATATGAAACGTGATCAGTTATATACAGCCATTTATCGTTGCTACGAGAGATCTCAGCGTGACGTAAAAAATCATCACCCAACAGAAGACAATATTTTAATACATGAATCACCAAGTTAACACTCTATTTTCCCATGATAAATACCGATGTAGACCGACGGCTAGACGGTAGGTATTTTGGAACGATTTTTAAATATCGGCCGATTTAATATGTGGATTTGATAGGTATTGGAAGGCGGAAAACCTATTTCTGAAGTTGGCATTTATGCAACAGACTGGAAACTGGATTTTCGATTCGCATTAAAAATGAGCATTTTGGAATGCTTTCAAAGTATATGCGGGTAGTGTGAGGGGAAAAGTCCCAACTGGTCGATGAAAATGCATAAATTTTGTGGGTTTCTTTGAATGCTCGCTAAATATTTGTCATGTTGATTCGTACAATTATTATCTAAATGCATGTAATAATCACTGGTAATTATGCAATTTGTACGGCTATTTGCGAAAAAATAGAAAGTGTGCAAGAAATTTGAATTCAACTTTTAGAATTTTGATGCATAAAATGCTGTTGAAGTAGCTTATATACTTCATCGGTCACGCTATATTTCACAATGAACTTTTCATTCTCGTCTATAGTTAGAAAGTAAAATGATTTTAACGTTGTTAATGATTTTTTACGATTGTTCATATAGCCTTTGATATAGCTATTAAACACTTTATTCCACAACTTTACTTTACACCTTACATTGTGATTAAGTGGTCAAATTACTTAATTTCAATACCTTTAAGTTATTCATCCCAATAGGTGCTTTATTCAATTTACTTAACTTGTAAGTAATTATTTTTAACTATTTAATTATATGATGTAAAAGTAAATCATCTGATTAGAAATTGCAACAGAAATTTATTTTTATGTCAACAATTTAAAAATCTATTTATTTCCGTAATGGTCAATGGAAATATGAACTCGTTATATCGTCATTAATCACGTTATATACTGCATTGTACATTTTTAACGTATGAATCGCTATTTATTCGCCGTTTTCTATCTACCAATTTCTAAATTAAAAATTGAGCCAACATGCTAGAAACTTACCGATTTGTAAAAGAGTTATCAATCATCAAGGTTGTTCAGTTGCTTTAAGATTTACATAACGAAGATCATCGTCAAGGTGAAAGTAACTAATATTCATTATTCCGTGATTGATAATGTACATCGCTAATTCGTTCCGAGTTTCGGTAAAATCAATAAATTGACGAAAGCGATGTCGCATTAGGCTAGTTCAATAAAATTGTGTATATATTTTACAATGTAATTGAATAAAAGAAATAAATATTGGGTAATAAATTCGTATTGGTATTGATAAATATAGCAAAATGATCAAAAAAGTCTTGAAGGGAGTGGTATTGGTAGTAGCGAGTAAAAAGGGTAAATTACACAAGCTTAATTATTCAATGTGAAACAAGATTTTTCATAAATTGAGAGAAACTGTTTTCCCAAACATCACCCTTAGCTTCTCAATTTTATATTTCATAAAACCAATTTCTATCTAACAACGATGTCACCAATTCAATTAAAAAGCGTCGCTTCCTAAGTAAAATAATTAAAATACTTTTAAGTTAGTTTGATTTCAGCTCGCTGTTGAAGACAAATACACCGGAACAAGCCACACGAGAATCTCACACCAAAACGCGATTTTCCCACGTGAAGCATTTTCCCTCTAATAAAAGACCTGTTAGTACGGCAATTAAAAACCGTAAAGAGCCGCTGGTATTTTCATTCGTCGGTCTGGACGCGACATAACAGAGAATGTATTAGAATTTTATTAGGGATCAAAAGGCTTCCTCGCACATGTCCTATTATTATCCGAAAAGAGGGTGTGGAAACCACATCAAGATTTATAATAATAGATACATCCTCAAGTGAACTCAAGATTGAACCTCCGTTGCCTATGTTGGTTCAAATTAAGATAATCCTGCGGGCTAAATTAGAATATTACAAAGTGGGGCGAAGACGAGACTTTTCGAACTGGTACGTCTTTACGAAAACGCCAAATGTACATTTCTTTTACATTAGCAGGATTGATCCCCCTCACGTGCCATATCCTTTCAACGAAAGGATACTGAAGTTGATCCATGACCTTTAATATCGAAGTTGAAATTCACATATTCGAGAAATATTGGAAAATAATCCCAGTTTTTTATTTTCACAAATATTGATTCGCATCACTCGATTCACAGTAATATGTATTGCTGCTTCAGTCTGAACATGAATGCCAGGAAAAAAGTCCTGTAAACCATTTCTAAGGATGCATTCGGGAATTAAAAAGTTGAAATCGCAGGAAAACTGGAAACAATAGCGATTACCTTTGTATGCACGTGTACTCTTTAGCTTTTGCCAAATTTCCAATGAATCATTAACTTCAACATTTCTTGTTTTCGACTCTCATTACGAGTTCTGTATAGACAAAAATAATTTTTTCTCCTGCAAGTTCTGCCTATCCTGTATTCAAACTTATTAATAGAGCTATTCAAGACAAAACTATAAAGAAATGAAACAAATCGGAATGCATCCGAACAGAAAATAAATCAACTCCTCCGTATTTGAATTAAAGTGTGAGAAATTATTATTTCGTCGTGATGTGCGATTAATGCGAGACTACGTATAAATATTTCATACAGAAAAGATTGGTAGCGTAATGGGCAGTCGTCGACCATTCGTACATATTTTTGATTAATAGATGTAATTACGGATCGGTGCTTTGTATACAGTCGTGGGAAAAATTAATTTTTCAAACGAAATCGAAAATAGTATTACATAGATTTGAATTGTTAAACAAAAGATATGTGGAGAGTACCTTCTGACCTTATGAAATTTAAAACGTATGGTGCAAGTTCTAGCTATTTCAAATTGTATCTGAAATGCTTTTGTTAATATACTTTGTTCTTTACGAATATACCTCTAAGGTGTTTAGGCAATACTAAACGGACATTTTAATAAATAAAACGCAATCTCTGCCCTTTCCCTATTGGCCGTGGAAAGTTCAAGAACAATGAGTTCGTTGCAGATTGTTTTTAATGGTCCCGTTAACGTCGAAAAGATCAATGTGTTCCAATTTGAGCTTCTGTTCCGTCACGTTTCATTTATCTAGAAGTACTCCTATAAATTGGATTTTGATGGCTTATCGCTAATCTATCGTTAGAGCAGCCTTCAAAAATTGGAAAGAATTTATCCACTCAATTATATATATTCTCCGTTTTAATATGATGGTGGTGCATTGATACAGGAATCATTTTCTTATATTTTCAAAGTAAGATTTGCATATTTTACAGACAACTGAAGAAAGTGATTACTATTTTTATCAAGTACAAAGGTACATTTGCACATACAATAAAGTTCTTATTTTTATCTACCGCTGGAGTTTATTGTGGAAAACTATCTAGTTCCACTTGTTGCCATGTCTCCCGAATCATCACAAATCTTGAATCAAACACTCCCTCGGATTGTACTTACCTTGTAATTTTTCCACTTTCACAAATCACATTTGGAACCTTCTTCACAAGGGAAACTTTCTTCAACAAAACAGTTTAAAGAGAGGGGCGAGAATAGAAATGTTAAACATAATCTGTATGAAAAAAATTGCAATTGTTGTCTTGCAGGGCATGTTTTCAATTAAAAATAACTGATTTTATGGTAGCCTTAAATTCAATGTACCTATTCTACATCTCCGTAGCCACACATCAAAATCTGTTTTAAATCTTTTAATTTGTTGATGGTAATGAAGCAGGCAGCTGATGAGCTCCCGTTTCAAAGGTTCTAGAAGAAACCACTTAATTGGAACACCCTTTAACTTCAACGGTGTACTGATGGGTTCCATCAAAGTGACAGTTTGATTTTCTGTCATCAAGCTGCTCACGTGACCAATTGCCCACATTCTATTATTCTACTGATGCAACCTATTGGTTAGACGAAATTTTGAACAGGTTCAGAACTCCTGCTTAAAGAGATCCAAAATAAGGAGGTATTTTTGTTCAGTGCACCGTGCAACGAACATTGTTAGCGCTAGAAGACATAATCCCCGCAGAGAGCGAGCGTTGCATCTCGAGCTGCATTCCGTCCGGGAAATCCGTAATTTTCCACCGTTCGCACGGGGATTTCCCGACAAGAGTACCCGCACAATCCGTGCCTGAAACGTTTAATGCCCGTAATCGCACATCCTCTCGCCTCGCTGGATCTTTCTTTTCCGACGCTGCGGATGCGTAAGTCCGGCAACATCGAATTCCTGCTGGCAGATCGGCTCCTGCGACCCCTGCATCCTGCATACTTTTCTCGGATGTCTGTTAAGCCGGACTCGGACGACGACGACGAGTGGCTCGCCGAGCACCGCTCGGAGCTCGGATTTGCCGAGCCTAAACTCGGATTTCGAATCGCAGGGCCAGGTGCGCAGGTCATATGCAAACAATTGCCATCCGGCCTGCTAATATATTCTCTTCGTCTTCTCTTCCGGTTATTCATCCGCTAACTGCTTGCGTAGTTGGTTGCCACCTGTGAACGATAATTGTCTGTCTTCGATTACCACGCTGCCGGTAAGAATGTTGGATTTGTTGTTTCTGTGTATGCTCCTTTAGAAAACTTTTCATAAGGTCAGGAAACCAATTTGGGCAAGGAGGGGAGTAACTTAAAACGGGCACCAAATTCATGTTTGGATATTAATTTTTCCTTGCATTTGATTACGAAAATATTGAACTGGGCTCAAGTACTAGTACCAGAAATACACCCAACTTCGAAATCTACGGTTATAACAAATTTTGTTTAATGCAACTCACATCGCAACCATTTTTTGATTTGTCTACATCAAATTTTTCACTTGTGTTGGTCGTTCTAAACTGTTGCTTTTTGCTCTTCTTGCCCGCAACAGTTGGTTCTCACTATGCACACTCTGCAACTCGGGAGAGTTACGATAGATGGATGCGCAACCAAACTACTCATGCAGATTTCTGACATGTTTATGCTTTTTGGCTGGGGTTTTCTCGGTAGAAAGTGAAACAAAGAATGTGAACCCGCAATCTTTTCGCATCATGAACCCTGCTCCAAAAATATATCATAGCAGAGGTGAACGAATTGTACAACCTGTAAAGTGGATCCCTAGTTTTCATTCAGTCTCTCTGGTTTTCATGCTTGCACGCTTTTGCGGCATGGAAACAAGTTTCAAATACTCCATCGGTAACTATGCAAGTAAATTCATTTTCCTTGCCAAGTTCTCATTCTCTCAATTTCAGTCTCCCAGTACAATCACATTTTGAAAGCTCCCAACTTGTTACTTTTTGTCAATGTGGATGCTTTGATGCACTTGGTAGCACTGGAGGGAGTAACCATCGCGCTTTTCGTATTTCGGTGGTATGAGCGCGATGACGACACTGGATACTGTTAATAATGGCATAACACATAACGCCATGGTTTATTCGAGTTACTGAATAATCATGGGCGCCCGCAGGATTTTGTCCCGGGAGGGGCCAAATTTTTGTTCATAAAAAATGCAGAAATCGGTAGGCATCTAATATAGCAAAAATGGCACAATAATTCCTACAAAAGAAAAAGTGCATGTTTCGATCTTACTTGATCTCCTCAGCGGTCATACAAAAAATTATACGAACAATGCCGAACATCCTTTTTTAAAGATTTGGAAAAAACGTCAGTTCATAATTAAACCAAATATAACTTTGACACACATTACTTTTACTTTACCTATACAGCCAGCAAATATATACATATATGTATAAGTACAGTAGCAATAATTTAACAAACATTACTTTGTTAATATTTTCCTATTCAATTTTTTAAGTTATATATCGCTTGTTCCATGCCGAATTTGGGATTTTTTTTAGATGTAGCCCAAAATGAAGAAAAATGTTCCTTTTGGGTCCCCGAAACTCCTAAATTTTTAGGGCCCCAAGTGGAATAGAACTCAAATTATGGACAATCGAAAATTGAAATTTTGAAAAAATTGAAGCAAATTGTTGCTTTTGTTGATGTTTTTGAAGGTCCACAACGGTTGAAAACAACGCTGAAGCAACCTTCCACAACAATTGTCCTGAAAATTTACATTTTCAACAGAAATCTTGAAATTTGGGGCCAGCCCTTAGGTCTGGCGAACTTCTGTTTGGGCTTAAAAGTTTTGTATCAGATCCAGCTACGCTCCTGATTTTTTTGGCAGGAACGCTGAATACGTTTTTTTTTTTTTTTTGGCGGCCTGACGAATAATGGCGCCCAGACCTATCAACAGTGAACCGTGCTGGATGAACTTTATTTTAGCAGTTTCCAAAAGCTTAAAGCATTGCAAACAACTTTTGCTTAAAACTTTTTCATAAAAATGGGTATTTTTACAAGTTATGTATGGTTGAAAATTTTTGGTTTTGGAGCGCAACCTGAAAATTTCAATTTTCAATTGTCCATAACTTGAGTTCTATTCCACTTGGGGCCTTAAAAATTTAGGGGGAATTTCGGGGGCCCAAAAGGACCATTTTCCTTCATTTTGGGCCACATCTAAAAAAAATCCCAAATTCGGCATGGAACGAGTGTTATAGGTACCTATATATTTTTTAATAGGTGGGCAGGTATACCTACTAATATATAGTTAATGGCAAAACAATATGTCGTAGATAAATTTTACTAGACGGTTGTAGAACCGGGCGCATACACTTTCATCCGCCCGCATAACTTAACTATAAAATTTGAAGGAACTCTTACCTGAAAATGTACAGTTTCGTCCGCTGCTTAATATCGGGAATGGGTCGACACATTTTCGTCTGATTATCGAGAACCACTGATGAGATTACGAAATATATTAAAATTGTTGCAAATGGTGAAATAATTAGGAAATAAAAAAAAAGAAGTTTCGAACGCAAGGGGGGAAAGTAAGGATCAAACATGTACTCACTGAGACACTGAGCCTAATAGGCATCATCAGAATTTGCTGTAGAATGTGAAATTTGTATTGTAATTGCGTGGAATGGGTTTTCCAAATTAGGGTTAAGACTACCTGTATTATCATCGGACGAAAGTGTATAGTTGAAAATTAAGATGCCGGACGAAAGTGTATTACAAAATTTATTCAAAAAGCGATTACGGACGAAACTGTATTTACCAACAGAAGCATCTTTAAATAAAAATTGCAGCTTCCTTATAGATCGGTAAAAGTTTGTATGCTTAATTACATTTTCTAAAGATATGTTACTGTTTAAGTATAATTCTGCCAGATACCCCTTCCAGCTCCAGCTCTTAGATTCCTCCTTAAAATTATCTATACTATAGAGTTCTTCGATTCTCCTAATATATACATCTTCCAAATTATAGCAAAGTCCGGAAATATTTTTATGGAGAATAACATCTAGCATCTTTATTTTCTTCAGAAAATCTGTTTTCTAAAGATTAAATCAGCGAATCCAAATAAGGAATAAAAATACTTATACGATAGTTAGTTTCTGGCAAAGAATTGTCATAATTTCTCGTTTGAGCAGTACCTGCACCTAGAAAAAAATTATCTGCACGCCAAATTTTACATATAAAATTTCTCTGTCTTGGCCAACACCGCAAATTTAGTTTGGGTGGACAAACGGGAATATTTAATGATAATTAGTCTGTCTACTTGGACTAATTGCTACCTATACCTGTAGGGAATGTGTATTTTGAGATTATATTTACCTTTCTCTCGCATTAAAAGAGGTTTTGTTATTTATTAGATTAGATTTAAAATTGAAATATTAATTTTCCCAGGGGGGGCCATGGCCCCCCCTGGCACCCCCCTGCGGGCGCCCATGTGAATAATACTACTTACTTTCTCGACGTATTTTTAAAGATTTAGATTGCATGTTAACACCACCATTTTCATTAGAGTCTTAGTAGCCATCGAAATATGATGAAGCCATGCAGTTCCTTAGAAAAAAAAAAATTAGTATAGTAGGTTTTGTTGAAAGCATTCTATAGACAATGTCGCGAAGCTATTGGCAAATGTGATAAGTGTACAATTGACTAAATAATTGCACCCTTTCACTATCGCAAGTTAACTTTCCAAAATAGCTGAGTTAAAATTATTTTTCAAAATTTACAGCAAATGGAATTGGCAGCAGTGCTGTGCTAATCGTGTTATAGCTTAAATGATATTTCTTTCAGAAAGCGTTCAGTAAATCGGGAAGCTAGATATGCTTTGGCACCGACCAACAAGGAATGTGGAAGGTTTTCAGTGGTTTTGAATTCATCTCGTTTCCTGAATATCACGTTGAAGGCTCCGCTCTCCATTAAATTATTCCAGTTTTCAATCACTTGTTTCAGATTATTATTGTTATAATATTTGTACTGAAATATATGTTCCTTAATACCTCAAACTGGATATTCATGTCATCAGGAAATAATTAGATCCCAATATTTATTAGAAAAAAGTACTACAATTTTTCCTTTTAATACTTACTCAAAACTAAAGCTTAATTATTATTAAATAATTTATGTTCATAATATTAAATACATTTTATTATCGCCGAAATACCTTTGAATTGCAAATGTTGGCATGAACCATCTGCAACCATCAATACACCATTTGCCTAGATACCTACATCAGAAATCCTGGCCACAGAACAAACAATAAAATTGAAATTCATAACTTTGTCGACTTCTTAAAGTTGCTGTTTTGTAATCAATGTTTATTTATTTCGAGTAAAGTCACTAGATAATTTCGAGTAGTTCGAGTCCCTCTGTAACATCTTGAGAGGTTTTGTTGGTAAGTCAATTATATTGTTTTTTTTTATTAATAAACCATGTTAACATTAAGTTGCCTTGAAGTTAATGATCGCAGTTATGTTTATACTATAAAGAATTTTTGAATTGTTTTCAAACCTCGCGCAAGCGTGTTTATGTATTATCAACAAAACAAAATGGTCCCTACCTTTGAACGACTTCGTAATAAAACGCATAAAAAACAAGTGAACAAAAGTGTTTTTAATAAGAAGTAATGAAATAACGTAGAATAATAAAAAGTCAGAGGAAAACTAAAAATGCAAATGTATAAATGGCTGTTTAAAGGTTTTTTTCTATCTAAAATTGTTAAAAGAAATACGTTTGAACTTCAATACACTTTTAGCATTGCTGTTCTTAGCGCGCTTAACTTTGTTTAGGTGGGGCATCCCAAGAGTCATCAGCCAAGATGATTTCGATTTTTAAAGAAACTCTATGAATAAAAACTATATGCGCCGAAATAGGTATTGATGAACACACCACACAACATTAAACGAGGCACAGAACGTTGAGACGTGTTCATCGCCATTTTTTTTTTTCAAAATGCATCTAAAATCGTTTGAGAGTGAAAGGTCATATGAAAGTGAGTCGTAGATTTTCGTTTCGTTCTCTAGGAAACTGAATCTAATTTTATATGCATCGCTACTGGAAATCAATCAAGGTTGTTGTAACATCGTCTATGCAATTTTCAAGTAGAATGTTCTAATGGTGAGTCGTTATAATTTTAACGTGGATGCAGTGTGATGTGCGCGTATTTTATTTAGGTTTCAGATTCAATATTCTAGATTCTAGTTATACTATAGAGAGCATGCAGCGTTTTGAAATTGCCCCCCAAAGAAATACGCATGCGTGCACCTGTGGCGGTTCTTCTTGATAGTTTAAAACGCTTAGATTAAACATAAAACATCGCACATTTTAATGATATTCGTGTATTTGCCTGGAATTTGAAGTAAATTCAATGTGTAGTTATTACATAATTAAAGCCGATAATAGATGTACAGTACCAGGTACCAGGTCTTTCAAGGAGTGGTGGAATTTATAAGATTTAACGTATGTATGTCCATAACGCCTACGTACTGGCTTTCTATGCTGTGGAACCTGTGCATATTGACATGTTACTAATTTATGCATATTCTCGTATTGAATGAATTGATCACTAAACATCAGTCCTTGCGAATTCCAAAAAAATGTGAAATAATATGAAACTTTGACGTAAACCGTTTATTTGGCAATGCCGCCATTGTTCGTCTGGTTTCGCCTTTTTGTATTTTTATTGCCGAGATTGTCAGATGTCATTTGATTGTGGAAAGTTAACGCTATTTTTGTTTAGAAAAATAGTGTGACGAAAAATAATAGGCAATGCCGGTTCCCCGTGACAACTAACCAGTCCCGTCCACGGTAGCGCTATCCTTGGCCCAGCTTAAATCGCCACCCTCCGAGTGTCAGGGCGAGTGCAGTTCCCCCAGCACTTCCAGGCCCTTTGCAAAATACAAAAGAATAACATGTCGGACGATAATTCAGACAAAGCCAAACGGATAAAGATCGATAACGGCCCAGATGGAAGGGCAGAGGACAGGTTCGAGGAGAACTCCTTATCTTCCGATAACACGGACATCGAGAACTTCAACACTGACCTCGAGAACTTCAACACTGACCTCGAGAACTTCAATACAGATCTCGAGAACTTCAACACGGATCTCGAGAACTTCAGTATGACCACTGACTCGACCTTCTTTTCTAATGCCACGGAATTCGAGGCTAGCACGAGCTCCTCTAAGGAGAACACCGAGCTTGAGACGGCCAGCGTGAGAACGCAGTCCTCAGCCGACACTGAGGTAGAGAGTGACAAGAGCAATGAGGCGACTACTTCTAGCACTAGCAGTGACGATGCAGCATTCTTTAGGGTTAGGACTAGAAGGAATCGCCATTACAGAATTCGGTCTAGCGATTCGGAAAATACAAGGTAAGGTTAAAATGGACTGGTATGCATTTAGGTGCCTTACATATCGGAATTCGTAAGGGCTGATGACAAACATATTCACAAACCGATGATCTGATTCAATTAGGAAATCTTTTTTAAAAATGAGAAGCAACTTCAAAATGCATGTGTTCGATACAATTTTATTGTTGTAAACACTATCAAAACCTAAATGGTTGTACCTTAAACTTATTGTTATGTTCATTCATATTGACTTAAATTCCCTTTCTAATACTCTCTTGATGGGACTGACCGGTCACTGCACCTCTCAACGCTATGGCAGAACTCAGTTTTTCTTCAAAACATGTTAAATTGATGACTATTGTAACACATTCAATTGAGTCATTCGATATTTAATAACTGTTTAATCTCTCGATTTAACTTCTGTTGGCATTAATAATTAATTAAGCTTCCTCTAATACAAAACTAGTAGCTTCCATCAAAAGTGGATTGTTTCTTTTGAAATGTAAAGAAACAGTTTATGCGATGTTTCATCCCTACATTTAAAATTGCATACATCGTTTGCAGAAATGTCTCTTACTTGTTTTCACTGTTATCAATATCATTATGTAATATTTAGCAAACTGTAATGCTTTCTTGGGGATAAAGAGACTCACAAACTAGAAACAGATTGTCATGAAATAATTTAAGATTGAATTTATTTAAATACTTAATATAATTTAAATTCAAACTCATCTCTCTGAAAAGCTAATTGTAATGGTTCCACTATTTATATGCTGATTTAATATGGGTGTTCAAGGTGAATCTTGATGATACGTTTCAAAAACGTTTCATAGCTTGCATGAAACACCTTACAGAGATAAACTTCATTGGATTTTTAAAGTGACATTGAAAGAGCACTTGAAGAAGATTTCGAAGAGCGTTTGACTGGACGAAGACTTGCCGACATGTTCTTCAACTTCGAACCTAACTCATCAGAGGCGCCAGATTCGGAGCAAGATAATGAATTCCATCCCATACTGAGAAAGACTAAGCCTAAACATAAATGGTTCCTTGTGCCAGATCTTCTAAAGAGGGAAAGAGGTAAAGCATCCTTCTAAAGTAATATAATAACAATTTTGTTCAGCAGATTCTATGAAAGAAATCTATTTGTTCTCCCTCTATTGTATTCTCATTTTTTTTGTCATCCATATCTCATATGCATATATTAATACTGGATTTGGTATACTTTTGTAAAATTCTAGCCTTAATTTCTTGTTTTATATTTCTGTACATTCTTGTGATATTTGTACTTGTTAACATCCATAAGAAGTTCTTAACTTGTTCTAGTATGATAAAAGCTTTTTTGTTCCTTGTTAACTAAGTTGATGATTTTTAGGGTGCAGCTCTAAATATAACGCACCAGAACTGTTCTACCAACAGTGCTATGGCTCATTGCACTCTGTTAAAAGACTGGAATTATTACATAAGCTAAAGAAGCACTCTGGTTGTGTCAATAGTCTGAATTTCTCTCCTGATGGTACCTTATTGGTCAGCGGCTCTGATGACTTATTAGTCTGTGTTTGGAACTGGACACAAGGAAAATGTCTGATTAGTTACCCGAGCCAGCATGTCAACAATGTGTTCCAGACTAGATTTTTACATCTCTCTGGGGATCTCCATATTGCGACCAGTTCCAGAGATGGCCAGGTAATTCAAAATGATACTTTATATTTTATTTAAACAATTCAGCGAATGTTTAAATGAATGTGTTTTTTAAGATGGAAAGTAAGGTTTAATCGAGTCTAAGTTTTCCTTTAAAATATTTTTTAGATTCGTCTTTCTCAAGTGTCAAAGGAAGGTGATGTAAGGAGCAATCGAAAGTTAGGAGAGCATAAGGGCCCTTGTCACAAAATTGCTGTGGTGGCTGATCAGCCACATCTTGTTTTGAGTGCTGGAGAAGATGGTTGTGTTTATAACCATGATGTTAGAGACAAGAAATCTGCCAAGTGAGTAGTAACGTTGAATGGAACCTCAAAGCAAGAGTGTTTCAATAGCATTATAAAGAAACCTATTGCCTGGTCACAAAAAAACTGAGTTATTGCATTTTTAAAAGTGCTTGACTGTTATGTAGAAAATGTAACATGTAAAAGTGCTTGAGTTCTAGCTGATTTTGATTGTTTTATGAAATATCTGAAATTTTATTTATATCTCTAGATTGGTAACTGTGAAGAATGATATCAGAGAAGTTGCACTATATAGCGTCAATACCCACCCATTGAACAGTTATGAATTCTGTGTCTGTGGTAGAATGGAAACCGTGCGCGTTTATGACCAACGTAAAAGTAACCGCCCCCTCCATGGTTACAATCCATATAATGAACACAGTGGAATGCACGTAACAAGCGCTGTGTATAATCATGATGGTTCTGAGATCCTTGCTTCATACAATGACGGTGACATCTTTTTGTTTGAAGAGAACTCGCCCCCAGGGCAATTCATACATCAGTATCAGGGTCACCGAAACAGTGCCACCATCAAAGGAGTCAATTTCTTTGGGCCTAAATCTGAGTATGTTGTCAGCGGAAGCGATTGTGGACACTTCTTTTTCTGGGATAAGAATCTAGAGTCGATTGTACAATGGATACTCGCAGATTACAATGGAGTGGTAAGTTCATATGTGTTGTGCATCAAGACAATTCACCTCAAAAATCAGAGCTTATAAAATTGGCTTAGATCACAAGCAAGTAGTTCATCTATTAAAATTAAGGTTGTTTCTCATTTGCATAATAATAATAAATTTTGTCATTTACACCTATTAGCATTGCCGAATGTGGCATATATTAAATTGTATTAAATGTTTTTATGCACTTTAATGTTACTTGATAGTCCCATCTGCTATCTGTATCCCTGATTTCTGAGCACTATATTTTTCAGGTTAATTGCTTGGAGCCCCACCCGCAGGTGCCATTTCTTTGCACTAGCGGCCTTGACTGGGATATCAAGGTTTGGAGTCCGTCATTTTTCGAGGAACCCACAATGTCTGGGTTAGCTCATGTTGTCAAAGAAAATGAGAGACTCCGCAATGAGATACTCCGCCATAGCGACAGTAGTGGAGTTGATGGAGAACTGTGGATGCTGTGGAGCTCCTCTAGCTCTTCCAATTCCACTCCAAATTACTCTCAAGAGGATAGTGACGTGGAAGGACCCCCCCGTGGCTGTTCCCCATCTTAATTCCCTCATCGTTAATAGAAGAGAACGTTTTTTGTTTTATATATATATATATATATAATATATACATCTATGTAAATGTAAATCTATATATTGTTTCATTTTCCTAGATTTAATCCATTTGTTATTTTTAATGTATCAAATGTCAGATTGTAAAAGGTCTTCATACATATTAGGTTTATCAATGTTAAGTTTTATTTATTGTTTTTGTATTTTTCTTTCTAACTTTTATCAGGGCCTCACTATCATCCCTCCAGTATAAATGTTACTTATGATGGTTCTAGGGAAGCAAATTCAGTAGTAGTTCGGAAAGAAATCGCAGAATATGTTATTTTATTGGGCATTGGGTATTTCATACTTAGTCATATTTAAGTCCACTCATGTTTCAACTTCGTATTCTATTGTTTTTTGCGATAGTTGTTTGCTGTTACGATTATTGCTTATTTTTAAGGCAATTTACTGTTCTTTGAAGTTTGGAATTAAGTTGAATTTTGAATTAGCATACTTCCGAGATACTTGATTGTACACAAAGAAGAAATGTCAAAGTGGGACCTCTAACGGTGGATATAGTGGAGATGATCAACTCAATCAACTTTACTAACATCTTGAATTGCGCGAAACATGTTTCAATAAAAGATTACTAGCTCAGTTGGCTAAGTTTGCGATGCAATTTGGCTTATATCCTTTAAAGAGTAAGTTTTTTATTTTTCCTATTTTATTATTAGTATATTGGTGTGATGATAGCTGCTCTATGCTCTATCCCTATACTCGGTCTTGTTCATTCTTCCCATAGAAATTTCAGAAAAAAAAACATATTTTTAAATGTGAAATTGTTCATATCATAAACTTAACCGATTTTTCTGATATATGGTTGTTTAACATCCAAGAATATGATACAGATGTACTAGAAAGAAATTTATGTAAACTTAGATAACTATGAAATGTGATGTATTAAACCCTTTGCATTTGCCAAATAAAGTACTTTTTTCTATCCCTAGCTTTGAAAATAATCCCGCATGCTCTCCATTTTTCTAAAAATTTTAGATAAGTAAAAAAATTAACTAGAATGCATATATGTCTAGAATGCTAGATATTCAAATTTGACGGAAAGAAAATATATTCAGGTTGGGTAAAACTTGCCAGGAAACTAGATATTTAGTTAGAGTTAGATACTTAGAATAGAATATTAAAGCAGCAATGCGTGCCTTTCTAATTGAGTTAGATACTTAGAATAAAATATTAAAGGAGCAATGCGTGCCTTTCTAATTGATTCAAGCCTATAATAAATAATATAGGAAAAATCTCGGAATTACAGCAATACAGTGATAATTACTCATGACTTGATTGCGTGTTTCTCTGTTGCCAGGTCTTATGGATTTGCGTGAAGATCCATTGTGGCAATTTCGTGGAACTGTCTGATTTTACAGACTTTCATTATCCCTATTATGAGTCGCTATTACAAGCAGATGGTAGAAATGGATCTGGCAACATGACATCAGGTATGAAAATTGCGACTGATATTAAGCGAGCCACACGCTTCGCGTTTCAGTTTTGACGCCATGGCCCATGACAACGTTTTTTGTAACTCGTGTAGTTAGTTGTCTGTAGAAGCCATGACTTTACCTAGAGTGGTATTGAATTAAAAATCTGTACAGTTCAAATGATCATACAAATCATTGTTGGTTAATTTTGGCCATTTTAAGAGTTGCAATTGTATTAAGCAGTGCAATCTCAAGCCATTAGCACTACTGTTTTATACTGAGTAAAGTACCTCGTAATGTGCCTTCATTTTACTTTCAATTTTATGACTTTGCTAGTCGTAACCCGTTGCGGCTTCACCGACTCAATCATTTGAATGCTCCGTTATTTCTTACCGCTTTTTAATCGTTTATATAATCAGATTGCTTTCGCTTTTCATTGTGCTTTATCAATATTCCTAACCCTTTTTTGGACCATGATAAACAAAGAATAACTGGGCTCTGCCTAACAGTTTGACTGTTTTATAGTAGTTCTGCCTTCGTCTGCTTTGGCCAGTCCAGAGAGAAGTGTGTATGCTGCTTTAGATTTGATTATATGTCATTTTGTTTCCTCTGCTGTTATTGTCATCTATGTTTGTTGTGTTACGAGAGAAAACTGGTATTCAGTCTGACAACAACGTGTCCGTTAGCTGTAAAAAATTTGACAATGACAAGAACTGATTAGAATTTTGTTTATTTAACGCTGTGAATTCGACGTCAACTGTAACGACGCCTTTTACCTATTACGCGACGAAAGCTATTTTCATTCGATTTTCAAGGTTTTTCACGCTTATTACACGAAAGTGTCGGGGACATTATATATTCCTTGGATTTATTCTTAATAAAACTTTCGACAACCTTGAATTATTGGTTCGCAAACCGCAGTAAAAAATATTCGGCCAGAATTGTACTGCAGTACAAGATGTGATTGATTATTTATAGTTTTGAATGTTAAGTTCAAGTGTATGTTGTTCAAAACAAGAGAGGTATTATTGCCAAGCACATGTATTTTTAAATTGTAGCGAGCATGTGGATTGCTAATCTGGAAGGGGGCCCTAAAAGGGTCAATCATGCGGCAGTCAGTGTCGGACACAAGATTTACTCCTTCGGGGGTTACTGCACCGGAGAGAACTCCAGAGAATACACCTCGATGGATGTCCATGTATTGAATACTACAACGTTCCGCTGGACACCACACCCTGTCAGCGATTTGCCATATTTTGAAAACGATGACATACTACCATATAAAAGGTATGATAGTACTACCCGAATGACTATAATGATTCGTAGCAGTCTTTCATTATTCCAGGATTGGTTGTAGCTTATAACGAACTCATTTTTAATTCATAGTTTTGTTGTCAGGGTTAGTAGGCTGGATTTCACTTTTTAGGCTTGCCTTAAGTGTATTGAAAGAATTTAAATTCACTAGCGATGAAACACCGTGAGACTGACCGCTTTGTTACTGCTACTACGCATGAACCATTTCCACGTAAATCTTGCATCTATGTTTAAACAGAAAGCATGGATTACAGTACTACTAACAGAATGCCATTCTAGTATGACCTGAGAATAAACCTTGGAACGGTTACTTATATTTTACAGCTATGTTGATGCAATGAGCTATAAAAAAATCTAGATTGTACAGTTCAAAACAGATAATGCCTAACAACTATTAGACTGACATGAAATTGCATATATATTTTTTGTGGTACTTACCCCTATTGCCCTTTTACCTTAGGTATTCAAATGATAATCCTTCACTGTCTTTGCTTTACAAGTTCTTGTACATGGTTGTAGTTGAGTTCCCAATCCCTCTGTTGTTCAAATACTTTTTCATTCAGTAATACTTAGATTTACCCACCTTTTTTCTAGTCGCCCTAAGTTCCCTGATTAAATTTTTTAATTTTCTCTAGGTATGGCCATACAGCCGTTGTTTATGGAGACAAAGTGTTCATCTGGGGAGGACGCAATGATAGAGCTTCATGCAGCACATTGTTTTGCTTCGATACAGTGTGGCACTGCTGGACGGCCCCAAAGACAACTGGTAATATGCCTTCGGCCCGAGATGGTCATACAGCTTGTGTGTGGAAAAATTTTATGATCATCTTCGGTGGTTATGAGGAAGATACTGAGGAGTTCGCCAGTTGTATATATAAGCTTGACTTGGACACCATGAGATGGACACAAATTCAAACAAATGGTAAAAACTTGTTATTTTTATTACAGAAAAATAACTTGAATAAATCAGTTGTTGGTGAGTTGCTTATATAGTATATTAAACTGTTTTTCAACACAAATTTATTTTCTTATCAGAATAAGCTCATATAAAGAATTGACTTTACCTATCTATAGTTCTGATATTAAACTGTATTGTTGGATACCATATTGTTAGAAAACAGATTGTGAAAATTGTTTTTTCCAGAGCCTGAACCCCCTTTGAGAGATTTTCACACCACAGTCTGCATCAATGACAAAATGTATCTATTTGGCGGAAGAGGTACCACCAGCCATTATGGTTATGACAGGCTACAGGAACTATATTGCAATGTTTTATGGTACTTGGATTTGAACACATTCTCTTGGCATAGAATTGTAGCTACAGGCGAGATTCCTAAAGGAAGACGAAGTCATTCTGCTTGTAAGTCTTTACACTTTCACAACACAACACTTACACATACACTTTCGAAACATATCAGTGAGATGAGGAACTTACAACTGTTGTTGGATCAGTTAGAGTAGATGATAAAATCGACCACACTTGTCAGTACCAGTGGTTATTAATGGGAATTCTGAAGGGTTCTTAGCAGTGTAAAGAGTAACTTTTATGGCCAAGCCAAGGGTATACTCCGTATACTGAAAATGATATAGCCCTGCTTTGATTAGAGTTGAAGATTAATTGACTGTATCTGGCGTGTATGTTATCATTTCATGGTGGCTCAAAAGCACAGTGTTGAAGCATATTTTCAGAATCTGATTCTCACACAGTTTCATTAAAAATGTCCAGGATATATGAAAAACGTTATGTTCTCATTGCTTTTGGTATTTGTTATAACATTAAGTAGGTTCTGCTGTGAAGTAGTCCACACTTGATACATTATACAAATTAATGCAATCAGTAATTGATAGCACTCACTAGCCCGACCAGTTATTTCTTGTCGCATCTCCCTCAATATTCTCTTACTGGGCGAACTATTGATCAATATTTAATGAAATTATTCCTCTCTTCTTTTTTTAGTTGTCTATAAGAAAAAAATGTACATATTCGGGGGTTATAATTCCTTAGAAGAAGAGCATTACAACGACATGTACGAGTTTAACCCTAAAACCCATGTATGGAAAAAGCTCCATATTCCGGGAGTCGAGCCGTGCAGGAGAAGGCGCCAAGCCTGCATCTTGGTAGGTGATAGGGTTTTTCTTTTTGGCGGAACAAGGTATGTTAGTAAATTTCCATTTATTTACATTAACAACTTCTTATAATCCAGTCCACAGGCCAAAGTGAGCACATTGAGACAAAGCGTTCGAGATGTAGACGACATCTTAATTGATCATAGCGATATGTTTGTGCTTGATTTCAAACCCACATTGAAAACGCTCGCCATAATAGCAGTTCACAAGTATAATTTGGATCAGTCAGTACTGCCTTACAATCTCAAGTAAGTTGGAGTAATTGAATTCATTTTCGAAGATTGATGATTAACTGATGAACTTATCTCTGTGTTCCCAGGTTGGATATTGCGAATATGTTTACCCAAAATAAAATAACAGTGAACAGGCCTAATAAGTCTGCGGGGTAGGCAGTAGCCACCAGTGATATTATTTTTTGATGTAAAAATTCATACCAATAGTTTTCTACTTGATTGCTGTGCGACACAAAAAGACAGGTAGAATGTCATTGTGCTTTTTATTATGAAAATATTTTTTTATTTAGCAGTATTCGTTATATAACGACTATTATGTCTATCATGTACACATTTGTACTTATGGGTTTTCGTCTTTATTAACTTTTTTGATACTTTTTTTAAAAACGCATTATACTTAAGAGTACAATTGAATGTTATTTTTATAGAAATATAAGTTTGTTAATACATTTGTAGTCCCCGAAGTAGTCCCTGAAATAAGTATAAATCTGTGTGATCACTTTCCACAGAGAAGTACTTAATAAAAGATCATGTTAACCTATATTGAGCATAGTTTCTCATTATACACATCACGACAAATAAATGTGAATTGATTTTGGGGAATTATCTTGAAATAGTTTTTCTCAATATTCTATTACTGTTTACTAATTGAAAACTGTAAATACCTTTTTTTTTATTAATATTTTTTAAGTATACCGATATTATTTAAACAAATTTATTACTTAGAAGGAGAGCTCAATGTTTAGTTTGTATTGTGCTTTAGGTACTTAGGCCTACAATTTTTTCTACAACAGCGATTTGGTATCCTAGGATATTTGAAAACTTTGATTAGTTTCAAACCTGAATTATGCTCGAAATACTGATTTGATGTGATATGTAAATAGAGAGAATAAATTAATATATACTGTTATATTGGTTAAAAATAGCGAATAGTAAAAAAGAAAGAAAAAAATGCGTAATACCATATATGCCTAATGTCAAAGATTTGGTATATCAGGTAATTAGAAACTGTACACCTCACCTATGATGTTACAGAGGAATTTGTTTAAAAACAATTATAAATTATGCTATTATAAAAGCAGAACTTCTCGCCCATGAAAATGGACACAAAACTGTTGTAGAAAGAGTTATATTCTACAATTTTTTGAGGTGAAAATATTAATTGAAGTATCTATTTTAATTGGTTAGCTCCAATTTGTTTCAATGAAATTTTTTACTAATTCATCACCAATAGCAATTATGTACCTATAAATTTTCCATACAAACAAGTATAACAAGGGATTGGAAAGCTTACATATTATTGATGAAAAATAGTAAAGAATTTCATATATATTGTTTGTTCACATAAACTACATACCTGATGTAAAAATATTAATTTACTCAAATTTACCTTGTATGTAATGTTTTACAGACAGAATAAGAACTTCATCACACTAAGCTCAAACATACTTTTTAAACTAAATATGTGAAATATTTTTTTTCCAAAGGGGCTAATTTAGGAAACATTTTTTTGTGTGTAGTGAATATCAAGTATATATTGAGCTTTTTTTTTTAAACCTTTATACAATACAAATAAGCTTTTCTGAAAAGATTACTGTTACATGTTATGAAAATTATCTGTATTATCGGTAACTGCTCAATGCTTTATTTCTTTTTAGTCTTTCGTTTACAGTGTTTCATTTCCACTGATTCATAGTGTTGAGCATGTACCGTATAATGAATATATATTGACGTAATTGTGAACAGTTGATATATTTTTCATTTGGAGGTTTTTGAAGCGGCTGTTGCTGTAGCCAGTTTTTGTCATTTTAGCTCAAATTTTTTTTTAAACAAACATTTCAAAACAATATCAAGACTGATGTTTTCAAAATGACTGAAAATTAGCTCAAAATGTGAAGTCGCTTCAATTAATATTACCCAGTTACCAAATTTTCAGTTTGTGCAGAACACCAATTTGGATTAGCATTGTGTTAGCCTTCCTATTTGTAATTATAGTAGTTGTTATCAAAAAAAATCATTTGGTTTTATTAATCCTTACCACACTCACTTGGCATCATTATCATATAATCAAAACAACCTTGTTTCTTTCTAAATGAAACAAAATTTGTACGAATCAATTTCTTTAATGAAAATAATATACAAGTTATTGCCTAGACCACATTGTTGTATTAATACTTCTGAATAGGGTCTCACTTCACCGTTTTCACTTTTGTCCTGTATATAAGTCAATACAAAAAGCTTTAAATTTTATAGATGCCATTAACATCGAAAACCAACTGATCTACTCAGAATAGTGTTTTAGAATTACGGAGATTATTTTGAGTAGGTGAATTGGTTTTCGAGCAAAATTCCTCTTCTCCATTTGTACACTTATTCTACACACACATATACCTACAAATCTAAAGCTATGTGAAATCGTCTTGTTACAAAATTACAGTGTTTTATTTTTTTACTAAAACGAAACATTCAACATTGATATGACGTAGATATCCTTGAAAGGTCCTCGGGCCAAAGTAGTCAAATTTTAAAAAACTTACTGTACATGGATAAATTTTAGTACGATATGTATCTCGAAGGGTCTTCAGCCCTGGGACTTTTCGGTTACACAGTACACAGACAAATCATTAAAAATTGAGGTAAATATATGTGTGTTATAAACTCAAATATCAACTAATGCTAGACCCTATTCTTCTCATAGTTCAGGTCTCTTCAATAATATTAATAAAAACAAAATACTAACTGTGTTCAGTCGGCTAAATTGTGATACACAAACAATAAGGGGTTATTAATAAGAGATTTCACGCCAATTTTTTCATCACATGGAAATATTTTAAAATAAAACATTTCACCTCCCATTTCATATACATGCAATATAATTTCGGATAAGCGGTCACGAATTTGGTCCTCATTCTTCAAACTTAGTAAGGGATAAGCAGAGTTATCCGCATTTTAAAATCTACACAGAAATAGTGTGGGAAAAATACAACAATAAAAAGAACTTTAGTCACTCCATAAGATGAAATAATGTAGTGGCGTTATAGTATATCTATTTGTTGCATTGTTCATATAATTTGAAGAAAATATTGGAATGGTATTAATAAAGAACAATTAATATTTGTAGTCGATAAGTACTTTGTGATAAACTTATCGAATATTAATTTTATTAATACCTTACTAAAATATTTTCTGTTTCGCAACAAATAAAATTGGCGCGAAGTCCTTTCACAAAAAATATTAAATATTAAATATCAACAATGAGTTTTATTAGGAACTTGAATCATTTCTAATTGGTCCTCATAAAAAAAGAACCACTAAAATTCGATATATACATTCACATATAGATAATGATTATTAAAATTCATATACACCCTAAACGCTAACTATTTCTATAACTAGATAATGCGAATACAGGGCGAGGAAAAACATATATCGCTAGGTGGGTTTTGCCACACCCAGTATTTCATGTCGTATCGTTTAATATGTAACACGTATGACTATCTACAGGGTGTTTATTAAAGTTCGACAGGTGACAGCCGGTCTGAATAGATAAATTATTTTACGAGACCCTGCTTTACTACTGGATGTCATCTGTCAAATTGTTAACTTTGTATTTCTCTAACAAAGTTTATGTTCCTCGTAATTAAACAAGGAGAGCCAAAACGTAATAATCAAAAATGATTGTAGCACAATTATATACAATGAAGAAAAAAAAAATATCGCATAAGATAAATGAAAATTGTGAAACAAGAATTTTAATAGCTACCTTAGTTTCTATACATAGAAATGTATACGACAAAAAAGATTAATATTTGGCATACAAAAAAGACAGTCGAAACAAGTGCTTAAAACTTGATTTTTCTCTTCCTGCTAAATAATATATGGGGTTAATTGTATCAGAAAGAAAAACCTCAAGTTCCCTCAGAGTACAATGGAAGACAATATATCCAATGCTCCTAAATAAATAAAAGCTGAAAGGAAAACTTGTTGATTTAGTATAAAACATCAAAATACTGTCAAAAAGATGTCATCCATTGAAAAATATCTTACGAGTTTGTGTGAAATGTACAAGTCATTCAAAATTGCACAGAAACCCTTCCATCTTCATTTACTCAAGGTAATGGTCAGCGAAAAAATTCACGTGTGGTCATTCCTGTTTCACCATCATGTTAGGATTGAAGTTATGTCCGCTGGAAGTCACCAAAGACAAAGGACTGGCAGCCAAATTATTGGCTATGTGGAACATAGAGTTGTTGGTGTTACCAACTGAACAAGGAGAACCCATTGCAGCTGTGGGCGGGTTTATCCTCTTCTCCTTCTGTCTCCGGTTGCAGAACCACACTCTGACAACTTCCTTTTCCATGCACAGTCCGTCAGCTAGTAAAGTGATCTCCTCCGAAGTCGGCTTAGGGTTCTGAACGAAAGCTTTCTCCAAAGCAACCCTCACGCTGGTTTCAATGGACGTTCTCTTTTTCCTCCTCCTTCCGATAGTTTCAGGCGTTGTCAGCGGATTGCTGAGAGCTCCAGGGTTCGTCAGAGTACTGTCTGCGTCCTCCAACCACTTTTGAAGTAGCGGCTTTAGCTTGCACATGTTCTTGAAGCTCAGGTTTAGGGCCTCGAACCTCGATATCGTCGTTTGTGAGAAGTCGTTGCCATAGAGCTTCCCCATGGCCAAGCCTACATCCCCTTGAGTGAAGCCTGCGTAGGAAATATATCGTTAGCTTAAGAATTATTTGGGTTTTTGAAAATATAACGGGATTTTTCCTTACCTAACTTAATTCTTCTCTGCTTGAAAGTTTTAGCGAACTGCTCCAACTCCTCCAAGTCGGTGGTTTCTTCAGGCGAAGGTTCAAGAACTCTAGAAGGAGTTTTGAGATGTTGCGGGGTCAGACCGCCAGAGCTCGGAGTGCTCGGAGTAAGCATACTTGCAGGGATGTGGGCATTATTCGGTGGGGTTGTCTGTGTAGTTTGGGGCAGCGGTTGATTCTGTGGGATGCTAGTGTTATGTTGATGGTTAGTATTTTGCTGTTGAGCTTTCTGAAGTTGCTGCAATTGTTGAGCCGCTTGAGCTATTTGATGTTGGACCTGAAAGGAGTCAATTTTAAACGAGTACATTGTGGAATCTCGGGGCAACAGTGTATATTTTGGAAATGGTCAACAAATAAAACTGTTTAGTATTTAGTGTCTTGGTGGGAGTGCTCATTATAACAACCATGCAAATGCCGTTAAGAAATGAAATGAAAACAAAAAAATCTCTTTTACACTACATGCTCAGTTTTGATATTTTGAACACACCTGCATCGAATGGGGCGGTCTGCTTGATAAACCAGACCTTGGAAACCCTTGAAGAAAACCCTTTAAGGAAAGAACAATAGTCAGTCTATTGGATGTCTTAAAATTTATTTATTGAATGAAACTCGTCATGTCTCCCAAAGTGCGTCAGCCCCGTCACATTTCACGGCCTGGATAACCGAAACTTACTTGATTCTGGAAAAGGAACTGCGCCTGCGGGTTCATCTGGTTCCCTCCGGCCTGCTGGAGCATGGCGAGCTGCTGCAGCTGCTGCAGCCCCTGCGGTCCTTGGAACGCTTGCAGGCTGCCCAACATCTGAAGATGGTTGCCGAACAGTCCGCCCAGACCTCCTAGAGCTGCCAGTGCTGCCCCTACGCTGCCCGATGTCACCGGACTCGAACTCGACACCTGCTGTTGCTGCTGCTGTTGCTGCTGTTGCTGGGATGTCGGAGACGGTATTCGCGGGTGATCTGCAGAAGTTGCGGTCACCTGCAGAAAAAAAACTGACTGTAATTGGGGCACTATGTAATTAATTAAAATTGAATTGTTCAAAATGTGGGTAATTTTTTGTGGTATATATAGTTTTTGACTCAACTAAAAAAACGTTCCGAAAAGACTTAATACAGATGACTACAAGTAATGCATATTTTTTTTATAACCATTAAATATTCATGAGAAATTCAACTTTGGAGGTTTTTAATTAATGAAAGCGTAAACCCATATCTTATCACGTATGCGATCCGATAGGTAGCGTGTTCCATTTGAATGTCTAGATAGTAGACTAGTGAATGTTACACACAGTTTAACATATTATCGATATTAAATTCTAAGTACTTGTAGTAAAATAATTACTAATTAACAGAATACCTTATAATTTGCATTATTACAAGCGAATATTTAAAAAAACATTTTTATGATACGAGTACTTTATTCATTTATATGCTGAATAGAAAATAAAACAATGTATATCTACTTACAGTTAATATATGTATTAAAGTAGCAGCCAGTAAAAAATATTAAAAAACCAATGGAGCCGATTAATGAAACGTTATTATTCTTAAAAAATTACTTCGGAATAAGCTTACAATTTTTTTTTCGATAAGTTTAGATAAGATAATCGTAAATACACTTGACAAAACCTATCAAAATAAGCACACCGTCATCATCGGCGATCTCTTAAGATGAACTGAGAAAAAAAGAAAAACATAATGTACCTTAGATAATGAATTAAATTGACAGTTCGCTTAGGAACAATTTCATTATTTTATCTTTTTATTAACCATCTATTGAGGCAATTAGATGTTCTGTAAGTCAAAATATGAAGGGCATGAAAATAATGTAAAATCTTCCCGAACAAATTCGCTTTAAAGAAAAAAGGACCATCGACTCGTTTCAGTATTAAATGAAGAGATAAAACAACGTTTATAATGAAGTGCGAAGTCGGCTACAAGGTGCTTTAATGGAGTGAGCGCTGCCGCGAGCAATCATTAGGAGGATGTGTAATTTTACAGGATAATTGCTTAGATATTACATAAAAGACGATGAGGCGCTTAAAGTCGGATACCCAAACGGCGGCATTACAATGTAATAGGTTTACTTACATGATTCGTCCGGCCTAAATTAGAAGTTTGTGGGTAAATTTTTATGGGCATTTAATGACTGGCGACTTACCAAATTTAAAGCCCCGTCTCTGTCAGAATCCATGGAATTTTCCTCGTTTTGATCAATGATGTGCTCACTGGGTGTGCTCTGCTCATCTCCACTGATGTCACCATTAGCATCTCCATCTAGAATAAAACAAAATTAAATGAAAATGTAAAATATCCAATAGTACGATAGCATCGCGCTATGGGGGCAATTTTCCGTGTTTCCCTTATGGATTCCGGTCACGTTCACGCCGGCTTAAAAATCAAACCCTGCTTTACATATTTTGCGACACTCTTTAAAAAACCCGAATATATGCTCTGCTTGGTATTCAAATCGAACGTTATTTGGACCATGATAGACTTTTTTTGGGAAACACAAATCGAACGGTTGGAAGGGGCGTTATTGATGGCCATGTATGAAAAAGACTTTGGCCCTTGCGAATGCTTTGACTTTAAATAAAGGCGAGAAGTAAATATAACTACAAAAATAATTTATTGCCACAACAAAATTTTAATATCATTCAAACATTAATCCGCTGTAAAATCGAATTTCCAGAAACAGCGATTAATCGCGCAAGATCGTTTTAATTGGCCACTTTTGGATTTTGTAAGTATGTTATCCTTGAGACGTACAAACTTATAGATCAACAGATTATTGAAATTGATATATTCCCAATTAATAATTCGTCTCGAGATAAACAATATAATAAATAAAATTAATTGAAGTGTAGTATAAATTAATAACCATGATTGGTTGCCTAAAAAAAGAAATATAATTACACGTATATCGTGTTTATTGTAAGTAGGGCGAACTAAACCGTATTGGTGCTTTCGGAGTGTGAACGTTACATTTTCTTGCAATCAACCAGCCATTCTACCCTTACGAGCGCCCTTCGAACCTTCCCTTCTAATCCCTAAAACGTTTCGATTTAAATTAATCATCCCTTTAAAATGAAGGAAGACGACATTTGTCGCCTTCAGCCCTTCAAGGAAGAGGAAATGCCCTTGTGTATAAAAAACCGAATTGCCACCTAACCCTTTTTATAATAAAGGAAGCAGTCGTGTGCCAAGGGTTACCAATGCACGTGGCGACGTTTGACAATCGCCTATAAAGAACGATTTAGAGGTTTAACATGCAATAATTTAAAAATGGAGGAACGACGATGTATAGGGTGCGTTATAACCAATTACACGCCCTAACGCTTTTTAACATAAAGAAAATTTTAGTAAAAAGTCCAGGGTTTTCGTGTAGGTACTGTCTATTGTTAATTTGCAATTTCGTAATTGTTCGACTTTACAGCAAAAACCGGTGAGCACAAGTCCAAAAACGTTTAGAATAGTACAATTAAATGAGAAATTATGATAATTTAAACTTTGTTTTAGAATTTATCATGATAGTGTGAGAAGTGTAACCAAACTAAATTATTCATACTGTAAGTAGCCTTAAACTATCGTCGAACCGTATTGAAAAGTTATCCGAACAAAGAAAGTTACATAGTCAAATTATTATTGAATGGGTATTCAAAATTCCTAAAATACTTAGAAATTGTTTAATTCAAAAACGTGTTCGATTGTTATTAGTTTCCAAGGTATCGTCTCGAAAACTCTCCACCCCTTAGAAGGGTGCAAGGAACATGTCACAATATACACATGTACTACCTATTACAAAAGTAGGATGCCTTAGTTCCATTTCGATTTAAAATGGCGCGTGCCGGGCTGCAATTCCCTCCACAAAGGGTGTACATCTCGTCAAAGGGTTGACTCCATTGCTCCGATAACAAAGCAGTCACCTCTAACGTATTAGGGTTGCCCTCCTGACAGGGTGTTTATTCAAAAGCATATCATCAATCTTTTTCTTGATGACGTGGCGGTTTTTTCGGAATCGGAGCGCCTACGAGGAGGGTGTCGTAATGCGTGTTTTTGATTGTATTTACATCAGATTAAGATACGTTTAATACGTGCCAGAATCTGGTGAAAGAAATGAGAAAAGAAATTATTTTTACCGAGAAACAAAAGTGCGCGTCGGTCGTGACGTGGTAACTTGCCATTTTAATTGAGATGTATTCGAATTTTTTTTCTCGTGGTGAGATTGATGCAAAATAGAACATGAACAAGCAAAATAACGAACATCGACATCATCATTACTGTTAATTCAGGCAATTGCCATTTTTGTTCAACAATGGTTTTATTTTAAAGGTACATTTAGACTTCAAGAAATTCGCTAAAACAAAACGAACCAAAATTAACTAGTGCTTTATGGTCGACTAGACTTGTGAGTGTAAACCATTACTTTAAAAAAAAACATACTGAGCAGATGGAATAATCATTCGTACAACAACGCACAAAAAGCAACTAGTTTTAAGTGAAACAAAATTAGTACCGCGTGAAAATGTTGGAATCAAAAAGAAGTCGAAAGTGTACGTACCGATCGGGTTTTGTCTTCGACTATCCTACTGTATAATTTCGTTATTTTTTTTTACTCTCTTTCCACTTTCTTTAATGCGACCTAACGAGGTTTTATGGAGATTTTGATTTTTATGACTTTCAATTTAGAAATCAAGGTTGCTCTGCCACCCACTAATTTGTTCTCGGTTGCTCTTTTGTCTTTTTTTCTCCAAAACCTACTCATTAGAGACGTGACTTTGGGATCGTTAAAAACATTAACTGTTAAGATTGCGGTCGCGACTCGCTCATGAAACGAGCATACAAAATTCCCCGATAACAGGCATCCCGAATGGACGCTGTACAACAATTACTTTCCAGTTATTTACTTATTGCGAGGCCGAATTTCGAACCGATAATTCTCACACGTTATTGCATCCGTCCGACGATTTAAATTTATCAAAAAATAAACCTTCGGCTCTTCGGTCTCCGAAATCTTGTTTAGATAAACTGTTAGAGGAGTCCGGCAAAAGAATCCGGAGCTATTTTTACGCTCCGTGTGCCTTCCGGCGGCGACCCCTAAATGTAAAAATTCATTCGGTGTGAAATTTCTTATGGGGGCAACTACCCTTTTCCTAGCTTATCACATTGTATGCAGGACTTAACAGCACTGACGGGAAATTGCTTCACATATTTTTCTGTTATGCAAGAGACTACTCCGGGCGCACGGGATCTAGTCGATTTTTGAACTGCAACAGAGGCATGATAAAAAGTAAAATTAAGCCGTAAATTACTTTTGTACCATTTCTTGATTGTCAACACACGCACCCGTTCACATACGATTTAATTCTGTACTTAACAGGACATTTTCTCTTTTCCAAAGCGATTCAATGATTTTCCAAATTTAGCCAAGTGATGCAAATCTACTACGAATTTACATAAACGTTAATTACTTAAACCAACACCAACGATGTCATATAAGTATACTGAGCTACGATAACTGCTGCAAACAGTAATAAAGCCCAGCTTTGTAATCTTAAATCTTCCTTGTTTGCAGGGCCGTGAAAATCTCCTGAATTGTGTGATTCACGAGCGCATTAAAAAATAATTGCAGCAGTCACATAAGTTGAAAGACAGAAAGTGTAAAAGAGCTGATTTTTCTGTCATTAATCAAAAAATATGATGGCCCTAATGCCCTTTCGATCAAACGCCTATTCTGGGGGGATCGAAAGGAGGGCGAAGGGTTGGATTGGTGCTCGTTAGTTAACGCGTAAAATATTCCAATAATCGATTATGTCGGCGACGGCAGTCAGATTTTCAGTTTGGTGAAGGAGATTTAATATTTCTACACCCTTTTTTGTGAAATTAATCAAAAAGGGGTGAATTTCTGGCAGATTTAGGTCGAATGAGGGTGAGAGGTTGATCCCTAAATGATATGATAAAATAGGAATATGTGAGGAAGGTCAAATCATCGAGGAAATGGAATAGTTTGATAACAAAAAAAAAATTGTAAGATCAATCCTGAATGGATTTTTTACAAGCACTGATATAATCATCCCATTTTTATCATAAGCTTAATTGTATTGTGAATATAACCTTCTTTTTGCAATTACTAGCCAAAACTGAAACCTAGTTGCTTGCAAGAAAGAACGAAGCTGTAGCTACATCAATTCCTTAGGGATATTTAATAAGAGTGTTTCTTATTTACAGTAAAACTGTATGGTACCTAATAAAACTGCAATCTTTTTGCCGAAGTCTTGACATGTGAAGTACAAAACTATAGCAAGATTCCGTTTAAAAATGTATAAACAAAAAGAAGAATGAATGAATCTAATCCCTTTAGTTGCGAAAGAGTAATCGGTTTTAAAAGAGATCAAGATGAAATGAAGGGCAATATTTCCAGAAAGAATTGTAAAGAACGTAAATTGTTTGAAAATCACTACAAAATGGCTCAGATTCACTTTTGGATCAAATCCCCCAGTCCAGTTTTAGCAACTTGCCATGTTTCTAATAAAGTCAAATTGATTGAAAAACGATCTGAATTCCTGCTATTTTCAGATTGTCCAGTAGATTCCAGAGAAATACGCACAGCTGCATAAAACCCATTGTATCGTTGAGGTTTTACGGCCCCAAATTATATTTACCTCAAAATTTTAGGAATCAACAATTCAAAGAAATTCTCTGAGCCATTTTTACAACTTCCACGTTCTAACGACGCATGCGTGGTCGGCGATGTTAGCACTCTCCTCTCCTCTTCAGACGTGCGTCTATCTGTCGGTAAGTGTGTATGTCGTTGAAAACTTTCAACTTTTTTCGTGAATTTCGAAATGACACTCCGTAATTTCGCACCCAATCGATTGATAATCCATACGGCCCGTCGATACGCGTCAGATCGATAGTCGATCGATTTTCCGCCTGTCGCCCTTAGTTGTGTTACCGGAAGGTGAAAAGATGGAGGATGATTGTCTGGAGCGTGCCACAACGGGTTAATTTCCAGGAACATTTCGACGCTACGTAAAGTGAGTTCTCGCGAGTAAGTCTCCTTCGATTCGCATTTGCACCCGAAACCTGTTTCATCCAGCTCGAGTTACAAGGTTAGTAATAATAGCCAATATTCCGGTCAACCCTTTAACCAAATTTTACGTTTGTTTTGACTGACGTTCATATTGTCTAATATTTGCCTATTAAAGTCACATGTATACATAATTATGTTTATATGCATATGAAAGGAAGAGCAGGAACCTACACGAAAATTCCACTAATAGTGAGGTTATATTACTAAGACTTCGAGTCGGCATTGCAGGAGGGAGCAGTCACCGTTCGCGCGTGACAAATGTCAGAAAAATGTAGCAAAAGATGTAACAAGTAGCGCTATTTACCTTGCCTGTACCCGGCGCCCTAGCAATAGTTGACAGCACTAGTTGAAATTGCCCTTAATAATAATTATCGTGGGCCGGATTAAAATGATCAAAATATCGTTCGTATCCCTTTTCCATGAAATTTACTGGTTTTCCACTTGAAATAAGAATAGAATAAGACACTGCCCAAAATAAATCACACCACCTTTTTAAACTCTATCTAATAACACACTCAAAACAACACAATCAAGTCTCATACCATCGAACGACATAATATTCCTTTGGTACCCCTGATCGCTTTACGATAAGACACCTAACGGAGAATGCGGTTAGGGATTATATTGGCTAATTAGCAGATTCAACCATTTTTCGTGTCGAGCGTGGCAGATAGCAATTGTTATCGATATCAATCAAATTGTTAGTTATTTCAACTAAGTTGGTATGCAAGTTTTACACATTCGATTTGTTACGTATGAATCAATACAAGAGTAACAATTTGGTTACAGAATAGGATTGTTGAGATTAAGATTCATAAGTCTTCCATTGTGGTTACCCATTACAAATCTTATGAAGTACCTAATACCCCATACTAAGGTGTATCGTATACCTTAAGTTGCTAGCTCAATTCAATTCAGAATGCAGTTGTAGACACTTCAATTGTTATGATTTAGCTCTAGATCGCTTTAGTTGCTACCTTTCCGACGAAATGACGCATAGAGAATATAGCTTTATCAATTTGTTAGCACATTTCAATTCAATTGCTGTAAAAAGAGTTACGGAATACAGCGGGTATTTCAATTGCTATGGTTGTTACATAGTTTAATATAGCTGAACCACTCCTTTGAAATCACCGATCGTCTTCACGGCTCAGTACTTTGCTGGTAGAGTTTGTCAATGTAATACCAGTTCAATCTACCAGGAAGATTCAATATTTTGTTTTTAATTTGTAAACGAAACCGGGAAATATCAATTACATACAAAATAGCAATGAGGGAAGCAATGTTGCGCAATGCTCTATTTTAGAAATAACACAAAGAGGATAAAGACCCTGTCAAGTTTATAAACTGAGTAGAATTTTAAATTTTAGACGGTCTTTATTGGCTTTATGACTGCAAATTGTAATGTATAATATATTAGAACTCTGGTGTATAAGGAAACCAGATAATCGCGGCAAGGGTGTTTAAAAGGTAGGTACAATATGCCAGCTTATTAAATTTTCCCCAAAATATTTGTTCGTGAGAAATAAAGAAACGTGGGAGTATCATAGGTTCTCCAAAGGGACTTTCATTGCCTTTAAATGCCTAAATATGTTCGACTGGTCTATCTCCAATTTTTAACGTATCACAAGAATGAAGGGCTTTCTCAAAAAGTATTTCTGCATATAAATAGACAAAAGCATTTCCTTTTACTGTTGCACTTTTATCGGTGTAATGTCTTCAAAAATTGACGTTTTTCATGTGACAAGTTGACAGAATTTACGTTTTTAATGCGATCTTGGGTAATTACAAGTAACAAGTCGTAGTGGGTAGCATCACAAGAATAAAAAGGCTTCCTTCTTTATTCTTGTGGTAGCAATCATTTTATGAGTGTTATACACCAATCAGTACAATTAGTGTAACAAGCATAACAATTTGCTTAAAGAATAGATACCATTGTATCAAATGAAACAAAAGTAGGAAGATTTTAAAAATGTCATTTGGTGCATTTAAAACGGAGTATGCAATGGATTAAGTAATTGTGAATTTAACGAAAATATGATAGTAATTACAAAATTAACAGGGTGCATAGGGTGATTTTTTCTCGTCACCTAAACTTATAGTGTGATAGAAATCATTAGGATAAAAGAAATGTTTGTCTATAACGTGTATCTCGAAATTATATACTTCAATTACTTCTTACCTATATATACTTTATGCCTAAAACCTAATAATAACTTTGAACCTATCTCGGAATTTGTATTAACTATCCCACAAACACCTGTCTGAACTTTTGGAGAAAGGAGTGTGGGAACATTATTTAATTCTATGGAAATTGACACTCTTGTATTTCTCTTTTATCTTCCCCATTAACAAATATATATAAAATTGTGTATCTCCAATCGTTTAACAAAATAACACTTTTCCTAATTTGCGCTGCAGAGAGAGTTGATTTTGATTAATTGGTTATTGGAGTGAAACGGAAAAGAGAAACACCGGCGCGCGCCACCTGAGAGGTTTGAAGTGAACTGACAGATCTTCGATTTGCTCAAGTTGAATTGTTGTGACTCAACTGGCAAAGTGTGAATTGCGAATTTCGCATTCGAACAAATATCAAATTTTATTCGTAGTCAGAGTTGTCATCGATGTAAATCAGCATTTTTGATTTTCGTTAGTGTTTTCAGAATAACCAAACGTTAAGTAGGAAATTTTGTGAATATTTCCGCTCGGGCTTTCCACGATATACACATTTCCTCGGAATCTCTGCGAAAATGGGTAGATCACGAGGGAAAGAGCCGGTAAATACGACTTTGTCGTATTTTACAGTGATCTCTGTTTTGTTATTCAAAGAGACCATTGAAATCTGAATATTTTGTCGATTTTCGTAAATACTATTCAAATTTAAGGGCCGGGATCGGATCGCGGACGGGAAAAAGAATAGACGGGTATTTTTAAATAAACATATTTTATCAATTATGGCAAACGTGATTTTTAAGTCTGAAAAAAAAATAGGAACCGTTGAAAAATTGTATCATCCTGTGCCAAAACTTTTTCTTAATTTTTCGGTCGAACATCTTTATTAATAGCGTTTTTCAGGCGTTCTAAAGGTCTAAATAAATAAGCATTTACCACAATGTCTTTCAAACGTCCAACTGACGAAGTTAATAAAGCATATCGCACCTGATGTCTCATAAAAAGCATTCTCACTGAATTTTTGTAAAATTACATTATAAATAACGAGATAATTTTTAAAACGTTTTTCTTTTCGTTGTTCATAAAGATCGTATCATATTCGTCAAAACGGACATTTTCACGGGCAACGAATCTTTTTCCGTAAAAGTAAACATGTCATAAATCGCGAAATAAGCGTAGTTTCCCAATTTTCCCGACGAAATAAAATATTAATTAATACTTACCATCATGGGATGTTGGCGTAGACGGAGTCTTCTCTACTTTTGGCAAAAGTCGAGTGGATTCAGCTGAAAAAGGAAAATATAAAATTTGAACTTAGGACATTCCTACATTGTTCGGAATTACCTTATCTAATCTGAATTTAGGACAAGTGACATTTTAAGTTTTTATCTAAGTTGAATTAGGTATCGAAATTAAAATACAGGCGAAACGATTTGTGAATAATTGCGTCAATTCTAGGCACTCGATGAAATGATTATTCACAGCCAATACCTACGTTTCCCCATACATTCTAAACAAAGCTGATATTTGCATGTACGCATAATCAAAACCAAAAATAAATCCAACTTTTATGAGGGTGTTTGCGTGCTCCGAATATGAATATATCGGAAAGCAATTGAATATTTAAAGGGCCATCATCAAGTCGATGGTGCATTCAGTGGGCCGCCAGGATTCCACCTATTCAAAAATTCAAAACTCTATTACCATGCAAGACGCCGGTGACCTTTTCGAAAATTCATATTTCAATTATATGCACGAGCTGGCGAGATGATAGACGCGGTAAAAAGAGTATTCTAAATTTCCTGATAGGATTTGTTAAATCACAACTAGTAAATTTTAGTATTTGTGGCTAAATTAGGGATAAACGATGAACCCCGGTCAGACACACATAACATTTGTGGTCTTGCGAATTGGATCATTAAAGTATATCAATTACTCATTTATAATTCTTAATGAAAACTCCTTCAAGTAGAATTGAGAGTTTTGGTCAAGCGATAATGTACGTCAGGTGGATTAAAATATTTAAAAAATGTAATAACGAAGTACCTGGGAAATGTGTCGTTGGCCGCAGGGGTTTAGTAATATGTGATATGATTGACAGTAATCTCACATAATTTCACAGTGTCAAGAACAATTCCGATAGCAACCCCCAATTAGTAGATAATCTAAACGATGCAATATTTGACGTGGTGCTCGTATAGCCCAACGATGACAGATTATTTATAAATGGCAGCGTTTCTGTGGCTGATTGTCCAACCAGTTGTAGATGAAAAAGAGCTTTCGATATAAGCAATTATATCACATGTTATTGTTTCCTTCTACCTCGTTAATTTTTTCTCTTAGTCGGCTTATTTTAGAAATTAATAAATTTTCTTAATCGGTGCAATTAATAGAAGAGAATTGCCGGGAAATTGGATCGATCTGGAGCAGGAAAATTGATAGTTTCAGTTATTGAATCCGGTGGTATTTTCGCATCGGAACAGAGTTCTTATTAAATCAATTCTTTTCTACGTGGTGCAATATTTCAAAGCATTTACATGTCCCCTAAGTGACCAGAGAGGACCATTCACGTCTTCGGCGAGGCTTCGCAAGCAGGATATATGCAAAACCCCGCCGAAAGGGCTCCGAAAATAATAGTGTGGGGCTGCGGAGGTGGTCCCCGGGGAGCTCTAACGGGAAAAGTATCTAGGACGACATCCTCGGATGGACTTTGCGGTCTGCTCACATTTATAAATAAAAGACGTACGGGCATTACCGGAATGCGGTGGTCATGTCAATTTTCATGATGGTCGCATTAGAAGAATGAATATGGAGTTATTACCTGTGCGGCTGCCGGCTGGATATCCGTATAAAATAAGGGATGAGGCCGGGAAAGTAGCCGGGAATACGTTTTCGTTTAGTGGAAGTCTTGAAACGGTGCCAGTGCTATTATCTTACACACTGTCCTTATAAAAATTTTACTACATATGGAAAAGTCAAAGTATTGAATTACATTCTTGTGTACCTACGTACCTACAAAATGTATTACAATATTAAGATATTCAACGCACATATACCGTCCCAAAAGGGCGAAATTATTTCATTTATTGCTTCGCCCAACTCATCTCAAGAGTAGTTTTCACGGAAAAAATCCCTAAAAGTTAGGAATTTTTTAGGTTTATAAAACAGTGGAAAGACGCAGTGTTGTCTTGAGAGTTTTACTAAAACTGTTTTAACTTGGGATAAATGAGGCCAAAACTATGTAGAACTACACAAGCTTTTATTCGATAGTTGCTTCGAACTTAAAGAAAGAATTTAGGAATTTCATGACGTTGTTCATGCTTCTGTCATTTTTGGAGACTAATCTGACAGGACTAGTAGCGTAACTAAAAACAACGATATATTGACAAAAAAATCTTTTAGCTTTGTTTCAATACAATTTAAATACCTTATTAATTATTAAATGTTAATTACATCCAGAAAATAGCTTCTGATTTACTTTGCAGATATATGTTCTGTACTACTAATATCTGGTACAATTTGCATTGCATATTGCATTGTGTATATGTGAAGTAACAATCTTGGACACCATAATCACATATTGTATTTTCACTTTTACATTCATACAATAATTAGCATATGGTATGATAATATGTATTGGAATATATTTTCTGTGTTTTCCTCTGAATAGACATTGCTTACCCCTTAAAACCATAATTTTGGTAAATCACGAATGGACTACGCATTAGTTTGGCCAGAACGCTCATTTACCTACATTACAAATATACATAGGTACATGTATTGTACAGTAAAATCCGTGTATTATACTTATAGTATTACTAGTATTATCATTTCTTATTAATTCAAATGAGAATTGCCTGCTTCCAATATTGTGGCATACCTAATATATGCACTTCTGGTTCAATACTTCAGTTATCAGCGTAATCAGCATTTCCAGAATATGAATCATAAAACGCTTTGTGGATATCGAAGCGCATCTTGAAAAAATAGAAATGGCGACGATTTATGTCTCAGTTGCTTCAATAAAAAATAAAATTCGAGAGTGAATCCTCGTGCAATCTCGATTTTACCGTTCGGAGCTTAAAGTCGCATTAATTGACCGGAATCTCGTCGTTTTGCCTTCCCGTCACGTCTACCAATGACACTGTTTTCATAAAGCCGAAATTCCTTTTCCTGCTTTTTTCCGAGCCGAATTCATGACATTAACAAAACAATTTTTAATAATTCACGTTGTGATCGGATCTGCTTTTTACCGGACATATTTGCGGTCAACCTATTTTACCTGTTATTTTGAATATCCCGGGTGCACACCAAAAAATTATTTAATTACCGAATAAAATAGATCTTCGACCGGCCTAAACAAATCCAATTTCATGCGTGAAATTAAGATCGGCGGTAAAAACGCGGCAAAAAATGGGAAAAGAGTATCGGTCGTTTTGTCGTTTCCTCTTTTACAGTATTTTTGTTTGCGCAAATCACGGGAACGTGACAAAAAATTAGTTTGGAGCAATTAAAAGCGTGTCATTTTTAATTTGTACCAGGTGCATCCGACGAGTCTTCGATCTCAAAATAGTGAAATGTGTGGAACCTGTTTCGTATTATTTAAATATACTCTGTTATAGGTTTTCAGTCGGCAGTTTAATGTGGGGTTTTCACCATTTCGTACTTACATTTTCCTATATCACGTCTGTTACATGAAAAGAAGCAAACATTACGTGAACTGAAGAAACGTTGCTGGATGTCAATTTGTTTTACTTTATTAAAATCCAGTGTCCCAGAAAAAATAAACTAAAAAACTGCCGGAGTATTGAAGATTTTGGAAGGATTTCGGGAATTAATTTAAACCCTCCACTACCTCTAAGTTCTGAATATGGTTTGTAGAGAAAAATATAATTAAGGAAAAATTACATACGGAAAACAGATGTCGACACTTATTGCCACCCCGCGAAACTGTATTATGACTTCCTCGGACCGTAATGTGAAAAATAAAAGTACTTATATACTAGAAATTAGTTGCATATTTCGAAAAATAGCGCAATAAAATCCACCTAAAAATAGACCTCACCACTTGAAAATAAAATATAAGGGTACTTACTATTATTATACGGCAAAACTCCTCCAAATTGAGATGAGTTCCCATCAAAACAATTCAAATAATTAAAATAAGTCCTGTGATGCATGCTAGTGCTTATCGATGATAATACAGATGTCATATTGGTACTACACGGCTTGATGTTAATGTGACTGAATATTTAAAACGCGATGTTTACTATATGTATTGATGATAGAGATAATTATTATTGGTTTTTCTTAAAACGAGATAAGCGCGAGTTTTAAACAAACAATACATGTGTGAAACGTCTAGAATGTTACCTCAGTATCTACACATATAGTACAAACATCTCAGTCGGAATGACACGCCGTTAGAGTATTAAAAAATTAGTAACGCTGAGCTAAGGCTCAGAAAAACGTAATACATACTTGATTTGCTTTGTTAGCAATAATTTGTGGATGCTGAAAATTAGTACCTACCGATCATCTTTTTTGTAGCCGAACTCGAAAAACCAACTTCCCCATACATGCCGATCCTGGTCATTTCGTTTCGTCCTTTAAAACTCAGATCACAGATATAACAGCATACAATATAAAGAAATATACTACGACACTAACGAGAGCTATAGGAAGAAACATCATCAACATGTTTGTCAACTTCATGATCGAAAACACTGGAATAACTGATCGGTGGTCGTTCATACCACAATTTTTAGTTAGACTTCAAATTACTTATACGATATTTTAATCGAATTCTCGAACAACGGTAGCACGGATCACACGAGGAACTACACGAATTTTCTTTAACTTTCCTCGAGTTTCCCTTGAAATGTGTGGCATGTAAGATCGCGTGAAGATGACTGACATTGGCCAGTGGTCAGACGCTCTGTGTGCGAGTGTGTGTGTGTGTGTGTATGTTTGTGTGTAGGAGCGCTTAATGCATTCACCCCCGCAGAGAATTGGTATTTCTACCCCCGAATACTAATGCAATGTCGGAATCGAACGTCTGATAGGGGGTGGTGCGGGAGGGTGGGTTAATTTTTTATAAGAGGGCGCGAAACGGGAGGGCGGCCGTAATTTCGAGAGGTAATGAATTGAGTTTGGGTGCGAGGTGAAAAGTTGGCGAAATAACGGGGACGACAAGTACCTATTCAATTTTTTCCGGCGGCCGCGGCGGCCCGAGAGATTTTCCAGGTTTCAGGATCATCTACGGAGAACGTACCCCGATTATGTGTAATCTCGGTCTTTCCAAAGGGGATCCCAGTACAGGAGGAAGATAAAGATCTGTCCGGGTCAGATTAAGCGTTAGAGTTAAATCATTGCGTTAACCCGATTAAAAAGAAATTATAAATTGCTATTGCACTTCAAAAGCGCCGCGTTCCACGTGTCTAAAAATCGCACAAATGAAACTAATGCATTCATTTATTCCGCGCGGACATTTCTCGGCCCCCCGTATACCGCATTTATTTTCTAATCGCGTATCGGCGGCACTATTGGCATCTGAGCCGAGATTCTATTCAAAATATCGCGTCTCCATTTGACTGATGCCACTGTGACTTCTATATAACGGTTCAAATGCTTTGAATTCTTTCGGACTTTGCATTATACAAACAATGCCAGAATGGCCGGTTCTTTGACGAGGAAATTTTTTCGAAGGGTGAATTTTAAGCGACCGTCGAGGCGAACGAAAAAAGGAATTGAGACTTTTAGGAATACTTTCGCGAGTATCGGCGAGCTCAATGGGATTTTGATCGAATTGAATGGAACACGTCTGGTGAACAATTAATGGAAAAGGAGGAGACGCTGAAATCCTTAATTTTTTTCGACTAGTCGTCGAAAAATTACCTCATTTTTATCGGAATTTTAAACAACGACCGGGCGTCAGTCTTACTTTAAAAAAATCTCTGATCCAATCACAGTTTTTGACTTAGCTTCTAACAGACAAAGTTATTCCCTTTCCATGAAGTTAGTCCATTTAGTTCCGCAGCTAATATCAAGGCGAATCTCCCCTATACTTTATATGAATTCAGTTAAAATTCGCATTTCGTCCACCTATTTATCTAATTCCTTACTTTTATCTAAATTGAAACAAGTTATTAGACTTCATTCGTAAATTAAAAATCGTGATGTGTTCATCAGAGTACTTTCTCATATATAGGGGTTAATTTAAGCAACAAACCGAAAAACGACAAGTACCTATAAAGTACTCCTCACAGTAGATTTAGCCAAAAACGTTGCAAAACTTTTTTATAGATTATATCTAGTGTAGAATGGGTACTCAAAATTTTATAAAAATCCTTGGAGCAAATTTCGGGAAAAATTCAAAAAATTGAAGAATGGTACAAAGTGCCTTTCACAGAAGATGTTGCAAAACACGATAGAAAAGTTTATTTTATACTACCTAATTCAATGGTAGAATATGTATTCTAAATTGAAAATAAATTCTTGTAGCAAATTTTGTACCAAAAATCGACAAGTACAAAGTATCCTTCACAGAAGATTTAGCCAAAAACGTTAGAAAACTTTTTTATACATATTCAATAGTAGAATAAATATTCAAAGTTTAAAAAATATCGTGCAGTGGATTTCGAAAAAAATTTAAAAAACCGAAAATTGACAAGTATAAAGTGCCCTTCACAGAAGATTTAGCCAAAATCGTTAGAAAACTTTTTTATACATATTTAATCGTACAATAAATATTCACAGTTTCAAAAAAATTCTTAAAGGGAATTTCGAGAAAAATTCAAAAAACCGAAAAATGACAAGAGTAAACTACCCTTCTATCCTGGCCGATTTTAATGAAAAGCATATTTTCACGTCCTGGTATGGTACAAAGTCTAAATACAAAATTTTGACCGTTTGTGGTTTTTGGTTTTTGAGAAGATCCTACCACAGACATACATACACACATAAAACATGTTTTTTGGACTCAGGAGACCTCAAAACCTTCAGAAATGCTAATAACTCAATTTCGAAAAATCGACCCGATTACAATACTCTCTCATATATGAGTACCTCATGTGAGAAAGTAAAAAACACTGCATTATTACAATCATATAAAATTTTTTTGCATGGATTTGTTTTGTCAAAAAATTTTAATTTTCTGCTCTACTTTCTCAACAGCATCGACCATAATTAATTCCGCATTCAATGTCAAGGTGTACCTTCCCCCTTTACTCTACACGAGTTCTGTCGAAAATTTGGATTGCACAACAATTACGTTGAACTATTTCAGTCAATTTTAATAAACTCTTTTATAGTGCCGTGTTCCGATTTAGGAAATAGTTCTCCCTATGAAAAGTAAAGGAAGGCTGTGAGGACCATAAATTACAACAATAATTAGGTTTTTTCTTGATTGTTCTCTATTTTATTACTCAATTGATCGTATCACAATACCGTAATACCGTTATTAAAATTCTTCTGAAACAAAAAACAGAATAAACCATAAAATTGAAGTGTTGTTGGTTTTTGATTATTTTATTTTTATTTTTCAAATTCATCTTCGTGGCGAATAGAAGCGTTTCGAACTTCGATAATGTTGTGGGGAACTTGGGGGTGGGTGCATGAGACATTAAGAATTCCTCTGAAATGTAATTAAACAACACGACCCGGAATCATTTAATAATAGCAGTTTAATAGGAATTTTCTCGCTTCTAATAAATCGCTGAAACTTTAACAATAAATTGAAAAAGATCTTGGGTGAAATACAACCCCTTGGAACTCATATCAGTATTAATAACTGTCAATTTATCAAAAAGACATTAAAGCGTCTTTCATAAAACTCGAACTTTCAAACATTTATTAATTTAATTATGAAAGTTTTCGACGTTTAGTAGAAGGGCCTCTTTATTTACTGATGTTATATTAGATTACCTTTTTGCAATTTCTTTAGCGGATATTGTGGTGGATTTGAATTCAGAAGAGGCATGTAGCTTAATAACTGGAAAAAATATTTTCGACAATTACGTTAGTCGTGACTGCATTCTGTATTCCTCTTAAAATTATCATCATTTTCATACTTCTACGAAAGAAAATGAAACCAATTAACACCAATTAGGCGACATAAACTTTATGGCTCTGATTCGAAAATGATTTCAGTAATTATTTATTGCGCGTTAACGTCAAACCATACATATTCTAGATAAAGATAGTAATTCCCGGGAGATTCTTAGTGAAAAAACTTTATTTTAGACGTGTCGCAATTTAATCGATATGGTATTATTAAAATGGTTTTTATGGTAGTGGCGTCAATAATATGTCAATGGGAAATAAAAATGATGTATTATTTGAATAAGTATTAATACATATTTCAAAATAGATAACAGGTGTTTGTAATATATTGAGAGCAAATAAATTTGTTCTGAATAGATAATGTTGTTTACCTTTTCATCTTGGAGACAGGTAAAAAGATCTACTGAAGGACAAAACGAGTACGTTATACGGGATAAGCTGGAAATATTGATGTACTAGCACAATTAGAATTTTAGAAATAAGTGTTTGTATGTAATCATTAAGGGGGATAGCCACTGTGATGGTTCAAAAAAAAATATTTTTTGTTGTTGTCTTAAATCAAAGCTTATATATTCAAAAATAGGTGTACAAAATTGCAGGTCAAAATTTTAAAAATTGACTAAGTTATAACGATTTTAGTGAGAGCAGGCAGGGCACAATATTTTTCGCTAGACTTTGTTTTGTAATATAAATCTGGTTTTTAGCGGTTTTAGAATGTCCAGTTTATGGATTTAGGTGCCTAGAAGTTCGGCCGATTTTTAGTTATTCTCGAAGTTTCGTAGTGAACGCACATCGTTTCTCTGGCTCTTGCTTTTACCAATTTTTAAAAATATTTTGTGTTTTATTACGAAATGGATCGTAAAGGTAACAAAATTAATAAAAGCAGTAAAATTAGATGTTTAAGAAATAGAAGAAAATGTTATCAGCCGCGTAATAGACATGAAATAGAAACAGGTGCAAACATAAGTCCCAAACGGCCTACCAATGCTTCTAAACGCAAAATTTCGCAAAATTGAATATGATGTCCATCCTACTATAAGTCATAAAATTATGAACTTTTTTAGTGTTTTTATAGTGCTGAGTAATCATATATCAAGCAAAGGACTCGATAGTTTAATATAGGTATGAAAATTTTAAAAGATTCATGATTTTATTGCGAGAGAAATGGACTAAAAACTATAAACGCGTTTTACTCAAAACGACTTTTTTCAAATTGGTCGCATCGATAACTCGGACAATTCTTAACCGATTTTTAATTTTTTTGTTTTGTTTTGTTCGTCTTGATAGTGGCTATGGTTAAGCGTAGCCGATTTGGAAAATTTTGTTTTTGACTATTTTTTAAACTGTTTGAAAACAAAAAAAACGGTCGAAAAAATAAAAATATTTTCAATCGGTCGCCACTTTGTGAAAAATCAAAATATAAAAAAACGGCTACGTACAACGATAACTATATTCATACAGATTGTGCTAGTTTTAATCTTTTTTTATTCTGATTACCGGCTTTTAAAAAATCGATGCGACCATGGCGGGGGAATTTTTTTTTAGGCTTTACGGCATCGTTTATATTGTTAAAACTAATAAATACTTTTTTAATAATAATTTGTGGAAACATTGCTGGATATGTACTTAATAAAATAAAATAAAAACGATCCATAAATTCCTTTATTTACCAGGTCAGAAAAATTATTGAAAATCACTAATTTTTTCAGCCGTCACAGTGGCTATCCCCCTTAAGTAATATTATATAGAACTCTGATGAATAGTCTACAAAATATCTACAACGCTGAAAAGGTTAAGAAATTAAGTTATTAAAATAATAAAACGAAGGTAATATACCATAAAACCAGGACAGTTTGAAACTGCCCCAGAAATTAGACACAGTACACATACATAACTTCCAAAAATATAAAGTTATAAGACAATAACACAAATTTTGGAATAAAAGTTAGCTTGGTAGTACATACTCATATAAGGAAAATTTGAAAGTTTAAGTAAATTTCTGAATTAATCGAATGTACACTTTCATTCAAGTTTTTTTTTTGCTACAGGGTAACAATTTTTGAACCTGTACTGGGGGATTAAAGTTGATCTTAATGATAAGAGTACGCTGGTGACTAAATGTTATTTTGCCGGTTCCATAAAATTCAAAATGTAAATAACGATAAATATAGTGTGGTAAGCCGAATGGTTATTCATGTTGACACAGCCAATATTAAATTTGCTTTTTATCGCTCTTTAAACTATTCAATATTTTGTAATCCAGATAATCTTATCAATAAATTATTATTTACAAAATTAATCAATAATAAGGTAAAGCGTATTTATATGTATGTTTTTTACGTTCGTTTCTGGAAAAACAAAATATTCAGAATGGCGAAAGGAGCGATTTCCAAGTACTCAGGAAATATTAAAATTTTTATCTGTACCTAAAAATAAAATTAGTAATCAAACGATAAGTGGAAAGATTTTTCTTAAAAATTTTAGGAATATGCGACTGATTAATTCAATAAACTTTTATAGCACCTATTTAATATTTCAGATCGAATACATTTTATAACGAAATAATTATGTTTAATATTAGAGATTATGGATATCAGTACAATTTTTAAAACCGACAGATATTGCTTCACTTTATTGATAAAACTTAATTCTTATATTGTTTCTATTATTAATTTAGGTCTTCAATAGATCAGAAATAAACATTTATTGCGACTGAAAAATAAGTCGACATTAACCTCGTTTGGTCCGTTTGATGTTTTTACCTTTTATCGTAAGGTTATTACTGAAAACGTTCACCAATTGTACCTATTGTATTCAAATGCTTTACTTATGGATTATCAATGGACATCAATAAATAAGTACATTTGTTTAAAGTCATCTAGAGATTTCGTTAATTGTTGGGGTTATTAACCGGTTTCATTTTAGTCGTTATTTTGCATGTACGTATCGATCAGACTTTTTTGTAAATATTGATGTCTCTATTGTCATATTTGTTTTGTTGTTAAACGGTTTCTGACACGTTCGTCTTGAGAGTATTCAGGCTAAAGGACCTCACTCAAAATTTGTGTTTTATCATCAAGTAAATTTATAAAAGACATCGAATTTTATACAATGGAGAGCTGGTTTTTCAAAGAAACCTCTTGCCTTTTAAACTACTTTCGTTCCTCTTCCAGAATAAATACGAACGCTTTTTTCTTCAATCAGCATTTTAACTAAAAATTTCTTCATGTATAACAGATAAACCTCAATGTTTGCACAGTATAGTAATAAAGGCAGTTTAAAGGGAAAGCAGCTGACCCTCTTTAGAATTGCAAAATGCAGAAGTAGAAGGTAATATCGAGCCCCATTCCAGAGAGTCCACCCACGCAATGTGCTTAAAACTAGTTTCTCTCAGTGAATTGTATATTTGTTCTGGTCCCGTACCTTTTTCCTCGAAATGAACAGGGTAAAGGTCCGGCTTTATTATTGAAATGTGCCTCGGGCAAGGGCTACTTTGATATGTAGTTCAAATACATTTTAGACGAGTTTATATTGAAACAATACGGAGTTTTTGATTAAATTTCTTATTAAATCTAATATTTGATGGGGTACAACGGACCGATCGTGTTTACCCTCTGGGTTGGTAAAATATCAAGAATTTTTTCCTTCAAATTTTCCCGTCACTTTCTCCACGGAAAGCTGAAATTATTTAAGTTAATCAGCTGATTTATTATCTTGTTTGTATCGCCAATCAAAAACAAAGAGCTGGTTTTTGCTTAAGTTTGACTTCTCATGAAATGTTGATTGTGAACACGCCTTAGTTAAGTAACAGTTTTAGGTTGTATTTTATCTGCCCTTTATACAAGTTGCAACATAACGGGTAGGTAGTATTTGCAGTAACTACATTGTTACAAATTACAGCCACAAATTCCATTTTCAGATTCTCTTACATTTGTTTCATATACACCTTCACTTTGAATTTAATTTCGGGAATACATTCCATCTGTTTCATTTAAATATCAGAACACGTAAGAGACCACATTATTAACGTGAGAAGAGGTACGGTGTGTTGCGTACAACCAATACGCCCTCCGTATTTTCCTCTCAAAACGTTTAACATGAACATCGAATTCGAAAATGAAATTGATAGGTGTCTCGGTAGTTTAGTGGTAAGAACACCCGACGCGAAATTGGGAGACCCGGGTTCGAATACCGACTGAGCCACAAATTCCATTTTCAGATTCTCTTACAATTATTTTATCTGTTGGCTCGTTTCCCGAAATGATAAAAATGTAAGTGTATGATCATTTCTACAGATAGTTTCTAAATCTGTCTGGAGATTCATGAAACTATCATTAAAAATTTATGTGGACAATATCGCCGTTTTATAATTTCACACAAGAGACAACTGACCTCACAATCGAGCATAAAATATGTTTATTGCAAATGAGTCAGAACAATGTGATTATTCTTATAAAGCGACAAGTTAATTAAACTTCAAAACAAACTTCTGAAAGAGGTTTCTCACCTTTCCAAAATGGTGAGCATTTTAATTAATTTAATGAACGAGCAGTATGCATCTGTTTCGTCACCGTTTATAAACATAACACAAAAGAAATTATAATCATATTGTCAGCATTTCGCTCTTATAAGATTGCAATATTCGCAACCAGCAGGTTGGGGGACCCCCGAGGCTGAAGAATACTTTTTACCATTATGCGCAATGGAATTGTTTTGATACTGTTTATCGAACAGGACGTGCGATTAGCCAGTTGTTTCACACGAATTCTGGAAATTGAATAGTTGAAAACATGACGGATTCGGAAATCCTTCAATTATTTTGTATTCATTTGCCAGCACTGCCGTTAATATCATTTATTGGGCAAACAATGATAAATTTAATTTTACACACATACCTATCGATGATTTTACTGTCGAAAAATTTAAGGTTGGTGTCACTTTTACTAGCCAATTTCCCAACGCGATACGCCTTATCTATTAGTCATTTATTTAACGAATGTATAAACACTTTCCATTTACTTACGGAATCGGAACATATAGATCGTGGAGGTACTCAAAAATTTTTAATAAAGGAAATCGAGCTAATATGAACCACCTGGAAATGAACGGTGTTATCGGTAATAATTATGATATCGAAAAATAAAACCTTGTGATTATTTGAATTTCAAGGCACTGGAGGGTTTTGTTACTCTCTAGAAGAATGACATGGATTAAATAGTCACTTCACGTCACTGTCACATTACTGTGACAGTTGACTAAATTAGTAACGTACATAACGGCGTTTAAGGTCTTTAAACCTTGGCTATTAAATATCTAAAGAAAATGACATGGTGTAGACTGCACAGGTATTGAAATAAACGTGCTTAATATTTTCATAAGGTGCACCAGATACTTAATATATTGCCAAATACCTTCGGTTTCTTTTGCCTCTCCACTGATATCAATACTAAATACCAATAGGTACTTGTACTTTCAATCAAAAAATTAACAAATTTTTGTATGGTTCTAATGTAAAATTTTAGGGTGCACCAGATACCTAATATATTGTCAAATTCCTTAGGTTACTTTTGGTTCTCAAGTGATATCAGTACTACTAAATACCAATAGGTACTGGTACCTGCAATCAATAAATCAACAATTTTTGTATGATTCTAATATAAACTTGTAAAAACAAAGAAACAAATAACTGCCTAAAATTTAATTTGGTCAAATGATCGTCGAAATGAAGACCACGTAATTGAAAATAATAATTAAATAGCACGAGGCTCTCTTACTCTCAAAAGCGAAACCCAAGTATTCCTGATATTGTAATGTTAAATAAGGTATAAATTCGCTTAAGTACATGTTAATTGTACCATTGTTAAATATCCAGATATATGCTACCGGAATAATAATTTAAGATACCTATTAACTAGCCATGGCGTTTCACATCACATACATTACGTTTTGTTAAAGGCAGTAACAATTAGGAAGCTATTATAATAATAATTACTTGATTGCCCTTGGATTGCAATAATAATCATCGACCGTTGAGACTTATCGATTGTAATCGTCGCACGGTCTTTAAAAAAATTGAATTTCACGTCGCCAACGTCCCAATCCATAAATTTCTCCTCCTCGTCCAGCGGCTCTCCCTATTTTCGAAAGAGTCACCCAAGCTATTTTACATCAATTTCCTGCCTAAAAACTTTCCTATCCCGCGTAATATATGGCCATAGTCCTGGCGGCCTTTAGGGATATAGACAGCGAAAGAGAAAGAAAGAGATAGATAAAGTGAGGAAGGAGGAAAGGACTCCTTTTCCAAACCCCTTATAAAGTGACCATCTGGCTACGGCACCTTCTTTCTTGATATACGACTCTAGCAGGTTATATATTCCATAAAACATATATCGAATAGATGAGGCACATGTTAGTGAACGCCAGTTATTCTGAGGATATAAATTTTGTGTGCTGTCCCTTCGAAAGGACACGTCCAAGTACACGGTGTAATGACGCTGTTTTACCCCTCATCATCATCCGCTTTTTTACCCCCTGCTTTAAATTTTTCATATCCTCTAATGTCATAAACTTGGAGGAGTTTTAAAGAGATACCTGTTATTCTCCTGTGACGTAAAACATTTTCTGCCTTCTTTTTAATTTGAAATGCCACTCAGCAACTATAAAATAGGCTTAGTTACTTATTAGGTTCAATTAATTAGGAAGATTATTTTTTTAAAACGCCCTCAAGGATCTTTAATATCGGCGTAATTCCCACCCCAGTTATAACTAACCCTTAACCACCACCCATCGGGACCATCGGGTCACCGACTCCTGCACATATTAAACGTCATCCGATATTTCTCCCATTATTAAATTCGATAAATAACCTATCATAAACGTCATTCTGCGAATGCGTGGACATAAATTCCGCCCATGGTAGTCCCTATACTTGTTCTATAATTAAAAAGGGCAAGCCCTTCGCAACAACTGTCCTTTTCTCCACAACACATGAACTATTCACAATTCGCTAATAATCGATGGTAAAACTCTTGCATTACTTTAGACTGTTAATTTGGCAGGATTTTTTCATCGAGTAGGTACACTCGGGGGAAGTATTTATTTAATTAGCCCCGATTGTCTCAAGCGTTACTTTATTAAGTGAGACGTTAAATAAATATACTTGAAGTAATATATTATTTTTGAGAAAGCATTTTTTGGTGACGAATGATGCTGCGAAACAAAAATTTTGGTTAAGTACTTTATTGTATGTTTTAATGCTAATTCGTTCATCCGTCACTTTTATCGGACAAGGGAACAGGGGGACATCATAAAGGACGACGACGTAAAACGTTTTAAGGGCGATTTCATAAAAATCCAATCGAAAATGTTCTTCAAAAGGACCGGAGCAGAAGAAGGGGGTTCGGAGTAAAACAGTCAATCTTTATCGAATTCTCACGTCTGGTGTGCTCCATTTGTCCCTTCCATTTTGGAATTGCCCTCATAGAAAGGTCTGGCTCTCGCTTTTCGGGGACTTTCTCTCATTTAAATTGAATTATTCTCGAGTTGAAAGGTCCCAATCTAGTGACCTAATACACTTTTCGGACAGAACAAGTGCACTTTTGTTTTTAACGACTTTTCGATGTTCCCCACTCTGTTCGAGGTGTACTCGAACGATCACTTCAAGCAAATACTTTTAACGGGAACTTGAACAAAAACATAAACATTCATTTTTTTTATTAAATAAAAAAATCCATCGGAGAAAGATTCGGCTTTTGTATATTGAAAAAGCACGAAATTATGCCTAACTGTATCGCACCATTTTGTCGATGGGTTTTTAATGATATTGTGAAAAAAATACAATACGCGATTTTTAGCTTGTGACGTCATGTACTTAATTTTTTAACCGTCACGCTGCTCGCCAGATAGGAACCAACGTGGATTGTGAACTGAATGGATTGTCAATACTTTACACAAATTAAATCAACATTACATTTCATTGTAAGTAAAACACTAAATAAAATAATGAAACAATAAACTACCTAGATTTTCTAAATCAAGAGTACACCCACCAGGAAATATATTTGGTCGCGTGGTACCTGTATGCCCCAATCGAGTTAATAATATAGTGATCGACTGACATGGCAAGTTTCGTTTGTTTATTTGGTCTGGACATTGACAACGTAATTCTGAAGAACAAACTGCGGTAGTAGCTATTTGCGAAAAATTCGAGGCGAAATATATGGGAAGTACCTTATTATTAGCATGATTTAGTATTCATTCGTGACGTTTGTGCAGAGATATTTCAGTACATACACTGCCAAATTATAAAAATCTTGCAACACGTTGCCATAAAGACATTAGCAACTATAAAGAAATATTAGGAATGCGTTTAACAGGTTAGAAGTTTGTTGTCCCAACAATATGTTAGTGATTGTATTCTGATCTATGGATCAAACCGCGTGAGAGTTTTGAGAAATTTTGAATAGAACACGTTATTTGAAAATAACATTTCAACATATTAATTCGTCACCCACAAATTTAAAAAATAAACTTAATTTTAATTACTAATTAAAAATACTAATCATAATTAATATGTGACAATAATACTGTAACTTAATACGTGTGGTAACGCCGATGTTGAATAATTTCTCAGTCCGCCATAATATCGAACATTCTCTAATATGGCGAATGTATAATTTTTAATAATTTTATGAATTCACTAAATTCGGACATTAGTTAAAACTTCCATGGCCGTTACGCGTTAACAACACATTTTAAATCACAAACTTTCGAATCTGCCCTAACCTAGAAACTGTCTCTCTCATGAATAAAAAAGAGGTCACTCAAACGTTGACGGCTCAACCACTTGAAGGGTCCATTTTACATCCGATAAATCCCAAATAAGGTCCTGACGCCCTTTTAGCGCCGCAAAAGAATGTAAATTAGGGCTAGGAAAAAGGAATTTAAACTATTTTCTCTCGAGAATTCAAACACTTACTTTTCCCCCTGTCCCGGAGGGTCGACACGCGAACAGGTAAGGAGGTCGAGCCCATTTGAATTTCACCCTTTCACCGCTTTTCATTAGATCATTATCGTACGCAGGTACGGTATGAATGTTTAGCAAGTGTTTATTTAAAAAAGGGATGACTTAAGGGGTGACGGAAGAGGTTTTTTATGGGTGGAAGGGGTGACGGTGTGTCGGGTCAAGTGGATCGTAAACGTCGAGAGGATACTTTAATCAACTGTGCATTCAATTTTTTAAGGCCATAACGGTTCCCCCGTTAATTTTTTGATCCACCGTAAACTTTCGGCCTGACGATAATCATTTTTACGGTCACAATTTAAATGTGTTAATCCAAGAACAAAGGAGAGGGTATGAAATTGATTATTTTAACATTAGTTTTCTTCTATCTGTTATTCCTTATCCAATTTCTAGGTCAGTTAACAAGTGCATTGCTGTTTTGTCAAAGTAACATCTATTTCAAGAAAATTGGAATTGTATTTGCTTAAAAAATGTTCCTTGCACTTTCAAAGAAAGCATTTGAAACAGAAGAAACAGGAAACTCCTCCAACCGTGAAGTTCGAACTTTTATTTTATTACATTTCACTGTAAAATACCAACGAATGGTATTACTTATCACCAAACAAATTATTTGTTTCGTTATATCTTATTCATCCTGTTTTAAATATGACAATCGTTTATCTTCAAATGATAATTATTTTTAATCTAAGAATGTTGCGTCATTTAGTAATTTTTACGAATATAAATGTAACGGCAAATTAAATAATCAACAGGTAAAATTCCATGGTGAGTCTTAAAATATCTCACTACACATCAACGAAAATGGCGTCAGCGCGTTTTCGCCGGTTAATTAATTATTATTATTTTCACTTACTTGGAGAGAGCCCCAGTCGTGCTTGCAGAGCAATTTTGGATTCCTCAGAGGACGGCAGCGAAGGGGGATGAATTGGTACTTCCTGCTTCCAAGTCATGTCTGCCTCATTCAACCATAATTTTCCTGAAATAAATAAAAGAGCAACGTTATAATCTTTATAATTGGTCCGCATCCAGTCTCCTTTCGATGAATAACGTACCTCAAGCCCCTTTTGGGCAATGGGTGGCTAATTGACCCAAATTCTGTGGTAGATTTCTTAAGAAAATTTACATACGCATGACCTAAAGTCAAATACCTTAACAGTTAAACCACAAAATAATTGTTCTAAGGAAAAATTCTCCTCATCACGGTAGCCAAAAGCTGCACATATCATTTCGGTAATTACATGTTACCAGTAAATTTTTTTTCGACTTTTTCTTTGTAAGGAGGTTTTTTTGACAGTTTTATATGTACACGTATTTATAACGAGTCGTGTATATATAAAATATCGTAATTATTTCTCACTTAAGGAGTTTAGAAATGTTAGTTGAATAAATTAAAGATTCTCACAACATATGTGAACTGCGTGCGTGACGTGTTCTTTTTTTGTCATAAGAAGAACTGTTACATAAATGTAAACGAACTACTGGTATTCAGACTTTGACGAATTAGAAGCCGGCATTAAAAAACATAAAAATTTTACTGTTTACTCGCCGTAGTGAAAACACGATTTAGTTGTAATTACTGCAAATAATTAATTTAACAACGTAACAGTTACATTTAGTGTATGTTTAGCGAATAATTGCTGAGTTATGAAAGTTATTATAATATGTAGCCACCGTATCCGTCAAGAGTTAAATGAGGAATTATAAAAAGTGAGGCGTGCAACGAAAAACAGTTGTACATAAAAAATGACACGTTCATCAAACGCCATTTTTTAAACCACGTAACACGGAAACGTGGTCCAACGGCAGACTCGTTTTCTAATCGAACTAGGCTCGATTTGACAACGTCTGATGATCGTCAATCAGATCGTCAATCTAGGCCCACAAATTAGGGTGGTATCACAATGTTTTGGGGAGGTGTTATGTGCAACCAGAGAACGCCACTAATTTCTATTCTGGGGACAGTGACTGGCGAAATTTACATTGAATCAATTTCGGATCCAGTTGTTAACTTTTTATGTGTGGACGACAGTGTCATTTCTCACAGGGACGGAATTGTTCTCAAATACTCCGAGTGTATACTGACTTGCGAAACCCAAGTGAGAACGTATATACCTACGGGATATGTCGAGGGTTAAAAACAGAAAGGGATTTTATGTAGTATGTGTACCAATAATGAAATTTGGTCGTGTCGTGTAAAGTTCTTTATGGGTTGGACCGAGTTAACAGTTCTAAAAAGTTATATTTATTCGCAATAATCTCAATGTTTTTTAATAGGAGCTATTGCATTAAAATGAATAGTGGAAATATAAATGAAAAGTAAAATTATTACCATAATTTCATTCCATAAAATGTTTCGCAATAGCCGCGGGATGTTTGAATATAAACCTTAGTTTATTTTAAGATGTAAGTTATGTTTGCTCAATTCTTCATGTTCTCCAGACTATTCCTGTGCTACATTACGTAAGTATGAACTGTTATACCGTTGTAAAAGTTTTGAATCTAACTTCTGTTTCGCTCAGACACAATAACCGTGGTAATGAGTTGTAACAACTTGAAATATGTCGTCTCGATGAATACAATATAAAATAACATACATCATATAACTTTATTTCTTTTGTAAGAAAGGTGGACCTTACTTACAATATTGAAAAATGGGTTTGTACCTACCATAAAATAGACAAATATATAAATATAAAAGGTAGCTCACGAGGTTTTGGTTTGAAGTAGGTACGATTTGAAGAATGTGCGATTTTAAAAAATGACAAGCCTTCTCCGATTCTAGAATTAAGTAACTTTAACTTCATTGTGCCAGAAAGTGTCGTTAAAACAGAGGGACAAAGTATAAAAATCATTACAGTTGATGTTCGGCTTTATTAATGTAATACTCAAATCACGTGATGCATGTTTTCCGAATCATTTCAAGCGTAAAATTCTGGTACGCCGCTCTGATTTCATTTCGTAAATCGCTTATATCTCTAGGGTGTGTAGAATAAACTAAACCTTTTAAATATTCCCAGAGAAAGAAACCCAAAGGTGGATCGAGGAGGCTAATGTATTATACCATTTCGTCTAATCCATTTTTCATTGAAAGCATCATCAAGATATGTACTAACTTGCTACCGCCGCATTCTCTCTCTCTCTCTGTCTCTCACTCTCTCTCTCTCGTTTAATTATAAGAGAATGTATTTAGGTAAATCGGAAAGTATATTCTGAAGTGTATATAAATATGTCATTATTCAATGTATACAACACGCAGCGTATGGAAAAACTGAAAGGTCCAACTAGTACTAGTAGCGACAGATAAGCCTGCTGGTGTACAAGTGTACAGCCGCTGGTGGACTTCATTATGACGAGAGCCGCAATGGAATCCTCTTTTCTTTCAAATCATCAAGGATTTTCAGTGCTAGATCGTAATCTACAAAAGCAAAACCCTTTATAGTAGGAGAAACTTTTCTGGTGTCAGGAAAAACGACCGATCTGCACAAGTTTCGAATGCTACTCATATGCGAGAACAACACCTACTATTAACAAAAAAAAGTTTCTGCCACCCCAAATCGGTGCCATTATGTTAATAAACAATAGTGAATATTGCAAAATAGGGGAGTAATTTGACCGATCTGCATAAACCCCAAAATTTGAATACTGCTTCTTTTCATCAAAAGAAGGCACTCCGAACTGTTCTGCCATGTCTGACTGGTCGGAAAATCGTTCTGCCTGGGGTTTTTCCACGGAAAAATCTGCAAAAAATCCAATCTGCAAAAGTTCCAAAACGGTAAACATGAATTTATAATGTTAAACAAAGTCCTATAATACCATTCTGCCACCTGGAGATAGTTTGAAAACTGTTCTGCCAAGCCATTTTCCGAGAGGAAAATCTGGAAAATTCAACCAATGTGCACAAGCTCCAAACTTTACACACGACATCGTTATGACACAGAAACCTTATGCGAACTATTCTGCCAATCCATTTTGGTCGGAAAAATGTTCTGCCAAGTAATTTTCCAGTAAAAAAAATCTTGAAAATTCGACCAATTCGCACAAGCTTCAAATTTTCCACACGACTGTGTAATTACACAGGAAGCTTATGCGAACTAATCTGCCAGCTTGAAACGGTGCGAAAATTGTTCTGCCAAGCTTTCAAAGTAATCCATAAAATGAGTAGAATAATCGAGCAAAATCCACACTATATATAAAACCGGGCAACTTATAGTTGGTTTACGGTGAACTATACCTCGTGGATACGGTTTTCGAGAGGAAATTCTCCCCATCCTCTATATCAGAGGTTCCCAAACTTTTTTCTCATTTACCACTTTCAAAATTTAGCTGGTTCCGATGGATCCCCTGCAGTTACATTTCTACCATATTCCCAAAACTCGACAAAAAATTTTAAGATTAATAAATTCTGCTCTGAGTGGATGTCAAAAAAGTAAAGTTGGTCCATCCAACTTTACTTATTTGACGTCTACTCATAGCACAAGGAACCAATCAATTCTCACTTATTTATTATATAAAACTCCCCATTCGGAGCGGTAAAAATAAAAAGGAAAATAGTACATTTTTCTGTGTTGCATTTATACAAATATGTAATTATTATTGTCATCATATCACATTGTAATATGATAACAGTCGTAATAGAATTAAAATTAAACATTACGTAACGTTACCTCTACAGTGACAATCACAAAATAGTCTCAACACGTTGTACTGAATATGGAATAAATAATATGATAAATAAAAAAAGGAAAGAATAAATGTAAAGAAATATCTTTAATAATAACCAAATAAATACTATTAACTTTTTTTTGCATAATTTTTTTTCGTCAATTCTCTTCGTTGGAAGCCATAACACATCGCCAAATTAAACATTTCAAGCACAATTTGATAGAATTAATGTAACATAAAGGGATTAGGTATTAGTATCATGATATTACTCGAATTACTTAGAATTTCTCTAAATAAATTTGACTGATACCACGTTCTGATTGAATTTTAACGAAAAAAGTAGAGGGATGAATCTCTTCAAATTGACCAAAAAATGCGGGGAAATTACCAAATTAACTTACAAGTTCGAGGTAAATTTTAAGAATTTCGTGGTTTTCTATCCAACACTTGCTTGGCAGAACATTTTTCGCACCGTTTCAAGCTGGCAGAATAGTTCGCATAAGCTTCCTGTGTAATTTCGAAGCCGTGTGCAAAATTTGAAGCTTGTGCGAATTGGTCGAATTTTCAAGATTTATTTACTGGAAAATTACTTGGCAGAACACTTTGGCGACCAATAAGGGTTGGCAGAATAGTTTGCATAAGGTTTCTGTGTCATCACGATGTCATGTGTATAGTTTGGAGCTTGTGCACATTGGTTGAATTTTCCAGTTTTTCCTCTCGGGAAACGGCTTGGCAGAACATTTTTCGCACCATTTTAGTCTGGCAAAATGGTATTCGAGGACTTGATTCAACATGACAAACTCGGATTTACCATTTTGGAAGCTGTGCAGATTGGTCAAAATTTTGTCTCCATTTTTTCGTCGAAAAAACCTAGGCAGAAAAAATTTACGACTAGTCAGACTTGGCAGAATAGCTCTGTGTGCCTTGTTTTGGTGAAAAGAAGCAGAATGCGCATTTTGGGGTTTGTGCAGATTGGTCAAAATTCTTCCGTTTTTTACAACCGTTTTTCTTAAATAGCAATAAATATTCACCGGCCTGAGGTGGCAGAAACGCAATTTCGTTAATAAAGTGGCATATTCCATATGTGAATGAAGTTAAAAACTTGTGCAGATCGGTCGACTTTTCTGACATCAGCTCTCCTACTATTAAGTTACAGGTAAACAAATAAGTTTTCCATCATACCATTTTCTCTGTAAATCTGTTCATATATGTCGTCCTTTACGTATGATGTATGTTTTATTATTTTCGTCCATCAATGTAATTTGCTCCATTTTCCAAAAATGAACTGTACACAAATCGATATAACCTTAAAAAATTAAGGTCTCGACGAAATGGTCCATATCAGTATAATTTTTATGCAATAAATTCAAGTTTTCATGAGCTCTCGATATTCCCTAAATGGATCCACCACCTTCCTTCAAATTTAAGGTGATGCAACATGAGTGCAATGCTAAGGTGACCGATACCGAAACACACGGCTTGCGTCCATTCCGAGCTAGTAAACTTTCTCTCCTTTCGAGTCTCCTCTCATTATTCCAAGACAAGGAATGAGGGTGTAGAGCGCTAACTAGGGTCACACTAATCAATATCCCGCCCTTTCCTCCCCCCCGGCCGCCCTCCCGGAAACTCGCAGCTTCAATTCACCGGCGGGGCGATAGTATTTCTCAGGGTCTATAACCTTTGCACTCTCAGCTGGGTGCGTAGGACGTTTTCGGGGGTAATCTGGAGAACTTTGGAGACACGAAGGGAGACGGGCGTCGCGTTAATCGGGGCCGGATTAATATTTCGGACGGCCCCCGTAAGATGATGGGCATCTGTCCGTCTCCCCCAAGTCTCCCCCAAGAGGAGAAACGTGCGTCTGCCCGCTCGAGCGTGAACTGTAAACACACCGCTTCCATGCGGGGGAATTTTTACTCCTTGTCCTCCTGATTTGTGTCCGACAGTGGAGAATGTAATGCAAAGAAAGGACGCCGCAATTTACTTAAAGCCAGAGAGAGTGAGAGAGGGCAAAGGAGAAAGAGAGAGGGCCCCTCTGAATCAAATTGCGAATCTTCAAAAGGAACGTTCGAAAATGTCCACACAACCACCATCGCTGCCGCCGTCCCACCCCCATCGCTTCAAACGTTTTATTTCCGGTCAAAGCGGCGGGGGGAATCCGAAAGGAAAGGAGGGCACGGCCAAAGGAGAGTGAACTCCTTAAATATTTATTAAACACGAAAAAATGATTAATGCTAATTAGTTTCCGGATCCAGGAAATACGTTCAAAGAACATGACAGACTCTTTCAAATTCAATTTAAGGACACACTATCTTCATATCGCCGTATCTCTCGTGCATAATACTTATAGACATGCTGCTGAAAAAGTGTCGCAAACCTAGAGGAAGGATATTATAGACCGGAACATGGGTCCACAAATGGACGCTTTCGGAGATAAAAATTATTTTGCGTTTAAAGCACCACTGTTGAACAATGCCGATTTAATTTATGGACAAATAACACAGTCAAAAGTCAAAGTGTCCTTCCATCTCAGAGCAGTCACATGCCTGGAATGAAGCACCATCACAAAGACGTAGATAGCGCTTTTCGACCATACATGAAACGCACGTTAGAGTAAACAGGTAAAACGAGAATAAACGAAGTACTGACTGTCAGGTACAAACTGTATGTAAACCTACATATGTTGATTACGACTAAATACCTCAACGTTACCAAAAGCAATAATCAATCTCTTCAAAACCTTGTTTGAGTTTACTACGTCTTTTTTACAAATTCAGGCCATACTCGCTTCAAAATTTGCCACACCTTTTTTAGCATCAAATTTGCCACGACGACTGATCAAATCATCAACTTCAGACAAGTTGCATACTATATTAGAACATTAGGTAACTTTTTGCTATTGCATCATGAACTGGTAAGGACCCCTTTCACTGTTGATATCTAAAAGAAACTAAATTTTAATCACACACCGTAAGCAGTTCCTCGCAAATGTGTTATTAGCTCATTTTCAACATTAAACTCGTGCACCTAACAATGTTCGTAGTTACATTTTAATGTTTTTCCGGTACGTTGCTACAGTTATAAATTATCTTATACAGCACTTGCAGTTGTAACGGGCACCATTATTAACATTAAAATTAGTATTTCTCGCATTCTATATGAATTTCATTACTTTGGCATGAACTGTTTTAAAGATTGTATCTGATTTTGATAACCGTAAAATTCGAAAAGTATTCTTTCAAATAATCATATTACACTGTAAAAAGCCGGCTTGATTGAACCATGCTAAGGCAGTGAGTGAAAACTTAGAAGTTTTGAGTAAATAATGGAGTATGTACTATTTTCCCCCATTTATTGCAAAATTTTATGACCAATGCTTATCTTCACTCAAATACAGTGTACTAGCCGTTACGATGACTAAAACGCTGGTACTCGACTGAAATGGATTATGCTTGTAGTACTTGTACCTACCATTTTAGAGTGATTCGAGCCATAATAAATTTTACCTTTACGAGGGATGGGAATGAAGCTCTACTCTCATTTCTCTCGTCTGTTATAATAAGCCATTTCACGTGCGTTCCACCAGTTCGCTATAATAAGCAAATCGGGAAAATTATATTTAAACTAGAATTAAATAATGTGATCCAGTGGTGCAAATCGCACGAAACTAATATGAATATGCAAGTACAGTTAGCTCAATACCAAATGGTAAAGTGGTGCCACTTTATTGTAGTTGGGATGATAGCCGGATTGGGAGAAAGATCAAGAGGTTGTGTGCACACACAATTTGTTTACAATATGCACAGTTTTGAAATTCACAGAACTATTTTAAGAGTTAAAACTGGTGCGCCTGGATTTCTTAATGTACAAAGAACCCCCTTGAAATTCATGACTGATAATGATACATCAAAATATTTAATATTGCAGAATTATACATATTTTGTTAATTTTATTTTGAGTAACAAAATAATCCTTTCCGGTATATGTATTTATCTACCTCCTCTCTTTTATAAAAGCAAACTCAATTGCAGTAGTTTTAACTCGAATGAATTAAAATGGATTAAAATTACTCAGTTTAGAAGGTACTGTAACTCCCCATTATGTCGCTTTGTACTCAAAGTAGTATTAAATTCACTCTGAAATGTGTACCTACCACAGCACTCGTTATTTGGCGAAAATACTCAAAATTTTGTCAAATATAGTCTATATGTCATTGATATAGAGGGCATAGAAGCAATAACAGGAGTTAAATTACTATATTCTTGTCGTTACAGATAATAATAATTCGGTAAAACTAACTCATTATCGGTGTTACGTTTTCACTACCAAAATCGAAGGTCTACTCATTTCGATTGAGTGAACAGTTCATTCCGTTATGGCAGGACCCAAAATAAGACATAATTAAGTGGGATTTGAGTGAAATTTCACTCTTTTTTTAGATGTACTGTAAGCTTTTTCAAACATTGTAAGTTTATTCCAATTAATTGATTCCATTCGATTACCTAAAGTGAACAAGTTTACTATAAACACTTCATGTTGTAAACACTTTTTGTATAAAAATTTGCGCAGGAGAAAAATCTATATTGTCAATGTTTGAAAAAGATTCAAATCTGATTGTTATGACGGTAGCAACGCGGTAATTAGGTGGGTATTAAAATTTTAATGGCGGCGCTCTTTCGATAACAGTCGTAAAATGCCATTTAAATATCAGATAAAATTTAGACAAAATTTACTCTTTCTGCAATGGCTGAAGTCATTACTTGACTCGTTCCGCTAGGCATGTTTATGGCTTATTTCTGTAATTGTACTGTATTAGAAGAGTTACTATGTAAAACAAAAGTCCACCTAGCTCCCAATTAAACATATCGTGTTTAGCTCGCATCGAATCCTCAACAATCCATAATTCCAATAAAAGTCCCAGTCTAGGAAACTTAGCTTTTATTACAATAAATATGTTAAAACCGACGATTCTCGATAAATCTGTACTTTGTCTCTTTTATTAATTCAAACCAAGATTTTACTGATAAATCAGATAATACATTTCTTGGAGGAAACCATCGAGCATTCGAAATTCGCAAATCACGTAGTTCGTTAAATATTCATGGTAGAAAGAAACTTCAATTAAACCTAAATTACATTAACCTTCATAATTTTGATGGATTGTTCGTTTAACGTTGGGGGCAATATTGCTAAAATTATAAGTAAGTGAGCACGTTTAGCTGAAAATTGGATCCTATATTGACCAGTTTTGTGAAATTATCGACGGATAAATTGAAGTACTTTCCAATCGTTGGAAATCGTTATACAATTACTGCAAAATGATTTTAATATTCTTAGGCTCAATTCATCGGTATATAAATGCAGTGCTTAGTATATTTTGTGAATATGAATAATTGAAACGTACTAATACTATACTATCTATTGCTATTAATATTGTCCCAAGCACTTGTGAACTGTATAGATCAATGTATTAGAGCGATGTGAGAAATTGTCTCTAATTACCATGGAAAATTTTTGTGACATTCTAAATTATTGAACGAATTATTAGTAATTTAACTATTTTAATTCTAATGTCATTACTTCTACTTCTTCCCCTACATCTTATTGTCTTCTAGATTGATTTTACACCTATTACCTATTACGCTGGCTACATTAACGTATTGGAGCCGTTAATTTAACTTATTGGAACAGCTGAGTTAACGTATTAAAAAGGTTACCATAGTTAAATTAGCCTATTAAGACGGTTACATGAACTTATTATGACTGTTAAATCAACTTATTAATAGAGTCAAGTAAAAAGATTACATTAACTGATTAGCAATTTAATGAGACCTGGCAGGATGGTTCAATTTAACTAATCAGGCAGTTGAGCCAACTTACTAAGGCGATTGGTGTTTAACCTTCTTGAAATGGTTAATCTAACTTATTAATAGGTAGGTTACATTTTAACTGCTTTCTACGTTAAGATAAACCGATATTTCGGTTGAAACGACTGATTAGTTTTCTTGGTGTAGTACGGTTGGTTCTTCAACCGTCTCCACGACACTACTCTATCCTAAAATGTACAGGCTCAGGTTTTTTGAAAGATAGCATCCGTGTTTAATAATTTGTTAACGGTATATTAAAGAATTGACGGGGTAAATGTTTAAATTAGCGCAAAATCGCCATATTGTACAGGTTTGAATTCTGAATAGACCATTTAGGTTATACTAAACAACTGTTAAAATTCAGCCGTTCGCAGAGCAACAAAGTTATCATCTGGAATGGTTTCTGGCATAATGATGTTTGAAGGGTTGACACAAGCTCACATTTTGAAACCCCGCAAAACAATTGAACAGACAATTAAATAGGTTTAGGTCTGTTGGATGATTTAATGGGGTTGTTTGTTTCTGTGCGACAGTAAAAATTTTCAGACGGGGCGTCGCGGCGTTCGTCGTCGCGTCGCCCCTCCAGGACGTCCGCCACCACCCCAACTACCAAAACACCAGCACGTCGAGAAGGAAGAGAGGAGCCCACCTCCAAAAGGGGGATGATTTGCATGCGCGCGAGGCTGAACCCTTTCCACCTCTCGCCGTTTTTGATCGTATGCAGATACGGCGACGGCATAAAGGGGTGGTCCTGTAGGGCGCAAGCGTATCCCGCCCATATCTCTATCGATATTATGTAAAAAGGGGAACGCAAGCGCAACTTCGCGCTTTTTACATGTACATTTTTATCAGCGTTATCCTTTTTCGCACTTTCCAGCTTCTGGAAGGGCATTCCGGGATAAAGGAGGCCGGGAGGGTGGGGGCGGGAGAGAGTTCGCGCTGCAGAACGTCCTGGAATGTCCCGAAAGGCGTGTGCATGCATAAAAATACCTCGGATTTGATTTCGGGAGGCAAATAGGAAAATAGCGCAGATGCTGCGTTTTCGGGGGGTTTCCTTACTTTCTTGCAAACCTTAAAACCTCGGGGACTACATGCAAACCTAAAATATTTTAGGGTTCGACAGTAGAAGTAAAAACCAATCGAAAAATCTTGTTCGACGCAGTTTCTAAAATGATTCGACTCAGAATATTAAAGTTTCCTTAATCACAAAAGTGATGGCCATTAACGCATCAATATTGCTGCCATTATGAAATGACCGATTGCTTATCGTGGTATGTAAATGTAAAAATTTTTATCTTTCCGAAAGTGATTTAGTTGAGCACTGTTTGATGATAACATCATATTCCACACTAATTCAGAAATGCCAAACATGCATCAGATTACTTCAACTTGTCGTGTGCTTCCATTAAGATGGAGCACTACCATATTTTGCGATGAATGTGAAAGACAATTATGATGGTGTGCAAGTGAGGTTCTGTTTCTAGCCCGCAAGATCTGACTTAAACACTTTTTCAACGTTGTCTCCTTGAGGGCATTTTCTACTTGGTAAATCAATAGGTAATAGGAAGAAGACCTGCCATGAGAAGTACTGCAATGAATAAGACTAACCTAACTAACTAATTTGCTTTTATCCTCCAAATATTTAACACTTGCTTTGTAACACCCTGTTGTAACAAGTGGTCACCAAAGACAACCACTATAGAAAGATGAAAAATCGTGTAAGACTTGTTATTGATGTTGATGTTGACCACTCTGGAAGTAGTAGTATAAAGGAATGTAGTGAAAATCAGCCAATAACAGGATTTTATCAAGAACAAAATGTAAGATGAGGGAATGTATTGATTTTGGGCGATTTATAAATGCATACATATAGTACAAATAATATTCTAATTATATCCAATGAAAAGGTTAAAATCGATGAAAGATTAGGAAATCCTATTTCAGAAGCAGTCACATTTATAACAAAGGTATCGAAGAAATAAGGAATAATAGAGTTAAAGGTACGTCAACCATGTTAAATTACATTTATGTGTTGTACAAACGTTATCTCGATCTTAATCGTTATATCCAATCTAACGAATCTCGATACCAAACTAATCGTATTGTTTGGCGAATTCGTTGGAAAGTAATTTGCAAAATGGTGATAAACAAACTTGCAAGTTGCATTTTGAAAAAGAAGCTTCTAGATCGATACCTAATTTAATATGGGAAATCTACCTGATATTATTATTAGGAGCAAAATGTCTGTTTGTATGATTCAATGTGCAGGAAATTGGCCCTCTACCTCCAACTCAAATTATCGAGTTACCCGTAATATGTTAAGGCGAAATCCACTTTATTCAGCTTCTTGTTTTTCAAGAGCACTTCCGCGTAAAATTTGCGAGCACGGGGTGCTCCTCTAACCCTTGTCACTTTTTCAGCACGTGTTTGGCCAACACTCGGGGATAGGACCGTCAGCGGCACAACTACCCCCTTGCACAATAATTGTCAAACCGGAAATTCTACAAAAAAAAAGAAGACAAATAAAGGAAAAGCCAAGATCGAATTTCGAGAAAACGTGCGTTGTCAATGGTTACCTGCTAGTTTTTCGACAAGGGTTGAATTGCCGGGGTTAATTTCGTAAATAGTAGGGTTGCGCCGAGTAAGGAACACCATTGCATGTATCGTAGAAATACCTCGATTAATGTTATGTGCAACGGATGGAGCGAAAAATGTTTTAACATTCCTTACAAACATTACGTGCTAACGTATCCATACATACGTAACCGATGTATTAATTGATTTAAATCGAGAACAAACGATGCAACGCAGAGAAACGTTATTCGTCAGATATCTGCATTTTTATCTCACAAAAGGTCGAAGAACAATAGAAACATGCATTTTTACACTCAACCGAATAAAAAAGTAACAATAAAATTACTGGAGATTGAAAAACAGTAAATTTACGATAGATAAAAGTGGTGCAGGTACGTTCAGTCCGTCAACGTCAATCTTGCCTATTTTCTCTGCTAATTACAATGATGAGTGTGCCAAATACGATTTGCAAGTAAGTGCTCGACTTTTGAATAGTTCCCTTGTTTAACGGGAAATCATTCCTTTAAAAGACAATCTGCTGCTTATGGGAAAAAGTGACCTTCGCCTTCACGATAAATTAGTCGCTGCTCCTACACTTCAAAACGGTAGTTCTACGGAAGATAGTTGACACATTTTCACAAAAGTAGAAGAAACACATCGTGAAAGGACAGATTAGAAGTGGTTAATTTAAGTGGCCGACATAAATACTATGCACTTGTGATACTTTGTCAAAGATCTACAATTTCCGAGATTAAATTTCACCAATAAGAGTGCAGTAGGTATATAGAAACATATATGTGTTTGCAATGAAGCGCAGATTTAAACCAGACTCGAAAAATCCTGAAACCAGCATCGATAACGATGGTACCTTCTCCTACTTAATCGTCTGGTAGCACTCGAAGACATAATTTATTACAAGACTGTAGACTGACTGTAGGTGGTTTATTTCAAAAATGGCGACAGGCTCATTTGTCCGGACAATCATAACGGAAAGTGTAGCAATTAGCACGGGTAATTAATTTTTCGTCACTTTCGCCCCCATTCGATCACAACTGCTTCTGGTATTTACCAGATTTACTCTTTCGATATTAGACTAACCGCCCGACCATTAAAAAACCGCATTACCATCACAATCGCTCAAAATACCAACCGTTTCGAATCGTAATGCCTTCTAGGAAGCCATTGTGAATTTTTTTTTATCGAAAGGGATCGTTAGAAAAATCAACCATTGAAAATGTTTTTATTTACAGACGTGTGCTGAGCTCGTGTTGCAATTTCAAACATACGGTCTTGTTTGTCCCGCAACCCCTTCCTTTTAAAATGGTGGAAAGGGTTGTACGGCAGACGTTTTTTAAAATTCAATTGGGGGGTTGGTTGTGCTGGAACTGAATTGGTTTGCATAAAATGAATTCGAAAGGGGATTGGCGGATGCTCTTTTTAGGGTAGCAACAATTATTTGTTTAAATGTTTTAAAGGAATAAATGGCTAGTGGTGCGTGAAAAATTATTAGATGAGGGGGTTAATGCCGTTTTCGTCCTTAAGATACGAAATAAGAATTATTAGTGTCTCTCCTAGACGGAACTCGTAAATTTCCGCAGTTTAGCACAATTTCAATATAGGAAGGCTAATAAAAAATAAATTACCTAGACTAGACCTAGGGAAGGATTAGACATAAACCGAAGACATAAAACCGGCATGTAGTTTACTTACATAAATACCAATCGGGGTGGAAAACGCAAGGAAATAAAAAAATAACGTAATATTTATGAATAGAAACAAAGCATATGACACGGTTTCCATAAATACGCCATAGACGAAATGGGAAAAAATAAAACCCACACCAAGCATCAAAATTCAGTGCTTTGCGACAGACATAGAACAAAGAAAACAAATATAAGAATTCGCAAATCAATAATAGAGTATATGACCTATGGAGCAGAAACGGGATAAAAGAAATAAATCTGATAGCAACGCGGTAGAGACTGGATGGATATCGAGATAAGTTTTAAATGTATCTGTTTGGGACTGTCGAAAAAGTACGACGAAGCGAATTTGTATATTTCATTAATACAGTTTAATCTCACTGATTCACCGACTGGACCAAATTTTCCCCTGGAAAAGAATATCAATAGTATCAAGCGAATTCTCCACATTTTACATCGAATATAAAAAGTTTGGTATTTGACTGAGTAAAAGTAAAGCTAACTCGAATAGAAGCAATTTCAAATGGAAATAATAAAATGAGCGATAACTCATTTTTTAAATTCACGTCATTCCTATATCTCATTGAGATGTGTATTGCATCATTACCTACATAAATGAGGTGTGAATGTACAAATTAGATCTATTGATAACATAAATCTAATAAAATTCAACAAGTGGACAAATATAGATTATGGCTAAAAACTAAAAATGAAATTCGACCATATACAATAGATACTTGACTATGAGGAACCTGTTTCGGAATAATTGTAAGGTTTAGTACAGTTTTCCATTTTTAATGGTTTATACGACCCACAACAAAATAAACCAAAAGCAATTATTAGTCGATTGAATGAAACATGTTTTGCGATACAAAGGTTTTGTTTCTTTATTTTGAAGCATAATTGTTAAATATGTGGTTGCTTATTTCTGTGAAGTCGGAACAAAGTCTCTAATGGTTACAAAGGTTCGTGATTATTAAAACCATTAAATTACCGAACGTAGGTATAATAAAAGCGTTTATTAAAATATTAATTACGCCAGACGAGGCCCTGTCGAAAGGACCTCGACGAGTGCGTTCTCGTTCCCTTTCAAATAAAAAAGACGTTAAAAATATTGCCCTTACCCATTTTTTCTACCTCTAAGATGTTACATAATACATCAAAATCCTTTTCTTAATCCTGATGTATCAGATTCTGCGGCCCCGAAGATGTCCCGGACATCATCATGACAATAAAAAATATTATTTCAGACCGCTCCAAGAAAAGAATTCGCCGAAAGAAATGAAAATAAAAAAATACCTTTAAATCTTCGCTTTTAGCGGGTATATTTGTACAAAGCACAGCTGATGATGCAGTGCGTGCAAAATCCAGAAGGGGTGGGAGGGTTGGAGTTAGGGGATGCCACCCCAGGTAAAGAGAAACAGAGAAGCGTGGATGACAATGGGTACGCCGCGCCATCGTCAATGGGGTGAAGGGAAAAAATGGTGAATGGGCCCCAAAAGCATGCCGTCGGTGTGGCAGTCGTTCTGCGGATCTGGGCCTGTGCAGCCACAAACATAATTACTTAATGCGAAGTTCGTACTAATTCCAATGAAGAAACGGGAGATCAGCAGCAAAAGTTACGAGCACTTAAAGTTTCAGTTCGTCTGACCGGTAAAATCTAATCTATTAACTTATCAAACAATGTTTGCGTATATTTGTCATTGTGATTGTGACGGTGGAGACACTATTGGATTTTCGGTTAATGATTATAGCGAAATTTATTTAAAATAAAAGTTTCTGATTCAGCCAGGTCACTTTTGTGACACCCTGTACACAGCAGATGTCAGATGTACTGTCTCCATATTCATTATACTCCAAATAAACATTTTTACAAAGTTTCTAATCACGTATATTTTCTAATAGACCATAACTATTCATTTTCTTAAAAGTCCTTTCTAAATTATCGTATGTAAATATCACGCAGCAGATTATACATTCCTTCATTATTATGATTATTACAACGATTTCAAAAGCAGTGCTAAAGTAACACCATTGACATTTTAATTTAAGCAGTAATAATCAAGTCTCTTCCTATTCAACATTTATTAAAGAACGAGTCCTGTAACGTGAAGTAAATATAACATTAATATTAATAGGATACATTGTATTGTTTGGACCCGTATAGAGAGGCTGGAGTTAGTTCCCACGGCGAATATTTTATTTCGGCAGAAAACGCCAAAAACTTAAAATTCCACCCTTAGGGAGGCTCCACTCTCTCTCTTTCTCGCACCCCATTTTTTAGTGCGTAGGTAAAAAATACGTCGGTTTTTGAATACACATTACCCCTCTGTGACCCAAAAAACGATGCACTTTTTTTCAACCGACTTTCTCAAGGGTTTACCTAAAATTCTGGAAACAGCATGCGCAGCTTTCTAAAAAAGGAGCTTTTTTAACGGAAATCCGATACAATGGTATTGTCTGAAAGAGCAAGGGTAAAAAATTAGCAGTAAAGTGTCTTGACAGGGTCCTTACAGATTGTTATGGGGTAAAAAAATCGTTGCAAAGCTAGATTTAAATATCAAAAAAAAATACGAGGAGGAACCAACCGACGCTTGCGGGGCTTTCGTAACGATTTTTTTCTGCGCTTCTGTTAAAAAACTAGATGGTACAAGTGAAAAAAAAAACCGTTAAAGCAACGAATCTCAGTCGAAAGTGAAGGAAACTTTTTTAACGACTTTTACCCTCATTTTTTAGAAATGCTTTCAAGGCGCATGGTGAAGTAGCCATATCAAAACGGTTAGAAAGGAAAAAAACGTTACAGGGCAAATTTAGGATAGAAAGAGTGATACATCTTGCAGACAGACCAATGAGACACTAGCAGTCAGGCGAGAGGTTCACCTTTCACCAATAGGAAAGAAGGTTGCTAAAGACGGTTTAAAAAATTAAAAGGTGAGGTATATATGGGAAAGGGTATGTAAGTATTAATCAGTCATATCAAAACGGGTAGGAAAAATCGTTACTGGGAATAACGTCTTGCCGACCAATGAGACGCTAGTTATAAGGAGGGACACCAGTAGGGAAGATTGTTAACGAACTTCTAGAAGGTTTGAAAAAATAATAAGTTAGGAGGGTGTACCATGATTTTCTGATATAAAGGAATGGGTATGTGAGTTTTACGCACGTTGATCAAAACGGTTAGGAAAAAATCGTTTGGGATATAAAGTGTCTCTTACATTTTGTACACCAACAAGACACTTACACATGAGGTTCCTTTTATACAAATAAGGAAAGTTGATAACGAATTTCAAGGTTTCAGAGGTTACGTTGATGTAAAATAGGTGTTAAATATAAAGGAAAAAAGACACGAGTACAATTTAAGCAGGCAAAAACCGTTGAGAAAAACGTTACAAGCCAAATTTTGAATAAAAAGGATTTTATATTTTGTAAACCCACAAGACACTAGACGTGAGGTTTCGTACATTACAACGTACTTTTTTAATGTACTTTAGGAAAGTTAGATTGGTTTAATATGCACACATTAAACATCTTACATTGCGAAATAAAAGCAAAAATTGAATTTGTAGATAGGGCTAATAACAAATAGTGCATGTTAAATATATACATTTAAATTCATTAATTTTCTATTGATATCCATTCACTTTGTTGCATGTTAAATAGGAATATGTAAATTCATTCATTTGCTTTTGATAAACTACCGACGACGTTTCCGAATGAGATAATAAATACTAAAGCGTTTTTGGTTGTTAATATAATCTCTCATCGCAGCTAAAACTATTCGAAAACATGACTAAACATAATGAACTCCTATAGAGATAAAATATTTGAAAAAAATCTATTAACTAATGGCCGCCCCAAGGCCTTTCAGATAAGCACCCTCGCACTGCACCCTTCTTAACAAAACCATTTTAATAACAAATGTCCGGTTTTAAAAACAGGTAGTATAGAAAAATTTTCGTAATTTCCGATGATTGACATATTAAAAGAAGGCAAGTAGAAGAAGAAGCACAATGCCATTGTGAGAAATATGAAATATAATAAATCGATTTCTACTACCGCTACCTCTCGGTTTCCATCCATCACCGTGAAGTGGCAGGTTAATTTTTCGGGTTGTCTAAGGTTAATTTTCATTAATTAGATATTAGTATAGACGGAAACCGGTCCGATTTGTTTGCACTAACGGCTCCCTTATTATATTTTTTTCTCATTTTCATTAAGTTATTATAATTCGATTAGAAATTTAATACATCTGGACTCGAGAACGCGGTGGCATGAAAATTAATAAAACTACATAAAACCGTTTCAGATTGGATCGATAATTAAAACATTGTAGAAGAGAATTTTGATTAGTACGGCAAATTCTCACGAAAACGTTCATTGTATAGAAATAGTACAAATATAAATATAATCCACAAATCTAACTCGAAATTCACAGTTACTGAAAAACATAAAATTCAGTACAAATGTAAAAATAATAAGTGCTACTGTGACACTTTTCCCACTTGTTACACAAGTGCCTAAGTTGCGCTGCCAAGTAGGTATAGCTAGTGCTAATTAAAAACAAATTACACACCTCGATAAACCGATGCGTTATGAGAAATGAAAGAAGCTTAACATTAGTGCATTGATAATAGTAGATGGTTAGATGGACAGTTACTATAGACCATATAATTATTTCCATAGCGTTTGCCCTTTAAGTAAGATTAATTGGTTTATCAAGAAGCTTAAAACTAAGGAATTACTCACCATTTCCCACTTTTGCAGTTGATGTATAAATTGTAACGTCATTAAAAATGCATTCGTTTTTATGGAAGCATCTAATGACGGAATCATCTTAAATTCGTGACTCTTAGGGATGCAGCGTTCGTATTGTTATTTTTCACCAAACCGATAATTTTCTTTTACAAAGGTGTCTTTTAATAGGGTCCAAGGTTTCTCTTACCGTCTACGAACTTTTTGCTAATTGACACCAGCAACTAAAAATCAACGTTTGCGCTTTATCTGCCTTTTTTATCGACAATCATCCTTTGTGGCACCAGAGTCAGCTGCCCTAGGTATATACAACTTAATGCATTTTAAAATATGTGGCCTGCTCGGTAGAAACAGGTAAAAAGCTCCTTTTCTAAATGCGTTTCGCTACCGACGTTACGAAATTAATATCATTTTCATAAAATGGTGTTTTTTGAGGCCATTACGTTTGTTTTTGCTAAAGTTATTAAGGATTTTTATTTTTGAAAAAGAACAAATCAGCAGTCGACATAATAAAATATAATGGAATGCACCACTCTATCATTACGTGAATGAATTCAGAAGCGCCTCATACTTCTGAATTATTTAGTCACGGAGTTCAAAAAAGAGTTATTAACTCACGATAAATCATTCTTTCCTAATTAAATTGCTGTAAATTTTATTATATAAACGATTTGACGTAGCATCAGACACACTCTTTAAATCATAATACAATCGCATCGTGTACACAGTAGCCACACAAGTAATAGCCATACAAAGAGTAATCATAAATCTTTTTTATGCCGATTATAACAGCAAACGTACTTACGATATACCGCCTTACGCTTCGAAATATCTTCGAATTTATGCAATTTTCATCACTTTCGCCTCAGAATACGAATTATAATAGTTTGTTACTTTCATGTTAGTTTTTAACTGTTTGAACCTAACAGGGAATTTATTTGATGTATAAATTTTGGTATTTGAAGAGTCAAAATTACTTAGGTCAAGTTACTTAGGGTCCTAAAGCCTCAAACCAATTTGACTTAGGTTTTGGGTTAAGCTTTAATACAAGCTTCACTACTGTTTTAATAGCATTCAACACTTTTCTCAAAAAGGCAAATTTTAAAGCGGCATGCTTGCTTTAACAGTATATATGTGGTAGTTCTTTTGCTGCTGAAGCTTTTGAAACTTCTAAACCAATGAACTAAGGGTTTATAGTTTTGCTTCTGAGTTAAGTTATTTCCCGATTTAAACAGCCAACCAACTGAATCGGATTTATAAGTATCGGACAAAAGTAGTTGTAGATTAGCTGATTGGCTGTTTTAATCGGGGATAAACGTAGTCATTTCTGTGTTGGGGTAATGTAATATTTTTGGAACGAGTATTCACAACGTTTTAGAGTGAACTTGAGAATGTTAAATTGAACTTTGATGTGTCTTTCCGTCTAACATTGTGAACGTTTGTATAACTTTACGATTCTTTTGTTAGTTAAGACCCTCGAAATTCTAAACTATCAATCTACAGTCGTAAAAAAGTTCCTTTTGATTTCGCATGCCGTCAGATATGGCAACACTCTAACCTGTGGTCGCCTTTTTTGCCTTTTTACCTGCCCTTAATGAGAAAAATCCTAACAAACGTCTACCTGTACGTCAGGAGGATGCGAAAACGCGTCAAACTTTTACTCGCAAGCCTGGTTTTATGTTTTTGTATTTTTCGTAGGTAGATGAAACAATGTACCATAAAAGTTTTATGACTGATATTTTTGCCAAAATTCCCGGCGGTGACATAAAATATGATTTAAGCGTTTATGCGCATACATGTGTATAAAAAGTGTATTTAGGAGGGAAAAGAAAGTGAGGTTTAATTGAGAAATTTCAAATTACCGGAAAAAATCGAACAAAACGAATAAGAGACGAAGCATCGTTTCAATGTTCGCGTGAAATTTGAATTAAAGCTATTACGACAATAACATGAGTAAGGAGTGACTAAACAAGATTATGAAATATTTACATTTACTAGTTTAGATGATACTAATAATGGCCGGTTTTCGAACAATCGCAATGTAATGTGAAGAATGAAAATGGATTTGGTAATAGGTCCTACTACAAGTTAGAAAATGTTATGTTTGTTGTTTTTCGGTTAGGCTTTCGTTTAAGCTTCCTCGCTTTGTTTTGTTATATTTTTGTTCTCATGTCAGTATCCTCAAGTCCATCGAACTTGGTATCACCCTCTCTCCCATCAAACGACTTGTATAATTTAAACTATCGCTTCGAGTTGCAAATTAAATTATTCAGATTTTAATGCCGAGAATTATACTTTTATGAAGATTTGCATGAGCAAAAAACCATAACGAATATTTATTATTATTAATATCGACGCTGCCACAATGTGAATCCACTATGAATATGCAAGGAACGAGTAAAAAACTGCGAATAAAGCTTGCACATGGTTAGTTAAAAAACAACGAAGGAAATAGATTACGATCTTAAAAGGTTTTGTTTCGATTATTTCCTCGGTGATCTGGATTGTTCGAAAAGAAAGAGAGAGAGAGAGTGAGAGAGAGAATCCGTATATGAATCTAAAGCGTTCCCCCCGATTTTCAATAAAATTTCCCGTTCAAAGGATTCTCCAGAAGTAATCGAAAATAAAATTAAAATAAGCGAGGCTCGCATCGACAAAGCTCTTACAACACGAGAGAATTTTCAAATTTCTCTCGGAATCAGGACCCTATCGAGAGAGCCAATCATCTCAAAGGACTCTGCCAGAGGAAGATAGCGATCTCCCCGCACGGTAAAAAAGCAAAGAACCGCCGGTTTCAATGATTTTCATTTATATCGGGGAATGAATATCCATTTGCAGATAATAGGAAGGCTATCGTCACTTTGACCCCGTATTATTCGGATTGGATTGGGTTTCGGGGCATTTTTTCTCGATTGCATCTAGCGGTCGGAGTTATCACAATAATTTGACGAGAACTCCGCGATCGTGCAATACGATATATCGGATTATATTCGCTGCAATGGGGACCTCAATACGAGACAGATAGGGAGCACCAGAAAAATCGCTCGTTAATATGAAATTTTTACCTCCCTTCAAAAACGACAACCACTTTATTCACGTGCTATATATGAAAATAATTCTACGTCAATTTAAGTAAAACTGTTTCAAATAACATCTAAATCTGATTTTGAAAACTCGCGGTTAAACGTGTAAGGCACGTCACCTAATATGTAAAAATGCTACTGTGGATTATTCACATTCCACTCTTATCAATCACGTTTTGCCGTATTAACGTATTTTGGATACCTCATGTGCGATAATGCTCTCTACGTTTCGAAAATCCATCTTTACGCAATTATTTCTGACAGTAATTAGCTCGTTATTTAGAGCAAATTAGATGAATGTCGTTATAATACTAATTTCTTTCTTTATCGAATCCATTCTGTATATTAATCGTTAATATCCTTACGCTTAACAGTTATCACAAAATTCAATTTAGTCCATATACGAAGTGATTTAACCACATTTTCTACGTTCCATCAATGTTTTTTTGCCGTCATAAAGAGAGCGCAAACCATACCGAATGCATAATTCTCGTTGTATGTTAATTTTGATTGACATTCGCAGCATTACGGGTATAATTTTGAATTTTCGCCCTTTTGCGGATGATCCCGATGTTCTTTTGTTCTCCGGATGAATGCCGGTGCCGCTAACAAACGACTGTCGACTTGGGGAACGCAGGGGCGGTACGAGAAACGTTAATAGTGAAATAATGCTGGAAAAATAATTTTAATATAAAAATGTAAACGCCCTAAGGTAACTTCGTTATTTCGGAATACTCGTTGGTTTAGTGGTTTCTCATTAAAATGTCGCAAAGCGTAGACAATTATATAATTTGTATCGCCAAAAAATTTTGAGTCGAAGGTACCATGCAAAGCATGCATTTATTACATGAACGCAAAGCAAACGGTAGTATGACTCAAGTCTCGAAAACGCGGAGAACAATAGAAAACAGAAGAGCTGCCTGAAAGGTAATTTCAATTTACTTTCTAAAAATAAATGAGTTAAATTCGACTTTAAGGCGAGTAAATGTTGAGACAAATATAACGGTATGTCCGTCCGTTAAAACTACAACAGTAAGCACTAAATACCAAAAACGATACATTTTTACATTTTCGTGGTTGTTCTATGGTTTATGGATTTTATAATTCTCAGATCCTGCTGTTGGAATCATAACCTCATACTTGTACTTTTTAAAATATTGATCAAAACTTGATTAATAAAAATATTTTTATTAAAATTATTATTATTATAAATTATATTATTATTATATATTTGTATTATTTATAGTTACTTGTCCACGTGCTCTCTAATTTACCTACGGTACAATACAAAACAGGAAACGATACAATTTAAATTTTACACTTAAACTGACCCAAACATGATCTAACTCTTGCAGACGATATAATCTTTGACAGCTCGTACAATTTACCAAAATAATAAATGCCTATTTGATGGATAACCCGTTTCAACTCTCTCGTCATAGTCAATCGAGTAAGGCATATAACATAATATTAAACACCATATTTACCTTGTAAAGTAATTCCTTTTACGTTTAGCATCTATCTTAATTGAAAATTTTGGCAATGGTCACAGAGTCAAAAACAGCAAGCTGTTGATTATATATAACTTTTGTGGGGTCTGGACTTTTGAGTACCAACCATTCTCAATTTTGATCACCAACAAGCAACTGGTGATGGATTGTTCCAGCAAGCTGGAAACATGTTACCAGTTACAAGCATATATTATTATGGCAATAATTGCAATGATAAAAGAGGAAGGAGAAATGGATGAGTGACTATAAATGACATGTTTGTAGCAATACCTTCTGCTTGCTGGAAGAAATCTTTAATAGTTCTCAGTCGGATCAAATACCGTAATTGTATTTATGTTAAAATGTTACTATGAAAAACATATCTAATTCTATTATCTGAGTGTAATCTGAAAGTTATAATCATAGAGCCGAAAACAGCAATATGTTGATTACACAACTTTTGTGGATCTGGACTTTGAGTTCCAACAAGTCCCTATTTAGATCACCAACAATCTACTGGTGATGGTTTGATCTAGCAATCAGAACATGTTTTGCAAGTTACAAATATGTTATGACAATAATTTTAATGATACAAACGGAAGGGGAAATGGATGAATAACTGAAAATGATATGTTTGTAACAACATATTCTGCTTGCTGAAATACCGCAACTGTATTTATTACGAGTTAAATGTTACTCTAAAAAATCTTTGATTCCAATATCAGAGTGTAATCTGTTGAACATCGTGGCTTTAGTTAGGATTATAGTTTCGAAATTCAATGTTCAATTTCGGCAAGAAAGGTGTTTAAGTGCAAGCGTTTACGTGAAACTTCGACTTTTCCAAAATCGAACTATATTAGTACTAATTTTGTAGACGGATTTCATTGGTAATTAGGCAATGTAATTATTTCAAAATTCTATAAAATTTACACAATACAAATAAAGCATTTAATGCAATACCAATTAAGTTTACTTCATGTATTAAACAAAATTTATGAAGAGATGAGGTCTACAAACTCGCAACTAATTAATTCATACTAACCAGGTGAAAAATTGTTCAGTGAATGTACAAGATAGTTTAAAATTCGTTTCGGAATTTGTACTCGAATTACAATTGTTAATACATATTTGAATTCATCTATACGGAGTAGAAAATAGAAAAGTGATGTTTCATACGAGTGACGTTACATAATTATTTTATTTATAGGATCTAGTAAGATCCAAATCTAAGATCCTCGCGTAGACTATTCCTGGTTCTATGGTTGAACAATTTTGTTGATGTGGCGAATTGTTGCTTCGAAAGAGTATGGGTATCACGTAGCACCAAAAGTAATGTTAAGAATCGATAAGCTTTTATACAAATTGTATTATTGTTGTATTATTCTACGAATTATTTTAAATTACGAATGTAAAACTGTATTACCCGAGGTTAAATCGTTCAATATCTACTTGTATTTCGTTTGTTGAAGCATACATCAAATTCTCGACTGTTCACGCTAAAAACTCCGAACGACGTTATCACAAAAAACTATGTACATTTCCGTTTCATTTATGACCTAACATTCCAAACGCTTAAGTTTTAAAACTCGCAAACAAAATATACTTCCAGATAATATTTCTGCTGCGTTCAACACCGAATTTTAAATTTTTTGTCTTTTAGCCTTCTCGAGACAGACATCAACGTTGTCAATCAGATACGTTAGCTCTGCCGGCCGATGTTCCCGAAGTGTAACACGGCAACATTGCCCTCTTTGCTCGCAGGTGAGCAGAAAGCAAAAAACAACACACATTTTTTGCACTGATAAGACACCCATTAGTGTGATAACCAGAAAGATTGCAATAGAACATTCTCGAATAGGCGACTTGACCGGAAGGACGCCTATTTACGGTAAGTCGCGTTTAACAATGAAAAGACTTTTGTGTATTCAAAAGTATAAAATTATGGAAGTGTTGTGATAGTGATGTGCATCTAACGCCGAGCCCGCTGTCCGATGGTGAGTTAAATGCATTTTCGAAGGAAAAAAATGTTGCGTAATTAATTACCATTCAATCATTTGAAATTTTTACTGAATTCTCTCACGAAGTATTAATCATTCGTAATCTAGTTATAAGCAATATGAACGTTATGTCGATACCTGCGCGATATAAAACGGTACTGTTTTGCGTAATTAATAATTTATAGTTCGTATCGGCGAGTTTTGATGATGAATATTCATGCCTGCAAATGCATTCTCGCTCTTAAAAATTAAACCGAGACTTTTATTTCACATGTTTTAAATTGGTAGTAATGAATGATTATTCGTTACACCTGCCAGAGTGGGAAGCGTCGGGTTCTGCCACGACTCGACACATAGAAATGTGTTCGGCCAATATTATTATTTTTTGGTTAGTTCTGTTTGCTGTATTTACATTCGTTTTCTTTATCCTCCCAAATCGTAAGTTACGTAAACCGAATTTGTGGTGGAATTGCACTTCCTAGAGAAGGTTTATTGATTGTACTTATAAAACGATATTTGTTTGTGGGGATTATTTCGACTTGCTATTTCGTTATGCTTCGTTAACTGAATTGGTGTGGTGATTCTCCATTTTCCTGGAGTATTGGAAGTTTTCTGCAGTCTTCCCTAATTGACAATATACGAGGCGACGTCGATGTTTCCATTATGGAGAATACAGGTAGTATGTTTTTCTGTGTAGTTCTTGTGGTTTTTCATTGATTTTGATGGAGTTTCCCGGACAGTTTGGTGGCGATGGAAAAATCCTCGAGTCGTTATGCGTCACCATGGTGATTGGTGATATATGCAAATTCCTGAAGTTCCAGGAGTACTGGAAGTTTCCACACCGGTTTCACACCTGTGTGGTGGGTTGCATGTTTCCATCAACGAAGATATGGTCGCTAAGTTTTCATCTTTTCTTGCGTTCTTTGAAAAGAGTTGCGGTTTTCCATCGAATTAGTGATCTCATTCATGTAAGAACATGTTTCAAGTGTCTTGCTTACGTATGCTTGCGCATAAAACATTTTTTTTTTAATTTTCCGTTTAAAATCTTGTTCTTAACATTTAAGATCAGGTAATAGGGTACTAGTATTGATAGAGTGCGGTGGATTTTTTTTTTGTAGTTCTGTTTACATGTTTGGAACAAATGGTACCGAAGAATGCTGATCACTAACTATCGTTGAGTATTCCGATGATAAAATTTAATTGGGGGGGGGGGGTATTAAAATTAAAATATTTGTGTTGTCATTTTATAAACATTAGTTTGGAAAGTGTAATGTGATTTTTAACTAAAACGTTAAGAGAAGTAAATCATTGTTTACAATTTCAACCTCTAGTGTTATGTTTAAGAAAATGATTTAAATCTTTGATATTATGAGGCCACATTATGAAAACATCATATTTTTGACATTTTGAATAATTGGCATAGAATACCCATATGTTGTATGTATCTATGTGGTACAGTTGTACTTTAGTACGAAAGTACGACCGAAGGTTGTCCAGCTTCTCAAAGTTGGCCATGGTAATTTAACCAGAGGAAAACACCAAGTCTTAACCAACTGCTTTATTAAAGATGAGCGACCGGTTTCGGCTTCATAGAAGCCATCTTCAGGCTCGCACTACATGAATGAAGAGAATTAGCAAACCGAAAGTACCTTACAAAGCAATACTCACTACAAGTTGTTTTGTTTTATTTTTGTTTACCATTCATGTAGTGCGAGCCTGAAGATGGCTTCTATGAAGCCGAAACCGGTCGCTCATCTTTAATAAAGCAGTTGGTTAAGACTTGGTGTTTTCCTCTGGTTATAGTACGAAAGTAAGTAAACATTGCAGATAAACCTTGCAGACAATATAATACATACTTTTGATGAACCATAAATATGCAACTGCCCCCTTTTCTTCGATTTGAATTTGGATTTGTAAAAATCACAATTAATTATAAAGTATTACTAATATTTGCTTTATAAGTGAATTTGAGTGAGATGTCCAGCCAATTTGAATTTGTTCATGAACCTGTTGCTGCTTATATTTTTGGGTGTAATTTGATGCGTGTTTATAAAGGTGTGCATGTTTTTAGTGTATGAGCTTTGTGCATTAAATATTCTGTGGTTTCGTGAAAAATATGTCATAGCAACGTATACTTAGCAACAACGACTTTGCTTTAATATATATATATGCCTAATTCTAATCGGTAATTTTTTTTTCAAATAGACATAGTTGTCAAACACATAGTTCCGCGTTGGCTTTACTGATGAATACCTGCTACAGTATTTCCTATTCGTGAAAGTTGTATACCCGAAGGTTTTATTTATTATTAGAAGTGATAAGTGATTTGTTTCAGCGTAAGGCGAATAATAATTATTAGTACCCGGGGTAAGCGCCGCTACCTCCTCCAATGGTCGTCGCGGTAATTTTTTTCGATATTGTTATGGGTTATTTGTTATTCAATCGGTATATTGGAGCGGTACAAAGGCCTTTCTGATCAATTAAACCAAAGATAGTGGTCTTCTACCTGCTGTTGCACAAGGCAGCTCGACTGCTTAATGATGGGACTGCCCCCCCGTGGACTCGTCTGTAATAAAATCATCTTCTGATATAAATATTAGCTTACGCTTGTGTATACACGTGTTTTATCGCGATCCGACAAGACCGCGGATCCCGAGAGAGTAATGGGCGCGTTTCCTTTAAATTTTCGAAAAGTTCGCCCGCGAATTTTCCCCCCCGTTCGCGGAATAAGCTCATCCTCCATAAGTCACCTTCCGAGGGCGGTCGGGGGGTGGCCAAGCCCCTCCGGGGGTGCCACTAACTAACCCGCAGAAATAGAGCTAGTAATTGAATTGTCTTGTCGTCGCCGGTACAAGTGGCGAAAGTAGAAAGAGACGGGGACAGGGCTAGGAGGCACACGCCTAGCGATTTTAACAACCCCTCTTACTTATAGAAGCCTCTAATTGAATTCCACCCTTAGATATATATTTACAAGTCGATAAATTTTATTTCAATACTGTCCCGGGCAATTACAATTGGCTAACGGCATCGGAGTAAAGGAAAAATATCGGGGAAGGGGGTCGAGATTTAAAGGTTCGACGCCGGCGAAGGGAAAATTGCCCCAGGAATTTATTTCTATTTGAATTGTTATTGCGATGGCCATTCCCGTTTCTAATTTATCTAAAAATTCAACACACATTGCTCTGAAACATTATATCAACGATTTTATTTATTCTATTTAATCGATTTGCTCTCGCATTTTCCAAGAGACTTGTCGACCACCCGTGGCCACGCACATCCACTACTTTCGCATATTGATTTCAATCGTCACGTACAGTACTCTAAACATTTCCTGATGTATTAGCTGAGTAATCCCTTAACACGGTAATGCGACACGGTAGTTATTCCTGTTTACGATTTTTCCGGAAACTCGACGCATTCTTTGCACCTGAATAAAACGATTAATAGATTTTTCTATAATTTGCAATTTTCCACCTAATTTTTCAAATGACTCATTAACCCTGTAGGTATTAATTTACGAAAACATAAACCACACATATTAGAAATTTATATACTTTGAAATATCATCAACGACTAAATAAAACAATTTAACACATTTTCCTATAATTTTCAGGTTGTTTTTAACTTTTCCAAGAGACTCGCTAAGCCCATGACATATAATACATTTTCGTGTAAACGTCTCGTCTCATTTCGGTATTACGAATAAATACTCCCCTAAACGTGTTACGAAAAGTAGTAAAATTGATAAACCGGATGGATGGTAGCAGTAAAGAAGCGATAGAGAAGGTTAGACTTAAACCCAATTGTTTCCTAATATGGTTTCAAGTAATTTTTGTACTTTTTGAAAACATGATAATAATTTTTTTTTCATTTCATAATCAGTTAAAAAAATAGTGTTAATTGGAGTAATGACCGTTTGAGGGCCAAAGAAACGTGAATTTTAATCAATAAAATTTTCTTTCGGTAGGAAATGCTGAATTACTCAAAGTACCATTGTTAAAAAAAACCAAGACTAACTAAAGATATATTTAGTAGTCAACGGTTTTAATTTTAGTCTAATGTCTAGATGTGGTTCCAAATACATTTGAAGCTCCTATGGGACACTCTGAAGTTAAAAATCTAACTATATATATGAGAGATATGTGATGTGGGGTAGTTTTAGGTTAGAAATATCAAACACTGATATGAAGTCCAGACAATTAAATTCCATATCGTTTCATATTTGAGGGGAACTAATAATGGTAAATTCCCAAAATACAGCAGAAAGAATTGAAGTAGTAGTTCCGTTTGAAACATATTTAATGAGGTTAATAAACTAGACAAACGTATAAAATCGACGAATATGAGCATTTCGTCTGAATTAATTATTCGAAATATGTCTTATTTTTTTCTACGGGGTTTCATAATGTATGTATACGTAATTACGTGTATTTAAATATTATGCTAATGTAATTACTAGTTAGTTTTCAAACTTATATCCTTTTTGACTAATTTGAGAGCTTTCTTATTAAATTTCCATTTTTTTTTGGTAATTTTGACAATTCATTTCGCCACAATCCAGACTTGACTAATATCATTTAACTTTCTATTTCATTTCAAAGTCAGAGACGTGAAATTTCAATTTTGTGTATATATATATCTCAGTTACAGGGCTGATTAAGTTTAATCTCCGTTTCCATGTCGAATGCGAAAATTCGAAGAAATGGGATACGCTCACAGATTCGAATACGTAGATATTAAGACAGGGTTTTGCTTTGGACTCGGAAACGCGAATTAAAATTTATTATCCCCGTGACCGAAAAACTACAAAGACCGCGGCCGTGGTGGACCACCACGGCAAAAAAGGAAAGATACATATTTTCATAATGATGTTTCCGACATCCGAGTGATACAGCCGAAAACACGGATCCCGAGAGATAAGCGAGTTTGGTAATTTGTTAAATTACGAAAGCCCCATCAGACTAAGTGACTCACTGAAACGACAACTGTCAATTTTTAACGTTTGGCGCCACCACAGTCAATCTTTTAAAAAAAACTAGCGTTCACCTTCCCAGAATTTATTACCATTTCGGCCGTTCCAAGGCGGAACCATCGTAAACCACCAAAATTACAAGTTACGTGTGTCTTTGTGGAGAAGGAAAAAATTACATGCCTCCAAAACCTTTGCCCGTTAATGAGATGCGACCTCATGTTCAAACAAAAGCGGGATTTAATGACGACGTCTGCCATTGGTTCCAGGACTGGTAACTATGGAATGCTTTTTAACATTAACGCCATCTACACGCTCACTATAAACGAGCTTTTGTTGGCGTTCAATTGTTCCATGTATTAAAATTACTGCAATCAAATTTGCTGGGATAAAAGAGAGAGAAATGGGCTTATCGTGAGAAAAATGGCGATTATAAACGGAAAACTTTCGATTTTCTAGCAAATACGTTCGGTTTTATATCGCGTTGATCACTTTCCCATTTTTGGAATGTCGTAGAAGATGACTTTATATAACTGGAACATGTCATAAAATTGTTACCAAAGAACACGCACGAACACTTCATCTACTAATAAAGACGGACACTACGGACCCCGTTTACCTAACAAATCAGATTTTCTCCCGCATAACAACAACTAATACAAAAAAATCCATAAACATGCAGGGAAGGTGAAGACACTTTCGCCATAATATATTGTACCTTATTAATTGACAAAAATGTGTACCCTTAAGAGGCACAGAAGCGTTGTGGCGTGACAAATCCTTTTTTATATGTTAAAAAATAATTCGATACACTTCCTTCATTAATTAAGTCGAAACTCAAAAAAGTGTATAACAAGAAAGGACTAACGTGTCTGTGTGTAACCGAGCATTAAATGTTCATAATGTGAATTTGAATAATGAAAAAGAAATAATAATGATTACACAAATACACATTTTTATATCTCCTTTAGTTCATTTAAATTTCCTTCCATAGTAAAATGTAAATGTGCATACAATTAAAATAATGCAACTTTATAAATGTTATTAAATATCATACCAGCGAGTTGGTATTGCCTTAAATAACAGAAAATGAGAACATGAATTCATTAAAATAGCTGCTTTGTTGTCGTGGGAACACTACAAATCTGCACTCTTGTTAGCAATTATATTCAGTATAAAAGATTTAAATTAACTCAATGAGTTGTTGGTAGTAAAAGTGTCAGTGTTTGGTTTTTACAACCTCCTTCTAGCTTTAAACATCATTAGCGATAAAGTGTTTTTTTTTTTCTGGAAACGTATGCTATTTGTATGACATTAAAATTTGCTGGCTTCGTATGAAATAATAATTTTTAAGGTATGTCCACATTGGTAACCAAAATCGCGTAACTCGTGCGTATGGATGAAGTTCTGCGATTTCTGATAGGCAGTTTGGAACAATACTTACACACAAAAATCTCGTAACAGTGAATCTCGAATGGAAAACTAGTATTTCTCGCGCGATATTTTGTAAAAAATCAAACATCTGCTTCGCAGAAACGAAGCAATCTCGAAAATCTATTCTGATTTCTTACAAATTTTCTTCTTCTCGGAATGTTTTGGGGATTTATCAAAGATTGATGATCATCGATTGCCCTTCTCAAAGATCCAGCAATTAAATTCCCGTCACAGTCATATGAATCGAATGTGCATGTGGAGTGTAGCTTCTTCTGGATAACAATACTTTCTGTGCAAATAGACGCATGTGAGACCACTTGGTCCAGGTTTAATGTTATAGGTGTTAAAGCACTCTGAATTTTGAAGGCATAATCCCTAATACATCCTCAATCACCGTTCAACCACGCAGAGCACACACTCAGGGATGCATCATTTGCCTGGCCATGACAGAAGATTATTCCAGAAAGCAGTTAACGTCTTCTAGTGCATCAAAAATATTTATACTAGAAGGGGCAATCAGCCCATAGATAATGTTTCTCTTCAGGAAGAACGTTTCGCAACTTGCCATGTTTTCGATGGTAGGTACATATAGACATCGCACGATTCTGTCTACCAGTGTGGACATACCTTAAAAGCCAAGTATATGTATGTGTTCACTGGACGAAGCATAATTCGTTTAGACTTGTTAGGGAAATACTGGTGAATAATGAATTAATGCGATTAAATTGCGGAATGGTGGCAAGAGTCGAAAATATTCCGCTTGATATTAGCTGAGGAACGGTAATGGATGCAGTTAAAAACTGGAAGTTACAATATCTTATTCGCGTCTTAAATGAGTTTGCCGGGTGCCGATGTCGTTTTTCACAAGCTTACCAATCTAGCCCAGCTCAAGAACGTACGAGCAAGCGCCTGTGTAGCATGATTACCCCCTCTTTGTCCTTATTACGAATATTTCAAAACTTTTGGAGTTTTTGGGACATTAGTCAATGTTTTATTTAGTTTTTTAAGTTTACTTAAGTTTTACATTTGCATTGGCTCTTCAAGTGTCCATGAATGATTTTTACAACTGGCAAATGACAGACGTCCCAACGTCCACTCCAGAATCGCTCGCGGATTTCGCGCTCTACTAATTAATTACATTTACTGTATGAAGATACCCGAGCCCGCACTCATCTCATACAATTTTAACATTAAAAAACTGTAATCTTGAACGAGAACAGTACCGGTTTCTTCGTTGCGGGATGTGTTGTGACAACAATCACCACGGATTGTTACCCGACGTAATTCGTTGCGTTTAAATTTTAATATACAGTTAAATGTTTGGAATTACGTGTGAGATGCTTAAAAATTTACTATAATAGACTCGTGGAGTCAAAGACACTCGCTCTTGTAATGGTTGAGGAATTTTGTAACGAGGGGTGCCGCGAAGATCATATCTGAGAGGCTGATGTCGAACGAAAAGACATTCTTAAGGCAGAACGAAGATGACCACTTTGCCAAATGTATTAAAAATACTAAACTCTACTGCAATTAGGGTGCAATCTGAGGGTGAATGAAATCAAATTTTTGTTCCTTAATCGACGACAAATTTAATTTGTGACGATAATAGTTACGGATTTTTCATGTAATATTATCGGGACTTAATGAACTGTCATTGTTTGGTGAAATTTCGCAACACGTTATAGCGCATCGAGACGTTCATTGATATAATACTTAATCTCGTGTGGTGAATTCAGACAGTTAGGATTAAAAAAATTATCGTTTTTGTGAAATAGTGGTAACTCGTTACCCGTTCCACGGGCATCGTTCAAAATGCATTTATGAATGAGCAGCACCGGCAAGTGTGTAGTGTCTGCATTAATTGCACCGGCGGAATAATAAAATTAAAGAATCACAGGTGCATTTCCGGTTTCCGAGTCATGCAACTCGACCGAAAGCTCATTACCGGACGAAGCATGTGCTTGCTTACCTCTGTTCTATCCAGGGTCCGTTGATGCATATTCGTTGAGGATTCATGTCGTTATTTTTATATTCTTTCGATTGTTTCCGTGGATTTTTCGACAGAGAATCGACATCTGCCAACTGACAACTCGATAATGACATGTGATTTTCTCGATTAAACTCTCACAGTTTTACGTCATGTGTTGTTATTTTGTGCTTCGCTAAATTTGCTAATGCCGTAACAAGAATCGGAACGGAAATATTACTATGTCGAAGACATTCGCTATGTGGCTGTTCTCTATAATACATTTAATCTGACCAAAAATGTAAAACCTACTACTGAAAATCACCAAGTCTTTTTCACACTGCGAAGTGTTTAGTATTGACATTCCTGTGATTCTTTAAATTTCATTTATGTACGTGCCGAGGCAATTTTTAATGTTGTAATTGTGCTTCTCAAGACAGACGTGCCTCGTTTTCACTAAAACAGTCCCACATTGATATTATAACCCTGCTTGGTTAGGTGGTAATACTAAATCCCAGTAGGTACCTTAATTTTGATTTTTACATACTTGCGCCCATTTAACTTAATTCCTTTTAATGTCCTAATTCTCGTTGCTTTCTGTTTTATCGCTTGAATGTAACAATTTTCTTTTTTGAAAATTTTCATATGTATGACATCGCATTCACCCCGGTATATTCAAATTTCTTCGCAGGCGATGTCGCCTACGTGTTTGCTTTCAGAAGTTAATTTGCGTATCTGATGTAATAAAAATAACAAAAAGAAAAGTTTCCGAGTCGAAATTAAAGCTAATTCGATTTTAATGCCGCGAGATGTGACAATCATGGCGTAACACCTACGACCAGAACGATATAATTTAATAATTTTTGTTTGTATTTATGTCAAAAGAAAGGTATCGTTACGATGAGTGATCTTTTTCGAGAAAAGAAGTGACCGAAAAACGTGGTTGTTGTCGCAGAGTCTCGAGTTTTGACGTTGCTAGTGTGAAAACGGGTGTGATTTTTAACAGTCTGTGAAATTGTCACCTAAGCAAAAAAGTACGGTTGTTAATTTATTGGGACATATGCCATTGTGTTACAGAAATAACTCATTTAATGTCTAAGTGAAAATCAAGCATGATTGATTCATCACACGTTTACAATTATTAAATTAGTGCCGATTCTATTAAAAATAAACCAAATTAAATATTACGTCACGATTACAATTTTGATACGCCTCTTGCAATGTGAAGCGAATTTGATTAAATCCGATATTACCCTTTTTGTCAGCTTCGGTTTCTTATTATTTCTGTGAAAACACATGTAGTTATAAATAATTGTATAATAGGCACTGATATGCGATTTTCGTATAGGTTTGCACACAATTGGCCGTGATCTTGCATTGATTAAAATGATGAATTCCCATATTGTCATGAAAATGATTTTCATTTCAAACCTACCGTATAATTAATGCATTTCTATATGTATTCTGTATGCTACAAAAGGAATCAACTAGTCATAAATTTTAACACAACCATTACGTACCATAAATATTATAAAAAAAAGTACATGCTCAAGCATAAACTTTTGTATAAATGATAATTGCACTTCGACACTCTTCATATTCATACATATTCATTAAAAGTTACCTAACCTTTTTTAATATTTAAATTCCAATAAATTTTACGACTTTCAACAAGTTACGCTGAAGAGCAACGGACTCTTTTCTGCTCATAATACTCATATTGTTTATCTGAGTGAACTTACAACAATTAATTGTCAAGACACATTTATAGGCACTGTAAATATTCAAGTAATTCTAAAGTTCCCAGACTCTATTCTACCTTTTATTTATCGTTTATGCTTCTTTGATTTGGATTGAATTTTAAATTTGAGTCTAATTAATTTAAATTTGTGTGGTGCCTCCTTTTGATAATTGAAAACAGCTCATGGTAATAATTAAAAACGGCCGATTACTGCGACTTGAAAACGAATTTAATATGGGAAAATGCTCTTCTTTCTATTATAATTTATTTTCGCAAGTGCGAAGAAATATTTATAAATCAAGAGCAATTTATATAATACATCATAAGCATAACTAAAACGAACAAGCAGGATTTTTTGTTAACAATAACTTAAAAAGAAAGACATCGGTTAATGAATTAAAATTCCGTTCTACATAAATCTGCATACATTAGAATAATAATACACCTTTTAAAAGAATTTCTGTTGAAAACCACTTTAACAACTGTAATTTTTAATTGCTAAAGTTTGCTTTTAAGATCGGTCGGCAATTTCAAATTTTTAAGTAATTCCAGAATTTAAAACGAAAAATAACGCACTTACGACCGCATAGGAAAAAATAGAAACAATAAAGAAATAATTTATTAACCGTAGAGAATAATTGACTGACAGTTATTGAGCGAATAAAGTTTCGTAAATCAGGCGTGGAAAATAAATTGCGAATTTAAATAAATCATATTCGTCGACTTTAATAGGAGAGCAAACGTTAAAAAATAGTATTGAAAACATGTACGATTTTCAACCTTAATTATCGACAAGTATGCAGAAGCGAGACTTACGATTATTTCGTCTTATAAGTGCACTATCGAATGCAACTAATTTGCAGTATATCAAGATGCTACGTGGTGTTTACACAAATAAAAATGCGACCGAGTATAAATCTAAAATCTGCATTCTGAGCGGTATTTTTATATTCCTTCACTCTCAACCTCTATATAGTGTATCGTGTCGGCTGGCTATAAAACCAGAGCAAGTATTTATCAAAGTCCGATATTTAATCATGCTTTTGTAATTTTGTCTGCGCTAATGAAATATGTTGGTTTTTCGAGTAGTGAAATCTGCTTGGTCTATGAGCGAGGAATTTAACAGGGAATTTTGTAATAATGGCACGTTTGGTAACATCAAGAGGTCAAAACATAAAGACCAAGTTCGATCTACGGCTAAATCCGATTATGGAGTGTTCGATTTTAGCTGGTTCCGACTTTGTTTTGTTGCGGAAAATTAGAATCTAACATATCTTTTAAACGGTAAAATCAAAGCGGAAAACTATTAATAATTCGCCGATTATCAAAAGCATAAAACCAAAAAATGTCAGCATACACTTTCACCGAAATGTATTTCTTTTTGTTTTATGTAACCGCCAGCGCAATGAAAGTCTTTTTATACATTAGAATTATTACAGTAAAATTACACACATAAATAGGTACATCGTCTTAATTTCAGCTGTATCTGACAATAAACGGTGTGTTTTTAATTGCTTAACTTAATATCCACAATTACGTTTTAGCAGCTTACGTGTAGAAATCGCAAATTACTAGGGGATCATAGAATTAAATGGAGAGAAAACAGGAGCTTATTACAGGGAAACTATCCAGTATTTAAAAATGTTACAAATTCACAAGTTAGTCTCATATCCTATAACAAGTTTTACGTAAGTAACATATTTAAAATAAATTCGACCGTGATTGAGACGTATCTTCCTAGAACAGAAACTAACTTTAAAATTAATCATTACGAATTCTTCACGTCAAAAACTAAATAAAAAAACTACCGCAAAAGATTTCAAAGGTTACATTTACCCCGGCTAACCCGAGCATATTAAATTCCCTTACGAAATATGATTAATCAAATAAATATGCTAATTACCGAATCGGTATACGAAGACAAAGAAGATATAGGTATAATTCTTTCTCGCATGCGATATGATTAATAAATAACTTGGTTCTAGATGGTACCGACGATCTATTTTATATTATTATACGTACCATTCAAGGTGTTTATGACCTTTACCGTCGACCATTTGAGGTAGTACGATAGCCGTTCAAGAATCTAATTAATTTATCTAACTCGGATGAGCGATGGATACGTAATTTTGTTTCCCATGGGCACTTTTTATATTTGCGTCTTGAATAATCCGTTCTGGTTTGTCCTCAACGGTAGGAATATATGTATATGTATGTATAGGATATTAAAAAATTATCGAATTATATGGTGTGATAACGTTGTTTTACAGTAAGGATGATTAAACTTTAAACGAAGTTGATGGCCTCCATGCAAAAATCTCTCTACAACTTCATCTAGTGAACTCTTTCAGTTCTTCAAGGATAAGAATGTATTTACATGTAAAGGAGATATTTAAAAGACGGTAACGCTGGGTATCTAATTAACGTTTCGTTCTGTTAAAACGTGTATGCAAATTCATCCATAATAATAAAGGTAAAGAGCAAAAAAGCATTTTTGTTATGTAAATCGACACGTAATATTTCTGAATAATTTGCAGTCATGGCTAACCCATAAAGAACCAAGACAAAACAATAAGCGTCTCAACTGTAAGCCTCGATGAAACGTTCAGTTTTAGGGTCGAACCGAGTTTGTTTTGAATAAAATTTAAGTACTCCCTCCATCAAAATATATTGCTTTTTAAGTAGTTTAAACATCTTTAGACACATTATATCGTCCTTACGGCCCTATATATCAAAATCTCACATCTCTACAAACCCCTTGACACGAGTCTTGTAAAGGGGTGTCTTTCCCCCCCCGAGATAAGCCCTTACGATATGAAAACCGTGTTTTAACCTGTTGCAAACTGCGGGCAAAGCGATCTCCCTTTTTTTTTCAATATCAACCCCCGAGGTTATGACATTCTTTTGGTTCGAACAAATTTATTCCTAGCAAGAATCCAAACACTTGTTAAAAATTACCCCTTGAAAGAACCCCCGAGATTTACTGGGGTTGTAAAAATGCAGAGGGTTGATTAGCATAAGGATTTTTTATGACACTTAAAAAAGTGAAAATAGGGGTTAATTGCAGAGAAAGTTTTTAAGGGTTTCTCTTTTCCGAGAACGAGGGTCACTTACCATATTTTAGGTCTGTTGATGGTGTGCTTTGAGAACTCGGCAGATCTGCAATAAAAAAAAAAGAATTCAAAATGTTGTTAAGGGACATTTAATAGACGAAAGTATTTAAACTCAATGGACATGAATAAAGTATACCAAAAGTTGTGCCGGAAAAGAGAAAATGTGGACCAATCCGCCACGTAAAATTACGATTATAATTTATAATGCAAGTAATGCATAACTTATATTAACATACATCCAAGGGACATTTGGTTGAACCATCCCAGCGCAGAAAAGACGAGATGAGTGAAAGTATTTCCAGCAGGTCTGAGCGGTACTGGATCTCATTATATTAATCGATATTCATACGGTGTACCGTTCAAATCAGGACTCGATCGAAACAAGCGCATCCTCTTCCCATGAGAGAGGCACATGCAAATATCTCCGAGGTACCATAATGGTCAGATAATAATGACCATTATCATCACTCACCAAAAACTAATAATAACCTATTAATAGTGGGCAATTTATTCCATTATTATAATTTAACGGCCTCGAAGAGCATCGAGATGACTAAGCGAGATCGACGATATATCAATATTTTTCTTCGGTGGTCGGCTGAGATGGTTCTGGTTCAAGTGAGACGATGCGATCGATGGTACCGATCGAGTGGTACTACATGGGTAACGTGGAAAGGTCATGCACTATAAAGAGAAGAAGGAGGAGGAGGAGGAGGAGAGGATTTTGGCTACAATATTGTGAAATATCGGTCCAATTTATATAACATCAATTTCTTATGATTCAAACGGAGAAAGGAGAAAGTAGTTAATATTTCGGAGTAAAGAAAGGCTCCAGTGGGTACTTGTCAAAATGAATGAGAAAATATTAGTGGTGGACACGAGACGAGACGAGACGAGAAACGACATAGTCTCGTCTCGTCTCGAAAAATTCCCAAAAATTATGTCTCGTCTCGATGTGGTACAGGTCTCGTCTCGTGTCTCGAAGAGTCGCGAATTAAATAGACGTATATAGATGGTACTTTTATAAATGTACACTTTTTTGATAACATTTACTGATTTTCTTGAAGTACCTATACAGGTGTGGTAAAGTTGAATGTACAGTAGGTAGTATTTTATTGATGTTAAGTATGTTTTGATAAAGAATATTTCATATTTAGAAAATATTGAATTTAAGAAATTAGATTATAAAGAACAGGTACAAAGTCGAAAATAAATATCATTAATAAATAGACTTACGTTAGGATACGAACTATAAAACAAAGTTATTAAATAAACTTATAAAATAAACCATATATCTTTATAAGGACAAATAAGAAATTAATATCATCTGTATATTATATATTGTATGTGAAATTGGTATTATTTGATGAAATTATTAAATTTTAAAAGTAAAATTACCTAGTACCATGATTTTAGAAAAATTTGCTGGTAATGGTATGCCTTATAACCATGGTTACCTCTCATTTTACAAATGAAAGAAAATTCTTAAATTGCAATTTCTTAAAAAGAATTCGAGACTTCGAGACTTTTCGAGACGAGACGAAATTATGTATCGTCTCGTCTTGAACCAGTACTGGTCTCGTCTCGTGTCCACCACTAGAAAATATCGTAAAACAGCTACTAGTTGTAACCTCTATCCAAACTCAATTTAAGAAGCCATCTTCAATCCATTCTTTTTATATTCTAGCTCGAGTTTCAACAGAGGCGTTTAGGAAACTTATTAAATTCCCATTTTACAGTTGCGGCCTTCCCTTATAAAAATCAACTCATAATCATTCAGTTTCCATATACCCTGACCATTTGGTAGCTTTGTTTTCAGTTTTACGAGTATCTATTCTGTCGTTCCGCAATTTATTACTGCCTTGCAATTGAGTTTTTAATTTATAGTTGTTACATCTTACAAGCAATTATTACTCTCTCATTGTTTCAAACAGTTAACGACATCCGAATTTGTCACAGCACGACTTCGCTTAAATATTGGAACAGTGGACTGATCGTAATGAGATAACGCAATGCAGTTTCCGTCCGAAAATTTTCTCGAGATTATTTAAATAATTTCAACTTTAAGAAGGGGGAAAAGCAATGAAAAATCGAAAGCTCATAGAGTCTAAATAAAAACGTACACCTAAATAGTGGAGCGGGCAAAAACCTAATCGTTTCTCTCGTTGATCTTTTTTTTTCGGAACGAAATTACAGATATCGATATCAATCTAAAACCCATCGAACACCTCCTCCTCTTTTTCTATTTCTTCTTCCTTGCGCTGGACCACGACCTATTATAAATCACCGGGGCAATAGTTAGGAATATGCAAAATACTAATTTTAATTTCTTTCGGGTAGGCGTTACAAACAAATTAGATTCGACCTTTCTAGCAGAGATAAAAAAAACGTGTCTGAGTCGTTCTATATGCCTTTCTTCTATTTCTTTTTTTTTTCTTCTTCTTGTTTTTTCTCGCCCTAATTACATTATAATTGGTGATACCATTATAGAAAATTACATAAGTGCTGAGGATATGGGAGCTAATATATTTGCTTTGAGATGGGCTGTGTGAAGAAATGCTTTTAGCTGAGGCGTATACAGAGTGTTTAGGTTATTAGAAACGATGTAAGAAATTACGAGGAAATTGGTTACGATAGAATAATTAGAGTAGAGGTGGTGCGTTTCTGTTCAGGTGATAAAATATTTTCACAAACGGACCGAATTGATGATAGCTTAATTATCGTCAGAGCTTTTTTCGTATTCACGAACTAGACGAGGGGTGTACGTTCATATATGGTTAAGTGGATCGCCGTTATGATACTTAATTATCGTTTTGATTTTGGTGCGCTCCTGCTTAAGAAATTGCCGAAATTGTAGCAGTTCCTATACATACCGCGGCGCAAAATGTTCGTCCGGTAATTATTTCTGGGAAAATGTGTCCGGTTACGGATGCATTTCTAACGAAATAGTTTGAAAAACCACAAATATAGCCGAGACAGGCAATTGCACCTGTGGATAATTAGCTGCAACGGTCCTTTGGACAAGAACAGACGAAGGAATCGGTTCTTACCTCAAGCTAAAAGCATTCCGATGGAAATTTTTACCATCGGCAAGCGCTACCTATTATCAGCGTTAAACTATTTTGGCAAATATAACAACTGTTCTTATTATCGAATATTTCGCAAATAGAACTGTTATTAATCATTCGTATCGCTTTTGAAAATGCGATTTATCTATGCAAGTGTGAAGTATAATCACTAACTACTATTGAATTCAGATTATTCGTTAATTTATCACGTTTCTAACCTGAAAGTAGATTTGTGGACGAGCTGCTTACTTTTGCAGTAATAGAGTCCAATTAGTGACTTATTAAAGCATTACAGACATTTAAAGGTTATAAATTAACAATATTGTAATAACATTATTAAACAATTAAGATATTGTTTTAGATAAATAATATTGGCGTTGCTATTGAAATGATTTAAATTATGCGATAACGTTTTTTAATATGTAAACGGCGTATTATTTAATTAACTAATTCATGCGACAACAATTTCGGCATTAATTAACTGTGATAAAGTTCAGAAATTTTCGCGGAAAATATTGTGCATGTTCTTGTACATAGTATTACATGTACGTGTGCAGTGAAATATTTTGAAAAACGCCGCTTAATAATAAGTAATTAATGATGATAATGGTAATGTCGGCAAAGTATAGAAAGAATTGTCGACTTGGAAGTGAATTTTTTTGAAGCAACCACAGCATCACAGAGGACGGCCGGCCTTTTTACCCCAAGCGCCTAAGTAAATAGTCATTTACCGCAATGTCTCTGAAACTTCGAACTGAAAAAAGTTAATAAGGCATATCTGGAGCTGGTTTTCTTCGATTTCGCGTTAAATTCAACAAAAAGCCGAGCTTTCTCGCTAAAACGCCGAAAAACATTTATGGTTAACAAGAATATCATTTTTAAATCGTTTGATTTCCAATAAACGTCAAAAAAAGTTACCACTTCCATAATTCAACCGTTTTGCGGGTGGTTTCTTTTTGCAGGGAATTTAATAATCGATCTTTCTGCGTTGAATGAAATCTATTTATATCAAATTATTATTTGAAAAACGAAGAGTTAGTATATTGTTACGGACGGGGCAAGAAGCCGCAGAAAATGTTTTATCGTTAGTGGAATAATAAGTGTAAAAATATGATTCCTTGAATTGTCATAGAGCGCTGATATTATATCTTAAAAAGATGCTATTATCTTCAACGGAAGAATGGTAAGTTTTTTCATTAAACGCATTGAAGAAGGAGAATTGCAATAACTGAATTGACGATTTATTCGTACAAAATATAATAGTGAAGAATTTTTATAGTCGCAATAAATGTTGCAAATGTGATGGGGCAGTAATAAATATTTTTTTATTTATTGTTTCTTCGACGTATCGAATTTATAATTTTTATTGACGTAACTCTTACATGGTTTTGATTTAAATACTATGAACTTTCTAGTTAGAAATGGGTTAAAACATATTTCAAAGCCAATCTCTGTAAAATCGTGAAAAATTAATTTTCAGAGCAATCAGTTTACAACCAATTTTCATAAAATCATTTTACAGCTGCAAGGTAACTTGTACCTTGTAGTATCGTAAATATCTAAGTTCTTTTTAGAGAAATATGTCTGTGAAATTATTGCCAATAATTATAAAAGTACTAATCCCATCCCAAAAAAGGAAACACCTCCTTTATTAAATCCAAATTGGTAATAAGCGATAAAGAAGAGTTTTTCGATTCGAAATTATCGAGGAGTTTCTCCAAAGACAGTTTAGAAGGGAAGCAGACAATACAGAAGCATTTTAACCATATACCTCAGCTGTCGAAATTGTTAAATCATCTTTGAAAGGATAATTGGTTTCGGATCTGTGTTATGAAAGGAAGCCGGACCGCTTGGCATGCAAATTTATGCGAAAGCGTGTGCTTTCTGTTATAATGGAGAGGTTTGATGGATGATAATCATATCACGGAGGCTATATTGCATATATTTCAAAAACGGAAATTTTAGATCTATTACAGGACCATCGCATTTTTCTTTTATTGGACCTAGCGCTACTTCCACAAAAATTCGATCACTCAAATGCAATAATCGTAAAGTGCAATCTTCTAATTAAAGTAGAAAAAGGAAATGGTTTCGATGGACACAACCGGGGTAAGAATAACTTTGCAGGCTTTAACAACAGATTTTTACGATAGGTAGTAACTAAGGTGCCAATCGCAACTGAGATCTCTTTGATAAGTAATTGAAATTACTTCACCAAAACGGAATGCAATTCCTTTCGTTTTGAAAGACTTAATTAAATTAAGGACGTACCGCGGATTTTTGTTTGGAAGACTAAGTTTTCGGAACGTAGCGCTATGGGACGGTGAATGTTAACACACGTATTGGGTCGTGGATATTTTCCGGCTGGTTTATCGATCAACAAGAGGCTATTTCTGTTTTTCCCTCACATTTTTTAACCCTCATATTCAAAATTCCACCCTGTACATTGTCCACAGCCACCACCTACTACACATGCCCTCTTCTCACCTGCGCCTTTTTGCCGAAACGGAAGATTCAACATTTCGGGCAGGTAGACGAATGATTCTTGCAATATCTTCACTACCAGCGAGGCACGTTTCCCTTCTTTTGAAATATGCATCGGACGGTATTCAAATTTACAAAATTCACATGTTTTTGTTAAAAGCGTACCGAGTGCGGCATATATCAAATCAATGAATGGGACGGCCTGGCAGCTAGGCTTTGTAGGCTCTTTAGGGAGGCCCGAAGGTACATAATACATATAATGATAGGTTTTTTTTATGCGGCTTAATGGACGGTTTTGCATACAGAAACAGAAATCTGAATGTATACCGGTCTATTTATATTTTGAAAGGTTTTTTTCATGGTTTTTGTGTAAATTCGTTGTAAATCACGCGTCCCTATTTTTCAAATTAGAAACAGAAATTACTTAACTGCACAAGTTTTCAAAAAAAAATTACCTACACCCTTCAACCATCATTACTGGCAAAAATGAAATCACCGACAATTTTAACCATTTAATTATACAGTTTGTCAATTGAATATATTTTTCATTTTTCATTATTTTATTCCCTAATAACTGTGAACTCATAAAACATGAGTTCGCCACTTCTTATCTTTTAGAATCTGTCATCTAATTTCAGGGTAGAATGTATCTTCTGCAATTCAGATTTCTTCTTTGCTTTAATGTGAACTGCAGGAGGAAATGAGATTATTTTTTAAATACTGAAAGCTCAACTTGTAGATTCTGGAGCTTTTTAAAAATGTAATGTCGGATTTAACAAATATGCATCAATAACCATCCGTGCATCATTTAAAAAAGATGATAAAATTTCAGTATCAACTGTACTACATTAAAATTATTTTGGAACTATTATTTATTAACTTATTATTTTAATTTTAGGAGTTTCTTTTTGGTGTTAATTGCGTCCACCTGATTGTCTTCAAAATACATTTTTTAAATGCTATTTAATACATGTTCTTAAGTAATAAGCACACACTGTTAATTGTAGAAATTGCTCAAAAAAACATTCCACGTGTCTGTTATTTTCGTGAAAAAATAGATTTTTTTGAATATTAAGTACCTAGTTACAAATAGACATGTTTTAACTGCAAATGTTTTAAAACAACACTTCCTTACAATATATTGCTTCAACAATAACTTCTACAGATTAAAATTATTTGAGCATCTAATAATTTAATACCCTAAACATAGCAGGATTTATTAGTTAACAACTATTCATGTCGAATGTGTCACTTTTACCGTTTCTTGATTTACAATAATTAATACAAAACCTATTATCTAATTTTTGTTCCTTTATAACTTTAAAACTTGTGTCTTCTAGAATTCTAAATGGTTGTATATAGCCGAAATAAACATGAATACCTACTGATGAAAAAAATATTTCAAATAGGTACCAAAAATAGTGGAAAAATCCGGTGGTGATTTTTAAAACATGAATTTTTTATTTCGAAAAATTATTCATAGATGATTATTCATACAATTTGAAAAAATATCATTATGGGCATCAAGATAACACTTTTTTTTAAAGCGGAATTATTCGCGAATAGTTTCAATGAATTGATATAATAAAATCCCAACATGATTTTTACTTTATTATAATATAGGTACCACGTGAATGCTGTTAGTTTTTTCCATTGTGTTCCAATTTTAAACGAAACTGACGATTACTGCACGCGAATTTTTAAACAAAGAACGTGACAATAAATAACTAAGTAACACTGAAATTCGACGCACATTTATGCATGTTTTCCAGTTATTTAAAAATACATACGACATGTATAATTGGTTATACCAGAACGCAATAAATTAAAACCTGCTAGAAAAGTGGTGGCTAGATTATTGTTCCTTATGCCAAGAAAATATGATTTTTCCTCAAATTACAAATTTTTCGTAATGCACGATTTAAAATATCAACCTTCCGAACACATGTGCTTAAAAAATGTACTTTTCTGTACCAAAAACGTGTTTTTAGAAGCTTGTCCCATCCAGATTTTTTACTTACTAAATTTGCTCATAAAACATGGTTTTTATAGAAACAGTTTTGATATGTATATTCGCCGTTATTGGCAAAATTGTTTCATTAATTCAAACGGAATAACGTTATTTATTGCGGAAACAGAAATTATATTTCTTTCAAGTTTGAATTTGAATATGTCAAATGTGATTGAAACAAACAAGAAATATTCATAGTTAACATGTCATTTTAAGCATAATAAATCGTTTTTAGTCACTTGATTTTATTTCAGTACAATGTGCTTTGCTGTATCATAAAAAACTGAATAGCAAATAATGGAAGTAGAAATGATTAGTAACAAATGAGAAAATTACAAATCGGCCATGCTTCGATTAAGGTTTCTAGTGTAAATTAAATTTTTTGGGATATCAATTGTAGCAACTTTATCAGGGGGATTTTATTAATTTTAGTATCCGTTTAAGTTCATAGCTTTGATTTTAATTTTGAGGAATAAGTATGTTGTAAAACACTTGTTGAAAGTTTTTCTGTCAAGAGGAAATTTAATTCGTACAATGAATTTCAGTGTTGTTTGCGATACAAATATTATTATAGTGCAATTTTAAGTAGACAGTGATTTTTTCTAGAAAGCGGTCCGGTTAATAAGGGTAATATAATTTTCACGTAAATAACTAGGAACCTGATACGATTTAATTTGAGAACTTTAGAATGTAGCAGTAAATATGTGGATAAAGCAGTACCAAGTGTTATAACGAGATTACAAGTATTTACTGCTTTAATAAATGAATGATTAGGGGTAGTTTGAGTGAGATAAGTCTTACCATCGTGCTTGAATCGCTGGGGACTCTCAGGAGGCGACTTGGGGCCCTCTCCCGGAGGTCCGACCCCCTCTTCCTCTGAGCTACTCGAAGGACTACTGGTACCACGTGCGAAGCTCTTATTGTTGTTGCTCCTGTTGAAGTAGAGGCCGTTGTTCTGCAGCAGCATCATCTGCTGCATGTTGCTGAACTGCTTAAGCTGCGACGAGGAGGATTTCGCTTTGAATTTGGACATGGTGAAGTCCAGGGGCTGATCGGTTTCGTGAGTCGAGAGCAGCATGTGCCCCTGTGGCTGGTGCAACAGCATGGGCATCTCTTCCTTCGCCTTCCAGTAGTCGATGTTGTTGTTGTTGAATGTTTTACTTGTTGTTGTCTCTTGGAGGGTGGGCAAGGGGTTAGATTCCACCCACCTCCGCACTGGATCACTGTTAAAATCCGCCAGACTGTCAACTGTTCACTGCTCACTGATATGTTTGGGGTAGTTCGGGGGAGGTTTAAAAAAAAACAAAAAACACTATATCGCGCGTTATAAGGTGTCCGTCAGAGTGTTGTTATGTGTGAAGTGTGTGTTATGTGTGTGTATAAGTGTATGTGTGTGTGGGTCTTCAGCAACCCGGGAAGTTGCTGTTGCCACCGACTATGGACGTTTAAACGACGAAGTGCGATCGCCTATTTTGCATCGGCAAATGGGAGGGGATTGTGTGCCGGTGGTGGGGAGACCTCTCCGGCCAATGGGAGCGCGACCGTATCCGATATACAATAGTATATAAATTGTATGGATTATTTATTTATTCTACATGTTATGTATGTATTTATGTGAATATATGTATGGAGGATGAAAGGCTTACTGCGTTTTTCGTTTTTCTCTTTTTTTCGCAGTCTTCTTATGTTCCCTCGTCGTCGTCGTGTGCTGCCGCTCTCTCTCCTGGTCGATGATGATTTTAACCGGCTACTAAATCAATATATGAGATCGCAATTTAGATTATTGTTGTTGCTCTCTCCTCTCTTTTCCTCTTTTGCTCCAACTTGCATGCTTTCAGCTAAAGCAGAGGCGATCGTCCCTTAGTTAATAATCCGAGATTTAACAAGAGGCCGAAAGAGACCTCTCGACGACCAACGTCAAATTTATTCGACCCGTTCCAAAGTCGGAAACTTACAAATTTTTACCTGAAGCTTTTTCGATTTTCAACCCGGAAATCGGACTCGCCAATAATAATCATCATTGAATTTTTACGATGATGTCTTCCGAGAATTGCCCCGACGTTCCTAAATTCATCCCCGAAAGTGACATTTGTTAAATGACCATAGAAAACCTCTGTAGATTCTATATATTTTATTATGTATCGACGAAAACGTTATAAACATAATCTATTGCCGAGAAGCACATAATTGTTTAGAAATATTTCAATCTTCAGGTATGAAATTGAATAAATTCATTTATCAAGGGTTTTTTGAACAATTTATATCAAATCTCATTCTTACCGATTTGTTTTTATACACATTTACCATTGTTTAATGGTTTTAATACGTTTTTGAAGTGTACGCATAATTTTTAACTTTTTTTTGCATTTTCATAATGTTTCGCTTAATTTTTTAAGAACTTTTCCCTTATTTCCTATAAACTATTTGTTTTGCATATTTCTTTAGAATTTTATTACTGTAAATATACAAAACAAGGTTTAAAACAAAATTAATCTATCTACTTCCACATTATGAAATATAATTTTATAAAGAACAATTCATTATTGTTGTTGCTTGCGTTTTTAATATTTAAATTTGGCCCTAATCACACGCTGCCTGTAGGTGTTTAGGTAGGTAGATTTGCAAGAATAATTACTAATTACTAATATAATAACTAATACATCATATAGTAACTAACAAATTATTAAGGGTTATTAAAATGCTTTTTAAATATATTATGACTCAATTTTTTAAAGTTGTTATATTGCTTCACGTGTTAATGGACTTTTCTGTCATTTAGCTAATTATTTCTTTTGAGATATACATAACAGCTTAGAATATTATGAAATATTAGTTACCTGTAGGTAAATGATTAAAATTAAATTTTTCGTACCTAAAATCTAATTTAATTAATCAAGAACGCTCACTGTCGGTGTGTTAGGTATTCATATTAAATTATTTATTAGTATAGGTAGGTATGTACGATACTTATTATATTACATTAAAGGATATTAACAATTTCAATATTATTAGTAAATGTAAATGTAGTCATAGTCGCCATATGGTAATATCCAGCTTTATTTATTATTTAGCTCTTATCGAACCTTCTAAGAGTGACTGTAGACGTAATGTGAGTAACCCAAGAGATTATAGAATTAGTTTTAAAATACTCTACAATTTATTAAAACTATTTTAAAGCTTCTCACGAAAATTACATTTTTGACTGGTACCCTAGTTTAAGACGCAAAAGGTACTTCCTATGTCCTTTCGATCTAGCGATTTATCCACCGCTCATTTTTCAAGTATATTAAAATAAATATTTGTTTGCCTTTAAGATAATGCAAAATGAACAAAATTTCTATCAAAGGATTGTTGGCAGTAAAATTTTATATTTTTTTCGGTAGGGGTCATATATGCAATTCACATATTTCTAGGTACATACCCTATCTATGTAACATATTTCCCAATAACACTTTACTTTATCTGTGAAAAATTATATTCACGATGACGAACGTTGCTTGATACTTACAAGCGGTTTGTAATACTGCAAAAATAACAATAATTTTATATACATATTACAAACTTTCATAAGATTTTGGGGCAAAAAGTGAATATGGTCGTTTGACACTTACATTACAACGTTGTTGAAACCTGTTCACTTCTTATAAATAAAGCAGCTAATGTAATCGACTAAAAATCATTCTGAATTAAGGAATAATCAATTGAAAACATCTAGTTGAATCGTGAAAATTCTGGAAAGACATGTATATTCCCATAAAATTAGTTCACAGTTAAACATTGCAACTTGATATCTTTTTTCAGTTAAACATGTTACGCCAAAGAATCTTTATTGTCACATCATACAATTTGCAGATTAAGTACACACAAAGTAGGTAAAATTTACATACCTACAAATGTGATACACAAAAGGATTAGTAAATTAACTGTGAAAATAAATGTGTTCATTGATGATATGACATCACACGGACATTACAACGATTTACGCCCCCAAAGTTTCTTGTTACCCAAATTTTATATAAAAGATAATTGCTGCTGCTTTCTGCAAAACATTCACGACGTAACGGTTACGAATCTTATAAATAGGAATACCTACCTACCTACACAAACATTCTCTTAATTTTAGCGACTGTTATGTCACTCTCATCCCTTGACATTATGAAGGTCTGGTAAATAAATACACAGGTACTGTATACATAACTATCCTTATGTCCAAAAAAACAAGATTCCTGTTACCTAATTATTAAATAATGAACTCCACATGGTGGGCGATATTCTCCCTTTATTTCTCTTTTGAGGATAAAACTCCTACAATAATCCATGGTACAACAAGACGATTTGTAGCATTTGAAATCTCTAAGAGCAATAAAACAATGTATTTAAAAAATCTTCGACGTAGTGAAATTATCCTGAATCCTATTTTTACAGCTTTTTAATGAGGCGTACTAAAAATTAATTATAATGTATCAATTATGTTGCTCATAAAGAGATTTCATGCCATTATTACATTATGTTGTAATGGTTTTTCGCTATGTAGGTAATTTATTAATTAAATAATCTTTTTAATTTTTGAAATTAACTTGATAATCTTAATTCGTGTATATTTACAGGTCGAACGTGCCGTGGTGTCCTATAGAAGCTTCATTCAAGTACATTGGGGTGAGTACTTGAAATATGCGGTTCTTAAATAGTTTGTAGTACCTAGGCGTTTCACATTTTTATATGATTAATTAAGGATAGCGTCATATCAATTACACCACCCAATTGATCCAAAAAATAATATTAGCAAAAATCTGTTATCATTTATCACGTCGCGGTACGTTAAATCGCAAAGTCTTTTATATAATGTTATATATTATTCTCTCTCGCGGGGATATATTCCGACTTCTCCCCGTGACAGAAAAAAGGGCCAATGGAAGCGCGTTTTAAAATAAAACATATACGGCTATCATCCCCATCGCGGTATTGGTGCATACCTAATGGGGTTGAGGAGACTGCGCCATGTGAAAATCTTATAACAAATCTGAATGTGCGTACATCAAGTGATCTATAAGGGCTGAAAGGGCCCGGGAGAGCTGCGAGCGACTGGGAAAGGGTGGCGAGGGTGGCGGAGAAGCGCTGCATGGAAAATATACATTTTAGGTGGGCGTCGATAGTCGGTTAGCAGATGAAAGGGTACATTGTACAACATAGGTGACACAATAATTGGATATTCTCATTATAACTGCCTGCACATCCCGAGGGATTTAACGTTTTATGAAGAGATAAGGGTTGAAAGTTTAAATTTCGCTTGGAACTACGCGTATTGTTGTAAAGCACTCGAGGGTTGACTTGTTATAAATGTCACCAAAGTGGTGCAAATGTTTACAGCCCTAAACTCGAATAAGAACTACTGATATTTAAAATTTCGATCTCTCTTAACTTTACTCGATTAACTTTTTAATTTTTTACTGTAAACATTTAATGTGAAGCTTTACTGAATTGCAATTAGCTCTTTCATGTAGATTATTAGTTATAAAACTTTTTTGGCTACACTTGGACACCATACCATTTGCTGTTTATGAATGAACAGGTTACGGTTATAACTTTGTATTATTTACAAATTTTATTATTGATTACCATTTTACAATACTTTCTTATCATATCCAAAGGCATTTTTAACCTCAATACTCAATATTGCACCCTTTGTTACCTTAAAAGGATTAAGGGTAGGTAAATAGGCAAGCTTTTATTGTTCCTCTACCTCAAACCGCCACTTTTGTCACTTTAACTACCCTTGCAGGTCATTTTTGAAACGGACTTGAAATATTATAATACCAAATAACGTAGAGACTGTAGTGCCTAAAACTAAACGATATTGTGTAATGAAACCTCAGTGTGATAAAACCTTGCACTACTAAAATTGTATAGTCACTCGTAAAAATAGTATTTTACTATCATGAGTTTTTTATTTCGCTCTTAGAATTCTCATAATAAAGTTATAAAACTTTTACCCTTGGTGTTGATTATCTGGGGAAGTATATCTATCTTAAATTTAAGACTCTAAAATTAGTTCAGAAATAATATGTGGCAACAGACATTTTACGGCCACATGAACGTTAATAATAATTAAATCATGCAGACTGAAGATACGGTTCAAAGGAATTCAAGCGATTGCAGGGTTTACATTTTTATAAGTAAGAAGAGATTAAAAAAATGTTATGAAAACATTACATTAAATTAATATTGTTGTATCCTGCAGAGCAGAAAAAAGCCATTTTTAATTAAACACATGTTCTAGATAACAAGACTTATTATATTTCTTATTTAAGTATTACGCGTCATGAAAATGCTAATAACAAGTATCCATATTACGGTGTAATTTATAAAGTTGGAATGATGAGTGTGGGTTTTAAAATCTCCTGTGCTTTACAAATGTTTGTTCTACCTAGATGAATAGATTGGACCTCACTAAGCTTTATGTTCTTAAGTAAATCTTCATCGTTTTGAAATTCTCATATTTGAACTGAAACGTACATAGGTGAATTACGTGTTAAAACAAAAGAAAGAAAGTTGTTCAGAACAACTATTGTAGAATTTTCAACATAGGTTTATTTTCCCATTATATGCAGCCGCAGTGTAGATATATAATATTCCAGTTTTCCTCTAACCAGTGATACCGCACAGCAGATATATTATGACATATACTTCTATATCGATTTTAATGTTGCAGCTCACAACTTTGCTCTTTTTCCTCTCTCTCTCTCTCTCCGTATATATGCGGGCTAACGTCACACTCAGCTATTCAATAATAAACAGTGTTTCCACCAGTTTCACTTCCTCTTCGTTTTGCTCCTTTTTAACTACTTCGTCCACCAGCGGTTTCGTGTATTCCTTGGCAATTATCTCGTCAGGAGTAAATTATTCAAGCTGTATTGTGTTGCAGAATTGCTTCCCCAGCGCCGGGAACGACTTTATTTCCATCTGGATAAGGCCGAATGAGACGCCAAGTTTCTGGATGGCATTCCAGAGATATGAGAAAAGGCAATGGATTTTACTAAACAGAAACGGAATTTAGAACATGCATTGAAATATTTTTGTAATGTAAATTAACAATTAGGTATTGCTACGTAGATACAGCAAAGATATATTTTTATGTTCGTTTGGAAGTGTGTATTGATTTGCTTGGTTTATGGACGGTTTTATTTCCGGCTGGATGAATCTGGATGAATCTTCAAATTTCTAGATGTTATTATGCAGATGTCGTGAGCGACAGTAAATTTGATAACAGAATTGGAGAAAAAGGGCATCGTGAAATGTTTGCACTGAATATTATGGAATGTTTGTGGGATATTTCCGTGTTTATTGATATTTTGGATAATTTCGCAAATTTCTTTTGTCTGGATAAAAGTAGAAGTACAAGAAAGGGAGCAGATATTTCACCAACACATTAAATTAAAATTCCTTAAATATTTTTGAGTATTGTAAATATTGAGTAAGTGTCTAATTTTAATGTTTTTAGTTTTGCGTGGTTACTTGAGTGGATTACATTAGATGAGATTGTCAAATTTTGTTTTGTGTGGACGAAGCTTGATGAAAGTCAAGTAGTATCGTGGAATTACAGGAAAGGGTAATAGATGTTACTAACCAGAACCCTAAAAATACTTCTTTTAAACTCTAATTGTAACCTAATGTAAATCTCGATTAAAATTCTCACAGCCATCCCTCGACTACCAAACAACACCGGAGGGGCACAAAATCCTTCGTTTCACATAAAAAAATTTAATCCTACGTTTCCTAAAAAAGAAGAGAGATGCAAACTTTGGCCCGGATAAAAGAAATCCCTTCTAGGCTTGAAAACACAAGGGGTGGCGTTTTTTTCACTATACACTTTGCGACCTATTTTGAAGTTTTTTACCTAAAAAACGTCGTATCGATAAATTTTTTTTTCGAGGCCTTTTGTGTGAATTTCTCACAGAAACTGTGCCAAATTAGGTCAGGATGATTGAAGAATTCTGTACCTGGGAAAAGGGTCATGAATATAACGGTTTTTTTTTGGGGAGGTTTTGCCGAAAGTAAGAAAAAGGTTGTCGGTGGATGTGGCGGCTTGAATACACAAAATTTACGTATAAAGGGATCAAGGTATAGGCAAGTAAAGTCCTCTTCGATTACTACGTATAACGCGTTACGTAAGCCTTTCGCTGATAGGTCTTCTTGTTTTTTGTGTTTCGAGTTAATTTTTTTCTCTCATTTTACCCGCAGACAAAAACGCGCCTGATAGAATGTGCATTTGTCCGATGCAAATATAATTTGGCGAACCATGAACGCGGGGATGATTTTTTTTTTCGATTATGTTGTTGAAATACCTGAACTAATCCGGCGCGATTTTATGGTTAGACAATGAGCGTGTTGTATTCTCAGGCAGTATCAGACAAGATTTTACGATTCCAGACACGTTCAGATTTCTATGGCGATTTATTAAAATTGTCCAAAAGATCCCATCACTACTTTTGTTTCTTGATTTTCCTCAACAAAGGTTAGAAGTTTTATTACCAACGAATCTTTCTGCTTTTTTTGAACTTATTAATTTATCTACCGTGGGAAAGCTTAGCAAGTAAAACTTCATAGTGCAGCTTAGTCATCAAAAAGCTTATAGGACAAATTTCGTGTATAAATAAAAGTGTTAGAATTGTAACGAAAGTATCGTTAAGCCATAGTTATTGCATTTAATTAGAGCATTCTGATTAAAATTTTGGTGATATATCTAAACTGTGGACAAAATTAACCCACCACCACATATATTTTGTGTTATTCCAAAATAATGATGATTTTCAGTTGTTTAGCAATCTTACAAGTAGGCTCTGAATATACCTCGACAGTTCAAGTAAATGTTGTCAACATGGGTTTTGATTTAAAAGTGTAATAGCAATGAAAAGCATTTTCGATAAAGATTGATTTAAAATCTGATCAGAAATTGTTGCTTATTAAGACTGATATTGTTTTTAGCCTCCAAGGTTTTTTGTTATTCATAGTGTAAGTGCGAGTGTTCTCCAGTTTAATAATGAATCGCAGAACAAATTTGTCAGTGGAAGAAGCAGTAAAAGCATCAACTTTGCTGAATGAGATATATTCGATGCGTCATGTTGCTAATGTGATAGGAAGAAACCCTTCCAGCATAAGTCGCATGGTTAGACGATTTAACGAGACAGGTTCTCATTTACGAAGTCCGAGACTAGGGCGAAAACGGTGTACTAATCCAATAGATGAACGTTTTCTTAGACAATTCGCTCTAAGAAACAGGACAACGACTAGTACCATCCTACAAAATGAACTCGTAGCTGCTCGCAATCTTCTTGTATCTTCCCGAACGATTAGAAGGCGCTTAAATGAAGCTGGATTAGACAGCAGAAAACCGACCAAGAAACTCCTGCTCACCATAGAGCACAAAATTCAGAGGTTGCGTTTTGCGAGACAACATCAAGATTGGACTCGTAATGATTGGAAGATGGTTTTATGCTCAGATGGAACGAGAATCAGCCTTAAATCTTCTGATGGACGTGAGCGTGTCTAGAGAAGGCCAGGAGAGAGATTTGCAAGTTGCAATATCTCTCGAAGAGTCCCGTTTGGTGATGGCTCTGTAATGTTTTGGGGAGGCATCTGTTTCGATGGCCCCACAGAATTGGCCCCCATACGTGGTAGGTCAATCAATGCGGATTATTATCTGGAACATATTGTTGTTGACCATGTAATGCCATTTGCTCCTATTGTGGGACCGAATTTCTTGTTTCTGCAGGACAATGCTCGTCCTCATGTGGCTGGGCAGGTTATTCGCTACTTAAATGCTATAGCTATTCCGTTCATGGAATGGCCAGCGAAGAGTCCCGACATGAACCCAATAGAGCATCTATGGGACGATATTAAAAAAAGGATTCGACGTCGTACACCTCCACCTGCCAACCGCAATCAACTGGTAAATGCAGCAATGCAGGAATGGGAAAATATTCCTCAAGAAGTCGTTCAAAATTTTATCTCCACTATGCCAAGACATATGGAAGCAGTATATATTAGTAGAGGCATACATACACGATATTAGAACAGCTCTAAGTCGAAAAATTCTATTGTTTTCGTTTGTTTTCTGTTTGCAAGTTTGCATTGTTTCCAAGAAAAAAATTTCTTTAATAAAAAATTATTAGAGATAACGCCCCGATTTGCTAATTTCATTTACTAGCTACTAGACAGTACCTAACTATAAGCTATTATAAATTGTTATTGCAATATTAATTTCAGTATTGTAATTATACAAGTTTAATTGTGTGGTGCGTTAATTTTGTCCAGGAGTTTACATGTTAAATTGAAACACGGTATCCCCGGTTAAGATACAATTAAAGATAAGATTGAAATGAACTTATGCTAACATTGCTGGAATACGTAGGATATGGTTTGGCCATATTAGTAGCTTCCTCCTTCTTGGCATAACTGGTATAGGAAACACGTAAGTTGGTTCCCAAGTTAATCAGGGTCAAAAATAACATACCAATTGGTTCCCGCAATTTTTGGTTTACCTGACCTGTAAGTGTAAATTGGTTCCCAACGTTTTCAATTACCTGAGCTTTACAAAAAACTGAAGTAGCTTATTTTGCGTCTCTGCATTGCAAGTAGAATGAAATAGTTTATTACTGTGTCGGAAAATAGGCAATTAGAAGGGGCAAGGGAAAACCTAATAGGCAATTGAAGGGGCAAGGGAAAACCTGATAGGCAATTGAAGGGGCAAGGGAAAACCTGTGTGGCTCCTCCGATATTGTCAAGTAAACGAAAAATCCCAGAAACCAATTTGTACATAGATAAGAGGCATTAAGTAATACCTTTTAATTTCTTACCTGCCGGGAACCAATTTACCAACACCGCTTGTATATAACCCGAATACCATATTTTATACAAATTATTGTTTTATCCGGGCGTAAAATTGATCAAACTCATACAACTGATTAGGTCTAATATGTGTGATTTTTCAAGTCATAATCTGCATTTGGTCTACCCCTTTAAAAAGTTTATAAAATATTGAAAATGCAATACCTGCTTTCTAAAAGGGACACAAATAAGTGTTTTCTTCAAATTACATGGCCTTTTTGGTCAAACGCAATAGTCCAATAATAGTTATTTATTATACAAGCGGATAAAATGAACGTTTAACGAGCGATATGTTTAAACGCGCGCGCGGCACAGCCGCAAGGGCGTTAATATCACGAGTAAAACGTTCATTGTATCCGCGAGTGTATTACGTTTTATTCAATTTTGCCATATATAAACGGACGTTTAGCGGAGTTAGTCCAATTTTGAAGAGAAAATTTGACAAGATGACAACTTTAGTGCCGCAACCTTGACAACGACGAAAACAATTTTAAACATATAAAACGTCACTTTATACGGTAAAATTGAATAGGCAGCTGATTAAAACATGTTAATCCGCTGCCAAAATAAACAATGACTATAGGTTCGATTTGACTTCAATAAACGTCAGTTTATATGGCAAAATTGAATAAAAAAAATTTAACATCGGTTGGCTCCTTACGAAACAAAAATGCTGATTTTTTGGGACTTTTCTCGTGGGTTTTTGCCATTCGCACTTCGTGGATAATTTACATAGTAAAATTGATGACACCATTGGAGTTTAACACGTACTCTGTTAAGTTTTGATCTGTGAGGTTCATCAACCTTCGCGGTACAAACAAGACACTAATTTTTTTCCAGTTTCTATTACGATTTCCTGGGTTTCGTGTCTCTTCTCTTATGGTACCCGTATCGTATTCCTGGTCATATCCATCGCTGCAATAAACTGGACGATGTCCACTAACGCAAGTATATAAAGGAAAATTTATCGCTAATATTATTTATCATCATTCTAAGAACAAATCACTTTAACGGCTCGTGTGAAATGTATATTAAAAAAAAGTGTTAATTGAACTTGTGGTATTTACACCGTGTGTTAAACGGAAGAGGTAGTGTGGACCTCCTACAATCTTCCACCCACATTAAAGTCAACTTCTGCGACTCCTGTTACCAGGTATTCATTTTCCCAATATTTATTACCAGCTCCCTGTCTTTACATTGTTTTCTAAGTGTCCATGTCACGTAAATGATCATATCTCAAATTGCAATAAACATGTCATCGGTGCACAGTAGTTCACTTGTGATCTTTAGTTTTTCTTGGAACATGCATATTCCATTGTTCCCATAGTGGATGGTGTATACGGGTGGTAAAAACATAATTCGGAAAGTTACGTGACATGACGTCACATAGTTCATTTAAAGTTTAAAGGCATGCCAGGCAGTTTTCACATTTTCTGTAGTAAGTTTCATATTTAGAGCAAATAACTAATGGGATTTGATATTTTTGTTTCTTGGTTAATTTGAGGATGTGCATCGTTTTTTGCATTTCTGTGACCTGTTATTTATCAATGCCAAGGTAATGTCAAAAAATGAAAACAATTGCCTAACGAGCAGTGCGTGTTTTATCTTATTGAGCAAATGATTCAGAGGCGGTTAGATAAAAGTGAAAATTGTAAACGATGTAAATTAGACGCTTTTTAAAATTAGCATGTTCGACATTAACCCCAAGTATTGCGTTTGATATGCCGCCAGCTTCACACTCGAAAACCACATTAATTCAAATTATTCATCTGTTTATGAGATTGCTTTAAATTGGACTGGATTAAGACCGTCTTAATTGGAAGCCAAGTGTGACAGCTGTTGGAATATTGCGCGTTTTGCAATGTATTTCGCTATAAGACGGGTTTTACGTTTTCTCTTGATCCGATAAAGTGGCAATTATTCAAACTAGGAAATACGAGACCATTCCCATTCTTCGAGCGGCTCTATTTTACTACCCTAGCGCAACAGTCGTTTTTAAAATTTCAAACTTCAACTCGCTATAAATCACACGACGGCACAATACCATTTCAGAGGCTGCCATTCTAAAAAGGATTTAAACTTGTTTAATTCAATCCACACGCGTTCACCCAACAACCCTTTCGTTACGCAGAGGGCCTCAATGACCGGGTCGCGTGGATTTTAAACCCCAAATGCTCCTCATGGTTGCTGATATGGTGGTAGAGATTTAAGGTATTAAATCAACCTTTAACATTTTCCGAAGGAGGAAATTCCCACTGCTATTAAATATTAATAACGGCTGTGAAATAATGGACGATTAATTCAAGTTATCAATTCTTTCTCAGTTTTCATTTCCAAACTTAAATCGAGCCTTATTGAATATTTCATCTTGCTAGTGTAAAGTTGTAGCACCGGACTGGTTGGAGACAATATAAAATTTATGACCTTATTTCTAGAAATATTAATACTTCAGGATCTGAAACACCCGTTTCTGTAATATCAGTAAACGTAAAAGCGCCAGCTTTGCTGCCTATATAATAACTTTAAGTAGATATATAACGTAAATTAAATGTGTATACTTACATTCGTCGACGTAAAATAGAAGCTAACATTAAACATACATACCTATATGTAGATTGAATTATTCTGTTTTATGTTATCAACCAGCTCAAAATTTACAGCATCGTAAAATAATAAATCGTGTTTTGCCAAAATCATGTACGATTACTTATTCATTGAAAAGACAGCATCGTTTTCTTTTCCGTTGTCGGGTTGTGTTCATCAAGAAATAGCACTTATTGTTCTGGTTTTGATTTTGAATAATGTTATATCCTTACTTATCGCGAAGCACCAATCTTTCTCTTTTCCCTTCTCCTTCCAGTTAATTCCTAGTCCCTTCAAATTTTCAGTGACGACGCCATTAGATTTTCCTTTGGGCGAAAAATCTCTAAAATATACGTTTCGTCTCATCTAGATCCCGCCAATTTCTTTATCTCGAAAAGTCTCGAAAGAAATGAATGTTGGCGTAATGTTAGTAATTTTTTAAAAATAATTAGTTAACGCGATTAGACTCTGGAGAGGCAGAAACAGTCTTGTTAGAAATGAAATAAAGGTACAAAATTGGATCTCGTATCGAAATTTCAAAGTTTGATCTTGTATTGATTTAGTTTCGAATTTCGAGACGATATGAGACAAGATCGAGACCAATCTTGACGATGTCTATTTTTAGCCTGCCTCTTGCTTTTATTTACTTTCAATAATTATTCTGACTAATAATTCTTTCTATTAAGGGTCTTCAATGAAGACTCAATTTTTCTCCATTTTCTCATTACTTCGTTCGGTATTTGATCTCATCACTGCAATGAAGTCTGCTTCATTTCCAGTACTTATAATTTGCTTTTCATTGATGAAATATGACCTCACTGTCATAGGTCAATATTGTGAACACTATTTTTTGTGTTTTTTAAGAAGAAAATTCGGTTTGACTGAATTACTCAAGACATAAAGTTTTGTAGCACTTTCTAACTTTTCGTTTATTTCCTCGTTGTTTCTGTTTTTGAGTTTTGACCCACCAATACTTAACACATATTCTTGTCGTTCAATTTTCGTTTAAGTCTAGTGATATGTTTGTTTTCTCTTATTATGATCATAATATCTCATTCTCACTATGTTTATCCTTAAATTTCTAACGTGTACTGAATTTTTCCATATTTTTTGGTTGGATTGTAGTTCCTGTTTATTTTTACTTAAAAATTGCACTTTCTTTAATTCTCAGGTTTTTGTACACCATTTTAAATATTTTGATGTGTGTTCTATTGTTTTATAGTATCATCCATCACCAATAAAAAATTTGGAGCTAATCCTTGCTTCAATTCTTCTCTGAACTTTGTTCGCTTGTTCTGATATATTTTGGGGTGCAAGTACATACACGGTTTTTAATAGTTTTCCATGAATTCTCCTTCCTCATACAGTTCTGTTAAGTGTAATATCTAACACCGTTTCTAATACTTATTAAATTTATATTTTAATCCCCGCGTTTAATATTTAGTTCGATCGAACACTTCGTTCTGACATAGGCCGACGTGTTAAATAACTGAGTGCGCATTATTCAAGTTCTACTCATTGAAATGTCGGTATATATAGAATCACTTTCCTTATAAACCTTTGAAGTTTGAAACTATCATTTAATCTTTGTCCTCTTCCCCCCTCCCCCTAGAATTAGTCCCAATCGGGGTTTCCTGCCCATTAATAATTCCCCGTGATGAATATTTAACAACGTATAATTAAAGTTTTGTTTTGAATATTGAATAAATCTCTATGATCGACCAAAATTGTGGCACAGGTGTCACGACAGGTGTCCATCAATATTCATGAACAAATTGTGTACCTCGCTTCGCTAAATTTTTAATAAGGCTTGATACAGGACCGTTATTCACAAAAATTAACTCGACTTGTTAAAGCGGACTGATACTTGTTTAAAGGGAAAATAAAAGGAATTCAAAGATGACAAACGATGCGATATTAAGACCGCATTTCCGTCTCTGGGTTTTAATTTAAAGAAAATTCCCGGACCGCGAGTGACATTGAGTTAAATTACCACAGGATATTTTGCTTAAATTAGCAGAAAACTCAGTAACGATCTCAAATGTTCGGAATACTTGTCGACAATTATTATAATAATGCCACCGTGAATAAAATTTCCATGTTAATTTTAAGTGGTTTTCGTCAGGAGAGCTATTAGAAACCCATCTTTTATTTATTAATTAAAATTATTTTAAATAATGACGATAATTACTGCACTTTTTTCTTATCTCGCAACATTCGAACGTCTTAAAGTTAATTGTGCATCGATTACCTTCGGAATGTTGCAAATTATTGGTATTATGATGTTAAATATCTGCAAATGTATTAAAATGCCTACAAGTTATTTCATCTGCAAACCATATATTGCAATATAGTTTATGCGATTTGAAAAGTCTTTCATATTACATTGTACGCGTACATTATTGGTACTTGCAGATTGTAATATTCAATACTTTTCATTAAGCATATTTTCTATTTAGCATATTGTACATTATAGTTTTCACACTCGCAATACGATGTGAAATCGACCCTTGATGAAATAGTAATTGTGTTGATTCTTATTAACATTGGTCTTGCTACGGCACTGAATAATGGTATTGAATATTTCAAACGTATTTGTTATTCAACGAACACGATCTTTGAATTAAGCCGTAGGGATTTTAAAAATATATCCCGATCAAAAATTCTTCGGAATTAATTCCTGTATGAGTCACGTATAGTCTTGTAAAATAGGTGTAGATTTTAAAAAGAAAAAAAAAACTTATTTATTTATTTTTATGTTTTGTGACAGTATGGGGAAATAAGGTTTTCAATGGTGACAGAGTTCTCCCACATTTCGGGCAAAGGCAGCAGATGCATTTCTTAAGATACGGGCGTTCCTTTAAATTTGTCAACGATATAGTGGTCAATTCTAAAATATCTGCAGCTACAATTCATTTAGGTCACACCTTGTACTTCATCTAAGAAAGTAAAAAGGGCGGAATAACTACCATTGTGTTTGTAGGGACTATTTAACGATTCCCTTTGAATGCGTGGGTGAGAATAACGTAGACATTGGCGTAGGAATTTGCAACTGTTTACGCCGCCTTTGAAAATGAACCTTGTGTACATTTAACGGTCTCATCAAATTTATCTTGCACTTAATTGACGCCGAGGAACAAAAAGGGTTGTGATGTCGTCTCTCTCTCCCTGCGATCGAGGCATTAACTAATGTGCGTCGTTCTGATCCGTCATATTAAATATAAACATTGAGACAGTTCCTGCGGGATATCCATCTTCTAATAAAGACGGTGACAAGTGTAATGCGATGAATAACGACTGGCCACCGTCGAGGGCTTAGTGTCTTTATAACCGAGGTGAACGGCCATGCTGTCGTAAATATATTTTTTTTAAATTTTTTATCCAATCCCCACCTGTCTGTCCATCAAATTTCATATTTACCCCGAAAAACTATTTTCGGGTCGAAATTCACACGAAGATTTCGAGAGACGCTGCGCCGATATGTGCAAAAATTCATCTACCTGCCTAATTGAATGGGGATGTTTTAAAGGGGATTACTTTTTTATAGAACCGTCGAGCATATGTGTAGGTGTTTATAGGAAATCAACTACTGGAAGTAACGCGGGAGTAGAATCAAAAAAGCTCACGTTGAAAATGTGAATGGAATTAATGAAAGTATGGTTTTAAATGCCATGGGTATAAAGTTGCACCCTATTCCAAAATAATCCCAGATAAACAGGCATGAAAGACATTTATGAAATTTAATGATAAACACTGCAATAAGGCTAAAAGTGAACTTGCATTAGACAGTGTAGTTAATGGTTGTTTTTCGCGAGAACGTGAAGGTGGCTTTAGAAAACCCAAATTTAAATCAGAATTTTCCTCTCAGTCACGAGGCTCTCTACCTTTAAGTGTTGGAGGTGTGTAGTTGTTTAGTGGTAGTTGGTGTCTATACAATGACTCTGGAGAAGACCTAATGAAGGTCGAAAAATCGAATGGGAAGGAAATTCAAATTTGTGCCATCTACTAGTTTGTAAAAGTTGCAGTTATTAATGACGTCAGAAGCATACTGAAATATTTCAAATGCATTCTGGAATTCCGCATCAGACAATGTGAATAGAAAACATTTACTCCCTCACGGGCATACCCTTGCAATTTTACCCTTAAGTTCATTAAATCCGGCCCCAATTTCAATTTTAACAGCTATTATGGTCTTTCCCCTTTTCTGTAATTTCTATCATGAGCAATTTGCCCTCAAACACCCTAAAAATCGTGAGAAATCGCAGCCAGGGGTTTTTTATGGACTTGTAGGAATTGCGAGTTACGATATCATACTGAGAAAATTAGATGAATTTTGATATAAAAAGGGGTGACTGAAAGCGGGTATATCATGAGAAAGTTAAATGCATTGGAATGTCGATAAGTATTGAGGGCACAATGGCAAAGGGAATTTGTGGGATAAAAATTGTCGATAGCTTTGAAAGTAGCGATTGAATAAATTATTATAGTTAGATTTTTCCTAATTGAGGTTCACTCTTAAACAATTTAAGATTTGTAGTTGAAAATTTGAGTTGTGTCGAGTTTTGCGACTAAATGCAGCTAACAATTTAGGATTGTTCACCGCCAGAGTCAAGTCAATTTTACCTATTCATGTGGAAATATTATATCTCAGTGAATTTGGTGACAATAGGTTCCTAATAATTCGCAATATTATGTTAAGTAGTACCAGACCACCTAACAGTTAACACGAGGACTTAATTACTAAATACTTAGGTAGAGCAGGACCTGTGACACTACATAGCTTGCATCACCTAATAGGTTATATTCAACCTGTTGGTAGCAAATTGGTGAAATATAAACATGTTTCACCTACTAGGTCACATTTCACATTTGCACCAAAAAGTATTTTTTTACCTAATTGGTATAATCTGGCCCCTTACATTGTGGCTAGAGATCAAAATTATTTAATTTTAACCATGAATAAATTATTAATCCTAATAAGTGCTTTCAATTTGGCTAACATGTAAGTAATGTAAGTGAAATGTCACTTAGATATCTTGAAACCATTATGGCGAATTTATTTCCAAAAATAGAAAATCTATTTTAATCAAAATTTTAAAAATACAACATATTTGCCCTAATCATGTTCGATTTAAACAATATATTGTATTACAACTACTAGGTACATACACTTGATAAAATATTAAGACGCTTTATCACAATAACAATTATTTTTGTTAAAGTTTGATGGTACCATTTCTTTCGTATACGAATTTACTACGGTTAGTTTATCTAATTTAATTGTATCAGTGTATGAAGTATTTCTACCTAAGATTTTTGATACTGACGCCGACGAGAAGGATACATTAGAAATATCGCTCGTAATTTTCACCACGAAGTAAATTTTAAATGGAAATTGGTGAACAGTCCTAAACTGGGAAGGTGAGTGTGTACCAAATATGACATGACATAATATGACTTGTTGGCGGCTTCACACCTTATGATGATATTCACCAAATTTACTAATTATTTACGAAAAATTGACGTGAAAAATGGCCACATTGGTCTGGTTGCCGCCAAAAACTAGTGATTTTGTATAAAATACAATTGGTGAATAAATCTGTGTGACGTAAATTTAGTAATACCTCACATAAATCGCTAGCTGGAAAATATCTTCACAAAAATTTTCATACACATTACCCACCCTTTAAATCCCAATAAATATCTCATACCTATCCCTTTTCGCCAAGATGGATTTCCACCCTAATAAAATACCAATAACTCCTGTAGCCATCTGGTACGCCACCGTCGAGGCCTCAAGAATAAGAAAGAACCAAAAGTTAAATTAACTGTAGCTAAGATGGAGGTTGAAATCTTTATTTTTTTTTAAGACATCTGTCGCAGACCTAAAACGGTGACACTCTACGGGGGTGACTGAGCAGTCACAATGCCTCGAATTAAGAAAGATTTCTCGAGGAAAAGAATCGGAAGGAGTTTTGTGCGAAGGTGAATTTGGCCAGGGTTGCGAAAAGACCAGAGGTGGAGGTCACGAGGATTTTAAAGGAATGCTTATTTTCGGTTTTATACGAGAGTTTAGACGACCGAAAAATCTCATAACCAATAGTTGCGAGTGATAGTTAAATAAAATTTCTTCTCTCAATGAACTGTTTCTTGAAATTACTCTGTGACCTCTCTACCTGATTTTTAGTTATTTTCGTTCTAAAACACCTCAAACATTGACTGAATTTAATAAAAATTTAAAGGGAAAAGTTTAGGCATTCGAACCTTTCAATCCAATAATTTTAACTGGCACGTCAAACGAGCATTTGGTAAAGCTAATTAAGTTAGTAATGACATTGGTAGGCTTTGTAAGGGTTGTGATTTGGGATTTATTAAATGTAACATCAAACAGTGGAAATACTTGGTATTTTTCTATTAGAGAGACAGTAATATTGAGAAAGAGAAATATTTATTTTAATATAAATATAAAAGGACTGATGATGGGCACTAGTTGCTCGAAACATGTCTCGTAATTAAATTACAATCGACCTACTGATGGTTGTTTCATTTGGATGGGGTAATGTCTAAGAGTTCTCGCAACTATAGCTGTTCCCCCCATCTTTGAGCATGGACTTCTGTACCAAGAAGCCTTTGTCCACCTAGAAATGTTTATCCAAAAAGACGTAACAGTAATGAACATTATGCGTCTTGGGATAAACAAATAGCAATATCTCGGCAACAAATTAACCAATTGACTTTTATAAAAGCTGTTTAAATGACCATGTTCAGTGATTTTTTGGCATTTGTGAAATAAGTATTAAACAAAATTAATCGTGCTGCAGCTCAAATTGTAGGGTTTTAAATTCTCTACAACTTATATTTGAAACTTTTCCCGCCAAAATGCATACTTTGGCTTGTAGAATCAAAAAACTTGTTTTTGCTAACTTTGGACCCCTCCCATTTGTTAATGCACACTTTTTGAATGTTTAAAACTATATAGGCATGATCAACTAATCAGAGCCTACAACATTTGACCACTCCCATCCGGTTATAAATTAATGTCGTAAAACGTTAAAAAATGACTACGTTGACTGAATTATTTATATTGAGAGTTTAAGTACAACACGAGAAGTTGTTACCGTTTGGTAGCAAACTTGAACGACTTATTTGAAGGTACATAATACTTTGATGTTTAGATTAAGGGCCATGCATGGTTAAGCATTTATTACAAGATGTGGATATTCGAGGGTTAAATTAATATTACGTTGGTGCGTATTATCATACATTTCGAATTAGTACATCTGATTGTTTTTTAGCTATAAAACGTGAATCATATTGAATCAACATGAAGTAACATGTCGTATTATTCCAAGAATTTTGTTTTTGTTTGATGGATACTGAAGTGCTGAAAATTAATTCAATCTTTCGACTACAGCCGATAAATACATTTTATTGTCATTTTTAATTTCGTACCAATGCTGGTAGTAAAATTTTTTTTCAATAAATGAACATTATTAAGTATAAAGTCTTCAAATCGACATCAATTTAATCCTATGAGGTTTACACAAAAGAATAACTTCATAAAACGCTAATATCGTCAGCTTATCCATCGCAACCAACGTGGAGAAAAAACATCCTCCACGCGAATAACCGATCACAAAATGAAGAAAAAGGAAACGACGGTGGACTCTCACACTGACCATAAGATAATTCCGAGAAAGCTGATCTTTACGAGCTTAGGTTTACAAGAAATGAAATAAATCGCAGTCACGATTAATATAAGTTAATTTGCATCACGTATTGCCCCTCACAATGCAATTAATAATATAAATTAAATAACAAAAAATAGCCGGCCGTAAAAATCGTCAATGCGAAATTTTCTCATGAAGATGGGTTTAATGGAATGTTTTCTTTTTTCGGGCGGCGCTTCTCTCACTACAAACTTCCAATTCGAGGTACGAGATTGATATTTGACCCTAAAAAAACTAAAATTGACAAAAAACAGACTTTTTTTCACATTAAGATCCACGGCGCCTCAATTTAGGCGTAATTTTTAATTGCTATCAATAAGCATTTCAAATAAACTTTTTCAGGCTATAAATTTAATTGCTAAATTCATAATAAGCTACTATTTTTTGTTTCCTTTATGAACTACTAGACTCTGGGAATGTTTTACTCAACTTAATTGCTCGAGGGCTAAATTGACTTGTCATTTTTAACTACCCACCCAATAATTAATTGGAACCAATTCGAGTCTTTTAGCATTGAAGTAGTTGTTTCTGCTGGTTAAGCTGGTTTCTTCAATATTGAATAACGTATCAACCACAGTTAACTTGAAGAGATCTAACTACATCGAAACGTGTAATAAACCAGACTGTGGAGTACGTTACTCATTGATGTAGTCAACAGTGTTCCTAAAAATAAATAGGTTCATCTCCATAGTCTCGCTGGTGAAAGTGACACAAAATTTACATTTTTGCAATACATTGTATATCAACCTATCACATGTCAATTTTGAAAATACCTTGGTTGATTATTAATTTCCAAACGATGAAACGACAAGATGCAAAACTTAATATTTATTTTTTGCTTTAAAAGTGCTTTATGGCATTCCTGTATGTAATACTAAATCTCAAAAATGTAACGGAGATGTGACGAACATGCTATCACGTTTGGGTCTTTGCCTAGTTTAATGTGGAGTTTATTTGAAAATGTTAAAGTTGAAGTTCTGCCACGGAATAACCCAACTTAAACAATAATCAAGTAAAAGTGTATCCAACCATTTCAGTCATCATCCATCAGGCTTATCCTGAAATGAAGGAACAAATTGTATACGTACTAGTAAAAAGAATGCAGTAAGTGTTTTAAACGTTTCTTAGAGTGTTAATATTTATGAAACTTTAGCAGCTTTACTTGATCTTGACATGCCTCAGCAGAAAAACGATGTTAATGGTAGACCAAGATGTATTTATCTGGGCCTTCTACCCTCATTAAAGTTATACCTCCCAACAATCGACTCCAATAAAGATCTAGGGTTTGAAAATTAAAAAAAAATCCACCAGTTTCCCCAAAATAAAAATCCATACTAATTATCAAAATTATAATCGATCTACTTCCAAAATTCCATACCTTATAATCATTTCGCCATCCTCATTTAACAAACAAAAGTTCTATTCTAATTCGAGAAAATCCAAAAACTGTCACTAAAAATACATATTACGCTTTGATTGATTACACCCATTAAGCGCTTCCTTACCAACATTCAAACGCAGTTGATATTACACGGAAAAAGCAACGTGCCGGCCGGTCTTTAGGGTGAAATCTCTTTGTGGTTCTGTGGACTACAGGTAAAAACAAAAAGGCGCCTAATGAAAACCACGACCCGAATTGGCGCTACTTGATCGTTAGATTTTTTGGGAGTCTGCCCACAAATTACAGGGCAGTGTGACGCATTTTTGATTGATGACGTTTCGAGATTTTAAATTTCGTTTTAATTCCCCGACGCGCGGTTTCAGGGAAACGGTTTTTTCCAGTCGATGAAATTCGCAATATAATTTATTCAATGTGGGTATGGATAATTAATTTAATTTTGCTTTTTTGTAAGGGGTGTTCTGTTGAAAAATTCATTAAAGGGGGTTGAGATGCAGCAGGAGAAGTTCAGGAGATGAGCAGATGTCGGTTGGTTCTGTTGCGCTTTCTCGTCAATTTGTCTTCTCGTTTTTTTCGCAGCGTAACGTATGTCGCAACTAGCGCGGTGCCTTTTTTGATTGAACACCCGATGCTTAGCAAAGGAATAATTAGTTCAACTTGCTGTACGTTAATCCGATCTATAAATACATACAGGTAAATTTTAAATGAAGGGATTAACCATACCTTTCAGTCCAAAAAATCTGTCCCACCTTATCACTTACTACCTTCAATTATTACGGATATATGTACATAAGTAAATAAAATGTCAAATCAAAGTTTAGGTGTCTAAATTTTGGTTATCCTTGCTTAAACTTTATAGTCCAAGTGTTTTCGACAATTTGGGCAGAAAATTAGTAATGTTGTGTTTTGATATACAGGGTGTCCCGCATAAAACCGACATAGCTCGTTGACCCCTGTACTTAATTTCATCCCTCTATTACGTGTTACGAACCTTGAGAGTGAGCCTGTAAGTTTTGAGAAAAATTAATATCTTTGAAATCTGGTAGGTATTTAATAAAAATTAGATAAACTGAACAACATCAAATTTTCGATAGGTTATGAAAATTTGTTTTGTCAAATAACGACTAATGATTATAGTGTTAGGTTTTTGTGAAGAAAACTGCAGAAGAAGTGCAGAGGTATATTGAAGAAAATTTCCGAACTTCCATAGAAAAACATATATCTACCTATGTTAAGAAATGGACTCAAGATGTTGAGGCAAAACTCATGTACTTTTAGGAAATTATGTGGATATCAGTACAAACATGTACTGATTTGCCCGTTTTAAGGGGTAGTAAAAAACCTCCCAGTTTCTCAAGCTCTCATTTTCAGCGGCGGTCAATTCGTAAGAAATTTTAATCCCCAACCCTAAGATCGGTCAATTGGTAAGCGAACCGGCAGGTAAATTTTTAAAGGGTACTTCTGGATGAGTCAACTCGTAAGAGGATTCTCAGAAATAATCAAGGGGATAATGATTGTAACCAAGTAGTTCGGATATTTGTTGAAACTAGGAAGATGATATAAGGTGGTGGTTTGTTACATTCCAACTAAACGGTGACGATGGATTGCACCGAGATAGTTGTGTCAACGCGACAAAGACTTGCTTGTTAGTTGTTGTTAATGATCATATGCGTTTTATGACCCTAGGGTCGGGTTCCACAGGGTTTTCCTTGCCCTCTCGCAAGGAATATGATAATCACCCTTTTGGTATTTTTCAGGTAGTTCTAACCCTTACGAATTGACCGATCTAGAGAACCATATTCTTACGAGTTGACCAATCTCGCGAAGGTCAAATGCGGACCGGGGATTAATTCTTACGAGTTGACCCGTGCCCCTCATTTTAACATTTGAAAATGTTTCTCGATTAAAAAACCGCTCGATTTGGATATCTTCTTTGATATTACTCTGCAATACTTTAACAGTTTTTTTTACAATAACCTAACACTTTAATTATTAGTTGTCAGATTTGATAAACAAATTTCCATGATCTACTACTGGAATTTTAATGTTTCCAACTGACACTTTTTATTGTTTGGCTTATATTAATCAGTTTTCCTGAAAACCATACATTTCCTTACATAGATTAGATAGAAACAAAGTTCTGTAAAATTATAAGGGTGGGTCACAACCGATCAACCCTTTATGACGTTTCAATGAACTTTTCCACTCTGTTGCAAGCAGTATGCTACTTTTGATTCGCCTAAATTATTAAAAGCTTGCAAAGATATTAATAATTTTCAAAACTTGGAGCTCTACTTTGAAGGTATGTAAATCTACTTGATATACCTAGAGGTGAGTGTCATCAAAATGTAATATGTTAAGCCCCCTGTATGCCAACGAGCTGTATGAGTTCTTATGCGGGACACCCTGTACATCGATCATATGTTACTTGTTTTAGATTTGAATGGCGTTATTTATTACCTAACGATTCAAGGGTTCTTACATACTTTTATGATTAATTTTATAAAGGTATTGTGAACCGTTCGATGTCAGACATAAATGAAAGTAAAATATTGAATTATGTTCAACAAAAGGTTCGTAATACTATGACAGTTAGTTGACAAGATATGATTAATTAAGGTTTTGGGAAAAATTCAGATAGTTTTTGGTATAATCCAAATTCAGAATTTCAGATTTTAGTCCTTAAATCGAAAAAAGACTGTAATTTCGTTTCAAATTAATACCACAGTTAGTTGACGCGATATGAATAGTTTTGGGAAAAAATCAAAAGGAACGTGACAAAAATTTTTAGCAAAATTTCAATTTTCATTCATCATATCGACAGTCGTTAATCATCACACACCTCGTTTCATAACGCTGCGGTAGAGAGTTAATAACATATGGGCAGTTAAAGATTTCAGCAGAAGTTCAGAAGAAAGTATTGAATTTTACAGAAGTAGGTGGACAATTGTGACGACCTGTCTCACAATTTCATCAACTTGATACATAATTCACAACTGATAATAGTTGAAATCTGTTTCTAATGGAAAACGTCATCGAGTTAACATAAAAACATCAAGTTATACCGTGTGATCATATAAATGTTTTGATAGAGGCTAACGTAATGACCAGGTAAATGTCAGGCTCATAGTACTATCCCGAGTTTCGATTCATCCCGGAGTGAATTCCTAGAAGCCATTAGTCCACCGCGGCATGAAGAAGTGAGGGGAAAGTAGAAGCAGGGGCGTGTATGTTTCATTTTGCCTTCGAAATATAAATAATCGAAGTTATATCATTTAATGGAATGAAACAATGTTAGTTTGCAACTATAAGATTGAAATAATTATAGCGCTATTACAGAAATCAGATGACTGGAAGAAATATTGCCTAATGAAAAATAAAAATGAATATCACACGTGTACTGACTAGTATGTATTTCGCCGGGCACCGACACTGTTCATCCGACACGTGTATGTATTCTAAACAACTTTCTCGATATTGCCATTCTACGGGTTTCGACTTATGTTTTATAGAGCGGATTTTTAAATTTTGGCAACTCCGCTTCTCTCTGTCTCTCTCTTTACGTTGAAAATTTGCTAAAGCGGCGAATCGCTCGAAGTAGGGATGTGATTTTATGAGTTTTGCGTGTGCCACTCGCAACTTGTTGTGGCGATGAGTCACTCGTGAAGTAAAACGGATTTTGGTTAGGTACATTTTTACTACGTGCACTATACGTGAATTTATGGAATCACATTGTATGAATATGGAATGCACAGTGTGGAACAAAATATTTTTCATCTAGATCGTTGCCTCTACCTTAGTGCTGGGTAACATCGCTCAGTCAGTGATTTGAATTATTTCTGTGCCTGTGAATCAGATGTAGGTGTATATTTCGGCCAGATAATCTACTTTTGTGATAGAAAAACAAATGGTTTGACTCCTCGCTCATCCCCTAAGCGGAAAGAGTCGCCTATCGACTCAACACGTCTAGTAGACACGCGTTTTCGATTTGGCAGGGTGGATTGTGCATTCGTATTCCGGAGACGTCCTCAAACGTCAGTCGCAGGAATTTTACTATCAAATGTTCCTGACCGTCGCAAACAGACCGTATGATTGCCTAAAATTCTCTTTTTGTGGTCCGCTCAAATAAACCCTCTAGGAATCCTTTGATATCACCTACTCACGTGAAACGGGGCACGGAAGCTCGGCGAAAAATGTAAATTTTTCTCGTTTCCATCTGTCATTGGCGATTTTGCAACTTTCCATTGCCTCTTGTGATCACGACGATAAACATTGCTAATAGGATTTTTTCGCAGGAAGCCTGTGTCGTTTTCCCAACCGCCACAGCTATTTTTTATCAATTCAATCAAGAGAAATATTGGTTTCCTTGATTGTATGCAAATACGACCATATTACGTATCGATATCGATTAAATATAAATTTTCTCATTCGAAAGGAAAACATGTAAGTCTTCAGGATTTGCATATATCCGTAAGGTCGTTTCGTTCTTGGAAAAACGTGACCTTGCCGATTCAAAACAATTAGCGAGACGCAGCAATAAATCTTCGACAGCGTGGAAGATCCAATAAAATATACCGATCGTTAAATTGATATCCAATGCAAAAATGTAAATGATTCGTATTAAACCGAATAGCAATAAAATACGTGTGTACTTAAAAATAGTTGAATTGACATGTCAAACAAGACTGTCGTGATCGGCTCCAGCGTGAGCGTCGCCGGGATGGATACCTCAGCTCCTGTGCTATAACGAATAGCCTGATAGGTACTTGAAAATCGGTAAATAGTGGTGCCATTTTAAATGAGATTGCCCGTACGTGCAATAGCACGAAATTAAAATATTTCGTCGATGAGCAATTTCATAGCACTCGTGTACGTGCGTTTATTGTGCGCGCGTATACATATACACATCTCGGTGTGTTTGATTGTTTAAGGAACCTATCGAGAACAGGTTCTTTTTTTCGACCATCCCTGACCTAGGCCAAGGAAAGTAAAAACGCCGATCTCCGATGCTCCTGAGGACCATAGGATCACTCGAGAAAGGAATTTTGCTCTCGACTACGCGTCGAAGAAAAAAATTAATATTGCCGTTTATTTCTGGAAATGGCAAATGGCAATTGTAATTGGCTCCCTCTAGGCGAGAGTTATTTCGTTAATTTTTATTGTTAACGAGAAGTTTGCTTCATATTTCACATAAGTTAAAAAATTTACGAACGTCGATCCGCTTAGTTGATAGTATAGGACTATAAGACACTAAATGTTGCGAACAGTAGGTCGTTCTAAGTTCAACACTCACTAACGAGTTTGGTCCTACTGGCGCATTTTTATTGGGCTTTCGCTTGATGCAACAATTCGATATTTACACAGTGGTTTCTGCAACCATTTACGTGGAATTCATATTAGGTATTGTACTATATTTTACTTTAGACAGATTTTAAATAGTTTTATTACTAATCGATATTTGCCCAGTAAACTTTACAAACATTCAGGTGAAGTTAGTCACACATAATTATTACAACATATTAACGCGGTAATACAACCATTTTTCCATAAATCTGATTATTTAGTTAAATTTTAACAGCCACCTTCTCAAAATTCACTCTACATCTATTTCATACATAGCAGTTTTGTACTGAATTCACTGCTTAAACTTTTGTTGGTTTGATGTTCCTTCACGATTGATGTAGACAGTTTTGGTCTCTCTACCCAGCCAATTTGCTCAGATTTAAAACTTCGCTCGCGGAATAAAATGTGTTGCAGCTTTAAGGCATCGCAGTCACTCACACTTACTACTACTTACCTACTACGTACTGAAATTATTGAGCGCTCTCAGTTGTTGTCATTTCGTTGTTTGAATACTGAAATAGCATGTGACTAAACGTGTGAATAAATGTGAAGGTGAATGTGGTATTTCAATTTCATTAAATACTAGCCGTGGTCCGGCCACGCTTCGCTGTAGCTCAGTTTGATATGAAATAAATGAGCAATTAAATAAAAATAGGTAATCTAGCGAATATAGATTTACCGAGAAAACACAATTTATTTTAATACCATGCATTGCATTGCTGTGATTATTTTGTAGAATGTTATGAAAAGGGAAAAAAACATTTTTTGCAATTGTTTTCTATAACCGATGTAGGTACTCGGCTAGCGACCCTGTCTCATCCCTTTTTCCACATTGCATGAAAATGATTTCAATCAGCGTGCGTTATTCGTCTTGATCGAGCAATGCGTACTTGGGCTATTTCCAATCTTGCTTCCCTTTGCTCGTCTGTTTCAGACGGACGGGCTCGAGCAATGCGTACTCCTTCGATTTCCAATCTTGCTTCTCTTTGCTCGCCTGTTTCAGATAAAGGGGCTTGAGCATTTCTGAGAGTTTCTAGTCTATCTTCCATTTGCTCGTCTGTTTCAGATAAACGGGCTTGAGCATTTCTTAATCTGAGGGTTTCTAGTCTATCTTCCTTTTGGTCCTCTGTTTCAGATAAACGGGCTTGAGCGTTTCTTAATCTTAGGGTTTCTAGTCTATCTTCCCTTTGCTCGTCTTTTTCAAATAAACGGGCTTGAGCATTTCTTAATCTGAGGGTTTCTAGTCTATCTTTGCTTTGCCCATCATTTTCTGAAGCTCCTAAAGCCTTTTATTTTTTTTCTCTACATATTGATCTGCCAATCGCCTTGCTTTTTGGAGGCATACTTCATAACGAAAGTATAAAATAAATGCGCGTGTTTTCTATTCTCCAATGTCCAAATTTCACAAATAACACCACTAACACTTACAGACGTTCAGAAATATCTCTACTTTTAACAGAATGATTTTGGGCAATTCGATCCTCAAAGCGCTGTCAAACTGTTCGACGTTTGAAAGTTACCTTTTCGCCGCGAGATGGCGTCATCTGTCAGTCACTCGTCTGTCAAATAAAGATGACATATTGCTTGTCATCCATATATTTTTAAGCCGTTTCGGCCCTCATGGCTCTTTTTTCGACGCGGAACCACTTCAGGAACCTTAACGGACATGCGTCCTACAACTCACCAAAATTTCGTTGCAATCGGACGAATGGTATAGGAGCCTATGCGGAACATACAAACAAACAAACAAACATACATTCATTTATACTTACTATTGAAAATGTTAAAAACTGTTAAACCGAAACAAAATGATTTGTCGAAAATGTTCATAAGAAAAGTCATAAAAGGATCAAACTTTTTTGTATTTAAAGAAAATTAAGGCATTTTGAAGAATTTTGAGAATACTGTTTGTATGAAATAATTTTCACTTAAATTGAGGCACTAGATAAACGAACAAACCATACCAAATTTTAGTAACAAAACTGATTTACCTTTGGGAGAAAATGTTGGTTTTGAAGAACCCGAACTGAAAACTAAAACGTTCCATCAAGGGACTGTCGCGTGACTTTGGAACACCGTGTAATAAATACCAAATATAGACAAATATGATGACATGTTCACTACGCCATTATTAATCAGCAGGTGTCAAGTAACATATTTTTTGAGCAATCTGAAATCAAACATTTTAAAGACGATATCCATGACACGATTTTTCAATGTTGGCAATAAGTTCTCGTTAATTGTATCACTGACTGCCTGTCACCTGACAATTAAATCAAATGAATTTTTTTGTTATGAATGTTTACAACTCTATTTTTACAAAATCTGCGTAAACTTAGATTTTCATTGGTGTAATGAAGTGGGTATCAATAAATACAGTTTTATGTAAAAAAAAGTATTTCTGAGTGAAAAACGTTTTTAAACGACGGTAGCATTGATCGTGTCCTCATGTATCTACACCTCCTGTACTATAAAATCTCAATATCGCTCATTAGATGTCGCAAACTTTATCAGTAGATTTTTCTGCAACAAATGACCATCATAAAAATGTTATTACTCTTAATTACCGAGAACCCAGTCTCATATAAATAATGAAAAACATCCTCGCGCATAACTCCGCTAGAATGCTCTGCGAGGGGAGGCGAAGAAGAACAATCCGAGAAAAAGATAACGAAGTAAGAAGAAAAAGAAGAACAAACATTCTTTCACTTTTGTAACAACCGCGACGCGTTTGAATAATTGCAAAGGTATCCTGATGTGATGCAACTGTTTGTGTGCTGATTTGTTGTTTATGCTAATTTTACAAGTTCGGTAGAAACTATCAAGGTTGGTCGTTTAAGCGACATTACATAATGGGATCGATTCTCAGAATGTTGATAGTAGCGACATGATAAACATCGATAAATTCTTATCTACATATGTACATACATACTTTATTACATTATATTCAATGAGGCGTATTTGAAGGTAAAAAAACGTTACTAACGGTGAGTAATTGTAATCATATGTAATGTTGTTCGTCAGTATGTATAACGTTAGAAACAGTTTTTATTAATAACTTTCAACTAATAAGGATAAATATTATATTTACTTTTAATGATTCTCCAAGCAAATTACATCCCAACATATCTAAATAAATATACTCTAATCATACCTGTATAAAAACTTAAACGTATTCATCGTTTTAATTAAATACAAACAATTTCCTACATCAATTACTAAATATGTAGTTACTTTGTCATTCGTCAAACGTACACGCTTAAGGGTACTTCCGGTAGCTGTAAAATCAGCATAAAAAGTCAATTTTCCCAAATTACATTAACCACTGAAAGATTTATTTACATACGAAATTACCTGCTATAAAATTGCTAATTTTTAAATAAGGCGGTCGTGTTTGCGTATGCACACAACCGGGTTGTAATTCCAGTACATTAGGAGTTGTTAAGACACTTTATTTTAACATTAAGAGGTTAACGACACGGGAGAATTTCAATGTAAACTGACACACAGAGTTGAAGGGTTGAAACACGACTGTTCTAATACAGCTGCCTTAAACTTAATTACTCCATTCGAGTAGGAATAATGTATTGACTAATTTATTTATCATTCAGAATTCATAATTGATTAATGTTGAATGTTTATCTACAAACCGAATAGAAATGTGCAGTTTACAGAAAGAAAAGAAATGGGGGGGGGAGGTATGACAGGGCTTTCTTTATGAATAAATAAAATTAAATAATGGATAAACATTTTGTGGTTTATGATATTAAAGGAAAAGTTTTCCAAAATTAATGCCAATAACACCACATTCAACGTTAGTGGAATTTTTTTGAGTAGTACAACGCTAGAAGACAGCCAGAGATTACTTTGAAATGATACGCATAAAGACTCATAATCACAAAATTATAATTAGCAATACCTATATCATGTCAAAATTGACCATGTAATGGATCATTTTCTAATTCTGAGTGAAATAGATTTATCTGCGCAAACTTACCCTTTATACGAAACGGTAGCCTTACTACCCTTCAGTTGAAATAAATTATATCTCTTACTGTACCGGTGTAGTAACAAGTTTAGATAATTATTGCTGTTGGTAATAAAACATTTTGACTTCTCACGCCTTGAGAAAATGCAGTAAATTACACATTTCTCAATGAAATAATTAAATTTGCTAAGTTATTCCTAGTTTAAAAAAATTATATGTCAGGGAATTTACCTCTATCTATCACTAAGATAAATAAGTCGAAGGCACAATATAAATTCAATTTGAGTGCTCTGTAATCTATCGAGTTATATGAAAACCATTTGATATTGACCATCGAGAGATGGAAGGTTGTATCGATGCAATGAGTTCTGCCACGAGAGTAAATAAGTAGTAAGTTAAAATTTTGAGCTAAGGCGGTCCTCAGTGTCCTCGTAGGAAAACTGATGCAAATAGGATTCGTGGCAGAATTCAACGACGTCAATTCTGCCGGAATACATGTCCAGTTGGATCAGTACAAACCATCAGACAGGTTTTGCATAGATTTTCACACCACTAGCGCATAGTGAGTACATTGAATACCTAAATCATTTATAATTTCCTATTTACTTGCGTATCACTAGATTTGAATTATCGCGACTGCTGGCCAGGGCATTTCGGCTTTCCCTTCACTTCCCCCTCCGCATTATGATTGGCGACTCGGAGCGGAAAAACTCGGAGGAGATAAATTATGACAGCGCCGACTTTCCTTGACGAAATGAGTTCTATGGAAAGTACGCGCGACGTTTCCTTGCAAATCCCTCTTCCAGATTAATCAGTATGCTGCACTGCTCTCACCGGCGACTTATATCTTCGTCGTGGAGATGAAATGAAATGAGGAAAACTTAGCAATTCCCCACCCCCTTTCGTGAAGGGGTAGTTCTAGCGGCTCGCTCTGAGATGCGGCAAAACCGGGGGCGAAGTCTCCTCAGTCTGCAAGGCGTTGTATTATGAAAACGAAATTGCGGAATCGAAATTAATCGTTTATTGTCGCATATTTGACAAAGGAACCAGTACGGTATTGAAGAACTCAAGGCACTTGGTTTAGGTTTAATGGTTAAGATTGGTCAGATAGGTTTTTGATTGGAAGTATGTCGGATTGAATTATTAAATTATTACATATTATTACTTTTCATCATATCTGGATGAAATTACTAATTTTCCATCTCCTAGTTGAAAGTGTACATTGATTTGCATTAAAACATACATTGACCGAGCAGGAACTCAAATATATTTCCTTCAAAGACCTGCAGTCTTTCAGCTTGATAGAATCATTATAATGTTCTCGCTACTATATTGATAAATGTCATCGACTCATGTACAAATAAAATGTAAGTGTAGGAATAAGAAACAGTATTTCACTAAACAGTTAACTTCTGAAGTTACATGACACAATAAAAAATAATGATTTGACGCAGGTCAGTACAGAACTTCTTCACAGCCGTATTGTAAATCTGAGTGCAAACTTTATTCACTTGGTCTAAAAGTACCAGCACTATAGCTCCGGCCGCTGCGTCTGTAGAGCGATCTCTCCAGTTTTCGTATTCCAATCCCTTTATCACCAATCGCTGTCGCCTATAATTAGGGTGATTTAATAATAAATTATGTATAACAATGCGGTGCACTGGTGTAAATTGCACCGCTTCGTTGAGAGCTCGCTCTGAACTCCACGGCCTTATGATAGATCAGTTCAGCGCCAACCTAATGAAAAGATATATAGTGTATATGTTACGGGTGTAGAGCGAAGCGGTCCAAGAACCGTATTAACAAAGCAAAACGAGAAATATCTGACCGTAATGGTGCTATTCGAAGGCGTTTCCATCTGATTACGCATATATCCCGAATAATTATCGCGCCATTGTAATTTGGAATCAGGAACGGACTGGCACGAAAAATGGTCCGGCATGCAAGGAAAGCGACGACGTTCGAATGATTACATGGTGGTCGTATAGTCATTTTGTTCAATTTGGAAGGACGTATTTTAAAATTACCCCAGATTGTTATTTTCTCTTACAAAATTGTGAAACCCCCTTCGGCTTTTCACAAGCTGAATCTATTAAGAGTGTCTGATCGAGAAGTTTATGTTGAACTCCATTCCATCCCCTAGAGTAGTTCTGTAAAATGATCGATAAACGAAATAGTGTTTATTGATTTACTTTTCAGTCACGAGTAATGAAAAAATTCACAGCCTGAAATAATTTTATTCCAGTTCTGTCCGTTTCGGATAAATATAACACCAGGTTAATCAGTGACGACTCTCCCTCTCTCTCTTTCGAAATTGCTTTCTTTTCGGTTGTTCTTCACGAGGACATAAATCACGACCGTGAGGTGGATATTATTCAGAAAATACGACCGTAATTAGTAATTAAGGTGGTATAGCAATTAGCTATTGATATCTGCATACGATTGTGTTACTCGTGATATATTGAGCTCTCGATTCGGTTTTCTGCTCAATTTATTCCATGAAAAATTGCAAGAGAATCGGATCGGATTTAAATAGTCAAGATATGGATATGTAGGTATGGTGGTGTTTCTTTTTGTTTTGTTTCGTTAACGTTGCAATACTACTTTAAGGCTATAAATACACGGCTGTTGCAGTGTATGTGGTGTTTATCACATCTTCTTGTGGATTGGAAAGAATTTTTTTTTGTTTACTCATAGTACCTAAAGGTTATAAAGCGTTTTATATGATTTTTATTAAAGTCTAGTAATAACTATTTTTATGCAATTTTTTAGGTGTTGATTGTTCGTCTCGGTCTCGTAGTAAACATATAAAATGACGAATTTCTCACAAAATAATGCAAATTGAAATTTAAAAAAAAATCGTGATGTGTTCATCAGAGTACTTTCTCATATATAGGGTGTTTCAATAGGCATTTGCCAGATCCAAACCGGAAATAGATACGGTTAATTTAAGCAACAAACCGAAAAACGACAAGTACCGATAAAGTACTCCTCAAAGTAGATTTAGCCAAAAACGTTACAAAACTTTTTTATATATTATATCTAATGTAGAATAGGTACTCAAAATTTTATAAAAATTCTTGGAGCGAATTAAAAATTCAAAAAATTAAAGAATGATACAAAGTGCCTTTCACAGAAGATTTTGCAAAAAACGATAGAAAAGTTTATTTTATACTAAGTCAATGGTAGAATATATATTCTAAATTTAAGATAAATTTTTGTAGCAAATTTTGAGAAAAATTCAAAAACCGAAAAACCAAAAGTATAAAGTGCTCTTCACAGAAGATTTAGCCAAAAACGTTACAAACCGTTTTATACATATTTAATTGAACAATAAGGTTTCAAAGTTTAAAGAGAATTTTTGGAACGAATTCCGAGAATAATACAAAAAACCAAAAATCGACCAGTATACCTAAAGTATCCTTCACAGAAGATTTAGCCAAAATCGTTAGAAAACATTTTTTTTTACCTATTTAATCGTACAATAAATATTCAAAATTTCAAAAAAATTCTTTGAGTGAATTTCGAGAAAAATTCAAAAAAACCGAAAAATGACAACAGTAAACTACCCTTTTATCCTGGCCGATTTTAATCAAAAGATTATTTTCACGTCCTGGTATGGTAAAAACTCTAAATACAAAGTTTTGACCGTTTGTGGTTTTTTGTTTTTGAGAAAATCCTACCACAGACATACATACAGACGGTTTTCCAAAAACATGTTTTTTGGCTCAGGGGACCTCAAAACGTTCAGCAATGCTAATAACTCAATTTCGAAAAATCGACCCGATTACAATACTCTCTCATATATGAGTACCTCATAATGAGAAAGTAAAAATATTTAATTCAAACATACAACAAAATTTCTGCAAGACACTTTAAAATTGGGAACATTCGTCAGTGAAACGTGTATTGGTGGACAAGTTTTACACAGGTTTGCAATGAATGACACCACGTGCAATAAATAATCTTCTAATCACGTTATTAGAACTTTCCTATTGTTCTCGGTCAGACATTTCAAACTTGCAAAGTTCATAATCAGCGACAGTGTGGAGAATTTGTTCTACGAAAAGAAAGTGCCATTAGATATGTATCTGGCGATTGGAGGAGGTTTAAAATTACCTACCAACGTGACGGAAAAGCTACAGTGTGGTTAACCAGGAGGGCAATCGGAAATAGGAATCCCTTTGCACATAGTTCTGTAGAAAAATAACTCAGTGGGCTTGATGGTAGGTTGTATATGGTAGGTTTGTATTTTTCTTGGTTTACTCAGCCCTCACCAAATGATTGTAATCAACTTATTTGGGCTCAAGTGATATTATAATTTTTCTGATGTAAATTTGGAAATGCTGCTAGTTCATACAAGTATTCTGCATAATTTTCTGGGTTCGATAGGTATGGAGTTATGGTTATGTATTTGGTTAACCTGATAGAACTAACCAGGACCACATTTGTATCAATAACGGCAGCGAATTTCAAAAGGACCCTCAAGGTATCCTTTGGGAAACTTTCCCTGGAACAATAGTTCTATAAATTTGGAAATGCTGGTAGTTCATGCAGAGATTCTGCACAATATTCTGATTTCGATATATATGGAGTAATAGTTATTTGGTTAACCTGAGAAAACTAACCCGTACCAAGTTTGTATCAATAATGGTAGCGAATTTTAAGAGGACCTTCGAGACGTCTTTTGGAAAACTTTTCGTTGGAAAATAGTTTTATAAATTTGAAAATGCTGCTAGTTTATGTAGAGATTCTGCACAAATTTCTGATTTCGATAGGTACAGAGTTTTAGTTATTTGGTTAACCTAAGAAATTGAACCCTGACCACGTTTGTATCAATGACGGTAGCGAATTTTAAGAGGACCTTCCAGACATTTTTTGGGAAACTTTTCCTGGGAAAATATTTTTATAAATTTGGAAATGCTGCTAATTCATGCAGAGATTCTGCACAATTTTCTGATTTCGATAGGTATGGAGTTATAGTTATGTGGTTAACCTGAGAAAACTAACCCGGACCACGTTTGTATCAATGATGGTAGCGAATTTTAAGAGGACCTTTGAGACATCCTTTGGGAAAATTTTCCTGGGAAAATATTTCTATAAATTTGGAAATGCTGCTAGTTCATGTAGAGACTCTGCACAATATTCTGATTTCGATGTGTATGGAGTTATAGTTATTTGGTTAACCTGAGAAAATTAACCCGTACCAAGTTTGTATCAATAATGGTAGCGAATTTTAAGAGGACCTTCGAGACATCTTTTGGAAAACTTTTCCTGGGAAAATAGTTCTATAGATTTGAAAATGCTGCTAATTCATTTATGAATTCTGCACAATTTTCTGATTTTGATAGGTATGGAGTTATAGTTATTTGGTTAACCTGGACCACGTTTGTATCAATAATGGTAGCGAATTTTTGGAGAACCTTCGAGACATCCTTTGGGAAACTCTTCCTTTCTCGCGCTTTCCCATTTTCCTACCGCATCGGCAACGATGCGATTAATTTTCATATTTCCCAAAAAACCGGAAGAATTAACGACGCCCCATCGGCACCGTTCACCTGAATACGATTTTAATACCGCTTTCGACGGCCATCTGTCGGTCTTATGCAAATCCAAGGCCTTCTTGATTCCGCGAACCTGCGGTACATCGCAGCAGGTCAGGCGTACGATCGAGGAAGTGACGTATGAGCAATTAGAGAAGCGATCAACAACACACACGGAATGCAAAAATGACGGACGACACTATAATCTTGTTATCGGTCGTTTCCATCTGGAAACCGCAGCACCCACGTCAATTTTTGGGCCGGCGATTAAATATTCCTGCGGTAATTTTGACGATCTTCCTCGAAATTGCTTCCTCGGGTCGTTTGGGGACTTCCTAAGCGAAGAAATAACGTGCGATCAAAGCAAGTAGGTCAGGCAACACAATTATGTAAAATTTCGACTATACTTATCTATATTCTAAGCGCAATTGCACTTCAAAAATGGTTGACTGAACGTATTCCGATAACATAATCTCCAAATTGGAACTTGCATCTAAAATTACGTCCTATTTCGACACAGTTCTCTTTCTATCATATGCCGCTGCTAAATTTGTCACTACAGTCACTGAAATTATGAAATGTTAATTGTGGCATATGCCAAACGATTTGGAAAAGTTGCAAAGTATTGTTAAAGCAAGGAAGAATTTTTTGAAGTGAAGCTTCTATATGCGCGCTTGAGAAAAATAAATGTTTTTAGATGCAGTAAAATCTTCAACCCGATGCCGTCAGCATGAAATCTGTAGCGCTGTAAGTCATCGTAGGTATATCCAAATGCGTATTTTAAGTGTATACAAGATAGATATTAATTTAAAGAAAAATATCTATATCATCAAAATATTTATAATTAAAAAAAATTTATTTATATTTTATGATTATTTTAAATAAATTTAAAGAGAAAATAAAAATATAAAAAAGGCAATTTGAAATTAAGCAATCACATAAGTATAATTACGTAATTTTAAATGTCTTTTGAAATTCAGCGAAATCTCATATTTTTCTCCATATAACAAATATTTTCTTGGCACGCGTATATGAGTTTTCACTTTAGTCGTCACTCCCCCGAGTTGAACATTTTCTTTTTTGAATATATTTGGGTGTTCCGGAAATAATTAGACACCCTGTATATTTCCTCATTTCTGAGCAAACACACAAATAAAACGTGGTTTGAAACATTAAAAATCATAGCTCTATTTAAATGGAAAAATTATGACTTTAACAGCAAAATAACGGGTAATACTATTAAAATTTAATAATATCAAAGCAGAAAACAAACAACCCGTTTCTCCCAAAAGAATGGGGAAGAAATGACATTACTGTAAGATATTTTTCAAGATTGTTTTCTCAAAAATAAACATTGGAAAATTTTAGAAAAAGTTCGATATTGAATCTCGTATTCGAGTGCTCATATGGAATGCTGGCTACTTCTAATTCTGTTTCACAACAATAATTAATTATTTCAAAGGGAAAAATTAAAAAAAATCGTCAATGAAATGGATTTTAAATGTTACTTATGAATAATCTGTAGATGAAAATGTACCAAACAACTGTTCCAAAATTGAAAATATTGGTTCAACAAATACGAAAAATACCGTGCCGCTTCAAGACAACGACGATTAATATCAATCCAAATTAACGGGGAAAAAATACAAATTCATAACGATCACCTTGACTAAACCAATTTTATTGACAGGGCTTCTCCCCTTTGATCAAATCACTACAAGACCTTTTTTATTAAAAATCATTCATACCTGTAACATAAATTTTTAATTTTACGAGACGATATTGATGTTTCCCACATATTCCCACGACTAACTTTTTGTATTTGCGAGACTTACCATTTTCCAAAATTTCCACCCACGATTTTCTCAAACGCCAGCGCCGGAAAACTGGCACAAAAGCGTCGTCGTTGCCTTCCACGCACGGCAATTTCGAGCGATTTTCGAGATCCATATTAGTCGAAGCAATAAATAAAATTGCATGGTTGAAAGTTTTGTTGTGGAAAAACTTGAGTTGTGAATATCGGCTGTATTAAATTTGTATTATCTTCGATCTTGTCTTATCTCATTAGAGAAGACACATCATTAAAGAAGTGCAAGAACAAGCGATCGCAGCGGCGGAACAAAATGGGGTTGTTTGCGAAATGAAGGGTGGATGATTTTAGAAAATAATTGTTTATCATTTTTAGTGAAGATGATGTGTTGATTACAAAATTGTTCGTAACTTAAAGAGTGGTAAGAAATGAAATCATCACTATCTCTTCGTTAAATTGGTGATCCATTGAAGTTTTCTCACCCCCCGTCTCTCTACAATGTGATATTTATTTCTCTAACAACCTTATATACATGTATATACCTTTTGTGAAAATGAAGGTAGTGTTGGAATTTCTTATTTGCTCTTACTGAATTAATGTAAAGGTGTGATATGTCAAAATTTCTAACGCCTTTTACCAGTACAGAGCCTTGTCGTATGACTATTATTTTGAGATGAAAAAGACAAAGGAAACAGAAAGTCTCAAACATTTTGATTAACAAGAATCAAATTCATGCAACAAATTTCATCACCTGACTGAATTTGAACCTATTACTCTGGATCTCTACTCCCCCAGAAACGTAGTTATTCCTGCCTGACCACAGAATTTTTCTGTTATTTATTGCCTTAATTGGTGTCCTTTAAATCTCCTGTTTACCACACAACAATAATGCTTACAATACTCATTTACCGTCTCTGAACGATCTACAGTCGCTTCAGACTTCTGATATTTAAAGAGTCTATTCAGAAAGTCAACAGAATTCTTACGTTGCACCAGTCCCCATTTGCTTCGATCTAGCATGTATTTATCCCTGTACGTCACTGTTTTCCACAAGCCAAGCGTTCACGCGGATGCAGATTCTTGTGTGCGGAAGAAGAACCAGCAGCTCTTCTTCTTTTCCTTTTCTTTCTCCTTCTTCTTTGGCTTCTCGGTAACATATGAGCGTATTCAAATGAAGGTCGTGCACCGGCTAACCAAGGCAATGGACCACCCGCAAGATCGAAGTTATCAGAAGCATCTGCGCAGGCATAGCTTGAGGGCTTTCAAAAGGACTCTGCTCGCTATCTGGTGACAACATCTCAGATCTAGATCATCCGCGGACACCTCTAGAATGTGGGTGGAAGGAGATTGGGTGTTCTAGGCTCGTTTGCGATTATTGCTAAGTAAAATAGTACCTATACGTTATTTTATGAGATCGTCTCAGTAGATTGGCTTCGGGAGGGTAAGTGATTGTGATAAACATAATTATCTGCGACGGAGGTAAGGTGCCAGCAGAAGTCCACCGGTTCGGTTTCGAAGATTCGAATCATCCTTTAATCACCTCTTTCCTTAAAACCGGTACTCGTGAATTTTCCCGTATTGCGTTATTTTAAATAACACTGACACACACCTACTTACTTCATGCTGGTTACTGTTTTTAACGAAATACCATCTCGAAGGGAAAATATTAAAAGCTCGATTCCATAGTAGCAAATTGCCCAGATGTAACGACTAGATTGACAGGTGTGGTACGCCATGAACTTCACATTATCAACCTTTAATTATCTTTATTATTATTAAATAACGTACCGATGGAAATTTGCTTGTAAAGTGATAGAAAGCTCGGAGCGTTGTTATTAATCTGAATTCGAGAGGAATTTCCGATTTTTATTGGAAAGGGGACGGGAAACGGTAGGGAAAGTGGACTTGAGTTCAGTATTGTTAATTACAAGATGACGATTGGGTCAACTATTTCTTAAAATAAGAGGAAATCGGGCTACACCTTACAAATAAAAATGTGAAACTGTAGATTTGCTAATGAAAGGTGTGGATTCCAGATTAATTTGGGATATAATTTTATATCTGATTGATATGGCCCAATTTGAAACATTTAGGTCGCATTTGGTTTTGAACGTAATAATCAATCATCTGCCTTCCAATAAATAAACCATCGAAATTCATAATTAGGCGCACAAAGTAAAAACAGGAGTACCGTCACGCAATCCCATAAACTTTGAGATACATTATCATCTATTTTTTAACTCCTTTCTACTTATGGTTATTAATCATGGTGTATGTTTTTTATAATTTAACTATAAATCACAAAAGAATGAACACAATTAAAATAATCTGATTATTAAGTACCTTTTGCTATCATTATAACCCTTGTGTGTGCGTTTTTTCTTGTGTGCATACCTAATTTAGATTAATTAAATTAAAATTACAATATCCTGCCTCTGCCTGATGACTATTCATATAATTATGATCTCTTCGACTCCGTTATGCTGTGTGCATTCTTTCCGTTTAATTTAAATGACATATATACGCCTAAATTATATATGTCTCGAGTAATTTTCGATGTGGATTGCCCCTGAGAACTTCACTCATTATATATTTAAAAACGACCAAAATAAAGGCAATTTTTTTATGTAATCATAGTCATTCATACTCTAATGAATTCTAATGTTATTTCGGGATTAATTATTCGCAATCTACTTAAACAGTTTTACCTTGTAAAGGATTGGTAGCGTTGTTTCAATAAAAATTAAAAGACTTCATCCGAATCCATGATTCAAATTATATTACGTGTAGAATATAAGTGGTGAGGTAGGTGGAAGCAATGTGTGTTCCTAAATTAAGTTTAGGCAGGAAATCAAAATATTTAATCCGCGTTTTAATACGACAGAAAGCTGCCCTCATGCTTTCTCGATACATTTACTTGTGTCTACATTGTCATTATCGTTATTTGCCGCTCTCGTGAAACGCTGCATGGCAATTGTTAATTAAACGCCGATTTGGTTGATTGGATGCAAAGCGAATTTAATTTTTTTTCCATCCAGAATATACGTGGTAGGCCGTGCATTATCCATTTTCTACATAATGAGCCATTCTCATATCGAGAGGTCGAGTGCATAAACGATTTTACCTTATTATAATCTTATAAAATGATGTTAATCGTGATCGAGGGGCTTTAGATTTCATCTTTTCTTTCAGGGCACTTGTTAAAGGAAAATAAGCAAAAATGCAAATGCAGACCTTTTTCCCGTTACTTACTGATGAGCACACGATGCATGGTGATTTATTTAATATATTTTATTAGGAGTAATTTATTAATCCGATTTGAATAATGAAATCCAGGACTTAAAAATAATTAATGAGAGAAAATAAAATAGATTAGTATTGAATCTTTAAAAACGTATAAAACTTAATCCAGACTTCACCGGTGACTTCAAATATAAATTTTCTGACTTCCGTTAGGCAGCAATCGTTAATGGTGTTATCGTTGGAAATTTAAATGGTTCAGCTGGTTTATAAGGTGAGTAATAATTATTGTAATCTCAGTTTTAGTTTCAGAAAACAAAATTTTGACAAGAATCACTGCGATTAGTTGTGACTAATTAAGACTTTATTATGTTTAAAAGCGTTACACCGGGTGGGTAAAATTAATACTTCGGTCGGATTACTGCTTCGGCGTATTTCTTTTCGGTGGTTTAATTCCTGGGTACCCTTGTCGCGAACGCTGCCCTTTTATTAATTAACTTCTTGCCCTGATCACCCCCTAGAACGGTTAACGGGTCGCGGGTCGCATTAAACGCGGGCAGTGCACATTATCGCAGGCGAAAGGAGAGTTGATCCTCCACCCGCTCGATTTGAGCCGTGCGATCAAAAACCGTGGCTGTAATTATAAGCGACTTTAATAATAACGCAGCCGCATAGCGGGGCGGTTGACAGGCTGTTAGGGGCGAGAGGAGCCTTCCAAAAACCATTGGACGTAAAGTGTGTCCCATAACATTAAAGAAAAAACGTTATTACATCGAAAGTAGTGTAATAATATTCATATTAAAAAAGTAGTGTAATAATATTCATATTATTACACTACTTTTGGTAACTTTTTGTTTTGTTAAATTGGCACCTGTCAGCCTATCACCTAGACGTGCGTTATAGATGCAACAAGTTCTCAATAGCCTCTTGACTTGAGCAGCTTTGCGTATTTCTGGGGGTGTACAGGTCAGTTCTACAGTTTTGTCTTCCATTTCTCGCACGTAAGTAAGTGGTTATTGAATTTCTCCTAGGGCTACTAGATTTTCAAATTCAAATAAGAAACGTCCATGTCAGTGAAGTCAGTGTGACCAACCCAAGCAAAATTCCCTAGTGTAATACCTGAACTTGAACAGCCAAAATTTAATAAATTAATAAAGCAAAGTAGATAAAATAGTATAGGTATTACACACGTTTAATAAGACGTATTGTCACACTCGTTCTATTAAAGCACTCCTCGCTTCTCTCGTCGTGCATTAAAACTATCGTGTGACAATACTCCGTCTTATTAAACTAGTATAATAATATACTATTATCTTAGCGAAGCACTGGAGAATCAGGGTATGTCTAAGCTTTATTTTGTTCATGATGGTACTCTCGCGTTGAATATCTCTCATTAATATGTTTCCCTTTGTGTGTTCCACAAAAAAAACTAGATCTGCGCAAGACATAGCAATAGCAGAGCTTGTTTTAACTTGATTATGTAGGTACATCATTATTGTTATTTAGTTTTTCTCTCGTGACCCTTGAAATCCATGAATAACCCAATTTATCACATCCTACAAACAACTAAATCTCATTCGGGTGTGGCAAAGTATAGTCTATCTTAGCTTGATTACGATCATTGTTAATATTTTTCTGTAGTTCTTTAAATCCATAAATATCACAATTTACAGGAAAAAACTAAATCTGGGCAAAGAGTACCCAGAGTTTGGTGTGACTCAGCTTGATTGTGATCATTATTCCTAGTAACTTATTTTTGATTGTGATCATTATTCCTCATAACTTATTTGAACTTCACGCTTACGTTTTTCTTTAAGTTATTGCTGTTTAAATAGGTGATAGGAAATTTTAGGTATTGTAGGGTAGAAATCGTCACATTTGATACATCTACAGTAAGCTAATCGTAGGTTTAACTATTCATAAGCGTAGTATAAGATGTAATCACGTTGTGGTAATTAAGCAGTGTATGTAAGGAACCTCTTTTCTTACCTTAGGTCTTAGAAGACTTATGGCAGACACACACGTAACGATATACTTGCGCAAGCTTAGACTTGCACAAACACACATCATTCAAGTATGAGCACAGACGGCACAAGTATACTTGAACGATATCATTTGTGAGAAAATCATGGAGCAGGCAAGTTGTGTTGCGATGATGGCATCCATTGAGGACGCTTTTGCGATAGTTGGCTTAATATTTGCTCCAAAAAAACTGAAAACACCTAAAAGGTACCGAACTATATGGTGTAAAGACTGGTTGATGAAAAGAGAAAATTATTCTATGTCAATTTATTAAATGAATTGAAATTTTCGCCCAAAGACTGGCATAACTACCTTCGTATGGATGAAGAAACTTATTTGAAGCTTCTGTCTCTGATTACGTCGTATATTAAAAAGCAAGATACTGTTATGTTTTCTTATCCTTATTATGGTAATCTTTGCTTTTTATTTGCCAGAAGCATGCTTCATCTTTGTATATATTTATGAATTCTTCCAAATTGTCTCGAAATCCAAGTGTCTCACTCATTTCCGCGCTATACTGAACGCAAAATGTGCGTACACGTACTTATCACTGAATTTTTGGAGATCGAATGTCATGCACACGTTCAAAACTTGCGCAAACGTAAATTTGCACAAGTCATGGAATCGAAAATTTGAACTTTCTGAAGACTTGTACAGGTCTAGACATTTGCGCAAAACCCTTCCAACACACGTTACTGTATACTTGTGCAAGTCTATATTTGCGCAAGTATATCGTTTCGTGTGTGGCTGCCATTACAATGTGCTGCATATTTCAGTTGAGATGAAAAAATATGTTAACTTTTAAAAGAGGCACTATTACTTTCAACCTAACTCTTCACAATTGCTTTCTTTTAAAGTTAGAGTACTTACATTATATTTTGTTTTCTATTCAATATTCTGCTAATATTTATATTTTAATACAAGTTACCTTGCTTCAATCCCAACATTTGTTGCTTACTTTTATTGTTACCTATGATAGTATGTTAGTTATCATTTGCTCAGTTAAGCTAAGCAGTTATTTAATTGAGTTTCGCAAAGATGTTACTAAAATAATGATTTTATTGTTGTCATATATACATCTGGACTAACTGAAAAAAAATCTTACTTTTGTTTCCAAATTCTCAAAGTTAGAAATCTACTGACTATTAAAGGAAAATATAATTTTATGTTAAATATCATTTGTATATTATTAGGTTTGTTCCAAGAAACACTTTACAGACTGTCCCAATTCTACTAACGAATTTATTAAACAATTACCAACAAACCAATTGTACCAGAATCAGTTCTGCTGAAACATAAAACGCCTTCTATTCGAAGGAATCCTAAAGCATAATCTCAAAAGAAGTAATGAAGGGTATGCTATGCCCAAGAAACCCTCTTCGTCACTCGGTTCAAGGGCCAGTTAGTCGTTTTCGTCAATATCATTCTATTCTCGCTCTTGCTACTGAGCAATAGTAAACTACACTAAACTAAGTTACAATAGTAAGTCACTTTGGGGTTCAGATTTACATTTGCTGGCACACCAAAATGCTTCTGCGCACGCTCCGCCTGATTCAGAAATGTTTAATCTAGTGTAATAATTCGGCAGCGTTTGGAGTATTTTATAGGAATTTTCACATTAATTACGTTTAAAAAAAATCGAAATATGTGTGCTCCTTAAATAATTGTATGTTTTATAATGAGAAGTTAGCCGTATATAGATATCTACATTTAAGGATAGTTCAGAAAGAAAAAAATTCTCAACCGATTGAACAAGACAAAAAAATTTAATTCAATTAATTGCGCCGATTTCATTTATAAATACATATTTTTGTAATTATTTCAACCATAAGTAGATATTTTAGACAAGGTGACTTTTGATGACAAAATTTTTACTTTTAAACTGTATCAGAAATGTTTTAATAACTCGAGCGTAGTGATTAGCTCGAGGTAAAGTAAAGCAGACAGGTTATTTTGTAGAAAAAATGCATTTATTTAAATCCCCCTTAGTTCCTATAGCAATTAACACAATTTCATTAGCGAAATACAAGCAGTGCAACGCAAAGATTAATTAAAATAACTCTACACACGTATTCCCGCTGCAAAAAGCCATCAAGTGTATAACAATTCTACTTGGGTATCTGTAGATTATCATCATACCATTAAAGCATTCTGAAACCATTCATTTGGATTCGTATCTAAAACGGAAATCAGTAGTTTTGATATTATGTTAAAAAGAGACGTTATAGTTGTAATAAACAAGAAACTGTTAGTATTGTATTACAAAAATTAAATAGATAAGTAAAAATAATTTGACGACCAACGTCTCGGTAATCTGCCTATATACCAGTGGGTTTACTTTGCAAATCCCCACCGAAAAAAATGAAATAAACAAAAGAAACTGGCTTCCCGCGTCGACTGTCACTTATCCGTTCGCAAAGCCTACTCAGCAATATTAAATTTGAATTTTTATTATACTTAACCAATCGTCTGTGGCAAACGGAATGCCATCAGCGAGTCGAGATCGACCAATAGTCGCGTTCTGGGGGCGTGGCCGACAGTATTTTGTTACTGCATATGCCATCCACGTAGGCTTTGCTTAGCATTACACATATCTTAAGATATCTTCGATCGCAGTGACCTTGCTGACAGTATTCCTGCCGAGTGCCCCATGCAGGCGATACTTATTGAGATTAACCGTATAAGCGTTATTTTCATAAAAGTTAACTCACAATTAGACATTACAATCGTTTTTGTTTATACATACATACACATGTGGCTCGATGATTAGCCTGTCAGACGTACACATTTGTGTAGATGAACGGCTAGGAATTAACTAATCACTAATTGGGATATACACAATTATATACCCAATTCCGAATCAAATTCCACGTGGTGAAGTACCCAGCTACTACAGCTTTTTTATTAAATGTAAAATTACTAGTGAGTTACGGTTAGTGTAAGTACGAATTTTATTGCGGCACGTAAAGTATTGCGACGACGTAAAGAATTTTATCGAAATTCTAAATCAGACCACTCTGCTGCATTCGCTGAAAATTACCCAGCGTAGCATCTCGATTCAACTAAAATAATTATCACTTCTAATTAAACATCTTTACCTTCATTTAAACGACCGCATTAATGGTAAATATCGGCTAGGAGCTCTTTCAATTTCAATGTTATTGTCACTAATCGAATTCTTTAAATAGAGAGCACCTTGTCGTCCAGGAAAAGAGAAACGGCGATCGTACAGCTTCTGGGAAAAATCGGACATTACTTTTTTTCTTCAATTGTTTCCCATACATACAGTAATTTACCAGTTCTATATGTATCGGTGAGATTGCGATAATCAGTTGACAAACAGATGATTCAACAGGATGTCGAAAGATGCATGGGTTAGGTATAGATTTACTGTATTAACCGCAACTCTGATTTCCTGATAGAGATTGAAATTGTGACAAAATTTTTCACGTTTTCTAGGCCAACTAGATTCAATTACTGCACGTCTTCAGGTGGATTATTTACACTAACGTATAAAAAAGCGCGTCTGGTAGAAGAATTTCTGCAATATGAAGAATGAGTGACAGCACCAACAGAGTATTAATTTATATCACCAACAAGAAACTGAAGAAATCCTGTGTAGTCACATTCCGGTCTTCTTGTAATTGTGCCTTCCACCACTGACAATCGAGCTTGTCATTTCTCTACAACAATATAATAATTCTAGTTTCGAATAGCTAAGCACTAATGTTCACGTTGCGTTGTGACAACGGAAACTGGTTGGCAAATGAGCTTCAGCAGACGTTGATTCTTAATTTATAATTATAATTCGTAAATATTATCTCGTAACTAGGCGATGCTTCAGATAACGCCAAAACTCGGAAATTAATTTTAATTGCGGCTATCTATCATTCTTTGACAAAATAATAATTTTAGAGAACGTCAATTACACGTGAAGTATTCATTTAAAAAACCAGTAAATTAATGAAAAGTGTGAATCCACGGTAGGGTTAATTCTTTCACTTTTCACCCATAACTGATGTGAACCAGTAGTTGCTTGATACATAACCTTAAGTCTATAATTTGTAATCACAACAAATTTCATGCGTGGATAACTGTATACTTATATTTTGTCTTGTAAGTATCATGTGGTACCCTTAAATTTCCATGACCTTTGACTAATTTGATAGTAGGTCACAGCTTGTTACCATACAGGGTGGAGCGCAGCAGACGTATATTGGATAAGAATTAAAAAATTGTACTCATTCAATTGTACCTACTGACAGTCATTCCAATTTGAAACCAATAAGTCTTCTGCGCTCCACCCTGTATAATTAACATTTGCGTTTATTTGACAAAATATAATGAATTACACCATGGTACAAACAAATTTAGCATACCTATACGACAGATGACTGGTAAAACATGCCTATTTTGACGTAATAAATATACAGTCGTGTTTAAAACGGTAAGAGGTAATCAAAAAAGGTTACATTGCTGATGTTCGAATCAAATTTAGTGAGTTTATTAGATAATTCTCATTGCTTGTATTACAACTTCAGATACAGGAAGTACTTATGTATTCAAAATTTATAAACTGCTTTGTAATGCATTAACTTATGACGATCTTTTGCAACAATTATATCATTTAAACATACTGCAATTTTTTAAAAAAATCCAGGCATAATTCGCTATTAGGGGTCATTTCAAGTTTGTTATTCGAGAATTGAAATATGGAATTGGGAAATCCAAATTGTTATAAGAGCACTCAATTAATGTTACATTAAAATACTAATGGATTTGTTCAGAACGATTATGGGGTTCTGTTAAAAAGCTTTGTTTTATTCATAAGCAACATCTGCTCAGGTGACTCTCGCTAAGTTTGTGTTTCATAATACTTCGAGTGAATGAAGCTTCAGATGTTAAAAGTGAGAATCGTCCATATTGCATGTCATTCAGGATTATTAATTTTTTTTGCTGCGTCCAGTAATGAGTTAGGAAGTAATTGAGTCTCTATATTTTGCTTAGTAGATGAGTACAATTTGGAAGTAAGTAAATGCGAGATTGCTAATTGAGGCGAATTAAAATTTAAACCGAGAGCAAATGATAAAATGAAATAATGAGAAGAAAATGATCAGCTACAATGTTGTGTGTAGGTATTCGCAAAGAGCAAAACTAGCTCGGCAACGGAGTCTCAGGACACATTCGATGACGAAGAAGCAGTGGCCAACGACAACGGCCACGACGAGTGGACAGTCGACTGACAACCACTTGATTTATTTCAATTAATGGAAATATTCACCTGCGTTTATGCTGACTAGTTTTTGCTGCGGAGGCACTAAACCAGAAAAATGCTAGTTTGCTATGAATGCGGAGCAAATGTGATCCAGCTCCTGTATAATCGGCTGCTTTGTATGCTGTCGCCCGATTTGAATATAAAAATAGTGCCGCTTTTTTCCCGAGAAATTCACGTACGAACGATTTTCGAAATCTCTCGGATTTCCTTAAAAAATCACTCTGGCAATTAACACAACTCATTTATAGCGAGAAAAACTCTTTACATTTTTTAACTGGAACGGCAAGAGCGATACAAATCGACTTGAGAACTAACAACATTAATTCAACGGAATGATACTTTCATTCACATCTTACAAAATCAACGCTAATTAATTCTAAAGCAAAGCAATGAGAAATCCTCATTACCAATCGCTAATAAATTTGTAACAACGAAACAACACCGAATTCCTAATTTGTTCTCACAGAAAAGTTACTTTAGAATCATTTTTTAATCAGGTAATTGAATGAAATGATGCTTAGAACGTCAATTAACTTCTCTGGCAAAAGGCATTGCCTTGCAAATCAAAATTTGATTGCGCGTTGATGGATTCAGCATTATGTCCTCAATAACCTTAAAAGATTAAAATCGGAAACCTAAACAGACAAAAGCATTTTGTTGCAGTTTTAAAGGAAAACCATTCCTCGAACGTTCCTTAACAAATTCCCACGTGCCACGATACAATCTATGCGACGTGCCCACGCCATATTTTAAAATAAATTACGGCGTATATCTCTTTTAAAGACAAATTTGGTGCAATTAAAATTACAAGTAATTTAATCGTCGTAGATATTAATGATTATTTATAACCGCGAGAATTGATCGCATTAGGCTTCGATGGTATTGTCGATAACATTCATTTGTTTCGATCGAGGCATGTGGGTGGGTGGAGGTGATGGCGGAAGAAAAAAGGGAGAACGCCAAGGACTATTGAATAATGAGTGTTAAGAAACTGAGTTGCTGTTGAAATCTTTACATATCCTAACGCTCCATCATGCAGAAATATATTGCAAGTCACCTATTACAGTGTCCATTTGGAGATTTGGAGCCAAAGTGTATTAATATTTTTTGGTTTCAATTAGAAAAACCTTTGTTGTACATCTAATTGGAATTTATAAACAACTTCTATCATGTCATAAATATTTTGGTTTTCACCCTGTAATTGTAAATTTAATATATTTAAAAACAAACAACAAAATCAATAGCAACATGCATTGTGGCAATAGAATTGATCTGAATAGAGGCATTAATACACTCATCACAATTACTATCTAAACATAATTTTCCTCATGTTTTGTACTTTATTGACAACTGACATCAGGGTACTTCTTTAGTAGATAAATAGTTAGTCTCAATAGATGATAACTACAATTACTTTAGAGTTTAGATATTTATCCTTTTAATTGTTTTGACTTTACGTAAAACTCATGTAGTGCCAACCACTGCTCTAAAATAACTCTAAGCCTTGCAGTCCTAGGCGGTTACTAACTGTCCAAGGACCCCCTGAGATTTTAAAATGTCCCCTTCCGGTATCGAAATTGTTTATATTTTCTTATGTTCGCGACTCAGTAGAAGCAGCTAAAAGTAATCAATCAACATATAGAGGCATATCTCGGCTCCCCTTATACAGGGTATTACCAAATAGGTAAGCCAGAGGAAAAACCTTTAAGGAAAAAACCTCCTACGTTTTCAACCGTTAGTTGCGTTTGGTAAAGGAAGTGCAGCGTTATTTATGTTCGGTTTAAAGTCGTCATTGGCGCAACGAATGAGATATCACGTAAATCGAAAAATGTTGGGAGATATGTCAGAAAAATCAGTAATTACGCGCATGTTATTAGATGTATTGTATCGCATCATCTGGACGTTTTCAAGGGTCCAAAGGTCCAATACTATAACTCAAAATTTTTAAACTCTTCAATAACTAAGAAAGTTCAGAGAAGTTTTAAGGCGAAGTTCCCATTATGTTTGTAGTAACATCGTCATTTACGAAAAAGAAGCTAGTCTGGTGAGAACATAATATACCTATATGGGGTAGCAGGGAAGTCATATTAGATTATTTTCTGCTTGCCATTAGTGGTGAGCATGGAAACATGTTTGTTTCATTTGGAATCAATAAGTATCAATGTTAAGTCGAGCTAATGATTGTGAGTTTGCTCGTAGGTACACCAGAATGTTTCAAATTAAACTTAGTAATGTAGTCTTAGCAGTTCTCGTCACACTATTTTCTCCTGTTGCTGATGAAGTTGCTACAAATATAGTTTTAACGGAGCTGTTAAACTTACCGAAGCCTCAAAGTTTCAAATTTTAATTGAGAATACTTTCCGAGCCCTAAGCTTTCAAAGATTCGCCCCATATTGCTTTGATTGAGCTGGATACTTCATTCAGCAATATTTGAAAAATTAAAAATTATTAGACCCCGTTTCGTTGATGCAAACTAAACTAAATCCACTAACTACGTTTACATGTTTCATGTAGTTCCTGAGCTTCCTGTCCTAATTTCTACTATGGTATGTATTTCTCGGTTGATCCGTGGGTAACCCGCCAATGATCTTGGCGATATATGCTCACACAAACCTTCCTATATGGCAAAAGTGTTCGAAAAAAACGCCTTCGTCTATGGTAAATAGGCATGATACGTGTTGTTTGTAAATGAGAAACGATTCTTTGGAAAATTACGGTGTTCATACCCGGTGGAAAGGAAGCGGGAGATTAGATGGCGCATTCTGACTAAACAAGTAGAATAAAAACATCGAACAGATGGATGTGAAAGAGTAACTAGGAAACGGATATGTGGAAGTTATTAGGGTGGGGGTGTGGAAAATAATAAAAGTACGGGGGATTAATCGAAATAAAATTGAACGTCGAATTTTGGTAAAATTTACATTTTTCTTATATTTAATTTGTAAATAAATTGGTATTTTACTTTATCTTTCCCTTTCCATGCATATATATCCGTAATATTATTAGGAATTTAATTTCATGAATTTGAGCGCAACTAACAAAAAGTCGCATTTTATGAGCTTCTAATGGCTATGAATTCCGTGCATTTTCTCTCGACTAGCAATGTTTGCATTTTATTGCAGTTAAAATTGCATTTTACTTCTATATATATTCCCGTTTCAATTCTAATACGTTTAATAATGGCGCCATTTTATTGTTATTTTTATTACGGCGACATATGTATATTGTTATTGAGAAATATATGCTTTAACAACGTACTTACATAAACCAGTTTCGTTGGGTAATTTTCAATTTCTTTCCGTCTCCCAGGTCTTTTAACTAAATTAAACGTTTTCTTACTCAAATGTAATTAATAGAAGTTAATGAAGGTGGGAATGTTTCGAACTAATTATCTAATTACCAAATTAGACTGTCATATTATAGCTATTAATCCATTTATTTGCTATTTAAACTGTCTTTGAACAATTTAAAGCTTAATGACTACTATTTGAACAAATTGTTAATCAACTTTTTTTTGTTTACATTCCCACCAAAATTAGAATTCTAGTTTAGTGAACACCTGCGGCGCTCGACAAATTACTCGTTTGATTAGACACACTTCATTTAATTATAGAGTGTGATTTCAGTAGCACTCATCGAATTAAGGCCAATTATGTAATTATGAAAAAATTGTCATCTGCAGAGTAATACTTCGATACCGTAATTTTTACGGAAAAATTAATCACATTTAAGTGTTTGTATCGATAGGGAACCTACATATTTTACTTGATAGCGGTAGTAATTTAATTTAATTTAATCTAATGAAGGATCATTAACGAATATTTTGTCTTAAGGAATATTTGATACTGATGTTTATTAGTTGTTAGTTATTAATTGAATAAGATATGAAAAGTATTTCTTCAAGGAATTTTAGGCACTCATGCGTCCAGACCAAATTAAATAACTGAAGTTATTAAAAAAACGTGTGACGTCCCTTATAAAGTAGATACACCAAATATTGAAATGAAATAAAATTGCAAAATTGCTTCTTAGCTTTGTCATTGCTTATGTCCAGAAGAGACTGGAAAATATGCACTAAAGAAGGTGTAAAATATGCATGCAATATGCACGAAAAAAACACCAAAATATGCAGCTAAATATGCTTTTATTTAGAAAAAATTAACACTAAAAATCAAATATGGTAATCAAAACAATCAATATCAACTTATAATACATTAATCGTCAACATTATTATTATTTTTATTATTATTATTATTATTATTATTATTATTATAGTATGACACAATATATTTTTCCAAATTCTCCATTGTGAAATTTAATCTGCGGTCGTTTAATAGTGTTTATACATCGAAAAAGATCTTTCTCCATCAAAAAAAGTGACTGGAGCAAACTTATAATACTGCTGGATCCAAATTACTGATCTCGTCGCAGTTTTCATCATTAAGGAATTTATTAATATGTTGTAGTTTAGAAAATCCAACATTTCTTGTTAGTACTTGATTTAATTTAAGGTTGACTTCGTCAGCAACGAGACCATGATTTGAATTTAATATTTTTTTGACTTCAGAAACGGTTTTAATGCTATCGTACAACGACACAGAATTACGCTATAATTTTCTGATATGAACTGATAATGAACCAAAATTAGAGTCTTAAGAGAATAATTTGGAAATGTTAATGAAATCGTAATGGAAATACGTGGACTGCCCTTCGAAAATAGGACTAAAGGGTCTAAACAGGAAAACGCAAATTGCTGGTTTTAAAGGGATTATCGCTTGAGATTTCAACATGCTATGTTTCCTAAGAACTACGCCACTCAATAAGATGTAAAATTTGTAAAATATTCACATCCTGCAATAAAAGTTACATGTAAATCCAACCCCTACCACAAAATATTGTAAATATAGCGAAAATATGCATCATCACTAGATTTTACGTAAAATATGCGGTAACCCAGTCAGAATGCGCTAAATATGCAAAAGCATATAATCATATAATCCATTCTCTGCTTATGTCTTAAGATTTTGTCGAAACTTATTTGTTTAAGAAAAATCGGTACTAACAATACTCGAAAAATCTCTTCTGCAATCGAAAAACTTTTACATTCAAAAGAAATCTCTCTTCATCTCAGCTAAAAATTTCATTTAGTCACTTTACTCCCGACTAAAACCAAACTGTTTACGGAGTAATTTCCAAATTAACCAAATTAAGCTTAATTAACTGAAAATACCTACTCACGGGCAACATAATTAAGGATCTCGTTTATTGATTGCCCATAATTTCGAAGACCAATTGCGGTGTCATTTCTAATTGCGACATTTGACATTGTTAGTCCTCGGCCAGGCATATGCCATGTGTGGATAAGGGCAAAAGATAATTATTGATTCTATCTCTGAAAGTAGGATACAGGCCCTTATAACCACGAGCGGAGGTAGACGATTATTTAGATTAATAAAAAGGAAACAAAATTCACAACAAATTGTTCGTAAATCCGTGTCACAAAGAGAAATCTATCGAAGAGTATTAATTTAATTAGGAATGAATGATTTATTTAAGGGTGAATTTTGTGCGCACATGTCCAGAAAATATCGTCCAAATACGTGCAACTGATATTTAGGGAGAGGATATCACAGGCGATCAGAATTGGGTGGGAGTAGTTCCTGTCTGAAGCGTTCCAGGGTGTCCAACAGGATAGATACTATAGTGAAGGTGGTGTAAAGGTTAAATTGAATTATTATCAGCAGTTTTCATTACATCTTAAACAATTCAAATGAATGAGAATCGTGGTGTAACAATAAAATATTGTTGGTGTTGTTTATAATTATTTCATTAATAATTATTCTATGTGCCGTCCCTGTACTCGCGTATTTGTGGAAACAAACCTTCGGAGGGTATCCCTTTCAGTTTTAATTAAATTAATCGGGCATGCCTACGGGGTATGTTAATGCCGAAAATTGGAATGGGGGCCTTATCTTTGCATCTAATTTAAACGTGGCACTTAGTCAAATATTCTGGGAATTCACTAAATATGTTGGCGTTTAAGTTTAAAAGGAAATAAAGAAGGTGTTTGGTCATGCATGGTTTGAAATCAAAATTGAACGTATAATTAAACAGGGGAAGTTAATAGTTCGTTTAGGGTTTTGAATATTACCTTTAAACATTCGGTTTTCGCCTTACGCAAGTAATGAAATCATAGCGGACATGTTAACTGCTGTATAAAAAACAATTTTTAATGGCCGGTTGGTCTCGACCTATATAACAGCTCATGTTGAATTATCAATTAAAATTGTATACGAGATCAGTAGAATGATATCTGTTTTTGCATAAAACATGGTCATTAAAACGAACTTTAAATCAAAATTACGAGTATCTCAACAATAAATTTTACACACGCTATTTATTAAACGAAATGGGAAAAATGCTACCAACTCGTTATTAGAATAATTTAGTTAAAATTGTTCCATTGGGTGACCTTCGATTCGATTCATATGCCAGGCGAACATAAGAATTAAAATTTCCTAAATGTTGTTGTGGAATTCATTACAGCCCGTGGAATGTTTTTCATTCTTTATGAGTGTAAGAAAACGTTCCTGAATCGATCGATTAAAGCAAGAAGTAAGTATGGGAAGATTTCATTGATTACGGACGTTCTTAGTACCTACCTAGCAGCCACTCATACCAACGGATCCTTTTCAATATAATTAATTTATAGTAAGAAAAAGTTTATATCTCTTTGAAGTTTATAACTATTATAAAGCACGTCGATTTTTATTAATATATCTTCCGAGAAATAAAAATCAACGCGTTCTATCTCGTTCTAGGTAGAAATAACAGTTTTTCGCATTTTAAATTTAAATCGAAACTGCTTCTGTGAACGATAGCGAGGCAAGGGAAAAAATAAGTAATGAGCTCGATTTCGAAATGATTAGAGCGACTTTTTGCTCGGAAATGAAAATAAACAGATGACAGGACATTTGCAAATCTAACTGTGCTTTGTAGAATGGATAACGAGCAAAAACGAAATGTGTATCCTACTATGTAGCCAATTGAAGGCATGAGTGCAGAAGAATGGTGGTATGGAATATTTAATCGCGCATATTCGGTTAAAAGTTATTTCATCACTTTGAAAATTATAGAGCATTTACGCTTATTCCGTTTAGTGTTTATTCCACGTGAAAAATCGAATAAAATCATCAGTTCTGATCCATACTCTAGATTTTAGGTTATTAGTAGGTACTAATGTTTTTGAACATTGGGGTACTTGCAGTGGCCACTAATTATTAAGAAAAATGTTTTCTTTTTCTGTTTCATCAATTTTGGTACCTACTTTACCTAAAAGGGATAGTGGCCTCAACAAATATTAAATACTAGAAACGACCATTCGGTCTATTGAATCAACCACAGGACTTTAACGCCAAATTTTGCCACATAAAATTGTTTTGTAAATTTTAAAGGACAGTTTCTATAATGCCCTCTATAGGTTCCCTCCAAAGAAACTTTACAGGTTTCAACGACCTTTTACAGGTTTCCTTGAAACCATCTAAGGTTGCCATGAATGTTCCATAATTCTCAGTTACTATAACTTCATGTTTCTGAGATTCTTAAAGTTGCAAAATACTATTTAAAGATATTGAAGGCTTTATAAAAGTTGTCTGTTGGAAATGGTCTTTAGGTTCCAACCGTATCAAATGAAGTTGAAAACTTTTAAATTTAAGGTAATTTCCTACTTACCTACAAAATGAAATATTTTTTGGCATTAAATGCATTTTTTTGCATTTTTAACCTCTTTAAATTGGTAACATAATTATATAACCCTAATAGATTAAAGCGTTTCAATCAATCCACTTTCCCATCTTATCCAGTAGGTAGGTAGGTAGGACAGTTTCCAAAATCCAGAAATAAATACCTATACCTATTTATCTACTTTGCGTTACTAATGTCTTACACCGAAAGTAGTGTACATAATATTCATATTCTTACACTACTTTTGGGCGGGACATGTAGCCCGAATGCAGGATAATAGATGGACGAAGCGCATCTTGGAATGGCGTCCTAGATCAGAGGCCTTCAGAAATAGAGGAAGACCTTCTACGAGGTGGTCAGACGACATAAAGAGAATTGCGTCAAATTGGATGCAGGTCGCTCAGGATCGAAGACAATGGGCAGTTATGAGGGAGGTCTATGTCCAACAGTGGACACGTGAAAAGGCTGGTTGATGATGATGATGATGACACTACTTTTGGTAACTTTTTAGTTTTGTTAAGTTGGTATGTCAACCTCTCACAGAGACGTATATGCAGCCACGGTTAAATTATAATAAACATAACCTTTAAAATTTACATGAAAAATGTATTATTTGGTATAATTTTATATTATTCTAGTACAATATGCATTACAAATTACAGTTACAAACGACGGTATGACCCAAAAGACGAACAACTAATCAGTAGCTAATGTAGGCTGACCGCTAAAGTACAATTAGTGAAAACTTTAACTACGACATTACTGTGGCTTGGGCATTTAGGCTAACGCTAGAGACATTTTGGGTGATTAAAGTTAGTATTTCTCTGAATATTTCGTTCGAAACTGGTCTCATTTGTGATTGAATTGATATTGTTTATAGTTCCAATTTTAGGGGGTTCTGGCTCGGACATTGGTTGTGCATTGACGGAAGCAGAAGTGGATGTCGATGATCTCAGCATATCCGCCACATCTCTTTTCCTTGTTAACGAAGTGTCAATGTACTCCTATGCTATTGCTCAAGACTTCCAGGCCCCATGGTTTTTTATAGTAATTAAATCTGCTCCATTATTGGCCAAGTTTGATGCACTGGACCTACGGAAGCAGCGCTCCGTGTACTGATCCGGATTAGCAAGATTCAGAAACGTAGCAATTTTGCGTGGCACTTGGCTAATCTTATTAATCCCTATAGGGCTAGTGATGATGCATCGGCAGTTTCGGTATGTGAGAAAAATGCGTTTTGAAGCTATACCGATTGGTCGAAGGCTGACATATTTCTTAATAAGATGCAGCCCGTAAGTAATAAGTATATCCCATTATGAGTATAACCTGAACGAAAACAATACAAGCAGGTCACAAATGAAACATGATTTTAAAAAAAAACAATCTTAGTTTAATTGCCAAATAATGAAGATCGTCGCCTTGACTTAAAAACTGATTTATTTCAGCAATATCCAAAATTTTTGATTTTTTAGGCTGATATCCTTGAGACTGCCGTTTGAGAAAAGCATGCAATCATGAAAACTTCGATATATCTGCGTTCTTATAAGCATTTAGACATGCTCTCAGCATGCTACAGTACGATGTCCAGAGCGTCGAAGACTTTTTTGTCTTGCTTTTCTCCTGAAAATACGCTGTACAGGTCAGTTCTACAGTTCTGTTTTCCATTTCTCGCACGTAAGAGCGTAGTTATTGAATTTGTCCTAGGGCTACTAGATTTTCAAATTCAAATACGAAACGTCCGTGTCAGTGACGTCAGTGTGACCAACCCAAGCAAAATTCCCTAGTGCAATACCAGAACTTGAACAGCCAAAATTTAATGAATTAATAAAGCAAAGTAGATAAAATAGTATATTACACACGTTTAATAGGACATATTGTCACACTCATTCTATTAAAGCACTCCTCGCTTCGCTCGTCGTGCTTTAAAACTCTCGTGTGACAATACTCCGTCTTATTAAACTAGTATAATAATATACTATTCATTCTTCTTAACCAACACACCTTCACAAATTACAATCTTCTTTACAACGTCTAGAGGATTAAGTATTTCTGTTGTCCCAAGAAAAATTATTTTAATCATTCCACCCTCCCATTTATCGTGTGTAGTTTCCAACCCCAAGAATTTAATGCTCTCATTCCAGACTTTAATTTTCAAAATAAAAGCCGAGAGGGATGATTAGTAGTCGCGGCGTCCAGCGCTGATATTAAGGGGGCAACTTCAAAATAATGAGTTCCGTACGTGACGTCATTATAACCGGAAGAAGTTATTTATGTCTTCTTATTTTCATCCAGCTCCGGGAAAGAAATTAACACCCAGCTCGTGTTCATACTCATTCACTATATATGGTATATAGTTTCGGGTGATTCGAGGATAAACTTGTAAAAGTGGCAAAAGTAAATAACCGCTCATTTACAAAAGGCAACGTTAACGTCGAAATTTTTTGAACAGTGCGGAAATTTATGGAAGCGGTGACTCAACAGTTTAATAATATTTAAACATTCGTGTTAAACACATTATAAAACGGTGGGATACAAAAAATATTCACAGATCCTCTCATTTACACAATGTTAATTTTTTCGCCTCTTCTGTCAGCATTTTACTACTATCAAAATTAATGACAGTAACAATGTGATATTTTATTAATATAAAACGCCGCGATTTGGAAAGAATGCGTATATAATGGAGCTATAAAGTAATATTAACATCCTTCGATAATAAAGTAGTAAAACTCGAAAAATATCCAATTCATATTAGGCCGCCAGCAACCAAAGTGAAATTACTTATTAACATTTACAAGTTGTTCCTTTTTTAGTTAAAACAATCCTCTCGAAAAACAATTAATAATCCTCTCGGAGTGCACGCCTTGTTTACCATTAATTAAGCATTACAAGAAGAAATGTATTATTATTTTTTTAATTTTAATAATTTCGTATTCTCCATTACAAATTCGATATGTACCGAAGATAAGATCCTTATCTGTGAAGTTTTGGGCAGCGAAAATGAATATGCATATTACCGCGTAATGCTCTAGTTAAGCTATAACACTAATGAATGCGCCTATATGTCGTTTGATAGCCGTTTCTTAGCGGAAATGTATACAAATCAAGCGTGATTAACCCCATATATAAACAGTAAACTGTGAATGTTTTATCCAAAGATACTCATACTGGTCCTACTTGAAATCTCCTGATTTTGGAGGTTTTCCCAAACATTCCATAACTAGGACTATTCACCCCAGGAAATGTATTTTCAATAAGAAGTGAAAATTACAATTGCCATGCTAGCGTTTTAACGTAAAACTTGTACTTAAACAGTGGAATACAAGATGACAACACTTTGTCAGTTTTGCATAATGTCACAAAATGTTAAGTTAGCAGACATTAAAAAACCTCACATAACTAACTACACAAAAAAAGTGAGATATGAATATCTATATGAAGGGCTGTTAATGTGTTAAGTTAATTCCTCGTCATAAATATTTAACGAATGTTAATTTAATATGTTAACTATGTAAACCCGTTTTAACAGGTTTATACACATTTTACATTTAAGCTTTGAAATAATTGAATTGGAAAAAAAAGCACACTTGGTAATTTGACATTTTGTTATATACAATTTTCGTGTTACCAGGATATTTCCTTATTACAGACTCGAACACATGCTACCAAGTTAAGCTTTATAGTGTTTCACCAGTTTCAATTAAAACTTTGTTTATAGGTATATTGAATATTGATACCTAATTGTAAATGGAAGGTTTCAACTGGTGTCATAATAGGTACATCCAATAATCCAATCTAGGAATGAATTTTTTGGTGATATTTTTTCACCTTTTATTGTACCTAGATATTCGCTTTGATAGTAATATTAGACAAAGTGCACATAACAGATTAAATAGCGATTTGATCGCGACAAATAATACTATAGTTGGAAAACAGAAGCACCATATTTCTCGTTGATGGTACTTGTAAATTTTTCGTTAAGCTTGACTTAAGAGTTTAGATTACCGGCAAAGTTTGTCTTACAAATTTCAATCAGTGCGTAATAGGAAAGTTAGACTTTAAAGTCCACATTTATTACTCGAATTTGGTCGTATTTTGAAATACTGAAGGTTTATTTTGTTGTAACAAGTAAGCTAGTTGTACTTTACTTTTGAAGTTTCAAAAGGCAGATGTGTTCTGTTTTTAGGCATTATCTACGTATGCTTTTTGGTAGTAAGATCCCTTATTATTGTTTGCTTACATTGATAATCTCATTTGCTCGTTTAGGCGTCGTTGCTGCATTATTTCGTCATTGTTTTTCTCTTTAGGATTTAGGATTTAGATTTTGCTGTTGTTTTACTCTAATGAACCTTGTTTGGAAAATTGGGAGCAAGGGTGTTGCTTCAGAAGTTCTCTGAATAGTTGTTTCTATTAGTTGTTCCAAGATTTAAAAGTACTCTTCTTGTGAGATACGTTTTCTGAATTCCCCATGCGAAATCTTTGTACCCAACTGACGTAAGGGCGACACGACACAGGCGCGTCATTTGATACCACATAGCAGCACATTGATTATGCACGTCTTCCCCCACCATTAGGTGTCACCTAGCGTGGCGCCCAATAATAAAAAAGCTCTCCCATTTATTAAAGCTATATCGATAAGAAAGAATGAATGAAAGCTACACGCCCACTTTGCATATCGACCGCCAATTGGCCATCGCACCGTGGCCTCCTACGCTCTCCTGCTCTCTCTCTCAAAAGTTAAGTTAGCGCCACCGTCGCGATCTAACGCGCTGATGATATCATCCGACCTCTCTCTCTTTCTCTTTTTCTCTCTCTCTCTTTCTCGTTGATCCGCTCACTCGCTCGCTCACATATACTCACCCACACACACACACATATATAACGCCGCCAAATCGAAAAAATGAACGGAAACTGTGATTCGAAACGCGAGCGGCCCCTGGAAAATAAGGTAACGTCTCATCGGGAAAGGGAGGAAGTCGACGTTTCCGAAACGTCGCATGATTTTTGCATCATGTCATGTCCACTTGGTTCTCAGTAGGTAAGGACACTGTGCACGAAATCTGAGAATTTTTCAGTTAAAAACCGAAAGGGTAAAATAGAATATTTGGAATTGATTGCAAGGTAACTGCATCCCCCTACTGCTACTTAAAATGGTCTACGACTCTTGCTATGAAAATACAGCGAACTGAGTATATATATGAAGCATAGAAACTGGTTTATTAAACGAAATAGATATTGATTCTCTGTGGCTATATAGAAAATCATGGATAATTCTATGATTTCATATTATGAAAGATAGGATGGAAAGTGTGATATGGAGGACAGAATCTCTATGAATAGGTTTTCTGTAAATTTGATAATTGGATATAGTACAACGTGATCAAGAAAAATATACTGTTTAAGTTGGCAAACCTAAATTTTACTTTAAAATGGTAGAACTGGAACCACTTCCGGTTGCTTAACAGGTAGGTACTTCGGCGTTTAACAGTGACAACATTGACACTTGAGAGGCGATTCAAATTTTTATTATAAAAATTGAAAAATGGTATTATTTACATTAGAACAGGATATTTTTATTTCTGGATGGCAATACTCCTTGGAATCAACTTTGCACCAATTTGAAGAAATGTTTCCTGAAGTTGTGTTCACTATCGACGTTCTTAAACAACACTGCATGCGCATAGTTCAACGATATTTGAATACAGGCAATGTAAAGAAAGGAAAGCCACCTAGTAGACCTCCGTACTCACTGAAAATGTGTGTGCAAGACGTCAGGGCCCGCCTGCAACAAAGTCCTCGCCAACCGGTTAGGAAGCTTTCCCTCCAAACAGGTTTGATCCTTATCAAAAGTTCACCAATTTCCACTTATTCCTAATTTCCCGTATTCCGTTTCGTGACTTTACAGGTTTATCACATAGAAGTTGTTCCAACTGTGTTGAAAAGCAAATTGAAATACCACCCGTACAAATTTTCGATGGTCCAACCCCTAAATCCTCCTGACCGTCCACAACGCGTCCTGTTCTGTAACTGGTTCAATCAGGAAATGAACAACGATGATATCCTGAATGAAACCTTTTCTTCCGATGAAGCCTGGTTCCATCTCAATGGCTATGTTAATTCTCAAAATTACAGAATTTGGTCTGGCGAAAATCCATATGCTGTTAGAACAACTTTACATCCTACTAAATTTGGTGTTTGGCTGGCTGTATCGCTGCAGAGAGTAATTTTTCCTGTTTTTTTTACTTCACAGTTAATTCTGAACGATACATTTAGCACATCCTCCAGCCATTCGTTGCCCAATTAACCGTAGATGAGCGCGAAAATGGATACTTTCAACAAGATTCGGCTCGAGCACATACGGCTCGTGCCACAATGCAATATTTGCGGGAAGTTTTTGGCCATCGAGACATAAGTACGGGCCAAGTAGGTCACCAGACCTGACACCTCTAGACTTTTGTTTCTTTGGGCACCTTAAAAACAAGGTGTTCAGTAATGTTCTACATACACGTGAAGAACTGGAAGCTGCCATTATCGAGGAAGTTGCAAAATATTTCTCCTCGGATGTTAATTAATGTATTCGGGAGCCCAAATCGGAGAGTGAATTTATGTTTAGAATATAATGGTGCTCAATTCGAGCAGTACCTTTAAATATTGAAGTTTTTTCTGGTGTGGTCTTTTAATCGTAAAGAAATTCACATAACTTAAAATATTTGTGTTTATTTAGCTGTCGCTGTCATGCAGAGTGCAGAGATTTCCGGTGTAGCGTTGCAAACCCTTAGGCAAAAAAATTCTCCAGGTAGGATTGCCAACATTAACAGTATTTCTTGATCACTCTGTAGTTAGTATATATATATATATATATATATATATATATATATATATATATATATATATGACTATAGTACTATATTACTAAAATACTTTTATTTATTGTGAACCTAAAATAGTAGATGAATTCTCTATTTTATGCCAGGTTAAGGGTAAAACAGCAGCTTCTATAAACAAAATTTAGAAAAACTCTTCATTAAAAATGAGGTCATTTAATATTTAAAAAATCCGAAATTTTGATATAATTTGCAATTTTAGTTTCGAATGTATTGGAAAGTTAAATAATGCACTACTGACATCTGTAGGTGTTGAAAGAAAATTTTCCATTTCAAGTTGTCCATAATTCCATCATTTTAAACAACATTTAATATCAAATAATTTTAAAAATATATTACACTATTAAGTGTTTTATATCAAACAATAATAGATTTAATTCGTTGACAATATTTTAATTTATTTTGCAATAAATTCAATTAAATAGTGTACTAATTTTTTGTAAATAGTGGTAAGTATCGAAACACGTTTTTTTTTAATAAAACTTAGGGTATTTATATATTTATATTTTGTTTCTTTTTAATATATACAATGTTTAAATGTTTTCACAATATTTTGCATATACCTATGAGCCAATTTCATGCACATTTTCTACAAACTCGATGCTTATTTCAGGTTTCTTTTGCATTACTTCCAGCAATTGTCTTATGAAATCACTATTTATTCCCATACCAACATCAATAACTTTATCATCCTTACACTGATAACATACTTCCATATTAAATAATAATTCTGTTATAATTATCCGATATGCCCAGTTGTCCGACTTACAAATCAAAAAAGTTTCTTTCGGTATTCTCAAAATTTATCTCGTGCCGTTCAAGAAAACTTTAAGTATTAAGGGACGTTTCTGAATCTCCAGCGTTGTGCTATTAGTGCGATTGATTTATGACAGCAGTCCCAAGTATTGCAAAACTCTTGTAGTGGGATAAGAATCTCGCATAAGTCAATTCCAAATATTTCCTATTATACGAATATGTGTCGATGGTAATGGAATAATCCATTCCAAATCTACTTACAGAGTAATAGGTTATGTTTTAGAGGCATTGTTGATAGTTCATATAGAAATCACTGATAAATTTTTTTCAATTCAGTGCGTAGAGTGTAAAGTCCTTCAGACATTTTAGATTAATCAGACGAGAGGTGAATACAGAAATCATAGGTTATGTATTTAAATTCTGATTTGACCAGCTCATAAGTGGTTTATTAACATTGTGGCATATAATTGTACTATACTCAAAAAAATAAATTTATAATCTGAAAAGGTCCCATGGTGACTAAGGTATTTAGGTGTTTGTGATTTATTTTTGGTTTGAAATGGTAATTAGAGGACATTGTCTTGAACAATATTATTTGAACGTCTATCAAAGATGATTTGTCGGTGGGAATGATAAGAATCTTATTCCGATTTCTTTTATATCAAATAATACTTAATAACCGATTGTGTCACGGGATGTGAAATAGTTTAGTTTGCTCCACCCAATCATTTCGATCATTGAGTTAATGAGAATATGTTATAACTTTTACTGCACAGTTATCATGACATAAATTAATCATGCGTATAACTAATTATAACAATACATTATTGTAAAGTTCTTAAATAAAAAAGGAGTAATTCACTTTTCAGGTCCTGATGGCTTTGAAACTATGTCAATTATACGTAAATAAATCTAAAGAACTTTTAGGTACATTATTCTAAAGAAGGGCTTCCTATGCTATACTCCTACTTTATTTTATTAATTGCTGTACATTAAAGGAATGTGAACCCCTAATTTCTATTTTCACCTTAGGTTTTAAGTTTTAAATTCCATCGTCTCCATTAATATCCAGACTTATTGTCTAGTCAGTCTAGCTTACCTACTAAACAGTACGGAAATGAGCTGCCAGTATCAAAGAGGAGTGCCGAAAGTAGCTTGGTATCTGAGCTTGAGCTCAAACCTCTCAATAGTAGCGATGCAGAGAAAATTGAGTTCAACTGGTTCAAACGCAACTGTAAGTATTCCGAAGAATACCATTTAATGTAGTGTAGAGGTTCATTGGAAGTTGACGATGTCTAAACGTAACAGAATGAGGTGAAACTTGCTTATGAAGTGCATAAATGTCCTTGTGAATATCTAGAGTTGCTCACAGGGATATTTGAATAATATTTATTATAGAATTATGTTTTAAATACTAAGGGGGGGGGGGGGGTGGAAAATAACCTAAAGAATGAAAAGTCAAAGTTCTCAAGGGTAATGAGGAAAGAAAACTGTTTTAAATTTGAATACATTTACTCAGGTAGCTATTAGCTTTGGAATATTTGGAATAAAATATTTCAACTGTGGAGGTCAGAAAAGGGAAGCTTATATGTGTTAACACACAAATTTTGGTGTGTCACCTATTTAAGTATAGTATCAGTCTGATTGGTTTAGGTTTAGAACTAGCTTTATCCATTTTAAATTTAGGTATTTATTAAAGAGTCGATAGACGTGTTTAAAAATGTGGTGACGATTTCTGTATTACCAATTTGATCAAATTTTGCTTTGAATGAGCAGTTGAAATCATTTTCATTGAAACGGTTATAAAATTTCCTTAAACATACACGTATCATTCAACATCATCTAATTAGAAACCATATCAAAACTCTATAAACAGCACAGACAAAAAGTAAAATCTATCTCGGCACGATACCAAAACAGGTCTAGGTAGTGTAAATAAATGTTTTCCCTTGTCAATTAGATATGCTCGATTCCTATACATCACGCGTTTTTCCTAGTTCTAACTGTTCCTCCGGATACAAATACGCGCATGTGTAGCTTATTTCCCAGCTACTTGTTGCAATTTTTTTCTTAGTCGTAAAACGCATTGTTACCTTTACGACGACAACGTTATTTATCAGCGACGGTTATCGACGTCCACTGTCCCCGCCGGACACTTCTTGCATCTTAAGTGGATTGATTAACGTTAAATTAAATAGAACATGGCTGCTACTGCGATTGGAATTCGAAAAGTACACGCTGTGAATAATATAGACAGGCTAGGTGTAACGAGAAAATGTGACGGTTCTATCCCAAAAATCTGTCGACGTACGAAAATACAAATCGAGGACGTTCGATATCAACTTTATTCCTGTAAAAATCCGTAAAGCCAATTAAATGCCGTAATTTGATCATGCGACCGGTACGCTGACTGATTTACCGGCGTCTCATTGGCTAGAACTAGATCCGTGTGAACAACTCGCGCCCGTCTAATTTCCTAACTTTCAACTCGACCCTGTATGCGAGCTCGTCGGGCGCGCAGTGGCGGCTTGGAACAATTGAAAAAGCGTACATACATATAAATTATTTAAATGTTGGTAGATATGTATGCAAGTCGATCAAAGGAGGCCGCGACAGAGACAAAAACTCGGCGTACACTCCGCGGCAGCAGTCACTTATTCCAACGTCCACCATTCACGGTAGAACGTGTGTGTGTGTGTGTGTATACTTTTCATAAAGAATTTTTTCTGAGCCACATCGAAGCCGGCCGATGACATTCCGCGGCACAAATGCATATCAAATGGATTTCGCGGACTCCTGCCGATCCCCCTTCAAATTCTAGCCAAAAGCTTAATAATTCGCAAAAAGAGGACCATCGGCTATTCATTTGTGAAGAATCGACAGTAAATGCCTCGTTAAAAAATACCACAAGCTTATGACTTATGCACAAGTGAGGTAATTACCATTTTCCTGCATTTGCAGGGCTACACTTTTAGTTCCCCAAACAAGCTCGGGGTGGATCACCACAGTCCAAGACTTTCACTCGAAATAAAGGATGTGTTGAAATAATATGTACTAATAATACGCTGGATCAAGACTCAAGACTGTAGCTCGATTTAGAACCTCAGAAGTTAAAGCTACAGTTGAGGTGTGGACAGCAGGCAGTCGTTGATGAACATTTACTGGCGAAGGTCGAAGTTCGCAGAAGTTCCTTTTGCAGTTGAGAGATAGGGCAAGTTATTAGTACCCATTAGATCACGTGATGAAACGCAGGTAAAGGTTAGGTTAGCTGAACGAAACCGCGAAACTCCTACCTCAACCTCAGAGTTTACAACTCCAAGTTAAATACCTAAAACTGTGTTGGGTTCCAATGTGTTTTATTCTTATATGTAAACTCTGAGTTTACAATTGCAAGTTAAATACCTAAAACTGTGTTGGGTTCCTATGTGTTTTATTCTTATTTTAGACACTAATTCAACAGTTTCTTGGTGACCATTGTTGTCTGCTGACCTTTCGGGAAGATTATTTAGTTTTAATTTCTCGGATTTGGCCGCAAAGTTATAAAAAGAAATTAATACATTCCTCTCCCCGGAGTCACAACACTCGTAATTCTTGAAAAATAAAACATAATGTCGGTAGCGGTACTAATTAAATAATTGAAATGGTCGGAATATCAAAAGGCCTTCTCTCCATTAAAGTACAATTTAATTCCACCTAATCTATCAATGTTAATTGAAAAGTAATGGCGTGAGTATCATGGCGTATTTTGAGTGCATTATTACTATTTAAGGTTTAGGTATATTAACTCGGCTTACGACTTCCAGACAACGACTATTTTAATCATAAGTTTTTATTGCACTGAGGATATATATGTAAGAATTTTACTGCTTTAGTTAACAAAGCTCCGCAATTCATTACGACCTTCGTCATTTCATTTTTAATTGGCGACGTTTTGCTGCCACTCCGGCAAAAATTAGCTCAATAATAAAAAAAAGTGAATGAAATTAAAAATCCGCCCAATTTTAACAAAATACGCGTAATTTCAAAAATAAATTCCCCCTTCAACAAGATCATTACCCAATCAGACCAAAATTCCAGAGTTGATGTTTTTTGCGGCGCAAAAAATTCAAGACCCGTTTCTTCTTATTCTTCTCCTCATTCTTATTCCTCTTCTTCTTCTTCTGTTTGAAGTTTTTTCGCCGCTGCTGCAGAGACGTTTATGATCTGGTTGAGTTTTTTTTTGTCGAGCCGAGACAAAGAAAGTAACAAAGAGGGACAGATTTTATAATTGCATTCGATTTGAAACAAAAATGAAATGCAGTTCAGAAAACGCCGCTCCGTTGTTATGAAATAAATCAGGTGAACGGAGGAATGAGGGAGAGTTACCTACCACGAGGTGACGCGGCGGCTTAACCTAAAGGGCAGTGTAAGGTTTTGGCCTCCTAAACTCAATTGCTTACATATTATAGTTGTAATGTGGAAGTTGCCCGGGAGATTGACTAAACTGTGTTAAATACAGGGTGCGACAGTTGGCTTTATGTAGACAAATAAAATATTTATATTAACTTCGTTGCTGAGTTATACCAATTTTATCTCGTAATCCTTTACTAAGCATGGAGGCAGTAGGAACAATATTGCGCTTTAAGTCGTTAGTGAGTAACATATAACCTCAGATTATTGTTAACATGAATTAAATACACTAGAGAACACTAATGGTATGACACTTGCTAAAATAGTTAAAACGAGCTCGTCACTTGTTCGCTCGCTCAGTTATTTGAAAAGCTTACAACTGGAACGTACCCACATATGTTTCATCCAGATAATTCCACGCAATATCAGCCTCAATTAGAATTTTCCAGTGCGATCTGAAACTTTTTTAAATAACCTTTAGTTTCAGTACAAATGTCAGGTTTTTCCACGGAAATGTTGCAACATCGTTCGTCTACACTCCATTCATCACTTCCCATAAGAAATATTTGCGAACATTTTTTACTCTGATTAATTAAGTTACTTAAAAACCGAAATGTTCGATTTTTAATGTGGCACCGAAATAAGTCATTTAAAAACACGCCTCAACTGTACTTTCTTTCATTCATTTCATAGTGTTTTGACGGTTTTGTCACCGATCACAACAACCATGTAGTTGCTGACATGTAAGACATTAAGTTAGGTGTATAATAGCTTGACTATTTTAAAATGATGTCTTTGCCGCGAGATGGCGTCTTCTGACATCTGTCAAACTGACGCGTGTCATATACGGCGGCAATTGAAACGTCGTATTTTCGATTTTTGGACCTTTCAGCGTGCGTGGTTGATTTTGACACGGCTGAGCCTATGCTCATACATACATACACACGGTCAGTTCTATGTAAACTGATAACTCAAAAGTTACTAAACTATACTACTTATACAACAATTGACATTTCATGTATCCACCATTCTCAATATTTTTCGCGCTAGCAAAACTTAAAATCAAATTTAAGTAGCCCCATACTATCGAATCAGGATCGGGGATCAAGAGGGCAGCAATATAAGTTCTCCGTGACCAGTTATTCTGAACGAAATTTGGAAAGTCCTTTCTAAAAATATGTATAGTTTTATGCGGTAAAAGGGAAAACTTAAAAGTCATAAACGATGCCTGTTCACACATTAACAACAAACCATTGATAACTATAGTAAATCACTGAGAAGAAAACATCCACGAAACGAGAAAAAGTAGTAAAGTTAGACAACAAATAATACACGTCGTTTGCTATTGGTGGAAAAGTCATAAAATTTTGGGCGGGAATTGTTGATGTACAGAGTCGGTTCAGTGAAATTAACAAGTTTAGTTGCCTGATCTATGGTTGTCTTGTTCAGGTAAGTCGTTGACTGTGATAGTGGACTTTTAGTTGATCGTTTATTTTAACGTATCGCTATTGTTATTCAGGTTTTTCATATAAATTTGTATAAACATATTTCTGTGATTTATTGCAATTATGGAAAGCCACCTTCCCTGCTCGTCTCCCAAAAAGAGACCTGGAACATACTTAAGCTGCGGGGAGAAAACCATTATTTTAAATGTCTACAGAAAAGAAAGAAATGAACATCCTTAGTAAAATCGTAGTAAAAGATAAATTATAGTCAAGGCGATCATTCTTAATGCGACCCTGTACTTATTCGCTAGCTGGTCGCGCGCTTTGAATTTCGACGTTTGTGTTTCGTGGATGTTTTCTTCTCAGTGGATTTACTATAGAATTTATAACTGAATGAGGATCTTCGTCTTGCCATAGATGCGTATATGGACGTTGATTGCACCATTACTTGAGAACTGAGCTTGATCAGTGAAGAGCACACAAGAACTAAGAGCACCAGTAGACTTTTTCTTTCAAAACTCCTTAAGGTCCCCATATTTGTTTTCACAAGACATTGTGGATAGTAGTAGTATTGGTCCAGTTACGCTAGGACTCATATGCCTTCACTTTGGATTTAATGGTTAGTAGGTACTCTTTTAAGTAGTTTGCCGTCTGCAAGTAGCGCTGCAACTAAGCACTATGAAACACACTTCTTAGAATATTTATACTAATTTTGTACGTAAAAGCTGACCCATTATTTTTGTTATCCCCAATATACATAAATGAAAACTTACCTATGTATTTTTTTTGCAGGGTACTTGATCGACCAGGACTCGGTAAGTGCAGTAGATATAGTGGTTGTGGTCTCTTCTTAAAAGAGGTATCTTTCTTATTTGAAAACACAGTGAAACTTCTTTATAACCAATACACAAAAATCTCCCAGGATGTTTGGTAGATGCATGAAAAATTTATCTCCTATAAAATTTATTTGCGGAAATGCGGCCACATGTCTAACTTCTTTTATTAGAAAAATGAAATGGTTTCACATGGAGTACACAGAAGTGAAACTTCAATTCTTCAAATTCTATAGTCTGTCATTACTGTTATATTGCCGCCTTATATGTTCGACAGACGAATGACGTGCGCCATCTCGCGGCGAAGGCAGCGCTTGTTGTTCATCATATCATCATCAATCTGTTCTCAGGCTTATTTGATCTGACTTGCGCTCAGGAAAATAATATCTCTCGGACAAGGAGATAAAAGTTTCACTTCAAAAATGTAATTCTCAAAAGTGTAAAAATAATTGTTACAGTACTACAACAATTGTTGTTATACTGTTTCCTTTTTTATTAAAAAGGTAGGTACAGAATTCCATTTCAATTTTTTTGCTTTTCGTATAATTTGATTATGTACTTATAACAATTTGCGGTTTAGAAGGTTTTTTATCGGATGATTGCTGACATATTTTCAATTTCACTGTAAACCGATCTCTCAATTATCTATTTGAAAGTAGTAATAATGAGCACAACGTTTCTGATTTAATAATACGCCAGGTAAAAACAGACAGTACAAGCAATATAGATGAGGTTCTGTGCGCATGAATAATTTCTTGTATGTAAAAGAGACAAAAATATTTTTGTTTGTAAGTTACGTACTTGTGATTCTTGAGATAATATTGCTTATTTAACAATAGAACTTGATGGCATATTGCCATAGTAGTTTCTCGAAAGTATACAATTTCTCATTATTATTGTTGTCGTTTCCGTCAGCAATCAGAAGTAAAAACGTAGAAAGAAAGAGAGGAAGACAGTAGTTGCTGGGGCACACGCTTTTAGATTCGCCCACATACTATATATAAGCGTTTTATACAGCAGTAGGTAACGTATTCTTGATATTAACATAGTTTTTAAATATTACTGTTTTGTACTGAAATATTCATTAAGTGCGTAATTGGAAGAAATATGTTGTTAAAAGAATTTCACTGTGGTCAAAACTTTGATCCGTCAAATATATTTTACTGTTCTTTAGAATTCGGAGTGATAGTGAGTGCTGTGCAACGCAACCTGGCGGTGAGTAGCTACATTTAATCACATCGAATGAAATTGATTCATAATTAATAATCCGGGTGTTGTGCAAAGTATTATTAATTACGAAGCAACTACTGAACCTGTTCTGTGCGAACGGACTCGGGTTTGATCGAATCAACGTTAAAATTTCCAAAATTCCAAATATCTCAAGCTCATTATTGTTAATTACTCCTATAACGGCATAAGAAATTCGCGATTGGTACTTTAAATGAAGGGATATCCATCTAATATCTTCCCAAAAAAAAAACCTAATAATTAGAAGCCGCATAATAACAGTAATACCGACGCAACACTAGACGGCCGTATAATTTAAATATAACGTCAATATTGGATTAATAAATATTGCGGTTTCGTGCACACGATTTACATACTGATTACACTAGGATGTCGCGTACAGGGTGATCGTTATAGGGAAGGCATTGTACCGAAGGCTAGGCATGAGGTCGAAAGACGTGCAGGCGCTCCTGGATCGCTCTGTAAAGGCGAGAGGCCGGTCCGTAAACATAGTATCGACTTTTAATTACACAGGGCACTGGGGTGGTCCAGTTCGTGCTCTTAACCGTAGTTCCATTCACTAAAAGCATCTGATACCGTGTTCTACAGTGTCTTAATAATATAGCGACTGTAGCCGTGGCCTTATTATAATAATGTTCAATATGCATTTTTCCGTAAACATCGCGATCGAAATAATGAAACTTTACCGGAGATTGGAAGGGGACTCTTATTCCTTTTGCATATTTTTAAGGCGGAGGAAATTGCAATTTAGATGGCTCGAAGGTAGCGAGGCCTTATCGGTAAATTAATGAATAGATATATGTACCTGCAATTCGTCTCGTTTCACTATTATTGCATCTCAATTAAGGCTCACATACCAGGCGTATCGATTGGCGACCGGGGCCGATCGACAATTGAGCAATGGTACTGTTTCATATTTGCCATCCGACTCACTTAATTAAAGAAGTTTCCCAACAGGTTTACCAATCATTATTTTGACAGTATTATGATAAATGTCCTTCACCCGTCCAAGCATTTTTTTGAATCCGACTGTACCGCGTGTACCAAACTGTCACCCACGTGGTTAATATTTCTTTAAAAAAATTCTCTAACGTCCGCGCCAAAAAAAAATATTATAATTATTTACTGTTTTTCTAATACAATGAGATCATTTAAATTTATAATAAGAGTAGGCTATGATTTTTAAATTAGGTTGGCAACACCAACTCCCATAGCCTACTCGTTTCTTTTGAATTGTCAAAGTGACTCGCTGTGTAAATTAGAGGTTATGTAAACATTTTGTTAATTAAAAATTAGGGAATGTATTTTGGAAATCATCTACGCACCGTTGTATGGAATACTTTCATTCTACATATTCTTGCCGTTCGGCGTTCTTAAAATAACTCTCCGTAAGAAAAATCTTACGCTCTACATTAAACATATGGAGCGTCACTCTGATAATTCAAATGTAACTGTCAGCTGTCAGCAGTTGGTGTTGCCAACCTAATTTAAAAATCGTAGCCTACTCTAATTATAAATTTAAATGATCTTATGGTATGTAGTCGTTTCTGCCAAATTTCTTAAATTGTAGATTTTTTATTAGTTTCAGCAGTGTTCTCCTTGTGATAGATTCATATACGTATGCTTGGCGATATGGCTTAAATCCCGTTTATTACAATCTTCATTCGTCTTGTCGATCTACCTCACTTGAATCCTCCTTGATATTCTCATATTTGTTCATTGTGGTATTTATCTAATCGGTTTGTAATTAGTTTCGCTTAAACTTTAGGAATTACTTTCACCTGTAGCTATTAGATCTTCTTGGGATTCTTTCTTACGTGTGGACAAAATTTGTGTCTTATTGTATTGCCGTTTCCTGGTTATTGTGTTCTACTCAATTTTTTCCTATCGGTCTTAATAGTCTTACTTGTGCTGTTTAAATTGGGAAGTGTATCGCAGTCACTTAATTTTTATATTATATTTGGAATTCTGTATGTTTCAAGTTTTAACACTTGTTTTAAGTATGTACTCTTACTGTATTTCTTGGTTTGATGTATTTATTGGTTAGAAAATACTCGTTAAATGCAAGGTCGGTTTATCAGGAATATATAGCGTTATGGAGATTTTTAATACCTTAATTCTTACACTATACAATATTTCTGAGACAAGATGTTAAGAAAATGCAAAAATACAAGAGAAATAGTTTGGCTCTTTAATAATCTTGCTGAAAACTTGACTTCATTTAATAGGCTGCTTCAAAGGAAATTTTAATTAGTAAATGAGGTCTCCCATTATTATGTGTAGTTCCAATAAAAACTCTCCTCTCATATGTCTCATAGTCTCATATTATTAAATGGTAAAGTTACATTTTTCACTAGTACTCTGGTTGCATAAATTACTGCTGTAGACTCGATTGATACAATAAGAGGACTAGAGAAAATGCACTGGATGTAATGAAACCCGCCAATTAATACATTTCATTACACTGATGACTACATTAAACTCTATCCCGAAAATAAGTACACGTACGTAACGACACGGAAAGTTTCGTACAGGAAAAATCGTGCACTTCGCAACGAACCGTAAAAACTCTAGCTGAACACTTGTTTGACCATCTTAAGGATGTTAAGATCAGAGGTTATTATTAAGGAGGAGGACTTGTTTAATAAACCCAAAACAGCAACAAAGAACCGGTCAAGTGCGAGTCGTTACACGTCGAATGTTCACTACCTTTATTAAACCATTAAATGGTCGGCATATTCAATCGTCGAAAAATGAGATAAAATTAAATAGAAAGTGTTGTTAGGAGATGTGGTCCACTATCTTTATTCCAGCAGTTTCTCATGCAAAATACCGTGTTACTTTCTGACTAAACGTAAGGCGTAACGGAACTTGAACATAGTTACAGGATGTCTGTTTTATCTGAATCCTGTGATTATTTAGCTACGCGCTACGTTTGAGTCAAAACCTTCCAGATAATGACATTTAAGGAGTCACACGGTATTTAAGACATCGGATTTCGTTTGTTACATTTAGTTTGGAACTAGTTGATCGTCACGTTACATGTGACTTTGGGACACTCTGTACATCGTATCTTCTCATGGCTCATCACGTCACCCGTCCAACAATTTTAATGAATACGAAATTCACATTTTAATACAATTAAGCGGCAAAAAGGCACACATAATTAATATTTTATATCCCACTGTTCCGTCGAGAGCGAGAAAGAGATGACCGTATGGCGTCCTGAAAAAAATTTTATTCGGAATTCGCCGTACGTTTGTTCTGTTGTATATTTAATTGTATAATTTTCTTCATTATAATGACAAGTCCGAGTCGTTGCGTTGTGCTGCAAAAACTTGCTGAATTGCAAGCAGATAAGGTTGCGGATTCAATGAACTTATTTTCATAAATATTTAAGGCTGTTGTTTATGTAACTTCTTGGAGGAAAAAAAAAACGGCGATAGCTTGGAGCTCTCGTATCAATTTAGAAAATAATGAAACTTTAAAGCCCAACGGGATATACAAATAGCAACTAATGATTTGCTTGAATAATCATAGTTTGACAGGAAAAAGTTAATTATTCAAAACAGTATAAGGCGGAAAAATGTATGCTTATTTCATTAGCAACTCACGAAGGGAAGCAATAATAAGATTATTTATTCATTTTTGATATATATGCTAGCGTGTCTTGTGTGAAGGATCTTATATTATATGGAAAGGTAAAGCGGTATTTATTTAGGAGTAGGAAAATTTTGGGACAAATTATATCAAACAAATAATATTTTATTCAGGAACTGCCTTGATGCAGATCTGATCAAAAAATTGATAAATACGTTAAAGACAGAGGTGACATCAAACAATTCTGCAATGGCCCAGCATGGAACCAAACAATTATCACGAAAATAAAGAAATAATTAACCGTTGTGGCACCTTCAATTCAAACTAGTAAGTGATATAAATTGCAGCATAATTACACTTTGCTATATTTGATAGAAAATAGTTTAATATTAAACCATGAAATAACTTAATTAAATAGACACTAGTTCAAATGAATTTGATTAAAATACATACATACATTAAAATACCGGTATGTGAAGGCTGCTTTCAAAAGATTAGTTCCAGCCTTTATTTATGTATACCTTTAATTTAAGAGAGAATCGCCCAATTTTAACGCATGAACGAAACTTGAAAATCATTACAATGCAATGGGTTTTTTAAAAATGGGATTTTCTATTGAGTAGGTGAATAGGTGACATTGATTTAATCTCCAAATATTTAGTTTGTAGTGAAAATAAATATATTGTATTTAATTATTGTAATTACAATTATACAACGTCCTGCTAGTGCCTAAAACAGGACAGAAAATTTATCCTTAAATATTTGGTTTTCGTCAAGATAAATATGTTGTATTTAATTTTAATTACAATTACACCAAGTCGTGCTAGGGGCTTAAGCAGGACAGAAAGTGAGTCTATACAATGTTTAAAAAGTAAGGATGTAAGTGCAACAAAACAGACGTTCCAAATTATTATTTTCCACAAAAGTACATAAAATGTTCACACCACAGACTAGTGATTTGAAGTATTCTGTGATAAGTAAGTTTGAATATCTGTAGCATGGCTAGCGATTATTAGAGAGAGGATTATATGCATTATTACACTTTTTACATATCTTTAAAAATAGTCTGTAGGTGATTACATTCATTTAATTCCCATATATCGCTAATTACTAATTGCATATTTAGGCATTATTATACATATTTTTCAAATTGGCAAATATTACATATTTACGTTTTTAAACTTAAATTAGAAACTAGTTAAATTAGTAAGGGATGACTCTTCCAGAATCAATTAAAATAGTAGACTAATTCGATACACAATGTCAGAAGTTTAAAAGTCAAATGGGTGATTCTGTATATCAAGAATTAGAAAAAGTATGTGAATTTTTAAAAGACGAAATAATAAATGAATTCGACTTTAGATTTATTTTACAAAATAGTGCAAAGTTAAAAAAAATGCACCACTGACATCTGTAGATATGAAAAGAAATTTTTCCATTTCAACACATATGAATTTTGACAGGTGACAAAAATTTTTTCTACATAATTTAATAACACACTGTTTTAAGAATATGTTACTATACCAAACAATAAACAATACTACATATATACGCATATATTTCAATTTTCTTCTGCACCTAATCCTCTCTCTACTGATTACATGTTACCCTTTCAATGTCGTAAGTAAATAATACATATAAATATACATAGCACATAATAACTATGTACTATAACTAATTTATTAACAAAAGTCAAGTGCGTACCCGTAAACGGTTTGGGACATATATGTAAATTTAACAGTGATAGTAAGAGCACACGTTATTATTTGAAATTTATATAGGACACATATCTCTTCTCTGAATTTTATTTTGGTGGTTTCATTCTGAGAGTAGATAATTAAGCTCTGCACAGTTGTAGGTTATGCCTCATATTGGACCGAAAAAAATAAAATAAAATTCTGTTATTTAATAGATAAGTAGAATGAATATCCCTGCAAATGCATCAACTAGACACTTGATCATGATCAGTACAGAATCTGGTTAATCAGGGAGGTCTAAGAGGAGGTCCAATGATTACCTACTTACCAAATTTTATGAGATCTACTTTTCCTCTACAATACTCACAAGTCTTTTCTTGTGAATATTTCTAATGCATATTGGCCATAGTCTCATGCAACGATGAGGTTCCCTTAGCTCTTTCTCTCGAATGACATCAGCGTTCCAGAGAAAGATTTCAGGCTTTAAAACATAGTCGCGATACGTCCACAAGGTAGAACTTGAATACACAGGATTGGCCCTTCTTTTAAAAATTCAAGAGTCTTATCAAATTTGAGTTAAATTGTAACGACGTCGAGCTTCGGGCAACAATTTTTTAGGAAAGCTCCAGATTTCTGTGTTATTCTAACGATCACTCTGTACGTTACATTAATTAAATCGAAAAACAAATTCCCTGAAGATGCATCTGTCTAGAGCAGGACAACAATTTGCAAACGCAAAGTTGATGCAATAAATCGACGCGGAGTCACAATAAATTTGATCAGAACAGTTCCTAGTCGAAGAAATCAACAATTATCCAATTATAATCGAGGTGGATAATTGTACCCGCATGAGAATGTTGTCGTATGCAAATTGGGCGCAAGTTGAAGAATGACGACGGTCCGAAGTAGCGCATCGACTACTGGGAGGGCTGCTCTGCTAAACAAATCGTAATTTCGGAGAGAAGTACGTAAAGTAAGTGAAAGTATCAAGGAATTTACACTTGTATGTTTAATATACAAATGGGTATATTTAGGTAGTTAGCGTCAAATACGTAAGTAATTGTCGTCGCATCACTTCCATGTGCCGTTTCCGGTAGGCACTGATACCACCTGTAAATAACAAAGCGAGTTAAAAATTGATATTTCGGAAAGGTCGAGGTAATTGCCACACGGTAAGCGCCATTAATCGTAATTACCATTCATAATAATCTTAATGTGGTAATGACAAAATTACAAATTCTCGTTATGCCCGACGTCAAATAAAGCGAAGCAATCCCGCTTCTTAAACGAGTCTACTTACCGCAAATACTTCGAAACCTCCATTCTCCACCTATTATGGTCACATTTCCACCTTTGGTATGCAAACGAGGCATGTCAGCACGTATGTAAAAATCTCTTTTTGGCCATCGGAGCCGCTCTATGGGCCACCGGGGACCCAGGGCGAGGGGAAGGGGACTCGCGGGGGGATAATTGAGTTTTTGCCGATGTTGTTGAAGCTCCACATGGCCAATTAACCAGGTAGGATCACCACGTTGAATGGAAATTAGCGATTAAGAGCTCGAGGTGATACCCACTTTGAGCAACGCTGAATTCGAATGGGACGGCTGGCAGTGGCGGCGAATTTAATCTAAAACATATAGAAAAAAAAAATACATTTTTAAACGTACACGCGGTATACGCATTTAACAAGATTCGATTGGGTCAAGTTGGAAAAAACAATGCCGGTGCTTTCTAAGACGGCAATAAAGAAAAAATTTATGAGCGAAAGTGCATTTGAGAAGTAAAAACTGATTTGACATTCATTGCGTCAACATGTTCACGTTTTTTACAATTATTGGGGTTATATGAAATGGTGGAAGAGGTACACGAGGCGGCACACCTTGTTAAATTACAACTCGAATACCTTCACCCCAAATGCTTGCAGAGTACCCAAAGTTAAAATTTTTACTCTTTAAATAGGCGTCATTGTTTAATATACTTTGATGGGAACACATGCAATAACAATATTTTACAACGCCTGTATGTAGGCGTCGTCTTTTCATCTTCAAAGTGTGTTTGTAACGTGATATATTTCCTTTGCCAATTTATAAGAATTACTGTTACCAACACGGTAGAAACTTTAATAGAGGTTGCTCAAACGGATGTTATAATTTTTGTTGTGGGTTATTTCTTACATTAAATATCGAAAAAAGGCTTTTTGGGATATTTTCTATAAACATTTTCAAATTCTACGCAATCTTCACTTTCCGAAACCGATTTGATTGAATATCTGGACATCATTAACACAATACTAGTTGAATGAAATATTGAATACGTACATTTCTTATAAGTTGGCTCATGAATATGTTCGTTACGTCGGTGCTAACGCTATTGCCAAGTTCATTTTTAAATATTGAGTCAAATCGTTTGGAACGTGCGCAATGTCCTTCGCATGTGTTCGTTATATCGATGTAAGCGCTGTCACCAACTTTACCTTAATATATGTTACGTTCCACGCCGAATTTGTTTTTTTTTTTTTAGATGTGGCCCAAAATGAAGGAAAATGGTCCTTTTGGGCCCCCGAATCTCCCCCTAAATTTTTAGGCCCCAAGTGGAATAGAACTCAAGTTATGGACAATTGAAAATTGAAATTGTCAGGTTCGGCTCCAAAACCAAAAATTTTCAACCATCCATAACCATAAAAATACCCATTTTTATGAAAACAGTTTCAAACAAAAGTTGTTTGTAATGCTTTAAACTTTTGGAAACTGCTAAAAAAAGTTCATCCGACATGGTTCACTGTTGACGAGTCTGGGCGCCATTAGTCATCAGGCCGCCAAAAAAGACATCATCATCAGCTTTCCTGACCAAAAAAATCAGGAGCGTAGCTGGACTCGATACAAAACTTCTGATCCCAAACAGAAGTTAGCCAGACCTAAGGGCTCCCAGAAAAAAAATGGTTTTCAGGTTCGGTTCCAAAAACAAAAATTTTCAACCATCCATAACTTGTACAAATACCCATTTTTATGAAAAAAGTTTCAAACAAGAGTTGTTTGTAATGCTTTAAACTTTTGGAAACTGCTAAAAAAAGTTCATCCGACGTGGTTCACTGTTGACTGGTCTGAGCTCCATTAGTCGTCAGGCCGCCAAAATAAAGCGTTCCTGACCAAAAAAATCAGGAGCGTAGTAGGATTCGATACAAAACTTTTGAGCCCAAACAGAAGTTCGCCAGACCTAAGGGTCTGAGAGAAAAAAAAAAGGTAAATTCCGGCAAAAATCCCTTGATACCAAAAAAATTTCATTGAGCCCCCAGAAATCCATTGTTTGCTAGTCAATATCAAATCATGAGCGGCATTTTTTCCTGAAGTTGACTGGGGATTAATGTCACTAAGGTTGGCATGCTATTTTCATATAAGTAGAATGTTTCCCAAGTCCCCGGCGGCCCAAAAATTCAAAATTCCTCAAAATACTTGAATTTTGAGCCGAGACGACTTCGCTTGACGCACATTTTTTATCCAAGAAGCGACTCTTACCCAAATTGTTGCTTTTGTTGATGTTTTTGAAGGTCCACAACGGTTGAAGACAACGCTGAAGCAACCTTCCACAAGAATTGTTCTGGAAATTTGAATTTCAACACAAATCTTCAAATTTGGGACCAGCCCTTAGGTCTGGCGAACTTGTGTTTGGGGCGAACTTGTGTTTGGGCTCAAATGTTCTGTGTCGGATCCAGCTTCGCTCCTGATTTTTTTGGTCAGGAAAGCTGATGATTTGTGTTTTTGGTGGCCTGACGACTAATGGCGCCCATACTCGTCAACAGTGAACTATGTCGGATGAACTTTTTTTAGCGGTTTCCAAAAGTTTAAAGAATTGCAAACAACCTTTGCATGAATCTTTTTTCATAAAAATGGGTATTTTTACAAGTTATCGATGGTTGAAAATTTTTGGTTTTGGAGTCGAACATAAAAACCATTTTATTTTCTCGAAGCCCTTAGGTCTGGCTTACTTCTGTTTGGGCCCAAAAGTTTTTTATCGAATCCAGCTACGCTCCTAATTTTTTTGGTCAGGAAAGCTGATGATTTGTTTTTTGGCGGCCTGACGTCTAATGGCACCCAGACTCGTCAACAGTGAACCACGTCGGATGAACCTTTTTTTAGGGGTTTCCAAAAGTCTAAAGCGTTATAAACAACTTTTGTTTGAAACTTTTTTCATAAAAATTGGTATTTTTACAAATTATGGATGGCTGAAAATTTTTGATTTTGGAGCCGAACCTGACAATTTCAATTTTCAATTGTCCATAACTTGAGTTCTATTCCACTTGAGGCCCTAAAAATTTAGGGGGCGTTTCGGGGGCCCAAAAGGACCATTTTCCTTGATTTTGGGCCACATCTAAAGACAAATCCAAATTCGGCGTGGAACTTACCATATATATTTCTCTATGTTCAATCTTTGCTTAACAATAGTGCGTCCTCTCTTACTTGCATTAAAGTTTACTGGACCTTCACTACAGACGTGGAAAGTTCTGACTGGAACATTACCGAATTTTGAATCAAATAATTTGGAACGTGCGTAATGGCCTTCGTTATGAGTTCGTTACGTCGGTGCAAGCTCTGTTGCCAACTTTATATATATTTTTTCTTTGTTCAACCTTTGTTTAACAATAGTGCGTTCTTTCTCACTTATACTACTGTTCCCTAGACGTTGACTACAGACGTGGAAAGTTCTGACTGGAACATTACCGAATATTGAGTCAAATCGTTTGGAATCAAAATTGTCCTAATCAAAAATTCCTGCTGGTGTCATGTAGTATAAAATGTTTAGAGATTTTGTTGTGAATTCTTTAGTAATAGTTAACTCAAAGTACCAATTCGCCCACAATTTACAGTTTGTGTGTGTCTGTTTGAAAATAACCAGGTAAGTGCTCGTCTACCTTAGATATTTTCAAAGGCTGATCACTTCGTTACATTTACTGAATGACTCTGTATTGCTTAATTTATTGTCGAACAGTTGAGGTTAAGTTTATATCAAAATCTGACGGTAAAGTCTCGTACGCAGTTTTTAAAAGTTTCGACAGTGATTTAAAGGAAAATCATCCACGTCACTGAGTTAAACTTTTGAGCGTCTTTTTTGCCCGCCGTCTAGTGGAACTGTCACCTATCAATCAGTAGCGGTGCGACCACTTTTTGTCAATCCTTCATACAGGACGTTAGTTCGGTTTTGGGACGCGACTCTCTTTTGACTCGCCGAATATTTAAAATAGCTGCGGCCGTCCTGCTGCAGAGTTTGCATGTGAAGAGATTTTTTTGGTGTTTAAATAAACAATGAAATGATTCTTCGAAGGGCAACGGGACACGAAACGATTTGGCGACGTCTACGACATGGTCGCTTAACGAACTTTTCAAAAGTTTTTCGTCACCATAACCCGTTTGAATATTTAAAATAGCAGCAGCACCAGCAGCACCTCGGGCTTCCCCTTCCTTCGATCGAAAATCCGATGGAGGCTCGATTGGCTCGTAAAAGTAATGCCATCTAATTAACAAACGTTATAAAGTATTTATCCAAGTGAAATATTCGTCTCCTCCAAGAAATCTTTGCGAAACAATCCAAAGAACTGTTACAAATTCACATGAGCACGATCGTTCATCCATCTTTCTCTGCGAGTAAAAAAAATTTCCTAGAACCATCTCATCGTCGAATGCAGATAAATAGGAAAATAATGTGCATAAAGATATGGAGAGAATGCCCATAGAGCGACTAGCATCAGTACTCGTAGAACCGTAATGTATCGTAACATAACTATAAACAATCATTGAGCCGAGCTATTATCAACAATTAACATTGAAGACAATTTCAACAGGAATAAATGTTAAATAAATAACCAGTGATCGCTAGTTCCATCCTACTCTTGTCGTTTGCTACGACAGTATGTAGTGTTACGAGGTATACATATACAGTGTGGTTTATCAAATCAATCAGTTCATTTTACGGATCGAATGCTCTTGCAGGCATTCAACTTGATGAGTCTTTATATCGTACGTTGCAATAAAAATGTTATTTCCGTTAATTGCATTAATAACTATTTATATAGAATATTAGGAGTACTGAATGCATTAAAATCGATAATGGGAACATAAAACAGCCAACGATAATAAATTAATTGTAAATTTAAAGCTCTATTACAATCCGACAGGCCCTTGGAGGTTATGGAGTATAAATGCTAAGATGACCTTGCAAGCCCTAACAATATTAACGATTTCTGCGTTCAATAGAATCATTTCTGTTTTAGTTCGTTTCCTAGAAACGAGGAAGGGGATCCTAATGACTCAATTAATAAAGCTTATAATTGGACTCAATTAATGAGAAATGTTGATATCTCAGAAAAATCACATGCTTCCATCCCTAATGGTGTAACTATAGAAGTATTGAAACAGTTGTGCCAATTATGTCACGTTTTCCGTGAACGTATCACAATCGATCTAATTTCGATAAAATGTGTGTTGGAGATGAGCAAATGATTCAGTATTTAAAAAGTATCGATCAATTTTGGTTAAGTGTAACCGATTTGGTCCTGCCAGTGACTAAAACGTTGTTTTTTCAATATCCCCATTTCAATTTCTTTCTAATCTAAGTTACACGCTCGGTTAAAAGTACACATTTTCCGAGTTAAAAATTACGATCTTTATTAATGTAATCGCCATCATAAAAACCGTATTTTTTATGTTCCTACGTATATTTTGTTAATGTGACAACAATTGAAATTTGAGATAAGAAAGTGATTCGCGTGCTGATAAATCAAATAGAAAAATCCGTGTTTCTATGAGAAAATTCCCGTCCCAAATCCTCTCCCATACACCTGCTACCGGGAGGAGATCTAATCTAAGCCACTTTAAAAGCAGATCATGTAAAGTGCTCGTGTCTTCCTAAACGCTGCTCGACTTTGAATCTCTCAAGTTGAGGTTAAATATTCAAAAGATGGGACGAGATGTCACGTAACTGGTGCAAAGAACAGCCAGTTTCTGGGCAATCAGTTGATCCATCGTGTCGCTTTTGATGTTTACCGACCACAACTCGAAAGGATTTTATCTGTTCGGTGCTCCGTATTTTAGTAAAATTACTCCGTAGGACTCGGGAGTTTCGGCACCTTTTCTATTAGTCCGTGTAAAGTTCACAAGGGGAGAAGTACGGCTGATTAATATTTAATGTAAGAACACGCATGCAATCCTATCTCTCTATCCATACATAAATGTTACCGTAGATAAAGTCATTAACGAGTGATGATGGCAAGAACAGCAATAAAATTTGCGTCGTATATTATAAGTTCGTGCGGTTTTATGATCTGAATGAATTAAAATGTATCTAAAAAGGCAACCCCATCTTTACATATACATAGACATTAACGGAGGTTTTAATCGTAAAATATTAATTTATTGTGAAAATCTAGCTTTTGTTTTGATAACTGTCTGATAACTAACTCGATTTACAAACGGTCTCATTAAAATTTTACGCTATAAAAATTGCCATTTTTAAAGGCAATCTAACGCAAGTATTGGCCTAGGCAATTAAAAGGAGCACAAGACGTAATGATACTCAAGCCTGGGAAAAATCCAATTCGTTGCATCCTACCGTCCGATAAGCCCTTTACTAACAATTTCAAAGCTCTTCGGGAAGGATATAGGATTATACTTAAAAGGTTTTTACTTAGAAGAATAAACAAAGACGGGAGAAATCCTAGAAGTTGCCTCAAGATGCATTAGTGCATATCGGACATAATTAATTGCATCGAATAGAATTTTTAACGAAACTAAACTGACTGAAGAACCAATCTGCCTCCTTTACATTGTTGAATTGGAATTACTTCATTTCTGCCGCTTTAGATCAAGAACGATCAAAATATGTTACCTATTGTACAATGTGTATTGATTCATAAAATTTATGGATGTGAAACAAGGTTTTTTTTTCTAGTTTCCCGTCTGTACTTAATTCCGTATATTGTATCCTAGTCGTTATGAGCAAATCACAACAATCCTTTCTAAGAATGAAAATAATACCGTGAATCACCTATACATAAATTTCCGATCTAATACAACGACTAACCCTGTATGCGCGCGATCTATGCACACACACACACGTCAGTGCGGGACTCTTTTATTTATATTCAGCCATATTTCCACGTTACCATGGCGACGTTTCCGCTATTTGTCATTTTTCCGATGCGAACTTTTTGTCGCGCATATTTTCCTACATTTTCCGGATTTTCCGGGCGCACAAAGCATAACTTTTCTCTCTTGCCAAAGAAAAGTTTAAGTGGAGAATCTTCTGCCGACTATAAATCTTCTATTAACATAATAGTTGGTGTTTTATTTAACATGTATGATGGAAAGCTCCAAAGGGGGCTAATGGAGTTTTTCAAAAACTTTTCGAAAGGGGGGAGGGGTCGGGTCGTACGAAATATCGCCGAAAGTGACCACCAAACAAATAAATAAAGATATATTGACCTATTTTGACGTAAGCGTTACTATATATTTTTTTGAACTCATATAGCACGAGAATAATTACAACATACATTAGTTACGATATTTGTGTATTTATTTCACAGGAATAGCCAATTAATCAACCTCTCTCGCTTAAAATTCTAATTTTTAATTAATGATTCAATTAATGTCACAGTTATAAGTTAATATAGAAATAAATCACGGACGTTTCAATAGACACCCGATCAAATATTAATAAAAAGAGGAAATACCGCATCGGATACGCACTAGAAACAATGATTGTCATACTTAAATCAATCGGAAATGGATTTTACACGCATGATATGTTTTTTAATTGACTTCAATTTGAATAATAAAAACGTTGTGGAAGGAATATTCAGATTGGAAAAAGCGAACTGTTGTTACGGTCGTGGATTAATCGTGGTCTGTCTATTATTTCGATTTAATGCAAATTTTCGATCGTGAAATTTTCAATTTACGTTTTTACGTTACGAAATTTTAATACTCTACACAAAATTTCGTGCGGAAAAATGTGGAAGTAATCGAAATAGGGGACCTACTTTGGGTGCAATCATTTGAGGATTCTAAAAAGATCGTATTTGGAATTTTATTAAATGCTGTCATTAGGATGAATCTCACGTTCAGAAATATGTCATATTACGAGAGTCAACTGGAACTCAGTACTAAAGGTCTTGTAGATATTTTTAAGTCTTCAAGTACTTCTCGCACTGTATACAAAAGGTTAAGAAGTATTCATAACTTGAACTATTCGCAAACTTACGTCAAAACTCTCGTACAAGAAAAGAATAATTGTTTCTTAATGACAAGTTATTTTTTGCACAATATCCATTATTATTCCATACCATTGGAGACTGAGCCTTTTAGACCTGCTTGCCCTAATGAGCTAGTTGCGCCATCGATTAAAGTACTTAACATTTCGATTTAATTCGAAGGTTTGTTTTAACCAATAGGGTTTACAATTATACAGAGTTACTTAAGAGGTATTTTTCACTACCGCACTTTGACGTTATTTACTGTTTAATCTCCATGTAGAGTTTGATTGCTAACGTTCCATGGCGCATTTGTAATTGTCGCTTGTCTGAAATTGCTTGCAGTATCTCAGCGAGATGTGGAACCTATCAGTTGAGCTCTATATACATAAGTTTTAGTATCAATTCTGTTCTCCAGGGGCAGTTCTTCTACTGATTAACCGATCTCTTTGTAATCGTCAGGTGTAAAGGGTTGGAATACCTGTATCATGTAATATGCGCATTTTCTGACAGTTTCTGTCAATGGTCTATTTATAGAATGATATATTTCTTCCTGCGCTTTATTAATTTTATTGATTTTCACGGAGAAAAGTTTCCTTAAGTACTCTTGGATAGATTGTTTTTTGTTCAATCGTTTTTAAGCAGATCGTTTAGGTCTCGCGTTGCTCTGTTTGCTCTATGTTTATTTGGTGAAGGTATGAAAATTTTGTCTTATTGCGTGTTGCTTCTTTTGTCGGATTTAAATAATGTTTAATACAGTAGTTGTATCCCACGCTGTAATTAGGTGTTTGGTCATGTCATCTTGAGTTTTCGGAAAATTTCCCAACTGAATGATTAATTCAGTAATATCTCTTTGATATTGTCTGGGATATGTTTTGAAAGTCTCAATATATTTATATTTTGTGTTTAATAAATACATATTTTCTTTAACAGTTTTGTAGCAAATAATATGACCAACAGTGAAATAAATTTTATCTACTTTGCGTTACTAATGATCTCATTATTACACCGAAAGTAGTGTGACAATATTCATATTGTTACACTACTTTTGGTAACTTTTAGTTTTGTTAGATTGGTACGTCAGCCTGTCATGGAGACGTGCGTAGACGTCAAGGTTAAATTATTAGTATTTCAATAAATTTCTTGAGCAGCTTTGCGTATTTCTAGGGATGCACAGCTCAATTCTACATTTTTGTTTTCCATTTCGCGCCTGTAAGTAGTTATTGAATTTGCCCTAAGGCTACTAGATTTTCAAATTTAAATTCGAAACGTCCATGTCAGTGACGTCAGTGTAACCAACCCACTCAAAATTCCCTAGTGTAATACGAAAACTTGAACAGCCAAAATTTAATGAATTAATAAAGCAAAATAGATAAAATAGTATATTACACACGATTAATAAGACGTATTGTCACACTCGTTCTATTAAAGCACTCGTGTGACAATACTCTGTCTTATTAAAATAGTATAATAATATACTATTGTTTTATAATTATGTTTACGTTTATAATTGTATTACAAACAACCCTAATTTATTGAATGCGTTAGAAAATTTTCTTATTCTGCTCATGTAGTTTTACATTGTCATCCAAAAATGGGACCTATGGGTCTAAATTTCGGGTAAATTCGTAGATAAGTGACTCCCAAATTAATGGTGGGCACGGTCTTGTCTCGTCTCGTCTCGAAATTCGAGACTAAATGTTGAAATTAAGATATGAGACGAGATCTAATTGTTATTTACAAGACCATGTTAATTTCTCGTCTCGTCTCGTGTCCACCACAATCCAAAATAAGGACAATTCGTATTTTCGACGTATTTTAAAGACAGAATTAAAAATATTTGTGTCCTGAAACTAACAGTCGAGCGCTATGAACAACTTTTGCGACAAAATTTCGCATCATTTCTGAAAATAATATATTCTGAAGACCAAGCTACCAAATAAGTTCCTCTAACGTTATATGCTACTGCTGTCGGCGTGCCTTGGAAAAGGCAGAGGTCAGAGTTTATCGTAAATTTCATGCGTGAATACAAGTGTTATGTAAATGCCTAACATCCTTCTATCAGAATTTCGATCACAGGTACGCTTTTATGTGTACAGAAATTACATAAAAGCTTAAACGTCCCGTGTAGAAATAGACCTATGGGAATTTTTTGGGTGACAAGACGACGCGACCGCGTCGACAAAAACCGCCGAAGATCCGGTCGATCATCTCGAAAATTGAATAATTTGTGACAATTAAAAAATTTGCCGCCTTTCGTGAGAAACCACAAACGTTTTGATGCTTAAACGCCGTGAATAAATGATTTTCGGTTAATGGAAAACCGAATGAAGAAACCGCCGAAATGACTTTAAACCAAACGCTCGATGTATTTTTGTAAATGAACTTTTTACTACTATTCGTTTGGAACTGCCTTTTTTGTTTCTAGAACGAACGGTTCCAACTGTTATAAAGCTTAGAGACGTGAATTGATTAACTTTTTGTATCGACTATTTATTAAAAACTTGCTTTATCTGCGAAACTAGCGAATGCGAGAGATTATTCGCCGATAGTTATTGTAGTGGGGTTTAAATTGGCCAATTTTAACATCTGTTGTAATGGCTGTATTTTAATAATTGATATCGATTGATATCATCATTTTAATAAATAGAAGTGTAGTAACATAGGCGTTGCCCCGGACAGTAACTGTGAATTCCGTACATTAATGTATTAAGGGTGTTAAGTTAACTTTAGCTTTTAATGCCAGTTTTATAAAAGTCCCATTAGAATTGATGTTATAAGCACAGAATAGTTAGTTATTGACGGAAGAACTGTCGAAATTCGAAAAAAAAAAACATGAAGAGGGCAAACATAAAAGATAACCTGTAACTTATGTGAGAGTAGTTAACGTCTCCTTTTTGCTGCAAGGCTAATCTGGACGGAACCTATAACTTGTGTCATTGGCGATAGAGGATGATTTCCAAAAATGAAAATAATTATTATACAAGCCTGCAATAATTAAAATAGTTACTGCTGATCTATTAGTTGGTCTTTGTAAATTTGCTTCAATGTGCCCCATTAACAAGTATACAGAATTTCTTGATAATCGAAATCAATTTTTAAATTCTGTTTCGTTCCACAAGTGGAAATGGTCTAACTGATTTTTAACACAGCATCTTCTTCATCGTCGGTTAAAAATTTCTCAAAAATACCGTGAATATCGTTTGCTAACATTTTTGACAATTAAAAAGAATACGTACCTACGTACATAAGCACAATAAAATAATTGAGGTTATAAGCACAGGATAGTTAGTTATTGACAGAAGAACTGTCGAAATTCGAATAAAAAACATGATTTTCTACAAAGTTAACTTTAACCGATATCCTTTCCACCCGATAAAGTTAACTTCGACATTTTGAAGTTAACTGCTGTATGTGACGTCATTCCACAAGTTAACTTTGAGTTAACTGTCAGATAAGTTTTATAATACCCACCCTAAATGCTACGATTTATTTCAACTAAATTGAACAATTGACATTGCAATGATGATCGTCGTGTAAAATTTTGATCATTTCATTAGAAAACCAGTTTGAGGCTGGTAATTGTTGATTAAAACGATATTTAACCAAAAACTTCCATCAATTCTCGCGTTGATATCCTAACAACTTTCCAAACTATAACACAAAATTAATGGTACAATTTCAATTCTAACTAACACGCCTAAATCGTTAATGTTTTGTTTCAAGAAATTCTGTTACTGTACATCCCACCCTGTATATAATCGGAAATACTCGTCATCCCCTTTTTTAATAAATCTAAAACAAATTGTGATTCGCCAAGTTGTTCAGTGTTTTCAGCAGTTTGTTATTTCAGAACTTGTTCCGCTCTAATTCAAATAAACCCACTGAAATTCTTTCCAATTCAGATAAAACCTGCAACCTCTCACATAAAAATATACAAAAGAACAAATTCCCATTCGGGACGGGTCGATTTCCATTTTCTAGCTATCGAATCAAACGTAATTGCTGTAAATTTTTCCGTTTGCCTCGCGTTGGCGCAATTTAATTTAAAATTACAAAGAAAAGATAAGGTAAAATGTAAATGGGAGCCATTGAAGGAAGAATACGCGGATGCGGTATTTTAATGAATAATTGTCGATTTCAGGGAAAGAGGTTCTTTTAATTCAGAAAATAACTCCGCCGTTTGATAATTACGCATGCTATTGTTGTTTACTTTAGGTGAGTGAAGTTTTCATAATTTCCCGCGTTCCTTACCCGTAAGTTTTAATTTTCTCTATTTCTACACGTTCCACGGACCCAAAGCCGGACCTTTTCTTTGTCGAACACCACGGGATTTAAAATTCCTATCGTCGCTCCTTCTAAAGTAAACTAAAAGACAAAGTTCATCCGTCCAATCAAATAGTTCCATCGAATTGTGTCCTCTCCCGTACGTCGTGTGTTTCTCTGTGTGTTGACATTGTTGAAGACTTTCAATTCATTAGGAAGAACAAGGGGGGCGTCCCTGCTGCCCCCCGGCTGCCCCTCTCGTCCGGCCAACGCCACGACAGGACAATCAGGATAACCTGAAATATACGAGTATATTTACATTAGAAGCTCCAGGTATTGAATTTCAATTTAGAGGAAGGGAGAGAGAGAGAGAGAGAGAGAGACTGTGTGCGGACATGTAGGTGGAGGAAGGGGAGGGGATGTGTGGAGGGAGTGGAAAATGTGGAGAATGATCTAACTTCGATGGGAGTGAAAACCTTAAATAGATGAATTCGATACGGTATGACACTCTCTGGTCGGAATGGAGGGATTAAGCGTTGGAATAGTACCGGTAAACGTAATGCTCCTTTTAGTCCGGGGAAGTAAGGATATGAAATGAAAAAGTTTGGGTGCCCAGATTTGACTTCTTTAAACGAAAGTAGGCCATATATCTCCCTACTGCATCGGTGGTTTCATCTATGGATACCCAAATAAAGTTGTCACCAATAGCTTTTCTACATCTAGTGTAGACTACTTTCCTAGATTCTTGAGATGATCCCGTTGCAGCTTGCGATGCAGCTTGCCAAGCATAGCTTGGAGCACGTGAAATGCAACAGTTTTCCGTCTATAACTTTTTTAGATTTGATCACACAAAAAAAATTGTGGGCATCAAAATTGTAGGGAATTTTATACCCTACAAGATATTTACATTTAATTACAATATTTTTATACATGAATATACATTAACTTTTCATTGCTCTCGATCTTTTCGGTCGCAGTCTAGGTTGCTCTAAATCTTCTCTGTCATTCTCATCGCAAGAAATATCTACAATATCGCTACTATCAATTGCAAGTTCACATTCAACTAAGTTACTCATGCCAAAGCTATGCTCACTGCTTAAACTGATATTGTCGTCATTATCATCATCATCATCATCGTCATTCAATGTAATACTTTCCATTTCTGTATTATTACAACTCTGACACTCGCAACCTTTACATAAAATCGTACAATAAATCCCAGCTTTTTTACATCCACACTTCGCATTAGAACATCCGGTGGTACAAGCACATGAAATAATCTACATTAACTCTTTAGGAATCAGTTCTACATCTGTAGAAGTGAAACTCAAATTTTTTAATATTTTTGTCACAGTGGCTACCGAACTTTAAATACTGTTTTCTCCGCTTCTAACAGTCGAATCTTAATTTTTTTTTCAAAATACGTAGTTTTTGAAGACATACTATCAAAATACTAACAAATCCATCAATCATATTTTTCAACGTCAAATTTAAGGAAAATAGAAAAAACATTTTTTTTTCAGGAAAACTCGTAAAAAACAATGTAAATTTTTTTTAAAAAAATTTTCTTGTTATTTTTCATAAAACTACAACTTATTATCTATCGATTGCAATAAACCGCGTATCGATAGCGTTAATGTTCACGAAATGAGGCGAGGTTGAAAAAAAAAATATTGCAATTTTGTGTGGCCGCCATGTTGAATTTTTGAAATCTGAAAACACCAACGTTTTCAGGGTGAGGACTGCTATATTTCCCTATATTTTGAAGTCGTCATTGTTAATTTAATTATGTTTGTGGCTTAAAAATCCATTTTGCAAAAAATTTTTCAATTTTTCGAAAATTAAGGATTGAAAAAACTTTTTTTAAATATTGCATTACGTCATCTTGTAGGGTATAAAATTCCCTACAATTTTGATGCCTACAATTTTTTTGTGTGATCAAATCTAAAAAAGTTATAGACGGAAAACTGTTGCATTTCACGTGCTCCAAGCTGTGCTTGCAAGCTGCATCGCAAGCTGCAACGGGATCATCTCAAGAATCTAGGAAAGTAGTCTACAGTACTTTCGTTTAAAAAGTCAAATCTGGGCACCCTAACTTTTCAATTTCACGACAACTTTCGATCTAACTTCCCCGGACTATTTTGGGGGACAACTCAGGTCGATAAATGATTAATAATCGCTTAATAAAAATTACATGACACACTGAAAATTCGCATATCTGAATTGCCCCTTGAATAATACTCAATTCACGGTTGAAATTCGCGATGGCAAATTTATGTAGATCGGGAATATGTATTCACGCTCGGGGATGAAAGGGACTAACCCGACAGTTATATTTCATTAAAACTTTAATGGCGTCTCATCGACTTACTTACATTTTCCAATACCATCGAATAATTCAAAAAAAAGTGCCCATCCAAGCAAAAGAATTCCTTTTCCTCTCTCCTCATTGACTTGGAAACGAGTCTTCCTTCTTTTGCTTCGTAGCCACTGTTTCAAATACGATTTCGTAAATCCCGCCATCTCCTCTACCGTTATCCTTCGCTGGGATAAAACTGAATAATGTAAGTGTTTTTATGTATTATGGCATTTTCTCGAGTATATATTAATATAAATTCACCAAGGTGGGTAGAGAAATTATTCAGGAGTGATACGTTGTCCGGTACAAGGGATTTTTCTAAAATTTCAATGGGATACAGATTAAGTGATCAAACTTTTATTGCGCGCTCATGTTCCGAAATTCCTTCCACGTACATAAAACATAAACCGAGTGTTTTAAAAACTCCGAAAATACAGCTGATGAGATATTAAACATAATTTCATATTTCTAATATGTCTTCCTGATACCTAGTTATGGTGATCTGCGTCGGAATGCTCGCCTTTATTTATTTACTTATTACTGGTTCCATTATTTATTAATTATATACAGGTTTCTTATTGTATCTTCAATTAAACAAAAACAAATTAAACCAAATAGAAACCCAATGAAGTTTAATTATTTATAAAGATCAAGATTACCATTTATATTTCAAGATTCCTCTTCGAAGCAGTCCATCGATGATATTGTTTAATAACAATATACCGTTGTTTTGTTATTAAAACATAACAAATACAATAAGGAGTTTATAATTAATTTGATTTAACCATCGGTCTTCTGAATTAAAGCGATGGTAACAAAAACGAAAAGGAAAGATGAAGTCGTAGCCCGATAAAATCTGTATATGCTTGTACATGTACATACACTTAGAGAAAAATTTATGAGCTCATTTTAACAAAGTATGAACATGTTGAGTATGATAGGTTTAAGTAAAAGATAGTTGTTTAAATACTGTTAAGTACGTAATTAGCTAACATGAATATCGCTTAACAGCACCTTTTATGAAGACAAAGTTTGAATGCAAATGAGAAACGTCAATTTCTTTCTACATTTGTTGCAGGATTATTTCTATAACATGTCGTTCATTAACGACATTAAAACGATTTTTAACTCAAGTTGATCGAAACGTTTTTTTCTTATAATATGGACTGTACTAAATAAATAAAAAAATAAGTAAAAAGTCCTCTCTGCTGGTTGTCCTGTTAATAAATCATCATATCAGCGTCCGTCAAATGGTAAGCACATTATAATTACAAATGTTGGAAGTTTAACTGTGTCATTATATATCTCGAACTTTTTCTGCACCTTATTAATATTTCTAAAAACTTAAATATTTATGAACATCTTGATTTTACCATAAATTATCGGATTTTTTACGAAACTGGCATAATAAATCTACAAGTTGTTTATGCAGTTCGTGATGGGAGCTTTCTTTCAAATTCCTTGACTGTAGAAACGGGGAATATTCATAGACTGGTTATTGCAGTGATCATGGGCGCGGCAACGAAAAAAATTCAAGTTACATACAATGTTTTAGCACGGCCTATTTTAGATTAAAAAAATAATAGTAGTAAACCGTTTAACAAATTTCGCTAATGCAAAAAAGTAGAAGGGAATGAAATTAATTTGTAATTGAAGAGCGAAACTAAAAGATATAATCACATATCATATGATTATAATTCGAAAATTAATATTAATGGATTTGTAAAAAATAATCATTCCATTTCGCAGTGCGTTTTAAACGTAGCGATTCTTTTTTTTTTTGTAATTGAAGGTAACCGCTCGCCAGATCCATGTTGCTGATATTGTATATATTTGAAAAAGATGATAAAAAATACATTTGCGTTACAATTTCACATTACTCTTCCCTGTTTACAAAGCGAAAACCGAGAAACCGCTCGGTACTTCCTTAATATATTTATTTTCTCTGGAACTGTTCCGATTTTATCTTAGTGGAGTATTTAAATATGCATTGCGGAATCGGGTTCGCTTTACTGATCACATTTTAATTTGAGTGTGCTAATGGGCTCCCATTAAATTAATTTAACAATTTAGACCACGCCCGATCTGCACGAGGATGATTTATTGAAAAGATGAAGGTACTGTGAGGTTCGCCAAAAAAGACTGACAGTTGGTTTGGGTGAAATAAAGTGGATTTAGATTATGCGTGAGATTAGTGGTTAGTTTTTATTATAAACAGAGTTAAAAAAATTACCACACACTTAGTTTAACTAAAACAACTGTCGCATATTGGTCGCGAAGACTGTCCTGGCAAATTCTTAATTTCTCTTAGTCTGTCAAAATAACCAGTGGAGTAATAAAACGATTATTTCGCCGGTAACCAGAGGCGTTCTTAAAGAAATGAACGGAAATTAATAAATGAGTTATAATGGTATATGTATATATATATATATATATATATATATATATATATGTCATTAATATAATATATTATAATATCGGATCTCAGTATTTATTTATAATATTTTTTAAATCTCCTATTTATAAGAATGTGTTGGATTTTTGACGTCTATTTTGCAAATTTGTCAGATATTGGTGATTAAATCTTGAATTTTCAATTAGTCATTCATTCATTATTTTTTTTTATTATTATGTATGGAGAGATTTGCATGTACTTACTATTTTGTGAAATGTGAAAAATTGAATTACATAAAAATTTCAATTAGTTTCACAACCAAATACTATCAACTTTTTTGTAGCTAGGTACATTGATTAATACACACTCATTGATTCTACTAATGTTCCGTCACTGTCACTAATGTTAATTTTGTCAGGGCAGGAAGTGACTGTGAAGAGGCATAATAAATATTTTTTACGCAATAAAGATCGGTACTTATTATGTTTTCAAAGTTTGCTTTCCAAACTATTCCAAGAAGAGACCACAACGCATATTGTCATCTCGGCAATTCTAGGTAAGTTAAGGGAACTGAAGCTGTAAATGCTTGCGTTAACATCTCGGGTGTTTATGTAAATACTATCGGCCCATTTATTTCATTTAAAATCAGTTTATCGGTAATCAGTCATCATTGCCTAGACGTGCAAGTGTGTGTAATTAGACAGGGACAGTTTCAATTTCAAAATAAAGACCTGGGTTTACCAGGAAACCATTAGTCCTGTGTGTTCATAGTGGTGTTTTTAAACTACGGAGATACGTTTTGGAGTATGGAGAATTTACCGGGACCATCGAAACGCCCAAAATTAGCGCCGTTCTCAGTTAATGAGAAAGTTTTAATTTTGAATTGTTTTTTCATCAAGAATCAAAATTCAGATGCGAGTGTGGACACACACAATTTTTCCAGTTACCGACCATTGCGTATTTACTTATTTTCCCCGACCGCACGCCACAGAGTGATTATTCCCTGTATGTTTACAATAGTCAGAGGTACAATATTCGCACGTGTTCCGGGTAAGTCACTCAAAATACAAAGCGATTCCGTAAGGCAGCGTGTAAGACATTATAAAACTCCCAAAATTTAGAGGATGCCACCTTGTATGGGTTTTGCATTTAGAATGAGATTTTATTACTCCATGGGTTATTTTGACAGACTATAGTGGATTATACAAAGTGAGAAATTGAAGCTGGATGCTCCATACTCATTCCCTCAGGACGATTTTGCTTGGAAAGATTGTCATTTAATTAATAGAGATTATACAGTCAGGATCTTAATGTGTTGGACTTTTAAAGAATTTTAACAGTTTTTACTTGCAGGAATTTTAGATTAGAATTTTGATGAGAATCTTCAAATCTTCAATTGAAGTTTGTTATAACTTTGTCAGTAGAAAATTTTCGTTACTGGCAGGAATTTTGACATGCTATTTTTCTCGAGGTAAATTATCACTGTATCATGTACTTAACATTGATAAAGTTTCGTATGTTGCTTAAACAACCTAAATTACACTGTTCGAAAACTAATCACGACTCATCGGACTATTTTTATTAGAGAGAAAGTCAAGCTTCAAACTTTTAATTTTTGAGCAGAATTTCATGGAAAATATCGAAAAATGTGGTAAGGTTGATGAAATATGACCACCTATCTTAGAGATATTTGGAGTTGTTCGCAATTAGGAGTACGAGATTACACCAACCTCTTCGTAGAACGTCTATGGATATTTCCTTCTTCCTCCTGATATTTCCGGGCTCCTCTCTCCCGTCCCATCTTCCATATTTCAAGTAAAAACCCATTCCAGCCGCAGATTTTGGTTAAATTGTTAATGTGGCGCCCTAGGAACGTCCCGTCTGGAATTTGAAATGAGCCCAGCGTTGGCAGGGACACATGTGCTTTACTAGGACCGTACATTTTCGGTTTCAAAAGGAATGTTTTCGCGTTCCCTTCTCCCCTCTAAGCCACCCTGCTTCTATACGCTGGGGAGAAATTTTCTTTCTAGTTTGGGTAGAGTGTAAGGAGGGTGAAGGCGACTGTGACAGAAAAGTTTTTTCCTTTTCTCCTGCGGTTTTCCCTGAAGAAAACGAAAATGGAATATTTTAATAACACACGCCAAACTCTACGGTATAAAATTTACAACAATAACTGTGAAATACGACACAAAACAGTGTCGGTAATGAAATTTTAAATTGTGTTTGAAGGCACTTTGTATATGTAATGTGAGCGTATATGACTGACTGTACAATACCTGTCGATATCCAAACCGTTTCCGGTGTTTCTCCTGGTTTTCTCGGCCGAAGCGAAATTTCTTAAATCCATTCCCAGAAATTCCTGCAAGACATTGAAATCCCACTTCTGGCCGTCTCCCTTCCTGTGTAACATCCCTCTCCCCTGCATCTTACGTCGCGTCGCGTCCCGGCGATCCCCAAGGCCCGATCTTACGGCAATCATTGCAATATCTGCCCTAGGCACAGCCGAAAAGGGCAGGAAAATGTTATGATGTATAAGGCCTTCGGGGAGAGATGAGCTTTTACATGATGTTTTCCTGGAAAAATTGACGAATTAGAAGATGCAACGTTTCTGTTTCATCTTTACAGAAAATGTATGAATTCATTAAAGGAGTTATTAACGTTTGGTGGTACCTCAATAGCAAAGGAATCATTACAGCAACATTCTGTTTTACAGTGCGTCCTCAGTTCAGTATTCGAAAAATATCATAGCTTGTTTAACGGCATCGAATTAAGCACCAAGAATCTACGTACGGTTAATATACTTAAAAATTCCACGATTAATGTTTATGGTATTGTAATGAAGTTCATATCTAAAGCGGATATTTGACTTCTTTTGGGAAAATCATATTCAAAGGTTTGTTGTATATTATGCCGCCTACATGTATTTAAATCATTTTAATAACTGTCAGAAATGTTCTTGATAATCCCCAAAATAATAACAACAAATTGTTGGAATACTTCACACTGCAGACGTTTCGTTCAAGATTCTGAACATATTCATGGCTATGTCATTAAGATACAAAACTTGACATGTTTTACTCCGAGAACATTCTACCATTTTAATAACTGCACTTTCGATAGAAATAGACATTGAAATTTGAACAAAATGAAAGACCACCAAAACGGTTACATTCTGTCAAACACGATTTCGTGACGTCACATGCCAGTAAATATTCAGAATCAGATCGATGAAACAGATCAACAGACAAGTTATTATTCATGTTGTGAGGAAACTTCTGGTGAAAACTGCCGTTTACAATAATATTACTGACAGAAAAATGATTTATAAGTGGAATTTTCTATGTATTTTACATGGCATGTATTTTAGGAAGATTTCTAATGCCCGCTTTTACAAATCGACTCTCCATTATATACTTATTTGATTAAATACAATAAATTTGATAATGATTGACATTAAAAACCAGAAATCGTTTGATAATTGTCTCAAAATACATATCCTAAATGTGGAGACCCTTCATTTTTTGGCATCAGATAAATAACCAATTTCAGAGCGTTTTTGATCACGTGACCAAATTTCAAATAGACAAATTTCAATTAAAATATAAGTACAAATATTCTTCGGAAAATTTAGAGAAAATATTGTTTAAATGCCTTAATCTTCTAGAACAGTAACAGTTGGAACCGTATGTTTAATTCTGGAAAAACTAAGAATAAAACTCCACAATTATTACCCTAAACCTAAATGAACGAATTATTCGGAAAGATAATGAATTCGATAGGTAATTAAATCTTTTCGGTATGCCACATAATAATTACCAGTGTTGTTACACTGGATAATAATATCCAGTGTTGTTAAAAATACTTTTAAAAATGTATTTAAATACAAACGCAAATACTTTTTCCAAAATGTATTTACTTGTATTTTAAATACTTCTCTGGACAATGTATTTAAATACAAATAAGAAGTATTTCGTTTTTGTATTTAAACAGTATTTAAAGTTGTAAATTATTCTTAATTGCAGCAATGTTAATCATAACCCCAGGAGGCTTAGAATTCCTATTATTTTCTACGTGAAATTGTTGAAATTATTCAATTTTTGAAATTTCTTAAATCAGTTTAAGGAAATGGAATCTAATTTCTAATGGAAACTCTCTAATGAAGTTCTAAAATCTTTGTTTTATTGCCCGAAGTTGTGAAGTTCTCAATTATTTTCAAAATATCTAAGTTATTTGTATCGAAAAGCCTCAAATACATAGCTTGACTTTTATACACTAAACCTAAGTTTATGGTTTTAACACTTAAAACAATCTCAAAAAGTGTTCGGAATTATTTTGTTTGCTTCATGAAATCGTAAAATTTTTGCAATTTTCCGAAATTTACCAACTACTTTGTAAACAAGTGTTTAGAAATTGAAGTGATACTTCAAAACACAACAGGCTAATGTGTTTCACACTTCTAAAAAAATAATCCCAAGGCAAAGTTGTCGACACATTAGACACATTACTTTTTAACTTGATCTAACGAAGTAGCTAATTAAAAAACTTCATTAGTTACTTTTCCAACTTCATATATGGCAGTTCAAGTTATTTCTGTTGCATTGAAGTTGTCATAAGTTCTTTAGAAGCTCCTTAACTTCTTTTGAAACAACAGCTTAAGTTTAAGATAACTGCGACTTCTTTAAAAATGTCGACAAGTTACTTAGTACCTTAAAAATTGTTTTACAATGTCACAACTTTTTTAAAATCTTTATGAATTGTACACCTTCGTTAAGATAATCGCAACTCCTTTAAAAGTGTCCATTATAACTGTAACAATTAGCTTCAAAATAAGCATGTGAGTACATAAACCAAAATGTAAATACAAATGAACAGCCGGAAATATGCTAAAAAATGTATAAAAATGCGCATTTGTAGTTACTGTAACACAATAAAATAAATGTAAGAGCATTTAAGGAATAATTTAGCAAATAATTGATCTTAACATTGCCCAAAAATGTATTTGAACTACTGTATTTAAAATGTCAGAAGAAATGTATTTTAAATGCACAGTAAATACAAATTAAGCTTATGTATCTAACTATGTATTTAAATACATAAAAAAGTATTTAAAATACATTTATAAATATATGTATTTAAATACTTAACAACACTGATGATATCGATGAAAGTTTGAAAGTATAGACTATTATAGTAATATATAGTATATACTTATTTTAATCTATTCCTGCTTAGTAATGTTAAATCAAATTTTGATGATGATGTGTGTCTGTTTATTTTCTTGCAACTATTTGGTTATTTTTTAACTGACTCACCTAGAATGAAAACTTAAACCGAAACTACAACATCTGCCACCCTACAGTAAACTAACCCTTCCCCCGGTTGCACCGTACGTTTTATTCGGCATTCAACCCTTAAAAAAGGGTGTCGCGGCCCAATAAAAAACAACCCCTTATGTAAATTCCCCCGTATCGCGTATGTAAACGAGTCTATAGCTAAGGGCTCCTCGACCCCACTTCATTTCTTAGAAAGTTCTGGGCCAATCGCAGTAGGAATTTCCACCCTATTTTAAATTGTAAATTACCCTTGCGCGGGTGGAGAGACGCCGCGTTTTTTAAAATGGCGGAAAAACATTTTCACATTTAATTATATTTTTATGTACGATATTACGTTCTTAATTACTTTTTTCCCAAAACAAAGACATCGTCAATTTTGCATCGCAATAAAAAATAATTAAAGTCGTAAATCATGATTTTGCAACAGACCGACGGTGCGCATCTTCTCTCTCGCTCCTTCTCTCGCTTTCTTTCTCTCTCGTACACACTCTGTAACTCCATGGTAATATCTTCCTCTAATATCATTCTTAATTGAATTAGTTTCAACAGAAGCGACAACACCACCGTCCGTTTTACGTCGCAGACAAGTATAATGGCTAGATTATAACCTCACTTTACTAATTTTCTGTGGAGGAAAGAAAGAAATTTATATTATTTAATAAGTTCTCAGAGTTTTATGTACCTCCTGGCGCTGCTTTTAAAGTACTTTCGCGAGATTAAGCTCTCGAAGTGGCTTTTATTTCACTCCTTTGTCTTCGAATTCGCGAATAGCGTTTGTTGAAAAAATTGAAATTATTTTCACCGGCAATCGGCCGAAATGGTCGCAATGAAATGTGCAAGATTTCTGATTAGACTTGTACTGATTGTGGGTTTAATGTTTTTGATTGCATTAGTCATGATCACGATCAAAAGTAGGAATCGGTGGTGGTTCGGTCGTGTAGGGTTTGTTTCGATTAAATTTCGTGATATGAGGCTTTCATACTTTTATTACCGGGTCCGGAAGAGTTCTAATTTCAACTTCGTACGCGGGTAACAAATTACCTTTTCCGATTTTTCGTCCGGAGTTTCTCCCTGGATGCAATAAAGCATTTTAATTCGTAACGGGAGCGAGTCTCTGCTCGCCTCGTTCGTGAAATTTTCAGTGAATAATATTGCTTAATAGCCACGGGCTATATCTGGAAATTGAAATCTCTATTGGAATCGTGAACAGGACGGAAGAAAAAAGCTAGCAAGGTCTGTCGGTGGCAACAATGCCCTGTAATTGGTTTCAACTTTGACCCGGCCGGAGACGGTAATGACGACAGCCGAAGCAGAAGTTCTTGCAGCGTTTTCTACCGCTTTTTACTTACCAATGGTGCGCCTACCAGTCTTTGAAAGGTGAGACCGGGATTCAATTAAAATGCGCACTCTCTCTTTTTGTCTCTCCCTTTCTCGCCGTCTTTCTTTTTGGGGACTTATCCGTTGTCCGACTTTATCATGTTGTTAGATGGAAACGCATTTTGTGCCATCGTGTCACTATGGGACTCTCGACTCTGCCGTCTTTTACCGCCAATCTGTCGATGCCTTTCAAACGCGACTCCGGCAAATAACAAATTATTACTTGGAATATGAGCAAAAGCTCTCCTGGTTCTATTTTTGCGGCCGATAACCGAGTTTCCTTCCTCATCCCCTAAACATGAAGGAAAAAACATCTTGTTCTCTATCCGGATAATATTCGTTTTGTTGGAATATTGACGCCACATAAAATACAACTTCAATTTGGCTTCGAGGTCCCAATTCGGCCCGGACCCTCGTCAAATCGGCCATAAACTAAAAGAACGATTTTTGACATTTCTTTTGGGGAAGATCTCTCAGTTTTAGAATAAAATCCACATTTCGACCGCGCTGACACGCCGAACTGATGAATACAAAAACCGTCATATCCCCTCCAGCATTTGATACGTTTTCAATAAATGTACTCAGCATTACCTAAAGCCGCAAGGATTTCGTTTCATTTTTCGCGGTAAAAGGGAGAAGCATATTATCATAATTCGATTTCTCCTTCACACATTCCTCGATTAATTAACGATTGCATTTAATGAATACTAATTGTCGGGTAGTGCATACTTGAATTAAAACGATTTCTTCTCCCGTGCAAATATCAGTAATTTTAAGTAACAGTTTTCTTTCTACAGTTAATGAAAAAAGAATCTAATACGCTTTTATACATATTTATTAAAAATTAATCATAATGCAATTAGGGAAAGCATTCGAAAATTATACGGAATGTATCGGCGAAGTGCATAAATTATCAGCATAATAAATAAATGTAGGCTTTTCTTTTTTCTTTAATGTTCATTAGTGCAAATTATATTAGATTATTACTCACAATTTGTATGATCACAACTTCGTTTTTCGCGGTTATGATTTATCGGAAGCGTGCAGTTGTTTTGCTCTAGTAGAAAAGTGTACTGTAAAATAGTAATAAAACCTCTGCAGACACTTTAATGCTAATTAATTTTTAATAATGATTAATACCTCGTAACTACCAATTTCGATTAATTAAAAATCACTACGAATACGCATACGTGAAAACGTGACACCTCACAATGTGAAACATTTCATACAGGGGGCGACATCGTAAATACAATCGAGATTGCAATCCTAAACTGTACCCTACCAAATCAAAAATTCAGCTCTTAGACATTCAAATTTAGGGAAATAACCCTCAGATGAATCATACGAGAGGATCGAGATGGGGTGGTGCATACATTAGACTGCTGATAATTAGTGAGGGTGAACAGCCTAAGGGCGAGAACAAATACGCAAAAGAAGTAAATGCAAAGCTGCACTTTCCTCTCTGTTTATGTTAGTCCGAAGTACGTATACGAATGGGGGGTGGCAAATGGCCCCGCAGGGCTGGAATTAGGAATTGATTATTAAGACGCGAATTTCTGAAAAATTATTACTTAATAATTCTCATTTGTGTAGTTTAGAGTAACTTTTCAAAAGTTAAAATTGAAACAAACAGTAAAAACAGGTGTTCAACAATGAATTTTGTCAGCTAAAACCGTCTGGCTATTTTTTAGAAACAGTCTTGGGGTTACATACTGGGTTTAGCTCAATGTGAGTTTCATCAGGGTGTAAACTTGGTTAAAACGTTTATTTCAAAGTTAACTAGTTAAACAGCTAGTTTGTCTGGCTAGTCTGGCTAGTTTTTAGAAATAGTCTCTAATAGAAATACTGGGTTTAGCTCAAAATCGGTTTCTTCGGGGTGTAAACTTGGTTGAAACGTTTATTTCAAAGTTTTTTAATCATTTAATTAAGCTTCACTTGTCTAGCTGATCAACTATTTGATTGATTCCTAGTATAAGTATAGTTTCGAAGTTTAGTTCGTCTGTTACAACTGTCTGGCTAGTTCTTGTAAATAGTCTTGGGATCACATATTGGGCTTAGCTCATCACGAGTTTCATCAGGATGTAAACTTGCTTGAAACGTTTATTTCTAAGTTTTTTAATCATTTAATTAAGTTTCTTTTATCTAGCTGATCAACTATTTGATTGATTCCTAGTATAAGTATAGTTTCGAAGTTTAGTTCGTCTGTTACAACTGCCTGGCTAGTTCTTGTAAATATTCTTGGGATCACATACTGGGTTTAGCTTAACATGAGTTTCGTCAACTGGGTTGAAACGTTTATTTCAATATTTTTAATGATTAAGTTTCACCTGCCTAACTGTTAAGATTGATGCATTGTATAAATATATTTCTAAAGTTTGGTTCATCAGTTACAACTGTCTGGCTAGTTTTTGGAAATAATCTTGGGATCACATAATGGGTTTAGCTCAACATGAGTTTCATCAGGATGTAAACTTGGTTGAAACGTTTATTTCTAAGTTTTTTAATGATTAAGTTTCAACTGTCTAACTGTTTAACTATTTGATTGATCCTTGTTTAAGTATACTTTTGAAGTTGCTTCGCCTGCACGTGAAATTTTTTTAAATGTTTGAACTATCGTTGGTAGGGATGAAATTTAAAATTTTATTACAGAATTACAGATTATTTGATGATTTTTTTAAACATATATCGCTTTTCGAGTTTATTATAAATGAGAACTTATAAGGTTTCAGTTACCCAACTATTTAATTTTCTGATTAAAGGCCAGTTACGCTTTTCGGATTAGTTTTTAATTTTGGTTCATTACAATAAATTCAGAATACATTTTATAAGAACAAAATACTGTTAAAACATAGTAAATTGATGGGTACTATTGAATTTTAAGTAGAATTAAAAATTCATGTTAATACAAAATGCCCTAAAAAAATTTGAGGCGTAAAATAACGCTTGAATTTTTTTGAAAAAATGGATATGCTAATTGAGAAGAGCTGGTGTTCTGCAATTCATTTAGATGTACTCATAAGAAAACCTATCCAGAATTAAAGGAACGTATGCACGTTCGTTAAATATTTCTCTATCTAGACTACATAACGGATATCCCATTTCTGTAATAAATAGGGGATGCAAAAAGTGGTTATGCCGGACCTGTGGGAAAGGGGAGCTTCGTGTTGCGTTTCGGGGATGAAAGAAGGGCTTTCGAAAAGCGAGAGTGTCACGCACACAGTTTGATTGGGCTGCTGTTCGAGACCCTGATCGATATTAAGAGATTCACCCTCCGTCTGGACCACCACCACCTCCACCACCACCGCCACCACCATCATCGTATGCAAGACTTTCCTTTTCTGTCGTTCTTACTGCATACGTCGACGTACACGCAAAAAAATAATAAGAAAGAACTACCCCTTCGATTCTGCTCTGAATGTGGCAAAAGGGGTGGTTTTTCGGGAATTTGAATAAAAATTTCGAGGCTGCGGAAGTCGTGCGCTTTTTATCCTCGGATTTTTTGCAGAGTCACTCTCGACTTCCTGCGAGTTAAGCATCCCGCGCCTGCGATACGATTTTGACTGTATTAACGGATGATTTATGACGTTTAATGCAATTTTTTACTCCTCTCTTTTAGCATAGTGTATCAGTCATTGGTCTCCTGACAGCGGGGCAACATAAATCATCATTTGATCGAGACAGGTCGGGATCACTAGCATCATTTATCCCGGTTTTTACCAACGAACAGATAACTTACAAGACGAATATTTATCCCTGCGAACCGAATAGCTTCCCTAGACGGAAATTTGGATATGACCGTAAAAGCTACGACACATAAAACTTACTGAAAAATTTGTCGCTTTTTATTACCGTACCCCATATAACTTCATTACGATCCTGCAATAGAAAATAGTCTCGGGAATGGAATTACGTTTGTGCTTGATAAATCTCTGTTAGAAATGGTCTCAAAAAATTTAAAACCGTGACGTAAATCTTGCGAACTGTATAAGAGTGAAAACATGTACTCCAAATTGAATGAGGATTTAAAAAGAACGGCAGAGGCTGTCGGAAGTATTGAATTCGTAGGTGGTTTTACATCTTTATTGGTGAAATAAAAGTAACGCTTTGAGAACCAACCAATATTTTGGGGGGAAAATTTCACATCGTTTATGGAATCACTTTTTAAAATTTCATGAACAATTCAATCTCCAATCTAGAAAATATTAAATATAAATCTGTATTGTGTATTAGTGTATTAATATTACTTTTATAAATTCTTAATAACAATCCATCTTTTCCGTTAAATCAAATCCATTTTATTAAACAGAAAATGTTTAAAATGACACCTTTATATAAAATTTAGTTGTCCAGGTAGGTTTAATTTTTTTCAATTAATCATGTTGGTATTGTTATAATTGTGTAAAGCCACAACAATTCAAGTTAGTGATTAACTCCAGTTTCGGCTTGTTATTAATTTATTTACCTATCTAATCTCTGTAGTTTTTAATTTAATTGTCATAATTTTTTCATTGGTGGTTTAAGTAATTCTTTAAATTTTAGGAAATTTTAATTAGAGGAGCTATAATATTTGATTAGGTATACTTTAAATCAAAATTAAATGCAAATTATTGTATTTTTTTTTAAATTTTAATTCATCAACTGTGCAGAAAATACCACAGATTCCGTTATGATAAATTCATATTATATTTCCATCATGTTTTAATAATTTCGAAGCATATCACTTTCGGAAAAATTATTTCCATATGAAGATTAATTTGATTTGAAAGATACCAAATGTGATATCAGTTCAAAACGACTCATTTAATTAAGTGCAGGTGCAGCGTAATCAAATTATACCGCTGTAGGACACAAATGGATATGTTGCAGCCAATTACTAAAAAAATATCGCAGAATTCAAAATTATTCGTGTAAAAAACGCATGCGTATTAATATTTTGCCCTCATTACATGAAGTTAAGACATTTCTTTATTATTAAACAATTTAACTTAGTGAAGAAGTGAAAGTATCGTTAGTAAAATTAAATTTTATTGCCAAAATAATGTAGGCAGTTCCCAATTAGGTGTTAACATTTTCTCATTAAGAAGTCAATAATACTTTAGCGGTTTCGTTTAATTAGCAATAAAATTAAGTGTAGAGTTAATGACTTGTTTAAACCAAAAATAACGAGACTGGGCATAATTTGAAAAATTTACGATCATCAAATTATAATGAATAAATCAGCAATAAAATATTATGTATAGAAGTCGGACTTGCGGAGAAAAATAATAACTATTTTATAAAAAGTTACAAGTGTGTAGATACCTATAATTTTTATGACAATGTGGCAGACGAATGTGAAAATATCTACCAGATGAATCCCAAAGGCTTTGGACCAGCGTTGCCTTTTGTTTTGCCATCACTTTATTTCGGCGAAGGTATCACGATTTTACGACCTGGTAATCTTCCGGGCAATTGTTTATCAAAAGAAAGGTATTGGTTAATTATATTTCTGAAAGAACTGACAGAAACGCTTGTGAGTACAGAAGAATGAAATGTGTATTATTTGCCGGTGCTGTTCAATAAACTGATTTTAAATAAATTATAATTCACTCCTGTGATACCGTTATAAAAATAATACGCTCGACCGTAACTTGCAAAATGTTTAATAACCTACTTGGTTACCAGTTTTATAGTTCATACGCGAAGCATATCTGGATGATCTTAAACGAAAAAAAAAAAAAAAACGACACGCGCACGTTAGTTACACTTTCTTTCTATTCGAATAATAGATTCATAGGGAAAATAGGTTAATCGGCGAGGGATTTAAAATGGATGCTTCAAGCTAAACCCTCTGTAGGAAACGGTACCTGCACGTCCATTTTTTTAATCCACTAATGCACCGAGGGAGGAAGCGACAGTTCAGAATTTCGTCCGCCACCTCATCCTTGATTGATGGTCTCGAAGAGATGCCCCGCAACTTGTTTAGGAATTGAAATTAAAAGAGAAACCATCAATATAGTACAATCACTTTTTAGACAGTTTATAGACGTTATTCCTCCTCGGTGGCACGTCTAAATTTTGTTATTTCAACACTAAGGATGGCGAAGACCTTTATATCCTTAAATCCTTTCATCCTCTTATTCTTTTTACGTTTCACAATATTTTCCTATCCACCTTTCTATCCCGCTATGAAAACATGACGTGCCGGTTGCATACATAGCCACGAATCGAACGTCTCCAAGACTTTTACAACATTGACGTAGAAACAGGAAAGGGAGTGTGAAACTTCAATTTCTCTCCAACGTGTGAGAAGTATCAATTGAGAAGTTGGAACGATGAAACTTCGTTCTGTACATGCTGGTAGATCAGAATTATTGAAGGATTACGTTGGTACACGCAATCGATGTCTAAATTTTGAAATAAATTAGTAAAAGTTCGTAGGACCACAGCGAAAAGGGAGACTTTCCCTTTATGTTTCTGAAGCCAACTTATATGCACATAGTGAGCCGGTAAAGTAGATTTCTTTATTGAATTTGTTGCAAGGATTGTGTACAAACTTGTACCCAACAATCCTCCTCAAATTATTTTTTATCAATTCTCGTATACAATGCAATATATGATTCAAACATATCTTTTATCAAGGTAAAAAACAATAAATGATGTATCCTGAGTATATCTCAGCTTATACATTTGTCAATTCTGATACATGTACATTTGTGACTATTAATTAGATTAATTAAATACAATAAAATGAATATTTACATCAGATTAAAATCACTAACAATATTATTAATTAATTTGTAGACAAATAATATTTTATAACCCACACTTCGATAATTTATGATATATAATTAAATTCCTTGCAAAGGTGAACATAAGAGTAATGATGAGTCACATAAGTATGATACTTGCATTATAACCTTAAGAGAATTCCAACCTTCAACCATATCACTCTACTTGCTATAAACTATAAACAATCGCTCAATATTCAATCCTACTGCGAATAAAAGGCATTATAAAAGATTATTTATGATTTGCTCTAAAGATGTCTGATTTTCCTAGTGAAAAATCCATTTTCTTCAACACGATGATTAAAATTAAGCTTTTGAGTTAGATGAAGTTTCAAGAATCTTTGACGCATTCACGACGTTCGTGCTCAGTATCATCAGCCTCATATAAGATAATAAGGTGGTCACAGTCCAGCAGGAAAATAACATGATTACATTTAGCTAAATTTAACTAAAGATGCTTCACAGTCATGTATAATCTATGGCACAATAGATTTTTTAATAGCATATAGCAAACAGTTTGACCCAGTAAAATTGGCAGCATCTAGAAATAGAAGGGGTCCAAGCATGGACCCTTGAAGTACTCCAGTAGAAGTATGATATCTGAAATACTTCTATGCCTAATATTCTACGTAATTAGTTCTGTTAGTTAAATTAGATTGAATAATATTTGCTATATCGTTAGAAATTACAAAGACTTGCAACTTGTGTATGAAATATGGTTCAAAGCCTTTGAAAATCCCCATTTGATTACCATTATCTAGAGCGCAAGAGACATCCTGTACAAAAGTACACAGGTCAGTAATTGCAGATTTAGCTTTAGTAAGCCCATGTAAACCGTAAGGATGATCTTTCGCAATGTGTATTCAACAAAATAGAAATTGAAATTTTTTTTGAGGATGTTAGAAAATGTTATTGACTCGACGAGATAGGTTATTCATGCCGGAAGTGGTGCCTACAAAACACCTTCCTTTAAGTTTTAATTATAAATGTTAATAATTGTTCAATAATCAGTTTTATTTGTTTCATTAGAAAAGTCATTTTGAAGTGAACTTTATTTCACTTTCAGTCGTTGAATTAATCTGTTCACATCGCAAGTAGGTACTTCGATAGACATTATTCCAACCTTCAATGACATGTATGTAATTTTTCCACGGCACGCTTTAATAGTAGGATTATTGTCATTGCTGAGGTGTAGTGGGGTGTTTTTTTGATAAAATCCAGTCAACGGTTCCATTTACATATTAAACGAATTGACTCATGTGAACGTCCTTACAACCTTAGACAGCCTCGGTGCATTATGCCGTACAGACCCCAGATCTCGCATCTGAAAGGATCCTAATCCTGCCTCATATCAGCTTGCTGCGCCACTGAACGTTTCGTCATCCAAGTCGTCAGAGGATATTCTCGAGTCCCCAGTTATTGATGGTTTGTCCATAAACCCCTTGCTGGTAGTGCGCTGAGGATATAAAAACTTTTTAAAATAATGCTACTGGTGTCCCGAGAAATGGTCGACATTATCTCAACTCGTCGGGGGATCATTTTCTGTATGTGTGAGCGTGCGTGAGCGCATATCGTATAAGGATTCGTCATTTTTGTCCTCTTCTTCGTCGTTTTATTCACAAAGGAGTGTTCGGACGGGCAGTATTGAAATTTGGAATAACAGTTATAATTTTGAGGCAGCAATTTCAGCACAGTGGTGTATAATTTTGTTAACGGATGCAAAGGACGACTGGAAGATAAAGTAGTTGGTCGAGTCGAATGATGTCAATGAACAGCTTGAAGATGTAAATGTAACGTTTCGCTTAAGTGGAATGGTTGAAATAAGTGGCGAAGGTGTATCGACGTCGAAATTGAATAATTCAAAATTACTTATCTTTCCTGCGTACCGACCCTCAACTCTTGAGACCTTAGTATCACTGCAGTAATAATGCCGTCAAATGGAATCGAGAGATAAAAAAATAATAAAAATAAACCAGTGGATGGCCCACTCGAACGCCATTATTAGATGTTAGATAAAAAAGGGCCAGGGCTAACGTATGGGGGTGATTTTGTGAAGGGCCAGTCACAGGGTGGTATTAGACTGAAGGGTGTTTGCAAGAACTGGGCCGTGGAGATAAGGGAAATTTCGAAGAAAACAAGAAAAACTGCTAAAGAGAAAGAATTTTCGGCTCAAAGCGAATGTATAGAGAGTGTTTCGATTTTCTCGCCCCCCCCCCCGAGTCCCGCCTATAGTGGATCGGGACGGGGATGGAAATGCTCTCAATGGGCGAAAGTAAAAGCTGACCATCGCGAAATTCATAACATAACGCACACTCTTTCTCCCTTTTTCCATTGATCAGTTTTTACGTTGATGGCCTTTCCGGCCCCTTTTCAACCGTTCCACGATCGTCACGTCGTCCGTCAAGCTATTCGCGGGGCGTGGTTGTACTAATCGATGTGATATTGCGCTATCGATTGCCCTTACATTTACTTTTAGTAGCGAACTCAATATTGCCACGGAGTTTTCTGCTTCTGTCGCTGCATATATGTATGTATCGAAGGAGGGAGGAGGGTGCAACGTATTAACTCCCCAGACCTATACAGGATGATAGGGAAACTAAGGAAAGTCGACGGGCGTCTCATGTAACGCCTATACAGACGGTGAAGTTGTAGCTTTGTTCATATAGGAATCCGAATATTTTTCTCGTAGCTAACGGGTCTTATGAGAATACACGATCAGAACACCTAAAACGAAATAAAGATCGATTCAGAGCACACACTAGGAGAAGAAAGATTATATACAAGTTTCAAATTATATCTAAGGATTTTCCCAGAGCATGAGTTTCTTCGGGTGAAAATATCACAATATTAATTTTAATTGTATCATTTAATAAAGTTCAAGCAGAAAATATGAAACGAATATTTGAAAATTTGCTTGTAATATACCAGTTTGAAAATTTGTATTCCACATTTTGCTTTACTAAATACCAGTATAGTTGAGTGATATACACTTATTTTTCTTATTTTTGCCAAAATGCATACCTATTTACATCCCATATTGATAAAACGAAATTTCATTTACGTTAATATTGAAGTGGATGATTACACGATTCTGCCACATTCATAGAAAAATTAATTGAATTTTCTCTCATAAGTCACGTAGATACAAGATTATTATATCTTTTTCAATTTCTCACATTTAGATTATGGTTTTCAAATATAACATTGAAGAATCCTGGAACCCTATTATTTATTGCATTTTCCAGAAGTTAAGTGGGACCAGTTGAACCTTAGTTCAAAAGAGTTCCCTTAAGAAGGTATAGGTCTTATTCTAGAATATATTTTGTTATTTAATTTTCAAACATAACATTGATGACCCCTTTAGCCCTATTATTTCTTGCATTTTCCAGATGTTAAGTGGGATCAGTTGAACCTTAGTTCAAAAGAGTTCCCTTGAGAAGGTACAGATTTTATTCTAAAATATATTCTGTTTTTTAGTTTTCAAATATAACATTGATGATCCCTTTAGCCCTATTAATTATTGCATTTTCCAGATGTTAAGTGGGACCAGTTGAACCTTAGTTCAAAAGAGTTCCCTTAAGAAGGTACAGGTCTTATTCTAGAATATATTTTGTTTTTTAATTTTCAAACATAACATTGATGAACCCCTTTAGCCCTATTATTTCTTGCATTTTGCAGATGTTAAGTGGGACCAGTTGAACCTTAGTTCAAGAGAGTTCCCTTAAGAAGGTATAGGTCTTATTCTAGAATATATTTTGTTATTTAATTTTCAAACATAACACTGATGAATCCTTTAGCCCTATTATTTATTGCATTTTCCAGATGTTATGTGGGATCAGTTGAACCTTAGTTCAAAAGAATTCCCTTAAGAAGGTATAGGTCTTATTCTAGAATATATTTTGTTATTTAATTTTCAAACATAACATTGATGAACCCTTTAACCCTATTATTTTTTGCATTTTCCAGTTGTTAAGTGGGACCAGTTAAACCTTAGCTCAAAAGAGTTCCCTTAAGAAGGTACAGGTCTTATTCTAGAATATATTTTGTTATTTAATTTTCATACATAACATTGATGAACCCTTTAGCCCTATATTTACTGCATTTTCCAGATGTTAAGTGAAACCAATTGAACCTTGGTTCAAAAGAGTTCCCTTAAGATGGTACAGGTTTTATTCTAAAATATATCTTGTTTTTTAGTTTTCAAATATAACATTGATGGATCCTTTAGCCCTATTAATTATTGCATTTTCCAGATGTTATGTGGGACCAGTTGAACCTTAGTTCAAAAGAGTTCCCGTAAGAAGGTACAGCTCTTATTCTAAAATATATTTTGTTATTTAGTTTTTAAACATAACATTGATGAACTCTTTAGCCCTATTATTTCTTGCATTTTCCAGATGTTAAGTGGGACCAGTTGAACCTTAGTTCAAAAGAGTTCCCTTAAGAAGGTGCAGGTCTTATTCTAGGATATATTTTGTTGTTTAATTTTCAAACATAACATTGGTGAATCCTTTAGCCCTATTATTTAGTGCATTTTCTAGATGTTAAGTAGGACCAATTGAACCTTGGTTCAAAAGAGTTCCCATAAGAGTTACAGGGTTTATTCGAAAATATATTTTGTTATTGGGAAGTATGCCAAATGGTAATGTAAACCCGTATTTAGTATAGAGAAATTAGTAAAACTTGCGGTGCCGTCATCAATGACGTCACATTTATTGCCAATTGCCGTTGGTGTAACATAAAAATTTGCTTTAAACAGAGCACACTGTTATCCCAGTTAAAAAGAGATAGCACACTGTCGGATGTTAGCCGATAAAATATAAGTTGGTAGCCGTGGGCACTGTTGTCAGACCATTCACGAATTGACACGAAAGTTTTGTTATGATTTTGAGGTTATATACTTCGAAATATTTGCTCGCTTCGGTAAATTGTAAATTAAATATGTGTTTGAGTGTTTTCGAGTGTAAGGAATTGCAATAAAATGCCTAAACCATTGAATAGTCGGTGTCAGCAGCTGGTCTCGTCTCTACTCAGTTACTTTGAACTGGAACGAAATAATGGGGGCACCTTACTCCCGCTAAACTGCGTTAGAAGAGGTAAAGTATTGATACTATTGGTTATTAAGCTTCTATGGCCCTTATTGGAAATATTTTTAGCGTGTTTCAGCTGTACTGAAGATCAGTGTGTGTACTGTGAGTAGAATCTCGCAAAAAGTGAAGTGATGTGGTGTTCGTCACTTCACTTCGCCGAAGAAAAACCGGAGGAACGGTCAGTTATTATTATGGACAACGCACCGTACCACAGTACGTAGATAAGGCTCCGACAAGTGGATCGACAAAGCCTGTTATAAAGGATTGGCTTACAAAACATAACTTTCAATTTGAACATACAATGTTGAAGAGTGAACTACTTCAAATTGTTAATCAGTAAGTAGAAATGAAATATAAACATTTGTGTTTATTTAATTATTTCTTTCTAGAAATAAACCAGAAAAGATATACCTAACGGATCAGATGGTTGAACAATATGGCCATAGAGTGTTACGTCTTCCTCCCTATCATTGTATATTCAATCCAATCGAGTTGATATGAGGCGTGGCGAAAAATTATTATAACCAACACGTAGGTCGAGATGGAAATGCAAACGATAACTGTTTGGACATGTGGAAAGAAGCATTGTCTACCATTACACCTGTGGTCTGGATAAACTCCATCAAGCATACAGAACAAGTAATTGAGAAATGGTGGATTCGTGAACGAATGTTTGATAGAATGGAAGTTAACAATTTAGTGATTGACTTGAACAGTGACTCAGAGAGTAATAGTGATTTTTAGGAAATATTTAACATCTACACGAACATGTCATCTATAGTGACTGTGAATCTAAAATCGAGCCTGATATGTCTGGTATCTCACTTTTACCTATATCAGGTTCTGACTAAAGTAAATACATCTTACTCTAGGTATGTGCACATAATGTATTATTAGAGTATTATTATATTGTAACTGCAGTGCATGCATATTTATATAGTAAAACTTTTTTTAGGTGAACATAAAATGAAGGCTTGATGGACACATGTAAAGCTGCCAATAGAGAGTTGATAAGAGACAGTACTCCCGACGGGTTGACCGGGGTGTGTTTCCTTCCGCGACTTTCATAACTACAATATTCTGCTTGAATTCCAGATTCTATGCCGTTGGACATGCACCTCCCTACAATGTCTCTACGCTCCTCGATCCAATTACACCTGCCAATTTAGTGTACACTTTCTTGATCCAAATGTTGCAGATCAGTTATTATATCATACTTGTAGTTTGTAGCTTATCTTCAGAGCAGTGTTTCCATTTCATTTTCATAGGTGTAAATATTTCTTTTCTGTTTTGGATTTGTCATCTATTAATGTTATTTGTTTTCTTCTATTTGCTACTGTATTCCTTAATATTTTTGGTTCTATACTTATGGTTTTCACAACAATGTCAGTCTCGACCTCCATACTTCTCTATTTATTATAAAGAAAAATGCACCTTTAATCCCGAAAAATATATATTCTTTATAAAAAATCACTGAGATGTTAAACTGAGTTCAGGTGAGAGAAGTTAGGGGTATAATTCAATGTCGGTAGGGGTATTTGCCCTTGAAGTAGTTGTTTCCTCTAATTGCTCAAAAGTTCAGTTATATTTGAATTTTTCCATTTATTATTTTTAATTGTAGGCTTAATTTGGGTTTCTTTGTTTCAATTGATGACCACATATATTCTGGCAGCAGATACTTTACTTACTTTATTGTTGTTTGTTTCTCACATGTTAATTTGTTCTGTATTGCCCTCTATTCTTTCTCATCTGTATTTTTATTACCTAATATTACATTGTAGGTCATTTTGGTCAACAATTCAATTTCAATCTTGTATTTTCTGTGCTGTGCCAAGTCCATTCTCTACTGGGTTTCTCTTTATATGAAAGTGCACACTTCCTGTTCCACTCCTTTCCTGGCAAAGGATACTCACACCTCCCTGTGGTCTTTGGTGGACAGTGAGTTTTTATAACAAAGCAATGCATAAAGTCAAAGCACTTGCAGATATGTAATTCAATTAACAAGAATGCATAATGGCAAATTAGAAAAACTTATAAAATGACACTGACTAAATGAGTAAATTCCATATACCTTACTCATCCTAGAACACATGATCCTATTTGAATTGTAATTAGTGTATATAAATGTGTTTGTAATTAAGAATTTCATAATTTCTAATATAATTAATCTATTAATATCTATTTTCGTAAAGAATAGGAGAATGTTCTCGGGGAGCTAGATGAATTATGAAGTGTTCTTGGGGTTTGTCAAGAACACTTCATAATATCTATTTTGTTTGTAAATAATTGTATAATAGCATAATAGTGTATAATGTAATATGTATAGGTAATGTAAATGTATAATAATACTAATAAAATCACACTGACTAAATGAGTAAATTCCATGTACCTACTAACACATCCTAACACATTATGATTTTATTTCATTTCTAATTATTGGTGTATACTAATACCTATATATTTTTAATTATTTAAGAATTTCACAATAATCTCAGAGCAAAATTCATGAAAGACGAAGAAAATGTATACTTTTCAGTTATAAATTTACTAGCCAAACCAACAGTCATGTCAAGTAAAAATATTTGATGTGGCAACATGGCGACGTGCTGACGTCACAAATTTTGATGACGTGCACCGCAAGTTTCACTAATTTCTCTATAATTAGTTTTAGGGTATATAAGCAATGGTACGATGATTGTTTGATATTTTGCACTGTGAAATGGAAAAGTACCTTCATGTATTTATTGTAACTTGTTAGTTATTGCTCGTAAAAATTATAAAAGAATGGGAGACTACAGGCGAATTACCGCTTGCATGCGGCTGAAGGGGCACGGGTCAACTCGTAAGAATTAATCCCCGGTCTGCATTTGACCTTCGCGAGATTGGTCAACTCGTAAGAATATGGTTCTCTAGATCAGCCAACTCGTAAGGGTTAGAACTACCTGAAAAATCGCAAAAGGGGGATTATCGTATTCCTTGCGCGAGAGCAAGGAAAACCCTACGGAACCGGACCCTAGGGTCATAAAACGCATATGATCATTAACAACAAGCAAGTCTTTGCCACGTTGACTTTTAATAAAATTTACAACTATCTCGGTGCGATCGATCGTCACCGTTTAGTTGGAACGTAATAAACCACCCCCTTATATCATATTCTTAGTTTCAACAAATATCCGAACTACTTATAATCATCATCCCCTTGATTATTTCTGAGAATCCCCTTACGAGTTGACTAATCCAAAACTACCCTTTAAAAATTTACCTGCCGGTTCGCTTACCAATTGACCGATCTTAGGGTTGGGGATTAAAATTTCTTACGAGTTGACCGCCGCCGGGCTGAAGGTCTCCATCATCTTCTTAGGATCATTTATGGTGTTGGAAGTTCTTTAATATTGCTTGAAATTCGTGTCAATGAATACCAAAGAAAACCCTAATAATAACCAGTTGTCGGCATCAAAATTGCTTTAAAACTAACTCTTGTTGTCAATGTATGCTGATACAACTCCAGTAAAATAGTGGCGAAAGGAAATATTGATTTCTTTACTATAAAATTCGTGTCGATTTATATTCTTTTTCTATATTCATAGTTATTGCATTTAATGTACCTATTTAGTCTTTGAAACTGTGCAGATAATTCGCAGTAGTAAACTAGCACTAATGGATGAATAATAGTTACATTCGAAATGAAGTCATAAATGTGGTATTTGCGGGTAGGTTCGTTTCAATATTGATCACCATTGTTAAGTAGGTATTTATTAATTTGCAACTATAGAACGTTTAAAATGTTTTGGTAGTGATGAAGTCTCATATCGTGAAATATTTATACTTACTACATTTAGTGTGACAGTTTACCCTGTATGAATTTCTGTAGTTAATTTCGGGCCCCCAAAGATGCAGAGAGGGTGAAAAATCCGCATCTCCGTTCTTATCCTTATCGTATCCTGGCCAGGGCTTTTCAGCCTAACGAGAACGACTCCTTTTTTCCTAGTCCTTCGTCTCGCATTATCCTACATGTGTGCATCCGCTGATAACGCGCCACCTCTTCTTGATTTTTGCCTTCCTCTTCTCCTCCACTCTTTCTGAGTGGAAATAAAAAATTGCGACAGAAATAATGAGCAGAACAGAGACCTCCTGCAGCGTCCGAAAAGGAGGGGAAGGGGGAGAAACAAAGATGAGATGTTTCGGGGCTAACTCGTTTCAAACGAGAATTTCGTGGGGTAACTGGGGTAAGTTAAGAATTAATTCCCATTGTTTCTCCGATAACCGACCGACCGAGCGCAACCGGCCTCGCCATTTACCCTCCCCCTCGCGTATTCGGCATTTTTTACGCTCTTTGCATCTTCTTTTCACGTTGTTATTTTAAATCCACCCCAATGCACGCCACAATGGCGGGCCAAATAAACTCGAAGTTATTCGATTTTCTACCATAAACGTTTTTATTCGCGATTTTCGTAGCGACCCTCCTTAGAATTCATTTAAAATACATCAAAAGAAAACCCCCAAAACATGAGAATTTGATAAGCGAAGTGAAATAAAAATCGTTTTACAACCACCACACACGGTAAGGGTGGACACGATGTTTTAAATGCATTAGAAAATACTAAAGGGGACGGGAGATTTCCCCTGGAAGACGAAATGTTTCATTTTTGAGTTATATAACGTGCATCGAAAATCAGGGTTTTAAAACATAACACATAATCGGTTCAAGTAGATTAAGTATCAAGTTATGAATTCAATTTTATTGCTCATTAACTAACAGTTTTACAAATATTACTCATTATTTTTATGAAATAATTACGTGATGCCACGCGGCTAGTTTTTGACTTTTTGACCTATGATATGTTTACCTATTACTCAAGTTTGATAGTTATTTTCGAATTTAAAAATAGTTATTTAAGTCACAAGGAATGTAAAGACGTTTTATCATTCGAGGCAAGTGTATACGAGCCGAGGCGAAGCCGAGGCTTGTCACTTGCCGAGAATGTTAACAGTCGATACACTCCGTGTGGCTTATTAGATTTTTTACGCTGCCGTTGAAAATTTCCTCATAATTCCTCAAAAAATATATTTAAAAAAAATGTCAGTCTGACATATGAGTAACTAGGAATAAATCAACTTGATTTACTCTTTTAATTTTCCTAGGAATGTAAATGACAGTATTTACATTCCGTCGTCAAGGAAAAATAATACACGAATGTTATTTGCCATTTTCATGCTACGTATCTATGCATATAAAAGCGATTTACGATAGCGGCAGCGTGAAAAATACATTATGTACCTACTTTCTTTACAACCAATAAGAATGGTTTGTATTTCAGACAACCAATAGGTGAACTTCTAAAAAACCGACTATACAGTGATATCATAACTTTTTGCTATTATAAAATGTTGTCTATGAAATTGTCGGCGAAGTACAATGAACGATTTGGATAGGCGCTATGACAAAATTAAAGGATTTCTGTGTTAGCTTTGGATGCATTTGATTTTTATGCAGATATTGATTATTAAATTATGATGAAAATACGGCGTTTTAGGGATATATTTCAAACTTCGTATTTCTAAGTGTAGCGCGAGGTATTCCCCATATAAATCTTTGAAATTTTGAAATCCCAAATTTGTATCTAAGTATTATTTTAATTTCCTCAAAAATACTTTTTTCTGCTGTCTCGTTTACTACTGACATTCTTCATGGGAATTATTTATTAACCCTATAGAATCAACGAAAAACAATGTGTTAGTTTAGAGTTTTAAAATGATTTCTGCCATATGTATTGAAAAATTTGCAGAAATACCTATATCTCTCAGATATATAAACTGTTATAAGTATAAGCTGTTTTCGCGGAGCCGATCCCGAACACGTCCGGGATGTGCGCGCATGCGCACTTTAAAATCAGCCGTTCGCGGAGCCAAAAAGTTCACCCTCCGGATTAAAAGTTCCGTGTTCGTGGAACACGTTTGTTAACCTATGGACTAATTCAGAGCGCGTTCGACAGATCCTTGGATGAAGGGAGGGATAGTTAATTCAGAGCAAATCATAACCTAGAACTTTGTTGTCAGTTGTCATTTGGGCATCTTCCGGAAGAAACGAGTTACCGAGTTTCTGTCAAATATGTCTGTGGAAGTTATAAAGTGGCCAACAGATGAAGAAAAAGTTGTAATTGAAGGGCATTTCCGCCAAAAGGAGTTTCAAAGTTTTAAGTTTATAACAAAGAACAAATATTCTAAAGTTTGTCAAAAGCATGTCCGAAGTGCGTTCGCGGAGTTCAAAATTTCGAATTTGCCCGGAGCTAAATCTTAAACGCGCTTGCGCCATGGCATAAGTTCAGTTTATGCTTTGAATTTATTCGGGATTGTCTCTGCGAAAATAGCTATAGAAGTCGCCTTCTCGGACAATTCGGAAACAAAATGTGATTTTTTTGTAAAGAAGCATCAAATATTTTGGCAATACATAAATATAAGTTTCAAGAAATTCGCGTTTTGCATAAAATCTGAGCCTTATTGATTGGATAAATGGGTCACTTTACATTTTTTGAAATTTAATTAACCGATTCAAAAACAAGTGTTTGTCTCACGTCACTAATATTTAGAAGTTATTAGTGTCAGAATTCCAACATTCGTGTACGGACAGACCTCGTTCTGCGCCAAACAAAAGCCAAGTTTATGATAAAACATCTGAACGTTGCTTGCAACAAAGAAAAACCTCCTCTCTATATGATATCTTAGCCAAGACAAGTGTATACGGAGCCCAATTTTCAAATTCAATTTAGGAGGAACAAAAGGTCCCCCACCCGCCCCCTTCCCGCCGCCCTCACCCACCCCTCCACCCGCACCCCAGGACGCTCCTTCCACTCGCAGCAGCCCGATACTTTTATCTTTTGTTTTATTCTCTAGAACAAAATATTTTGCTAGCAAAATTCCCCTGGTTATATAAAATATTGCTCTAACGTCCGACTGGGGAAATTCAACTTTTATAAGAGAGATCAATGGAAAAAATCCGGTATATCTCTATTTAATGAGGTTATGGGTCGGGGGGGGCGTGAGGTATACTGAATTTTTAAAAAGATGTGATTCATATAAAAACATCCTCCCCTTAAAAATGATTTGATAAACAAAACGTCGATATATCCGACACAAACACATAAATAGGTATTATTTTTTTCCTTCCGGTCATATTTCATCCGCTAACCGAAATTTCTACATCCGTTTCGCATTTTCATCTCAAAGCTGGACTTTTTGCGAGCCGAGTTTAAATAAAGTAAAGCGGAAAAGGAAGGCACATAAATAATAAAACCATCGACCTTATCGACGACCCAGGGGGATGAATCCACCCTCTCTCTGTCGTAAATAAATTAAATTCTCTCAGAAAATCAAGCAATCATAATTCAACATTTCCCTCCCCTGAACGATTTAAAAAAAATTGGCAACAAATCAAAATAAAAACGGAAATACAAGCACATTAAACGAGATGTTTTCGGGGCAATTTCCAAACACGCAAAACTATAAGCAAATCCATATATATGAGAACAACTTTTTAAACAATTAATATACTCGTCAATTTAAAAAAAAAGAATCCAATCATCCCTCTTGGGCCATTTAATCTATCGGTCACAGTTGGCCGTGAAAGCAATAAAACTCGTCCACTAATAGCTAACGTGTGCCACTAACATCCAAATTTATATCCTTAATTATTTATATCAGTTGTGGTAGCATATGGTGGGCTTTTAGGAAATTTATGTGTAACTTTTCTACTATTTTTATAGTTTTTTTCAACAGAAGCTAATGAAAATATTTAGGATCGACAGATAAAGACGTTATTTATTGTGGTGATAGATTGGAAATGGGCTCTGCGAGTGAACGGTAAAATTTGAAGGGGCCACTTACGTAGTGTTTAATAAACTTGAAATCGGTTCATTTCGAGAATTAGTGCTTTTAGTATTCGCAACAATAAATTTTTGCTACTTTACACAAGAATAAACCATGAGGAAAAAATAGTTTTATTAAACGTTAAATGGAATTTTCGTTTAACTTTGTTACGAATTTTTTGATATAAAAAGAAAACAAAATCCTGTAATGAACTGTGGTTCATTTAAATGTACAGTTAAATTCTGTAAATTACTCTCTTCCTTCTATATTTGCTGCATCATTTTTATATTATTATCTAATCTTATTTTATCCATTCTTTTAATTTTTTTTAACTACTCTATTGGATTCATTTAACCTTAATGTTTGTGATATATCACTGCATTTATCTAATTACTTGCAAACACCATATCTTTTTTCGTGAGGCTTCCTCTTTAACAGTTTGTTCCTTTTATTCATAAAAACATTCTTCAATTTACAAAGCACATGGACGAATAATTCATTTTTAATTTGTGAATATATACAACGTGTTTCAAAATGATTGTCATCTAGTCGGCTGTGGAATTCCCATGTAAAATAAAAAAAACCGCCTTGCGAAAATAGGAGTTTCTACTAGCTATGTATAACCTCAAAATAACCTACTTAACCTCTTTTAACTTCTGGTTTTTCTATGTCAAAAGAAGACGAATTCTGAGTATTTGTCTATTTGTAGTATTTGTTTTGGCCCTGAAAAGGGTCGTTAATTACCAGCAGTGCTGATTGCCAGTTTCACAATAAATGTTCGAAGTGTCAGTTGTTGTCAGAATTAGATAGGTTCAAATCAATAGAGCGCGGCACATCAAAAATTACATGCACAGAAATTCCAACGCCAACTAGATGACAATCATTTTGAAACACATTGTATAATGAGTGTGCACCATGATACTGTAACGCGAAATGTAAACAGCAGCACGAAATGTGTTTACTCTTATCGGACGGCGGCTTTCCTCAAAGGAACGCCGCTACGCTTAATTGAGTCCCGACAACATCTTATTAAGGAAGAATGATTTATTACCTTCTGGACGTTTCTGCATAAAAAAGAAGGTTCGAGTTATTTCAGGAACCATCGCGAATACAATTGAGGTGTATATAAACGGGCTTGCGGTCAGAGATTAGATTAGACGTGAAGCCGCGAGTGAATAAACAAGCCGAAAAACGGACAAGCGAGTGTGTAGTGTATAATTAGGACTGTGTAAATAAATTAGAAATAAACATTACAATACCTTGGCAATTTCAAAATGTCGAAGGAATGAGATCATTTCTAGTTTCTACCCAAATTGGATGCTAATAATTGAGTGGACTTTGATATTTTAGATGTCTTAGTACTTTTCACAATACATAAAATGATCGGAATAAAACTTTCCCCTCTTCATTTTCTTAAAAGATAATAATTGGCAAAATATCTTTAGTTTACAGTAACGTATTTATTCCATGGCGTATACGCCTGAATACGTCATAGAACGTATCGGAACAAACACCTTACTATTTAACCATCTGTTTCCTAAATAATTTGAAAAACTTACAAATCCTTCGATTACAGTTAGCGTTATGCGAAACACCTATTTTAGTGCTTTAAGATATTAAGCTACCTTTATTGGTGATTGGGAAAGCGAACCCTAAATCATTTAATTTCGATACGTTATTGAGTTGCTTATAGCAATTCATTTAAAAGTTATGTGGGATAGTTGGGTGATTTTTGACGTAAGTTCAGGAAAATCATCATGAATTATTCTAAAATCGTAGATTTTTTTCGGCCCCTTTTTTGAATTGAAGGTGTATAGGACAACCCCGAAAAAAATTCGGCAAGCGCCTCGCAATTTCGTTACATTTCCACTACCTTTTGTCCTTTGTCGTAGCTCCGTCCCTATAAAAAGCCCTTTTTGTCCAGGACCTCTTTGATCCCTTTGGAAAATATATTAAATACCCGGAGTTTTTCCTTCTTTCTCTGCACCACATCGCGTTGTGTGCGTGTGTATGTGTGTGTGAGAGAGTGTGTGTCTCGGAATCCTATTCTGATGTCGTTTAAACAAAGAGTAGCAAACAAACGCTTAGAGACTGACTGTCATTGTAGGAATGCAATACGAAATCAAGATTGGATTTCAACCCCTGGCGAAGGGGTCGAACTCGCTAGTCTAATCTCGACCTCGCACTCGATAGAATGCCACCCCCACCTCCGCCTATCCGGAATTACCTCTCTCTCGCTCAGAGCCGGAGGAGGAAGTGCTTTGAAACGTCGAAGAGGTCGCTGTACATTTCAATTTTTACTTGTTTCATTTATTGTATAAGAAGACTATTTTATACACTCACATGCGATATTACAGCAAATATATGCTACCGAACTGGTGCCACAAACTGGCAAGAACTAATAAAGTAAAAAATGTTCAAGGTACAGGCAAAGTTATCATCCAAAGAAAATGTGAAAATGAGAATCCGAGATCAAATATCTAAGGAAAATTTCCGGGTATTTTGGCAAAATTTTGGCTCTTAGTGCAAAAAACAACAAGTTATAAGTGTATTAGAAGATCCTACAAAGTAGTAAGCTTATTATACATGTATCAAAACCTAAATTGGAACCTATTAAACACGTATTTTGTTACGTTTTGTAATTTTCACAAATTTTCATTCTTAAGAGGAGGGTTGTTAAGTTCTATAAACTACCGGTATAAACGTGTGTCGCTATCGTTCCTTTATTTATTCTCAAAATGTATTCATCTTGATGAAAACCTACCTGTGTAAAGTTTCAAAACGCTAATGGAACCTAACGATTCAGTAAGTCTGTTGTGTATTTTGTAGTCGGTAACTTCGGTGACCTAAACAATCCGCAACAAATGCGAATGCAATGTGAAGAAAGAACAAAAACGCGAAAACTTCAACAAAAGTAAAATACGAACTCTTAAATGACGGAGGAGTCGATTCGCCGGAGAAAGAACAAACTTTATTAACAAAATCCTGCAAGATCACGTGTTTGAACCTGATAAATCCAATAGATTTAATAAAAGGTATCCGCATGAAATACGATTGTACATTTTTATTCGACGTCGCCGGATACGCCACTGACTTTGAAATGCCCTCACAACGATGTGTCCGAATCAAAGCGAAACTCCAATTCGACAAATTGAAAAATACTCATTAGTTGGATGTTTCACACCCAGCTCTTCTTTCTCTCCTTTTGCCATTCAAGGGGAAGGAAACGAAGAAGCGTTCCTTTTTGTCGAAATTAAAACGACTAAATTGTTCGCCTCCTAAAAATTCTCAAAAGGGAAAAAATTCGTGATAGCCTGCCTGCTATAACAAATTCCGTCTCGGGATCCGAAATTAAATTATGCCGGATGTAACCGGAGCACAAGCTAATTTTTTAATTTGATAATGAGAACCAGCCGAGTTGATCGATTCCCTCGTTTGGTATTCAGCTGGTATCCCAAGTCGGCATTGTCAGCAAGACAATTGACTAACGAAGCTTCATTAGCCTCAAGGTGGACATCAAAAGTGGGATTTCTCCTCGGATACGAGGATAAAATGGAATGTACACCGAAAATACGGAGAAGTTAAATTTCAACCTTTTTATCCTCCCTTAAAAAGGATATTCGAATTTTCTTTTGATCTCATGACGGATTTCCAAGTTTTCGACGACACGAGCCTTATAAATATTACAGTCCAATACAAGTTGGTGCTTAGAATTCGTCTCACACGCTTATTCCTTCGACATCAAAAGCTTTTGATCGAGACGTATGCTAGGGGGTGAAAATAAATAGGGATGAAGTTAGAGGGACAATTCTCGGTGAGGCACGGATCAGCACGGATGAAAATAGGGCTAAATATCCAGTCGAAACAAACGTTAACAGCCCCATCGAATTTTTTTATTGATACCTGGCCATTTCATCACATTTAGATAAAAACCTTTTATCGGGAGTCCATTTTCCACTTTCTTAATTAAACTTAATTAATAATGGCCCAACTGATAATTACATTAATTATCCGAACGACGGTTGGTAGAAACATACTTCCAACCCTTACACCATTACGTACAGTGAATTATTCTTTTCTGCCCCTATGAAAATTTAATTATTGGTTCGTGAAAAGTATTGCAAGTGCCTGGGTATTCGCCATAAGCTAGGGTGTTATGCACTTGCGCCATTTATCAAATTAAAATACTTCAGTTATATTAACTAAATAACATCGCTATCATCCGTTGAAGCAGTTTAAATAACAAAGATGATAAAAAGTAATTTTTCGCCATGTAATGAACAATTAAAGGCTAATAAAAATCATAACATGAAAACACTAATAATATTTAAAAATTTTCAACTCACAAATTGTAGTGTTAAGTGATAATCGTTTTAACAAAATGTCAATTTTCGACACATTAGTAACAAGATCTCCAGTAAAAAATGTTTTCGGTAAGAACTATTTTCAGTGACAACTATTTAATAATTTTTAATCAACATGTTTTTACGATACATCATGCTCAAAAATTGAGTTTCTTTATTATTTTTGATGATAAAGGAGCTTAGAACACTTTCTTATAAGTTTTGTTAGTGGAAACGTTAGTGTAAGTATGTACAACAAAAATAATTGGAGAAACATTGTATTGTACCTACATGTAAATTTTATACCCAAGATAGTTAAGATGAAATGTGCACTAAATTCAATGTAAGTCGCACCAATTAAATTATTTAAGCTCCCTAGTAACGGTTAATGCAACATTAAAAATGTTAATCTTTAAGCATAGTTGTGAACACTTAAGTAGAAAATATATGTATGCATTATTCGTGAGACATATTTACACCAAGAGTCAATTACTACACTCTATGTATAACTTAGTATGGATCTAACGCTAAATTTTCACATTCGAAAAATCATGATAGGTGTAAGGGATCCTTCAAGGATTCGCATTAAGAACCCCGTAGGTTGGAAATTGTATGCTTCTTTAAATGTGAATTAGATACACTTTTGGTATATTTGGTACGAGTTATTTAACTGAATTTTGAAATTTTTGTGCGGTGTCTTTCAACAGAAATCCGCCAGGAAACGCGAAAAATATAAATTTTATCGCACACTCTTCGTTATTGGTTCATAAGATGGCGGATTTTAAGAACAATAATGTTCTAAAGGTGTTGTTTTACTGCTTTCCTGAAAAACATTAAATAATTTTATGGCGAGCAGCCGTTAGAAGGTGGTCATCTTATTTTATTAGACCGAGTGCAATAATGGTTTTTAGTGTGATGATATCCACTGCAAAACTGGGCGGGTAATAAAGTTTAGAGCGCGAGAGCCAGAACTTTAGAAATTCAAATGAAATTTCGACTGGAACCTTTTATCAGATGTGCAAGTAATCGAAATGTCGTAAAAGTGAAAAAGAACGTTTTCGAATGTATATATATACATATATGTTTCTCCGCTTTAAGATCGTAGCAGAAAATATAACGAGCGAGGAAACAGATCGTTACTCATGAACAAAAGACAAAACTCGGCTGACACCTCGCCTCGTAATGTTCGTAAAATAATAACCCCAGCCCTTACATTTTCGCTACATGAGACATATGTTAACGTTATGTAACTCTCGTATAGTAATTATTTGTACAAAGGGTCCTCGAATAATTTAAAAATACGCTCCTTAGTACTTAATTCCACTCGCAAAAAGGTCTAACGTCTATATTTCTGCTTATTTCCTCGGCAACCAACCGCCGACATTATTTCCCATAACGACATTCCCGCTTTCCCTCGCACTCCTCGCCCTATAAAAATAAAAATTACTCCACAGAGATATAAATCTTGCTTCGGCAAAAAAGGGGAATGAATGTGAATACATTTTTAGGACAAGCAATATAAGATAGCCGAAGGCAGATCGAACGTTAAGGGATGATTTTATGTAGCAATTTTCCGGCCCTCTAGGTGCTTTTCACCCTTATCTGGGGGAGGAGGAAAGTCAAAGGTTAGAACGCCTTGTATTTCCTTCAATAACCAGTTTTTTCAAGTTAAATACACAGAAATAGAGAATTATTAGATCGAACGGCGGGGACAGGGCGGCGGTTTCACTGTCAGGTGTGGCGGTAATTCAAAATCCTTATTGCGAGGCAGGTTGTTTTCAGAAATGGTTCTGGAGGGGCCAGTAATACCTTTTGAAAGGAAATTTATGAAAACAAATGGCGCGACATTATTCCTAGTCGATATGTATCCTGAGTTAGGGTCGAGATTTGGGTGAAAACGGGCGTTTCCCGTATGCGGATCCATACATATTCCGGACTCTGGAATAACGTCCACGTTGAATACTGTATGAGCGTTCGAGATTACGGCGTCCTTAGTCAGGGAGGCGAGCCTTAAAATACAAAATATGGAACTAGTATTTCTCTCCCACGACAAATACCAACATTTTAAAAATAGGATTACTAAATATGTACTCATGCAGTGAAACTCCCCGGAAGTATTCAATTTGAACTGCCGCATTAGTAAGCATTAAATGACAAAGGATGAAATCGGCGTGTTGATGGGCAAATACGGAAGCCCAAATCACTGCTGAGAACAAAGGGCATAGCGAATTGGCATAAGACGTGATGTCCCCAATTAATCTCTTGTCACGACTCTCACGTTTTCAAACAAGCGTAAAGACGGCTTATACTTCTTAAATCAAAATCGACAGGGTTGAAAATCGAAGTGCAATTAATCGCACATCCATTTGATTTACGCGAATACTCGCTATCAGCTACTGTTTAGCAACCTGCGTTACCTCTTTAAAAGCTACTAACTGTCAGTTTTTTTGGTCAGTTAGCATAAAATAAAAAAAATTGGAACTTTGAGTCGCACGACCCAAGGTCTGTTGTTAGCCAAACTCGAATTTGTTACAATTGCACTTTGTTATTATGAATGGTCACTTCCCTTAAACAGGCCACCCCTGTTAACGGTCACTTTTAAAATTTCTTGATTATAAATATGAAAATCATCATTCCAACCCAGTCATTTCACGTCCTAATAGCGAGCAATTAATTTCTATCCGCTTAAACTTATAGTCAGACAATGTAATTAATTATTTATTTACATTCAGCTTTAAATTGTGGTAACTCGCCGTTGATATCTTGTCGATTAACGTAAGGGTTGATTTCAAAGTACAAAATTACCTAACAAATTTTCCCTATCCGCCCGTACCTAATGAAAGTTTGGTTTCGCCTAATTCTGTGTGGAATCATTCAAAACAAGACGCCACGACCACTCCCTATCCAACTATAAATATTGCCTTCGACATTTTAACGGCCTTCTGTCTAAATAACCCCGAATATGACGCAGTGTTACCAATATCTTTATTTTTATGTGACACGATTATTATACTACGATCACAGGTGGTCCTGGAGCGATCCGGGGGACGTCCAGGGGGTGAAGATGTATTTCGAAACTCAGGAAAAAGGAGAAACATAGGAGCAATTGGAAATGAATTTATAGGAAATGTACACATCGGAATATTTCAATCGTCGAAACTGAGATATTGACTTGATTAGCAACGCTTTACCAAACGGATCGGTATAATACAATAACTCCTTTTCAAATAATTGCTTCTCTCTTTTCAGGAACCAATACCAAATCATGATTTTGCTTTCAGTACGAAATCTTCGCTAGAGTAACATTTACAGTCAGTTTTAACTTCAAGGGATTTTCTTTGAGTATTACAGCCAAATCATCCGCGAATCTCATTAACTTGACGATTTCTGATACTTCTAAACGAACCTCATCCTATCATTGCATAATATTGGTCCCAAAATAGAATCCTAATGTACCCCTGTATTTACTTCTACCATTTTATTACCTAAAGCAGTTAGAGATCTTTGTGAAAAGTACTAATCTACGAAATTTATTAAATGTTTAGGAGTACCTCTCCCTTTCATTGCTGAAATAATGAACTTCCATGAAGCAGTATTAAATGCATTTTTATATCTAGTGTTATCAGAGAACACAATTTGAATTCAGAAGTGGACACCCAACAAACTGTAAAGCAGGCTGTAAATTTCCCTTTCCTAAAGCCAAACTGTAAATCTGACAATCGCTATGTTTGTTCCGAATGTTCATCAATGCGTTCCTTGATAATTCTTTCATATAGTTTACGTAAAGAATTTAATAAACATATTAGCATATATAGCCTATACTTATCGCAACATACAGTTTCAAATACCGACAAGAAGTCTCACCCTTTTTTATGTATTTCTAACGGTATATCCTTAACAGTATTGTATACTTTAACCCTTCTTCCGTACCACCTTGCTTAAATAGCAAAATCACTGTAAGTCAGGCAGATGGTAAAGAAGGGGTGTAAAAAAGGGGTTGAATTTCATTGAGAACAGTTAAGTTCGTGCGCGGCACGTGGCATCAAATGTTTTTTTAAGTTTTTTTTTTGAGGGAGGTTCCATATTGGTAAACAAGAGATATCAAAAAAAAAGTAACGGCAGATAAACATTATATCTACATAATGCAAGAGCAATATTTATATGAAAGATGAGTAGGTAGGTAGGTAGAAAGAAAAATAAAAAAATATATGTATATGTATACCTACATTAATGTCTAACTTTCGGTGACAAAGGCCTTTAATATCTCTGGAATTAATGTATATATACTAAGTATAAAAGTGTTTGCTTTTATAGAGAACCTATAAAGACGCTCTAGCTAGTTTGGTACACACGCACATACACACACAATGAAGTACTAGATAGGTATTTATGTACATAAATATGTAAAGTAACAGAAAACTTGAGTTCAGAAATATTGTACTTATTGTACAATAACAAATTAATACTTTGTAAAGTAAAAAGTTCATTCTATAAAAAGATCTAGTTTTAATATTACTAATATTAGCTATTAGGTACATGCATATCACATTAATTGTAATTTGACATTTATAAAACTGGTATATCAGTGTTATAAAAGAAATAATATTTGAACACTGATTACCTAAATAACATTTAGTAACCTGTATACAAATTATGGTTGAATATATTACAATATTCTCTCGTATGACTGCATATTTACAATATGTAATTTTATTTTTCAGTATCAGTGCAATTGAATACAAAAAAGCGAAATAGGTAGAACTATCAATAAATTAGTGTTTATTTCTTATTAATTTCAGTGATTTTGAAGTTAAAATTTGTAATTTTTCTAAAAACCATAAATCTTGAGCGAACATTGAACCTTTTAGCATACTACTTCTGCAAATACTACATTGGTTTCCACCACCAAAACTTTGGTTCCTTCTGTTCTCTGAAGGAGGATACCTTAATGATGAAGTCTTTTTGTTTTTGCATTGTTACAAATTACAGCATAATTCCCATATCATGTCCATAACAGTTCAATATTCCTGTAAATATTGATCTTTCCCTAATATATAGACTTCTATTTAAAAAAAAGAGCAGTTACCCCATGAGATTATCATCACATAAAGAGCTAGCTTATCGATAAAACTTGGACAATTTCAATATAAACAATCTATACAATATCATACTTATTTTAAGTAACTGAAAACACAATCAGAATGTCAAGCTTCTTAAAATTATAGTCACACATTCTATTACATAGCAGTATAGTATACATGTGCCAGTTTTCAACAATCAATTCATTAAAAGCTCATAACATTAACATTTTGAAAGTAACATACCTTAAAATTGTTACTAGTAGATAAAAGCTACCAACGCATCTAAATCTTCTAACATATATGTTGAAAGAACTGACTTCGTTGCACCAAGCATAAACCTACTGAACTTAATAAGCATACGATAAACACATCATTTATGTTAACATTAAATTAAAACCTCACCTGAGATAGTATAACTTCCATTAAAATAATTCCCGGCAAACCAACCATCACAACTTCAAAGACATCCAACTGTCTCACCGAACACCTCCGAGAGACTACCGAGCTGAATTTCCCTGTGGCACCCTCTACCCTTCTAAGGATTGGAAAATTCTTTAAAAAAGGGGTGGGACTTTGCATGAGACTCCGAAGCACTGTACTGGTCTTCGAATAAGAGTATCGAATAAAAAGAGTCCAGGAGCAGCGTAGAGGGGATCGAAGCTGCGTAGTATAACGCTAGCTTTAAATGGTTCTGGAAGGGGTTTTAACCCCTTGTTTTTTAATATGCTGATGTGTTCAACCCTTCAGGATTCTTTTTTTAAGAGAAGGGGAGAGAGGTGCAACCCTTCGTGAAATATGGAGGGAAGGGGTGAAAATGGTCCGATTCGATACATTGAAGAGATGCCATAATGAGGTTTTGTTTCGATGCAAAATTTTCTAATAAGTATTGATGAAAACGTTAATAACCTCTTAAAATATGATTCTGAAGTAAGATTTACTGAAGAAAAATGATATATTTATATTCTTGTGGTTTTCCCTGTGTATTTTCCGCCATCTTTTTGAAATGAATCAAATTCCTTCCTGAAAAATATAATTTTTTTACTTTACAACTTCAATCAAAGCATTACACTTACATGTCTCCCCTACAGTACTTACTGGAAGGGTGAATTTTACCAACCACTGATTAAAAAGGGTTGTTTGGGTGAGAAGTCCATTCTGCTTCTAAATAGGGGTGCACTTTTTTATATCACATCCATTATTTTAACCTAGGCTAAAGGAAAAAGTGTCAAATCCTAAATTTGGTGAAACGCTAAAGTAATTCTTTAGTGTTTACCTATATATATCGGTATTCTAAATGGGCGCAAACAAATTACAAGCGCAAAGGAAAAATGCATATCAAAACACATAAAAGTAACAATACAAATGTAAACATTACCTTTGACACTCCCCCTCAATACCATCAGATCAGTAGTAAATTCGTGGCCTTCAAGTCGACAACGCTAGGAGTCACATGTAAATTTAGTAAATGTCGCGGCTTTTATGTAAATTGCCTACTTTAGGTCCTTATTTTTCTGAGATAAACAATAGGTTAAGTATAAAACAGTCTGCCTTTTGTTGATTTAATGACGGTTGCATATTGCATAAGTTAACTCATTGTGGTTGTGCTTGTGCTATGTAAATCCCCTAATAAACGCGATGTCAATATAATTATTGTTTTAAGACGGTCTAATATTTTTAGCCATCTACGACTTACGACCGCAGACCGCAATAGTTCCTAATAGTCGCAAGAAAGGTGCTTATGTTACATGTTACATCGTTAAACTATTAGTACTGCTTTTATTGTTCCTCTCTCAGAACAAAATTGATTTTATTGTTTTATGCTATTAAAGAGAAAATATTTGGCTCTAATCAAAAACATAAATTGAAAACCAATTTAGAACTTTCTTTTCCCTAAATGCATTTTCTCGAGGTTTCCTCGCCAAAAAAGGAAAAATATGAAAAGTTCCCTCAAAGGCGAGCAGCTGTCTTCTCGAATGATCGCCGACTAATTTTCTTGCTGTAGACTGTCTTTTATTTCATTATTCGATTATTGATTGGCTGGCCTCAAGGCGGGCAGAGCTCTTTCAAACAATTAACCCTGCCAATAAAGGGGCGAGAGGGGGAGGAGAGCAGCGAGCAGATCATATTCCCCCCGCGCACTATGAAATATTAGACTTTCGTTTGTTATTTTTGTCGAATTAGATCTTGGAAATAATGATAGAACCCATTCTGCTTGCAGCGAAGTGAAATAGATTATAGTTCTGTTGCAGCGACGAACGATAAATTAAATTTATTAAACAAAAAGTACATGTGTTGCGTGCGCCTTATTTTGGATAACAGATAGCTAGGACACTTAGTGTAATGATCTCAGCAAAATCTGAAGTAGATTTATGAACAATGTCTCAGTTGACAAAAACAAATTACTACCGTGGTAATGTTCCAGTGCTGCAGTATTGAAAAATCACATCATTCCAAAGTTAATATAGTGTTTCACTATATTATCTATCTATATATCTGTAAATAAATTTCACACCCTTTTCTACCCATTCGGTAAGTGAAATCTGGTTTTTCCATTTTTTTTTTTTTTTTCGAGACGCGAAGCTAGTAGCGTGCAAAGTGCCTTGACAGATAAACACATAATCCACTTTATAGTATATTAGATGTTATAATTTTATACAGCTAAGTTTGTCATAAGTTTGCAATTCTCTTTTCAAGTCATTTAATTTGATAGCTTCTGATTTCACATCTCTGATATCTGAAATCGGTAACATAATAAGATGATAGCCATTTTTGGACATAAACGTGTCGGTTTTCATTAGCAATTCGACCGCAATCAGTCCCTTTAATGACCATTAGTAACTACCTCTATCAAACTGAAACTTGTGTTAAATGTAATAACGATAACGAGATGGGTTGAACTGGAATATAGAGATAAGTGAAAATTGTATAAAGAAAAAAATAAACCCCAGCGTATTTATATTTCCAAAGAAAACGGGGTCACCATCTCCGCTAACGAGAAATCTCATTTTCCAAAGCCTGTGTGTCAAATATCGACTGGACCCCGAAGAAAAATAGAGAAGCTAGAAGACTATAAGAAAGGACTTTTTATCATGGATATTTCGGACCAGTGGTTTGGCTTAAATTCGCCAAATCCGAGAGAATTTTAGAGAAAAATGCACACACATTGCTTCGGTCTCATCAGACGAGGTAATGTAGCATAAACCTCACATTCTCTTCGAGGGCGTTCCATGATTTTTAATGCCCTATTCGTAAGGGCAGGAATCACCCCCGAACGCTAAAATGGTCGTGATCGATATGGGATGAAAACTGGAAACATTCGATCATTATTCGAAAGTAATTTTTCATGCATGAGCCTATAATAATTGGCACCACTGACCATTTTTTTATAATTTCTTTCCAAAAGTGAAATTCGAAATGTAGACCACTGTAGATAAAACGTCTCATTACGGTGATCTGCAATTCAGTGCAAAATAATGCCAAAAAGAAGTTATGTTCTGTTTGGCACAAGATATGATTAATACGTTCACAAAACCTCGACTTCTGGATGATTATGGTTAGCTGACTTTTAGACTCAAATAAGACGTCAGGTAGGTTATAAAACATTTCTAATTTTAAACCAAATTTGTATGGTGTACATATACCTACTCATATATGGACACCTTAAATACTACAAAACCCGTATATCTAAAAGGCTTGGGTAAGACGTGTTTAAGGTGTTGTCTGGATGGGGAACAATTGGATATAAAAGGTTATTTTTCAAATATTTCTCAAACGTCCAGTCCATTCGTATGGCTCAAAATCATCGCATGCCGGTCTCTCATAGCAAGATTGGAATTAATAAAATGATCTAATTTGGTGCCACAGTCATTTACGACGATTCAATTTTTTTATTTCTATTTAGAGTGGTTCGGGGTGAATCGATACTTGAAGAAATTTCTAAAACTCCAAATCGCTACGGAAAGAAAAGAAACACAAAAGGATCCCGAACTTTTTTAATAGTTTCGCCTGGCAGCTACCTGATACATCTGAAAATAAATCTGATATGAAAGAAAGACACGAAACGTAATTACAAAAATATAATTACGAATCCCCAAATAGGAGGGTGAGGCGAACGCTGGCGAGAGCGAGAGGGAGAGGGAGAAAGAGAGGGAGATAGAGACGGAGTAAGGTGAAAAGCAAAAGAAGAAAAAGAGGAAGAATAAGAAAAGTTGAGCCGCTACACAGCGCTCGCTTCATAATTGATCGCCTTATTAAAGATGAGTTAGCCGTGGCCAGCGAGAGCGTTCGTCCTTTGTCTAACGGGGGTTGCCTTGGCGACCGGCAACTGTTTGCTTATTGCACAACTCATATCCTAATTGGGTTAGCTTACATCTGCGTCATCGAAGGCGGCTAAAGTTTCAGGTGGAAGGTCGAAAAAGGGAGATTCCTCCTTTTCTTTTTCAATTATACTAAGCATATCACAACGTCTTATGACTTAACAATGTACCTACCTAAAGCTAATTCAATTATATATTCCCTATTATCCTTAACCACCACATTTCTCAAACATTATTTCATGCATCTCTCATGAAAGCATCTATCTTGTCCCTAGTTAAACGTGCCCAAAATCATTACCAATATCCCTAATTGCTAAACGTAATTAACAAAATATACTCCGTTTACTTCTACTTGATTAATGTTTGAATTTTCCCGGTCACAAGACACTTTGACACTTTCGAAAAGATGGCGCATCTAATTTACACAAAACAGTCCAAACACGAATCAGGGAAATCATTCTACAAATGGACTAATTCCCGATTAGAACATTTCAGTAAGTTGTTAAAAGCTGACTTACCACATTTCTACCTGTTTAGGTCTTTTTATTATAAATTGAATTATCAACGAGCGGCGAAATGTTTACTGTTCTGTGGTTTAACATGGTTGTTGTACACGTGACCGTGGCATGCATAGATTGTGGCATGTGTAAAGTGAGGTTACGTTTGGCTTGTATTATTCAAAACGTTCCTAGTTTAATTAGATAGTTACATTAAAAAGAAGGTAAGTGATTTTATTTCACAAAACTAGACTTAAGGGTAACTGGTTTACCAGGTAAGTTAGCTAGTCTTCTTTTTATTGTAAAAGCCTGAATTCCTGTTTTCCTGCCTCAGGTGTAAAGTGCCGGGAGGCCTAATAACTGCAAACATTTTATTACCTGCATAGTTGTACTACGCTACTTATAAATATACAAACAGATGGTGTATTATTTTGTTTTAGGATGTCCTACAGAGGCGGTGGAGGTGGCGGCGGTGGCTTCCGAGGCGGTAATAGAGGAAGGGGAGGTGGTGGAGGCTATGGAGGCGGTGGGGGCCGTGGCAACTTTGGAGGACGTGGGGGAGGCGGTGGTGGCCGAGGCGGTTTTGGTGGAAACCGAGGAAATAGAAGTTTTGATCAGGGGCCACCTGAAAGGGTCATACCTTTAGGTAAATGTACAAAATTTTTGCAGAAGAAACTTACCACTTTTAGTTTCTTTACTAATCGTTTAAACATCCAAATTTGATTTTCAGGCTATTTTGAATACGCTATACAAGATGACTTAGTGTGCAAAGTTGAGATAGAAGACGTTCCGTATTTTAATGCTCCAATTTACTTGGAGAACAAAGAGCAGATTGGAAAAATCGATGAAATATTTGGAAACGTCAAAGACTATTCTGTTACGATTCGTTTAGGTGAAAATCTGAAAGCTACCAGTTTCCAGAAGGCCCAAAAAGTAAGCAGTGGTATTTACATTGTATAACTATAATGAAATCGCAATACAACATCGAAGGAGTTTAACGAAATACATCGAATATTGTCGAAAGCGATCTAGCTGTACTTAAGAAAATTGATATGTTAGCTCAATTCCTACTTGTGCAATCAAAAATTTTTACTGAATTGAATACTTGCTTCTACTGCTTCAATCAATTGTGTCTGCTCACGTTTCAGTTGTTCATCGACCCTAACAAGCTCCTGCCCCTGCAAAGATTCCTACCGAGGCCTCCGGGTAGTGTGCAGAAAAGGGGCGGTCGAGGTGGCTCTGGTAGAGGCGGGCGTGGAGGCGGCGGAGGAAGAGGAGGAGGTGGTGGAAGAGGACGTGGCGGCTTCGGTGGGGGCGGTAGAGGAGGCGGGGGTGGCGGGTATAATAGAAATAGCGGTGGAGGTGGAGGACGAGGAGGCGGAGGAGGTTTTAATAGAAACAGGGGCAAATGGTAACACCTGTATATTGTGTCCATGTATCATTTGATTTGTTTATTTTTAATAAAACGATTGTTTAGTATAGTCGTAGTTTTGTATATTTTAAATTTCCCGCCGGGTGTGCTAAATTGACAGCTAAAACTGACTTATATGACAAACGATTACGTAATTCCCTCTGGCGCCACGTTTTTGAAAGTTGACTCAAACGTGATATCGAAATAAAAATTTTGAAATAACTCGATTAACCAGCGCAATGTATGGGAAGTAGAAATAGGTCCAGGTTCTGGGGGTAGCTGGTCCCCTTTGGGTACGCCCTTGCGACTTGCGCGTATGTACCCTTCACAGACCGAGCCCCTTAGTGGCATGAAACTGAATCTTGCAACACAAAAATTGAAAAGTCATTAAATGGCTGTTAAATGGTCGATTTCTGAAATCTTATCGGCATTATGTTACAACAACCATAATAATTATTTAATAGCTAGTCCGTTTTGTCGTACTTCTCAAATTAGGCCTACTTCAGAATGACACGTTCAGTATTCTGTTCTCTCGAGTTGTGTATCGTGTGCTGTTAATTAAATTAGTCCCAATTCTGTGGTGAAACGTAAGCAGTGCGTGGGGACATATGTAACAAAATTTAATTATTTTACTTTCTAAAATGAAATAATCCTCAATTACAATACATCTTTAAAAGTGGCACCTCAACATTATTAAAATTCAAAGTGTCTTCAGTTTTGTCAGTAAGTAGATACTATGTAACAAGGCCATCAATTACAGCTATTTTCATAGGTTTCACCCACATAAAAAAAAACACCAAAATGAGTGAAGAAGGTGGAGATTTCGACCCTTGTGAATGTGAGCATATTTGGCTGTTAAATGTGGTACGTTTATTACAAAGGGGACTTTATTTTGTCATGTAACGAATATTTTTATAGTTGAGGCAGTCACAGGCATATTGTACGGATAACGAGTGCTACACAAATGGTAAATACATAGCTCTAAAGTTAAAATTATATTATCCTTCTTTCAAAATAACTCCATTAAGTAAGCTGTGATCGGAATAGATTCTTACATATAAAACCAGTAGCATAGCATACCCAGGTTTTTGTAGGTATATTTACCACTTCAAAATTATCAGAAAACAATGAAGGTGTATTAAGCGTATATTACAAATTAATGAAATATAATTACAATTTCTATTTAACATTGTTATATCTAGGATACATCATTACTGAAAATTGTCATGATTAATGCATGTGAATTATCAAGGTCAACAATTTCCTGTGGAATTCTGATAATTTGCTGTATATGTATGTTTCCTATATAGAATAGGATTGTAACAAATCGCAGTATAAAGTAGAATTAATAGAAATTATCTTTTAGATCAGAGTCCTCGCCAATCGACCCCGGAACATGTTTTGCTCATGAGCATATTTTTTGTGATTGCTCTCTTTTTGTATTACTTTCGGCCCAGATCACAAATTGAAGCACCAGCAAAGCCAGCCAATGCCAATGTGAGATTTTTTAAATTTAAATCGAGGGAAATAATTTTAACATTTATTTTTCTTTCAGAATGGATCACCCCCCAATCCTCCACCAGCAATAAATTAAAGCAATATTATACAAAAATGTCATTTGTACATTGAATGGCAGTGGTTATGGAATTAGTTTTACACATTTTTAACATTAATCTTAACAATGCTCTCTATAATTAGACACTGTTCAAGATCTGTTTTAAACTTTTGCTATCATCTCTCTTGCACTTTTTATTAGATTTGTGTAGAGGGGTACAACTCAAATGAGTATAATTTATACATTAATTTCTTATTTACACCAATTATTTACTCATGGAATTACTTTTAGAAAAATTACTTCTTTATTTATCAACATTCCTTAAATACTTTTTATGCACTATGACATTTTCTGTACTAATTTATACTACGTACTAAATTCTGCTTGTATATAAAATATACTTCTTACATTATAATAAATACTACAATAAAAAAATTACTAGATATATTGCATCAATAGCTCAATTTCGTATTACAAAATATTGAATTAAAATTATCCAAAAAAATTACAGTTTATCAACAATGTTATGCTTTTCCATTGGAATCATTCATCACTTTGCGTACTTTCCCTAATATTTTCTTCATTTGTCGATACTTGCCTGTTGAGTTGGGCAAATTTTCGAAATTTATGACAGGACTTATATTTTGCATGAAAAGTTCGGCATCAGGTAGCGTAGCATAAGGCGTGCAACTTTTTAGAAGAGGAGTGCCATATATGGTGCTCTTAATTGATTGTACATCTTGGCTTTGAGGATCAATTTCCTCATTCGTTGTATCTACTGGCAGTGGTTTTTCTGTGTCTAATTCTTTTTCAACACCAGAGTTTTCATTACTGGCGTTTCCTTCATTTTCATTTCTAGCATTCCCTTCGTTTTCATTTGAAGATAACTCATCTGAAGCTGTATTCAAACTTTCCGTCAAAGCTGCTAAAAGACTCTTCTTCCGTTCTTCCAAGTCCAGTAACGTCGGTGAGTGTGTTTCCTTGTCCATGTCCATGACTTGTTTCCCCTTCTTGCCCTATTTACAAAACGACCGTTAAATTGAAAAACCAAGCAATTTTTATTTACTTACAGGGGTCATTAATTCTTCTGTTATTTTATGGGACGACTTGGTTTTCCCATGTCCATGATCTTTCTCCTTGTTTTTATCATAGCCCGGTTTCGAGATCTTCTCGAAGTACTTTACCATCTCACTTTTATGGTAGCAGTGAGAATAAGCAGGCACATTATAATATCTGAATTCCTGAAAACCATATGCAATATTAAAAACTGCAAAGATACACCCACCTTAAGGAATTCAAGCATAATCTACCTGCCAGAATTATTTTAATCAGTGGTAAAACTTCCCGAAACACTGATAAGGTTACAAATTCAGAATTGTTTGGATTTGTGTTCTTCAAAGTGACAGTATTAAACAGACATTATTAATAATACGAATCTTTTATAAAATTGTTAATACACAATGACATTCAAGGTATTATAACTAAAGGATGATTTGAAAAACGTATATTCATAAATTTTAGGCACATTTGAATCCCGTTAGTGACATTTAATAATTTTGATGTTTATTATGATAAATATGGTCCCCCTAGGAAAACTATGGGATACACACCAAATTTCGTTAGATTTTGTAACCATATGGTAGATGAAAAATTAGTGTTGTTCAATTGAATTACTTTTGAATTACTATAAAATTTTGATCGGCAGATTGTAGCACGCCAACTCAATGGAAAACAACAGTGCAATTTAATTTCAGTAGTAGGAGTATCAGCTCCTTACTTCCTGTTTTTATCTTTAAAATGATACATGTATACTGCATAACTAAAGTTATTGCTCCCTAACATTACACCATTTGCGAGTGTTATCAAATGCTTTTGGCTATTATGATATTGTAAATTGTACTTGCATCTTTTATGTTTTTATCGCATGGCACATTGAATCCTGGATAATCAACAATTTTGTTCGGATCCAATTTAGTTGCTTTCCTGTCCCTTCTCAACTGAATTTTATTTGTAGAGTCATTATTATCAGAATCGGAGTGGTAAATTTTTGCTTCCTCTAACCATCCTGGAGGGTACCCAAGGCGTCTCATCTTGTAAATGTACGATGGCAATTCGTTTTTCCTCAATCCGAGAGCTTCCCGCAGCTTGTCCGATATATGGCCAGGCGTCAGATGACTGTAATTCTTTTCGTCTGGAGAGATGTGGTAACGTCTAGAAAAATAAACAACAATAATGGTTTAATACGCACGGTCCGCTTGTGAATATTGAATATCCTTTGTAAGAGTGATTACTCAAGCTTGGATTACAAGTAAATTGCATATTTTTACCAATTACAAATATTTCATTAAATATTACATATGCAGTTGTGCATAATTTATTCAGTCAACAATTTTCTGGTAATAATATTGTTGAAAACTAAAAGCTTGAGCAAAAATTATATGTAATTTGTCCCTGACACAGCCTGAAGCCTGACACGAAGCATCAGTATTCTACAGATTTCTGTCTAAAATATTTAAATAATCCTTTTTGAATAAGTGACATTTACATGTTTAGTTACATCTTTAAAACTCTTCTTGGAGCAACCAGTTAATTTGTTCTATTTCATTAATTATGTGCAGTACTCGTAATCTGCAATACGCCAAAAGTTCATAGTTTTGGCTCATTCATAGTTAAAACATTACTAGTCCAGTCATCTTAGGTTGAATTAGGTGAAAATCTCTGAAAATCGACATACCCAGTATATTAAAAGGTAAAAACTTCTATTTTGGCATCCTAAAACTTTCCTCAAAACTCACATATAATTGGATGGCCGCAAGTGTTAAAGTCGGGGGTCAAAAGTCACAAAAATCGATTTTTTTCTATATTTTTTTGGAAATATCTCGTTTTCTATGGGTTTTACGCTATTTATATTTATTATAAATATTGTAGAGAATCAAATTCTCTACAACTTTTGTATTTAACATTTCTTCATATCTTGAACTGTTTTCGAGATAGAGGGCGGAGAGCGCTGGTCAGAGAATCATGTGAAGTCAACTGGTAGTCCCGATCAAAAACTCGTATATTAAGATTATAAATTATTGCTAAATGATATAAATAGCATTTTTTATTAACTTTTTCATTAAATTCATTTTGTTTGGTTACTTATCTATTTTTAGTTAAGTGTAATTTATTTAATAACACTTACCTGGCCATGTAAGTAAAAGATTGTTGAGGAAAATACTTAAATTACATTTTAATTGTAATAAATGTAATGAATTGTAATTTATACTAATAATTTTCTAAATAAATAAAAAAGAAAAGAATTAAATTTGTAATTAACGTTTTTAGTAAAAGTGTCATTTGACTGATTTAATATTGTTAAAATTAATATAAAAGAATAAAAATTTCGAGAAGAACAAGTTCTAATTTCAATTCTCTTCTTCTTCTTCTTCTGACTATAAATTTGAATTTAAGGGTTTACGGATTTTAAACAAGATTTACTTAATTATTTTTTACTTCAAATGCAATTAGTGTAAATGAGAATATAATAAACATGTAATTAAAGTATGTCCCTTAATAATTTTACAATTACAGAAAGAGATTATGAGTGTTATTGAATTGACTACCAGTTGACTTCACATGATTCTCTGACCAGCGCTCTCCGCCCTTTATCTCGAAAACAGTTCAAGATATGAAGAAATGTTAAATACAAAAGTTGTAGAGAATTTGATTCTCTACAATATTGATAACAAATATAAATAGCGTAAAACCAATAGAAAACGAGATATTTCCAAAAAAATATAGAAAAAATCGATTTTTGTGACTTTTGACCCCCCGACTTTAACACTTGCGGCCATCCAATTATATGTGAGTTTTGTGGAAAGTTTTAAGATGCCAAAATAGAAGTTTTTACCTTTTAATATACTAGGTATGTCGATTTTCCTAGGTGAACCCTCTATAATGACTGGACTATACATAAAATTGACCTTTGACCACACTTTACACCATAAGGTATTTTGTAATTAATAGAAAAAATATGTAAGTACATTTAGCTATTTGCGTGTAATCATGTTTGTAATAAAATGTGATTTTACTTTTTAAGGTGCCATGGGAGAAGAAATTGATAACAATGCAGCATGTAGGTTCACCGTACACTACAACAGTGAAAAATCATCTAAAAATTCACCAAAAAAGATGGCTCAACAAGAATTCTCCAGCGAGTTGCGTGAAACATTTTCAAATGTCAGTATCCCACTATCACAATTATAAAATCTAAAATCATAAAGTTGTTTTCAACCATACTATTCCCAAAAGCGTGTTCCTGTGCTTCAAGGAAGGATTATATTTACCAAATATGCATTAAAATTAATGCAAAGATTTGACTCATAGATTAGCCAGCAACAACTTAATGTACTTTGAAGTGGTTGATATTAAGAACTCTTTTGGTCATTATACAGCCAATCTGTTAATTTTTTTTGTCTGAATTCTGAAAAATCTATACATAAGTTCCATGCAATTAGTTAAAAACCAATAATTACCTAACAACTCGATTTGGGCATGTTGGATCAACATCTTTTTCTTCCCAAACCAGTATCTAATGAAAAACTATGTTAATGTTGCTTTGCTTGATTTAAATGTTTTTGTAATCAATACAAACTCTACTATACAAACACTCTTGTTAGAAGCTAAGAGACATTCATTTCTGATAGAAAAATGTATAATAGTTCACTGTTTTAATAATCAAGCATGAAATAATCAATAATAAATCAGAATGATGTAAATGACCTCATTTCTGGGAATATCAAACTTTATTATACCTAATTTATAAATTTATAATTGTATTCAAATGTATCAAAATAAAAAGGCAAAATAAATTGTACGTTTTGGGATTCTTTGTTCCCAAAAATGTAACTGTGGACATATTAATATGCTGTGCATATTTTGTAAAAATATATGCATTTATATTAGTAATGGTCACAATCGCTTTCTGTTTTAATAATGAATATCAGGTAATGATCATTTTAATAATCAATATAGGTGTTATCTGTGATGTAGGTACGAAACTGACTACTGAAATCAGAATCAGTTGCATACCATAAACATTCATATCTCAATAATCATTCACATTTCACTTTTTAATCAGATTCTATAGGTTACTTCAATAATTGTATTTCAAGCAAGTTTTAAATCAAATTATGCCCATTACTAATTTATATAAGTATATTTTACTATCTTATACGTGCATATAATCTGAGCTTTAGTGATTACTTCATAACTTACTGGTATTTTGGATTCTTGTACTGAGATCTGTGCTTATTCCTAGCAGCGGAAATTCTACCATGATTTTTTGGAACAGAACAGTCCCTTAAAGAATGGCTTCCAGCACAGTTAAAACAAGATTGAGTCGGATGACATACTTTTGCATCATCATTATTTGGCTTGTCGTTCACTCCTATCTCGAATTTACTGAACGAATACAGTGATTTATTTTGGTTGTTACCTTCAGGTTTTATATCAATGACAAAAGGGCTAGTCGACTTTTTTGATTTCTTCCTCCTTTTCTTCTTGTGCTTGACAGGACTGGAGTCTAACTCCATATCTTCAAGGTTGTGTCTATCGACAATTATCCATTGAGACGGATCCAGATCAGAATCTCGTATTACTCTTATGCTCAAGTCATCGTCATCTTCTATAGCTTCTAATTCCACAAACGAATCTATGAATTTTAGGAATTTGTACTTATATAGCTTAGCTATCTTTTTATCACTGAAGGTAATAGAAATTGAGGACTGCTGTTCTGTTAGAGTTGGGAATTGTTGGTTGAGGGCCATTTGTTGTACAGGTGGAGGACATGGCTCATTATGGAAGTCAATATCCCGTGTAAAATCTTGGACATCCCCTGTGAAATCATCTTTTTTGCTTACAAGTTTTGGGATTCGTTTCACGGGCGAAACAGCTTTAGGTTTGGTTCCATCGACATCTTCGTCACTGGGTACGATTGTGTCGCCGTCATCTTCATCATCACTAGCTACCAATGTGATATCATCTTCATCATCATCATCATCGGGTACATCTATAGACTTTGGGATACTTTCCGAGTTTGAAATAAGCTCACTTTGGAGCATGACAGCATCACCCTCGTCACCACTAGACAGGAGTATAGACTCTGGGTTTAATAACAAGGGTGAATCAACTTTACTTTGGGGCTCATCACTTGTTAGATCGTCATCGCTGGGCAGTACTAAAGACTCTGAGATTTGTACTAAGGGCGAACTAGTTTCACATGGAAGGTCATCCGGCGTGATATTGTCGTCGCTGGGCTGAGCAGGGATCGTACTACTACTACCTTGTTCCAAAATTTGGGGATCATATCCAGGCAGCAGTTCGGTCTCCGTGAGTTTCAATACTTTATTCTTGGGCTCGCCGTTTGTCTCCGGAATCTCGGACTCTGGCGCTACCTCTTCTTCACTAAGTTCAAAAATCAAATCGCTGCATATACTTTTCCGCTTTTTTGAATTTGAAGACGCCATTAGAATGATAACAATGCTTGTTTTGCCATTCGGGGAAAGGAAATTTCATAGATAAAGAAAGTGAAACACGTGAAGCATAGAATCATAGAATTCAACTATCCTATCAAGTATCAACTTAATACATGTTCCAAGATAATACAAACATGACAGAACGCAGGGCATAGCGGGAAATTTAAAATAGCTGTATTAAGCTCAACCCTTGGCTAATTATCTATACTTGACGAAAGACAAAACCATAATTTTACAAAAAGTGAGATTTTTCAACATTGCAGTAAAAAGTAGACGGTGCACTTTAATTAAACTCAAAGTTTATAATTGAAAAATGAACAAAAGGAATAGGTTGAATTCAATTAACTCAACATTGCAAATCTTTATGGTTTTTACTGGTGTTGATCGTTAGTCAGGACGGGTCCTTTTGTGTAAATAGATTCTTTCAAATTATATTCAAATAAAGAAACAATCAGAAATCTTAGGGTTAAATGAAACTCCACACAAATATTTTATATGAATATAATTTCTCATTGGTATTTTTTTATAAAATATAAGACATTCATATGTATATGTATGTATACACTACAGAAGAATCACAGCATATTTAAAGGTACAATTAACTCTTGATTTATTTCTAACCTTAATTTCAACTGAAAAAGACATGGAGGATTTCTTTTAAGAAAAAAAAATCTTCAAATCAAAGCCACGGACGCAATTCTATGTACATAAATTGTACATTCTTTTCAACACTATTTATTTCCTATTTAATTCAACGAAAACTCATTTTCTGGACATAAAATGGGCTTAGACGTTACTTCCAAACTTTATATGTAATTGAGCATAACAATCGAAGGTCTTTTTAAAGTAGTACTTCATCTTTCGATAAAATTTTAATTAATATAAGGTTCTTAAAGTTGAACAAAAACCTTTTAACATACACCTATATTGCGCATTAAACACTTTAATATTTCTTTAATATTATACCAACCACCAAGCATAAAAAACCTATGGTTAAGATAAGCAGTTGTGGTATATTTAAAAATAAATTGCGATAATTTAAATATAAACTCTTTAAGTAATGATTGCTAACGTGTGCTAAATTAAACTTCTCCATTTAAATAAATGAATTGATAGTCGAGCATTAAATGATTCACAGTAAATTTACTAAGTAAAAAGTATACACATTGCAACGGTACCAAAAATATGATTATAAGGAACTTCGTTATAAGTACCTACCAAAGGAATCATTTTCACAAGATAGTATAAGTACAATATTATTTTAATGAACAATTCAAATATCATGTCAATGCTTACACAGATCAAAAATATGTCTAGATGATATAACATTACCCTGAGATTCTGCATAATATTCTAGATTAAAAAAATCTGATTTTGGAATTAAAGATTAAATCTTCAACAATTTTTTTATACTTTATGGCTACAAAGTAGCCATAATGTATATGTTTGTAATGTCTAATCATCCAGATTGTACTTATATTAATAAAATAAACATTATTTAACCTAATGTCATTGTATAAATTTTCATCAAGGACGACCCGATAAATAATTACAGAAAAAAAAAGGTCTGTATAAAAATACTTTATAAAATTTATTAAACCAACATAAAGCGCAGTTTGTTTATTGGACAATGGATTAGTATATTCAAGCATGAAATAAATCGCACAGAGGAAATTTATCAGGATCATAATTAATTACTAGAATAAGTAGGTAAATAAACACTGGTAATTTCAATAAGATGTTACAATTGGGATAAAATTTAGCAATTAAATGTTATATAGCCCTAGAAATACTTGCAGTTTGAGCACATTTAAATTTTGTCAAAAAATATTACACAGTTTTATTAAGTACATACTAAGGATACCTTACCATTTGTGACAATAAATCTGCAGAATTTTGTATATTGTTAAATATCCAATCTACTAGAGAGCAGCTTTCAAATCATGAGACTTTAGTATCAATTCAATGTAGCTTCTCGCTATGTTTACCTGTAAGGTTTTGTAAAAGAATTCAGTAATTATGATAATATAAAAGTAAAAACTAAATAGAAGCGAATTAGTGTTTATGTAAGCAAAATGTATTTGGTATCACTGGTTTGACTCTACAATAAAATTGAGCAAAGGAAAATAAAAAGCTAACTCTAAGGAAAATTGGATTAGACAAGTCAGAATAGAAAAATTTAGTAACACCTGAATCCCACGAAACTGAAATTTATAAGCAAAAAAATTCAGATAAAATGAGAAGGTATTTTACAATCCCAAGTTCATAAATGGTCATTCAATTCAAGACAGTCTCAATGCAAATTACACCATAAAATTGTTTACCTGCCCACTGCTACACAACATGTATGCTCTGAATCAAGTCTCCCACTCCGTTCCGGGTGCCCGTATCAATATTACCCTGATCGATTTGATTCTTCAACAATTCCAGTTCTTTAATGCCTAACATTGTGGTCTCATACTTATGAGCAACTAAAGATCTGTAGAAATGAATGGCAAATGCCAAGAAAATGAAGAGTACTGGCACAAGCACCACCGTAGCGGACCAAGCGGCATAGCTATCTATTTCGATGAATTTTACCCAACATAAAATCGCAATCTCGGCTAAAAATAATAGCAAGCCGATGAGAGTCGAGAAAGCCCAGGCAGTCTCGATATACCAGTGGAGACGCTCATGGGGCGACTCTTCTACTAAATTTATGGAATCTAGATTACAGACAGCCTCTATGTTAGGTAAGATACAAGTGCTAATCATCAAGGCGAGCATATGGATAGCAACGAGTAACGTTGTCACAACGGCGAAAGTTACCAATACCTCTCTAGGGATGGTATCTTTGGAGTCTGATGATAGTTGCAACTCCACCATAGCGACCATAGCGAATCCCGAAAGGAGCGCTGAGGTTTTGCTGGAGGCCTTCAGTTTCGCCCTGGAGAGGTGCAGCTTTCGCCACGAAAGATAGCGGCGGGCGTAGTACTCATCTCCACTATGAGACATTCTGGTAAACTGGAAATGTAACGATGGCGATTGGATGGAAGCATAACAAATTGTTACTGCTTAATTATAGGTGACATTGGGAACTATTTCAATCAAAAACTTTTGCGGTATTGCCCATTTCAAATTTTCTATTGAGGTACTGAACATGCTGTATACTATTACCATTATTTAGTCTTATATGGTTTCAAGGTTTAAAGCTACTGATTACACCTATTATTAAACTGAATTCAACTAAGTAAACCAAGGTTTAGAACAACATTCCGATAAAAAGATAATGGACAAGGATGATTCTCTTTTGGGTATTACCAGCCACTATGTTATCACGAATAATTAGTCATGTAAAATTTCAATTGTTTATCTAAAGAGATGACTTCATTAAATAAATCGTATTTTAGGAGAAATATCAATATCAATAAATAATACCTACTTACATGCCCCAAGCCCTGACAACTTCTATTATGGAATGTATTATCACCATTAGATATTATACTGTTGTTGATGACTGGTTTGCCTGCATTTAGGCGAGTTGTGCTGGTGCTCCAGACAGACATTTGAAAATGGTGTCCTAAAATGTAAATGGTAATTTACTCATCTTGCTGATCATCAACTGATAATTAAAATAGTGAGAACTAATTCATGGGATGTTCTTAACGGATATATGAATAAAGTGTGAATGATAATTACCATTTTATTATACGCTCTCTAGAATGGTGCAGGAATAATTAATCATGTATTTGAAAACAACCACTTGCTAATCGGCTAATCCACAAATTAATTTTCTACAATGCATTTATGTCGTAAAGCGTCAAAAGGAGAAGGAAAACAGGTTAAAAAAAAGATTACTGATACAATCAATATCCAGTTCGAGGATTCGTTAATAGATAGCGCTTCAGACGTTTTACGCGCTTCGATTTAAAATTAAAGCTAAACTATTCAATAAGTTATTGTTAATAACCCGAAAGATTCATTGCAATTAAATTCCTAATAAGAGCAATCCAACACTATCAGTCATTGGAACGATTTGTTTCGGTTTGTGGGAATATATAGTGTATAAAATTGTACATAATCTATTTATACAAAGCCTTTGGTGATAAAATTTTATTAACGCACAAGACCGTTCTTTTTTTGTATCATTCGTCGTATGAATTCGCGTCTTTTACATCAGAGTTAACGGATTTATAGCAACATGTTATTCCTTTTGATGTCTAATCAACCCAAGATCGACAGGCCAAATATCTGAATTTTAACGAAACCCGCCGTTCGTAAATCCAAAGTATTTTTCATAAACACAGTAACGATTATAAAAATAAAATTGTATACGTGCATTATACATTGGAACATTTTAGGTTTGAATCACTTTGTATTTATCTACCGTGAAATTTCGCAGCACGTTCCAAGTTTAATTGAAAGATGAGTTATAAATAATTGCGGCTACAATGAACTATTTAACTGTCCATTTAATTATTTTGACTGTAACTCACCTCGTAAATTTCTATATCGTGTCACACTTGTAGTATCAACACTATCAACTGACTTGAAAACATTTCACACATGTCTGCTGAATTAATCAACATTAATCACTGGAAGTTATAAATGAAGTATATTTTCAATGATGCCACATATATAATCTTAACTAATCTACGTTTGTGAGGGAACCTTCTGCTTATACTTCCTTAATCAGAAAGGGTAAAATAAATTAAACACTTTTTGGAAGATTCGAAAAAATCATTGGAATGACTTCTAAGTTTCAACAGACATTAAAGTGAAACGTTTAAGAAAGCACTGAAATCGACAATTACAAAATTCGAGGGAAGGTCAAAAAAGTTTGGTGTACGATGGCCTCTAAAAATATGGAACAATTATAGGAGGCACGCTCATATCGCATGCATTTTTTAAACATCAAACTTTATAATTAGTGCGGTATCCGATGATTCTGCAAACATTTGAAATTTTTCTCCCTAATTAACTGGCAAGATTAGAAAAAGTGTGTAACTTAATTTGAAAAAAAATTTGAGAGTAAAATAATGTTTAACCTAATTCGTGTTGCAGTTATTTTAAACGTTACCCTGCAATTTCGAAGATCTTCCAGCCGCACTATACACGCAAAATTGAAATGATTTACCATTCAAATTAATACTCAATGAAAGCCATAGTTATAATGGACCTGCTAGAAAACATTGTTGATATCCGTCCGTCACATGGTATGACCGGATTTGTTTTTAAACAAATTCAAGTCCGCATGAATTAGTTTCGGATAATTTAAGTATATTCGAGTTTATTATGTGTAATTAACTGTGTATCAACATTGTATTTTTTATAAAAGCCGTGCGTGAAATAACAGTGTTTGAACTATTCGCGGCGGATAAGGGAATTTATACATTTTTTTACAAAATTTAATTATAAAGCACTTTACTGTTTCCGAATATTTCGCGAAAACAGCCTGCCATATTTGACAACCGGATTAATCTGATTTGCGACATTAAGGAATGTTAATCGTTACATAAAACTCACTGCAATTTTGTTGTTGAACACGTTTCACTACGAGAGCCTTGGTGTTAATGATAGCGGGAGAAGTGTAGATGATGGTGAATTACGGGATTTTCTTTTAATTTATCAATCGAATATTTCAGCCGGGAAAACTCGCTCGAGACGCATTTATTGGCTCGACTCACAGACCGCAATATCTTTTGTTAGACTGAGCATTCTCCCACCAAGACGTCGGCGTCGCGACGTTTAATCACGTAGAAGCGATGTCTACAGCTTGCGCGTTTTTTCAAATAGGTACTACAACTATTTTTAACAATGTCACATAAAATAACGACTTGCGCATTTTATATTATGTATATACATAATATGTATATTAAGAAAAATGTACAAAGAACAATATGATTAAAAATAATTCATTCGCTGTCTTCGTCCTCGTTCTCTCCAAATTTCCTGGTGATCAGATGGATCGTTTCTGGTTCCAGTGCGAGTTTCTTAATATTGGCCAGGCAGCCTGCAGCTGCCTCTTGAAGTTCTGCATCTTTCGAAGCCACAGCCCTTAAGAGGAATATAACCACTCCACTTTCGTGCATTGTAATGCAATTGGAAGGATCCTTCGACAAGTGGTATAGGGCTAAAGCAGTGGTTCTGTGGACATTCGTATGTTCGTCTGTTAGGTAGTGCACCAGAGGAGGGATGGCTCCCAATCTTCAAATAAAAAATATTACAAAATGTTATTGAATTTATAAGATTGTTATTTACCTCCCAAACATTTTGCAGTTTGATCCCCAAGCGCAACAAAATGCAATGGCTGAAGCCAAGTGTTCCCTCAAATTTCTGTTTTCGGTTTGTATTAGACGAACTAACATCGGAACAACGCCATGGTCGGTAATGATAGCCAAATTTTCGATATCTTTGGCTATTTCAGCTATCGCAGAACAAGTGCTGGCTAGTACTTGTACATGGGGCGACTACAAATCATCACATTAACTTATGGATCGATTCATACAAAGTTTACACTTACATTTAATAAACTAACTATTAGTTCTAATGCTCCAACAAAGCATCGTACCATTTCACCCGAGTCTGTGGCGAATCTAATGCAAGGCACCAAAGAATAGGCAGCATTTGCTTGCACCTAACTCAGTATAAACAGCATGACTTAACTGCGATATCAATTGTAACAAAAGGATTACCTGAGGAAACTCATTCTTTAGTAAAGACCATACCAGTCTGACTCCGTCCAATTCCTCGATTATTTTCATGGATTCTGGATCATAGGCACATTCTCTTAATAGCATAGGTACATTTTCCAGCAATGGAGGAAAAGTGTAATTCAGTAGGTTCACTAAACGAGGTACACCTTCAGCTCGCCTAAATATGTGCCTGTTGTTTTCAACTTTCATGCATTCACATAAAGCGCCAACTATGTTGCATAAGACTTCTTCGTCTTCATCTGGATCTTCCAACAGCTTCACTAAAATCTATCAAAGGATAAGTGAAATGGGAAATTAAGTAAAACACATAAAATAGTACCTCGACTGTTTTGAGTTGGTCATATCTATCGACGTTTTCAGGACTAATGGCGGTTTTCCAAATGGCACCGGTTACGGCAGCCAGCAGGGGCTTATTTTCCTGGGTCTGAGGATCCTTCGTCATATGAACCAGAGGATCCAGGCCTCCAGCTTTCCTCACTATATCTCTAGTTACAGCGTTTTCGCTACATTTGAAAATCGTCTCGGCGCAGTATCTTCTCAGTTCTGGATAACCCTAAGAAGTAAAAAATGATTAAGATTACGGAAGTAACGTGAAATTGAAAAGTTTTCTGATTAACATAGGCCCAAAAATATAAGATTTGCATACCTCTGTTGAGAGATGTCTAACGATGTCCTTGATGATTCCTTGGGTTTGAATGGCTAGTTGATAATTCTTGTCGCATGCACATTGAGATATTGTGCCAATTGTTGGTATGAGAACATCCATATGTATAGACCTGAAAACAAAACGTAATAAATATAAAACCATAATTCATTTGTCACTTGTTCTTTGGTAGCGGTGCAGTTTTGTACTTAGAGTTCCAAAAACTATGAGTAATTTTTACCTCATTAACTTTGCTAACAAAGGTACAGATCCGCTCTTCATCAAAATCGTTACGTTCTTCTTACTCTTCGATACGGACCAGAGAGCTTTGGCTGCGGCGCTAGCTCTGTTAACGTTTTTTATTTCTTCGCGGTGTAGATCCTTCTTTGGCGTCTTCAAGGAAGTCTCGCTAACATCGAGAAAATCCACCAGTCTCGCTATTCCATTACACTTTCTCACGTGAGCCCTGGCCTTCTTAATCTGAGCCACGTTATAAATAGTTTCGGCGACGAGGATCTGGAGATCTTTGGCTGGTTCAGTCAGGTTCTTGACTAGCAATGGTATTCCACCTAGATCCGCTATGGAGCGGCGAATCTCCTGGTTATCAGAGAGATCTTTCAGGACTCCTAGTGCGCCCAATTTACATTTCAAATCTTTAGTTTCCAATAAGTTAATGAGTATTTCCAGTCCTCCTATTTCCTTAAAGAAACGCGAGGAAGTTAACTAAAGGTTACCAGGTTTTATCAGGACTTACTTGAATGGCCAACTGGTTGCATTCTTGTTGAAGATCATGTTCTCTTAAGCAGCAGAGTGCCACCACAGTAGCTGTCTGATTTCCAGTTTTGATATATTTGACCAATTTCTGAATGTGCCAATATTCAGGGGGAAGGTCAAGTTTAGGCCTGTCGATTTTCCGCTCATCGTCATCAGATGTCCTAGAGATTACACGATTGAAACAATTTTTCACATTGTTGTTTAGAGTTATGAAGTGTTTACTTACTCTTCGCTGGAAGAAACTTCGCTGTCCGTATGTTCTTCGACTATTACTTCTCTTAATCCACACTTCTCTTCTGAATACACCATCTCTCCCTCTTTATGATTCATCTTATTACCGACTTGAAAACGGACAATACTTGTTAGTTACAATAAGATTAATAGCTAATTAATAAGATTATTATAATTCTATCGATAATACATTTAGTTTGAATATATTTTAAGTAATATAACTACGTTTGGGCATTCAGCAAAGGATACGTCACTTGCGAATGTTTTCACACAATATTGAATTATCAGATAAAACATTATTTCGTACCTGGTACGGCTGCCACCGTGGAGCTAAGGAAAATTCAATAATGTTACATATCTGCCATTATACTTATTTTTTTAAGTGAAACTTTAGTAAAAACAGGTCTGGACGAAAATAGCCAGTGACTAATTTAAACTTTTAAAACAGATATTTCTTGCTAACAGCAAGCAAATGAAATCCAGAAACACAGAGAGTTCGGAATGTGTTAAAAGAAGTAACATTTTTGTTTCAATAATTGTAGTGTTTACATTCTGTTCCAACTTTTTAAATTTGCAAAAAAAAATAAAATGTGAAGACTGAAAACGAATTTTATGAAACTAACCTCCGAAATGGGAAAAAGTGGGGATACCAATTTAAAAATAATGACAATTATTGAACGTTTAATACTCAGAACTGATACAATTTTTATATGCTTAGGCTATAGGCATATATATACAACTCGTTTATCCTACTTTAGCAACTTATTGTTACCAAAAATCGTTTCTATAAATGCTTTCGAAGATTAATTTTAAAGGTAATTAAAAAATAAACTACAAAAAACATAATTTTATTTCCAATAAAGGAACACACTCATTAAATTTACAGATAACATTTAACTACGTTTATTCTCAATGCCCTTTACTAATCCTACACCTAAGGTGAAGAAATCTTCGATCACAGCATCTACATTGAAATGCAGTTTTTCATTTTCCAATTTCATTCCATTTACTCTGGAGACTTTAAAGTCTACAGATTCGTGTGTTTGGGGATACCATAAAACTCCGATTAGATTTCCACCATAAGGATTATGAAAGAACAGTGCATATTTTCCGTAATTTTTCCTCAAACTCATTAAATATTTGTCTACTGGATTAAAATCTACTATGGGTATTTTGGTGCTTTTGTTGTCTTTGTATTCTTCAACAATAGTTCGACCTTCAACAGGGCCAAATAATACTTCTTCATGCCTTCTTGGATTTAAGCTTTGGTTAAGATAAATCAAAACATTGTAACCATCATAGTTTGGCGTAAATAAATTCTTAATAGTTATATGACTATCTTTAAGAAACATATTTTCTACAAATTTTAAACTCTCCTTTGCAAGATTTTTTATCCTAAACAGTATTTCTTTCGTAGGATATTTTCCAGTAAATATAGAAAAACCTTGATCGATAGTTGTGATAATGTACAAGAGAGGCCAAGCACTCCTATTTTTCTGTAATTTTGATTCTATCTCGCCCAGTTCACTTAGAGTGATGTCATTATTAAAGTCCACAACAACACACTGAGTATTCCAATCAAAGTGCGAAAAAAAGTTCAAAAAACGTAGGAATGAAGCCTGAGGTGTATTAACAGGAATGGAAACTTCATTAAGATACAAAGAGGCGTTAAGAAGATTGATGACAATGTCTGAAAAGAAGAAGTCATCGATCAGTTGTGCTCTGATCCATCGCTTGATTAGTGCAGTGCCTGGTCCAAAACTGGGATACAACGATTGGACGCCCTTTATCGCTCCCATCATCTTCGGTATTATATCAAGCGATTTCTCCATTTCAATGCTATGTTCAGATTCTGAAAAGCTGTATAACCCACTTGCATTCCTTGTCATTTTGATCAGTCCAACCTCTCTAGGTACATATAAATAGTATCTAAACATGAAACCTTTGTACATAACTTCGACATAGTCCATAGTGACACGTGACATTATGTTGTGTGAGGTACGCAAATTTTTCGATATCTCCAAATAAAACGCGGCCTTAACGTTACGTAGAGCTTGGAGATCGGTCGGCCACTTAGAACTGAGCTCCAGTTGGATCACACTAGTGATCGCTTGGACGTAACGAGGCATCGATCTAACCTGCTTGTCGAGGAATTGCAGACTATCTCCATTGGCAGTGGTAACGTTCTTCTCAGCCTGAAAATAAAATTAAAGAAACTACTAAAACGGAAAACAAGAATGTATAAGTAATGTTTATTTTGACTTCAATAAGACAATTATCAGGCGATTATCTCTGTTGGAATGAGAATTATTGTCTAAAACTATATTTGATAATGTAGAATTATTGCTTATTCTTAATTTATCTTTAACTCACACCCAAATTAATTCTCAAGAATTGGAAACAGTAGGAATGTGACCATAAAACAGAATGGAGAGTATTTATGGTTTCAGGTGAGTTCATCTATTGTAGTAAAATATACACTTACTTCATAGTTTGTAGGTATTTGTGGAAAAGCCATGCTGTAGCTAAACACATCGGATGTTCCCTGGATCCCAGTGACTTTCAAAGACATCTGCAAAGCCCTCATCTTCTTCCCCAACTCATCAGAAGCTCTGATCGCTTTCAAAGTAGTCTCTTCGTTCGTTCCAGATGGGTAAGTAGGAACTACCATTTTATTAACAATCACTTCTTCAAATTCATCGTAAAACATTTTGTACTGTAGATTTAATTTTTCGTTAAGAATGTATTCGAGGATCCTCTTGACTATCCTGCGTTTAGAACTGATAGTGTTTGTTTTAAAATACACGGCGACATTTGTTGAGCCATCGCGAAAACGCCTGTTGCTAGCAAGATGTCCCCAGAACTCTCTGAACTCTTGAGCTGCAGCATCATTTAGGGCAGGGCCGATTTCGAGCACACTGAATGCTTCATCGGGGTTGAGATTAATGCCGATGGTAATACCTTTTACATGGTTATGTTCTGTTTTTATTTTGGATGTTAAGTATAGGTATCTTTTCCTCAAACTCCTTTTAATGGGTTTTAAAATATTACCCAAATGAAGTAGGTGAGCGTAACCAAAGAAAGTTGGAATATCAGTTTCTGACAAGTTATCATACTCGTCCGATTTAAAAGGTTGTATTATATCTATCACAACATCATATTGTATGTGGAACGGATAACCAATGAAGAATATTTCATGGAAAGAATTGCTTTTACCATTATCTAGAAGTTTCAGAGCTAGGCCACTCTCATGTTGAAATTTCTTATATGTTTCTAGATCCATGAAACCGGTCAAATTGTGACAACCGGTTACATCTAAGAATATGACATTGAAATACTTTTTAAACTCCTCAAAAGCGTGCGTATCTCCCAAGCTGATTGGATTGTTTTTCAGATCAGAAGTTTTGATAAAGCTCCAGAAGTTTCTGATGACTTGATAAGAACTCATATATTTATTGATTTTCTTTTTCTCAAATAAGTAGACGACGAAATACATCACTAGAGTTTCTGTAAGACCACCTAGGATTACATTGAGTTCCCTTTGTTTTAACCAGATAGACAAAAGCTTGATGCCATCCTGTAGATTTTTTGAGTCCTTCAATATCTCAGATATGAAACAATTATTCTTTGAGAGAGTAATGTCAAAGGCTAATGTGTTGTTATATAAAACTGTTGGTGGATTTGTCTGGTCCTTTTGCCTTATTTTGTACAACTTGAAAGTATTTTGTTTGATGTTATTTTGGTGTGGAAGGAAACGAGAAGGTTTGAATGTATCGTCTTCGGGAGTGACGAAAATCATAATTAGGACTTTTGTCTCTGTTACAGGTTTCATAGGTTCGATTATTAAAACGGGCAACAAGAAATTTTGTTCAAAATATGTCATGCTAATATTTGAGATGAATTCAGTGTTCTGGAGAGATTTCATCAGAAACAGCAAGTAGTAGTATTTCTTTATCAAGTAACGATTATTCAAATAATCTTTTTGATGAAAACATGTTTTAGGCATGACAAGATTGATAGTTACGATTACTCTCGCGTCCAGTTGCGAGTTGTTCTTATACAAACCAAACTGTTCGATAGAAACTGGTTTAACGAACCTTAGGGCTACGTCTTGGTCGCATTTAAGTGGACAAACATGCTGTGATAATTCATTTATCAACTTTTCTACCTTACGCTTTGGATTTTTCACTTGCTTTATATCTGAAAGTTGGACCGTATATTCTGGAAGAGTACTTACAAACTGTTCAAAGCAATTCATCCATTTCTCTATTAATTTTGTTCGTTTCTTTTTAATACAAACTTTTGGCAGGATTTCTTCTATTTGCAATCTGAACAAATTGTTGTTGTAAAGCTGTTCTGTCTCCTTCAAACTGTTTAACTCTTCCACGGTGGGTGGCTTGTACAATTCACTCTTGGGCCTCTTAACTGAGGCAGAATTGTCCGGTATGTCTCCATAACCCCGTTTCTTGGACTTTGGCGTGTTGTCGCTGGGCTGTTCGTCGTCCGATGCGTCCTTGAAGGTATCGCTATCACTTTGGTACTTTAAAGTTTCAGCCATTTTCGGAATTTAGTTTGGCGGTTTTATATCAAAATAACACACTAACATGCCGATGAAGTGAAGAGTGAGGTTATGATACACATGCATGAGACAGACATGCGACGATGCGACAAGACGTCAACTCGAAAATAGCGACATCTCCTGGGGGATTCAACGGATATTATCTAGTGTATGACTGGTCACATAAGATGCGTATTTTGAAAATATTTTGGGATTTATTCTGGAATTTTCATATAAAATAAATTAATGGTGTAGAAGAGAAACGTTTCTCATTTAACATCTCTCCTTAGAGATGTAAAGAGCGGTATCTCTGTTCAATCAAACTGCGAGCTTTTTATTTTGGTGAATTCACATATTATATCTAGCTAATTCCAACTATATCTGTGGAAATTATGCTGAAGTTTTATATTTTCATTAATGAGTTAAGGGTCTTAGAATTATGTGAAAGAAAACCAGATTAATTTGTAATTTTCTATTAAAATAATACATTTCTTCATTGATAAAACAGGCGAGTATTAGTCAAATTTTTAATCTCGTTACTTTACAGGAATTATACTATTATTTAAAGCATATAAAATTTTTATTTATTACATATTGGGTGCATTTGTTTAATAAGAATAAAGAAGTTGAAACATAAGGTAATTAAACACTAACAAATTTATTTTTCGTGTGCTTCTTTACTGAATTAGTCCATATTTTAAGTTAATAAATAATCCAGCAAAATATATCATTTTGTAAAAAATCTATTAGTATTTTATGATAAGAAATGATATCTATTATGCAAAAAGTTAAACATGAGGTATTTATAAATACATACATACACAGGGACAATAAAAAAGTACGGCACTTGAGAATTCTTAATTGTTTTAAATTTGAAAATAAACAAAATCTACAAAAGGGTACAAGGAAGGCCACAACACAAAGGTAAGCAAATAGGGACGACGGCTGCACCTCCGCTACTTTTCGACTTGCTCTTGCTTTCCGCTTCATACTGGTATTTACCCGAAGCTTTTGCGTATCCTCCCTGGAAACAACAATGATGTAAATATTATTTATCATTTTTTAATAAATCAACAGAAACAACTAGTACTCCTGCTCGTACTGAAACTGTTTCCAATCTTTCTTTAGATGGGCCTGTAAAGTTCACATTGGCCACTTAGTCGAAATACAGAAAACTAGTCTCCTAACTTTACTAACTTACATCAAACTGATTCACCAATTTAGTGGGTGTAGGTTTCACAAACAGATATGATTTATACTCCTGAATCCTGTTGATGAGAGTAAAAATATGATTTCTTGAAACTTTTAATGCGACATATTCTGCATTTCAACTTGGAATCGTCAGCTCTATCTTATTTATTAGAGGTTTATGAAATTCGAATCCTAACCTGAGCCCTCCAAGCAGCTTCGCTCTCCTCCTTCTTAGCAAACATCTCGTGTCCAGGAGGATAGTACACTGGAGGACCAGCTACGTTCTTTGTTTTCGCCACGGGCTCCTTCTTCTGCATATCATCAGCTTCTTCAGCTTGCCGTTTCAGGGTGTCGACTTTCTTCTGATGTGCTAATTCCTGTTCGTGAGCAGTAAAGCCGGCGTTCAAAGCACTATTGGGGGGCTGTAGGAAAAGTAGTGGAATAAATGTACAAAAGTATGCGAGAGAGCATAAATCAGTTATTTAATATTTTCTCCTTACCTCATGCCCGATATTCGCCATTAGTTCGTCCAGTTTCTTGGGAGGCCCGTCGACTCCTTCATTCACTGGAAACTTGTGTGGCAGTAACGTTTCAGTTTCGCTGTTGGGCGGATAACCGCCCTTGTACGAGTTCTGTGTCGTATTGGTCGATTTGTAAGTATACCTAATGTTTATCGGCTCCTTCGGTTTCGACAGTGGCTCTCCATCTGGTCCGTAGGCATTATTGTGAGTGTGAGTCTCGTGTTTGTATATTATGGTCTTGCCTGGTGGTTCATTCGGCGGGTAACCATTCTGGAAGGTTCTATTGTGGGTCTCCTTGGAGACGTAAGTAGTGTTTCTGGCCTCCGGTGGGTTGTAGACGGGGTATCCTCTCTCGGAGAAAGGAGTTGTGTTGGTTTTGTCCACGGTTTTCGTCTCGTTTATTATGTAGGTCGTCTTGCCTGGGGGTAAGTAGGAGTCTTGCGGCTCAGGAGGGTATCCATTCTGGTTGACGTTCTTAGTCGAAGTCGTTTCATTGTATACGTAAGTCTGTTGTTGGTTGGGCGGATTCAGTTCTGGGCTGTACCCCGGCTGGTAATTTCTGGTTGTGATCGTTTCCTTCACCAACACCCCGCCTGGGGGCGTAGGCTTTTTATATAGTGGGTAGGAAGTGTTCTCTTCGTATGTGTTCTCCTTGTTTTCGATTTTGTTGTACACGAAGCTCTTGCTCGGGGTCGTGATGGACTGATCGGTCTGATTCGGGGAGTAGACATACTTCTCGCTATCCACCGTCTTGCTGGTGGATAGGTTGGTCGGAAAGTCTCCGGATCCGGGGATCTCGTACGTGTAAGTTTTGATGGTCGTGGTGACTTTGGTGTTGCCCGGCGGACGGAGGTTCGGGTCCAAGTGGGCCAACACCTCGGGATCGATATCAGGGACGACCGTCTCTCTGACCTCGACGGGGTACTCGTGGATGTTGGTCACTTTGGCTTGTTTCGAGAGGGTCGAGGTCCTCGATGAGGGGGAGGGCGAGACGGGGCGTAGGGAACGTAGGTCGCCGTAAGTGCCCTCGCTGCTGTACTCCCGCCTGGAGAGGGACCCCTCGGTCCTCTCTAGGGTTCTGCTGCGGGAAGTGGCTCTTGGGGTGTCGCCGTAGTGGAGCTCCCTGTTTACCGTCTTTGTCGTAGAAGGTCCGCTAATAATCAAAACAACTAGGTTTCAGAAATCTTTGAAAAGTATCGATGCAATATTAAAATTCATGAACTCACTTAATTTTGGTAAATTTTTGGAAGCATAGCTTTCTAATCTGCTCTATTTTTATCAATATAACACAACACACTTCAATTACCAATTTTCTTTTTCATTTATATTATTCCCTAATATCAATAAATTTACATTGTGCTTTAAGAAAGCTATGCTTCCCCTCCCGGTCATTCCCGGAGTGCCTCATTTTAGTTTAATAATTATTCATTCATAAATGATAAATGTAATAATAATGAGAGGTAGCTGTGTTGTACATAACTAATACATAATACAATAGCAAATAATCGATTATTCTTTTATATTCGACAGAACAAGTTGAAATGGGGACATAATGTGCCATATGTGAGGCACTTGGGTGGGAGGTAGGAAAAGATGACAACCTCACCTATGAAGAGCGATAGCTCAATAACTACACTTCTTGAGAGAAGAGTTGTCCTTTTCTACCTTCCACTTCAGTAAGTTGATATGGTATAAGTGTCACTAAAATGCTGGACATCCTGTATACAGCCGACTTTCGTGTCCATAAATCACAAAAAATAGCTATAAACACCTGTCCGAAAACGAAGGTGTTGAAAATTAAAACAACGCAAAAGTTTCTCTTGACGTCCCAGACACGTTTTACCTAAATCATTTGAAATTTGGCATATTACTTGTGCTCTACATGTGTAATACGCTGACAATAGCAATGAAAAATAATTTCGTTCTGCGGAACATTATTATTCAAGTAAAACTTCTAGTTCACTGCGTTTATTGCGAAGTTGGCATCGTTTTTCGCTTCCTTATTGTATTTGCTCGAATAATATCTTTCTACTTTGTCATATATGCGGTACTCATATATGAGAAGTAGTATTGTAATTGTTAATCCATTTTTAGAAATTGAGTTTAAAATTTTCATTAAGGGCCCCTAAGTACAAAAAATATGTTTTTGAAAAAATGTTCGGTTCAAACTTTGTATTTAGACTTTGCACTATACCAGGACCTCTCAATAGGCTTTTTATTAACATTGGGCAGGATAAAGTGCTAGTTTACTCTTGCAATTTTTTTGTTTTTGGAAATTTTCTCCAAGATTTGTCTTTAATTTTCAAAATTTATTCCACTATCGCATGTATATAATAAAGTTTAATAACACAACATTTTTGGCTGAATCGTCTCTAAACAGCACTTTACTTTTGTCGTTTTCCGTTTTTTTGAAACTTTGAAAAATTATTCTATCAAATATTTATAATAAAATATGAGAAGGTAGTCCGATGAACACATCGCCATTTTTAACACTTTTACCATATGACGAATTTAGTCGTGAGTTAATTAAGAATTAATTGAGAAGAAGTAGGCATAATCTCGGAAAGTACACTTGTTTATAGGAACTGTTTTCTTAGTTATGGAGATGAAGTCTGCAAATTATATTACATTTTGTATGGGTGCAGTAAATTGGAGCTATGCCGCAACATTAACTTCTTTGACTATTGATACGATAAAAATACATTGTTAAAATGTATCTTTTTTGAATCGTTTATTTCTATGAGCTTTTGTTCATCAATAATGTATTAGATAAAAATAGAGTGATAGAAATAGACGTGAAATTTTGTAATACTACAATTAAATATTAATTATAGTTGAGTTGAAAACTACGATTTAGAACCAAAACAATGTATTCATTTTATATCAGCGAATAAGATGCACTGTAGCACCTGGCCATAAAATAATTATTGCACTGCAATGCTATTTTTATCGAGCAGTAGTTGTATTACTTTATCTTACATTTTTACGTCTAATTATCATTACCAGGTAATTTACTAAATTTCTCCGACAGACTCGTTAAAAGTATAAAAATTATTTGTGACTTGATACTTACTGGAAACCTGGATCCAAGCCAGATACATTATAAGATTCTGCAAAACAAATGAATTATTTTTAGAATGTGAATCATTCAGCTGGCAAAACGGTGGCAATCGTTTTTATTTAAAGTGACAAATTATAGATGTGGGGTTAATTTATCTAGCGATTTGTGACTTTTTAATCTCACCTCTATCGGAATAAGAAGATTTTTTGACTTGCTGCAAGTCGTCGAGAAGCGTGTCGAGTTGATTGATACTGCTTTGCATTCGAGACTTTTCAGGAAAGACGTCGCCGCTACTCGACGTCTTGTACATGAACTTTTCTTTTTTGTAGCCGGTGACGTGTTGCCTGCCATCCGGAGACTGGAAAACATTGCATTTTCTCTAAACCGATCGAATTCAAATTTAAAACTAGACGAGAAAATTAATTTCTCAATTGTTTGCAAAAATCTTATCTGCAATAAAAATCCAAGGTCTCAAATTGCAAACTCGCTAATGAGGTAATAGACAGTTGACGAAAGCGAAGAACTGTCGATGGATCAACACTTACGGTGTAATTGTAGGCATCGTCAGAAGAGTATTCCGTCACTGGAGCCTTGGAACCAGTTATCCTGTTTAGCGAGTTGCTTCTGGTAGAGTCCAAAGTATTCACATTTCTCGATGTTTCCCTGTAGGTGTTCGTCGAACTTTGGCCGAGGGAACTCCCGGGTCGTGAAACTGAGTTTTGAAGATCTTCTAATAGGTAATCTGTAAGGATCGATTGTGGTAATCGAAGATGACGGGGCGGTAGGCGCGAATTTTACCTAAATTACTGTCGAACTCGGTTAGGTTCTGATTGGACCCGTGCGCGTTGCGTACGGGAGACAGCGTCCTCAGAACTTTCGTTTCCTTGTATTCTTTCCTTTCGACCGTTGACATCTTGCACCTAGAAAAAAATAAAGGGAAACACATATGAGCTGGTCCATTTTTTTCGGTTATGTCATCAGCAGCACATCACATAATCGTTCGGATTAAGCGCCAGCCTTGTAAAAACAAACGACGTTCTATTTTTGTCGCTTCCGAAAACAAAAAGTTATAGAGCGTCAGGCGAGTAAATAGGTAATTGACAGAGAGAGGATCTTAACGAGAAAAACGGTCGTTATTCTTCTGGTTTTAATGAGCTAAAGGTCGCGACTGGCTCGGTTCAAAAGGAAAAATCGCCACTCGGACAAGGTGACTCGAAGCCTCTGACCGACCTTCTGTAGTACGGACCTTGACCGCCTTTGTTGGACACAATACGACAATCGCCAAGAAATGTTCTTCGGATCTTATGGTTATTTTTGTGGTTAAGATCAACAGGAAAACGTATAGGTACTTCGTTTTTAGCGAGGAAAAGGGTATTAGGATTATGAACGTACAACAGTAGTGGTAGACTCAAGACGAGACGAGACGAGAAATAACATGATCTCGTCTCGATATCGAAAAATCTCAAAGTTATGTCGCGTCTCGGTATCGAAAAATCTTTAGAAGTTATAGGCCAACTAGGTACTAGAGATTTTTTGGTGCAATAAAAAAATAGGTTGCAAAGTATGCAGGGTGTTAAAGTATGATTCGTAGATGAAAAGGGATAAAATCATAACCACGAATTATTGTTTATAACAAAATGGCAGCCAAAAAACCGTAAAATATTGCAAGAAAACATGGTTTTCTTGCAATATGCAGAAACTATAGGAAATATCGTTTTGACTACAATGCAAAAGTTGTAGAGAATTTAAAAACCTTTGAAATGAGTCCTACCGCAACTCTGTAATTGCGTTTTTCGCCGAGAAAACTCGAAAAAACTAAAAAAATACGCATTTTTTGAAAATTCGTAGCTCGTACAAATATGAACCTACAGCACGCGCTCTTTGTGAAATAGTAGCTGTTGATATGCTTATTAAACAGGTAAAAATCTGGACCATATCGGATGTATCGTTTGGCAAATATACCCAATTCATTTTTTCACCGATTTCAATACCGATTTTTCACTTGCTCATTCTTGCTCGTACGGAGGTCCGATCGCAATTTTGAAAACTGTTTTAGAAACTTCAGAATCTTAGCTAAAAATCGTATATTCTAACTATTTGTTACAAAACCGTTAAAATGGTCTAAACCGCATTCGAAAATTGAGTAAAACGGAAGAATTCGCGCTAGTGCCGAAGATTGCTCCTCAGATTCCTCCTCAGATTCCACGCGGAATGCACCCTCCACTACCCCCGCGCTTCGACACAGCACGAATTCTTCCGTTTTACTCAATTTTCGAATGCGGTTTAGACCATTTTAACGGCTTTGTAACAAATAGCTAGAATATACGATTTTTAGCTAATGTTCTGACGATTCTAAAACAGTTTTCAAAATTGCAATCGGATCTCCGTACGAGCAAGAATGAGCAAGTGAAAAATCGGTCCAAAAAAATGAATTGGGTATAGTTGCCAAACGATACATCCGATATGGTTCAGATTTTTACCTGTTTAATAAGCATGTCAACGGGTACTATTTCCCAAAGAGCGCGTGCTGTAGGTTCATATTTGTAGGAGCTACGAATTTTCAAAAAACGCGTATTTTTTAGTTTTTTCAAGTTTTCTCGGCGAAAAACGTAATTACAGAGTTGCGGTAGGGCTCATTTCAAAGGTTTTTAAATTCTCTACAACTTTTGCATTGTAGTCAAAACGATATCTTCTATAGTTTCTGATAGAAACAGAAAAAAACATATTTTCTTGCAATATTTTACGGTTTTTTGGCTGCCATTTTGTTATAAACAATAATTCATGGTTATGATTTTATCCCTTTTCATCTACGAATCATACTTTAACACCCTGCATACTTTGCAACCTATTTTTTTTAATGCAAAAATGACCACTTTTAGAGCTCTGCTGGTTGGTCTATTACAGCTTATTAGTATACAGCACATGGCATTTATTGGAACTTTTGACATTAAGCTGAGCTCATTGTATCAGGATGCTTGCTTAGGTACTAAAATGTCGAATTGTGACAGAAGTACCGTACAATCAAGTTTACCATTTAATAGTTTGTATAAGAAAAGAAAATGGTAAGTACGGTATGGTCAGTAAAGTGAGCGTTAGAACTTAAATCGTCATTAAGAAGATAAATGCCGTAGAAACAATTTTTGGAAACATAAACGTTTCTGGAGATCAGGAACTCCGTCCTGATCGAGAACGAGAGAAGAACGAGCTATGAGTGTTGATAAACAATTAGGAACGTACGAAAATTACAAATAAATTACAAAGATACAAGTAATCACTTGTGCACCTGTTGTTAGAATGACCCGTTATGAACAAACAGGCGAAAGCTTCTTTAATACTTTTTGAAATTGCAGAGTAAGTGAGCAACAGAAAATGACATAAAAATCAGCTAATGCAATGTTCAATGTTTGTTGCTGAATTCATAAATAATGTGCAAGGCTAATATTTGTTAGTTAAACATCGTGTACTTTCTCTTACAATGCAGACGTTAAGATTTTTTTGGTTGGGGATAATTTCTAATGCTTTTAAGAAACTTGCTATACGCGAAGACAGTAAAATGTGAAAGGTTTAACCAACAGTTGCGTTCCAAGTTTGCTTATGGTCATAAACGTATTAGGTATATTTAGATGTTTAGAAGTGACATTTGGGCATATATGAGTTCTGCCACGAAAGTTAAAAAACCAAAAGAAAATACCAGGTCTTCACCACCAATTTATTTCAAATGAGCGACCGGTTTCGACTGTCTAGCAGTCATCATCAGGCTCGTACTAAAGGCTTTTGTCTTGGTGAAGACTTGGTGTTTTCTTTTGGTTTAACTACCATGGCCACCTTCGAAACACTGGACAACCTTCGGTCTACGAAAGTTAATGTTTATGAGTTCAGTTAGATTGTTTTTTTGACATGAAAGAAGCTTCTGTTTTTCTCGGTCGGTTGAGCTTTTCAACTGAATCTATGGCCTCGTACGTGGCAGAACTCTTCTACCTACTCATATATCTACTGGATATATATATATATATATATATATATATATATATATTAAAATCCTCTGTATGGTAATAATAAGTAACTCTTTCATTGAAGACCGCCATAGCAATAAGATCCGATGTAGTGGTAACAAGTGAACAATCATGGAGGTCATCCAAATCATAGCAGTCATGGGATTATGTATAAACTTGTTTCAATTGGAGGATCAAGATTTCCGCCTGATGCCTCTGATTTGTGATTGAACTTGGTCAGTTCTTTCGAATGGACAGTGTGACAGGCGGTGCATTAGGAGTAAACCCCGAATTGACAACCGTGCCCAGTTTTAGTTACTGTTGTCTCATCGCGAGCGTCCTGCCAAGTTTTTTATTTTCGTAAAATGACCCAGATCTCCTGTGGTCAACTTGTGGCCGCCTCCAATTCAAATCCGCCACGCCGCCTACGACGACGGTACAGGTGATTCGATTGGGACAACCTTCGATGACGTCCGTCCGTCTCGAAACGTCGTCAAAGACGAAAAAATATATATAGTCACACTCGCCTTTCGAGCTCGATTTTCCCTAAGACACGTCACAAATGTAGGAAATTCTATTTCTAGACAATCATAAAAGTATAGATAGAAGCGAGGAAAACAAATGGTAGCAAATTTGTCAACAAATTGTGTCTATACGTGTGTGTCTGTGTGTGGGTATAGTAACACACATATGAGAGTGTGTGAAAGCGTTGGCGTGTTGATTTTTATTGAATCGACAAAAACAAATACGTAAGGTGACAACAATATCGAATTTGGTCGGTGCCCTGTGGGTAGAGCCATTCGCCATGGTTTCGTTTCTAGTATTATTTTTAGGTGATGTATAATGACGACAGTTGAAAAATATAAGCTCCTCGGTACAAAAAAATACAAACCGAATGTTACGTTTGAAGGCACGAAACGTATTCTTTTTACTTTGGTAACTTTTATTTTTACAAAACGTCCCAGTAGCGAAGCCGATTAATCGACTAAGCAGTGTCATATTTAGCCTCGCCATGGCGATTTTTGTCGCACAGGTTCGGTTTTGACTTTGACTTTTAACGTGAAAGTTAAGTTAAATGAAGTCGCAACTCTGTAAAATAGGCTCCACTCCAAAACTGCAAGAAATTTTTAGTAAAATTCTATGACTCAAACAAGGATGGGGGCCATTGATCGCTGGCCTAATTCTGAGGGAGAGTTCAAAGTTTGACGCACTTGAAAATATTTCTCTCCCAAGATTTGAGAAACTTATAATACCAGAAATTACGACTGTGCGCCCAAAACGTTCATAAACGTCTTTAGCTTACTCTGCTGTAAAAGACACGCAGAAGGTTTTAGGCCATTATATCTATTTGTGATGTACTTTCTGTTATTTGCTGTCTGAATTTACCTTTGAATTTCCTCTTTGTTGGCAAATCTAAACAAAAAAACTGCTGTAAACTTTTAGCAATAGACGTCCTCAATTCACCATCCTCAAATCACCCAAATCACTATTCAGAATCCTCTAAATTCCCTTTGCGTAAAGTTTAAAAATCTGTAAGGATTATCTCCATTATATCCATATCTCCAGTAAGCCGCTAGGAGTTCATGCAATTTGTTTCAAGTTTATCGCTACTATTATGGTTAACAATACCAATTAAATTATACAACAAACATTATAATTAGAATTTTTGTTTAATGTATCTTGTTAGCCGATAAATGATGCATGCAATTCTGCGTAAACGATATTTAATTGAGTTAAAAATTTGTTTCATTTTTAAAGATAACATTGAAACGGTCACGACATACCTACTTTATTAAATGCAGAGGTCACAGAATTTTTATTCGAATTTCGATAGGTAACAAACAGATTAAAAGTGTATGTTGTCTCACTTGAGGCACCTTAAAAGGACACATCAATAGTATTTACGGGTATATGTATGTGTATATATATATGTAGGAATAAATAGATACTTTGACGTTTAGTAATTCTTACGACACCACTAGAATATAAATCGTTCAACGGGACAGACGTTTTACGACACCATATTTGTTTTTTGACTCTCACAGGCCCAATTCTAATTCGATTGGTATGAAAACAAGAAAAATCATTGTAATCCGTGAAAACAAAACAGCTTTTCGTTTACTTATTTCGAAAGTGACAATGAGAATGGTTCCAAATCCAATGAATTTATGTATAAATGCTTTTGGCATCAATAAAATCAGTGGCGTATCTAGCAGTGTTCCGTGTGTTCCGGGAACACGGGCCCGAGCCCCTTAGGGGCCCGTTCGTCGGGGGGAGAATTAAAAAAAAATATTATTTTGTGCGGCGGAAAATTTTGGAACACAGGCCCGGAGCTGGGTTAATACGCCACTGAATAAAATGGTTAATCTTTTGACACTTTTAATTTATTGGTAAGAATGTAAAAATAACCGTGATATAGCAATAAACGTTGAACATATGGTTTACAAGTTTAAATGCAGCAAAAAGAAGTGGCTTCGAAAAGAAAGCACATACATTCACATATGCACGAATCGGGTGGACATTTCAGAAATTAAATATAACTGAAGAGAATTCGTTTCTATTAATATCTCCGATCGTTCTAGATTCTATTCTTGTGGATTCAATCAAAGCAATCGCGAAAAACTCACCAAATATAAATGGCAATCTCTTCCCTGGCATTACGTCTACCAAAGCAACAAAAATCGCACTGATATTAATTGTAATAAAGGTAAGCGAAAAAATCTCATCTGATCTGATCTAATCTAATCTAATCTATGTTTGATACGGGAAACATAAACATATTACATAAATCATAACGTACAGATTTATTTACAATTTCAGCATTTCGCGAACTTGATGACTTAGGATTGATTACATATTACATCCTGTATAGTTTGTAAACCTCGGTTCACGCTTAATAAAACAAAAGGCGTCTCCGCTTCTGAATATTTTAAAACATGTTGGCTGTGGTGTTAATGCTTCTTCGAAAAAGTCTCGTCACCATTGTCTTTTCGTCTGGGTTTTTAAGTGTTTTACGGGGAAGAGTCAATAAGTTCATTGTCTACATCCTGAAGGTTAATTACGAACCGCGCCGCGAAATGAAAATTCAACCAATAAACTTATCGGGAAATATTAAAGTCAAATTTGATTGCACCTAACTAGTTTTAAAAGCAGTAACGTACGCTTATCTAAAATTGGAAGCCATACGTGAAAGTGCAAAGTTTATGGCCCAATACGAAGTCAATTTCGTTTTGCAATTAACATGGCACTAGTTAACAAAGAAACGTTATTTTTGGATTTCCTAGAGTAGAACAGAAACACATAAACATGCTCACATAAAAAAGTAATTATTGTTGGACGGTAATAAACCTCGTCACGTTGCGTTAATAAGATGAAAATACTTAACAAAGCACTCTAACGATATCGTTGCAAAATATTAATTCTAAAAATAGAAATGCATTTATGGCCTGCACCAATCAATTCTTAAACCATCGATGTAAGGTTCTTCTCTGTTGGGTAACATTGGTAAGCCATTTTTAAAAATTCGAGAAAATAAGAAAGTTCAAACAAAAATCATGGGAAGGTTAAAATACTACATAACATTTTAAGTCAAAATTGTTGTCAAAACTTGGGAAAAATTTCATTTTCTAAATTATCGATAGAAGTATACAGGGTGTTAGGGGTTTGACTGCCTTTTTTTTAATAGGTGATAGTATTCATCAAAACAAACAAAAATACCTTATATAACGGGGGTCCTAACACCAACCGTTTTCGAGAAAAGTCGAGTTATTTTGTCAAGGTATTTCAGCACAACTTGGCAACACCGACAAGAAAGGAAAAGTAAACTTGACGTTTTTGGTGTTGGCTCTCGGTAAACATGACACATGACGTGTGCACAGTTATTGATATGTTGTAATTTTCAATATTTACCTGGTTATTACAGCATGTGTTCAAAATGTCCACCGTTGTCCTCTCACTTCAACAAATGTTCTACGGTTAGGCAATCGCAGTTGAGGAAATCGTTCGTGATAGATACGACGTGCATTTGTAGAACTACAACGTGCCTCCCCGTAAATTAATAGCATATCGTGATATTCACGTATACTGAACATTTTAACAACCGAAAAATTTACACGCACCGAAAAGAAACCGTAACGATCACACTTATCTTTCGAATTCAAAAATGCACACTGTCACTGTCACTAGTGTCACTGTCTGGCTCTCATGTCACGACGCGAACGATAACTTCGCGGTGTTGCCACACCACATCGTAGCCATTTTATCGAGATCTACTGATAGGGGAAAAAATGTATTCTTTAAAGAAAAGATTGTTTTGTTACAAATTAAACATAAACACATTAAAAGAATACACCTTATAGTCATTTCATGTAGAAAATTATGTGACATTCTTTAATAAAACTGAATTTTCACACCTTAATATTAGAAGTTTGCTAATTTTTTTCTCGAAAACGGTTGGTTTTAGGACACCTGTTATATAAGGTTTTTTTGTTTGTTTTGATGAATACTATCACCTATTAAAAAAAAGGCAGTCAAACCCCTGACACCCTGTATAATGTTTTCACTAAAGTAGAAAAATGAATCCTTCACTACTTCAGTGAACAACTTTATTGTACAACTTCAAATTGAAACAACCAAGTAATCAACTAAAACTAAGAAAGCTTGTTGATTACCTTTTGTACTCGTTACATTCTAGAGCGGAATTACAAATGTTTACCATTAAGGGTCTATTAGTTATGGCACTTTACTCCTGAACATTTTCAATTTTTCAAAAAAAAAAGTTTAAAAAAAGTCATTGAGTGTTTTCACTAAAAATTAACATATCAAATGTCTACAATTTTTATTCCAAATATTTTTTCCTAAAACTGTCCTAAGGACAATTTACTTTTAAGGAGTTTTATTTCATTGTACAATGTTCTTTAAAAGGTGATTTATACCAAATCTCATAACTTAAGTTAGCTGTGTAATGCCTATACCATTCATTTGAAACATTTCTAGCTGAAATTGCCCTAAAGGGCACTTCCTTAAGTGCATCGGTTTGTAGAGTAGTTGTTCAGTCTAACTGATACATTTCCATCAAGTAAAGTTGTTTTTATTTATTCCAGGTGGATGATTGGATTCTTATTTTGAAGTATGAACATTAAAATTTGTAATTATTATATTACATAAGTAAATTTAGTTATCGTTTCGATAAAGTTAGTTGTATTCAAAAACATTTTTCAGAAACCTTTGTCATCTAACAATCAACCAAATGAAATATTTACTAATAAGAGAAAATGTTAATATTCCATACTAAAGTTATTCTATAAAATGGTGATAACGGCGGGCGAACTTTCAACAGCAAATATTGAGGCAACCTGTTTTAATCGAAGGGTCAAATATCTTACAAGAAATTTCGACGGTCGGCTTAAGACAGGTAGGTAGGAAGTGTATCGGTAGGAACGGTTCAAGTTCAAGCCCTTTTAATATTTTCGTGATAAAGATGAGATTTCTCGTAGATTTTCCTTGCCCTCTTGTCCTGTAGTAACAAATAACTTGTTTTGACGTATATATCCCCTTATTTTCATTCCTAATTCAACCATCAATACGCGGGCTTGTTAAATTTCTTTACCGTCGAAAATACCTGCCCAAAAAAAAACACCTTTTCTGTCATGCCGTCGAAAATTCGCATCAACCCATCGTAAAACACCGGGTCCCGTCGAAAATTCTTCCGCCCGGTGATAATATTTTGTCCGGCCATATGAGAAAGTCTTACGTTACAAATCGCCATTTTTCGTTGATAAGGAAAACGCGTTTTCCACGCAATTTTCCAGCTCTACGTAAAGACCGAACTTTTCGAAATAGCTTATTATGTTAAATCTCATGGGGAACAGGAAATTAAAAGAAAATTCTTTGATCCGACGCTTTTTTTGTAAATTTTTTAAAATATCACGATTTCGTCACATTAATTGATTAAAACCTTTGTATACAACTTAAAGAAATATCTACTAATAAGAGAAAATGTTAATATTCAATACATAATTTATTTTATAAAACGGTGATAATGTTGTCCTCAATATTTTGTCCGGCCATATGAGAAAGTCTTACGATGTTACAAATCGCCATTTTTCGTTGATAAGGAAAACGCGTTTTCCACGCAATTTTCCAGCTCTATGTAAAGACCGAACTTTTCGAAATAGTTTATTATGTAAAATCGCATATGGGGAACGAGAAATTAAAAGAAAATTCTTTGATCCGACGCTTTTTTTGTAAATTTTTTAAAATATCACGATTTCGTCACATTAATTGATTAAAACCTTTGTATACAACTTAAAGAAATATCTACTAATAAGAGAAAATGTTAATATTCAATACATAATTTATTTTATAAAACGGTGATAATGTTGTCCTCAATATTTTGTCCGGCCATATGAGAAAGTCTTACGATGTTACAAATAGCCATTTTTCGTTGATAAGGAAAACGCGTTTTCCACGCAATTTTCCAGCTCTACGGAAAGACCTAACTTTTCGAAATAGCTTATTATGTAAAATCGCATGGAGAACAAAAAATTAACAGAAAATTCTTTAATCCGACGCTTAAATTGCCAAGCTATTGCTAATTTTTGTAAAATATCACGATTTCGTCACACTAATTGATTATTAAAATGTTTAGGACAGATTTTATGTCGAGAAGAAAAAGATATTCTGTGACATGAAAAGACAAATAAAACAGCTTCCTATACTCAATGTCGTAAGAATATCTCATATGGAGTAGATACCTATGTTGGTTCTAAGGTTTGAAACTTTTTAAAAAAGTTCGTGTGATCAAGGAATTTATCAGTTGACTGTTTGTTACTTTTTGTACCGTTGTGCAGACAGTGGGTTATGAAGATGTTTACCTTTTGATTACCCACAAGATAAATAACAGCAGAGTTTCTAACTGTATAAGTTTGTTTTAGGAAACCAGTTTACCAATAATTGTGAGACTAAATTATCACCTTTGCGGTATTTTTCCCAAAAAATGTATGTTACTAAATAATAAAGCAATACATGTAATATGTACGAGCAGACACAGGTGCTCGTACTCGTACACCACATTTGCATTTCCGCTAGTGATCTCGTTCTCCTTGTGCGATGAATGTCTATTTCGATCTTCGGGCAGATTTTATTTCTCGATAAATCCTATTTTATCGATAAATCTCGAAATATTTTTTATCGAATGTTCCTAAAGTAATCGACCTTGCATTAAGTGACGTGTATACAAACAAAAAATTTATTAAGGTGAATTAGGTTTCCAAAAATCGATAATAACGTTATAAATTCATAGGATGATGCGCTTTTAGTTCGTATCAGTACATAAAGCCTGAAATGTTCTTTGGGACATTTCAAGATTTTAGTGGGAGGTTACAGGCGTTTTAACGTTCTTGATTCGACAAAAGTTACGACATAGCTAATATAATTTTTAAGTGGGATATAAAATATTTCATAGGAATACCCAATAAAAGTGTCATAATTGTTTCAATAAATTTTGACGTTGTCGTAGTATCTAAAAGAGGTTTAAAAAGAAGGTATCTCGTGCTGCTTTGCTGAACATTCCAAGCGATTTAAATCGGAATTTCATTAAATGAAATCGAACCTTGTCATAGTCAGAAGGCGAGAAAACAAAAATAGCCCGCTGGTAATGGATCGAAATTAACCTTGTAGTTTTGTATAAACATCGAACTTATTTCGGAAAATTGTTTACTTTATTTTCCGGCAGAAAAGTCGAAAAGTATTGGATAGGCACAGGATGGTTTATATTTCGATTTTAAAAACGATTTACGAGTTTATTTTCACAATGTTGAGCTCTTAGAAATGTTTCCAACATTTATGCTACGAATAAACTCGAAAAGTAAAATTTTTGATACTCCGGGGCGTTAGTCCGCGCCGCAAGCCAATTTACCGTAAATCCATGCGTAGGTATGGAGACTGTCATTTTTCAAGTCGTCAGTACAAAAAAACTGTACTGTTATTAACAAAAGCGTATAAAATATGGAACATATGGTCAGAATGCTGTTCATTGCAAAATATGCATCTTGCTTGACCAAATATAGATAGACCGGGTGTTTGGCTTCCAGGGTCGTTACCGTAGGAGGGCAATCGGTCGTATGCCTTCGTTAAAAACATTTCAGATGGAATTAATCAAATATATTCCATTTGTCACAAGAGAGTTTCGCTTTTGTTCGTTTCTTCTGACCTGTAACATATCTAATAAATTACGTTTGAGAGAAAACATTTCTACTGGGAAAGTAGCGAGCAGTCACTGCAATCGCCACGTAGGTATATAAAAATAAACTGAGATTTATGACCGTTACACGAGAGTGATAGGGGTTTGTCTTTGTTAATTTAATCAATTTTAACCGGATGTTGCGAGACTGAATAACGATGACGTTCTTAAAAGTAGGTACTATTAATTCTCGCTAAATGACTTTCAAAAGCAATTAGCGTAAAGAAATAATTCAATAAATATTTCTTTTTTTTTAAATGAAAAAAAAATTCAATACAAACTACAGTGATTAAAGAAAGGTATTGGAACAAAAATCAAAAAATGCGCCTGTGAACTTTCCATTCGGCTATAAAAAATGACAATGTTTAGATTCGACAGGAACAAATGAGATTAACCACGAGTTAAGGATTAATTTCAATAGAGGAATGTTGTAAACTAGATAACCCGTAAATATTGTTTAACGTTCTGACTCATGCTTCGATTGGACCAAGACGAAAATCTCCAAAAATTGCCAGCATTCAATTGTTAATGTGAATGAAATTTATTAAAGGTTAGTTGAGATGAATTTTAGTAGTATGTACTGTGAAACAATTGACATAATCGAATGTTTACCGCTCTGAGTTGTTGTTTGATCGGATCATAAATAGCAAAAACTTTTCCGAGCCTTCCAGTTTTGAATTTTGAGTTTTGGTTCAAAAATTTAATTTTTAGGAATATTCATATTGTTTGTAGCGCCCCTGTTCTCACGAAAGATGTTTCTTATATTACACATGTCACTGCGAAAAATTTTTAATTTCTCTTCAGGCGAACTCTGAACTCTTCCAAGTTAAACTTGATATTTGAAACGGGTGATTCGTTATAATTACTGCGAACTTACAATTTATACGCAGTTACAACGGAATACGAAGATTTATAACCATTTGTTAAAAATTATTATCGTTTAACGTCCGACAATATATCCTGCCCACAATTGCCGCCATTTCAATAAATATGTGAAGATTTTTATTTATTTCACCTTGAAAATAATATATGTGCATTATGTAATTCTGCTAGAAGCTGTGATATCACTTTTAAGTAGGTTTTATTTTAAAGTCAAGACTGAAACGTCCGAAAATCGGCTTTTGGCAAGGGTCATTTGAGCAATATTGTGATTAAGGTTAAGGCGAGGTTATTTTCTATTTGAACTGTAGTGTTTACAAGGTGTATTTGCATTCTGTTTAAATGTCAAATATCGACAAACGTTTCAAATAACGAATCGCTTACTCAGTTCCTATTTAAAATAGAATATTTATATTGGTTATTTTTAGTAGCTACGAAATCTAGTAAAAAATTAGATTTAGTTTATAACAGCGATCAATGGAAAATGGCACGTGGTACCTAGTGCGTTTTTCGATATTCTGAGCATCGTCATTTGCGATTTGAAACAACTACCTACGTATAGGAGATCTGTGGATGTCAACTCTCCATATCGTACGTTGCCAAAAAGTTTACAGGGCCGACAAAGTTAGAAAGATCAAGTTGGCCAATCACTTTTACTAGACACATTGGTGATAGGTACATCACGATAAATTGATGTGACATCACTGCATTCATAATGGAGTACCATTCTCACACCCCTGAGTCGTTATTACCTACGCAAAAAAAGATTACTTGAATTTTGAATCACTCCCACGTATGAATTTTAAATAAATTCGCATAGTAATGGAATAACTGATACATATGTAAACAAATTTTGCACTCTTGTTACAACGAAAAATCCTTAAGTCGGCGTTTTCTTCATGCACAAAAATCGTCAACCAAAGATTCAGTATGTCATAAGCGTGAATTGAAAAATTTTGTTTATATACTTTGCGTTACTAATGCTCTCATTATTACATCGAAAGTAGTGTAATAATATTCATATTATTACACTACTTTTGGTAACTTTTAGTTTTGTTAGATTGGTACGTCAGCCTGTCACGTAGACGTGCGTAGACGTCAAGGTTAAATTATTAGTATTTCAATAAACATAACCTTTAAAATTTTCATGAATCTACATTTTTGTCTTCCATTTCGCGCACGTAAATAAGTTGTTATTGAATTTGTCCTAGGGATACTAGATTTTCAAATTCAAATACAAAACTTCAATGTCGGTGACGTCAGTGTAACCAACCCACGCAAAATTCCCTAATGTAATACAAAAACTTGAACAGCTAAAATTTAATGAAGATAAAATAGTATATTACACCCGTTTAATAAGACATATTGTCACACTCGTTCTATTAAAGCACTCCTCGCTTCGCTCGTCGTGCTTTAAAACTCTCGTGTGACAATACTCCGTCTTATTAAACCAGTATAATAATAATTTACTATTGTCCGTTTAGGTTTTGTTAATTTTTTGATTTGGCAGCACTGCCAACGTCTTTTGGTGTGATCTTTTACGACTTCTACTCGTTAAGGAGATATTAAACTTAGTAAAAATGCTCTAGTGCGATCAAATTTCGTACATCTTAATCGTGCCAATTTTTCAATTCGGCGGTTTGATAATTTTTTGGAATTTTTGTTATAACTTCTTAATACAATTTATATGCGAGGCACTTCTAGGTATATTTCGCTACAGAATCACCTTAAAATCGGGAAAGGAGTAAATTTCAGAGGCGAAATGAATCCTGAAAATGTTCCATTCTTTATGAGTTTCCTGAGTCGAATTCTAAACGAATAAACTTTAGGTTTCTCAATCCCAAAAATGTCATATCCTACTCAAAAATGACTCAAAATCCGCAAGGGGCGTAAGTTGGGGTTATTGTATGTAGAAGAAGGTAGAACCTGAAGAATTGCTGCTTTCCATTTTCGATCGATACGAGGGAGTCATATCCCAAACAAAGGTGTCTTCACTGTAGCTCACAAGACTAACATTTTGAGATATATTTCTCATCTCACAATCGGCAAAAGATATGAAAGATAAAGAAGTGAAATCTCTTCAGCGTTATTATATACCTGTTATCTCAAATCAGTGCCTGCCAAAACTCCATTCAAAATTACGAAGGACGTCAACTGCATAATTACCTGGAATATTGTTATTTTTAGCTGCTATAAAAGTGGTTCTAGTAAAAATATCAGATTTGGCTAATGAGATTTATTGAAGGTTTAGGGAGACTGGGTACTTAGCGAGGCGTTTTTTTCCTGATGAATGGTCAATTGAATCCCTCGGGAAGGGGTCGGGGGCGGCAGAGGCAACCCCTGCGCGCCGCCCCTTCGAAAATCCCGCTTCCCGCGGTCAGATGTTCCCCGCGCAGCCTTTACTTACCGGTAAGCAGACGTGTATCCCGTACGGCGACGCACAAACACACACGCTCACGCACACGCACGCACGCACGCACGATAGACCACGAGAAGAGACGGAGAGACAATAATACCAGCGGGGCTATTCCGAGATCGACTCGACTCCTCGCTCTCTGGGACGGCCCGCGTGCGCAAGCGAAGCTTTCGCGAAAGAGAGCCATGGGTGCGCGTCGCGGGCCCGCATCTGTCCGCGAAGGGCGCCGCCCGCCGCCCTGCGGGCCGCCCGCGGGGACGGGCGTCGCGACGAGGGGCGCGTCGCGGCGGCGACGCGGGCGCCCGCGGGACCCGGCGCCGCGACGTCGGCGGTTTTCGCGGGCGGCGCCCCGCGCGACGCCACTGGGCGCGTGGGCGACCCGCCGATTATTACGTATGCCGAAAGTCGAAACAGGTATTATCCGTCACTATACAGGTGAAATTCCGCCAAGGTGGGGCCGAATGAGTGCAAGCGGTTCTTGGAACGGAAAGGACGTCACGGTGCAGATTTATTCGCCTTATTTGGGGGGGTGGGTATGAGATCATTGCTGTTTTCGATACGGTGAATCCAATTCCACCTGGCGACCCGTAGATCTCCACAGTTAACATTGGGCGTATACTAGTGCGCTACCGGCGGTCAGGTATTAATCCGAGGATTAAAAAAGGTCGTGGGTGCGATTCGCGGGTCGACACATTTCCGTCTGATTATCGAGAGGTAGTCCTGTTACCTGTACTGCTCTATCCCTTCAACCTATACATTTTCGTCTAATGAGATGAGATGCACCATTTACCCGTAGTTGTCACATGGAGACAGGTTTCGGGAAGCTTTCTGATACATGAACGTCATGTGATACGCTCGAAAGTACGTTAGAAACGCAAAGGGGCAAGGATCAAACATGTACCGTAAACCGGGGTTACTTTGGCACTTAGGCCTACTTTGGCAGTTTGGTCATATATCTATATATTGAAAATATAGAATATATTACAGTAGCACATCTAGCGGCTGGTTCGATATGGACCAATTTGAAAAGTGGTTTTTCCAAATTTTATTGCCCAAAAGTAAAGACATGGAAAATCCTGGAAAACAAAATTGTTATTGGGGACAATCAAAAATGGCGTCAGATTCTAGACAAATGGCGCAATGAAACTAAATCAACTTCCTCCATTCCAAAACAATATTGTCCTACCCTCTTAAATCGATTGTGGGTTGCAATCAGTGAAAATGTGTCCAATAATTTAAAATGTGGATTTAGGGCCACAGGGCTCTGTCCTTTCAATCCACAAGAAGTTCTGAAAAGAATTCCAGACGTGAAAATACAAGACGATGACGAAAATGCCCAAGCTGCTATCAAAGAAAATTCACAATGAATTGTCTGTGCTGCTATCCTAAATGAAAGCTTAATTGATCTGCTTAAAGATCTACGCGGTTCAAATAAAGAAAAGGTCGCTAGAACACGTGGTAAAAAAATAGAGGCCGGTAAACAACTTAAGGTAAATGTTCCTAAATCAAGACTTTCTACAGATGAACCAGTCGCTGGCCCTTCAGAGACCCAGAAAATAATTTCTAACATTAACGACGATGATAGTAACGGTGAACCACTTGCACATTTAGTTGCAGTTTCTACAAAAATACCAATAAGAAAGCAAGCAAAAAGGGTTATTAACACTACAGATGACGTCTGCATAGCTTGCTATAGAAAATGGAAAAAATGCACAGGGCCTGATTGGATTTGTTGCAGTAAATGCAAAAAATGGATTTGTGGCTTCTGCAATGAGGCGAGCACGGACCCATTGGAAGTTTGTTCCCTCTGTACCAATGAAGATTTTTATAGTGATGACTCTATAAAAGATGCGAACTTTTCTTTGTAAAAGGGCTTCATGATGTCTTGAATATTTAGTTTTCTATGTTTTTTTATTAAACTCGTTAAGGATTTATGTTTATTTTACGTTCAGAAATCTTTTTTTAGTTGTTTTTTCATATAGTGTTGAATAAATAAATGAGTTATTAAAAAAATGCATTCTAACTTCAATAACTTCGGAATTATGAGATAGATAGTTGGACCAAACTCAAAGCTGCCTTCATAACTTATCATTTCTGGTGCCAAAGAAGGCTTTATACAGCTTTTACATTGGCGCAAATAAGATTTCCATGTGCTGCCAAAGTAACCCCAAAAATATGCCTACTTTGGTACCCCTCAAACAATTTTTTTTCCAAGATGCGTTCATGAAAACGAACCATATTGGGTGATCTATTGTCAATTGGGCTCAAGGCGCGATGCAATTTTAAAAAGCTTGGTTTTCCAATCGGTTTCTGACTCAGAGGTCCAAAATAGGTCAAAATCTGCCAAAGTGACCCCGTTTTACGGTACTCACTGAACGCAAGGGGGCAAGGACCAAACATATACATTAATTTGCTGTAGAATATGAAATATCATGAGCCCCAGTTCGGATGCTCCGCGCGGGCCGCGGCAGAGAACCGTTGCAGGTAGTCGAAGATAATCAGACGAAAATGTATACTTAGAAAAGTTCACCCCCAAAAGGGGTTAGACGAAACTGTATACCATCAACCGGTCAAACATCCCTAATCAGACGATAATGTCATCGCCGGCGATTCGCTCCTGGCAGAGGATTATGATAAATAGGGTAGTTTTGCATGGAAATGATGTTTTCTAAGAAAAATTCAAAACTGTCATGGCATTTCTAAAAACAAGGTTCATAAGGGTAGGCATGAGGGTATAAATCTTAAGTCAGTCTGCTTGCAATATTTCCATAACAAACAGGAATAACAGGATGATAAAGTAAACTACCGGAGGAAGCTAACAAAAGGATCCACAACGCGGCGATGAAGAAGAGATACTACCCACAATAATATGGAAGGAAGGAGGCGGAAGTCACCATTTTCCCGAAGCCAAGCAAGGACAGGAAATTTCCGCAAAACTACCGGCCCATCCTAAGTCTACTGAGCAACTTACGAAAACTACTGGAGAAGATACTACTGAGGAGGATCAAGGATCAAGGATTCAGGGAAGGACACTCAACGGAGCATCAGGCGCTGAGGATGGTAGAAGAGGCGATCAAGGGCATCAACGAGAAGAGGACGACATTCATGGTATTATTCGACGTGGAAAAGGCTTTTGTCAGGATTTGGCTCAACGGACTAATAGCAAAGGTGGACGTACGGACCAGGATTCAAGACGGCGACGACCCAGATGACGCAGGACTATTTACAAGAGAGGAACTTCAGGATCAAGGACAATATCGAGCAGCAGAAAGATGGAACCAGGAGCACCTGAAGGATCCTTCCAAGGATTTAAAGGAATCTTCTTAACTTCTTAATAATACTCTAATTAATTGGTGACTCCCAGGGCCCTAAGGTACTTGGGAATATGAAACCTTCCCAAACGCACTAGAGCGATCGTTTGAGCACAATGATCTCTGCTATAATCGTTTCATCTCATTATTAAAGATTGTATAATTATCACTATATCGTTAGTTTCAACTATCTTTAACTAGAAACTGTGCAAAATGTGTATAAAATGCATATTTTCACAGGTGTAATTTTTGAAGCAAGACATGTTTTTTCTGAACACTATTATTATACTGAAGAACGGTTTGGTATTATATCATTGCTCCAACAATATTTTTATTTAGTTTAGTGTTTCATTTAGCTTTAGTGCCACTTACATAGAAAATACGCTAATTTACGATTTTTTGGTTTAACACTATATAGTTGAAAAGTCATTCAAAACGGCAAACTATTTGCATTACCTACCTGAAATTTAGTTTGTGAATCGCAGGTTATAAAAACATTGAATACAAGATGTTTTGCATTTATTTGTTGAGGGTATTATTACGATAAAAATGTTAAACACCGTTAAAAAAATAATATCTACCAGAAATTAAATTCTATAATAGAAGAAATCCTCGACTTAGAACTCTTACTTATTTTTATAACTGTATCATCGCCTATGAAATTAAAAATTTGTTTCAGTTAAATATATCATTTGTATCAAAATAGTCTTTTTTAGCTTTTTAACACGACACTTCACTCGATTTGAGCAATTTAACTACATATCGTATGAATAATACCATTATTAGCAATAAATCGATTTTTCCAACTTTTCAAAATGATATCTAATTTAATAACTAAAAATATAAATATAAAGTCTACTTTTAGAATTGCCGCCTGTGCTGTTTACGAAATAACTATCAACGCCAGCAGGCACGGTAGTGCGGATTTGGGAAACTAATTTTTGTTTCTACAGTACTTACTGATCAATTTTTACTAAAGAGGTGTTATTACTGGGTGATAATTTAACAATAGGTATAAAACGTAATGGCGCGTTGATTTCTGGAAGAATTTTCCACATGTGCTAACGTAGGTGCTTAGCCAAACTGCAGTGATAAAACACGTGTTGAAATTCATTGATAATTGAAGGATATTTGTAATTTCAGGATTTGATATTTTCAGCCAATACTTGACTTTGTTCTTCCCTGCGTAATTTTCAACGTGAGACATCGGTGTTACAGTTGCATGTGCTTTCCAAGCCCTTTGGTGATAAAAACTACATCAGTTAATAGAAACAATAAATAATTTTATTATCTCATATAGCTCAGTTCTAGTATTTACTTATAAAAAATATCAATTAATAAATACAACGCTGCTATTTACAAGACTCAATTTAAAAAGTGTTATTCACATTAAATCTAAGTACCTAACACGTCTGTGGAATATGCAACAGCTACTAATCTAAATAAGTTACTAAAAATTAAAGCGAATGATGTATGTATACTTATATAAAAAAAACACTTATACATTTAGATCCGAAGACTTTGCTTTACCGACGGGTCGGACCATTAGTGATCTCGATCTTGGAATACTGGTTAAACTCTGGGTCTAAAATAGTAAAATTAATTGTGCTGTTAAAAGTGGTTTAAAGCGGCATTTATTTGAATGCTCCGTTTTTAGTGAAACAGCCGAGTGATTGGCTGTATAAACTTAATTGTCGACGGAGAATTCCTTTACTAAATGTTTTTATTCAATACTTTGTAGATAGGCAAAAACTTATACATGGTGCCTACACACAACAAACAACTCTAATGCATTTTAGTTATCACAAGTTCTAAAATTACGTTAATTTGACGTTTAAACAAAAATAAACAACGGAAGTTGGCAGGAATTTTCTAAAGATCTATCAAGCTGTTAGCGTTAATAAGTGTGTGGTTGGTTGGGTATTGAATGAGAGAATACGAAAAAAGTGAATTTAGTGACTTTTAAATCAGTCGTTTGAGTTCCAATCAATAAAATGTAAAATGATTCTGCAAATTCTAGTTCAGTCTAAAAGCGTGGGGGGGAGTTTAATTACAATTACTACTAGAACATAGTGATATTAAACTAGAGTGCAATTACCTACTGTAATATGTGACGTTGCTGCAGAACCATAAAATTGCACGAAAAGCTTTAGACAAAGTAACCACTGAGTAAAATAGTCAATTTTATTGCCATAGGTGAATTTTAAATTTTTTGCACTTTGTGTCTGTTTTTGTCCAAAACTCCCACGTTTCTAACGACTCATTCGTTTATTGTTAATAATGGTTAGAAATAAATGAATAAAATAGAAAATTACCAATGATTGATAGCAGGCGATGCGCACGATGTTTAAATTTTCACGCACACGTTGTATGTATTGACATATTTGCCCTTGTTAAAGAAATATATATTTACCTCCAAGTTTCTTGGAGTTCTGTATTCAGAAGCATTTCTCTTCACCACTCCGTGCTTGTAGGGGTTAAATTTATTTGTACTCTTCATTTTAGACAGTAGAATTGTCTCGGTTTCGGACTGTTTGGCCGCTTTGCGCCTCTCCCAGAATATCTGCTTTATAGTACTTCTGAACTTTTTCGACAGCAAGCAGTAAACTATGAAGTTGCACGGGGCGTTTATCATTACCAATAAGTTGAAAAAATTACCCAAAACTAAAAATAATCACAAAACACTCAAAACGGAAATAGAAAATTTATGTAACGCAGCAAAAATTTATTATTTATAGCCTTTGAAGATTTTAAGATGCAAGTTCATTAAAATCAGGCAGTAAAACTTCAAAACATTAGCACGTAAGTATAGATTGTCGCTAGTTTTAATTTCGCGCTCGCGATTGGCAACGTTTCAACTTTGTTTATTTAGCGTAATGAATTGAAGTCGGATTTTATCAGAACTTTACACACGGCCTATAAATCATCTTTATGAGTCCGATCTGGAGGCGTTTTTATTTTAGTAGTCCATCAAACTGCTAAGTAAAACGTAATTTTTACTTAACAGAAACCATACTTACTTCTGCATATATTCATTTCCACCGACGTTACCGGATCGTGAAAGTAGTAATAGATGCAATGGGACGCATTCGGGGTGTTGCATATCAAAAATATTATCACTATCGCTATCAGCATGTTCGTTATCCTTTTCTCGTTTTGAACCGAGTTATTGTCCTGAAACAATTGGTAGACATATAAGGCTAAATAAATCGTTAGGCTCAATGACCTGCACTTCACAGGATCATAAAATTAATTTTAAAATTCAATTTACTGTATGTTCGATACGAACCTCTTCCGTTATGTATTGTGCGAAAGACATGAATCCGGAGACAGTTAACACGGAACAAATTCAACATGAGGCACGATTTTGAACTTACATCGACCTCTAAGTCCCATAAAACGATCATAAAATTTACCGAATATACAACAAAAATATTCAGTGCTAATCAAATGTGAACGAGGCCGTTAGATTATTTCAACAAATCATATTATTCCTACGTTTGTTACTTAGACATTTAACTACCAATCCCATATGGTCGAAGCAATGCAAACCAAAACTCTAAAGATGTAAGCCTGGAAAATTTGAATGTCTTGCTGTATTTCGTGGGTACAAGTCATAAAGTCATCCTGAGGCTAATCGTGGAAGTTTAGCCTCATAATAATCACAATGATGGTCGAAATTTCGACTATTTGTGATTGCCCCACACAATAGAGCAAAACTTCACCTAATCGCTAAGATCGCAAATTGTACAAAAAGCAATTCGTTTTACCTGTGAGTTTGTCATGACTCTTCTCATCCTCCTTGACATATACACAGCTCTGATGAGTAAACTGTTGAACGTGGCCAACAAAACCAGAGGTATTATAATCAGAACGATGGCGCTGTACCAATTTCTGAAGTTTTTGTAGAACTGATTCTTTCCAAAAGGGGTTTCCACCACGTGGACCGTCATATTATTGCGGCAGCAAGTGACATTCCCCGGAGTGGTGAAATTATCCGTTACGTTTCGACCGGGGTCCAAAGCAGAGTTGTTCTCTTTAGCCGACCTTATCGACATATCCAGAATATGTTCTGCCGTTTGCAACGGTGCGGGTGGTTCGTTCAAAAGCTTTCTTTCTAAGAAATTAGTCTCACTTATAGTCACATTTTTCGATTGGGGGTAAATAGGCACATAAATGATGTGAGGGTTGGACGTACAGTTCGCTAGGATGCTCTTCAACTGAGCTTGAAAATAAGCATCGACAAAACTAACGTTGGCATTGCTACTATCATATGTTAGATTGATGATATGAGAAGGGACATTGTCTAAGTGTGAGTTAGTCACATTTTTCGCGTTATTACCCAGGCTTGAGGGTATCTCTCCGGGTGAACAGTTTCTGGTGCATGTTTCGTTGAAGCTAAGAGTGTACTCGAAGTTGATGGAGGCCGTGGTGAGAGTGCAGAAAATGTAAATAATAGCTATGATACTTTTAGCTTTTCGTTCGGTGCAGAACACTCTGCCTTTGATTGGATGGCACACGGCAATGTAACGTTCCACGGTGAAGGACACGGCCAACCATGCCGAAGTGGCAGCTGAAAGATAAATTAAATCTTAATACACTTTACTAACGTAATTGGTGCTACCTTACAAGCAGCGTCGAAGAGCCAGCTCATAAGACCGTAACACTTCCAGTACAGCTCATGCTTGACTTCATTTATGTCGTAATGTTGAAATGATAACAGTAACCCGAAAATAAGATAGATAATGTCAGCTAGAGCCAAAGCTGTTAGATATATGTTGGTGGAACTTCTCATCCTTTTCCTAAAACAAGGTGATACGAAAAAGTCGCTATTACATCATCTGCCCTACATTACCTCGTTAGGACCATTACTGTGAGTATATTTCCAGCTAGTCCCATGAAGACTAGAGTAGGAACAAGCACTTTCTGAACCCAAAACCTCGAGGCTTCTAGAACTGCCTTCGTTGAATGCTCCATGTCACCCATTTTGATCTAAAATCACAAACTGTTGTAACTGCACAATTGCTGTAAGACCGAAGATACCTCACCAGTTTTATTCACTCTTTTCCTGACTGCACCATCCTTATTATGTTTTCCAACGTCCACGTTGCAATCATTACGACGACCTGGAAAATGTTCATAGATTTAAGGAGGTATTTTCGAATATAGGCGTTGATTGGCTAAAAATAATTTTGAAGTTCTTAAGATTGAAAAGTTGATGGTCGATGCTGATTCACGCGATTTATTCTGGGTGATGTTTCGTTTTCACTTGTTTTTTCAGGTGTTTTAAATTAGGTGAAAATGACTGCGCGCCCTAGAAAATTGGTGGATATAACTGGTTCAATAAGAAAAGTTAGGAGCATTTGATAGCGTTCGATCACCGAACAGAGACTCAATGACAATCTGTTTTCAAATTTTTAACTTGAAATTAGCGTCTATTAACTACGAATCACCCACATTAATTTCCTCATTAGCCTTACTGAGCTGCATTTACATTCCGATAGCTTAAGTATGTTTTATATTCGAAACATGTTTTCTTCGGGAGGATATGAGATAAACAAAATTATACCTTATATAAACATTATACACGGGGCCGTTAAAAAGTTTTTGAGCTTAAGTTTTAATGAGGGTGTGGTTTACTTATTTTTAAAAAAAAAGTTGTGTTAATTCTGTACCGTTTTTGTTTGAAGTTATATCAGGATTTTAATTTGCCGTAATTTACATAAATGCAGTATTGTATTTACTTTAGTAGTGCGTTGGGAAATTGATTGTTTAATGTATCTAATGTGTAGAGGATAATTGGAGGAAATTATTCAGTCAGTATTCGGACACGTGGTATTTTTTTGGGTGTGATCTAATCAATGATGGTAAAATTCATAGATGACTTTTAATTTTTTTCCGGCGTCTTCCGTTTTAATGTTTTTAATTTTTACATATTTTGTAAGGCAATTTCTTTAATTTGCATACGCAGTAGTAGTAATTATTAATGTATCTTCTGGTCGTGCAGTGTAAACAAATCTTAATTGATTCTATTTCGATGTACACATACGATATGTTTGAATGGAAAAATTTACAAATGGTTTTTGGCATCTGGCATACACCAAAAAATAAATTTAGACTTGCTTCTGTGTCGTTTCAAAAAATGTTATTATAATAATCGACACAAATTATTCTTCAGTTGTACGCCGTTACTATTTTCGTATGGTTTTCTTTGATATAAAAAATGTATTGAAATTCAAATGAAAATGTGATTTTTATAACGACAAATAAATTTGATTGCTGATACCTACTGAGAGCGTACAAATGTTTTTAAATAACTACAAAGTAACTGACTGCTTCCTAATATTAATTTTTGGCAGATTCGCTTAAATATGTATCAAAATAACTTTTTATTTTCGTATAAATTTCACTACACTTACCATGGCAGCGTATCGTTGCACAAAGACAAATTAGGTTTTCCGCGTTAAACCAGACGGAACGTGGTGGTTCCTTGGAGAGTTCGGAAATGTCAGTTTGTAATTAAAAAAGTCACATTCGGTCCATCTTCCACCGCAGTCCAGGCGTAACTAGACGCACACGTTGGGGACCGCTTTAAATTTAGAACCACGCTGAAATCAGTTTTGCAGCAAAGTTTGCGTTTGCGATACGATGTGAACAAGAAAAATGTCATTTTTGTCAGCCACCTCGACGACATTACTTCATCGACGCCCTATCGTTTAATAAGCGGTACTAAGCACCATTTTGGGAACAAAGTGTGTCGGACACGCATTTCAAGTGCTTTATACCGACCTTATTCGGTCATCGTGAACATATTACATATATATTCGTAATTTTCCTGAATGAAGAAGCAGAATGATGGTCCGTTGCCGGCCGATTTTGTAGGCCACTGCACACGGAGTAGTCGGTTTAGAGAGAAAAAATGTTTCAAAAAAATTAATTCAACTAAATTGGAATACAATGGAAATACATGAAATACATCAGCGACACGGGATACCGTTACAATTCCATTTATTCTACTTAGAGCACAATCGCAGTTGTTCTCTTTCCATCGAAGATGTACCTATTGGTACCTACATCAAAGGAACAAACTGATAGGTATTGGTACTATCTGATGGTATTTGAAAAATCGCTTAAATGTGACTAGGTCCACTAGGCATTACCAGCATTACATGTGCTATGAGCCTATGACATTTTCTCTAGTTCAGTTTAAGACCGAGTGATGTGCAAATTATACATCACCTGTTCAATTGAATTTCCTCCCAGACGAAATTATTACCACCTTGTATTAAATTTTCCACCTTCGATCGATTACGCGCTTCCCCGCTAATGTTTTTACGGTACTTATCTGCATTTATGCTGATACAGTTACACGAGCTGTATCTATATTAACTGCAGTTATGGCAGATTTCCGTCTAGTTTATTATACCCATCACAGATTATTATCGAATAATTGTAATCGCCTTCTATTAAGCGATATTGCGTTTTTGTACGTAGCCGGGAAGTTGGGGGATTGTAGGTCACAGAACGACTTGGATCTCGGCGAAAAAAATGTAAATGAGATGCTATGCCCAACTACCGGAGGAATATTCTACAGTGGCGGAGAATCGCTTCAAACATTTTGGCGTATCCGCCTCGTTTTGGGCTATTCTTGGCGGGGAAGGTTTAAAAATTTCGCCGGCTTCTTCAAATAACAGCCCAGCTAACTAGTTAGGTGTTGTTCACCAAAGTCAAAGTTGATCTTACCTATTTATGTATAAACTAAGGTATATTTCGGTGTAACGCAATAAGTGACGTGAAGTGAAAAACTATTCCTGATAAATCGCATTATTATGTAAAGTAGTATCAGACCACCTATATCGCATAAGAACATAATCACCAAATAGGTAGAACGGAGCCCGTAATACTACATAACCTATATCGTCTAATAGGTAGGTAATGGTAGCAAATTGGTGAAATATGATTCACCCATTAGGTCACATTTCCGCTTAATTTAGTAGGTGTCACAAACACCACCCAATAGGTGACATAAATCGAACATTCCTGTTTCACTAATTAAGTGGTCCATTTAAACCAAAAAGTATTTTTTTTAATTTGTGAAAACTTGTAATTTTGGTGATATAACCAATGTGACGTAAGTCAATTCAAATTTCTCGAAATTAATTCAGTAGTCAAAGTGTATAAGAAACAAATGTAAGGCTGAGCTACAATTCCTTTTTCAAAAATTCTCTTACATTTCTCACTTAAATTGTTAGCTGGATGTGATACTCGTACAACAACGTGTTAACAAATACTCAAAAAATAAATTATAGTGTAGGCCAGTTAATTACAATTATTCGTAATTGTGAAATTTTGCCAGTCCAGGCAGGAAATTATTTGCAATTGAAATCGTTTCATTTTCTTACATTTATTGTCGAAGAACTTTATTAGAATATTTTCCTTTGACAAAACCTTCACATTCTCTCCTGTTCAAGACTAGATACTTGTTAACTTCCTCCTTAGTTATTTAATTGGTTGATTTTATTCTCAATTGATCCTGGTTAAGGTGTGAAAGCTGTTTTAACTTAAAGTTCCATTAAAAATATTAAACAAAACGTTCTACATGAATACAACTAATTACCTCAGATATTTTTAACAGTTTAAATATTTTCTCTTGAAATACATACACACGTAGACTAATTCTTTTGAGGTATCGCTGCTTTCTTTTAGTAAACGTGGGAACTTTAAAACGGAGCGCAATGAATCATAATTACCATTTTTATTACGAGGGAAATTGGCCAAAGTTAAATAGGTTGAGAGTTTTAGAAAATAGTATGAATAGAACACGGAGGTGGTTAGGATATATCAATGATGCAACTGTAAAGGCAAAAAATATAGATTGATTGCCATAAATATCCATTTTCAAAAGTGAAATCATAAACCGTATTGAAAGAATATATAGATATATAGATATAATATATATATTGAAAGTATATAAAAGAACTTACTAAATTCCAGCTTTTATAAAATGTCTCTTGGCAAAGACGAATCTAATTTTATGATTAGGTATTCTATGTCAAAAACATATTCATCTCTTTCATTTTGTTAAAATACACCAGCGTTAGCTTAGTTTAGAATTTTTCTGCGGAACACTTAAGCGAATTTAATAATTGAACAGCTCCTTTTTGGCAGAGACTGATGCAACCTTAAAATTCGTTAACTTAAATTCAATGTGACAAAAACAGACATTAGCTCATTTTAATAGCTCTATATGACAATAAAAATAGTGTCATTCATTAATTGATAATCTTTTTTAGAATTACAGCTAAATAGGATTTTAGGGTCTCCCATTTTGACAGCTTCGAATTTTGTGTCTATCAAAGTATTTAGTTCTATTGTTTTATGCGAGAATAATAAAATGTATTAATAATTATTTGGTGAGTTTGAAATTTTAATTAAGACTCCATAATTCGTACCAAAAACGCATTAACTTTATTAATGTATACTGAGGAAAACCAGTATTATTAATTAATAGGATGTATTCAGGGGAGAAGTTTTTACCGAGGTTGCCTCAACAATTCAATATTTGAACGTTAACTTTTTTTACCAATGACTAATGATTCGTTAAATAAATAATTTTCAATTTTTCTTTATGATGCAATAATCCATTGTTGTTAACTTTAAGGCTCTATTAATACATGGATATTTTTCTTTCTCGTAAACTCAACGAATTCGGCCTTTTAACATCTTCTTGTTTAGTAGCTGCTAATGTTACTTTATAATTCGTAAAATAAATAAATGTGGCAAAAAAGCGGTCTATTTCATTCTCGTCGAATAAACGACTAAGTGAACGTTAGTTGACACTTCCACGTTATCGTAGGTCACCATTTCTTCTCTCTTTCTTCAGTTTCTTCGGAGTCTTCAGCGAAGAAAGTACCTCCGCGGAACGCGATCGAACAGTAAAAACCGTTCTTCTTGCTGATTTATTTTCCTCGTCGTTTTTTTTTTTAGTAACGGAATGTAATGCCGCTTTCTTTTTGAACTTTTCCGATTATTTTTTTGGGATAGGAAATGGTGTAAAATTGACGAATTTTTTTCGAAAATTTTATTTTTGTGTTAGTGACACTTTTTTATTGGTGTGTTTCTTTGTCTATGGTGTGGAGGAACTAAGGTAAGTTGTTTTTGTTTGTTTCTTAAATTGATGTATTTTAATTTTAAAATGGTTTGCACTTTGAATTTTTGGTGTTTTAAATATATCTCGCAGATTGTTATTATGGCCTGTGGGGTTGTGAGGAATTTATGTAGTTCGCTTTAAAAATGAATAATAATTTTGTCTTGATATTAATCACTTGTTTGTTTTTGATAAACGTTTTTGGGGTGTTTAGTTAAATATTCAAAAATAAATTTTCGTTAAAGTACATGGCATTGCAACGATAATGATAATGATCTTTTGTTGCATTTTTGCTGATAGATGAAATTGTATGTTGCGAAAAATTTCAAAGAAGAGAAAACATTTAATCCAAACTATTTCAAATATTCAAATTAAATTTTGTGATTCAAGACCGTAGAAAAAAAAGGAAATCTCTTCAAATAGTCAAATATAGTGAGGTGCCATTGCATTGTGTTTCCAAAATTTGCTTGGAAATATGTAAAAATAAATAAAACAGTCAATAGGGTGCTGCAACTAGTGGAGTAAATTGTTCTGCAAATGTTTCGTTAATGGTCGCCTTGTGGCAAAGTCGAAACTGGTCATCGAATAAATAATAACAGGTACGATTATTGGAACGCGTGTTACGATCATTGGGCAGTGTGAAACTCGTAGGGAACTATAATTTGAGTTCGTGATGTAACAACTTCGTTATGTCTTTTGGTATAAGCGAGGTACACGCCCCTGGCCCCACAGATCCAATTCCTGTCCATAGGCATTTGTTTTGGTCAAAGGTACCGCTACGAAATGTGGTTTTCTTTCTCTCTCTCTCCTTCTATCTTTCTTCGTCCATGAAATGTATTCACTCTAGCGAGTTCTACAAAATCAACAAAAATATGGGTCAGTGGTATTTGGTGTAGTAGGCTCTCGTGTATTTGTTGAAGAATTACAATAAAATTAACGAGAAAGATGAGTAATCGCGAACTTTCACGTGTTGCTCAGCATTCTTCCGTTGCCTCTAACCGGAAATGATACGGACGCAACACAACTTTGCACTACCTCAGGAAATCTGTTGCCCACGTAAACTTTCGGCGTTTAGGAAGTTTTTTTAAGGGCAACGTGCGCAGGTTAATGAATCTCTGGTTCTTCCTGCTAAGTAGGACGTGAGACGCAAGGTCACAGCCTAACCTTGACCAAGACGAGAATTGGAGGTCCCGTTAAGTTCCGACACCTACACAAGGTGTACCGAAACGTTGGCTGCATTGTTTTAGGTGGAAGCATTCCAGCAATGTCGCCGTTTTCCTGATACGAACAATGGATACTTGCCCTAGTTACGATCAGCGAACCTACGGCGCTGTGGGCGGCTAACAGCAAATGTTTTCAGTTCATTAGAATCATTTCATCAAAATTCTTTTTTTGGATACGAGAACAATAGCTTGAGACTGGAGACCTATTTACTCCGTGAAGTGTTTAAGAAGCTTTAATTTTAAGCTCATATAATTTGAATGAATCCATGTACAATCCTGAGCACCTCATCAAATCACCTTATTGTAAATTTCTGGATTTAAGATCATTTTGCGTCGATAAGTGTTCAAGAATATATGGTTCAAGGATTCAGCTTTAAAAGCTGCAAATGTTGCGCACAAGCCTGTAAAGTTTGTAATTTAACAAACCAAACATATCATTAAACAACCTCTGGATTTATGTCCAACTGTTAATAACCGAGTTAAATTAATAATAAATTTTGAAGCCTACAGTGGACACAATACAAAAAGGTTATGCCTGAGATTATAGAAATAAAGAAATAGTTTATTAACCATTAGATCTTGTGTGCAACGCTTTTCTTCATACCTTGGATCAAAGAACGGAATTATTAAACGTTAATTTCTTTTTTTGTTTGGTAAGATCTAACTTTGGGCATTGAAAATGTGAGTTAAATACAAGCATTTAATCTCTAGATTTTTAAACAGAGTTTAAGACAAGGATATTAGCCAAAGAAGAAAACGCAAAATCCAAAAAGGTCTTTCATTTAGAATTTTTTGCATTATCTCAGCAGTAAAAATTATTTTGTTTTCATAAAAGCTTCAACGAACCTTTAAGACCAAATAGTTTACTGTTTAGAATACATTTCTTAACACTTTACCGGTGTTCTCTTCTCTTCTTTGAAAAATAAGCAACATAACTCCTTCTGGAAGTTTGAGATAATCACGTAGGTACGAGCGATGAATATGTTGCGAAAAACCTCTGACTTTTAAGGAAAGTTATTAGTCGACTTTCAGCTTTAAACTTGAATAAACCACCCTGAAAACCCAAAATATCAGCACACGAAATTGGCCCAATTTGCTGTTACAATTGAATTACCATTTAATAATTGGTAACATTTGGCGCAACTTTTGGGACTTACGAACTTTTCTATACAGTTTTAAATAAGAAATAACGGAAAATAGTGAGTTTGTTACCCAACAAATTGTGAAACGTTTATCGTTCCTTGTCTCATGAAAATAACTTCCAAATGCATTTTGAAATGTTTGTTTTGACAACTTAACTTACGTAAATAATAGGAAAAGGCGTAACATATAAATGATTGGCTGTACATGAAGAAATTGCAAAGAAGTCATATCTCCACTTACATTATGTGACCAACTGAACTTTAAAGACGTGTTTATGTGCTGCTTAACACTGTTTGTTACTTAAAATAATTTTGTAATATATACCTACATAAGTAAATTAAGGTATCCTAGTCGCTTTTGCATATAAATTGCCAAACTTTTCTATATTGAATTGATACGGAATGATGCCAGTACATTTTAAAAAACAGATGGATATCTGAAAACAAAGTATTACACTAACACTTTAGATTAGACAGGTGACTCTAAAACAAACATGTTTGCAATTGTTGGGAATGAAAATCGTTTTTACGAAGCTTGTAACTGCAATGTAAACCTGTTCATAACACAATTGTCACAGGAATGTTTGCTCCAGTACAAAATTATATTTTATTGAATAAAATGTTTAAATATTTTTTACAAGTGCTTAATTGAGAAATACGGGGTAAAAATGTTTTACTTGCAATTTGTTTGTTTATATCGAAATAATAAATATATTTTTTTAGTGCCTTGAAGACTCCTTTCTGAGTTTGGTTAAATTTTGTTATAATTCGTCAAAGTATAAGAGATTTATTAAAGGTTTTTGCAATTTGTTCATTAGCAAATTCATTTAAATAAGATTCCCTATGCAATTAATCACGCGTTATTTGGAACAAAACTTCGTATCCGACCGGTCGATTAGATATGAACGTTATATTATAGAATGCTTTCGTTTTCAGATAAAATGGAACTGAAATATGTACTGATAACGCTATTGAAAATACTGGTATCAACACCTTCGTCGCTGTTAATACTTACGATCCCCGAAGTTCGCGGGACAACTCCGGCGGCAGCTGCCACAAATAACGCTGCTAGCAACAGCAGCAGTGAATATTACGACTACGAATCGGCAGAGGGCGAAGAACCGATAAGCTCAAAAGTAAAGGTGTCATTTTTCCCACTTTCCGTGGTGTTAATCTGTTACTGTTTCAGGTCGACGGAGGCAAAGTCGACTCCGAACAGATTCCGGACCCATCGCCGCTGGTGCTCCCCGGCTACAACCTCCCCGAGAACATCTTCAACCGAGGCAAACCGTTCTACGTCGAAAAGGACCCTCTCACCGGCCAAATCGACTTCGATCATAAATCACCGACGCTTCGATTAGATAATGAATACGAATACGTCAACGAAGAACCGAGCGATAACATCTACGACAAGGCGAACATCAATCGAAAAGACGGCAGCGTGGGGAGCCACAGGCCCAGCGACGTCAACCAGCTGACTCCCAACTTCCATGACTTCTTGAATCTCCCCGTGAAGTACAATCCCGACAAGTACGTCTACCCCTTGATATCCAGCTCTTACGCGAGCACGAAAATCCAAGGAAGCGTCAACAAATTTCACAATCACAAGGATTATGCCCAGAAAACCACTTCGCATAAACCTACAGTAAGTCCGACTTACTACTCCACGTACAGCCCGTATTTCAGCAAAGCTCATACCTCTACCACCACCACCACCAAACCTACCACCACCACCACCAGGCCCACGACTATCAAAAAGTACCCAGAACTTACATTAACTACGAAACCAAGTAACTTATTGGACAACGCCATGTCATACCAAAATTTCAACGAAGGGTTCGAAGACGAATACGTTTACGACGTGGTCCCCACCACCACCACCACCACCACCACCACTACCACCACCAAAAAAGTACCGGAAACGATCTACATAACCACGTCCACTACTCCAGCTCCGCCTACTCCGACTAAAAGGGTTATCAGCTTGTTCGAACAACTTTTTGGAGACTACGACGATATGGTCACTACTACTCCACCTCCTAGAAGTACTCTTCCGTCTATGTTCGCAAATCTGCCTTCTAATAAATACAAAAATAAATTTCAAACTGAAATTAAAACGGAGAAACCGTCGTACACTCCATCTTCAACCACTAAAACAACGACTTCCACAACTACTAAACCGACAGGCGGTCCGAACGTTCTTACAGGTTCCAATATGGGTTTGGAGCCCCATTACGACTACGAGTATGATGAGAAATATGAGCATAAACCGGCAGCTGAAGACAAAGTTGTTCAAAAATTACCCGAAGACGACCTCAGTATTGAACCGCTACAAATAACTCTGCCACCTCCAACCCACACTGTCATCAGTAAAGCTAATTATTCACAAATACCTTACCGTGTAGGGACCATATCGGAATATGACGGAGACTACAAAGAGATAGAAGACGTATACAAAATTAACGTTACCTCTCCTCCGACTACTGCGGCTGCAGTCACTACAAAACCAACCGTTACGATCACACTCAGTACCGAACCCACACGTATAACTTCTTTACCATTAGGTGAAAATCACATTACTACTTCTAGTGTAGCGTATCGAGATCCAATAATAGTGGCGACACAAAATCTAAGAGAGAAATTAAATAGTGAGAAAGTGATACCGAAACCTTTCGAAAAACCTCCGAGCACCAGCAACATCCACATCGCTCATAATCAAAACACCGTTTCTTTCGTAGTCGGTAACCAACAGACCGTCGAAGGCACTTCTTTGAAAGAAAGTCCTTACGACAGCAACCCGTTCCGGCCATTGTACGGTCAACAAGCGAGTTACTCCAATGACAATTCGGTCAGTTACACCATTCAAGCAGAACCTGAGGCCAGTTTTCAACTATCCCCTCCGGCTCAGAGCTATCCAGAGGTCGTCGGAAGCGCCGTGACGATCCAACCACTGAAACACTCCGAGGCGTCGTTAGCTATTGGGGTACCGATCAATAGCATCAAGCAAGTTCACGGACAAGTCATGGACGAGAAACTTGAACCTGATCGTGAGTCTACCCAATTCGTAGGGACAAAAGTGGTGTTCCCCACCAACGCAGAAGATTTCGCCGAACTAATACCGCCCTCAATGAGACAGTCTGCCAAAGACTCTGTCCCGAATAACAACATTTTAAGCTTCAATTCGAAGCCTTTATATCATCAATTACCCAGCGACCTGACGCCGCCCAAAGAGGACAAACCCGGACCATCCAGACCTATGAGGCCCCCATGGGATCCGAGGCCCGGGCACTTCCACAGTGGAAAGCCCGAGTACAGTCGCCCTCCTCGACCGGACGTGGCGTACAAAAGGATCGACAACCTGCCCAACATCCTGCCGCAATTCAGGCCGAACATGAAGAAACACAACGTGCCGTTTTTTCAAGAAAACCGACTGGTCCGGCAGCCGTTACTGGAAAGGCCCTCCAACAGACCGATCGGTTACTACGAGAAACTCCAACCGCCCCCGCCGTCGTTTCCTCCTCGTCAGAATCTACAGCTGAAGAATTCGCTGGATGAAAGCGACAATCTGGACGAGCGCAGGAGACACACCCCACCCGATGACCAGTTCGGACTTTACCAGACGCCTCCACAAATCAAAATAGCGAACAGAAGAAGCGATGACGACGAAGTGGAAACTCTTCAAATGATCCAGGCTAAGGGAGCTGAAAAACCCGACGAAAAGGATACTCCACACAAAGTGACCCAGATGGTAAACATTCCAGCCGAAAGTAATAAAGATCACACAGAGAAAAGCATTTACAAAGTATACCCAGTGAACACCCCACCTATCAAACTCGACGTGATAGACTCGAACAACAAGGAGAGCGTAGTGATCGGCACCAGAGCAGAATTACCGTTACCCCCTTCCAAAATAAACAAAGATTTCTTATACGACCAAAACCCTCTGTTCGATCAAAAGGACAGAAACGATGCGCCGATCCTGAAACCGCATCCCAGACCTCCGACGTTTCCGATCAAATCGGACTTCCCTTACCCGCTGGAACGGCCCGATCCTTCGCTGAATCATCCGGCCGTGCCAGAAACGCCTTCGAAAAACGGCAATGATTTAGACGAAATACCTATTCAGAAATACGACGACAGTATATTCTCTAGTAATCAATGGAACTCCGTAGGGGAGTCTTTGGAGTCTAGAATAGTGACCGGACCGAAAGCGAACGCCCCGAATTCAAATCAGATATCGGTCACGTTGAAAACGTTCACCGATAAACCTATAGCGATAGCATACACACCTACCGAACCCGGTCTCAACGCTGACAAGTACCACGTGAAATACGAGAGTCCTAACAAGGAGTTCACCGTCAGCGCCATCATGCACACTCAAAAGCAAGGGATAGTAGGAAGTGTCGACAGCGTCCAGAGGGATTCTGAGGACTTGCCGAATCATAGAGTCGACATAGACGGACCAAATTATCCCAAGTTGGACTTCGAGGCGCCTTTCCAAGCTAGCGTAAAGCTGGATAACACGATGAAGAACGGCTGGAGTGTCGTCCGAGATAAAAACAAGACTACGACAGAATCTGCCGAGGCCACGACTTTTTCCTATGGCACTACCAGCGAGTTTGATATAGAAAATTTCAAACCACAGCTCGAGGGTGGCTTCAAACCCATTTATTCTTTTCCCGAGGAGAATAATCCTAGTGAATTAAAAGTTAACGAACGAGAAGAATAGTTAGAATCGGTTTCTAATTAGGGTTAGGAAAGGGTGTTTTAGGTATAATTTTGAAGGACTGCCAAGTACTTCACAATTATGGGATATTATGTTTGAAAGCTTGACACGAGCTTCCAAACATAATTTTATAGTTTTAAGAGCCTACCAATTTTTTGACTGCCGACACAATAACTGAAGGATTAAGTTGTTAGTTTCTATAAGTATTTAGGAGTTACGTTAGTTGTAAGGATTTTAAATACGTATTTATATCTTTTTTCTATTAAGACGAATAAAACACTTGAAAATAACCAGCTGTTATTTAACTGATGCAGGTGTTAACTGTTCCACCATTATTCGACTATGAACTTATTTTCATTTGCTTTTTAGGAAACGGAATGTAAATCAATAAAATGCTAAATTCGTAATCTGTATTTTAACAATAGTTTGGCAGTAAAGCTTCATAATACTTATAATTAGTAGAACACGTTTCTAATAACATTTGTATATAACAAAAATTTTACCCTAACATGTGTATACCTACATAACTACCGAATAAACTAAAAAGGAATGCTGAAAAACTTCATTGAGTGTATAGATAAATTGTAAAAAGAGTCAGTAAAACTGTACAAAACGGTATATAAACGACACAATATAGACAAAAATTTTGTGATCTTAATATTCACCAAATAAATGCAAGTCCAACTTGACGGTCAGCTCTCCAGATTCGACTTGATGTAGAATGAGCTTTTTTATGATTGGACCATTGTGATTCTGGGATTCCCAGAGAATATCTTTGAGTCTCAGTTCAGCTTTACCTAAAAATTCTATACAAAAAAAAAATTAATATTGGTTGTTAAAAAGCACTGTCTTTCACGTACCATCTGGACTATACGGATTTTGTTCATACACTACAAATGAAAGCGTTTCTTGATTAATATTGCGAATTTGAAACTGCATGCTGTAATTCCACACCAACGCGGGAATTTGGGGAACTCCGTTTACCATAGCATTCCCATTATTAAAGCTTTCTTTGGCGATATCTGTTTCCTGTTCTTGAGAACCCAAAGATACTTTACAGTAGATGTTTTCGCTGTGAGGTTTTCCTGCGGAATATTGCGGTTAAAATTTTAAACAACTAATAAATTTTTACACACTCATTGTCAATAATTAAATCACGATGTATTGAAGCACAATATAAATTCTAAGAACTATAAGACAGTATGTACATTTCCTGCAATGTACTGAATTCTATATCGGAAAAGCTGGCTGTACTATATCAACACTTACATTAACTGCCCAAATAAGTAGGAAAATGCACTTTCAACTGAAGATTATTTAGGACAAGTGACAGAACACATAATTTCATATAAATTAGTAGTACCTTTTTTCCTTGCATATGTACAAGTTTGAGGGCTACATTTTTTTTTTATTTCTCTACCCTCGACTATCGTCAGATACATAAACTTTCTGCTAAATGGTACTGAAAATAGTAAAAAAGAATTAATATAGCTCACCTGAAGAAATGAAGCGTTTCCCTTTTTGCACAAGCACAAGTATTCTTCCACACGCTGGCCCCAAATGGGCTTCTGCGCATTGCAAAAACAAGACAAGTGAGTTCACGTAAAATATACTTCGAAAACGAATGGTTTCCAAATAGATTAACAAATGTGAAATTTCCATGCATGAACTCGAAACATCTATATAATATGATATTATATTATATTATATTAATTATATTATATAATATGACTTATACTGCGTTACTCAACAATTATTAAACGAATTAAATTATGAACGACCCATATGAACAAGCATCGATTTCGAGAATATTAGAATGACAAATAATACAGACACTACAAAAGCGATATCAAGCAAGTACAACTTAATAACATCTTACGTGTTTTCCTTTTATTCTGGTGACTTAAGCTAAATAACTTTGTATAGACCTCTCTGGCACTTTCGATTCGTTTCATCCATAAACTGCACTCGTGGACCGTTGTAGCAAGTAATGCAATTTTATATTGACTTTTGTCATCTTGAATATTCAAGACTCGATTTGAATCAGTGCCATTTTCGATATTATCTGTACTGTCACGTGTGATTGTGAGATGCTTAATTAAAATTGGCTGTAAAAGAAACAATCAAAAACCTTTGCCATATACACATTTCACATAAACAGTTACCTGTTTGTACATTTTGTAAGTGATGTTTGTGTTTCGCTGAAATGAAAATTGACAGCCAATGCTTTTACTGGCCTGAACAAGCATAAAGAAATCATTGAATAGAAACCCAATTAATTCTTTATTATTTTTTAGTTTTATTAATAGGCCATAATGGAGAAGTTGCCTGGGGCCCAATTTATTTGTTTGGCTGTCAAAAATGAGGTTTAGATCGTTTTGAATGCATTGTTGTAGCCAGTCCATCTGTTCATGCACCTCTTTTAGTCGCACATTTTCGTTGACGCAATTCAAAAATTTTTCTGCAACTCTCAAAGCCTCCTCTAGATATTTGTAATCTTAAAAATTACTCAAAATTAATTTAAGACTCACACATAACTATTAATCTACCTCGATGGTCTTCAGGAGTGTTTTCCATGATTTTAGTAATAAGTAAGGGGTATCTAGTGATTCGTTGCATAGGCTTTATTAGGAAAGAAGACAGGGGCATCCCTTTGGTGGCAGGATTAGCTTGGCACTTTTTTACTAGGTCTCTGAAGGCAGTCGAAGTCACTGTCAAACGTTGCAACAGTGCGGCACTGTCTAACTGTTTACCGCAAAATGTGATATAAGCAGTCATTCTAGGCAACTAAAAACCATACGTTAGAAAATTGGAATTTTTTATTGTATTAATGTCATGCAACGAAACATAAAAATAAATAACGCCGGAACTTTTTCACTTTAAAGTCATTTCTTTTTTCATTCCTAGTCAGATTTCTAAACTACCACACTGTCATACTCACATGTCTGCAAATAACGTCACCAACAGTTTCACTGTCCGAATTATAAGACGTCAGTAAGTCTACCATGAAATTTCGATTACATGTGATGATTTCTTGCCAGTTCACGAAAATATCATTAATTTCTTTTTCGGAGATCAACTTGCTTTGCCTCAAAGGCAACTCAAAGACCTCGTGAACGATCGACATGTCGTTAACATAGGCCTGTTCAGTTTGTATGAACTCTTTGATACTTTCCTGGCGTTTTTTGTCTCGAGGCGAGGAAGCTGAATTAAGAAATGCGAGAGAAATAATTAAAAATTGGTTTTGTTGTAGCTTTATATTGCTGTATTTCTACATAGTAATGATTTTAAATTTAAATTTGAGTATTTAGAAACAAAATTAGACATTATTGCAGTCATACATCAACAGTTCAGTTATTATATCAAGAATAAACATAATTGTTATTCGTAATTTAAAAGAAGATAACAATAACAATCATTCTAGTACCAATATCTGCCTTACATCACTAGACAAATAAAATTAATAAAAAAGTATAAAAAAAAACATAAACGCTTCTTTGCATTGATCATGGTCTAGAATTAAAAAGGCGTTAACTATAACAAGTGCAATTTCTTAAACACAATTTATGGAGTAGCCATAAATGAAATTCGTCACCTTTTCTCTTTGTTGTTGTATGACTTTACTTCTAAAACATTTCAACTTTGAACTCATGCAGTAAAGTCCAGTAGGGTGGATTAAGTGAGATAAAGATACAACAGCCTATTTTTAGAGGTATTAAAGATCATTCAAGAGTGAAAAGCAACACACCCACCCTACCAAACTCACTGAAATAAATATTTAACAATACATAATTAATACTCAAAATGTTACAAACATAGAAATGGTACTTATTATTCAACAGTTTATTATTTACCAACCAAAGTTTTCCAAAAAATACTATCTAAAAATAAATAAATTTATTTGAATTGAAATACAGTAAACCCTCTATTTAACAACACAACATAATAGATTTATTTGAATGAATATTTGCACTTACCACCCATTCGGATGTGGTAAAGAATTTTGAAGTTATTTTAAATCGATAACCTTTTATTTGGAAAATTACTTCTTTATGTTTTATTCCGTGCTATCTATCAAAAATATGCAAAACATATAATCGATTCATGTGAAAGCAGTCTATATGCAGAGATGTAAAACGTTTTACGTTATTCTAATTGAGCCCCCTAAATTGAAAATTTACTGTATTTTACACAACTTTCCTTAAAAACTAAAATGCCCCAAAAAAGAATAATTTTGTGGTTTAAAAAAAAGTCAAACGTGTTTTCTAATAAATACGAATAAATAATGAATTTATGCGACTTTATTATTTTTATTACATACAACTTTGTTGGTAAAATCTAAGTATCACCATCAAGAAATTAAAGTATGAAATTATTACAAAATAATGAGCAAAATAATCACATTTAAGGTTTTAAAGGATGATTTTTAATGAAGCCACGAGTTACCAAATAACTGATATTACTTCAAATTCTAACCCATTTTAACAAGAAAATTTTTAAATATTGTTATAGCGTTTTCCACACAAACATCTATTTAGACTTAGATTTAAGGCAGAATTTGTTAAAATGGGCGCAAGAGACATACATTTAACTATAAACGCTAACAATATCTATTATTCGAACTATACTCAGCATCGTTATGGTAGGATGGGTGCGATCATGTTCCTGAGAAGCAGAAAAAAATATAAGTATTTTCTAAATTTGAAAATAAAAACTACATTTGTGAAATAATGGATACGAAAAATGCTGTTAGTTTTCAAAGGGAATATTTTGAGTAAAATTAACTACACTCTGAGGAATTCAACAATATTAACTCAAGTTTAGACGGCATTTTTATAAACCAGACCTTGATAAGCTAATATTGCTGAGAGGGAGCGTAAGACTTAAATTTACTTACATTGTTGCTGTTGTAAAGGTGCAACGTAGTTACTGGGGAACATCCCAGAAACCCCGTTTAACTCACCCCTCCACCATAGTTCTTCTTCTCGTGCAGTCACGCTTATAATATCATCCTTAGCAAAGGTTAATTCATCAGGGTGATGAGCGGTGTATGAGTACAGTGCGATGACTTTATCTACAGACAAAAAATAATATTTAAGAAAATAGGTCTATTTTTATTCTTTAAAGTTGAACATGTTTTAAGCTACTAGGGATCATCAATGATGAACTAAAGGAGTGTGATAAATGTAGGATAGACATTATTAGCTGAATTCACTCTTTAAGTTTTTCAAACTATGGAGATAAAATAAGGGTTATGACTTTTACCTATTACTACTTCTTGCTGCATTCTAGTGGAGGATACAGGCGTCGTTCTACCGCTAGCTCTCCCAGAGCTACTCAACACCTTAACATAACTGGCCGGGAACCATCCAACTTGACGCTTGCGACCTTTAGCTTGCAATTCGCCCTCCCACCAGCCTGAATTGGTCTTCTTGCGAATCATAATCAATTGTCCTCTAGCTAACGATAACTGTTCGGGACTTGTGGACTGATAGGCGGCAATAACTGAGGCTATCTCCGGTTTTTTGCTCTTGACCGTCTAAAAAGGAGAATAAATTTTGAACAAATGGTATTAGTGTTTTGATGAAGCAAAATACCGACCTGCGCATTAGCTTGAACTGCCGCATCGAATGGCAATTCCTTGGATTTATTCTGATTTATCTGATTAACCTCGTTATCGACTTGTGCATTGGCATACTCTAGTGCAGACTCCACAGCTTCAGCGGACACGCCTACATTATTAACAGTGGTAGTAACAGCAGAAGTGCTATTAACAGCAGCAACAGGAACATCCTCAGCAGGTGGGTTAGTAGTCTAGCGAGACAGTTCACACATTGTACACACATATACAACCTAAAACCAGTACTTACCATTTCAACTTTCTGGACATAATTGCTAGGGAATAATCCAACATTGTCTCCCAATTTCCCTGTCCACCAATCACCTTCTTGTTTCAGAACGGTGATTACGTCGCCAGCGTTAAATGTCAAATCTCCTGCCTCTTCACTTTGGTATGCATAATTAGCAACATAATATTCTGGTTCACTTTCGGGGAGCACAGCTTCAGGCTTTGGTTGAGTCAGTACTGGTTCAATTGAGTTGTTCACTTCTGAGCCTTCAGGCACCTCAGCTATACCTCTGGAAAATCAATTATTAACTAACATTTTAGACATTGGTTAATGAAAATTGCATACTCCAGGCGCTTTGCTTCAATATCTTCTGCTAGTTGAGCAGTCTGGTCATCCCTGACACTAATGCCATCGACAGGTTCAACATATGACTCAGGAAACCAACCAGTTTTACCTCTTATTTCTCCTGCTAACCATCCTGGTTCACCAGTTTGCTCCGATGGTACCTTTTTGTGAGGAAAGTGTAGAGTTAATAGATAAGACTAATAGTGACTAAATAGTTGTTTTATATGGATCAAAACAACTTTTTGAATTATTTAAAAAAAAAAATTCGGACACGAAATGGCACTTTAACCGCGAACCCTACTCCATGCAGTGTCACTAAAACAAATAATTACTTGTAATGTATTCCCATTATTTCACGTGACATGTGAAAGTTCTTTTCAAGCTATAAACAAACAATTTCTTGGAGATAAGAGAACGTTCTAATTGTTGTGACTGACTGGTTTTCTTAGAATTTCCAAATTTTGAATTTGTAAGTATATCTATTTAACCTATTTGATTTAGTTGACACTGCTGCACTTTTTTTAGAATTCTATTCTAGCTCTAATAATTGAACTTACGTTTATGATATCACCAGGTTGGAAGGAGATTTCATCGGCAGTTCTGGCTACGAACTCGTACAAGGCTCGATACCTGACCATCCCTTCGGGTGTAGTGGACGTTACTGGTACAGTCTCGGCAGTTGTACTCCAGTTCTCAACTGGCCAACTTTCCGGTTCACTCGCCGCTGCTGCCGGACCCCAAGCGTCAGTAGACTTCCACACATCGAAATCAGTGCCTTTATTAACATTTTTCATTTCCAATACAGTGTCTCGTTTCAGTTCATATACAGTATATAACTGTTCACATTCCTTGATTAATTCTTTCATTTGGTGCTGTAGGTCGCTGAGTTGAGAATTGTTGTTTTCTATATCAATAAGTTTGTTGTCAATCTCGGCTTCCATATCTTCTACCTTCTTTCTCAGATTTTTTATTGTTACTTCCTTGTTTTCAAATGCAATTCTTGCTTGTTCAGAATCCTGCGAGTTGATTTTATTTCTAGCTTCTAATTTCAGTTTTTCTTGTGAAAGCGAAAGTAGTTTCGCATTTTGTTCCTTTAACTTATTTTTAAGCTGAGCCATTTCTTGCATTTGTGAGTCTCTAGTAGATCTCATACCATCAATAGTCGATTTAACATTTGAAACTCCCATTCTAGTATCGCAAATTTTCTGGGACAATTCTTTTACTTGATCGTTTAGAGAGGTCAGTTCGATGGTTAAACTTTGATTTTTAGCTTTGAGTTTCAAAACGTTTTCTTGTTCTCTCTGTCTTTGCTGTTGTAACTCTTGCAATCTTTGCTTTTCCCATTCTAGCTGCCTTTGCCTTTCCATTTCTTTCCTGGCTGCTTCTCTTTGTTCTGCTTGTCGTTTTCTCTCCTCTTCCATTTGCCGTTCTTTCTCCTGTTGTTCTCTCATTTGCCTTTCTAATTCGTCCAGTCTTTTTCGTTCAGCCTCCTGGCGAGCTTTCTCCTTCTTTTCTTGTTCTTCCCGCTCCTTCCTCTCCCTTTCCTCCCTTTCTTGTCTCTGTTGATCTAGAAGGGTTTTTCTGCGTCTTTCCAATTCAGCTTGACCTTTCTCAAAGTTTTCTTTTCTTTTGTCCTCAAATGAGTCTGAAATTTGAAAACCAAAGCAATTATTTTTCACACATATTCAAAGGATGTGATCAATGCCTACTTTGAAGGAGTGTAGAGGCAGGATCTTGATCAGCAACTCCACTGCCCTGACTTGAAATAGAAGCAGTCCGAGTGGACCTTCTAAATGAAGGTGGTATAAGATCCAAGGGTAACTTAGTTGGTGGTGGATGCCCCAGCTGAGCCTGCTCGCATAAATACATAGCCAATACAAACTCCTCACAACCTAGACGGCCGTCTGCGTCCATATCGGCTAGAGCCCTAAAAACCATTACATTTCGTATCTCGTAGTAAATGCCAGTGTGATCATTCCTTACCAAATTTGTGCTAATATACCTTGTGGCAGCTTAGTTTGGACCATAACATTTCTAGCTTGAGCTCCAGAGAGGAAGCCACTTTTTGTTCTGTCCGTGGTATTGAAAATTTGAGTATATTTAAGTTTAGTAGAATGTGGTACTGCCCATTCTGGTTGCCTGCATAAAAATTATAAGTTTAATTGGTAAATTATGCTTGCACTAAAGGTTAAACTATCATTCATTGACTAGTAATCTAATGGGATAAATGCGATAGGCCTAATTTCAGTTTTTAAAGGGGTAGAAAAAGAGATGAAGTTAGGTCGACCCCGAGTGAAGACAGGTACCTACATTGGGTATCTGTTATATAAATTCTGTACTAATGGAAATTGTTTTTGTCGAATTTAAACTTCTGTCTTGTGAAGAATTTTATAAACATATATTGCACATTCCAGTGTTCAGTATGTCCAATCAATTAATTTCCATAGTATCGAAAGCTATATTATATGTACTGTAATGCAACTTCCCCCAATATTACATAAATTTATCTTGCATATTACATTGCCCTCTTGCTTCTATTATCTACTTATTTTGTTCTTATATTTTAATTATTTGAACTGTTTATTTAGTTATGAATCTGTAGTTTTACTAAATAGTATTATAGCCCTAGCTTATTATAAGCTTATTATTAGCCCTGATTATAATTTTATAATTTTTTCACAGACCATGCGTCGCCGCTCCGGAAATGGCAGTGTATTTTCTTTCTCCTTGTCACATACAGAATAGTGATGAGTGAATTGAGTGATACCTTATGTTGTGCATAGTGAATCAGAACTGGCAATGATCAAACTACTAACCAGTAAGTACTAGCGATACTTTTATGACAGTGTTTTTCCAGTTGTTATTTAGATCCTAATTAAACACTTACGAGGACATAGACTCGATTGAATGTGTCCGATCCAAGCTGGGGATGCTCCCGCGTGGGGTACTAGTGGCCCCCGGTCCTGCGGGCGCTGCACAAGGAACCACTCCGACGGGAGACATACTAGCAGGTACAGACATAGGAATTGCACTGGGAAGAGGAGTAATACTCGGCATCGCAGCCATCGGAGCGACTGTACTGACAGGTACATTGCTTGCAGAATGTATTCCTGGCACCAAGGGGGCGGTAGAGGCTAAAGGGACAGTCATACCACCAGGTACTAGTGGAGTGCTATAAGCAGCTGGTTGAGTAAGGGGCTGGATAGGAGGGATGCCTGAAATCAAGGTTGGTTGGATGTTGGTAGGCATTGGTGGTACTATACCTACGGAATAAATTAAAGTGATGGGCACTGGCCATACTCTACCTATGAACAGATAAATTTTTCAATGGGGTTAGTAAAGAACGCATTTTAATTTCAAAATAACAGGAGGAAAGTATGTAGTTACCGAATCAACTTCTTGCAGAGAACTGTATTTGTTTTCATTCATTTCGGGTTATGTTTATAAAATTCAGTAGTATAAATAGTGATTGCAACAATGGAAACAGATTGATATGAAATGCATAAATAGCTGGTGATAATATAATAATATATAATATAATCATAAATAAATGACGCTCAATTATTGACATAAAGTCAAAATTACTATTAAACAAATTTAATTTTAAAAAAGCAGAAAGATAGATCAATCTAACCATTACACATTTGGAAACATTACTTACCACTATCAAAAAATTCCCCCTAAGGTTGTAATGTATATATAAACAGCAATATTATCTGACAACATAATTTTATAATTTATCGAAATTTAATTTTGTTGAAACTTTATTAATACAAAGGATTTACTTTCAAATTGAGCAAGTATTGATTACAACCTATAAAGATTTCAAAAGTGGGTCATAACTTTTCTATCGCCATAAAAACCACTGGTCTATTTTGAACTATTATTGCAAATTCCAACAAATCAATGAATATTATCGAGACACTCACCGGTAGGTATCCCCGAACTGGGTGATCCTGTAAGCATACTGGAAACTGGGATGCTCCCTAACATCATTCCTTCAGTTCCCATTCCCATGTTACTAGATCCGATCGTAGGTTGTGAATTTTGTAGTAACATCTGATTAGATATTACTGGTTGAATGGGTGGCTGCTGGACTAATGGAGCGACCTTTGGAGGTTCTGGTCTCGGAGGGGCGTTTATCAGGGTAGAGTTTGGTAAGGGTGGAATGGCTGGTGGTGTGGATTTCAAAGAACTTAAAAGTGAAGGTGGGACAGTTTTCGGGACATCGAAGCCCCGAATTTTGAGGTTGATTAATTTACATGCTATGGAAAATTCAGAGAAGTCCATTTTGCCATCGGAGTCGGTATCAGCAATAGCCCTACAGAGTGAAAGTTAAATAAGTTAATCAGGATAAATGTATTTAAAAATTACCATATTTGGCCCAGAACGTATGGTGAGAGCTGAGATTGGAGGAAGAACCCTTTCGCTTGCTCACCAGTTACAATACCATTGATAGGTTTCAAGGATTTAAATTGCTCTTCATATCTGGCCCTCTCCTTGGGCAAAACGATATAAGGGTCCGACATAGTCGATTTAGGGGTAGAAGACATTGAATTTCGCTAATATTTTAAAAACCTGAAATCAGATGTATAAATCAATCAGCACTGACGCTCATCTCACACTCGCCCACTTACTTCTGATTGTATTAAATTTAGAGCATTATATTCGATTGTTTTAGAAGTGGCCGATCTCTCCCCTAATTTTCTACGACCATTGCAGGCAGTCCTTTCTTACAAATCAATAGAAATTACAAATTTGTTGAGTTTTCTTACGAAATTCGCCTTTAACACACCACAACAATGATGTTAAAATTGCAAAACACAATTAATTTGACGTTTATTTGGAAGCCTCTTCTTCTCCTTGTCGTAACTTGAGAATAGGCCACACGGCCACAGAACGGAAACAAAATCACGTTTGGTTTATATGATCTCATATTGAATTTGTTCTAGAGATTTTCAAATACTGTTCAAAAAATACGAGACGTCAATGTAACCAACCCACGCAAAATTCCCTAGTAGAATACGAAAACTTGAACAGCCAAAATTTAATGAATTAATAAAACAAAGTAGATAAAATAGCATATTACACTCGTTTAATAAGACGTATTGTCACACTCGTTCTATTAAACTAGTATAATAATATACTATTTATCATCGACGGAGCTTGTAGCGTCCACTGTTTAAAGTACATGCTCTAAAAACCGGTAACATCACGGTTTCATTTTTGTTAATGGTTTTATAATGTATAACATTTTGTGAAATCATGTTTTCAGGTTTCTTGTTCTATATTATGCCGCCTACCTGTATTTAAAAATTTTTACTAGTTGTGTTTTCGACAACAATATAGACATCGAAATTTAAACAAAATGAGTCGACCAAAAAGAGTCACTTTTGATTTCGTGACGTCACATGCCAGTAAACATCTTTACTATCGTTAGAATTAGAGTCGATGAAACGGGTCACCACAAAGTTATAATTCATTTTCAGCATTTATTTTAGATGAGTTTCTAATGCCTCTGCTGTCACAAAATTACTTAATATTGTATTTACCTTTGATTAAATAAAATAAATTTGATCATGAATCACTGATCGGCACTAAATACCCGAAATCGAGTGATATTTGTCGCAAAACTTATTACCTCAATATGAAAGTCCTCCCTTTTGTTTACAAGCATGTGACGTCCCTAGAAACAACCAATTTCGAAGCGTTTTCAATCACATGACCTATTTTTAGAATACACACAAATTTCAATTAAGTTTAAATACAAATACCATACTATATTAGTAACGAAACGGCTTGCCGCAAAACAGTAAAAACGTTACAGTATATTATAGCTTTTGCTATAATATAAGGGCTATATGGACTGAGATCGGTAAATTGGATTTTCACCCATTATTCTGTTCTGCTGTAGTAAAATATTCTGATACGAACTGCTCGTCATAAAATTACAACACTGTTCAGGGAGAACTTTTGTAACTGCCCACTAAACTTTAAATTTTTTTTGTCATCATCTAAAAGGGATCTTAAAGTACCTAATATTACAAAGGTATGTGAGTGATAGGTCAGTTTAAGAATAACTGGCGTTACAGCTCTGACTTACCGCATTAATAAAGATATTAAAATAAACAAAATAAAAAGATATCTCATATGTAATATTATCAACGTTAGTATGTGAAATACTCGAATAGTTGCAGCTTAAGACGCTTCTTAAAATAATGATGTGGGTTTTATTATTTGACGGAAGCGACTTAGCTTATCACTATAACATATTCAACAGCAATGTGAATCAAATATAAATACAGCATGTCATTATCTAAAAATTTAAAATTAATTCAGTCGAGAAGAAAATTTAGTGAAGAAGTAGTGAGCTGAAGAATTTTTTTGTACATTCGTCATAGAGATTGTCATTTTAGGTTTATTGATCATCTCGAAGACCAACGCGCGCATTTATCGATTTTGCTTATTTTTAGACCATATTACTTTTTAACAAATTTACACGATCTATAATTAGCCTATATGCCACTCTAACGAGGCACATCATTATTCGAAACGTTTTTTCAGCGCGAAAAATTGCTAATGAACTGAATGTTAACGTGTTAAATAACAATTTGCATATTAACAAAAGTAGCCTAAATTCCCCGTACATGCGCATCTATGCAGGGATCGTACGATACAGTGAACCAGACAATTTTTGGAAGGAGCGATGGGAAGGGGGGACGTCCATGGCGTAATCGGACTCGCGTGTCGGAACGTCGAGCGTCGAGTGTTGACAACGCATGTGTCTCGAAGATTTCGTCGGCCGAGTGGTTTTAAAATAAGACGGTCCGCTTTTCGGTTTTTTCGCGGTTTTACCGTTTTTCCGCTATTTTCGTTTTCGGACGCCTAGCTGATCCACAGGTAAGGGATGTCTTTTATTCGCACCAAGGGAAGTCGGTCGTGGGGCCCTACGGAATCACCCGAACTTTTATTGAGGGGAGGTTTTGTTTGAGTTGCTAAGCAACAGTCTTCCGACGCCGCGAAAATAAACCGATCTCTATACTATTTTGTTTAATCGCAATTATTCCCGGATCAGTCATTTTATGTTTTGGAAATTTTAATTACTTGAGATTTTTAATACTTCTACCACATTATTTAGCTGGACAGATGTTTTAAACATTCAATGAATCGAAATTAGGTTAAAGTCCTCCCGAAAAGCATTCTTAGCCGGTATTCAAATTAACGGGTAGACTGATGTCATTTTCGTAATACAAACTGCAATGCAAGGTCTGCAACTTATTTTACCACCCAGGTCGGTGAGTGCACAGTCTTCAGTTCTTCTTTGTTTTCTTATTTACAAATTCAATTCCCCTTTATTTTCTTACCTTTCTTTTGTTTTCTGATTTCTTAGTAAAAACTGGAAACCTACGTGATTTACACAACGTTCGAAGGAATTAGTCATTTTAGATTGGAAATAAGGAGTCATATTGTTTATTTTTTGAAATCCGTTGAACGTGCGTGCCGATTCTGTCAACAACTATAAATGTAAAATTTTAAATTGCATTTGCCACCTCAGTTATTTCAACTGCTGCATACGTTAGTAATATACCTATGGAGAATATGTAATATTTATCAGATATATATTATTGCAAGAAACCAAATTAGTTTCGTTTATCGCTACAAATTGCACAGGTAAAAAAATGTCAATTTACGTAGTTAGACTATTAAAGGCGCGAATTTTGTAATTGCATTTCCATTTATTTAAAATTTTGTTTATGTCCGTTTTTACCCGCTAATAATCGAGATAAAATTGTCGCAACCAGTTTCTTATCGGAGTTCACTCATACAATTACAGTTTTTGTTCCGAATTAAACACATTGATAACTTATCTAAATGATTCATAGACCTATGTAGTGAAACAAGGAAATAGTTAAAACTTCGTAATCAATAGTTGCGACATGGTAGGTAATTAAATCGCCATCTTTCAGTTTTGAGCTCATTGTTAGACTCAAATACTTTTATAGTAGAATTAATCTTGAAATAGTTTCTAACATCGTGCACAATACCTAATTATAAAATGTGTTTCATTTAAGCATACATCAGTTCGAAAGTAATAAAGAGACATTTCAACATTTAAAGAAATTCCAAACCTTTCAGTACATACATAAGTTCAAGTGCAATCCGAATTGTTTGTAGATTTTTATACAAATGTGGGTTGCAGACGTTGAATTGAATTAGTTTACTTCAAACAACACTCAATCAAATATTTAACCGCAGGTTAAGCAAACAAAAGTAACAAATACTATTCCTCCTCTTCTATCGTGATTAAACAAGGTTTTATTAGATAATGGCATTTTAAACGTATGATATGTACGTACCACGTATATTACATACATAAACGTACGATATGTTCTTTACGCGTTACACCCACATATTTTAAGTTACCTACTGTAGGTAACGCAAATACAGTTCTATATTACTCAAGAAATCTTATTTTTCCAGTTAACATGAGTTATGACGAGGTTATCCCTTTGCTAGGAGATTTTGGAAGATACCAGAGGAGGATTTACCTTCTATTATGTCTACCAGCAATTTTATGTGCCTTTCACAAGCTGGGAAACGTTTTTCTCAACGCTGAACCAAATTATCGGTAAGGAAATTTTTTATTAACAGGTGAGGAAGTATGAAAAGTGGCCTCTTTTATTATCACTATATTATACACATGATACATGCAGTTAATGCACTTATGAACTAGAAACATCCATTTGTGCATACTCTTTTTAGCACTACTATTTTGCCTGAAGTTTAATGTGTTTCCTTTAAGACATCTTTTATGGTTCTACTTATCAATGCATATTCTTCTTGAAAATAATACCATTATGGAATATTTGCAGATCAAATTTTAAATTGAAATTAATCATTCTTTTTAAACCACCTCACAATCGTGTACTTAAATCATGAGAACCCTAATTCAAATAGGATACTTAAAATAAACATTTTTCTATTAAATTTCGGATAGAGCAGGTATAATTCAAGTAACAGGTCAAAGAGTTATCAAATTAATCAAAACTACTTCTAGTGCCCCTATCGACTTGGTATCAAATATTACTCGAGGCCAGGAAATGTTGACCTCACTTCACATCTCAGCTGAAACATTTGCAGCGACACATAACGTGTGAAAATCTGTTTGTGGTACAGCTGCTTCACCTGAAAACTAAAACTCATGTTTAGTACAATGAATAATTCTAAAATGACAATAATACCCAGCATTGTTGAAAAGTTCCCTTGCACCAACTTGGCATTCCGACATTGCTAGCTCAATGTTGTTGATATAGTTATTACGGCACCAGTTTTTAAGCATCTGAACGAGCCTGATTCCTATTCCTTTTCTTCGGTACCTGAAAAGTATTAGTATTGTTTCTATTGAAATTATTCAAAATGAAACCTCACTTTTCATCAACGGCCAGACGGAAAAGCCACCCCCAGTCTTCCCTTTGCGCATGTCTCATCACTGCTACTGTGCCCACCAACTGGAAATATAAATTTATGAGGGTTTAATAATAATTTAGCCATAATAAACCTTCATTGTCTCTGTTGACCTAACATTTCAATTATATTGGTACACCCAGCATATCAAGTTCTAACTTGAAATTTGATAAGTTTTCATAGAAATATTTTCAATACATATTGATGTTATTTTTAAATATCCAGCACATTGAAATAACGTCACAATTATCGTTTATAAATAAAATTTTGATAAGAAATGTGATCCAGTTTATATAACTGTATTGTAGACTAAAGCACATCAAAATGGGTGTCAGGGTAATTTTTCTCACTTGTCTTCTGGCTGTAACAAACTCTCAGTATTTCGACTACATTACCATAAAAACTTATCGTGATGATGTACCAGTGACAGTGTTGAAAGCAGATCGAATTGAGAATAAACATGTGACGGAGATTGTGATAGAAGAGGAGAATGTCCCGGTGCTGAAAATGGGAAGTTTTTGGGACTTGCCTCATTTGAAATATTTATACATTGTCAGAAGTGGAGTTACAAATATGGAAAAAACGACGTTCAACAATCTTCCCAAATTGCGAATCATTAATTTAAATTTTAATAGAATAGTACATTTAACCAGAGGCGTTTTTATCAACTTAGACGTCTCGATAATCAGGTTAAAGGGTAATGGCATTGAAAGTTTGGAACCTCAAACGTTCTGTAATCTTACTTATCTTCATACATTGGATCTGAGTTCCAACAACATTGAAGAGCTACCACTTGGTCTGTTTTATTTAACATCTAATTTAAAAGAGCTAGATTTAAGTTATAACAAACTTGTTACGCCTAGTGGAAGAGTTCCACATAACTACTTCTTAGATGCTTTTACTAATGTATATAGACATGAACGCTCTATTATAGACCTAAGTCACAACAACTACACTTCTATTAGTAAATTTTACTTCAAAGGTCTACGTGGTTTGACTAGTCTTTTATTAAACAATAATGTCTTAAACACTATCGACTCTTACGCTTTCCATGGATTCCAATTTTTAGACGAATTAAATTTAGAAGGAAATAACCTGCATGAATTGGGAGGTAAGCTACTTTTTCCATTGGGTGGAAAAATTAAGACAATAAAACTAGCTAATAATCCATGGAGTAATAAATTTGTATGCGAATTTCAAAACTGGTGTTCCATTTTCAACATTGACAATACTGTGGAACAATTTTGTAAAATTGATGAGAATTAATGAAATAAGTGTATAACACAAAATATGTATATAATAAAATCTTTAATATATCTACTGTTGTTACCTTTCTTTGGAATTTTTCTTGAGTAATATTCTCCTGTTCTAGTTGGTTTTCATTTATGATCTTGTACCAACAATGTTCCGGCTTCTTCATATGGAAAAATGGTTCGTAGGCTTCAGCTACCCAACACTTTAATGGTTTTTTCTCATAAATTATTTGGGCAGCTTTTAAAGCGATCGTGGCATAAATAATCACATAAAGACCGATCAAGACGATTGGAATGGAAATTAAACACAAATACAGAGGAACTCCAAAGCAAATAAATAATATAGCACTTACAAATACCATCAGTTGAATTGTTACCTAAAATCACACCAATTAAAGTTTAGTTGATGCAGATAATATTTAAAAAGTGCCTACCTCATGAAACAAGGCATTAGTGTAAGTATTAGAAAAGTTCGACATGTAAGCTTGCCGAACAAGTTCTGATAAAGCAGGAGTATCATTGTCTTTCTTTTCTCTGATAACTATATAATACATTTTTATCAAATACTGCTCACAAGAAGTAATGCCCTAAGAGCACTATTAAGTTGGTATGTAAAAATTACATATTACTTCCACTTGCACAGCCCTTTCGTCAACAAGTACACGTTCGCAAATTTAGCAACGAGATCTGTGCTCTAACTAACTAAATTACCAAAACCTGCAAAAGTTTAAAACTAACCTAATTTTAATTTCATTTGGCGGCGCAAACAAAAAAGTTAGGTTATGTTTGAATGTCAATTGTAAAGTTCCATGCACGTTTCATGGATCATGGTTTATTTGAGGAATTTAATTCTGTATTTCACAGAGGCGTCTCACAGTTTGTTTTTCAACGAATGAATATTTCAAAAATACTCATTTTTGACGTTAAAATCATGATGTCACAAGCATACATGTTTTTGAAAACATTTAGTTTTCAAAATGTTCCAACTTGGACCTTTTAATGTTGTCAAATGACAACAGATGACCTCCAGATCTTAAAAAGAATTCGTTTTAAGAATTTAATGAATCTTACCTGTTCTTAACTTTATAACTTCGTTTTACAGGTGCAAATTACCAGATGAACCGGAAAATGCCACATATTTTTTAAATGAGTCACAATGGAAGGAAAATTTTGTATGGGATGCTATACAAAAAAAATATGCACTATGTGCTATGCTGATAAATAATAAAACTCAGAGTTGTGATAAATTTGTATATGATGATGCAGTGTTTGGGTACACATCAGTGATAGAGGTAAACATTTTCTTTTGCTCTATATATGTATTTTATGCTAGTTATTTTTTTCCAGTACGGTTTGACTTGTAAGAAAGCATATCTTATAGCTACATCAAATGCTGTGTTCATGGTAGGTGTTATGCTTGGTTCTATCATTTTTGGAGAATTGTCTGACAGGTTTGTATATAACTACACATTTCTTAAAACGTTAAATAATTTCTCTTTTTAGATGTGGACGGAGACCCATATTTTTCATATGCCTCGTAATTCAGGTTGTTTTTGGTGTAGCAGCTGCTTTCGCTCCAGAATTCTGGACCTACACCTTGGCTAGAGCTATAGTAGGAGCCACCACCTCAGGAGTATTCTTAGTAGCTTATGTTATTGGTTCGTATTGGCAATAATGCATATCAATGTGTGTTAATGAGTCTTTTTAGCACTAGAAATGGTTGGAAGTAAATGGCGCACAATAGCTGGGACCGTAATGCACATGTTTTTTTCGTTCGGATATATGCTCATTGCACTTTTCGCTATGTACATTTATAATTGGAGGCACCTACAATTTGCTCTAACAATACCTGGTGCTGTTTTCTTGTGCTATTGGTGGTAATTCAGTTTGAAATTGTTTCGTACAAACTTTGATGTTAGCATTGTTTCAGGTTTGTTCCAGAATCTGCTAGGTGGCTTATTACCAAGGGCAGATTTGATGAAGCCAAATCTGTTATTCAAAGAGCAGCAAAGGGTAACAATGTTGAGATTCCTAATGACAAATTAAATTCATTATTGGTCCCATTAAATGATGAACAAGAAGAATTGGATACTAATAAAAATAACCCATCTGTATTAGACATATTTAGATTTCCAAACATGAGAAAGAAAGCGTTAATCATATTTTACGACTGGTAAAGATTTTAAAATACGTCTGCCATTTTTTCTAAATGTTACTTCTAGGTTTGCAAACAATATAACTTACTATGGACTTTCTTGGAACACAAATAATTTGGCGGGTAATCCGTACCTAAATTTTGTGTTATCAGGAGCAGTCGAAATTCCTGCTTATATATTCCTAATTATGTTCCTGAACAAGTGGGGCAGGAGAAATATAATGTGTGGTTGTATGGTACTGTCAGGAATTGCGTTATTATTAACTATGGCAGTCCCAAAAGGTATTTAAAAAATTATGAAAGCTATCACTATGTGGTGGGTCTGAAATATATTTTTAAAATCTCCCCTTTAATGTCTTTTTGTAGAATATCAGTGGCTTATTGTGACTCTTGCCATGATTGGGAAGCTAGCAATAACGGCCAGTTATGGTGCCGTTTATATTTTTTCGAGTGAACAATTTCCAACAGTAATTCGAAACGCTGGTTTGGGTGCTGGTTCTACTTGCGCCAGAATTGGTTCTATTATCGCACCCTACATAAATATTATGGTGAAATGTTCATAAAATTATATTATTGTCATTCAAAAATATTTTTTAGGCTCATATTTGGCAATCTCTTCCTTTGTTGATTTTCGGGACTTTGGCACTGATCGGAGGTGTGATGTCTTTGGTCTTGCCTGAAACATTGAATAAGAAGTTGCCAGAGACTATGGCGGAAGGTGAATCGTTTGGAAAGTAAGTTTTTGTAGAAGTAAATATGTTATCTAAAGGTAATATTGCATAGGTTTAATATGTTATTAAGCTGAGAGTTTAAAAGACGGGAAGGTATTTTTTTTCTGACATTCAATTTGACTGAAAATGTGTTTTCTAGAAAATTACGAGTCCGAGCCACAGGGGCAGGTGAACAATTGGAGCTAGAAACCGTTACAGGCCAAGGAGTAAAGGCACCAAATCTCAACGGAATCAACGAAGCTGGATCTTTACTATTAACAAAGGAAAACCATGACGATGAATTGGGTGTTAATGAAAACCAAAACTCTTAAAATCATATTGTTAAGAATTATCCGAATTTGAGAAACTATTGCATTTATCATATGCATTCTCATTATTTATTACACTTCTTCATTTTGTATCACTATTACATATTGGTTGGGCCATATTTGCTTTTATAGCAACTATAGTCACTTGTCGGAAAGAAATGGTTCTTAGGCATAGTGTTAGCTAGTCACTACACTGATTGACTACATATTTATTACTTAATTCGCGAAGAGCATTTTAGTTCTTGTCAAATATGATTTAACTTCAAAAAAACATTTGGCATTTCTATGGACCTTCCTGTAGAAATTTTAAATTTCTAAATTTATTGTGATAAGTTCTAATGACTATTTTACTAAATTATAAGGACAGTGCTGATTTTGCAAGGCGAAATCATTTCCAATTCAAATTGCTAGTCTGATATTGTGTTGTGCCAAATTTTTATGCTATACAATTTTACTTTAAGTGATTTTTGTGGCCATTTGATGGCCTACATTTTTACACGAAAGATATTTCTTATTGCGGAGATTTAAATCAAATTTATATCGTCTTTAGATATGCATAGTTATATTATATCGAATGAAAATCGAAATTTACAATAAGAGTAAGGTTCCTTTAAAATACTAGATCTATCTAGTTAAGTTACTAAAATTTTTTTACCTTCAATTTTGAATAAAATTTTTTCTTGACTAATGGATGTATTTTTTTCATATGCTCTCTAGCTCATTTGAAAAGTTGTAAGCCGCGAAAAATTTGTATAAGCTAATTATGTCTTTGGTTGGGCATCCTGGTGCCTAACGTTTACATTTGAGTAAATTTTACTATCTTAGCCGAGTACCAACGACTTCTTGAAATTTAAACCGACCATAAAAGATTTATCGTCTCTAATTGGCTATTGCCTCGCGCATGGCTAGGATCGAGATTTTACACCAATGGAATTGAAGTCTTAGACCCCATTCCAGGCGAGTATAGAAATATAAAAGATAGACTGCGGGTCCCGAAAAGAGAGAGAACTCACGCTTGTTGGATGTCTCTTTCCAATGGGCGGAGCGAACATCCATTAGGAAGGTAATGCCCAACTTAAGTGCGTTTTCTCTCTTTCCGAGATCTAACACGACAGGACAGCCAGGACAGGACGCATAAGGCATAAGGCATTTATATGTCTATGGAGGAAACATAAAAGTCGGGTTATGATGACATGTGGCGCGTGACAGTGCAATTGGAATTTCTGATTTTCCATACTGGAGCCAATGTACATTAAAATGTTTTCTGATACTCCGACCATTGAGTTGCTTACTGGTGTCGGCTGAACTTCCTTCTGCTGTGTTCATCCCTCGAGCTACCTTGTGATGCTTCCATTGGGTGGTCCTCTAGTGGATCTCTGTGCCGAATGGTTTGATTTTTCTCCAGGCCAGTGCGTGCATTTATTACAGGCTCATTTAGGGTATCTTAATCAGATTAATCTGGCTAGATATCGTTTAGTCTCTTCGGCGCAATTATTTGCGCAGTATACATTTCTCTTAGATACTGCACCTGTTGTTTTTGTCGTGTTGATTAGCCGTTGATTGTACTAACTCAGTCGAACTTCTGTAAGCCAAATCTTGATGGATTGTCGCGGAAAATTCGAGGTATATGTTAAAAGAACGCCTAGGATGAAAACTATTACCTTACCTACCCATTCCAAAAATGATGATTCAAAATCTGCATTCTTGCAATTTTCTACTCTTTTTCGTTTATTACACCACCATATTCCCGATTGTTTTTTAAAATTTCGAGATTTTTTTATATGGTTCATGTTAGCTAAGATTTCAAATTCAAAAGCAAAGCGATCTCCACTATCTTCTTTTCTACTTTATCAATAGGCGTTACAGGGGTTTTGACTGTGTCACACGGAGATAGGGATGAGACTAAATTTACAGTCACAACTTTTCTATCGACTATATTTGAGTATTATATTGCACATATAATGTATATTACTTTAGATTTTACCAAAAGGTTATTAAAATTTGGAGAAGTACGGACGAATGGCTCAGATTATTTCGAGATAGGGGAATTCCAATGAAGTCCATACTTCGAATTAGGGAAATATCCGACTTGCAAAAATTCGAGTTGTAGAAATTATTTTACATGAAAATAGAGCAAAGTTGGTAAGGCGAAGTTCAAGTTACAGAAGTTCCACATATTTTGAAATTCTAAATATTTTGTTCGATATCTTTTGTACAGCAATTTGTATCTTGCATCTGTGAAGTGTTCACCCTCACATATTTTTTTCTGAATTCAGATATGAAGAATTTACGGAGTACTCAGTATATTTTATGAATATAGTTCATGTTCTATTCTTATACATTCATTATATATTCGTTACACTCATAATGTTCACATTGTTTGTGTTATACATGAATTTTACGTATTTCATTGGAAACTAGATTACGATTTCGGTATTTTGGGCCAAATTTTGTCGCCGGCACTGTCGCCCTATAGTACAAATTGACAAGTATGACGGATTTTTTATCAACTTCGGCGAATTTTATGTAACCAGTGGCGTTAGATTTTCGGGGTCACCTGCTTGCCACACGCTGATCGCTGGTCTGATCTCCCCACGAACGTAGCGTGAAAGTCCTGTTCCGTTTCCATTCATAATTCTTGGGAATTTCTTAAAATTCCTTCGGGTTTCAACTCCATCGTAGTGAAAATGTTACCAGGTTGTGTCAGAAACGTTTGCAACAAGACTGCCATTCCGAAAGTGAGTAAATAACCAGTAAAATAATCGATTTCCTCTGAACTCAGGCAAGGTTAAATTGAAGTCATCCAGATTCAAGATATGGCAAACAGGCTGGCCAGGAATTTCATCCATGTAACTATTCATTCTGTAATTACGTAGTTTAATCTTGGACTAATTGATTTGGAGTCTTTATTTTTTATTTCTATATTTTCATTTCAGAGGACTCTTGGGTTTTTCTCCAAGAAGAATAACTATGCAACTGAAGCTACATTTGAAACCAAAGTAAGTATGTACCTAGGCCATGCTAATATCTAATATATGAGTGCTGTAAATTAATTTACAAATTAAACCAATAAAGTAAATGTGAATTCTTAATCACAATAAAAAATAAGTTAGTTACTCTAAATTATTGTGTTTACTACTTTCAGTAAAATTTTTAATGAACATTTTTTGACTTTCAAAAAAAAAGCGGGAAATTTTTTTAAGTGTATCTACTCTTCCACAGTTGACAGCCAATTCTTTATTAATGGTAAAATTCATTTAAACCAATATCAGGAAACTATTGTGTAATAATAAGATTGGAATGCCATGCAAATAAGTGAATATTTCGTAAAACTGAAAAATGTCTATTAACAATGTATCTAGCTTGCTCTGTGTCCCTACAAATGTGTTTGTAAACTTTTCCTAAAGTATTTTTCTTCAGTTAAATCACACTATCCTTGACTTTACTCTAACCGAACAAGATTTGATTAAAGCGCGTGAAGTAACGTTTTCAATTTTCAGCCTTACAAATTGCACAAACTTGATCAGTCGCCATCCACAACTGTAACATTAACAAAAGAAGATGCTCTGCATTTTTACAAAGAAATGCACATTATCCGGAGAATGGAAACATCTGCAGGAAACTTGTACAAAGAAAAAATCATTAGAGGATTCTGTCACCTTTATTCTGGCCAAGTAAGTATTATACCATGTATAACATTTCATCGAGATATATATTTTGAAATAAACTCATCATTATCAAATTTTAGGAAGCAGTGGCTGTAGGAATTAAAGCAGCTTTAAGACCACAAGACTCAGTCATAACGGCATACAGGGCACATGGTTGGACTTATTTAATGGGTGTATCAGCACTTGGTGTATTAGCAGAATTGTGTGGCAGGCAGAGTGGTTGTTCAAGGGGTAAAGGGGGCTCCATGCATTTGTATGGAAGGAATTTTTATGGCGGAAATGGTATAGTTGGAGCTCAGGTCAGTATTGACGTCCATTTTATTTGCAGAACATGGAGCTGCCCATTTCAAACCACAACATAACCAACAAGCTGATACACTTCAATACAAATTACAGCTGCTGTATAGTGAGCTTTAATTTTCCTGCTTTATAGTGGATAAGTTCTTATCACGCTTCTTGGTTCTCTTCACATTATTTCGTTGATACAAATTTTCATCCAATGTTTAAAGCAATTACATCTTTTTGGTGTAAATACCATTATTTTCTTGCTGCTACATTTGTACTATTTTTGAAAATTTTCAATTTTACGAAGTTTTGTAAACTATTTTAACTTCCTAAGGTTCCACTTGGTGCAGGAATCGCCCTGGCAGCTAGATACAAGGGCACAGACGGCATATGTATCACAGCCTATGGTGATGGTGCAGCAAATCAGGGACAGGTTTTCGAGGCTTATAACATGGCCAAATTATGGAATCTGCCGTGTATTTTCGTCTGCGAAAATAATGGTTACGGTATGGGCACATCAGCCGAAAGGGCTGCAGCGTCCCCAGCATTTTATACCAGAGGTGATTTCATTCCTGGCATCTGGGTGGACGGTATGGATGTTATGGCCGTCAGGGAATGTTTTAAGTTTGCAGTGGACTATGCCGCCAGTGGAAAAGGACCTCTGGTAGTAGAGGCTGCTACATACAGGTATAAAAATATTAGTTACTTGATGTACAAAGTATGTCAGGAGTGAGTAATTAGTAAATAGTTTAATACTGAATAAAGGTCAATAAAATAGCTGGTGGTGACATGGCTTGTTTACTGCAGTAAACAAACTTAAAGGAAACACACATTACATTAAATACCAATATTGCTGGGATGACAATATTTCATTCACTATATTAGGTATTCTGGCCACTCAATGTCCGATCCAGGCACCAGCTATAGAACTAGAGATGAAATTCAAGAGGTGCGTCAGACAAGAGATCCAATCACCTCCTTCAAAGAAAAAATTATCACTGCCGACTTGATATCAGCAGATGAAATCAAGGTACGGTTATACATATTTTTGCTTATAACTTCTAATGAGAACTTTTTGTAGAAAATCGATGGCGAAATTAGAGCAGAGGTAGATGAAGCTACTAAGAAATCAAAAACTGATAAAGAGTTAGGGCCTGATGAGCTTGCTAGCGACATATACTCTTTAAATCTAGAACCTAAGATCAGGAACATTGATCCATGGAGCCATCTGAATCACAAACGTGTCGGACCTGCTGTTAATCTTAAGTAAAGGATAAATGAATAATGTACAAAACTCGAGCCATTTTATCGTTATATAGAATTGCGAACAATTTAGGTAATTTGTATATATTTCGCCCATTTTTTATTGTGAGGCACCATTGTGTTGCTCAGTCGAAAAATTGAAGAGTTCCTGTATTTTATTATACAGGATTGTCAGATTTACGTAATTTGTAAATATTTCACATATGGCGTATTGTGTTGAGTAGTGGAAAAATCTAAATTATTTCAAGTTCCTTTATCCCTTTTATAATTTTTAAATAAATTATTTATGGCTTTATTTGACGTCCTCATTGTCCTTTCAGAACATATTTTTTTAATTCGACAAAGTGGGTTTTGGAAACAAGTTTAGGTATATGAAGGTATTTTCACAGCTTACTTGATGTTAACTTTAAAAGGAATGATGCACGAACTTGTTTAGTTATATGTATGAAATAAAACGATGAATTTACAGTTGCACATTTATTACACAAAATAATGCCGTAAATCCTTTTAAAAAACGTGTTATTTTTATAAAAATCAAAGTTTATCAGCTACTAAACAGTTAAACGAGAATGTTTTCCAGTTATTGAAGTAAATGACTGGTTAACAAAATATAAAAAATTTTGTCGGCTTCCTTTATAATAAAACTTAATATAAAATCGAAAGGTATCTCCACAATAAAAATAATTGTATTTAAATAAATTTAACATTTGATAACTTCAGATGAAGCAAATTGCTGAATAAGCATAAAATAGTTGTTACTATATATCAACTATAATAGTGGTAAAATAATTCAAAAAAAGAAGAAACTCATATCTTACTCGATACGTTAGTTCATTTCATCACACATAATACTTCTGAACATCTAGAACATTGATCATATTCTAACCGAGGTGTACTTGTTTGCATTGTACACTTTAAGAACAAGGGAAAATCAACATGCCTGCAGTACGGTCATCTATCCATAGATTGATCCAAATTATGAAACTACAATCCAGAAAATTACTTAAGAGTAATAATGAAAAATTCATACAAACCATTTAGATTTCAGATGGAGGTAATGATTCAGGATCATATTTGTGCAATTTTAGTCTCCACTGTTTGATAAGCCCATCCCAGGCCCTTCTTGAATACTTGACGAACTTATTTGGAGTCTTTGGATCTTCTCTCAATCGTTTATGCCTATAAACAGGTACCTATGTCAAGAGATCTTAAGAACATGACAATTTATTATTACTTACTTTGGTACACTTTTTATGTAGTTGTCATATCCAACCGTATTTTTACCGAAGTCAATCTGTTTCTGTCTACGAGCTAATATTTCTGGATCTGATTCAAGGTCTTGTTCTGCAACTCTCTTTTTTCTTCTGCAATTTTGTGAATGACTATAAATTACTTTTAAAAGTTATATTTTACCTTTGTGAACACTGTGATGAAGATGACTTTCGCGTAGATTTTTTGTTTATCGAATTTTCACTGTTCATGTAGTTTTCTTCATCACCCATTTCCTTTAGGCTCCTAGAAAGATTTATTATTAGGCTTATTTATTTGAAGTGAGACGTTTCTAAATAACACAATATAGTAGAACCTCGTTCATCTATGCACAAAGTGGAGCGCATTATCCACATCTGGTTTTGATAATAGATAGAAATTTTAAACAATTTGAAACAAATGTTATTGAATTGGCTAAAACATATAACATTGGGAAACAAATGGTTTTATTGACTCATGTATACATACATAAATGTACACATCTAGTAATAATTATTTATATATTTATACAATGTACAAAGATATCTATGTATGAATATTAAAACTTATTTTTTTAAATGTATCACGTTTATTGTTTCTTTGAGGTATGTATTTGTCCAATTAAATTAAAATGAGGTGTTTGGATTAGCCTTGTTTTCAATCCCACAAAGGCTAGGTCCTGGCTGGCCTATATAATTGAGGTTCTACAGTATTTATTTAGTAACAATTTCACCAGAGTTTTAATGTTGGGCAAAAAAACATACTCGATTTCTACCAGTCTGATAGATATATGGCTTGTGGTTACAAATCTGCTTGGACCATCTTCAGTACTTCCCTCAGCTGAGGGCCTCTTATAAGGAGATTCCCTGCTAAAAACTGATCTTTTCACGCTTTTCCTTGATTCCAATTTTGTAGATTGTGATGTTTCCTCCTTCGGTATTGGTGTACTAAGTGAAAAGTTCTGGAGCAGTTCACTAGTGAAAGGAGACGGATTTGCATCCTCGCAAAATAACTCTTGATTTATTTCTACCTTCACAGGGGTTTCCACTTTAATGCTTGGTAATTTTTCTTCTTTAAAAGACATGTTACTACTTAAAGATGTATTACTACTGCCAACACCTGAACATGACAATTCATAGCTATTGTCAATAGCTTCATCAGGTTCCATTTTTATATTTGGCATACTTTCTATGACATCAGATTTTGTTGGAATGTTTGCTTCAGCATCCTTAGTTTTCAATTTATCCCTCTGTCTTTTTTCATATAAACTTATAAATGTTTTCCCATCGGTTTGTTCAGGTTGAATGCAAATAAAGGACGTTTCGGGTGTTTGTCCCGAAGTAGACAGGAAGCCAGACTTCTCGGCATCCCAAGAATCCTGAAAAAAGAAAATAAAATAAGTAAAGAGTCATTTCAAAGATAATTAGATGTAAATCATATTGTTCTACGTAATATCTACCTATAACATATAATTGAAAAATGTATAACAATGTTTTTGTGATTGTGCTGATCTATTAGGTATTCACCTTGATTGGTAATCAGAGTATAATTAAATCATTGGCAGTGTAGATGACTGGATAAATTGACCAAGATTTGAAGATTAAGCTACTTTAATAGTCTAAATTTGGTTTCCGGATATATGAGAGCAGTTAGCATAGGGTTGGTCTGGGGGTACCAATGAGGGGCATTCACAAAATTGTTTTAATTTAGATAAAATTTAAACCAAATGTGTCTAAACAGGGGAAAGGCCAAAAATGTATGGCAAGTGAACTGGTCTGGCATTGACGACAACAACCTGTTAACACATACCCGCTGAGGTGAGCAATCACTCATGGTATTTACACTTGAGCTGCAGCACAGGTAATACCTGGGGTGAACTTATTGCAACTGAAACTGCATTTGGGCGCTTGCTCTCCAAAATATTAAACAAAGGCACAGTATTGATTTACCTCCTATACAGTGAGGAGTAGGGACATAAACAACCCACCCCATAGTTTGTCAAGGAACTGACGTGTTCTGCATTCACTTGTGGACAAAAGTTTGATTAAATAAGAACTTACATCATCGAAAATTCTCGCGTTCTTTAATGAGGTGTTCATTTTCATCTGCGACATGTTTTGTTGATTTTGTGAAGCAGCCAAATTGTCAGCCTACGAGGTGAACCTTGGCCACAAGTTGTAGCACCTGCAGTACAGTCGAAACGGAATAAAACAAAATTAAAATAAGAATAATATAAGTCGGATCGCAGTTAAAACAACACTATTTGGACTATTTGGCCACAGGCTCCACAGGACAGGGGGTATCATTATTTAGCGGGAAAATTTCACAGCACATATCATATAGTATAGTATGACAAGTGACGTTTAATGCGTTTTCACAAAATATCATAATTCTCTTTTTCGTTTTTCAGTGGAAGTCATATAATCTTTAAAATCTAAGGGTCTAAAACTCACTTGAACTCTATTGTACATGTGCAATTTAAGATTAGCTTAATCGTTCAGTTTAGTTAATCCAGTCTGGGTCTGGCCAATCTACATCTAAACTGAACAATATTGCATAGCAGTTAAATAGTGTAATGATATATTTTAGTTAACAACTAGACAATGTTTTAAGTGTAAATGCTGCAATTAATTTAATCCACGAGTTATAAAACCAGTGCGTTAAGCTGCAAACTAACGTGTTGCCTATCTTCACGCTCTAACTTTATAAGGAAGGCCCAGCGCTCGTATTACAAAACGAAAGTATTTTATCCTCAAACCAGTTAGCAAAAATAATGTTTTAAACAAACAACCAACATTCTCTATTAAAACTTAACTTTCCATGCCTCCCTTAGTATTTCGCTCGCTCCATTAATTCTCGTTTATTTATTACCCGCGGAATGTTTATAAAATATGCAGACTCAATTACGCTAAAACGTTTTCATAATAATTTTTCTCAATTAACCGGGAAAACCCTCGCAGCTAGTTTGAATAGCTCAGAGTATAAACTTGAGTTTCTGGTAAGTGTGCTAACCGCTGAATAAAGTTGATAATTGACTTTGTATTTTTTTTAGAGTTGGGGTTGTTTAAACTTCCGATTTTGGTTTCCTCTCGTCGGAACGATGGAAGGGTTGATTTGATGGGAAGAGTAAGTACGAAAATTAATAACATTCTTCTCATTATAAAGAAAGGTAAGGATTGACTGATTCATGGATTGTAATACTTCCATAACCTTTTGATGAAACACGTATCAGGAATTTTACAATAGGATAGGATATAATGATTGAATGGTCTCTCAGCGAATTACTCTAATTATGTTCTTAATGAAGCAGAAAGATCATTTAAAGAAATTTCTGGCTTTCCGTTGGCCAAAATAAGATACTCATTACATACTTCCCAAAGACCACTTGTCACTTCTTGATGTATAATTAAAATATCAATGCAAGTGTAGGAGCTGTGTGACATAGACATAGATTGACAGATTTGGAGTACATTTTTTTTATATGGCTAGTGATTGTGCAGGTGATTAAACAAATCTGCCATTTATTAAACGTGCTCCCCGTCATTCGTCCTGAGTTTTATTTGTAGGTGGAAAGCAACATTGCAATGAACGTTATTGCTCTGTAATAGGGGGACGTTCTTGCCTCTATTTGTCTTTTTGTTCGTTTTAAATACGTTTCCGATCGGGTGTAATTTTGTGAAAAGCATTTCAGTTACAACACGAGTAGCAGCAGCAACGTGGCGGCGCATTATCAGTTTCTCTTCATTCACTTGCCACCTATAAAACTAAATCGATTTTCCTAATTCCATTCGAAAATTACTCTCTGAACATTTATGGACTGAAAATGGCTTTCCCATTGCAGAATTATATTCATTTCAGATGGAGCTTCGTAATGAATTTGCTTTTTTCAATGGTGGAAAGTCTTTATTTTCCGGGAGCGAGTTTGGAGACTCCACCTTCAAAGACGAGAATCATTAAGGTAAATGCCCATTTACAAAACACGAAATGCTTAGTTCCAGAGATACCTTATGAAATAATTTAATTTATTACTACCATTTGGGCGCAAATCTGAATTATTTGAAGTAGTCTACTGGGATTTATCGCTTTTATTGCTTTATCAGGGCGTTTATCAATTAACCGAAACACATTTCGTTTCTGGTAATTTCCCTTTAGCAGTCTTTTCAAACAAAAAATAATTCTATAGCAGCCAGTTTTCGTACGAGAATCAAAAGCATTTGGATAAATTGTTTCAATGTGTTTCTAGTATTCGACTTATCGCTTATTGTATTCATTTCATTCATACATCAAGCATTCATACAACGCCTAAAAATCTTTTACGTTACACCTAATAACATGGGCAATTAACTAATTCCATATGTTTTAACAGGTTGACTGATTATCAGTTGACATGCTCGTAATTCACATCTTTAATTCCTCATCCTCCAGTTTTTTAATTTCAAACTCCCACTTCATTGAGTTACTTCGAACAAACTGAAGCGCCGCATATTATAATCATCTTATCATTCAAAATTTATCTGTACATGTAATCTTTGGGGAAAGTCGAAAGGACTCTATACAGGTGAAACTTGTCAAATTTTAACGAAGTCTATTTTTTCTCGTTATAAAAATCCAATTATTCTTTACATCGCTCGTTTTACAATTACAGCTATTTATCTTGCAGAGGGCGTAATGAGGTGCTCTGCCTGAACGAGCAGACTGCATTACAAAAAGGACATTAGACGTATGAATATAATTAAATTCTGGAAGATTCCAAACAAGCGACTGTGGCCAATGTGAAGGAACGGAATTATCGTCTTTACTTTGGCTCTAAAGGTTTTCGAAAGTACTTGTAGGTATCTTTAATTGTGATAGTTTGTAACGCTTGAATAATATCAATATCGAATCACATCAAAATCCCAGTAAATAGATTTGGAAAATATATGTGTAGAATATACTTTTCCCAGGATGAATTCAACTTCATTTTTTTAAATTGCCAAACAATAAACTTTTTCAGTTCACTTCGCTTAAATACTCACTTGTTGGACATACTTTTAGAATATTTGAATAGTCACAGTCAAAGTAAATACACATTAAACATCAAAATTCCATAAGACGAAGTAATTTTAAATTAGAAACAATCAGGTGTAATGTTTTTGGTAGTCATAATCCAGGAAGTAGTTAAATTTGAAGAAAACTGCGGTAAATTATTTCATTTGTAATTATTGATTAAATTGTAAAATCAAGATTGATTAAATACAAATACGTATAAAGCCTACAAAAGGTGCCGTTATTTCCATGATTCTTTCGTCGTTGGTTTTTTCCTGTTTGGTGCGAAAGAAAGCTTAAGTTCTTACAAAACGCTTTGTTATGCAATTATTATTCAGTCGAGTTTCTAGCAACAAAACCAACAATTTCCTCTATTCTTTCAGAACCTTCGGCTTCATTAAATTAGCATCTTAGCGACTATTCGTTTCCCTTACAGGAATTAACAGCCATTATTTCGAGGAGTTCAAACGGCATTAGCGCCTTTGAGTTGGCCGTGCACATCAAACGCATTATTAACACAATGCCACAATATCCCCAGCCAACTCTTTTATCAGTAGCAGAAAGAGAGCCGAGAAGTGAAGAGAGCTTTTGTATCAACTATTTGTATTCATTTGGAGTCTGGCCTGTTGCAAAAATGGGAAAGATGAGAGACGATGCGAGAGAAGGCGAAAGAGGGAGACGGCGATAGAGCACACGCGGCTAATTTGGAGAATAGAGAATTCTCCCGTTTTTGAATAACTTCGCTATTCTCGAATGGAATATAAACATTGGCGCCGGGAGAGAAACCGACTGAATGTCTTGGGAATGGTAGAGATGGTTTCCCGTTTGAGAGTCCCTCAAGCGGAAAGTTGCATCGACGGTCTTATTAACCGCCCTGTAGATATGTAAGTGTAAACTGTACGCGTGTTGCACTCCCTCCAAATTCCACTAGTGTAAAATAGTACAAAGTAAAATTTATTTTAGCTTCCCCTTTTAAAAATCTCCCGGAACAACCGTGCAGATAAAGGTATGATAATTTTTTTAGGTAACTCCCAAACACGGAGCATTATTCTCGAGGTCTCTCTCTTGCCGCCATGAATTTAAATGAGGAGGATATTACTCCAAGACATCGCTGTCATGAGAGAGATACTCGAATCTTAACGTGTGTAGCTGAAATTGGATTTTTTGGTGATTTATGATACAAATACGTGTATGCATGTCAAAACTCTATTAAAATAAAATTGTTGCCGCTATCGCGTTTACGAGGATCTAATGAAGTTCTCCGCGTCATACATAGTAATGCTCCCATACCGGCACTTTCTAATGGAGCATCCTGATAACGTAATACGATAGTTTTCGGAGGGATTTTCACTATTTATTTTTGCTTTCCCGACACATTACATTAAATTACCTTCGTTCACCCCTGCATGCATTTTTCGAGTTTATCTCAGCCATTCAAAGTAATGGTTAAAAATAGCTGTAATTCAGTTGATTGGCTGTTTTAACCCGGAGGTAACCGATGTGAAAATACAGATAAGTTTAAAAGATAAAATATAAAACACACGTTAATATAAGCTTTATTGTATTATTGGGGTGTAATGTAGACTAGCCTCCTCGTGGTGCACCCTGGGCAACGTGCTTAGAGCACGGCTAAATAGTCTACAACTAGCAATAGTTCTCCAAGATTGCATTCAAAAATGGTTCCTCAATTTCATAACATGCAACTCTTCGTCTCTTCGCTGATGTCATCTGTATTCAAATTTTTATTTTTCTATCGTGTCTTCTGGATACTTCTACTCTTTCAAACTTCAATCCGCCACTATTTTCTCTCGTGGTGGTTTTGCTTCTCAGCTAACTTAAACTTTCTTTACTTTAAGTTCATCCAGTGAAGGCATTTCACCAAATTTGCCATCCTGTTCAATAGCCAAATTCTTGACTTATCCATTCAAGTAAATTTTGACGTTTATTTAAATTTACATAATGCTGGGGTGAGCCACTACAGGAAAGAAAATGCAAGAAGACAATTGGGATGGTGAAAAGTCGAGACAATCTGGAAAGTTGGAGGTGGTAGAAGTAAAATGGAACATTGAAAATAAGAAATAGTTGGAACAAGATATACGAATGAGAAATACTGACTCAACACTGGAAAGGATGGAAGGAATCTTGGCTCACTACATCAATACCACGACAGTAGATGAAGCTGGATTATGTACTTATTTATAAATTCTAAATATTTGTATTGTTGTTTATGATTACTGTTCCAATTGTCAAAGACTTATTTTCTATAAACTTTTATGAGTCACAATGCTATTATTGTTAACACAACGCCCAGTAGAAGGTGTAGCAAACGGCTACGAACAAGTTTTTCAAGCATTATTAAAATAATTACTATTTTTGTTGCAGGAAACATTGCAGTACATAGTGCTCCCAGCCCTCCATTGAATCACAACAGGGGACACTCCTTTACAACGTGGTGCATGGATTGTTCCACATTGCCGTCGCAGTATCCATTCAACTCCATTTAGGGTTTGCTGTGATTTTCTGGGTAAGTTTCAACCGTGAGATTTTTCCGTGGGTTTGATCAAAATTCATTGTTTGGTATAGCGTTACTTATTATTTAAGTACAGTCACAGAAGAAGCAGTAGCTTAGATCACTTAAATTTAGTGTTATTTATGTGTTGCTTTAAATGACGTCGTCATTATTATTATTCGTTTTAATATCAGCCTCGACATCTACACGCATACGGACTGAAGTAAAACATGCTTGTTTAGGAAGCCATTAGAAATAATAATAGAGCGGTTAGAACTTTGTACACAAGTTGGAGGCTAATTGTTCAAAGTTGCCTTGTTTAATCGTACGTATTGCGTAAAATGTTTAGATGTATTTAATAAAACAATGAAAAATGCTGACGTGTCTCGTTGTGAACGAAATAAGACGGGAAATCGTCTCGGAGGGTTTCGAACAATCAAAATTCAATTCGGTAAGTTGATAAATCTTACTTGGACTTGGAAAAACCGGCCCAAGTTCCTTTTATCTCTTTTGTAAACGAAATGCCAATAACCTCTGTGAGAGAGTGGCAGTAAATTAGCGCAATTGAGCTCGTTCTTGATTGGTTTTCTGGCATCGGCGGCGGCGGCGCCTGGTATTAACGTGCTCTCCTCCACAATTCGGGGAAACACTTCCGGTCCAGGCTCTTAAGCGAACAACTGGAGCGGAAGAAAATCAGGAGGAAACAGGAAATGAAGCGCGCCAGATAAAATGCCGCGCGGTCACGAAAAGAACATTATAATTGGTCACGACGATAAAAACGATCGATAAATTTCGTCGATAAAAATAATTGTTGGAGGATACGTCGGATTTATCGGGGGTCGGAGGGAATTTATACATAATAGAGCTTTTTTCCTCTTATATAAAAGAGCGTGAACTATTTTTGTGACCCGTCGAAAACGTTTTTGTCATAAATTTTCCAAAATTTTCATTCCTGTCAAAAGTCCCTGTGTAGACTCAAGAATGACTTGCTCTTTCTCTAGAAAACGAACACCAATGTTATTTACACTAGATTAAGCTTGCTTTGATTGCCTTAGGGCCGTATTTGCAGTTCTAAACTCAAGATTGACTTGGGTAAGAACGTCTCAAGTATAAGCTTTTGCTTATATAATTTGTTTTGTTTTATAGTCATCTGTTCGGCAAAACTCGGGTGAGACTGTCACAAGTGGTGTACCTACCCTCGCGATAAATGAATTTTATGACCTTCTCCTCTTCTTCGAGGTACTTGATCTCTAGATTTATTACCAGACTATTAGCACCATCCTTTTGACCGTCCTCACGCGACCCTACAATGGGCAGTACTGAGTATTTTTGCCAGGTAAGCTTAAAGAGCGCCCATTACGAGCGGCTCGCAGATCGCAAATGTGTCCTTATTAACGACGTAACAAAGGGACGTAACAAAAGAGAATATTTTCTTGGAAAACTAGTAATTATCTGGAGTACTTTTCATTTACTGCAATGATATTTAAAAAATCTTTATGTTATCTTTTGGCACGGTAAGCTGGTATAAGGTAAATTGAAAGGACTGTCAGGTCGAAAATCCTTGCCGTGCTATTAAAGGGTTGGGTTATTTGGATTATATTTTCAGTATTCATGTTAACAGCCAAAGATTCGCATATCACAAATGTTTCGTCCGTGGGTGTCTGATAACAGTGAGAATTTAAACCGTAGTGACAGTAGTGAACTAGATGCGGCAAATGATAGCGAATTTGAAATTTCGGACACTAGTGCTAGTGAAGTTGAAGCATGCTCACGTGAGAGAAAACATTTATCATCTTGGTCAATACTAAAAGATAAAATAAGACAGTAATAATCAAAACCCTAATGTCAATAATGATATCATAAACGTAATTGAAGAACAGTGTAAAATAATAACGGCAGACGCTTGGTCTGCATGTATAAGTCATACACTTTCCAAAGAGAATGAATATAAAACACTTTGGGTACACGTTCCAAAAGTCATTATTCCTATCGGGAATGAAGACAGCTCTACGTCTGACGAATAATAATTAAAATTAATCAAACGCAATGGTAAAATGGTATCATCCAATCACAACCATATTTTCTATGTTTTTGATCTGTTAAATATTTTTCGCAACATTCGTAGAACACTATTTATATATAATAACTGTTCATAAAACAAAATATACCTTATATTAATTCTATTTTATAATTTTTTTCAATACGCCCCTTCATTTACCTTTTTCTCGGAGAGCTGCTCGAAATTCGGCGGCAAAATACCTACAATAAAAGCATTAAGACACAATAGACCCTTAACTTCTTGCGATAAGCCGGTGCGTCATAAAATTCATTTATCGCGTGGGTAGGTATAGGTTTCTATAGTTTATCTCAACTCCTGTCAGATTTTGAAAGATCTGTCATTGCTCTCATTACGGCTGTTCAGTAAAAGAATCATCTTGAAAACGGCTAACTATACAGAATTACTCCAATTACTCCTGCAACACAAGGAAAGCCGTAAATTTGGTTAAAACTAGCAATTAAATTTCGTTGTCCCTCTTCATTAAAAGGAAATTTGACATAATTTGCCGTATTTTCAGCCAATAAAACTGATACCCTTTTTACTATCTGTGATACTGTTACTTGGCTGACACTTTGTAAATTACGTCTGTAATTAATACAACTATAAATTGTACTTTCAAACATCACTATTAATATTTTTTTACATTAATTACTTGGAAGTTTCCTGTAGCACACAATCGTAACGTTATCAGTAGTACCAGTGGGGAAATTGGAAGTTAGCGGTTATTAATTTTTTGAAAACCCTCAATTACCAAAGGAAGTATAATATCAATTACAGTTTGTTTGCTAAAACGACATCGCATTTCAAATTCTCTATCTCAGAAATACTCCAAAGAGTTATTTCTATTGCTTATGTAACGTTTAGGTAAACGTCTTCTTTGATTTTGTTCAATATCTTCTTCAACATTTACTAAATGCCCAAAAAAATCTTCCATTACGTTCCAGGATGTCTGGTTTACAAATTAAACTTTGTAAGATTTCTTTTGGATAGGAGTGAAATTTTCATGTCAATGTCATTCACTTATATAAGTAAGACTCAAGTCCGGGTTCGACGTGACTCAAACTTATTCCAGGCTGGAGTTGAACTTGACACTGAAGTTCGTTTTATAAAATAAAATTTGAGAACACTTGAGTTAGACTCAACTTGAGACAATCTCAAGTGGCGACTATAAATGCGACCCTTACATACTCAAAAATACAGTTTTCGCCTTCTCTGGCATTCGAAAACTTTTCAAGGCTCATAGATTTCTCAAAATAATTTGAACTAGAATGCGAATAAGTGAAAGAAAAATGAAACTTGTCCTTATTCTCAGAAAAACAAGTGACTGTTATAGAAATAATCATTTCAAATTGAATAGTATGGATTGGAAGGCGTACTTTTGGCCACCCAGATTTGCAAATCTAACCCCTCCTGACATTTTTCCAATAAAATACCTGGAGAAGAAGGTTTTGCCCAGCTAAAAATGTAGGATGTAGGTGGCATATTACTACAAATTTACTTCAAGGTGAAAATGAACGCCGAATTATCTTAGAATTTTAAAATTCCGTTATAATTTACCAATATTACGGCTCTTTCGTTGGTATTGATCACTGAGCTTTACAAATTTTACATAATGCATCATTAGCTTCTTCGTGAAAAATGTAACACAGCACAGTAAATATATTCGGGGCGCGTTGTAGTCAATCCAGATTTTTGAGGGGATGTGCTTAATTAAAAATCCCCCAATTAATACATAGCGCGTGTAAGGGAACCGACGAAAAAATCTGATACAAGTAACGACTCGTTTAATATGATTTTGGAGGATGAAATATCGGCGAAATGAACGTCAGTTGTAATACGTAAAATGTTCAAAATTTCGCATTTTACTTTGCGATTTATTTTCGCCCTGCGACGAGAATACCCAAAACCATACGTTCCCATCGTCACGAAATAAAAAACAGACAAAATGGCTTTAGGTTCAGGTAGGTATACTTTTGCGACAGCATAAAATGCGTCGCATTTTTCTGGAAAACTATCGTAAAACCAGAAGGAACGCTAGGAGAGCTGTAAAAAGACAAAAAGCCGCACATAAACGTTGGGATAATCTAGTTTATTTTATTATTGAGGTTCGTGATCAAGACCTAATAACGTGCATACATATGTATGTAGGTATGTGTGTGTGTGTGTGTGTGTGTGTCGTGTGGATTTTGATGGGCCAGAATATAACGGAAGAATGCAGTATTTGTAAGTACCGCATTAAAAAGGAGTTATTGCGTCCACGTGTATATTAAAAATGTGGTAACTTCCTAATGAATTATCCTAGTTTAATAAACTTCATTCATAACTCAATTCACGGCATTAATCAAGCGAACGGTTAATATCGCATAAATATTAATTGTCTAAATTTATCATATTACTAAATCATATCCAATAGTTAATGAATCGAATACACATAGACAAATGTAAACTCCATTTCTAAATAATCAGATTCCAATAAAATATGTAATTTATTTGCAATAAACTACGTAACCCCATTCTGATACATTTACCTATTCTGTATTCAATTCCTCGAGACGAGGAATTGTTATGAATCCGTTAGAACTGGCACGTCTAAAACTAATAACACCGTGGAAGGGTGGCATCGAAGTTTTGAAAACCAGATTACTGCCAGCCATCTCAAGCATTTGGAAATTTCTTGAAGGTTTATTAAGGGAACATGCTCTCAGCAAGCTGAAAATGGAAACCAAAGATGTCTGATAAATTTGTATACTCCTGTATGCAGGTACTTTTGATTAAAAAATTCCAACGTAATTAAATAGTTTGCCAATCTACGATCGATTACAGTTCTAAAAGGCATAGAAGAGGAAAGGTGAATTAACATAATTGAGATACAGAAAAATTCAAAAGATTCATCAACTTGTGATAAAAAAATGTATAAAAAACTTGGATAAAATAATTGATGTTTGGAGGTAGTTAATGTAGGCAGATAACATGTGTAACATAAAAAAACATTTTTCTAACACACCTTCAGTATAATTTTTACTATTACACCGCAATATCGGAGGAACTAAATCAGAAGTTTTAAATTAATGTTGGGATAATAGTATATTATTATACTAGTTTAATAAGACGGAGTATTGTCACATGAGAGTTTTAAAGCACGACGAGCGAAGCGAGGAGTGCTTTAATAGAACGAGTGTGACAATATGTCTTATTAAACATGTGTAATATACTATTTTATCTACTTTGCTTTATTAAATCATTAAATTTTGGCTGTTCAAGTTTTCGTATTACACTAGGGAATTTTGCGTGGGTTGGTTACACTGACGTCACTGACATGGACGTTTCGAATTTGAATTTGATAATCTAGTAGCCCTAGGACAAATTCAACTTGCGGTTTTTCGGTTTTTTTATTTTTTCTCAAAATTTTCTACAAGAATTTATTTTAAATTTAGAATATAGTATATTCTACCATTGAATTAGTATAAAATAAATTTTCTATCGTTTTTTACAAAATCTTCTGTGAAAGGCACTATGTATCATTCTTCAATTTTTTGAATTTTTCCCGAAATTTGCTCTAAGAATTTTTATAAAAGTTTGAGTACCTATTCTACATTAGATATAATATATAAAAAAAGTTTTGTAACGTTTTTGGCTAAATCTACTGTGAGGAGTACTTTATAGATACTTGTCGTTTTTCGGTTTGTTGCTTAAATTAACCCCTATATATGAGAAAGTACTCTGATGAACACATCACGATTTTTTTACAATATTCATATTTAACTCCCTAATGTGGACACCTCTCTAATTAGGACAAAATTTTTGCTCTTCCGGGTGTCCGTATTATAGAGGTTTCACTGTATGTATAATGAATAGTTGCAATTTTCCAATCTAATACTTCCATTGATTGTTAACCCTGACAGCTTCTTTTGGAACAACCTTGTCAAATCGTCACAAATAAAACCGATTTACATTTACCGATTACAGGGCTTACATTAATATAACGAAATTATTACAGGATAGCCCTGTATTTGCGAAATTTGAAACAATGAAAACAACCCGAATTCAAAATGCATCCTTCGTTTCAATAGAGAAATGAAAATATCCGCGGCACGCAGGTTTTCCAAAATAAAATCAAAACTGTATTAAAATTACTATTATTTTTCGGTAACGTGAATATTAAACACGAAAAATGTTCCGCTGGTTGTGTGTGACTGCTATCGTTCGTTCTTTTTTTATTCATCGACAAAAAACTCGGGAATGTTTCGAATGTTTTCATAAAATCTGTCAGTCCGGTTCAGTACGAGTGTGTAGTAGGATTTAATATAAATATAATAACGGTGGTATGTTATTGAAATGGAATTTTAGCGGGACGGTTATTTTCCTCGCGTTTTATTTTAACTTTTTTGAAAGTGCGTGCGGAATGACGTGTTGCGGTGTGTTTGATTCGACTCTTGCTGCGATTTGACGTGGGCCGAATTCACGAAATAGGTGAGTGGCGTTAAAATTATACGAACCCTCGACTGTCTAGACGGGATCGCTTGTTACATATGCATAAAGCACATTAAAAAGGAGTGTTGCTGTTGCTAGCTCATGCGTATTTAAACGAGGAACGTTGATCTATTAAATCATAATTCAATTTCTATTAATTATGTAGATAATTGGAAGATATTTTTAAAATCTTATTTTACTTATTGGTGAATCTTATAAACATCACCTAATTAGTAATTACATCCTTATTACAGTTATTACTAGCCTATCAATTTCCCTAATTGCTTTCGCTGCTCGAGGATATTCCGTTACTAATAAGAAACCACACGTTTGGTACATGCACGATGCAGCACATTTCAGTATTCTAATGTTTTGCAATAGCTTAGATTTTTTTTTGTGGGCCTCCTTAAGACGATAGCGTTATGGACACTGTAGATAAGAGAAACAATACTTGCAGCATGTGATAGAATACAAAATATTCTGGGAATATTTGAATGCGTGCGCAGTTGCATAAGAACTAAGGGGGAAGAATTTCTGGAATGATAGTTTGATTTTATTTGTAATGTTTTGTTGATGTTGTTAGATGTCGCTAATTACATTAATTTTCTGGGACAATACAACGGAGTTTACTTTTTAAATGAAGCATCGCAGGGAAAAACCCAAAATATCACTTATCTTTCAAATTTATAATCAAAATCATTGGTGTACAATTTTTGTCTTTAAAAATGTTACAGTCGGTGCTTATACGCATAGACCAGTGTCGATAATTTTGAAAATGGTAAAAAGTGAAAAAAAATTATAGTAGGATGAAACCCATTGGAAAAGGTAGCGAATATAACAAAAATGAAAGGAAAAATAAATTACGGGCGATCTGAGATCGGGAAGGGGGAGAGGGTGAGTTTTTAAGGGTAAAAAACGGTTTATCTTGATTTCCGGCAAAACTGCAAGTCCTATGAAAAAAAAGTTAAATGGCAAAGTTGTAGGTAATAAAAAGATCTACAACTTTTGTATTAGCACTTTTTTCACATAACCACAAAATTTATGTGAAAAATTCAAATAACAAAGTTTTTGGTTTTTTATTTTTATCTTTTGCAAATAAAATTATTTTTTCACGAAATTTGGTGAAAACTTACCTCTTTATGTCCCAAATATACAGTAATTTTTTTAATTTGAAATATTCATTTTTTCACTTTATTTTGACTTAATATCGAAAAAGCACCCTAATTTTCAATCAAAAATTCTCACATCAAAATATCTTTTTTTTTTTTAAAAGTCGGTATGTTTTTTGTTCGTTGAAATCTCTACTTTCTGATGGTATAAAAAAATATACATTACTATGGTAAATGTTCTCAGAAAATGCAAATAATGAAAAAAACTCGAATCCGAAATTTTTTTTTTAGTCATTATGTATAATTTTGAGCTATTTATTAAAATTTACACTTTAATTACTCGAAAAACGTAAGCTTTTATGTTACATTGATAAACAAAAAAATTACAAATCCATAAAACATCAAGATTGCAAAAAACATGCGAAAACAGTTGTTAAATATTAAAAATATGATTTAAATGGGGTTTCATCTAAGAAATATGACTGTTGCAAGTTTTTTCAGTAATAAAGTTAATTTATTAAATTCTCATTACATTTATGTCATAGAAAATCTCATAATATATAAATATGTCGTCGACAGTATGGATTAAGGGCGCGAAACACGACGTAAACGATGCGACAATTGTTTATTAAAAACAAACTCTGTGATTTACATGTGTAAAATTAATAATCATGAACACGCTTGGCAATCCCAAGACCGACCCGACTTCTTCGCTCGAGAGCTAATTATCGTCTCCCTCTTTTAAACATCGAACTACGCCGAGTTTTTTAAACACTCATTACTAAAAATGCATTTCAGCGTCTCGAGAAGCCGTTCTTGGTTCCGCCCGCACACGTCTAATGTGCTGCGTATTCATTCGTTAACATAAACAACTTAAATTATTACAAAGTATACAAAAAAATAAAAAATAATAAGTCGAGAGCGTGATCCCCGACACGGCCATTCTGACATATCGCACGACCCTGTGCGATCAAGCTAGAAAAACAAAACATAAATTACTCATCAAGTCATATCGTAAAGTCTTTTTCAGTCAGAGCTAGCGGTTCTGCGCTTCGGCTCTTCCTGACTCTAACAATTCACTCGAAATTCATTCCAAATTCATTCCACTCAGGTAAGTCCACCTAGCAGACTTCCCAAGCCCAACAACATCAAATCACTGACTTTTATTAAAGCCCAAATTCTAACATCACCGAATAGCTACTCACTAGTTATTCTACACAAGTTGTCACCAACACTTCTGGCTTCACACCACGAAGTCGTCTAGTGCACAACCCTACTCCGTGATCCTCACTGATCAACCCTACTCCGTGATCCTCACTGATCACACAGGTCACAACACCAGATAAGCCTCCGGTCCCTCGGTTAACTCAACCTTCACCCCTGACTTTCGTCCAGTGCTGACCTCATACATCATCATTCAACAATGTCTTCACAATCATAAATCATATTAATACACTCATCATCCTCTGTCGGCATTGACCTTAAACGATCATGAGCGTATTTTAAAACACGGTTACCTCTCATCGGTTTCAATTCATATCGATCTCCACTTAGAACCTTTACAACTCTCAAAGGTCCTCGGTACTTCTGGTCAAGCTTGGTTTGATTTCGTTCTTCATTTTTCAACAAAACAAGATCATTTACTTTAAACGGCTGAACTTTAGCCTTTCCCTTATCAAACCTCACTTTTTCCACAGATGAAGCATTTTTCATCGCTGCAGCAGCACGTTCTCTCAAGTTCTCAAGGTCTATTTCCTCAATATTATCATTAGCAACTAAACCAAATGGTCTTGCAACTTTTCCAATCAAAAGCTCAAGAGGGCTACATTTAGTGACTCTGTTGGTTGTTGAATTTATTGCTAACTGTACTTCTTCGATATAATCTTGCCAAGATTTATCCTTATCTAATTCCACGGCAGTAAAAAGTGATTTCAGGACAGACATGATTCGTTCTACTTGACCGTTTGCACGACTACTACCAGTAGCAATGAAATGTACCTCCACAATTTGACTTTGACAGTAACCCTTAAATTGCTTATTATCAAAACATCCACCTTGGTCGACAATGAGTCTAGTAGGAGTTCCAAATAAAGAAATATTTTTCTTAAGAGCTCTAATACTGTTAACTGTATCTATTTTAGAAGTATAAGTCAAAATAACATATTTTGTAAAAGCATCAATAGAAATAAAAACGTACTCCTTTTGTTTATTTTTGCCACTCAATTTTCCTGTAATATCCATATGAATAGTATGCCATGGAATATTAAATTTGGGTATAGGATGAAGTTCAACTTGTACTTTACCGGAAGGGGTTTTGGCTAATTTACACGTTACACACTTGTCAACAAATTTTCGAACCCATTTAGACATTTTTGGAAACCAATAAAAATCATAAATTTTGTCAAGAGTTTTTTCCCAACCTAAATGCATAACTGATTCATGAACATTATTGATTACGGACCATCTGAATGCTCGTGGAATAATAATCAACTTTCTGGCTCGTCCATTTCGTTGAATTTTACGATAAAGTAACCCTTGCGATAATTCGTATGTTTCTAATATGTCAGAGGACAAATTTTGGCAATCTGTTAATTCGGAAATAATTTTAGAAAGTTCAGGATCTCGTGATTGTTCAGCAATGAGCCAATCTTTAGTAATTTCTACAATATGAATTTCCTTTTGAGGAACTTTTTGAATTTTTCCAATAGTTTCTGTATTTTTGCTTCTTGGTTGAATATGATTGCGGGAAAAAAAATCAACGTGACTCATCCTTTTGCCCTGTTGGTAGATAATATCGAAATCATAAATTTGTAAAAACATCCACCAACGGTGAACGCGAGGGGTCAATTCTAATTTCGTTCGAGATGATTTTAATGCATTACAATCAGTAACTACAAGAAATTTATGTCCATACAAATAGTGTCGAAAATGTTTTACTGCGTTTACAACGGCTAGAGTTTCCAGTTCATACGAGTGATATTTAGATTCTGTTTCCGATGTCCTTCTACTGAAATATTCTATAGGGTGGAGTTTGTTAGAAATACGATGAAAGAGAATCGCTCCATATCCTTCGCTACTTGCATCAGTATGTAATTCGACTGGATGTTCTGGATTAAAAATGGTTAAAACTGGTTCGTTCGTTAATTTCTCTATTAATTGTTGTCGAATTTTCTCATGTTGAGAAGTCCAAATAAATTTTCCCTTTGTGGTTGTTAGTCGATACAATGGTGCGGCAATTACGGAAAATTTCGGTATAAATTTTCGGAAATAAGAACTGAGTCCAATAAATTGTCTAATTTGCGTGATCGTTTCAGGTGGGGGTAAAGCAATTAGTGCTTTTATTTTGCCAGCATTAGGTCTAATTTTACCTGCACATATTTCATAACCCAAATAGTCAATTTTAGTTTGTAAGAAGGAACACTTGCGTACATTTAACGAAAAGCCAGCTTGAACAAGGGCGTTTAGTACGTCCTTTAATTTAAAAAGACCTTCCGAAATACTTTTCGAATAAATCATGACATCGTCCATGTAGACGACGACATGTGTGTTTACTAATTTACCTAAAGCTGTCACGATAGCTCTTTGGTAGACGGCTGGGGCCGTTTTTAACCCAAAAGGCATTGACAAATATTCGTATTGACCTTCGGAAGTAATAAAAGCTGTTTTCTCGATGGAATCTTCGTCGACAGGGATTTGATGAAAACCACTGGCCATATCTAATTTTGTAAAATAATTTGCGGCACCTAATCTAGCAATTACCTCAGAAATGATCGGCAATGGATACCTATCACAAACTGTATTAGAATTTAATTCACGGTAGTCGACACACAATCTACTAGTCCCGTCGTTTTTTCCAACTAAAATAATAGGACTTGAAAAAGGCGAATTACTGGGTCTGATTATTTTTGCAGCTAATAATTCTTGAATTTTATTGCGTACTATTTCTTTTTCATATTCACTCATACGGTAGGGTCGCCTCTGAACAATTTTGTTTGGATCTTTTAATCGAATCTCTAGTTTACCAGTAGTTACTCGTCTTTTAGGATTATCCGTAATAAAGGAGTCTTTGAAAGTTTCCAACAATGAAAGCAATTGAGTAAGCTCATCATTAGCTACTTCGGTTTTTATTGTTTTTGACCAAGTTAAAATTGAGTTGTTACTCCTATTGGTGATGCAACAGGCAGTTTTAGTTTTATTCAAACAAATCTTATCATGGGTCAAGTAAATCGAATAACCAATTCCCAAAATTTCTCTCCCAATCAGAATATTATGAATTAAACAATCGTCCTTAACGATGTAAAAAGTTATTTCAAGCAAATAACCGTCAATTTCTACTTTAGACAAGATCTGCAGTGTACTAAAGACAGTGTCTTTTCCAATACCAACCAAAGAAACTGTATTGTGTTTTCTTTGCCCACTAAATTTTAATGAAATAGATTCCTTCAAAAGAGAACATTCTGCTCCAGAATCGAAAACAAATGGAAAGATCTCACCTAAGTGTTTCAGATGCCCAGTAGGTGATGCAACAGTACAGATATCCACTCTTTTCGTTCCATTTTCTTTCCTCATCTGGCAGTCATTGGCGTAGTGTCCGAGTTGGTTGCATTTGTAACAGCGTGGTTGTTGTTCCCGAGGCTTGTTGGAAGTTCCACTGAAGTTGGATTTCACCAAGGAGGCCCGGCATTCCCGGTGACGATGTCCAACCTTTCCGCACTTGAAGCATGTCATCGGCCGCTGTAGTTTTGGACGCTTTCCCTGTTGTTGATCTGCTGAATCCTCCAGTTTACGTTTCGAGACAGCACGCAATTCACGTTGTAATTGATTGCGATTTGTCATTTCGATGGTGTAAGCAAGTTGTTTTAGTCGGTTATCAAATCGAGACAAATGTGCCATAGCTAGTGCAACGCCAATTTCTTCGGGATCGGATTTTTGCCAACGTGTTAGGAATGTGGTTAGGAATTGACTTGCATACACTGAGTATGGTTCGTTGTCCTTTGGTTTTCCGTATAGAAGTTTGAGTAACGATGCTGCACCAGTTTCAGATTCATCATACCTGGCTAGAAATAGCTCCTTAAACTGTTCCCAAGTCATTCCATCAAAAGAAATTTGAGAAAGCCAGGTCGATGCAGAACCTTGCATGGCTTTGCTCAAAGTAATCATGAGAGCACTGCCACTTGCTGGTTTTTCTCGCATGCACAGGTCAGCAGTTGTACACCATCCTTTGACGGTTTGACCCGTTTTGTCTGGATCGAAGATTGGTAGAGTAATAGATTCATTCGTTGATGGCTGACCAATCTTTTTCACCAATTCGTCCAAAATTTTACGCCACTGATGTTCAGAGCCGCTGTTCGCTTGTTTTTGAAGCACTTGCTCCTCTTCAACATCTCGGTGTTCACTCATCGTAAATCCTTCAGGTTCAGGTTCAAGTCAGAGCACTCCACTTATCCACGGGGTGAGCACACGATTTAACCACGGGGTGAGAACACTATATGTCCCGGGGGTGAGAACACTATATGTCCCGGGGGTGAGAACACTATATGTCCCAGGGGTGAGAACACTATCCCGCTTCTGATGTCGTCGACAGTATGGATTAAGGGCGCGAAACACGACGTAAACGATGCGACAATTGTTTATTAAAAACAAACTCTGTGATTTACATGTGTAAAATTAATAATCATGAACACGCTTGGCAATCCCAAGACCGACCCGACTTCTTCGCTCGAGAGCTAATTATCGTCTCCCTCTTTTAAACATCGAACTACGCCGAGTTTTTTAAACACTCATTACTAAAAATGCATTTCAGCGTCTCGAGAAGCCGTTCTTGGTTCCGCCCGCACACGTCTAATGTGCTGCGTATTCATTCGTTAACATAAACAACTTAAATTATTACAAAGTATACAAAAAAATAAAAAATAATAAGTCGAGAGCGTGATCCCCGACAAATATACATTTAAATCGTACTATTGAATTTAAATACTTTATACTGATTACGTTATTCATTATATTTTTAAATACAATAATCTTGTTATTTATAAATACCTTATCTTGCGTTATAATCACTTCTCCATTACTTTTTGTCTCTATGATGGCATTTCTTCATCGTTAGAATCGACAAACCTTCCCGATTCTAGTGGATCTTCGAAATCTTCAAGACCATCACCGTCTTCGTCTTCAAGATTAATTTCCGGTCTGCATTGGTTGTTCATCCACAATTTCATTAAAAGTTAATCAACTTCCTCGTAGTTTTCTTCTTCCACTTTGGAGCATGTTTCAGAACCATGACAATTTGAGCATAAATTTATGCATTTTAAACCATGTTTTCCACATTTTAAACTGTTACATCCAGTTTCACAGCTGCAGCAAATAGTTTTGAGCAATATTTCCGGAATTAATTTGAATAAATTTGACACATTTTTATCGACCAATAATGAGTTGACGATACTTTTCTTTCTTTTTCCGGCAAATCCAGATGTTGTATCGCAACCAGAAAAACAATGGAGAAATGCAACGATATTTTTTAAGGAATCATATTTGAAACTATTAGACGTGAAAAATAGATCTTTTATAGTACCAGAACCTGGCTTGGGAAAATGAATATCATGATTATTAGAATATAATTGATTGAAAAGGACCAACAGATCAATATCTTGACCCACAACAATGACAGTTTTATTAGTATCTCTTGCAACTTCTATCGAGATCTTAATAATGTCAGCATCAACATCTTCTTCTGCTTGTTTACAGGAAAATCCTTGTGACTGTAATTTGTTTATTAACGTCTTTATTATTTTAACCTTATTTTTCTCGTTAGATAAAAAATTTTCTTGCAAAAATGATATTTTTGTATGGTTTTGATAATTGAACTCTGGAATATTGTCTGAGGTTTTTCTACGACTACGTTCGCTGGTACTGTTGTCACAGTAACTGATATTTCAATTTCGGGGTACCCATCAAAAACGATATACTATTTGTTCAAACTGTGATGAGGTAAAATTCCAAGAAAACGTGTAGCTACCTTTGTCGGTATCCGACAATCGCGGGAGTATCAGCAGCGTTTGAAAGTCATTGACGGCGCGGTCGTAGCACTTACCATATTAGCTTTTACGTGCATTCGACATTGACAATAATGTCGAAATTTTTAAGGCACGCCTTTGTCGCGGTATATTGTTACAGTAGTTCCGACAAGAAGGGGTTTATTGGCTTAGTAAGTTCTTGGAATTCTAGCTCATCAGATATCGTACGCGCTGTAGCTGCTTGCTGCGTAATGTTTTTCTACATATTCTCATCATACATCATTCTTATGATCTATGAAATACCATTTGACGGGCTAAAATTTTCCGAAGGTCACTCAGGTATATAAGTAATCTTAAAATAGCAATAAATAGGTATCTACGCATATAATTTAAAGAAGATTCTAAAACTTTCTCAAAATATTGTAGAAGTCTTATTAAATATTAAGTTTATTAACTTATTTGGTTGTTAATTATAGTAGTATATTTCGATTAGCTATTTTTTTGTTTATCAATGTAACATTAAATCTTACATTTTTCGAGTAATTACAGTGTAAATTTTAATAAATAGCTCAAAATTATACATAATGATTAAAAAAAAAGTTTCGGATTCGCGTTTTTTTCATTATTTGCATTTTCTGAGAACATTTTCCATAGTAATGTATATATTTTTTATACCATCAGAAAGTAGAGATTTCAACGAACAAAAAACACACCGACTTTTTTAAAAAAGCAGACAATTTGACGTGAGAATTTTCGATTGAAAATTAGGGTGCTTTTTCGATATTAAGTCAAAATAAGGTGAAAAAATAAATATTTTATACAAAAAAAATTACTGTATATTTGGGACATAAAAAGGTAAGTTTTCACCAAATTTCGTGAAAAAAGAATTTTATTTGCAAAACATTAAAATAAAAAACCAAAAACTTGATTACTTGAATTTTTCACATAAATTTTGTGGTTATGTGAAAAAAGTGTTAATACAAAAATTGTAGATCTTTTTATTACCTATAACTTTGCCATTCAATTTTTTTTCATAGGACTTGCAGTTTTGCCGGAAATCGAGATAAACCGTTTTTTACCTTTAAAAACTTTTTAACTAAAAACCTTTAACTTGTCTTGTTAACTACATCTGTATAATTGTCATTGGATTTCATGGTTGCTTGCAGGTACCTCCAGATTTTTACGTTTGGTTTTTGTAATTAAAGTACATATTACCAAACTGAGAGGAAACATGGCAGTTTCCATTGAATAAAAAAAACACCCGATGACGTCATTACTCGCAAACTAATGATGACACATTCATTTTTTTAGCAAAATTATGTATTGTTATTCAATAACGCTTTTTTAAACGGTGGATCGTCGAGAGTATTTTTACCTACTTTTCACGATCATTGTATTCGTCATCTTTTGAAGTTGCTCATTTCAATTACGTACTGCAGAGATATTTACTAGCGTAAAACGTCCCTTTTGCTATCTGATGTTCCTTCATTCATTTTTCTTCAAACCTTCAAATAACACTTGTATTGTCGTCGCTATTACCAGTTTAAGGATCGGGTTAACCGCCCTTTCCAATTTTTCATTCCTCGAGGAAAGTATCTAATTTTATCCTAAAAGATTGTTTCAAGAATGTGTCCATGATATTGTGTGTGATTGAATTTACTTCCTACTTTGTTATAATCGCAATGAAAACCATAATTGGGTTTCTGAGGCGGTCGCACCTAGAAAACTATCTGTGGGGATACCTAACAATGTCTGCAGGGACTGCAGGGAGTCGGATTTATGTCCTCTTCATAATTGTGCCAAGCGGTATCACCAGCCGTCGTATCTCTATTGTTGTTTATTTCAAATACCAATGGCAAATTTGAAATAAATTCCCAACTTCCATTTAAGAACGTAGCGACTAATTCTCCCAAAAGTAATTAATTTATTGTAATATTTGATTTGGAACGGAACGCAATATTAAATGAAATTTCCTCTTGATTTTCCGTATCAAATAAATACATACATATATTTTTTTATCTGGAAATACAAATATTTCGTGCGAACTAATTGCCATCGGCTGCCTGCCTCTGTACTAAATCCTCGGGAGCCCTTCGCTATTCAAAAGCCTGAATGATTTGAGCATTGCTCACGCGCCTGGAATAAAAAGTCCTCTATGAATTGCAAAAGTTTCCTCTCCTGTCCGAAAAAGCTAATAAAAGAGTGGCCAAATGCTTGAATGGGTTACGGCCGATATGGCGGCGGAGAAGAAGTGCCCAAAGGGCTCTAACACTGGAATATTGGAAGGGTGGAAGATTGAGTATTTGCCGGGATCTTATTAATTTATTAGAGGAAGGATTGATCACGGTACGGAGGTGATAGATGCGATGCTAAGTCACCCATTGATTTTATTTACATTCATCCGAAGGGACAAAAATGTCTCTTGTACGATATATATTCCAGATCTAAATATGGAAATTAATGCGTTATCGACGTATGAAACATTTCGTTATCGACATGTAACTTCGGATGAAGTTCTTAAAACTTAAGTAAAGTCGAACATTGCTGTTACCGTAAAAGCGAATTTAGATGGTAAATTACGTAGAAGAGTCATAATCGAAGATAACCAAGTTTGTGAAAACTTCATTTACACAGCTGGAAGTGTTATTAATACGGCGTTAATATATGCGCAAAGTAAACATTATCCTACAAACACATTAGAGTGCAATTGTATTTTTACCCGCGAGCATTCGAATGGGCATCAACCGTAAGCGTATTAGCATTTAAATTAAAACATAACAGCCATTTTCAACTTATTTGTATCGCTTATGTGGCGAATGCTCATACAGATTTCTCGTTCCTGCTGATAGATTCGTAGCCAGCACACATCAAACGCATTTATCACGTTTCGAAGTTGAAAAAGACTATTTTAGGGTAGTTAGCTCTGGGGGTGTGGTCCCCTTTATCTTCCCAGAAACTAAGCTCGTGATACTTAATAGGAGCACGCAAGCTGCTGCAGTCCTCAGCTCCACTTACGTTTATAAACTGAGAAAAGTAACGACCAGGGGAATAAAATTCTTTACTGAATGTAGTGATTATAGTTTTGCGGAGCATACGAATTGCGGACAGATGCATGAATTGCGGACAAGTCCGTAGTGGTCCGTTAATCACTGCATGAATTGCGGACAAGGGTCGGTTAGGTAAAATGGACAGGTAAAGGGCCCGCAGTTCAAACTATTATTACAAATATCTATTTGCAATACATAAATCCATATTTTAAATCTGAAATGACGTACTTTTTTCCCTCGCACTACTTTCAGGCTTAGGACTGGTAGAAAAGATAATGTTGTACTTAAACTGGCGTGTTCAAAAAGTACTGCTTTAAAAAACAGTTTGTCAAGTCTGTTTTATAAAAATAAATTAAATTAATAAAAATTTAAACCTATAGATATACAAAAAATTCAAATGTGTAGATCGTAGATCAACCCTAAACAGCTACTACCCTGGCAATATACCTACCTCGACGGTTATTCAATTACATTTTCATTGAATTGGATTACAAAATTACAAATTCATTTATAAAGAAGAACCCCTAAGAGATCACATAATTAACGTAGAGATGTTTTTCTAAACGATGCAATCCCATTACATTTCTGAGAAGAAAGGTTGCGGCGGTTCAGCGGATTAGAACTGCCCTGTCCGCAATTCGTGCGCTACCTGCTCTCAACCCATCGGTTGTCCGCAGTTCATGATCACCCATAGTTTTGCTGTCGGTTTTTGTTCAGTAATTAGTTCTATCTCATTTTTTACCTTCTCATCTATGAGAAGAATTGTAATCGGGTCGATTGTTGTAATTGGGATTATTAGCGTTTCTAGAGGTTATAAGGTCCCAGAATCCAAAGAAAACGTTTTTGAAAAAATGTCTTTGTGATACGTTTTTATCTGAAAGTAAAATCCACATACTGTACCATCTTTGAATTTAGACTTTGTGCTAAACTTTCAAAAAGCTTTTCAATAAAACCTGCTGAATATATAATAAAGTTTAATAACGTTTTTGGAGAAATATTCTGTAAAGGGCATTTTACTCTTGTCATTATTCGGTTTTTGGAATTTTTTTTAAAATCCACTTCGATATTTTTTTCTGAACTTTGGGTATTTATTTTAATATTGAATGTGTATAACAAAGATTGGCTATATTTTAAGGGTATTCTGCCTTGTCGATTTTCCGAAATTTTCTCGAAATCCAAGAGAAGAATGGTTTTTAAACGTTAAATACTTATTCTGCTATCGAATATTTGTAATAAAATATAGGAAAGTAGTCTGATGAACACATCGCCATTTTTTTACTAGAACACCCTGTCTACTTTCACATTTTTTTGGTAGATTCAGGAGTATTACTAGGGGAGACCGGGGCTATTTGTCACAAAATTCATTTTTGATTTTTGTTTTGTCTAATTTTAACTTTTTCTGGGTACTTTCTTTTGTGGTGTATACCTGAATATGTTGCAACTTACGTTGCCAACAGTTGCAGGTTAAATATTTAGTGAAGCCAATGAATTTTGGGTTTAGAGTATGTATGTAAAGTGTGACAACAATGCCCCGTTGTTATCACAGTAAATGGGGTAAGTTGTCACGAGTTAAATACCAACATAAAATATATAAAATTACACGATTAAAGTGAAAATTTAAATGTATTAACACACTTCATAAAGTATATATTCAAATCTAAAGGAATAAAAAAAACGAAATAATACAGTTTTACATATCATCATCGGAATTGCAGTTCTGACAAATGTAAAATGGGTTCATATCAGTGCATCTTTCGTGGGCCCAACATTTGCACTGTGTGCACTGCACCCAAATTTCCTTGGATTTACTCGTACTGTAGGTTCCTTCACATACCAAACATGTTGCCTCCTCATCTGAACTTTCCTCTTCTTCCTTCTTTGCGGCCTTGTTTATCTTCATCTTCTTTTCTCGAAAAACAACTCTTTTTGCTTTTTCAACGGATTGTTTTTTTTTGAGCAGCAAGTTCATCTTTTATGGGTGTGTCTGTAAGTATAGCTGATCTTCGTTTCCTTCTGTTATTGCGTAACGTTTTCCGTGGTCCTGCTTTTGGTAGTGGACGAACATCTTCCGGATCAATACATTCTACTTCTCTCGTTGGTAATTTCGACGGACCAGGAACAACTGGTGAAGTTGCTTGTAAGGAGGCCGATGCTTCATCCTGTGTTATTTCAGAATCGGGTGTGTCAGTAGATTCATATATGCGATCAGTTACATAACTAGGTAAGAAATCCTGTTCAGTGAATATATCTCTGTTTAGGGGATATATACCGGTAGTCCTAAATCCTTCAATAATATTTTTAGGCGTAATAGCATTGGGAAGAGCAGTGCCTACCATACTAGGTATGTCGTAAATGCTCAGTGTAATGCCTAGATGGGTCTTCATCCATGCCGCACATGTTGTATTTACAAATTTTTTGAAAGGTCCAAACACACTCCTATCCAACGGATGTAATTTATGGGAACAATGCGGTGGACTTGATAGCATAACAAGTCCATTGTTCTTCGCAAAGTCTAGCCCAGATATCGAGAGATGAGACTCGTGATTATCTAATAATAGTAATGCGGGGTGTTCTTTAGTAGTCTTGGTGATGGTCACAAAATGCTTCAGAAAGGCAATAAAATGAGCCTCTTTCATCCAACCAGATGGGTTTGCAGCACCTATACTTCCAGATGGAGATCCTCGGAGAAAATGTTCCTTGAAGTGTACGCGTGGAAATATGAACAAAGGAGGAATACTGTTGCCCGAGGTCGAAACTGCAATTGCCATTGTTACTAAGGTACCACTCTCCGGTGATGTTAAGGCACCTATTAGCCTAAAACCTTTTCTTGCGACGATGCGATTTGGACGTTGAACTGTAGTAATACCGGTCTAGTCCATGTTATAAATATCATTTGGACTGAAGTGGTACTTATTTATAAGTGAGTTGAGGTTATCAAAAAACGCAGTCACATTATTTTGATTGAAACTTGTAGCTCTAGACAAGCTTGTTGCTTGTGGTGTACGTAATGAAAGACGCGAATGTCGTTTCATAAATCCCGAGAACCAGTCGGGACCTGACATATTAGTGTCGTTCCACTGAGGTGGTAATTGTAAATTCAGTGCTTTACCATAGTCATAGGCAAGTTTTCGAATTTCCTTCGGCGTTAATCCGAAGTAAATATCGGACTCTTTCTTTATATAATTTTCTAATCGATCTTCCTGCTCCTTGCTGAAAATTGCTCTCGGTTTTTTATAACCTGGTGCAGTTTGAATAGTAATTCTTCCTTCACTAAGGTCCTGATCAGTTACCTTTATACAAAACCTCGCCAATGTCCTGTAGTGAAGACCGTATTCTTCTGCAGCCTTTCTAATTGAAAGCGGTGGTTTCCTAGTCCTAAGTTCTCGTGTAGCCGTAATCAAAATATCAGTAGGTGGGGCACACCGATTGGTTTTTCGCTTGTATGTCCTGAACATCTGAAATAGAACGATAAAGTAATTTTTAATAACTCTTTTAAAGCAGGGGTATATGGCACAGTGACAACTTGCCCCGTAAACAATGTGACAACTAGTCCCGAGTAAACTTGTTAAACGGCGGTCAAAAATGTTATTCCAAAACCCATTACCATACTTTTTAGATGATTCTGTAGCTAAAACGTGCATTATTCATAATAAAAACTTTGTACTTACTTTGTATTAAATTTCGACCTGTAAGATCGTAATAAATAGAAGCGGAACAATTTACTTTGGCACATGGAAAATACCGAATGACGTATAATTTGTTCACCGTCTATGTCACAGCACTGAAATTTAGTAGAACAAGAGAGGCATCTATGTCGATTATTTGAAACTCTGAGAAGAACTTTTACAGTGTTCTTCAAATTTGAAATGGCGACTGTGACAACTTGCCCCTGTGACAACTAGCCCCGGTCTCCCCTACTTATTTTTAATGTATTTTTGAATCCAATGTTCTGTTCTTTCAATAAACTTAAGAGAAGAATCGCACAAAATAAGTATGGAAGAAGTCTGTACTTGCGACCTTGCAAATAATTTCGAACTTCTCTCAACCACTGTATTTTACTCGAGTATTTGAATATATTGGAATTTAATAATAGGCTCCCGTTCTACCACTCTCCCTCCCATTCTCTCAATCATTCGGATTCGTGTCGATAACTGAGGTGTTGAAAACTTTCATAACTCCATCGAATATTAATCCATTGCATGCAGCTTGGAGAAAAGTAGCGGGACTTGTAAAATTGATGTCAAAACTTCCTGATTACGTGCTGATGTTTTTGAACAAAGTATCAAAATGTTTAAAACAGTCATTGTTTTCGAAATTTTCAATTTCATTAGTTCGGCGTGGTTGAATTAGAGTTGGGAGTTAGTTATTCGGTACTTAAAGGATTGAAGGAGTTCAATGTTGGTAGGTATTTATAATGCGAGAGCCGTAAACTCGGCGTTGCGTGATTATATTAACATTGCGCTTAATCTTTGTTTCCATCGTGTATTTTCGCCGTAATAAAAAAGTCCCTCCCAAAAAAGGATCGTAGATTTGATAAATATATTTTGATTCCGTTCATTTCGTATATCCTCTTTTTACAAGCAATATTACAGCTTGTGTTCGTAAATTTTCATTTCTACTCCCGCACTCAAAATATGTGTAAAATGTGAGCTTTACTGCTGAAGGGGGAAATTCGAAAGGCGCATGTGTATATTGGAAACACGTAGAGTTTTTTGGTCCTAAAATATAACGTAGTTTCGCCATTTCCTTTCGTTCTCGCTTTACTACACAAATTAATTTTGTTGCCTTGCGAAATATGTGAAAAATTGTTACAATCGCATTACTGGAAAAAAAGGCCTCGTAAAGAGAACGTATGTATGAGTGTGTGTACGCCGGGGTGTTTTTTTGTACAATTAGTAACGCGAGGTGAGAAGGTTAAAGTTCATTTTGGTTGCTTTCCGACGTAGGTATTCTGCATAATCGAATTTTGAATTTTGCAGAAGTTTGCATATTTGTGAAGTAATTCTCTTCCACGAGTACCACATACTCTGCTTATATATTGTTAATGTATGCACATACCAAAACTTGAGGGTAATGTATTAATTCCATAAGACGTTTCCGAATATTCAAGAATGGCTTCGAATCGATACCGGGAACTCGGTTATACCTGCACAAAACTTTAATCGACTGTTTAAAATTAAACACGACTGTTGTTTATTTTAGTGAAATTAACATGAATCCGATTAATCAACACGGTGTCGATCATACTTCTGTTAACATTTATTTCGGGAACTCTCGACTGTCGAAAAAATAAAGAGTAACGCAACGAAATTATCGCTTTCACTCATCGGATTATCGAGAGAAAATATTGGATTAGCTGCCTGCTACTTTTCGTGAAGTTAACAGGTCCTGACGCAATTATCCACCATCGACTATCGTAAGAACATTTTGAAAAGTTAGGACAGCCAGATGAACCAACAAAGCTATGGGCAAATTCACTTACCGATTATTGGAGAGGCGATCGAAACGCCACACGTACAAAAAGTTACTAAACATCCAGAGGGAGAAATGAGCATTAAATTTTTTTCGGTTTCAAGTTCCTCAGAGATTATTTCACTTTGCCCTCTCACTCTCCGTTTCATTAGGATCATGCATTAACACAAAGATTAATGTAGGATACTAATAAATTCTGTTTTTTGAACGTTAGATGAGAATCGTACGATTCAGCTCATTAGGATAACTTACAAATTAGACTAATGGTCCTTAATCTCGAAGTTCTGGAAAAATGTCGCTCTCTTTTTCTCCTCCTTCGCTAATGAGGTGAGTCCTTTATAAGTAACGGGTAATTTAAAAGCATCAGATGGCTCTTGGATTTTTTGTTTTCCACTTGGTCTCCGGAAAGGGGGCTTTTACATCTGCCGCCTGAAAATTTGGAAGTGTTTATCGTTTATGAATTGTACTTCGATTAGAAGCGCGAGGGGAAAAAGAACTCACTTTCGTTCTCGAAGGCGTGTTTCCTTAATTCAGAGGGAAACTTTAAACAAAGGAAAATTGTAAAGAAAGCAAGCACCTTTTAGAAGGAAAAACTTTTAAAAAAATAACCAATGAAATTAATGAGGAAAACAATCACAACGAGCTTGGGCATTAAAATCCGTTATAAATTTTTTTTTTTCAAGTACTGCAATTTTCTGTAGAAGACAATTATTATTTCTCGCACCCTCGTACATTTATCGCCCACTGTATGAGAGGGAAACTACCCTTACAACTTAAAATTACATGAATTTTAATAAACAACCTCACACTAGTGTTTAGAGATGATAATTATATTGGGTAAAGCTGGGTAAAACTACCCCTGTTTTAAAATAAGAGTAATAAATTTAAATAAACAACTTGTCTTTAGTCTTTTGAGAAGATATTTGTTGGGTAAATAGCAATTACCTGTACAAAACCATTACAGTATTCTCCACACATACTTACTACCCGTCGAAAGTGGTAAACCTACCCCTATTTCAAAATCGTAAAAATAAATTTTTACAAACGAACTGGTATCAAAGTTTTGAAATAATATTAAATAGTTGCCTCTAAAAAATCATTACCGAATATCCCTTACACTTACCCTAGGTTGAGTCTGGTGAAGCTACCCTTATTCCCAATTAATAATATTAACAATAACTTGGCAATAGAGCTGTGAGGAGATATTTTTAAGAAAAGTAGTAATTGCCTCTAAAAATGCAATGCCAAGTTGTTATCATTATTATTGGAAGCATAGCTTTCTTATGGCGGGTTTCGCTCGAAGCGCTGAATCGGTGAGAGGTGTAAACGCCGAAAAACCGTCACGATCGCAACGGCCAATTATCGCGCCGCGCTAACTGTTTGGTAGCAACCGTGTTACAATTGTGTTTTTTTTTGTATTGGTTGCCTGCTCCATGGTAACGCTAGCTATCAATCGTTTTGGACACAAAATGCTTTAACTGTACAATAACAAAAATTATATCAACAGAATCAGCGTCTAAAGAAGAACCTACCTGAGTGTGGCAATTACTTTATTTCGTCTATCAACCGAGATATTTCATTATAAAATTTGCTCTTGTTTAAACGTAAACAGATAGTAGACATCTTGGATTAAGATCTACACGGAACGAAAAAATCCTTCACGGAAACGTTTCTGGGCCTACGACTACGGTCCGGAGGTTTAGGTTTGTTTGATTTGGCTTGGATAAAAATATAAAGAAGAATAAATAGTACATTATATTATACTAGTTTAATAAGACGGAGTATTGTCTCACGAGAGTTTTAAAGCACAACGAGCGAAGCGAGGAGTGCTTTAATAGAACGAGTGTATACGTCTCATTAAACGAGTGTAATATACTATTTTATCTACTTTGCTTTATTAATTCATTAAATTTTGGCTGTTCAAATTTTCGTATAAGTAGATAAAAGTGATTTATTTCGGAGTCGCGCTAACAGTTTGGTGGCAACTCGTGTTACAATTGATCGTATTGTCGGTTGCCTGCTCTAGGGGTGGCGATTGTGAGCTGAATCTGAGAGTGGCTAGAGCGGCGCGATAGCTACCAATCGTTTCTGTACATAACGTATATATATATATATATATATATATATATATATATATAGTATTTTATAAAGCTATGCTTCCCCTCCCGGTCATTCTCAGAGTGCCTCATTTCGTTTTTTTGGAATAGGGGTAGTTTCACACGATTCAACGTAGGGTCTATTATTTAAATTTATTACTACGATTGTGAAATGTAGTGGAAGCTTCATCCACGTCCATTCACATAAGTGTATGGGCTATTCTGTAATAGTTTTGTAGAGGTAATTGCTGTCTACCTTGTAAATATCATCCCAAAACTCTAATCCTTATTACTTGTTATTATAATTCTGAAATAGGGGTAATTCCACCCCACTGCGAGAGCTAATAAACGTGAGAGTAATACGGGGGTAAATGATAATTGTTTTTTACAGGTAATTGCAACCCGTTAATGGAACCTTAAAAACCCCTTTTCTGTAATGGCTTTCCCAATCGTGGCTGCTGGAAAGTGGGTATTAGTTTACCCTGATACAATTTTTTTTTGTAATGCAAATTTAAAGAGGAACTTAGTCAAATATTCGAAACAAACATGATGGATGCAAGTTGTGATCAGTTTTGAGGAGTTTGTCGAACAACTTTCTCTATTGCTTTTGCACTAGTTTCGTATATAACGTAAACGTTATAGTAAACGACATTATAGAGGGTGTTTCTGACAAGTACTAACGCGTATCGTGTCCCCCAAGAGATGTCAATTTATTACAACTTACCACTATACCCAAAAGATTGTGGGCTTTCAAAGTGTGTCTACAGGTATTGAAGAAAATTAATATTTTTGCACCTGTTTAGCTCAAATGAATCAATACGGGCTATTTCATAATCAATAAAAGTTAATTGAAGCATTTTAAGGGTCTGATGGGACTGACCCACCCTTACTATTTTTATAGGGTCTTATTACAGGACTTTGAAAGCCTGTAATTCTTATGGGGTGGAAATTAATATAGAAGTAACTTTCATTAATTCCAAGTACCTGACGATGTTCTCAACGAGAGAATCGAAGAACAACAGTCTGTCCTAGTACAACTCAAGCTATTTACTACTGTGACGTTTTGAGACGTTTTATGTGTAACCACTAAAATTCTATTTGTTGAAAAGTATAACTGCAAATTTACCACTACGGCACTTTTTCATGCAAAAGGGTTGACGTCATGTTTCGTGAATGTTTCAGGGATTTGAACTAGTGATATCGTTATATTTTTACCGGACGGGTACAAAAAATAGGTATTCTCCGTGTTGAACAGTAAATTTCAAAAACAGCTCGAACAACAGACTTTTGATAAACTGGAACGTTATTGTTACAAGCCAATGGGATGCTGAACATTATCTTTCACCACAGGTGACTGCTTCTGTATATACAATTTATTGAGTGTGCATAACGCGAAAAAGAAAGATCATTTTACGATCCTCGCGAGAGAAGTTCCAGCGTGAAATACGCAACGAAATTTTGTAATTCCTCTAATGATTTACAAAGGGTCGCTAACGGTGCTGATTAATGTATGATCTGAGATTAATTTTTAATTTCGATTCACTTTCACTCAGAGGGCGTCATCGCGGAGGTTTGCAGTTTCCCGTTATATTTCCCCGGAGGCAATGGTCGAATTTCTGTACTTCCTTAAAGAGAATCGTTTCACCCTGACACCTTTAAATAATCCATAACTGTATGTTTTGTTTGGGGATGATTCCTGTAGGGGAAAGGGAAAGGAACGTGCGACGCCAGGGAGAGGGTTGCGTATCGAAACTTTTAAAAATTAATAACGTCGAGTGGAGGAGTCCGCCTAAAATTTCCGCAAAAATCCTATGAAGTAAATATTAATTTAACACTCACGGAACGGGGAAAGCGAGAGAAAATTAGAACCCTGTCTGTATCGTTATATCGTTTTTCATTCCTCGGGCATTATTTTCAATAAACTCCTTACGAATGTATATAAAAAAAAGCGGAGAAAATAACATTTCGCATAACGATTTAATGTGGAACCTCTCCGTTTCTCGGATTCCTTGAAAAATATATGAGGCTCGCTATAAAGTCGAAAAAAGGACACAGGTTTTGCCAAGGGGCTGCATACGTAGCGAAGTGGAGTATGTATCATATGAAAATTTGCATAGCCCGGGAAGTTTAAGGAAAATGCGACTCACGAGAAATGTCGATTTAATTATGAGCCCAGAAAAGAAAAGTTTGGTCCTTGGGGTAAACTCGGGGTAGTGTCTCTGTTCCTAAATTACCCAAAACACGGATATTAATATGTTTTATGTTTCCTATGATACCTAAAAGTGAATAAGCCCTTAAAATAAAGTCATCGTTTTCTTGGCATTCCCTGCATAGTGACAGCCATAAGTTAAATGGGAAAAGTGCTAAATCTGTCAATTTAATTTTAATCGTTAACATCGATATCCCCAGAATGACCTGAAACGCTCATATATTTTATGAAAAATTGTGTATATAACTGGATAAGTATAAGAAAATATGAAATATTATCAAATCTTGATCCTCGTTTCTTACAGTAAACACTGGTGATTTTTTTTTGTAACTGAATGAATCAAATGATTCACATATCAGTAATGGATTTCCTGTTTTCATTAAATCAGAAATTTCAATTCTTCGGCTTACTAGAAACGAGGCATTATTCTGTGGAGGTATTTTATAACCTTATGGAAACAGTTTAGGTTGGGTAATTTATATGTATGTGATTTACTAATAAATTGCATTAATGAACATTAAATCCAATTAGAAATAATTTTAGTGGCAAATACCTATTCTTTTTCGAGTTTTCAATGCAACACGTACGAATGCAAATAAAATGACCCAATTGGAGATGTGATATTACCCGATTAAATCTAAACTCAGTAACAGGATTATCCGTTAATCATATTTAATGTAAATATGTGCTTTAAATTGTCGGAAATTATAACCGCTCATTCACCATAATTACGAGTGAATTGATTTTTGGGAATGTCCCACAAACTCCAATTTTGATATCGGATACATAATCGTTTTACAAATATGAATAATTAGGTATTTTCATATTTTTTGAAAACTGGCTAAATGAGAGATTATATGCTTATAAATCTTAGGTTAATATTAAAAAAAGAAAATTAAAAACATTCAAGCAAAAAAATCATTTGAAATTCAAACGCTAGGAATTGGCGCCAAAACGACGTCTGACGTCACACCGCATGTAAACAGTGTAGTGAAAACACTATTTTACGACGCGAATTATACAAATTACTAGATTTGGTCGCGATTTAACTCTTACACTCCAGCGGAAACAACAAAAAAGTCCAAAATACTCGAAAAATCTATTTGTAGACCGCAGAACGGACCCGTGTTTATATGAGGAGTGGCGTCACGATGCGCGGTCGTTTCGCTGGTCCTCGCACAATTACTGCTTTTTGTACCTGAAATACTTGGTGCTGGGCGTATTACACGATTTTTATGATTATAGAATTTGTCTGAGGGTTCGTCCCTATGAATTTAGATATATTTCGTTTAATTTAAAATATATGGCAAATACCTAATTGCGTGTTTGGAATTGGAACTGACCACTATTTACTTATGGCGACCATAAAGGAGAACCCCTTGTTTATATATCTCATTTTGGTAGATGTTTATTACGTCAGTTACGTTTTTTGTAATTTTAGATAAAGCGAGCTTCTCGATCTACTAGAACGTTTTATTCGATCATTTCTCAGGGATGTATTCTCTAAATCGTGCTATATCTATTTGGCGAGTATTTAAACAATTTATGTTTTTCTTTATTCATTTAAAACTATAATTTCATGTTTAGTTAACAAAGTGATTTAACCATCGTTATTTATGACTAAAAGTGATTCATAACACAGCTTTGATCATTACTTATTTCCCCACTTAATGCTGGGTTCGCTGATGATGTGTAACAAACATGTCTAAAAGAAATAAAGACTATATCGACAATTTGTTTAATTTTTGGCGGGTTGTGACAGAGTTAAACCCGGATCAATTTTATTTTCATCGGTTCCCGATAATTTTGCCTATTTCATATAAAAGTGATAGCAGCTTAACACTACCAATGAGCAAAATATTTGATTAGATGGATGCTTCGCCCATTTCCACCTATAGTAAATCCACTGAGAAGAAAACATCCACGAAACGAGAAAAGGTAGTAAAGTTAGACAACACCTAATACACGTCGTTTGCTATTGGTGGAAAAGTCATAAAACTTTTGGCGGGAATTGTTGATGTACAGAGTCGGTTCAGTAAAATTAACAAGTTTAGTTGTCTGATCTATGGTTGTCTGTTTACAAGCGTGGACTTATAGTTGATGGTTTATTTTAACGTATCGCTATTGTTATTCAGGTTTTTGAAATATATTTGTATAAACATATTTCTGTGATCTATTGCAATTATGGAAAGACACCTTCCCTGCTCGCCTCCCAAAAAGAGGCCTGGAACATACTTAAGCTGCGGGGAGAAAACCATTATTTTAAATGTATACGGAAAAGAAAGAAATCAACATCCTTAGTAAAATCTTAGTAAAAGATAAATTATAGTCAAGGCGACCATTCTTAATGCGACCCTGTACTTATTCGCTAGCTAGTCGCGCCCTTTGAATTTCGACGTTTGCGTTTCATGGAAGTTTTCTTCTTGATGGATTTACTATAAATATAAGATCCAGTTATATGGAGTGGTGAATCGCTGCTCGCATCACCGAACGTATGTTAACTTGCAGTAGCTATTTAATATTCCCACTATCGAAATGATGGCATAATTTGTAGTTAATTTGTACCTTCAAAATTGGTTTTGAAGCTCTGCTCGTTTCCGAGAAACAATGGTTATTGTAGCTGGAGCCTTAGTCTGCAGTAGCCACACGGAAACCGCTGGAGATATCGATTTTTTTGAGGTGGCAAAATTTGTAGCTATTTTGTAGCTTTCATATGAGCTACGTTGTACGTTTTAAAATTCACCCGATTTTCTCCGAAGCTTCTAAAATTGATGAGTATAATCTTCTTGAATTTGTAGCTAATGTTTTTGAAAACGAGGGGTGAATGTACCCCATGTGAGAGCTACACCGCAAAGACACGTTGTGTGACTTCTACAGGTATAAACTTAACCAACAGAGGCCATTGTTTCTCGGGAACGAGCAGAGCTACATAATGAATTTTGACGGTACACATTAGCTATAAATCATGCCACTATTTCGGTGGTCGAGATATGAAATGGGTAATGCAGCTTAATAGACGTCATTACCGATACTATGTAGTGCGATATTTTAACGAATAGTTACTGTTTTTCACGATCCATAGGGCTGAATACGGTTTCAAATTATGAAATTTTATACCCATCGTTAACGCAATTAAATTCATACACGCAGTGATAAAAATGGAAAACAAGTAGGAACAGTATGAAACGGGAGTAAAATTTTACCATTTGTCGGGTGGTTTCCATTGCTAAAACATCCCAACGTTAGCTACTATTTCAAAATCACTTAGGGTAGTTTGATTAGATTTAACAGTTGTCGGGTTGCTTTTGCTTTAAATATTCCGTCTGTAAATTGGCTGAAATACGTCGATGAGGGATTTCATGGTTTCAAAAGTCCCAAAACTGAGTAGCGAAGCGAAGCCATGTTTCAATGTGTCAAAACTTACATACTGGGAAAGTTTCAAGGAAGTATAGCTCGTGTGAAACGTCGGATTGATTACCAGCCACGAAAGAAAATTTTACTTCTTTGCGGTAAGCTCCTGAGATTTATTTCTGTAAAGGGATATTGTGTTCCTAAATTGGCTCAAAGGCGTCAGTGATGAATATAATCATTTCAATGGTCCCTGAAAGGCTTATATATCTTACGAAAAATTGTATAACTGGAAGAGGTTAAAGAAATGTTACTTTTAAGAAATGTCGGTTTAATTTGGCAAAATTCTTGCTTCTCGTGGTAAGTCCTAGTGAGTTTTTGTAAGGGAATGAATCGGAATGTCAGTGATGGATTTCATGTTTACATGAAATCAGAGAGTTCCATTCTCCAGCCTAGCAGAACGAATATAATTTCCTTAAATACTAGACTTTCACAATTAATTAATTAAAAATATTGCGTTCTTTGTGAGAGCGCCGGGTCCGAAGTGAAACTTCTGAAAAAGCCTCGTAAAGAATAAGAAAAAATTTTCGTTATAAACGCGTTTTTTCGTATCGTGGCCTCATCAATCTTGGCTCTTTCAGCAGGAAACGACTGTAGGCCCACTCCCTAGTCGTGGAACTACTGGATTAATAGAGCATGTCCGGGAGAGAAATCATCCTGAGTCATGACATTCTTTAATAATTTGGAGAGTAATGGGAGGATGTCATCACCGTTTGTCAAGCTTAACATCGGTAAACATCAAGAGGAGGAACTTTAAAAGATTCCCCGGACACTGTTGGAAAGCTTCGGGTTTTCAGATATAATGAAGGAAATTCCGAGCTCTCCTTTATTTTTATATACATACAAGGTGTTTCATGGAACATCTATTTTGCTGCGATTTATACAATGTTGAAAAGCTGAATAGGTTTGGTTGGTTGCCATTTTCGATCTTTTTTGAAGTAGAAGCAGGCATTTTGTGTAAAATCGAATAATCTTAATAGTAAGCGAGGTGTGTTGTACATGGACTAAGAGAGGGTTTTTCCATTGCGATTTGCTTATTGTTAAAAATGTGTTTACGTTTCACATTTACTAATTAGTTCTAAAGTTTTTGCAACATTGCTTACATGGGGTTTCTAATGTACCTAACGTTTATTTCTAAATTATTTACACTATCCTAATTATACTCTACACACTACTTAATTTATCTTAAACTATTTCTGAACTAATTTATATAACACACTTAACTATTTCCTAACTAATTAATTTATATCACTCTTAAATGTTATTTATTTTTACCGGTCCGTTTTTGCTTGTTTACTATGTCGCGCCTCACGTCTAATCTAATCTCCGACCGCAAGCCCGCTTATATACATTTCAATTGTGTTCGCGATAGTTCCTGAAATTACTCGAACCATCTTTTTTTATGTAGAACGGTCCAGAAGGTCATAAATCACTTTTCCTTAATGGGATGTTGCGGGAACGCTCGGAACGGTTTTTATTGCTCGCCGCTGCGCTTAATAAGCGTAGCCGCGTTCCTTTGAGGAAAGCCGCCGACCGATAAGAGTAAACACGTCTCGCGCTGCTGTTTACATTTCGCGTTACACTATGTTACATCCCTCTGTGTGATTTATATAAATTGGGACTGAAAAGCAGAAAAATTTCATATAATTTTTGAAATTCAGAGTACCGTCAACTTTAAAGTTAAGTAGTAGCGTTGATAGGTAGGTATGTATTGTTTATTTAAAAATTGCGAGATTCGTTATTAGGTGTTTATTAAGGCATTTTGCTCGAATTCCTACATCTCTCCTAATGAAAACGTTTCCGCCTATTGTAAGCAGTCTGACAATAATCTGGCGGAGTGATCTCTCTCGTCAGGCAGCCCGCCCGCCGATTAATATTCATAAACACTCTGAATAATTCATTCGAAAATTGGCTACAAGAGCCCTAACATAATTCGGGTAGATTACCATTACCATAATATCCATTTTAATAAATCAGTCCATTTTACTGCTACTTAGATGCTGGTGTGGGCCTCCATCATGGGCCCGTACACGCACGCACAACCCTTTTGTGATTAACAGTGGCTGTAAAGTTTTGTTGCAGGAACAAAATATCGCGCTTTAAATGTCAGTCAACCCAACGACGGACGTCTGGCGTCTGGCAGGCCCAATTTTTTTGCTGTCGCCAGTTTTCCCACTCCTGAAGTTTATTTCGGTCGCTCTTCATGTTTGGTTGCTGAAAAATTTCCGCTTCCTATATGGACGGAATAGAGTTTATTTCACAATTCAAAATGCTACCGAGAAAATATGTAAGCATGCATAACATGCATAATTCAAGAAATTTCGAATGGTGGTCACACATCGTTGCCTCGGGCGCTCCCGCAATACTCGATGCTCGTGTAAATACACCAAGAAAATTACTTGCATTAGCCAGTTTAACTTAAATATTTACTTCCTATAGTACTCATTACTAAAACGGAAAATGAGCTGAATAGCCAATTTATTACAATAGCTCTAAATGAAATATAGCCCTTCAGAAATGTGAAAAGTGGAGTTAACAACATGTACGATCAACTTTATTAAAAAATGAGAAGTAGCATCAAAGTGGCCACATCGCTTTGAATCCCATTACGAACGTCATTTCAGCGTGTCTTTTACAGGAAATTCAGTTTGCCACTGTGAAAATAAGTTTTCCCTCAAATTTCCAAGACATTCAGGACCTTTCGAAACTGGTATTAAGGCCTTAAATGACTTTCCCACCAGGCTTGGCGAAGTCCTAGAGGGTAAAATTTTAACTAACAAACTTTACACTTTTTCACTTACTCTCACATCGATCCGGGCACATGCACATAACATGCGAGTTTATGGTTCGGCTTACTTATGAGTTATTAATCTTTATCTATGGAAATTATTAGTGGAAATGCAGAAACTGTGCGGTGCCACCAGTAGTTAATGTTACATAATTCTGATTATCACTGCTGATTATTAAAAAGTGACACAATTTAAATTAACGCTATTACTCGGACTTACCCGTTAAATATATTTTCTATGTTCTGGCACTAAAATGACAGCTATTCTAGAACTAAAATGGCCGAAAACAGAATGCCTTAATGAAGCTTAATAAAGCATTGTTTTTGGTAGTTTTTTTTTGTTGGGTTGGTAACAAGATATTCTCTAATGCTGTCTGATGTCTGTCAAAACGTCAAAACAAAATTAAAAATAAATATGGCCGCGTCGATGGGATAGGGATGCAAGTATGCAAGTGTTGACTATAAGCTATTCGTTTCTGTATATTGAAAGGTGTATCATAAAATAAAAACCTCACGGTTCCTGGTTTTCGTACAGTAGGACCCTCGGCGGAGCTATGAAAAATTTATATGAATCTAAGGTTGTGGCTTATGGGGTATTCCTTTTACATTTGAAGTGAAAGTGAAATGATCTGATAAAGCCACTTCTTATAGTTCTGGTGGAATTAAAGAAACACCATCTTGTACTTGATCCGATTCGGATTCTTGAAACATGATTTCTCTTTATTTAAATCCATTAAATTAAATTTGAAAATGGTGTGAAAATTGACAGATGTCTAGGAAACAGCAGTAATACCAACTTAAATGTCACGATAAAAAAAACCCCAGATAAGAAATTTTAAATTATTTAAACGTAAATAAAAATTAAAGGTAAGCCGGAACATAGGAAATGTTGTAAAGTACTCGTGCAGAAGACATTCCAAGCCCTCGTCCGTTCTAAAACTCGGACTTGGAATATGACGTCTTCTGCAGCTTGTACTTTAAACTACAGCGTGATCAAGAATGACTGTTTGAGTTGTCAATACTGAATTTCATTTTTAAATGGTACAACTGGAGTAAAACATCCGGTTGGTGACGTTGACAGCGTCATGAGAGATGCCATTTGCTATTTCAAATTCAAATTTCTGGTATTCTTTTCAAATTTATTTATTTAAAATGGTTTTCACGTTACAACACGATATTTTCATTGGAATGGCGTACTTTCGAAGCTGGATTTATAACTCAATTACTGGTTGGCAGTACTCTCTCGATGCGACATACCAGCAATTTCAGGAAATGTTTTCGGAGACGTTGGTCATTTTTGCTGTCTTTCAGCAACAGTGCCTGCGAGTAGTTGAACGTTATTTAAACGCAGGGAGCGTAAGCAAACAAAAATCAACTGGTTGACGTTCTACTCTAAACGAGGAAGTTGTTGAGGATATCAGAACTCGAATGCAAACAAGTCCTCGCAAATCCTTAAGAAAGCTCTTCCTTCAAACAGGTTTGGTCTTTATGCCTCCTATTGAACCAATTTTCATTCTTACCCATCAGACTTCCACTTTTCCATGTTGTTCTAATTCACGGTTTTACAGGTTTATCATATGGAAGTTGCTCCACTGTGCTTAAAAAGAAATTAAAGTACCACCCTTACAAAATTTCCATCGTCCAGTCATTAACCCCGCCTGATCACCCGCAGAGAGTTTTATTTTGCAAATGGTTCAATGACATATTCAATAATAATGACATCCTTGGCAATACCTTCTTTTCCGACGAAGCCTGGTTTCATCTCAACGGCTATGTGAATAAACAAAGTTACAGAATTTGGTCAGGTGGAAATTCTTACGCTATCAGAGAGACCATTTGCACCCGGTTAAAGTTGGTGTTTGGTTGGCAGTCTCAAGGACGCGGGTGTATTTGCCAATATTTTTTAATTTTACCGTCAATTCGGAGAGATATATCCAACACCGTTTGAGGCCTTTTATAAACCAATTAACAGACGAAGAGCGTCAAATTGGATATTTCCAACAAGACTCTGCAAGGGCACATACGGCTCGTGCTACTATGTGATATTTAAGAGAGAATTTTGGCGACAGAGTAATTAGTCAGGGCATTTGGCCAAACAGGTCACCAGCTCTCACTCTGTTAGATTTTTCGTGATTTGGGCTCTTGAAGGACAATGTCTTTAGAAACATATTGCATACTGAAGAAGAGCTGCAAGAGGCAATAGTTTAGGAAGTGGCAAACATTACCCCCAATGTGCTGGTGAATATCTTCGAGAGCTTAAGAAGGAGAGTTAATTTATGCTGGACCAAAATGGGGGGCATTTTGAGCATTACTTTTAGCTGTTTAATTATTATTTTTCTGTATTTCGAGTTTCATTTTTTAAGTGTTAATTTTTATTCACATAACCTACAATCTTATCGCTGATTGTTATGTCAAATTTTTGTCAAATAAACATATCCGGTTGCAGTGTTGTCAAAAGAACAAGTAAAAAATTCTCTAAAAAGTGTTGCCAACTCAAACAGTCATTCTTGATCACCCAGTACTATTGTATACAGCTTAGACATATGCGCCATTATTTTTGAATAGGTAATACGTGAGTAATAGCCTTTTTTAAATTTTCTCTAAGATTCAGTTATTGTTTCAAATTTTCGACACGCTCCACCTCGATTTGCATTCGGAAGCATTAAATTTGTTTCACGGTTTTTGACTGGTAAGGTACATATTTTTGAATGCTTCAAAATGAGCCATTAAAATTTTTGGAATTCTCGTCACGGGACCGCTCATAAGTGGCATATTTCGCCGAAATCTAAATTCCGTTACGTGTCACAGAATTAATATCGAGGGGTCGAGTCGATGATTTCATTATTCGCCTAACATGTAACACGTCGAGCAAGACAAGAAGAGCGTTCTCCCTTTGTCGAGAGATAAATGAATGCTAAAGTCTGGCTAAATCGATTCTTTCGCCTTTGAGAATTCCCCGGAACTTCCTCTAACCCTTTTACCTCGCCCATCGTCTAATCGCACCTAACGCCTTACTTCAATTAGCCAAATAACTTCATCCCTTTCGACGTACGCGATTTAGCGGTAACACTCCTACCGCATACACACACACACACACACACACACACACTCATACGTGAAGGCGAGCCCGCTTTTTCTTTAAGAAATTCCATTCCATTAGTGCCGACGGTATGGCGGCTGTTTATGAACTTTTCTTAACGCACCCACTGTTTTAGAGGAAACACGCAACGGGGATCATTTATAACGGCTCTTATCCCGCTTGTTCCGCCACGAAAAAGATTTTGATGAAATTAGCGAGTATCATGCGAGGGGTGCTGGATCCGATGCTCCGGCACGAGATCGACGGAGGAAACGCTGGATAGTACTTGTCGGGGGGCGAATTTTAAAACTCGACGCCGACGCTAATTGTGATTAATTCGAATGGGATTCGGGAGGGGGTGATCCATCGGCGGTGTACGGTTTGGGTAATAGGTTGCAACGTATCAGTCCGACTGGCGGCGGCGTCTTCCGCCCGTGATTAATCGACATAATTTGTAAAGATATTTATTTATACACAAACGATTTGTCAAAAGACTCCGTGAGCCGCTTATCTTTTCAAGGAGCGATTTAACACGGGAATTATAACAGGGCGAAAGTGGAATAAATCAAGCTCACAATTTTGCTGTTTCTTGAATTTATTTGCAATAAGCTGCTTTGCTATCGCCGCACCGAATATAAACTTCCTTGACGTGGATATTTATTTCCCTCGTAGCCGAGGAAAGAAAAAAATCTTATATTATCAAAAAGTGTGAAAATGGTAATGACATCTCATGTATCGGCCTTTTTATTTGAGAAAAAAGGACATTTCTGATCCCTTTTACTTCTAATAAAAATATTATCTAATGCCGGGATGGTGTGGCTGTAGGCAGTTTTTATTTTTATTTTATGTGACATTTACGATACCATTCTACCGGAAAAATTTACGATGTGTTCTTTGCCATTATAAAAATGTACAAGTGCCTTTAGGAGGTGGTTTGTTTGTGAGGAGGATAAATCGGGCAATAATAATAAAACTCCTCCCCCGTCCCCGACATATTAACTACTTTCTTTTTCGATTTCCGAAATTCAATAAATGCGCTACTTGCTTGGATCCCCGAAGATTTTCCCGATAAACAGCGGTCTCGAGTCGTCGCTTTCGGTGAGATAAACGGCATAAATGAGTGAACGAACGCCAGAAGTGGACCAGAAACTCGATAATAAGTCTTTAATTTCGCAAAATAGAAGCGGGGGGATCGGGATATCGTTCCCGAGAGCCGAACAACTCTATCATTCATCGACTTCGATCGATGTACGGCCGAAGTAACACAAACGGGAGATTCTTAACAAGTATCCAGTCGATGGGGACTCGTTTCGATAAAACAATTCCAGACGTTCGTAGTTTGAGGAGTTGCGAGATATATGGATGATAGGTACGTACATTTTTGCGAATGGCAAACACCGCGAACTCTTTCTCGTAGGTAAACTTACATTCATGTATATAAAGTTGGCCGGCAAAACAAAATTGTGGAGATTTTGTGTCTTTATTGTAGGGAGAAAACGAATTTTGTAGCTTTTGACCAGCCGTAGGTACAAAAGGTGGGTTAATTTAAACTTAAGTTAGCGGCCATCGTTATAACTCATACACGGAATGTAATAGGATGCTCTGGTTTGCTCAGGAATTTGTCTTTAGAAGTACTTGAAAGTCCCAGGGTCAAAGAATTTTTTGGACACATTTGGCTAATTTGGCCAAAAATGACAAGATGTTCAATCATCACTAGTGGTTCAATTCCATGATATAGTAGCAATTTTGAGAATCATTTGGCACTGGATAGCCTTCTGTTAATTGGCCGAAAAAGCGGGCAAAAATGGCCAGAAAAGGTCAAAAAATTCGAAAATGACTTATTTCAGCCAAAACATGGGAAATCCTGTATGTACGTCGACAGGTCGAACATGTGGTACACAGAGAGATCAGAAACGCTAGCAGGGCGTCAATTAAAAAATATCCAGAAATGGCCATAAATTCTAAAATGACTTATTTCGGACAAAACGTTCTAAATCTTGTATATACCTAGCTGAATAGTTGGAAAATGCGGGCCCTGGGAATTCCAGCAACACTGTGGAGAATTTAGGAGACTCTGTTAGCCACTGAGAGTCACTTTACACAGCAGGCCTGTGGAGCTACAAATTCTAAAATGACTTATTTCGGTCAAAACGTGCAAAATGCTGTATATAGTTCGACAGTTCGAAAATGTGGGCCCCGGAATTTTCAGACACACTGTCGAAGGATACAAGGGATCCTTCTAGCCACTGGAATTCACCTGAGACTGCGGGCCTGTGGAGCTACAAACTCTAAAACCTCTTATTTCGACCAAATGTGCCAGTGTGTCTGAAATTTCCGGGGCCCACATTTTCTAACTGTCGAGGTATATGCAGGATATAGCACATTTTGGCCGAAATAAGTCATTTTAGAATTTGTAGTTCCACATGCCCGCAGTCTCAGGTGAATTTCAGTGGCTAGAAGGATCCATTGGATCCTTCGACAGTGTGTCTGAAAATTCCAGGGCCCACATTTTCGAACTGTCGAACTATATACAGTATTTAGCTGGTTTTGGCCGAAATAAGTCATTTTAGAACTTGTAGCTCCACAGGCCCGCAGTCTCAGGTGAATTGCAGTGGCTAGAAGGATCCATTGGATCCTTCGACAGTGTGTCTGAAAATTCCGGGGCCCATATTTTCGAACTGTCGAAGTATATACAGAATTTAGCACGTTTTGGCCGAAATAAGTCATTTTAGAATTTGTAGTTCCACAGGCCCGCAGTCTCAAGTGAATTCCAGTGGCTAGAAGGATCCATTGGATCCTTCGACAGTGTGTCTGAAAATTCCGGGGCCCACATTTTCGAACTGTCGAAGTATATACAGAATTTAGCACGTTTTGGCCGAAATAAGTCATTTTAGAATTATAGTTCCACATGCCCGCAGTCTCAGGTGAATTCCAGTGGCTAGAAGGATCCATTGGATCCTTCGACAGTGCGTCTGATAATTCCGGGGCCTACATTTTCGAAGTGATGAAGTATATACAGGATTTGGCACGTTTTTGCCGAAATAAGTCATTTTAGAATTTGTTGCTCCACAGGCCCGCTGTGCAAAGTGACTCTCAGTGGCTAACAGAGTGTCCTAAATCCCCCACATTGTTGCTGGAATTCCCAGGGCCCGCATTTTCGAATTCAGGTAGGTATAATACACGATTTAGTACGTTTTGGCCGAAATAAGTCATTTTAGAATTTTTGGCCGTTTCTGGATATTTTTTATTGACGCCCTGCTAGCGTTTCTGATCTCTCTGTGTACCACATGTTCGACCTGTCGACGTACATACAGGATTTCCCATGTTTTGGCCGAAATAAATCATTTTCGAATTTTTGCCCGCTTTTTCAGCCAATTAACAGAAGGCTTTCCAGTGCCAAATGATTCCCAAAATTGCTACTATGTCATGAAATTGAATTGCGAGTGATGATTGAACATCTTGTCATTTTTGGCCAAAATTGGCCAAATATGTCCAAAAAATTTTTTTTACCCCGGGACTTTCAAGTAGGTACTTCTAAAGACACAAAATCCTGAGCCAACCAGAGCGTCCTATTACATTCCAAGTATGAGTTATAGCGGTGGCCGCTAACTTAAGTTTAATTTAGCCCACCTTTTGTAGCTCCGGCTGGTCAAGAGCTACAAAATTCGTTTTCTCGCTACAAAAAAGACACAAAATCTCCACTATTTTGTTTTGCCGGCCCGAGGAGGGTGATCCGTCAACTTTATATACATCTTACATTCGTTCACTTGAGGACAAGTAAAATTGAATGCTGCTCACTCGAACGGTTATAAATTAACACATTACAAAGAAATATCACACCGAATTACAGACTGAGACTCGCGCATAAAAATGCAAATCAGACATTCAACGTTTTCGTATTTTCACAGTAAATACCTCTCTGACGTGAAATCCCGATGTTTCTGATAAATAAGCATCATTAACTTTGATCGCCAAAGAAAAGGTTGGGAGACCAAAATTTTTTTGTATCAGTATAAAAAACTATGTAGGTTAATAGTATACTTTGCATAATTTTAGGGCTCGGTATTGTAAAAACGAAAGGTCATCTGTGTGGGCATCGATCTATCTTTAGTATTTATCTGGAGGGGCGCCTATAAAACTCGCTTTTCCCCGTGTTGAATTTTACAGGGAATCACCTCAAATTATAACGTAAGAGAAGATTTCATTCCTGCGATTTTTTTAGAAATACACAATAGGAGAAAATATTTAACTCCTTACCCAATAATTGTTTGGAAATTACATTTCTTCTAGATTTTGTCTGCATCAAATTGAGAAGTTCCAAAGTCAATACTTTGAATTTGAATTGAATACAAAAAATTTAAAATACAAAATTACAAATACGGATTACAAAATTTGAATTGAAGACAAGATATCTTGGAATGTTTCGAATCTTCTCAAGAAAAATATTTATTTGCTACACAATTTCAAATTGTATTACAAAAAAGTGCAAAAATCTCTAAAAGCATTAATAAGTTTCAACGTGCGACTTCTCGGAGACTTCGACAGACTTGACCACTCTAAAATTGTAGATATTGAATTTCAAGATGATTTACTAAAATTCTTTGACTCGCCTTTACATAATCGAACCCAATTGCGTAGAATAGTCCTATAAATTTATAGTTTGTAGTGGGGCCCATCGGGGAATAATGTAGCTCCTCTCGTATTTTCAATTTGTGTTAACCACATTTTGCTGAGAATATTGGTATTATTGTTTTCATTGACAGAGATTTGATATTTAATCATCACATACCACAAATTAACCATTAGGGTCCTACAGGACCGTTTTAACTTTGATACATTCTTGTGGAGGAGAGTATATTCAGTATAAGTCTTCATTTAACAAATACATTTTAATGATATAGATTGCTTGCAGCTTCCAGAATTGAAAGGTAATGTGTGAATTTATATATTCACAAAATTACATTTGGTATGATATTTGTATCTAATATGTTTAGGCACACAACAACATGTAAATGAAATATAATTCGTGGTTTTTAATTTAAATATATGTATGAAATAGGAATGGTAAAATTTTTATGCTACATTTAACGTGACATTTTAATGCTCGCCTCCTTGATAAATACATTTTAATGCCTGGATGTCGGGGCTTACGCAATGAGTAATTATTCAACAAATGATAATCTCATTGGATAAGAGCTCGATTAGCAGTATCAGAGGAGCACGATGCGCGCCCCGTCCCACTTTTCTTTCCCTTAAATTTTAAACTAAATTCCGTCTTTCTTATCGTCGCTTTCCATTTACATTCCCCGTTCGTTGCCTACCTTTGCTTCAAGTAACAATTAGTGAGCAAACTTGAGCTATTTGTATTTCTAGACATGTAACTTGTTAATTTGCGGTCTTAACCCGTAATTTGCATAGCGGGACGGATACTTACAAGGACAGTGATTAAATTAACCACTCATTTTCCACACCGCTTGGATTCGAAACGAAAGAAGGGCTCCAAGAAACGGATAGATAGCTATTGTTCCGGGTATTGGTTTCGGTTGATCGAAGGCCAATATTTACAAGTTACTTTAATCGCAAAAGGGCGCATATTACCTTATTTTTGTATTTTCGAGGAATGAAAATGCGCGCCCGTGCGAAAGAGGTTAAAGAAATTACAGACCGAACGGTGATAAATTTCCTCGGATTTTTTGGGAAAAAATTGTGAATGCTTGACTGCTAACATAAATTGCACTCAAGCTTAACGGGTCATAGCTGATTTAATGTCCAAATTGCGCATCCTGATAGAGTGGAAATATCGGAAATTTATATTTAAGCCGCTTTTCCCTCTTGAATAACATTTTGAAAATTTCGAACGCCCATGCGGATTCGTCGAAGATTAATACTCATTTGGCAGAATAAACGGCGGAAGCTAGAATGCAGCGGGATTAAATTTGGGCAATTATTTCATTTCATAATAATGTTCCACAACAAATATACCAATAACTTAACAACAATAGTGATTATTGTTGTGGTTACACCTTAAATCTCTCTCTCTCTCTCTCACACACTCTCTCTCTCTCTGTCTCTGTTATTACATCCGACTAATCCACTTCCCTGATCGACTTGATGTTTTGCATACAACAGTTCCGATGGCAGCATAATAATTATTATCACTTCGAGTGCATACGTCCGGAGTCGAGGGAATTATGTTTGAGAAATTAATCCGGATTTATGCAATGTCACAATTCCGCTTAGAATCCATTCTTACGGCTGCTTCTCCATCCACTTCTCCATAGTTTCTCTGCAAGGCTCGCCGTTTGGTTTGCATCGTACTTGTGGATCAAAGGTGAAAAATGATAGTATAGTAAGTTTAGGTAGTTTGGTGAGTAAACCAAAATAGCAATAATGTTTTTCGACTTATGTGAACTCGATCAATGCAGGAAGGGTAGTTGTGGGGGTAGTTTAATGTAAAACCAAATGACAACATTCGAAAAAAAAGTTTTGATTGAAGATTAATAAGCCTTAAGCATTGTTAAGGCTCTAATGAGCGGACAGTGTTTAGACATTTTGAAGTCTCAATTAATGAATTAATTTTTATAATAAGATTATAGACGGGTTATAAAATTACTCAGACTAAAAAATATTTCAACATCTTATTTGTCCCTCCATTCAACATATTTTATTAACCTTTTTATTTTCCTTCTGCCTAATGCTTCTATATATTATGAATACAGTTTTTTATTTATTTTTTTATTATTAAAACCTTTTTTTGTTGATTTTTTAAAGTTGCGTCGTATTCGGAAGTTATGCTTACATTTTGATCCTTTTTTAAGAAACGTGGGGTAGTGCCTTTTTGTGGAGAGCACTTAATTGAAAATATCACGTTCTCAATTTCTACGTTAGCATCAGAAACGTACGGTAAAATAAAATAAATCCGTCTCGGGGATTTTTTTGTATCGTTCAGAGGAAATTGGAGTTTCCATTAAAAATTGAGCTTCAAATTCAAGAGTAACTTGATGGGGAATCTAAAAATATCTTCAACGACTTTTCATCCAATTACGAGTCATTTGTTTGCCTGCACTGTTGAATGAGAAGAATTAAAACGGGAAAAAGTTCAACAGGATTAATTTACCCTCGTCGCATTTTTGGATATTATTTTCGGCGGGGAGAATGGTTGAATTGTGTTTCTTATCTGGAATCGGTCGTAAGTCACAATTCGTACTTCGTCGCGGGGTGTAAATTTGTTGTGGCGTATTCACGGTGTAATATATTTAGTCAGAAGAATGGAAAGATTTTCGAGTGTTAAATGTGACAAAATGTATTAATTAGTAACCGTTACTTTGTTTGTACTTTATTACAGTTACTTTTTGATTACTACAGGTGGAAAATGCATACAAGTGACCATAAAGAAAAAAACAATGTTTATTTGGATTTTTAATGGAAACAAGTAATTATTACCGCTACATTTGAAACACGCTCGCTTATTAGTGTGACGTCAGAGGTTAGAAACCACTAGAGAAGTGTTCCTTATACCTGAATTCACCATATATGCCTTCAAGACCAAATCGTACTATGTAAAGTTGAAAATTGCTTTGTAAAATTAAAAGAGTAGATTGTGTATAAACCTTGCAGGGTTAACCTCGTTGACTGTTTGTACCGTTTACTTAAATTTTAGTTGAACTTACTCAATATTTTGTGAAAATGTAATTTACTAATTGCATTTGGTAAAGCTTTTCTTTTAAGTAATGAAGATTTTCTAAGATGGAGTGTAATACCCTAAAGGTAACATCATATAAAGTTTTTAAAGGTTTCTCTTTTTGAATTAATTCTTACATTCTCATATTTCTCATTAAATTGTAATATTTCCAAAACGATTGCAAATGTCGCTAGTATTACAGCACCGAATATTATTTTATGGAAGTAGCTGATCAAGTTATGAGTAATACTCGGCCTTATTAATCTTAACAGTGACACTTATTTCACGAAATCGTCTACCTGCTTATCTATTACATAAGGTTAAATTTTAAATAAAACTTTTCAGAAGGTCGGGTGTTTCAATCAAAATTCAATTAAAAGTTCGCTTATTGAGGATTAGTACTTTTTCCTCTTTTAATCCAGGCAACGGAGATCCAAAAGTACCTACAATTGGAATTTAGGCTTTCGTTGATTCTCCTTGTTATATTGTCAAAACAGTTGCGGATAATTAATTAGTTCATGAACTATCTTGAATTGTTTATAACACAAATGTTTAGAGTTTGATGTAATTAAACAAGATAAGGGTACAGTCTCAAAATTAGGTTTAGTAGAAGTTAATAACTGCAAGTATTACAGGTGAAGTACTAACTTGTTTTTGGACACAATGTTGCGTGTATAGTAAATCTTTGATAAAATTTTTAATTGTTAATGCTAATGTTATGTTAATACAATTGGGGCAAAAGTGAAAGGTTCCTCAAATTTTTAAGCGGATTTTTTAAAATATATTGGGGATATCGTAACCTGAGAAACCCAGCTTTTCAGCATTTTTGAAATTTTTGATTGCTCACTTAACCACACTTTAATTATTATTCTTTCGATTAGCGAGATCTGTTTAAAACGTAGAATTGTATATTTAAAATTTCTTACTTCAGTAGAGGTTTGGAGTTGTGAGTTATAAACTTTGTTGTTTTATGTGTTGAACGCTCTTTGAGACTACCACGTTGTATTATTGTTGTTTTGATGCTGATGAATTAGGCTATTGACTATGTCATTTAATAAGGACGCGTGCAAGGTATTTTATAATTTCATACGGTCAATTGACCTCTAAAAAAATAAAATCCAAAAGTGCTACTAAATTTAGCAATGCATTTTTGAGAACGGGGTAAGTTTGTCCACTTTTCGATTTTTCGGCTATAGCGCATAAACTATGCATTTTTCGAAGATATGTGCTGTAAGATTTCTTGTAGAGAATTAAATTTCCTATGAAAATGCTATTTTTTAAAGTCAAAAAAATTTTTTTTTTAATTAAATAAAATCAAAAACAAAGTTAAAAAAAATGGAAAAATTATTTTTTTTTAAATTTTTGGCTATAACTTTTTTCTGGGTGAATTTAGGATAGGCATTGCTTCATAAAAAAGAAAGCTTATGAAATTCTCTTTGAAACGGTCTCTTGTAAGACTTTATTATGTTGAATATTGACTGAGATATAAACGTTTGAATTCAGCCATTTTTTCTATTTTTTACTTTTTCTTTAAAAAGCGTATCGTTTCATACCTTTACCTGAAAAAAAATGATTTTTATGCAATAATAATTTTATGAACATAAATTTATAATAATTAATAATAATAAATAATTAATTTTAGAATAATATTGGGTATTATTCTACTAGAACATATTCTACATTTTTAATTTAAATGGTGGGAGATTTACAATTGCAATAATGAACTACAAATATTAAGGTTTTAGTTATAATAATTTTCGGTCTACATTATTGCAAAATATAATTTTTATTTTATGAAATGATTGCATTTAGTTTGCAAGATTCTGTATATAATTTAGTACACAATAAAAATTTTTTCGAATTTACTCTAAAACTCAAATATGCTACGCCAATTCTAGAAGTATAGTGACCCAACCTCCGAAATGTGAAGGAAAAATATATTGTAACGAAACAGCCTGTCATAAAGATAAACACACGTTGGAATGTGTCGCTTCTGAAAACTTCCTAACGATGTAGATTCTGCGAACTGATGGATTTCCGGCACACATAAATAAACTCAATGCATTTAAAACAAATTTAAACGGCATTGCATATAAAACTAGTTTTGAAATTATTACTTTAAAGCTTAATTAAGTATTTATTTCTACGTGTACGTAAACTAACTTTAAATATAAATAAATAAGATCATTTTTTATATTAAATCATTCGTATATAATTGATTTATTGAATAAAAATAATTTTTTTGGGGTAAAAATATGAAATAATACGCTTTTTAAAGAAAAAGTAAAAAATAGAGAGAAATGGCCGAATTCAAACGTTTATATCTCAGTCAATATTAAACATATAAAGTCTTGTAAGCCACCTTTTTAAAGAGAATTTCATAAGCTTTCTTTTTTATGAAGCAATGTCTATACCGAAATTCACTCAGAAAAAAGTTACAGCCAAAAATTATTTTTTTTTTAATTTTTCCTTTCTTTAACTTTGTTTTTTGAATTTACTTCATTAAAAAAATTTTATTTTGACCTAATAAAATATCGTTTTCATAGGAAATTTAATTCTCTACAAGAAATCTTCTAAAAATGCATAGTTTTTGCGCTATAGCCGAAAAATCGAAAAATAGACAAACTTACCCCTTCTTAAAAAATTATGGCTAAATTTAGTAGCACTTTTGGATTTTATTTCTTTAGAGGTCAACTGACCGTATGAAATAATAAAATACCTTGCACGCGTTAGTTCCTTTTACCCCTGTTATTTTCGACATAGTCAATAGCCTATAGGGAAATAAGTGGAAGATGAATTATCCTTCTTCGGATGTAACTCACCTGGACTATTTGCATCTATACCTGTGGACGTCCTGTACATTTTTATTTCCTTTTCGCTTATTTTTAGGATGATTTAGAGCATTAAAAATGGGATACCTGTGGACCCTCGTAGGATACCGAGTGGTAAACTGTCCCTTTTCGGTGAATTATTCGAAATTTTCCAATCGATTCATCATCTTCCGCAATAACCTCCAATAATTTGGAATCGGCCGCAAAGGAAGGGAAATTTATAACGGGAGAGAAGTGATAAACTGCCCCTATATCGCACCTCTATCGTTATTATCCTCCTCTTTATTCTCCATTATCCCTGTATCGAATGAACGTGATAACATTTTACGAGACCGAGCGAGTTTTTTCATTTTTGTTTTCGACGTGTCGTTAGAGAAGAGAAAGAAATAAAGCAAACATCCAGAGTTCACAATCAGTTCAGGTTGTCGATGGGACGAAAAAGAGTGTTGGGGGCAACGAACCGCGAAAATCCCCGTTGGAATTCCGGAGTTAGGGGACAAATCTCAAGCAAGAACACGGGCTGAGTTTGACAAATGGAAGATAGCTGTGCCCAACTGGTGCAACTTGCGAATATATGACCATAAAGCGGGTTTTATCTTGGATTTTAATGGCGCATACGTCTCTTATGCTCCTGATCGAAGCGAAACCTTATCAGTACCCACCTACCGAATCGTCTTTATATTGGTATTGATGGTGCTGACCGAGGGGAACGCAGAAATAATGGCGTTTCCTAAATTTTCAATTTTGACCTGTTATTATCACCCCCTTTCTTTAACACATTTTAGTCACAATTCATGCAACCATAAATCGTCACCTACTCTTCCTCTCCGCTTAATAATGATACCCATTCGCATAAAATACGTTAAACGATTAAATTTAATCACACACACCAAACCATCTAGCCCACATATACTCAGACAAATTTTGTTTTAACAAAAATGTGAAGACTTAGTCAGTTGGAAACCATTATATCTGTTACTCATTTATTACTAAAGAACACACCATTTCTGTATTTAGTGATTTTAAACAATTCCAGTGGATGTATTTGTTTTGAGCTGCGTCAATTACAATAAGCCCTCCGAGTTCCAGGAGTCAAACCTGAGTTCATTAATGTTAAAGCTAATTTGCTCTAAGCGCTGTAAATACTTTTACTGTATTACTTGAAACAGCAAACAGGAAAGCAAACATTTCTTAAGAGATTAAAATGCAAACATCTTGAAATGGAAAACCTATAAAATGCCAGTGTTGACGCTAGCATCAACATTATTTAAGGGAATTTTAAGTGAAGAAATCATAATTTATTGTAACCGAATTTAGGGAACTTTTGACCTAATTTAATCATTGAAATTAATACGCGTTGTTTTACAAAACAGAAAAATCATTCATAATTAAGAACGAGGATAAGTGTGAACAATATTATTGGATTGTTTTAACGTTCGCACACGAATCAATAACACTAGCGACCATTTCACGTTACTAGAGGAAAACAATTACAATGAAACGTGAACCGGTCAAGTTCGAATCTCAACACTCAGCTGACTAAGCATAACACGACGTTTAGTTAACATGATAACGGAAGGTCAGCTGGGTGCAAGGTAACGAAACAAATAATATCGCATCTAACCAATGTAAAATTAACCTGTATAAAAACCCCGAATTTTGGTACAATAAATTAGTATACCCTAGTATGCTCATTAACGACAGTGTGTGTGATCTTTCTTCACGCCACCTAACCTGACTACCTAAAACCTAACAAAACTTCAACCCGGAGAGTACGTAACGTCCTCTCTCCAAACTACAAGAACCTACAAGAACTTCGAGAACTTCAAGAGATCACGTCAAGCCCTGATCTCAAACTACAAGAACTTCGAGAACTTCAAGAGATCACGTCAAGCCCCGATCTCAACCTACGAGAACTTCAAGAACTTCAAGGAGGTCACGACACGCCCTGATCTCCATCTACAAGAACGTCTTCAGCCTTACAACCTGGAGACAAGATTTATCTCCGCAGCCACCCACGAGCCAAAGAGATATCTACATACAGTCCACTATCTCTAGAGATCATTGCACACTTTCGTTCAGCCAGTAAAGAGGAAGTATTCTATAACAACACAGTATGTTGCGGTTAGACAAAATATGTTACCTGAAAAGTATATTAACGCTAAATTAGAAATTATTACACTTTTATTATTTTACCACTATTTTAGCAATTGCAAACTTTACGTAATTACCTCTTATATTTTGATTCCACGTTTCTACAATCTAATCTGTAATACCGTTTTAATCATTTTAATGTATCATTAATGTTTGAATTCTAATTTTGCGGACACCAAATGCAAGTCTTCAGCAAGAGTTTCTAAATTTTTGCAATCATTTACTGTTGAATTTAAGATGAGCCGGTTCATATAAAATCTTTCACAATATTAAAGTTTCATAATGCCAAAGTTTCAGCGAGGGGCCCGTTACTTTTCTACGGGTTACAATTGCCTTGAGATGTTATACAACGATTGATTTACTCGCTTCAGGATTTTGAATGTTTTAAGCTAATTTTGACAGAAAATATGTATTTAGCCCGAAAGTGATATTTGGTTATTGATTTATATTCAGTTTAATTATACAGATATAACGTGTCAATAGGATTAAGACAGTTATTCATCTTCGTTAACTGTGCAAAATAGTTGATGAATATGACTTTAGATTGTTGTTTATATTGAAAAATATCTATATTGAAAATAATAATTTTATTTTGTTTTCAGAATTACACATCGATTGGCAAACTCCGGTAAGTGGATTATTTCTATTATTTGAAAAAATGCTGTTGCGTATTACTCAAAAAATGGAATGTATTCAAAAATTCACAAGTTTATTGGTAAATGTTTGCACTAAAAGCTTTGGCGTATAGATTTTCATTGATGACCTGTTAAATTTAATGCTGAGTAAAATACTTCGATTTACTTTAATGGAGTCATCCTATGGAAATTCTAGTGGACTATTTTCGAAATGTCTTACACTTCGTTAGACTTGAAATCAGATACTCCACGTAGTCGTACAACAAAGTATCAAAATCCTACTCTTTGCGGTCAGGATGCCTTTAAATATTTGATGTTTATTTTTCTGTTCATGCAAGTCTTGTTTCCTCAATTTCGCTTTTACTGTTTCTTCTTATTTGGCATTTTTTCTCGTTTCAAAGTGTTCTCGCCGCCTTACAAATTAATTTCGCGTAAATAAAAGAAAGACAAAAGTCATTAGCGGAAAATGAGGCTTTTATTTTTTATACACGACTGTATAGAGACTCGAAATACCTCGCGAGTGAAGTGCAACACGAACTCCTCGCGTTTTTAAAATTCCGTGGGGGTAATTTAGAATTTTCAATAAAAAAATTCAGGTCAAATACCAATTAGGAATAATTGAGCAACAAATAGCTGATTAAATCTAAATCGTAAAAGAGGCTATGAGTTGAGGTAGATTTATAAACTCTGAGGTTGAGGGTCAGTTGAGGTGGGCAACATGAAAGTTATGAATAGCACGCTGTCATTTATAAACTTTTGTTAGCGAGGTTCTAAGTTCAATTGAGGTTCGTTTGTAGTTCAGAGATGACAAAGTTTTATGTTGGAGGTTCGGCGACATGAAATCAATCTATCAGATCATGTGATCACGCTTGTGCATAAACGACATTTATAAATGGTGCCCATCCTCAAAACTTGCCAACGTCAACTGAACCTCAACCTCAGAGTTTATAAATGCAACTTTGAACATAATATTCTGGATTGGCGGAGAATTTTGCGTATTCACCAAAAACTCGAGTTTATTTATTGCAATGTCTCAGAAACCCCAATGTCGATGTCGAATGGGCAGTTGCTTACGTTTTACAATATTAGTAGTTTCGATCAGATTGGGAGTATTTTAATAATTTTTTGGAAAACTAGATCAACTTGACAGTACCCCTTAAAACAAAGGAGCAACTAGAAGAAAAACTACATATATTTACTAGAGTCATACAAGCAGCAGCATGGAAAAGTACACCCACCATCAAGCGACGATTGAAGGGCCTAGATTTTCCTAGAGACATCAAGGTATTAATAGCCGAAAAACGCAAGCTGAGAAGAAAATGGCACCAATCCAGAAACCCCCATGACAAAACTCTCCTGAAGAGGGTCATACAACAGGTAACCAATGAGATCAAAACCAACAAGCAAACATCAATTAATAAGTTTCTCCCAGAACTCACTGCAGATAGCAGTACTAAATATTCTCTATATAAAGCTACTAAATATCTTAAGCGACCGACAGAACATATGCCGCCAATCAGAAAATCTCATGAGAACTGGGCCCGTAACAACCTGGATAGAGCTAATAGATAGAGACATCTTGAAACAAGATTTCAACCAAACGAGGGAGATAATTCATTGCCACGAACTACCTATAATGACTCCCATGAGAAGATTCCATTAGTCATTCCCAAAGAAGTTACTGATGAAATTAAAAATCTTAGTGCAAAAGAAGCACCAGGATTTGACTTGATAACAGGCGGAATAGTAAAACGATTCCAAAGAAAGGCCATGGTCAAACTAACCACACTAATAAATGCTTGCATCCGGCTTGGTTATGTCCCAGACCCATGGAAGACAGCTGAAATTATTATGATTCCAAAACCTGGAAAGAATCTGAATGAAGTGATGTCGTACCGACCTATTTCACTGTTACCAGTCATGTCCAAGCTACTTGAGAAGTTAATCTTGAAACGCCTCAAGCCCATTATAGATAAAAAAAATCTGATACCAACTCACCAATTTGGCTTCAGGAATAACCATTCTACTATTGACCAAGTACATCGAATAACCGATATTATTGAAAAAACACTAGAAAGTAAGGGAGTATGCTCAGCCGTCTTTCTTGATGTCGCCAAAGCTTTTGACAGGGTATGGCATGAGGGTCTATTTCATAAATTAAGATTATTTCTCCCTGATCAATTCTGCCAACTCTTGAAATCTTATGTGATTGACAGACACTTCGTGTAAAGCACGAAAATTCATACTCGCAACTGAAGTCGATCAAGGCTGGAGTTCCGCAAGGAAGTGTCTTGGGCCCTTCTTGTCTTTGAACTAAGAAATGGCGTATTAAATTAAATGAATCGAAGTCAACACATGCAGATTTTACAAATAAGAAAAGTATACAGCAACCGCTTTTCATCAATGGCACGCAACTCCCACATGCCAATACAGCGAAATATCTTGGTATGACTATGGATGCCAAGCTCAGGTGGAAAGAACATATTAGGAAGAAACGTGATGAACTCAACATCAAGTTCAGAAAAATGTATTTGTTAATTGGCCGCAACTCAGAGCTGACAACATACAACGAACTTCTCCTATATAAGCAAGTCCTCCGTCCAGTGTGGAGCTATGGAATTCAGCTTTCGGGCTGTGCCAATTACCTAAATATAAAAGTGATCCAAATATTCCAGAATAAAGTGCTAAGGTGTATTGTGAATGCTCCTTGGTATGTGCGTAATTGTGATCTCCACAGCGATTTTGAGGTCGAATTGGTCACGGATATCATCAGTACATTTGCCACCTCTCACGAAAATAGACTTCAAAACCACGTCAACAGCGAAGCGTCCAAACTTCTAAACGTGCAGAACATTAAAAGAAGACTCAAACGAAAGACACCGTTTGAACTTGTTAAGTGACAGAAAACTAAGTGATTCACTGGAAAATACCTTAGTCCCGATTGCTCTATTAAATTAAGTTAGACCTAAGTTAGTCGTTAGTTTGTAAACTAGTTTTAATTGTATTAGGCTTACCCTTAATAAAAAAAAAGTTATTTGCGATATTGGAACCGACCACTATTCAGTAATGGCGACTGGAAGTAATAAAGGAAAATGATTGTGACAGCCTATGAGAACCAGTCAATAACGTAATTACAGAAGCAGTTACATAAACTCGTAGGGTAAATAGAAGGAAAAACGAAAAGATAAAAAAAAACAAATAAAAGAAATCAAGCACGAGAAAACGCCATGAATGAAATATCTGGAAAATGGAAAATTGTAGAGAACACAAACAAAGAGTCAAAAAGGAAAAAGGTGAAAACTTGGTCATACCAGTGACAGGTGTGATAGGAAATGTTTGGGAAATAAAATGAACAAAATTGGAAATGTCTGACAGAAAAAAGAAAATTAACATACATTATAATAAATTAACATATTAGTTATTCCGAAATGACCCAATTTTTGAGAAGAAGAGAAGGGAGTTCAAAGAGAAGAAGTGGTCAAAGTTGTGAACAGGATAAAAATACTACACATGCGCAATACTACAGAAGTACCACAAATGAGAGTAACCCTTTAAAATACCCTCAATTGAAGCGTAGTCCGCTTTTAGGAGGAAACAAACGAAACAACACAATCCCTCGATCGCTTTTCCGCTTTCGCAGCCGCAAACCGAAAGAAATCGCTCCGCAGCGCTCGTCGTGAAAATTTCTAATTCATACCTCCGGAAAGGTTGTCGTCTTTTTAATAAAAAGCCCATCTCTGACCACATAAAATGACAAAACAATTTTCGAGTCGCAGTCGGTCTTTACAACAAACAAATGAAAACCCCGTTCGTTTGGTTGTTCGGCCCACGGCCTACAGCGATGTTTTATGGCGAGGCCTCTGGGAAACGGCCGACATAAACGAAATGAAACTGGAAGAGCGAATAAACATGAATACAAAAATTACAGCGGAACGCTTATGGCTTCGTTGAAATTCATGACAGACAATCTCACTTGTGAAAAGTCGATTGTCGCTGAGGAACTTGAGGGCGAGTGGGGAGATGCAGCGTTGAATTCTTCGGGGGGTTCACCGGCGGGAGGAAGTGCCATATTTCAAAACTTTATTAACCGTTTTGATGCCGAGAACATCAACATTTTTGGAAAGCACTTTATTAATGAAGTAGGCTCCGCGAACTTTAAAGTTCGTCGCCCGCATCTCTCCACAATTTTCGTTTCAACATTTCCAACTGTAAATTCCGTTGATTATTTCGCCTAAAAATTCAACCATTACAAAAGGGCAATTAACATAAAAATCAATTAGGCTTATGAAGAAGCATGTCAAAGAGGATAGACGAGATACCTCTAATTACCGTGGAATAAGTCTTCTTAGTGCTGGTTACAACATATACTCCAAAATTTTGAATCAAATATTACAGACCGTACCAGATAATATTATACTAGAAGAGCAATCGGGCTCTCTCGAGGCATGTTCTTGTATTGACGATGTGTTTGTGCTAAAACAGATAATTGAAAAACGACAAAAATACAATTTAGAAACACATATTTTCACACGTTTCTATATTACGAAAAAGTTAAAAGACCTCTTTATTATGAAAAATTCTGGAAACCCAAGAGAAACCAGTTCACATCATTAATGCTGTCAAAAGCTTATACTTCAGTACAAGTATCCTTATAGAGACAAAATTACATATGCCAAGAGAAGTTCTAACGAACCAAGGTGTCCAACAAGGGTGTAGTTCATCACCTACACTCCTTAAGCTATATATACGACTTGGTGATGAGGTGGAAAACTGAATGCAGCAGCGGAATAGAAATAAACCCAGGCTTGGCTTTTAGTGTTGCCTACGAGACGAGACGAGACTTTGAAAAATCTCTTCTTGTCTCGCAAAAAAAGTGGAAAGTCTCGTCTCAAGTCTCGTCTCGCAATAAAAGTCTCGTCTCGTCTCATGTCTCGCGCGAGAGTCTCGCAAAAGTCTCGCAAATTTCTCCCAAAATCTCGCGATTTCGTGCATATCTTGCATTTTGCAGTTTTATCACATCCGATTCCTCCTTGCTCCTCGATTTTATAGAAATGCGTATCAAATTTGCTTTTTCGACAAGAACTGAAACAAACTAATTATTCTAGGTCGATGATAACATGAGAAGTCTGGTAAGAAATAGGTAGATGATCTCCAAAGGTCGGTGAATAATTTGTCGTAGAGATATTAAAAACAAATAATCGTAAAGCTTAACAAAAAGTTCTGTCAACAGATATAAAATGTCAATCTTTTTTCCCGTTACAGAAAAAGCACTATTTTACCCAACATAAAAATGTTGTGAATATTTGTATTCCCTAGGTAAGTCTTCAACTCTAGAAAGTCGCGTGTATGCGCCAAGTTACCACAATTCAATTAAAAACTAACTTAATTTACAATTATTTACCTGCTGAAACTACTGCTTGAACTAGTAACAGATTCGTTAACTGTTGAAGTTTCACTAGCAGTATCCGCTTCTTGCTCCTCTTCTTTGAGGTTCAAAATTATCATCACAAGCTTCCACTAGTTAATAATGAGTCTTCTGAATCTAACTGTTTATCCATGAATTCTTCTGGCTCTGAATTACTAAGATTAATAACATTTCTCTCCCGTTTTTGCGCACTCATATTTAATAATTAAACAAAAGTTACGTTCCGTCCCAAGCAAAAGTAAACTAATACCGTTGATCTTCAATCAACGCTAATACTGAATCAGGAAGCGACACGAAGGCCTATATTATTTCACACCACCAACATAATACATATTTGAAACCTATATACCTAATATAGCCAAAACAACCATAATACCATAAAATAATGTCGAAAGCCGAGACAAAGAACGTTGTTTCTTTCGTAAAAATGTGTATGCCGATGCTGCTAAATAGTTTTTTATATTTCGTTGAAGTAATAAAATTTATGATCTTATTCTGCGATATTTCGAGACTTTTGCGAGACTCTCGTGCTAGATTTGAGACGAGACTTTTTGAAAGTCTCGTCTTGTCTCGCAAGGAAAATTTAAAGTATCGTCTCGAGTCTCGTCTCGAAAACGAGACGAGACGAGACTCTTGCAAACGAGAATATCGTGGGCATCAGTATTGGCTTTGAATACCTTGCTATATGCAGGCGATCATTATAATAGAAGAAACAGAAGATATTTTCAAAATGGAGTCAACATGCTCTACAATATGATTTAACAATATCAATTAATAAAACGAAACTAATGGCCCTCAAAGTTAAACTCCCATTTGTATCTAAAATAGCAAAACGAAGACTTCCAAAACGAATACTGAACTACAAACCAAGAGGCAGAAGAAGTATAGGAAGACCGCGGAAAAGATGGCTTGATAGTAGAGACCAGGTGACATTACATTACACCTAATCCTTCGAGTTGCTTCTCATTTCAGTTCCTAATTACAGTAAATATATGCATGCACTAAAATTATATGCATTTACTAGTCCATAATAATACAATAATTACACAATTTATTGCTTGAAAACTAATGAATCACCAAGTGCTCTCCTAAATTTTTCACATGCACAAAATTCGTTATCTTTGTATGTTACCCGACGTGTTGAATATCGCAAGTTGAATCAAATCAACCTACACTATGTTTAGTGTGTGGGTGTGATTCCCTCTAAACTCATTTCACAATAACTACTAAACCAAATTTAGGTAACAGAAACCTATCGACCATCGTTACACTTGCTGGTAGGTACTTACGTTACTTAGTTGTCGAGATATCCGTAGTTAAAGATTTGAAAAGAGTTCAGAAGGGATATTGGATGAGCTGCTCTTTGGACACTCTTAAAAATGTTCAAATATCAGTTTCTCAGTAATACTATGGAGTATACATTAAACAAAATATGTGACGATCAGAGACTACCCATTTGATTCGAACTCTTGAAATGGAAATTCATGGTATCATCGAAAATACCGTCGCATCGCGATTAAACGAAGTTTGTAATGATTCCGAATAACCAATAAACTAAGTGAGCCCTGATAAACGCGTTCCAATCGAAAATTCGTTATTTGAATTTTCCTGTAAATTGTTTTTGTTGAACAAAGGGATGGTTGCAACTAAATGCGTTTAATTAATTTTTTTACCTGAGAATTTTTGTTATTAAATGTATATGAACATTCCACTTTGACAAAGGGATGAACTAATACAGCGTTTGTTTAATAATACACGACGTCTAATATTTGAAAATTGCATACTGCCGTTCATACCAGGCTTCACGTAATAAACCGCTCGGAGCAATAAAAATTTCATCACGGTTCTATCTGTCGTAATGAGCTGCATTAAAATCCAAATAATGCCTACGAAGTCGCTTAATCATGTAAGAGATAGTGGAAGATCAAAAGGACTAAAGTGTTTTTGCTTGCAGGTAGGCATCGTAAAAGTTGTTGACTGCTAAAAGATATTAAAGCACCTTCTCGACGGAGCAGAATCCTGCTCAAATTCCTTGATGTTTAAATTAAATAATAAAATTTACGTGATAAATTACATTTACAGCGTCGTACTATTTTGACCCAGTTATTAAGAGGCAATTGCGAACTTCCCATCCAGACTATCTTTATTTTCCCGTATCCTCTTAGAGATGTTAATAATTCATCAGGAGTGGAAGTTTAATACACTGGATGATTTACTTCCTTTGAAAATCATGTTCTCTCGCACAGACACAAAACTTAAATTGCGACGCTCCGCATTTTCCCCGAGTCCTAATGACCAGTTTTTGTCACTTTCTTAGATTTTGTGAATACCGGAGTAGTTTCTTCCACTCGCCGAAAGAAATATACATGTAGATATATTTCGGCGGGGAAGATTGCTCCAATTTTCTTGTGAACAGCCCTGGTTGGATCATCATTGGGGTTCGGGTTAAATCGCGTAGAATAGATTGGGGAATTAGCTAAACACAGAGGAATACAATCATTTTTTGTTGTCGCCTTAATGTTCATTTTTGGAACATTATCACCCGCGACCTTTTTCGCATAAGTATTCATTTATTCAGTGGTCGTTCAGAGAAGGGATCGTCGAAGGAGGTTTTTGAATGAAACAACACATTTGGAAGGAAATGTCATTTATTTTCATCGTAATATATACTTTTAGATACATCGTCATTAGTGCCTAAACTTATTATCACAAAAATAACAGTCAATCTATAAGGTGCATTTAAAATGACATTTTATTTATTTATTTTATTTAGTTTCAAATGAATGCTGTTCGTTATAACTGTCTTTAATAATTAACACTGATTTCACTTAAGTCTACATATCGAAAGGGTCGATAGGGTCTTTTTTTTCTCCAAAAAAACGGGTGCTATCAACAACGAAATTTATTATATAGAAAACATTGATTATGACATATATATGTTAATCAATCAAAGATCTGTATTCTGTAAAAGCCTCACGTTTTATATTTATTAATAATTCCGTTGGTGCATTAATTAATTGTGCAAATTTATAGTAGGCCAACAAACAAAGTTGTAATATATTTTAATAAACAAAAGTATGCCTTTTGTAATACCGTATGTGATTTATAATTATTGCCGTGTCGGAAATATTCATTGCACAAAAATAATTAATTTGTGTTTACGTTAAACAGTTATTGGACATTAAAATTGATAACATGTTGTTTTTATACGATTAATTTAGTTAAACGAACAAAAATGTTTACTAAATTGATCTATTTTACAATATTAATTTTTTAGAAAGTTATGACAAAATAAATATTTATCTAAGTACTAAAAATATAGGAAAATATTCCGTACGATTTCTCATTAACCAGCAGAAACCTCCAGTTTTTCAAAAATGAAATTAACTGGGAGACACGTTTTTAAGCCAATTTATGAAGTGATACACGTACATATTTCACGTCGTTAAAAACGTCGGATATTGAATTTGACGGCAAATTCGCACCCCGGCTTCGGTTTACAGTTAGTTTATGAATCGTTTCCAAAAAATGTATTGTTTCGTTGAATAACTGATTTTCACAACACGCTAATCAATATTGCAGTTTTCCCTCACAGAATATGTGACGCTATTTCGAGAATATGGAAATATGCATGCTCGTGAGCGTTATTCTGGAAGTAGCCAGGGAATGCGGCTAGGGCCTAAAGTACCCCACTCTATTGGCCTCTAATGAATAAATTAACACTTTTGTTGTGTTTATTTCAACTGCGATAAATTATTAATAGACTGCTCATCGCACGGCCACCATTTTCTGTAGGTGCGAAGGTACCTACAAGTTTATTTATTGCAATCAATATACGGCAACTTGATATGATTAGAAGGATATATACCGTTGCCACGGACGTATGTAGGAATACGTTCCATTTACGATCAATCGACTAATACATGCATTTTATTTGGTTTAAAAATTGTAGCGTCACGTCGCAATTCGTAAGCCGTTCACTGGGATGGATGCGTATATACCTTTAATTGTTTGGAAAAGGAGATTTTTCTTGATTAAAAAGTTTGTACGTGCAATTCTATCCTTGAAAGATCTCATTTGGATTTAAAGCTTAGGAATATATGAAAAGCACGTACATCCGACTTACCTCGATTGAAATAAAAAGTAGTTAGGGGTGACATATATTTATAACTGATTTCAACATTCTGGCATCTATTTCTTAATCACTTTGTTATAAAATAACTATTCGTGTACCTAATGTTAAAAGTATAAAAAGGATCTTTTCTATCAAAAATATACAAGTTTCAGTCTCGACTGTTTCCCATTATTTTCCGACGTTAGTACCTTCTTGCAATTTTCCTGCTATGAAACTTCTGGTTCGAAATTTTGAAATTCGATGTCTGATTATAATAATGTTGTCGTATCAGTTTCACACTCAATTTGTCTATTGTGTAGTTTTAGAAAAGTGCAATGATTTTTGCTTTCAAAATTATACGAAATCAATTTTGATGTCAACTTTGCAACAAATCCTGTTGTTTTGAAATTTTGTATCTGATTATGTAATGTTGTCGCATCAGTTTCAGATTTAATGCCACCAGGTATACTTTGTCCAATCCGAACTGGAACGGTAACAAAAACACTTAATGGCTTTTTAAGTGGTGCCTCCTGGTCGTCCATGGGCGTAACATTACGGATAATAACTCTAACAATGAATTCACTTTCAAATAGTATAAATAAATGGCACACACATACACACACCACTGCTTCTCGAGTATAAATGCCGAAGAATAAGAACACCTGCTCCATAGAAGACGAAGAAGACACAAACGAAATACCGCTGTGGTAAAAAAAATTTTACGACCCAATGGACCCTTTAATTCTTTGTCTGTAGATATCCATACATTCACACATACGATTTTACTTGGGCGACTGCACAAATACGTACACCTGCATTTTAAAATATACCAGTGCGTTTCTGAATAAGCAAAGAAATAAGTCCCATGTGTTTGGTATAGAGCTAACGGGCTCTTTTCGAATGTCCTCGGTAAATTCAGATTTTGTAGTTTGTTTCAATTGCTACTGGTTAAAGTTTATCCATTGTATATTTTTGAAAAATAAAAATATTTTTTGCTTTCAAAACTCAAACGACCAAAATCAGTTTTGAGGTCATAAATTTGCAGCAAATTCTAATGTAATGAAATTTTGTATCTGATTATCAGTGTTGTTAAAATTACTTCACAATAAGTAATTAATTACAATTACAATTACTTTGAGTAAATTGTAATTAATTACAATTACAATTACAAAATATGCGATTGTAATTGCAATTACAATTACAATTACATTTGCTTTTCATTTATTTATTTATTATTTCACTTTTATTTCGCGTCTGGGAGAAAAATGTTACTTAGGTTTGGTTTTTTGTTGCCCTTGTAGAGGCGAATGACTTTTGTGAAGAACATATTTTTGAGAAATGTACATAAAATAGTTATATGCAAAAAGTTAGAAATTTTGACGTTTGTATTTTTTAACACCTAGTTTAACGTATCAATACAAAATTAGGAAAAAAATCAGTAGGCCGAATATCTCGGCCGAGTTCGTTAATGGGCCAAATCGGTCTAGCGGTATCAAAAAACTTTTATTTCGCGTCTGAGAGAAAAATGTTACTTAGGTTTTTTGTTGCCCTTATACAGGCGAACAACTTTTGTATAAAACATATCTTTGAGAAAAGTACAGAGAAAAAGTTATTTGCAAATATTTTAAAATTTTGACGTTTGTATTTTTTCACACCTCGTATGCATTTTTTTGACACATCGTGTTATATTACTATATATCCTACCCACTACCCATAAATCTACCTTTCAGCCTTCCATGCCATGGTTTTTTTTAAGTAAATTCGTAAAAAAGTGTAAATTTATCCTTCTTTTTACGAAATTTTGTAAAAAAGTGTAAATCTCTGCTTTTCCGTAACAAAAGTGTGAATTTAAACTTTTTCGTAAAAAAGTGTAAACTCACTTTCTTACGGAAAAGCTGAAACTTATACTTTTTTTACAATAAAGTGTGAATTCAAAATGAAAAAAAAAAGGTTGTACTTGATGTGGCCCGGCCCATCTACGCTACAAACTGCTCCAACAAAATATACTTGTTAAAATTATAATAGATAATTATGATTATGCCATAGGGTCAAAAAACGAAGAGTTACAAAAAACTTGGTTGTTTAGGATTAATAATAGGATAGTTAAAGATAATCGTTAATGCTAATAACTGGTTGGGACAGTGATAGAGTTGCGTTAAAGAAACCAGGTAGTCAGAACACACAATGAGCAACTTTAAGCTACTTACATATTACCTATTAAAAATATTAAAAGCACTTTTGTGGAATGTAATTGTGAAAAGTAACTGAAAATGTAATTGTAATTGTACCGAAACGAGTAATTGAATTACTAGTCAATTACAATTGGAAAGCAAGTAATTAATTACTGCTTCAATTACAATGAAAGTAATTCAATTACTGTTTTAAGTAATTGTAATTAATTACTTAACAACACTGTGATTGTAATGTCTTAATGATGTAATGTCGCATCAGTTTCTTGAAAACTTGAAATTTGTAATTTGATTTTTCCGCATATACAGTTTTTGTTATGAAAGTCCTGTGCAAAGTACACATTAAACATTTTCTGTACAATAAATACAATGTATGACATATTTTAACGCTTTCGGATATGCTGGTGGACGAATTTACAATTAAGTCTATAAAATTCATGAGATAGTTTAGTTGGTCTTAAAATTGTGTTGACGTATCATATGTTAAGTGCCAGACATTTAACGTTGGAAGTTTAAAAGTTTCTTACTTTCGTAACTGATTACGTAAATGTTTTATTGCTTGCCACAAGTAGGGAGAAATATTCCGATTTAGAAAACTGGAAACTTCTGTGAAGGATATTAAATTTTTCGTAATGGATTTGGAAGTTCCCACATACAATTCTATCTTTATAAGATCCATTTGGATTTAATGCCCGCGCAAAAAGCATGCTGATTCGACCTTTTAGTTTGTAAAAAATAAAGGTTTAATTAAAACCTTTTTTGTAAGAAGAAATAAAATTCCTAACAGATTTCCACGCTCCAGGATCTGCTGCCACTGCTCAATAATCTCCATTAAGTTCTCGCCGGTTTTTTTTTAATGCGGATAAGATTTCCCTAAAACGTTTTAATTTACGCCCGAACATTTCAATTATGTTTTTCTTTTCTTTGCTAATTTCCCGATTCATTATCGATCCAATTAACTTGTCATTAAATTTGAAGCACTTGCATTCAATACTATATGCCCCAGTACAGTTTCCCGTTCAGTCGATAACAGAAAATTATACCTCGGTTCAACGGGGATAAATCCGTTCAATTATCAGGACGGATGACTGTCACAGGATTAAATGAAAGTAATAAGAACGTAATTGGATATAACAGGAGCTCAACGAGAACGGAAAAAAATTAATGAATAAGGACTTCACTTGTTGAAAATTCGCAAATCCAGATCGAGTTGATTTAGTACGGCGTAGTTAGTCTCTCAGGATATGAAGGTATTCGTTTAAAATTAGTTACGTATAAAACTTATTAATAATCAGAACCGGCAGGTTCTCGTCACATGAAGGTTTCTACTGTTTCATTTGGCATCGGAACTGAGATAAAATCAATATTACTCATCTATGTTAGTGTAAAATTGTTCTATGTAGTTTATTTCTTAGGGAACATTTATGTTTCTGAAATATAATTACACGAATGAGCAAAAACAATTTTGTTAGTGCTACACTTAAGTTTAATATTTACATGCAGTTTATTCTTACGTAAGGGTAGTTCAATCGTTGCGATCTGTCGAAAATAAATATAAAATCGCAACACACCCACGATTCGTCATTCATTAGATTCTCGTTTCAATAACCTCTCAGTAGTACACAGATCGCAACGATTAATGCGAAATTCATTTTGATTTTAAAACTTTCAAAAAATAATAACCCACCTACGGAGACTCGCTCATATACTCCAAAAAATTCGAAGGAAGGATAGCAGGAGGGCCCACAGCAGGGACAAATCCGCCTGCAAAGGAATCCCGCCGTCGCTCGACCTGGAACAAAAATTTCATAAGGAAAATAAATACTACACTCCGAGTTAATACGCGAAGCATGCACGACAGTCTAATGGGAAATCGCAGGGATTTTTCAGACAGAATACAATTCATCGGAGAAATCTTGATCATGCAATTAAACGAACGCAGAACTCTCAACAAACTTTGAACATATTTCCATCGACTCGAAGCACATAATTTATTACGTCCTTACTTACCAGTGTAGCTTCTGGTTGTTGATCTGGGTGATCTCGTTAGCGTTTCTCATGGGAATGGTACGCTTGACCGTCAACGGTTTGATCGGCAAACCTGGTAGAGCGGAGGTGCATTTGATTTCCAGGTTGTCAGAGCTGGAGATCCTACGGTCGATCGGGAGGTGGAGTAAGAGCGATCGGGAGACGAGACCGTCTTGATCGGCCGAGGAGGTCATCGGTTCCCCTAGCAAACTCAGCGAAGCCTGGAAAAGTTTGATTGTTAACTGATGATCGAAAGATCAGGAGTTTGTTTTGATCATTCAACTGGGTTTCGTCAAAATGGACTCTTATGGTTGCATTGCTTCAAAAGCCTTTTTAAATAACTTCATTTAATTTTTGGACGGTTAGACGGTTAAAGGGCAGACCTTTAAGCGTTGAGAAATTGGAGAGAAAAGGATTCGTCTAATTATTATACTTCGTGGTAATGTATCAAAAAGACAGAACTTTGGCCACCACTTGTCGCTAATATGCACATCCGTCCGTAACTTCGAAGGCTTGCAACTTTTGGTATAACCGATTTGAATGAAATATATATTGATTTTTAGATAAAGGTGACTCAACTGAACACCAATTGACCCACGATCCAAACATGAATGCCCATTTACCTTAGCGAATTTTTTAGTACTATTTTGATGAAAAAGCTAATGATATAGTCCAGTCATTATAGGGTGTTCACCTAGGAAAATCGACATACCCAGTATATTAACACGTAACAACTTCTATTTTGGCATCCTGAAACTTTCCTCAAAATTCACATATAATTGGATGGCCGCAAGTTTTAAAGTCGGGGGTCAAAAGTCACCAAAATCGATTTTTTCTATATTTTTTGCAAATATCTCGTTTTCTATGGGTTTTACGCTATTTATATTTATTATCAATATTGTACAGAACTAAATTCTCTACAACTTTTGTCTTTAAAATTTCTTCATACCTCTAACTGTTTTCGAGATAGAGGGCGGAGAGCGCGCGATCTGAGAATCATATGAGGTCATGGTAGTCCCTATCAAAAACTCGTAATATTGAGGTTATAATTTATTGCTAAATATATAATTATCATTTATTATTAAATTTTACAATAAATTCAGTCTTTCTTTCTAATAATTCTAAAATTTATCAATTCAATAACACTCAATCTCTTTCTGTAATTTAAAAATTTTTAAGGAACAAACTTTAATTACATTTTAATTATATTCTCATTTACACTAATTGCATTTGAAGTAAAAAATAATTAAGTACATCTTGTTTAAAATCCGTAAACTCTTAAATATTAAATCTATCAAATGACGCTTTTAATAAAAACGTTAATTAAATGTGGTTTTCTTTTCTTCTTTATTTATTTAGAAAGTCATTACATCGGTATAAATTAGATTAGAATTAAAATATAATTTAAGTATTTTCCTCAACAATTTTTCAATTACATGGCCAGGTAAAAGTGTCATTAAATAAATTGACACTTCATTAAAAATATATAAGTAACCAAAAAAATAAATTTATTGTAAAAGTTAATAACAAATGCTAATTAAATATTTAGCAATAATTTATAACCTTAATATTACGAGTTTTTGATCTGGACTACCATAACCTCACATGATTCTCTGATCGCGCGCTCTTCGCCCTCTATCTCAAAAATAGTTAGAGGTATGAAGAAATGTTAAAGACAAAAGTTGTAGAGAATTTAATTCTGTACAATATTGATAATAAATACAAATAGCGTAAAACCCATAGAAAACGAGTTATTTGCAAAAAATATGGGAAAAATCGATTTTTGTGACTTCTGACCCCCGACTTGCGGCCATCCAATTATATGTGAATTTTAAGGAAAGATTTAGGATGCCAAAATAGAAGTTTTTACGTGTTAATAATATACTGGGTATGTCGATTTTCCGAGATATTCACCTAATTCAACCTAAGATGACTGGACTAATATGTAAATTCAAATTTAAATTATGAAAACCTTGTATGGCGTCAATTCAAAATTTCGATGCCTACCCTTATCTCGAAAACCATAAATTAAAGAAAATACCAAAAAATTCTTGTTGGAAATGGCACAAAACGATCTGTACAATTGCCAGAATGTATGGCAGAGTATTAAAGAAAAGAAGAGAAAGGCAAACAACAGAATTTGAAGAACAAAATGGCTTCAGAGCAGGACGATAATGCATAGATAGAATATTGTTATCTATCAGCTAAAAAATTACTCGTAATAATAATCTCACATTTTGGTCCATACATATAAATACTTTAAAGGAAAATCTCGAAACAAAAAGCAAAACGGAAGATTTCAATTAATTACTCCTGAATTTCATCTTCCATTCTAAAATGATATAAATTTCAATCTAGTGTTCATTAAATTTCTCAGTGAATTCACAGTCTTTGGTGAATTGATATCGATGTCTAATCTTTTTTAAAGGTAGCAGACGGTTCATGAATCGCACATAAACTGTATCACGGTTATAATTTACAAAAATTTAGCGAAAGCCTCAGCCATTGATGAAATTCTAAGCAACTTGAGTGGATTTTTTGGTGACAGGTTAATTATTAATGTTGATAATTTTCTGACAGTATAATGCGGCTTAACTCAATGAACTTAATTCCATTATTCGCACTCTAAATGATTTGCAATGTCACATCAGAAGGCAATGCGAGTTGATTGATGAAAATGTTTTACAAAATGGTTTTAAAAACGAGACCAGACGAGATCATAATACGTTTGAATGACGTATGGACAACTCATATACATATAACGATATTCACGTATTAAATGAGATTTGTTGATTGTCGACAGGGCCATTAATTTTTCCTTTGTGTTGAACGTTGTGTGTGTTACAATAAATGAGATGATGTAAGTAAGGTAGTAGCTATTCCGATTGCAAGGCTACAGATGACTGCACAAATGAGATGATGTAAGTAAGGTAGTAGCTATTCTGATTGCAAGGCTATAGATGACTGTGGAGTAGTGTGATGGAAGGATTTTAAATCTATATTCAGAAGCGGACCGCTTGATAGGTAATTTCACGTGATAACATAGTTAAAATATCAAAGCGAAAGACATTAATTGAATTTGCGTTTAAGTTTCATTTTTGATGTATCGTTAAAGTGTTATTAAACGGAATGGGAACGAAACCTGATGCTCTAACTATTTATCGGGGTCGGCTGGTCGTGCATCCTGAGCCTGGATGAAAACGTGAAAATGTGAAAGGACTGTAAAAGGTTTTATTCCCGGTGTTAAATCCGTAAATACGATGAAATTTAAAATTCGCCCGGACGAAATCGATTTACGGTTTTATTAACAGCTTTATTTGGGAACATCAAACCGATTCGGAATTATTGGTGTTAAATTTGAGAAACATAACAGATAATAGTGTTATTGGAACGGGCATGGCGCTGGCCCTTCCAAACGAGGAGTTACCGGCGAACAGTGGAAAGATAAACCGAAAACAATTTGATTTTCTCAGGCATAATCGAACGGTTATTTCGATGGTTTAGAATCGCGTCACGTAAACCGGCCAGAGCGATCGGGAATTTTTTATTGTTGCCGAATGAAATATTTTTTCCAGGTCGTCTCTATCTTGCTAAATTGCCTAAGTTGGCTAACCGTAACGTGTTTTATTTTCTATTCGGATTTATTGTCCATTTCGGATGATTTTATTGAAGAATCTATCACGGCTCCTCTGGGACAAGAATGGAATTTCATCTATAAAGTAGATAGGAGGCGTAAAAATAAACGAGAAATATTGGAATATAATATTATACAGATTTCTCGAAACCACTTTATTATACCGTTTTCCTGATTTAGGGGTAAACTGAAATCAGCTGTATACTTTTACGATTCACATATTTATCACGTCTTCTACACATTACTTCCAACTTATAACTCCGAATTGACCATAAATATTGAACAGCTCATTATTTCTCACTGACGTTAAATAACACTTCTCGTTTATTCTGCCAGCTAGAAAATTTCAGCGACGAAACTTTATCTTGGGTTAAATTTCGATTTAATTAAAATAGTTAGGTAAGCTTTCAGAGATGTTATGTCTAATCTAATAATTACTGGATTACGTTGGCAAATCTGATCTAAAACAAGTTAGATCCCAAAATAATAAAATTACTTCTCCTGAACGTCTTAACAATCGTCAATTTTTAAAGTCATTTTACTCATGAGTTGCGTATGAAACAGTTTACATTATTGGAATATATTCTCGAAATTAATTCAGTAAAGATGTATATGAAACAAACGTAAGAGAATCTGTGAAAATGGAATTTGTACCTTCCATTTATAAATCAGAACACGTAAGAGACCACATTATTAACGTGGGAGGAGGTACGGTGTGTTGCGTACAACCAATACGTCCTCCGTATAAACGTTTAACATGAACATCGAAAATGAAATTGGTACGTATCTCGATAGTTTAGTGGTAAGAACACCCGACGCGAAATTGGGAGACCCGGGTTCAAATCCCGGCTGAGCTACAAATTACATTTTCACAGATTCTTACATTTGTTTCAGTTTACATTTTTCACTTTAGTTATTATACAGGGCGTCCTGGAATTAACAACAATAGCCCAACTAGAGCTTCCAGATTTTAAATTGAACTGGCAGAACCTAACAACCCTTATCAGAAAGGTGGTTTTTTAAGAAGTTGCAGTTCTGATTGTAAAATGTTTTTAATTTTAATTGGGAACGGTCACAAATGGTACGGGAAAATTTCAGTTAGCTGTTAAATTCAAATCCAAATATTGTAGCAACAATAAAATGTAAAATGGTTTCTTCTGAAATGGCGGTGTACTAATTTTCACCTTCCGTTGATATATCGTTTTTGAAATATATTCAATTACTCCTTGTGTTGTTGCTGAATTGAGGCACTGTAACTTCGTAGGACACAACTTTGTACTCAATATTTTAACATCTGGAAACTGTACTTAAGTGTCTCCGTTTAATTTCAGGTCACCTTATAAATTTTTGGAATGTAAAAGGTAAACCATTGATGAAATAAACAGTTTTTATCCAAAAGAGATGATGTGGAAGGTTTTGGTATTTTTTGAGATTTTCAGGTTTTCCCTAATATATAATTATTCGTTATTGCAAGTAATTATTGCATATACAATATTTTTCGGTTCCAGAACAGTAATGTACTTGAAAGCTGCTCTGAATGAAGCTTTATTTTTAGGGGCGAGCGTTTAACGTTTACACAAGAATTTGATATGTATAGGCATGTAAGCTGGAAAAGTGCTGTTCTTGCATGTTTATATTTAATTTTCGCACGAATGTCAAATCCATTCAGGAAAGTCACACGTGTTTCTGAAAGGGACCTCTTTAATGCACTACCTTGTATTGATTTTAGGTATAAAAACTGTTTTAGAATAAATTGGATGTCATAATTCGAAATATAAGTGTGCCTTAATCAAAATATAGAAAAACCGACGTTTCCTTGGAAATTCTGGAACACAGGTTTTTCTTACTACTAACAGCATTTTCTCTGGGAGATATGAAAAAATTTGATTCACAGTAGTGTTCAGAAGAAGTACTGAGCTTGAATATTACAGTTCATACCCTATACTTTTTAATTATGTTTAATAAGGTGTAACATGGCTTCATAAATTTACTATCCATATAGTTGGTGTAACGACTGAAATTTTTTTTGGAGTTTAGGAAAGATAAGATTAATTGGATATATTACATCCAAAACCTTATTTTCCAAGGGGTCATTCACCAGCTTGTCCTGATCTATTATCACCAAGGTGATATAATTGTTAAGGCAAATAACATCCTAGGCAATTGATGAAACGTCGGCTGTAATATAACACTGTAATAAACCATTAGTTCCATAAGATAATAATAACTATAGTTTGGTTCAGGCTCCTAAAATATTCTCACATCACTTCACAATACTTTCAAATCAAACATCATTTTCATTTTATCATATGTAAACTTAATATTGGTGTTACGATGTGGATTTTTTAAATACATATAATCTGTTTGATGTTAGATCGCAGACAAAATTTCATTCTTTTTTCGAGATATTTGTAGAAAATTTGAAAAATTTCAGGTTAAATATTGATAAAAAATAATAACCTTCTGAGAATAATATTATTATGTTTGGCATCATACTTTTTTATAGCTGTCAGTGTAAAAAGTATCAATTTGTTAAAAAATCTCCATAAAAGGAAATTCTTAAAAAGTAGATCTCATTTTCTCTGCCCGGAGGATACTATTCGACATAAGCGTTACCGAAACACCCCGAAGCCCCTTTGTGCATAAAATATGCACGCACGGGTTCGATGCATTTTCTTACCCTCCTCGTTTGAGTAATAAATAAACCTCTGCAAATATCCTCGAGGAACACTGTGCCTCGGTTCCTATAAGAGAGAAGTGGTCTTACAACACATAAAATGTACCTACGTATTTTAAAGATTTCCTCGATATCTGATGCGCGCAGGGATTGCATGTAAAAGCATTTTTATCCGATTTACCATTTGATACGGTACTATCTCTCGTTGCGTAAACGTGATATTCTAGAATTCCGAGCCGCTGTGATGGTACATAAACATTAACGATGAAGTGAGTAGATAAATTATATTTCCTGCTGCGAAATGTGACGAATTTAATAAGAGAAATAGTCATAAACCACAAATTTAACGCGATGACTTGAGGCGGGACAACTATCGCAAAGTAATCGCGCTAGTTATTACTTTAATTACGAACACTTAATGTTTATCCGCTATGATATGAGAAAACTATATTTCAGAACAACAGCTTGGAGTTATAAAGGAACTATCGCCGTTATGATCTGAAACACGTTTTCAATCCTTGTAGTTTTGACTCAATCTGTTCTGGCACATTTGTGAAAAAGTTAAGGTTATAAAAGGGAAAAATGGCATCTCACTTTTTCTTTCACAAACCAACCGTTATAAATGGATGTCATGTTTCTTTGGATTATCGCAATTTCCTCTTGAGCTAAAATTGGAAAGTCGATAAAAAATGTTTGAGGTGTGACTTTATTTTTAGAATTGATGACCCAAGTATCTCTTTCTATTAATCTCGAGGACTATAACCAGGAATGTTTTATACAACGGAGTTGTAGATGTGTCCTTTTACCACTGGCAGACGATGCGTAGGTGAAATGAAGTTATCAGGATTTACTTGCTGATTGTAATAAATTAATGTTGATTTTTGAGATATTACCATGAATCTTTGGCTGAAAATGAAAAGCAACCTATCGGAAACCATAAAACCTACCAAGTTATGGAGAGTAGTGGAGCTTCGGCATTTAAATTCTGATGAAAAGTGTTTGGTTGTACTATATCGTTATGGAAATGTCCTATTGAAACTTAAACTGTGGCAACTGCTACCATTAAAATAACTCTTGGTGGTCCTCGTAGCACAATTTATTCGAGAATAAAAATGTTAGGTTTTGCCTACCACCAGACCGAGGGCAGAATAAATAAAATCCAACGGAATCCTCTTCACTGTTACAGTTATAATTTCGAGGCTTCGGCCGTTTTTATCGTGTAATACAAACGAAAAGCGAGAAGCGAAAAACAAAAAAACGATAATGCTCGAAATCCCTCTGGCTCGCTCCAACTTTGGTCGCGATCCCAGAATGACAAAGAAGCGAGAAGAATTTTCGTAGTGGTAAGTACACACAGGTCGATTCCGCTAGATGCGGTTACAGGGATTTAATAACATTCGATGGAAAAGCAATTTGCTGCCGGCTTCTGCTCCCGTGGAAGAAGTACGATGCGTCCGTCGCCGTGATCCGCTTTATAAAGTTTTACAAATTAGAGAAAGAAAATTATCCATCTCTTTCAGCTGGAAATATGACACTATCTCCGAATCCAGATTTCATATCCATATTCAATATTCATATTACGTTATGCTTTTAACAGCCAGAATTTTGCAAAAAATTTAATCTTTTTTTTTTTTGAAAGTATGAAAGATTACTTTTTTTGGCGCGAACACCCTAATATTCAACGTGATCAAGAAATACTGCTTAAGTTGGCAATCCTAAATTTTACTTTAAAATGGTAGAACTGGAACCACTTCCGGTTGCTTGACAGCTACTTCGACGTATAACAGTGGCAGCATTGACACTTGAGCGGCGATTCAAATTTTTATTATAGAAATATGAAAATGGTACTATTTACATTAGAACAGGATATTTTTATTGGCATGGCCTATGTTCGGAGTGCAATTCATGACCCCATTTCTGGATGGCAATACTTCTTGGAATCCACTTTGCACCAATTTGAAGAAATGTTTCCTAAAGTTGTGTTCACCAACGACGTTTTTAAACAACACTGCATGCGCGTAGTTCAACGAAATTTGAATACAGGCAATGTGAAGAAAGGAAAGCCACCTGGTAGACGCTCCGTACTCACTGAAAATGTGGTGCAAAGTCCTCGCAAATCGGTTAGGAAGCTTTCCCTCCAAACAGATTTGATCCTTATCAAAAGTTCATGATGCCTCCGATCAGTTTCCGATGAAGCCTGCTTCCATCTCAATGGCTATGTTAATTCTCAAAATTACAGAATTTGGTCTGGTGAAAATCCACATGCTGCTAGAACAACAACTTTACATCCTACTAAAGTTGGTGTTTGGCTGGCTGTATCGCGACAGAGAGTAATTGGTCCTGTGTTTTTTAACTTCACAGTTAATTCTGAACGATACATTCAGCACATTCTCCAGCCATTCGTTGCCCAATTAACCGTAGAGGAGCGCGAAAATGGCTATTTGCAATAAGATTCGGCTCGAGCACAATGCAATATTTGCCAGAAGTTTTTGGCCATCGAGTCATAAGTACGGAAATCTGGCCAAGTAGGTCACCAGACCTGACACCTCTAGAATTTTGCTTCTTTGGGCACCTTAAAAACAAGGTGTTCAGTAATGTTCTACATACACGTGAAGAACTGGAAGCTGCCATTATCGAGGAAGTTGCAAATACTTCTCCTCGGATGTTAACTAATGTCTTCGAGAGCCTAAAACGGAGAGTTTATGTTTAGAACATAATGGTGCTCAATTCGAGCAGTACCTTTAAATATTGAAGTTTTTTCTGGTGTGGTCTTTTAATCGTAAATAACTTCACATAACCTAAAATATTTGTGTTTATTTAGCTGTCGCTGCCATGCAGAGTGCAGAGATTTCCGGTGTAGCGTTGCAAACCCTTAGGCAAAAAAATCCTCCAGGTAGGATTGCCAACTTAAACAGTGTTTCTTGATCACTCTGTATAATCACGTGACTCACTTAGCGCTGTAGTCCTTTCTTTTTTTTTTTAACACAAGGGAGACACATTGTACCCAATAGAGGATGAATTTGACCTAAACAATAACCCAGATAACAGTTTAGGTGTTCTTAACCAAAGTCAAAGTTAATTTTACTTATTTACGTAGAAATTGGGTTATATGTCAGTGAATTAGGTGCGCTTACCGAATAAGTGACATGAAAATTTGATGAAGAAAGATTTATAACAAGTCGCGATATTATGTTAAACAATAGAAGACTACCTAACAGTTCGCATAAAAACATAATTACCAAATAGGTACAACAGGGCTGGTGATACTACATAACAGCATGTGTGTTAATCCATAAATATGAAGTTAAAAGAAATTAGGCACTCTGAGAATGACCGAGAGGGGAAGCATAGGTTTATATAATATATGTGTATATACAGAACGTTTCTAAAGAGTCGCAGGATGGGATAAACATAAGAGCGAAAGAAAGGCCATATATTTCTCGTTGGCTAAACAGAGAACGACCTTTTGCGATGTTGCTAGCTCGCGAAACATCACATTCATCCGCTCCGCACACTGTACCGCACACATCCGAAAGTGTAAAGCGATACGCGACCGTGATACGCGTTGACTTGGACTGCCTGCTCGGCCGGCAACGTTGCAAAACATCTTTCTCTGTCATACTAACGAACTACTGTTAGTTTCTCGTTTGCTCTTGTTGATTTCCCACCATGCGTTTCGATAGAAAAGCTCCGTATATATACGTCATGTACAGAAACGATTGGTAGCTAGCGCGGCGCTAGCGCCGCGTTAGCCATTCACCGATTTAGCTCACAATCGCCGCCCCTGGAGCAGGCAACCGACAATACAAACAATTGTAACACGAGTTGCCACCAAACAGTTAACGCTGCTCCGAAATAAATCACTTTTATCTATTTTACGTCACTAATGATCTCATTATTACATCGAAAGAAGTGTAATAATATTCATATTATTGCACTACTTTTGGTAACATTTAGTTTTGTTAAATTGGTACATCAGCATGCCAAGACGTCAAGGTTAAACTATTAGAATTTCAATAAATTTCTGGAGCAGCTTTTCGTATTTCTGGGGGTGTACAGGTCAATTCTATATTTTTGTCTTCCATTTTGCGCCCATAAGTAAGTAGTTATTGAATTTGTCCTAGATCTACTAGATTTTCAAATTCAAATACGAAACGTCAATGCCAGTGACGTCAGTGTAACCAACCCACGCAAAATTTCCTAGTGTAATACGAAAACTTGAACAGCCAAAATTTGATGAATTAATAAAGCAAAGTAGATAAAATAGTATATTACACCCGTTTAATAAGACATATTGTCACACTCGTTCTATTAATTCACTCATTGCTTCGCTCGTTGTGCTTTAAAACTCTCGTGTGACAATACTCAGTCTTATTAAACTAGAATAATAATAAGTGTACTATTTTCTTTCTTCCTCTATAACGTATCATGTATTCTTTTATTTACAAGACAACTACATGCTTCAATGTTTCTTATTTTTGCACAGCTGATAGTTTAAGAAATTTCGTTTACGTAGATTACCACCTACTTGAAAATTTTCCCATGTTAATCTCCTATAAGAAAAAAAAATGTGCAGAAACAGTTGCCATGGTTACCAAATTCTGACGTCACACTTTCCTCGCGTATTGTGAGATGTATGCGGAAGAAGAGAATGCGCAGTGACTGACAAGTGACGGTCGCCTTCGATTGTTTGGATCGCGGTAGAAACGATTGGTAGTTAGCGTCACCACGGAGCAGGCAACCGACAATACACAAACAATTGTAACACGAATTGCTACTAAACAGTTAGCGCGACGCGATAATTGGCCGTGACGACCGTGACGATCGCTCGGTTTTTGGGCGATCACACCTCGCACCGATTCAGCGTTTCGAGTGAAACCCGCCATAAGGAAGCTATGCTTCCAATAAGAACAAATCGTGTAACAAAATTGTGGGTCGACAAAATTCTGAAGTTGCATATTTTCATGAAATACCGCAAAATATTTCAGAAATTTTTAGATATTTCCGTAATCCTTCCTTAAATAGCCATTGTATCAAATATTCACTAAGCTATAAGAGGCTGAACATTCCTTAAAATGAATTTAAATTTGAGTAAAAATGTTTTTAAGGTTCCAAAGTAGGCAGAGGAAGAATTTCACAGAAAACTTTAAAGTAGGAATCACCGTTTTATTCGTTTGCAGTATGAAATTCTCACCATTAAACTCACAGTGTGTACTTCTAAATACTTACAGCCTTAAACTTCAAAATAAAAAAAAATATATAGACGTCACAGGAACTTTCATCAAACGTAAATATTCCACCTAAACGTAAACTATGAATCCTAACTTTATCACAAACTTTAAAATCCCAATGGACTGTTGAGCTTGGTTGTGAAAGTACTTGGAAATATTGCTATGATAGTAGTGCTCGATTTATTTTTACTAATACAATTACAAATTTCATTATCCCTCCTGGTGATCAAAAGTCTTTTATGACTTTTGTTTCTTTCATCTAGTTAGTGTAAGCCCTCAAGTTTACCCCTGTAGGTAGAGATTCGCCCTAAGGTGGATTTTTCGCAAAAACTACTGCTTGCCCTGGAAAGTTAATTATTCGGCTGAAATCGAAGAAATTATTATCTCTTCGCAGGACGTCGGGTGTAAACGTCCCGATAGAGGAGATAGGGTTGAGAAAAGGGCACTAAATCTGCGTTTATCAGAATCCTAACGAGTCACTACGCCGAGAAAAATTTCGTTAGGACCTATCAGATGGTTTTTAGAATTATTGCCGGAAAATTAACGTATTTTTTTTTGCTGACTTTGTTTATCATTAGACTTTTATTTTCCTTTAGTTTTGGTGGCAGATCTAAGAAACACCGAAGGGAGAAATAAACTGAGACAAAATTAAGGATTAAAGGATAAGAGAAACAAACGAATAAGAAATATAAGAGGAGGACGTGGACGCAAAGATTAGGATCCGCAGTGGAAGAAATGAGAACGAAGAAATTGAATAGAGGCTAAAAACAATTATTCCCGACACCGTTAAACAGAAAATAAGAAAGGAAGTTTCGGTAACGTCGAAATTACCTCTTTACGATAAAAATTATTCCTAAATCCGGACAAATTCGAAAAATACAATTTTCTTCTCGACAAATCTCATTGGAGGAACTTGTCGGGGTGCATAATTTCGTCACACAACAATTCGAGAATGTTCGCGGGCTCGAAATTGTAAGTGAAGAAAACATTCATGTTTTATTTATGCCTTCTTGAACGGTTATTCGAAAACTTTTGAAATATTCAGCGTTTGTCTTTTGATTTCTCCATACGGTTGTGAAATATATACAGACGTAGCAAATTACGTTTGTTTTTAATTTACCATTTTTTCGCTTTTTACGTTATGGTCACGGACTTATATATATCTTAAACAAACCGAAAAACGAACTATGTTTTCGAAAAGATTTTACTCAGTACATACATATTGCAATACGCTTGTCAATTTCAAAATGACACCCAAAAACTATATATTTGAAAGTAAGAAATATGTAAATGAAACATAAAATGCGCTTAAAAATATAAATAATCCAATCACATAAGCACGCAACTAAGTAATTACGTGAGAACGACTTCAAGGAATGAAACTGACGTGAACAAACAGGTGGTACCTAATTTTAAAACATTGATATCCTACAAAATTTGTATACCCGAATGTTACATCCTCAAAAATTGTTCGTGATGTTATATAATTTTTCAAATCTAAAGTGATTTCTATTTCGACATTAAAAAATTCCCAAATTAAGCCCTTTTCTCTAAAAAACAAATTGGTTTTCGAAATATAAGTTTTTTACAGTACAACGTTTTCTCACAAAGTCAAGTAATGGGATTTGTATGCAACTAAAATCAAAATAAGTAAATACACCTTTCAACTAAATCTTATGACATCAAAGAAAATATTTACTTGTAATTAGAACAGTAGAAGCTTCTATTGCACTTAATGAACACCCCTATTCAATACAATGCGAAAGAAATTACTTTAAAACAAAGTTCAATTCTGGAGATAAAAGGCGCCACTTTAAAAGAATGGCTGCTTCACAATCCTTTCAAATTATAAATATTAAGCTATTACCATTCGGGTGAAAATTCCCTTTATATTTTACTCCCTTAAGAGAAATACGTACAGTTACTTTTTTCTCCCTAAACAATATTAAATTACATGTTGATGGATTATACGAAAAGATCAGAACCAACTGCGTCGCTTTTAGAAATGTTATCGTAATATATCTTGGAAATGTGAGAGATACGACACGTACAACGACGAAAATTACACATTTGGTACTTTATTAAGAAAGCGTCCCTTTCGGGAAAGATAAGAAAAAATTTGTCTTGTGATGAACTCTTCTGTTGCTGCAGGAAAAGTTATAGCAAATACCACGGGAATATTTGCGGCGATAAAAATTTTTGTTGTGTCATTTAATTTTCCCCTATTACAAAATGAACGAAAATTTGTGATAGTTTTATTTGTATCCATATAGGTTTTTCGTTTCAGTACTATAGAAATGCACACCATTTTGGTGATATTTAAAACGTATTCCGGTCGTTCGTATGAGAACAATACTTGTGATACGAATAACATTTTCTTGAAAAATTCACGTTGTCTCCGAACATAAAAGCGAAAGATGTTACCTCTTTACGCCTATCTTTCTCATATGATGTATATTAAATTTTCTTTCGGTTCCAGAAACACCATTATTGTCTCTGTGTACAAATGTGCGGTGCATTTTCTCGCGAAAAAGCTTAGTCGAGACGTACAACGAAATTGTATTATTAAAGTGAAGTGAGAAAAAGGCCGAGACGGAGGCAATGAAAATTTCAGTATATAATAGTCGGTGGATACTTGTACGGGAGCGGAGAAAACGTACATCTCAGCTAAGGCGAACAGTACGAGTCACCCTCTTAAATTGAATATCCTTGCTAAAATCCACCCTAACGAAGAAGCACCGGACTGGGACCAACAAAGCAGCACACTTGCACCCTACGGTGTAACTAACTAGGGTTGAGGGTGATGAGGTAAATGAGCATTGCACGTTCTATTATAAACTTTTTCGTTAAGCCTAAAGCGTCAAAAATTAGGTAATGAATTTCTTTGCTGCGAGAGAAATCTGATGAAAACCTGCCACAGTTTTGGAAAATCCATTTCTATTTACGCTTCCACGGAGACGTATCATATCTTGAATAATTTATTTTTCCGTTGGGGTTAGTGTTTGGAATCAAACTCTTCACTTTTCAGGCGGGGTTGATGTCAACTAATCTCATAAGGTACGGTCTGTAATAATCTAAAGCACTAAAATTTTAAGTTCATGCTCATTTGAGCATTCAGAGTTGTGGTCACCAATGAATCTCGTATGATTGACATGATCATATTGACCGTTCTGTTATACATTTTAACACGTAAAAGGCGAACTATTTGAAGTGTTCTATCCCTTCGACAAGCTTATGTTTTGAGACCAATTCACCACTTTTCCCAAAAACATTTTTCAAGGACGAATTCTACTGTACCTTTCGTTAAAAATATTTCTGTTAAGTTTAAACTGGCACAAATTATGCAATGAATTTATTTACTTTAACAAAGAAAAACGTTATCATTTCGATGTTAAAGTGCTGTATTTCTTTGTTAATCTCGTTAAGCCAGTAATATCCTTTAGGCTTGGAGGCATGAAAAACGTTTAAAAGATACGTAGTCCATTTAAGTTTCATAACGACTTAAATCATTGTCGATCGATTCGCTTTTGAAGTGTTCTATTTATTTGGCGCTGTGTTAGTCTTTCGAGTACAATTTGTCATTTTTCCCAGGGGACGAGTCCTCGTGAAGGAAAATCTTCGGTATCTCGGAAACTAATAACCGTATCGATTTCGTATGAAGATTGAAATAATTGAAGACTTCCCCCCGACTATCATCAATATCCAATTTCAAAATTTAGTTCTCCGTGTTCTATTTAGTAGGGAATTAAAAGAGAACTGGGTTGAGGTGATGGAAATTCCCATTTTTTCTGGCGAAATTAATATTTTTGGTTAACCAGCACACTGTGAGCTGGATTAATTTTTTATTTACTCGAGATTCGAGACGTGTATCTGTCACTTATCAGAAGTATTGGATCGTAATGGAAGAAATTCGGAGATTTTCTTATCGCTTAAATTTCCGATTATTTTTATTTCGTGAAGGATACCAATTCGTGCGATTGAATACGGTAGAGTGGATCCGTCAAAAGAATTAGGACAGACATGAAATCATAAACGAAATCTGGACAGTTTAATGATTACGTCGAAGATTTGTTCCCACCTACCAACACAGCGTGTCACAGGCAATTTATCCCTAACTGAAAACCCGACTCTTTTCACCCAAACTTTCGTTGTAGACCGTCTTTTTTCTCCCATTCCTGTTTAGCCGTGAGTGGAACTTGTTTAGGAGACCTCTGACTTTTTGAAGTTTTCGAAATAGATTCTTAAGTACTTCTTTATACGCAAGGCGGTATAAGAAAGTTCGTGGACGCACGTTATAAATGCGTTATTAATGAATTTCCCACAATTCGAAAACTTACCTGTTGCCCATTGACGAACCAGGTAAGGATGGGAGCCGGATCCGACACGTCAGAAACACATTTTGCTGTTAAGGTATCCCCTTCTCGTAGAGATGTGGACATGAGCTCGATCCTCGGATTGGCCTTCGGCAGCGCTGCAATTAAGATTTTATCATTAGAATTGACTTAAAGTTATGAACGGCCGATTTGTTATCCGACTTCAAACTTGGAAGTCTATAGGTATATGTTACTTATGTTTGATTAGTTCTTGCTTTATACTTATTCCTAACAGGGCAGGTGAACCAAAGTATCCAGCCACACAATTGTGTATGCTTACCTTAGTGATATTGAATTGCTAGGAAGACCATTTATATGTTTGTATAAATGTGAATTTCTACAGGGATTACATCGGTTTCGCACTTATAATTGTTGCGTTATTCCTTTTTTGTTCCAAGTTTGTACGTTAAATTGTCATCATTTACTTCCCGATTCGTGTTTACAGGTAAGCCAACGTACTGGTCAACTGATCCTAATAAAATTCCCGACCTGATAGACTTTTTTATTATCAAAAGTGTTTCACTAAATTACCTCAAAATTGAAGACGGCTTTGATATGAATTCGGACCACTCTCCAATATACCTCACACTTTGTGACAGAATTATTATGAGAGACCAAAACCCAATGCTAACAAACAAACACACAGATTGGGAGTATTTTAATAATTTATTATAAAACGAGATCAACTTGACAGTACCCCTTAACACAAAGGAGCAACTGGAAGAAGAACTAAATATATTTACTAGAGCCATGCAAGCAGCAGCATGGAAAAGTACACCCACCATCAAGCGACGATTGAAGGGTCTAAATTTTTCTAGAAAAATCAAGGAATTAATAGCCGAAAAACGCAAGCTGAGAAAAAAATGGCACCAATCCAGAAACCCCCATAACAAAACTCTCCTGAACAGGGCCACACGACAGTTAACCAATGAGATCAAAATCAACAAGCAAACAACAATTAATAAGTTTCTCCCAGAACTCACTGCAGAGAGCAGTACTGAATACTCTCTATATAAAGCTACTAAATATCTTAAGTGACCGACAGAACATATGCCCCCAATCAGAAAATCTCATGAGAACTGGGCCCGTAACAACCTGGATAGAGCTAATAGATAGAGACATCTTGAAACAAGATTTCAACCAAACGAGGGAGATAATTCATTGCCACGAACCACCTCTACTGACTCCCATGAGAAGATTCCATTAGTCACTCCCAAAGAAGTTGCTGATTGTATTAAAAATCTTAGTCCAAAAAAAGCACCAGGATTTGACGTGATAACAGGCGGAGTAGTAAAACGATTCCAAAGAATGGTCATGGTCAAACTAACCACACTAATAAATGCTTGCATCCAGCTGAGTTATGTCCCAGACCTATAGAAGACAGCTGAAATTATTATGATTCCAAAACCTGGAAAGAATCTGAATGAAGTGACGTCGTACCGACCTATTTCACTGTTACCAGTTATGTCCAAGCTACTTGAGAAGATAATCTTGAAACGCCTCAAGCCTATTATAGATCAAAGAAATCTGATAACAACTCACCAATTAGGCTTCAAGAATAACCATTCTACTATTTACCAAGTACATCGAATAACCGATATTATTGAAAAAACACTAGAAAGTAAGGGTGTATGCTCAGGCGTCTTTCTTGATGTCGCCGAAGCTTTTGACAGGGTATGGCATGAAGGTCTATTACATAAATTAAGATTATTTCTCCCTGATCATTTCTACCAACTCTTGAAATCTTATGTGATTGACAGACACTTTCGTGTAAAGCACGAAAATTCATACTCGCAACTGAAGTCGATCAAGGCTGGAGTTCCGCAAGGAAGTGTCTTGGGCCCGGTTTTGTCTTTGCTCTATTTTAATGATATCCCAACTACACAGTAGGTATACAACACAATGGCCACTTTTGCCGACGACACGGCAATCATGGCGATAGGAGAGTCGGTACAGAGATCAACCAAGAAACTGCCATCTGCTCTTAATAAAGTCGCCCTTTGGACTAAGAAATGGCGTATTAAGTTAAATGAATCGAAGTCAACACATGTAGATTTTACAAATAAAAAAAGTATACAGCAACCGCTTTTCATCAATGGCACGCAACTACCACATGCCAATACAGCGAAATATCTTGATATGACCCTGGATGCCAAGCTCAAGTGGAAAGAACATATTAAGAAGAAACGTGATGAACTCAACATCAAGTTCAGAAAAATGTATTGGTTAATTGGCCGCAACTCAGAGTTGACAACATACAACAAACTTCTCCTATATAAGCAAGTCCTCCGTCCAGTATGGAGCTATGGAATTCAGCTTTGGGGCTGTGCCAATTACTCAAATATACAAGTGATCCAAAGATTCCAGAATAAAGTGCTAAGGTGTATTGTAAATGCTTCATGGTATGTGCGTAATTGTGATCTCCACCGCGATTTTGAGGTCGAGTTGGTCACGGATATCATCAGTACATTTGCGACCTCTCACGAAAAGAGACTTCAAAACCACGTCAACAGCGAAGCGTCCAAACTTCTAAACGTGCAGAACATTAAGAGAAGAAAGAGAAGAAACCGTTTGAACATGTTAAGTGACACAAAACTAAGTGATTCACTGAAAAATACCTTAGTCCCGATTGCTCTATTAAATTAAGTTAGACCTAAATTAATCGTTAGTTTGTAAACTAGTTTTAATTGTATTAGGCTTGCCCTTAATAAAAAATTTTACTTTCCTTACAACAACAACATTTTGGAATGATCCACGTTGCTAGGGATGCATACTGACTAGTGAAATCGGTACATATGCATAATGTAATAGTTTTAGTTAATATACGTAATGACTGGAATGATGCATATGTGAATATGTAACGTACCTAAAATTATACGTTAAAATGCGTAATAACCATGAAAAAGTATGTATTCTATATATTTCGAAATGATATGGTTCGTTCAGTCAATAGTTATTCTTGTTCCTCATTATGCCGCAGAGGCGGGTTTTAAAGCTTGTTTTTAATTTCTGAAACGAATCAGATCGTTAACGGATAACCGATGTTCAATTCCTATTCAAAACCTTTCATATGTTCAAAAAAGATTTAAAAAAGTTGCGCCCATTAGTCGTGACTGGCAAATTTGAAAACCATCACTATACTTTTCCATTTAGTGATGCTTTAATTCAACTCTTAGTAATTAAAGCGTAACATCAGCATCGTGTAATCAACCCCAAAAAACACACCGGCATAATATCGGAGGCGAAAGATGTAGAACACCGAGTTAATCCCGGTGTGTTCGCGTTTTCCATTACCCATCCCCATTTACATATTAAATTTTTCCTCTGAGGCTGTGAGTTAGTTATATGTATACCGAGTGCACTGTTTCTGCTGATTAGACTGCACAATGCACAGATATGTGCTTGGCAGATCGCATTATTTGATGGCCTTCGCTGCGACGGGACGAGGACCATTATCCTGAGTTATATATGAGCATGTTTATTAAACAGGAGTCCGGGAATCTGACGTAAAAACCACCACGTACAGGGAGAGGCGATCAGTAAGAATAACCGGATATCCGTGCGTCTTTTTTCTCGCTTTAATGTTATGCAAATGAATTTCCGCGTTTTTCCTCTCCGAGATTAAAAGGCATCACTTTAATTCATAAAGTAAACTAATAAAATTAGCGATGAGGCAATCTGTAGCGTGCCATTATGATGAGTTGATAATGTTTTAAAGCGGAAGATCTTGATTATGTGATCTTTACAGCATTGCAGTCCTCGAGTTAATTAAAATTTGTTGGGGGGCGATCTCTGCGTATTCTGCGACTTATTCGGTTAGAAAATCGCCTCTGACGTTCAACTTTGAAGTCGACAGTAAAGTGGATGTTTATTAAATTGCATGTTACAAACAACCTGAATTAAAGCATTATTCTACTACCAACTTTAATAAACTCACTCAATTTTTGTTACTCATCACGAAATACTAATTACGGTACTTCATTTTGCATAAAGTAAACCTAGCGCAACAATAACTATTGCCCCAACAGCAATTTAGGCGTGTATTGAATCAAAGTAAGTAACAAAATAATTCATCGAGTTTTCAAATACACTGATGACCGAGATTGGACATCATTGCAATTTCATGAGTAAAGGACACATTTCTCCATCTTCAATCTTACATCGAGTCATTTCTACACTTGAGATATACCAGCTGGCATTAATTAAAACAATACCTTTCACTTATCTTCTTATCTACACCAAGTATTCAAGAATATATATCCGCGTCCGCTGTGAAAACATGACTCACCAAATCAATAGGTTAAGTTGAGCGGAAGGTAAGGAGACCAGTTTCCCTTTTACACTTGTAATACGATTTGCATTGCCATCTTTAACGTCCACTCGACGGAAAATTGGAATCAACAATGTGGTACGATGCCGGTAGGGCCAGTAACCCTTGGAATAATTGTTTCGGTTGGTTTCTTCAAGAGTGGATGATAAATCTCTTGGATGTTTATAGGTCCGTTGGTTGATCTAGCTTTCATTCTGTTTTTGAACCATTCAAGATCTGCTTTTACACAAACGCTAGCTTTGTTAATGTTGTCTTTTCGGGAAGGATAAAGTGAGGAATCTGTTTTTAAACATAAAGCAATTTCAGTTTTAAGTTTAACCAGGAATGAGTTTTGAATTTGTACGACATATAAAACAGACACGTTAACTGTTTCACTAATATGTTGGCCCTACCACTACCTTCCTGTTGTAAACTACCTTACTTCCAAGCCTACCTACCTACAAATTCTATCCAGTTTCCAAGATCCATCGTTTAAAAGTATTTCCTTTGAATATCTTGGGATTATTGATCTGCCCTGTTAATTTACTGTGTTAAATCCCAAATGGTTAAATTTTTTTTCCACATTCGAATTCATCCAGCCACCCATATAGGATCTGGAAATCTGTTGTTCAAAGTTCTGGGTTCTAACATTGGGTACTTGGGATCTGTCGTTATATGATCTAGTATACTTGGTCGTCTTTCCAGAATCTTGAATTTGGCGTTGTAATGTTACTTGAGTGTAATAAATCCTGGAAGCTTTAACTTTGTTAGACTTCCGTATTAATGGATCTTGGGTTCTGGATTTCCATATCTGGATACAAGAAACTGACATTATATTCCCAGGCAGTCTTAATATGGATATTTACAGGATACAGCAATCCTGGGTTTGGTGTAATTCCTGTCCTGAAATCCCTTTGGTGTAAATTCCACTTTGAAAATTTGGATACTTTGAAACGGTTATTACATTCACAGGTATCCTTAATTTTATTTTCAGATGTTGTCATTATGGTCTTCTGGTTGAGTAGACTGATCCTGGAATGGTCAGTTTCTTTCCATACGTCCATATTATGAAATTCCATCGTTGTAAATTTTAAATTGAAATTATGGATATGTATTTTGAAACTGTCATTGTTTTCCCAAGTATCCTTAAACCTGCTTCTAGAATTCTGGATTCTGAGTTGTATTGTTATAAATCAAAAAGTCTTCTTTTGTTTATTTCCCTTGGCCTTGTCTTGAGTGTACTGAATTCAGGAAGCCTCAACTTCTTCACTATGCTGAAATTCTAGTATAAGATGAAAATCTGGATACGTAGAAACTTTCGTTATATTGCCAGAAATTTTAATGCTGGGATTTCAAGGATTACAGGATTCAGGTCACATCTGGAAACCCTGAATTTGGGGTTATAATAAAATAAGTTCCAAGTGCTTCCATTGTACATTCGATGTCGTCATTATCACCTTGTTCTTGAGTAAACTGGAATCAGTACTGGAATCTTTAACTTCTTTCCAGACACCCATAATAGTTATAGAAATAGTTATTATATTCCCAAATATTTTTAATCATCTTTTCAGAATCCTGGATTTGTAAGTTCCAAGTTCTTCCTTCGATTATTAAGTTCATCTGGTTGAGTGGACTGAATTCTGGAAGACTCAACTTATTTCCAGACATGTTCAAAATTAGATCCTAACCAGGGGCGGCGGTGGTCGTGTGGTTTAAGCGCTGGCTTTGAGTCAGGCGATCACTGTCGTCGTGTGGGTTCGAATCCCACGTAATCCATGGATGTTGTGATTGTTGCGGGAAGTGTGTAAAATGTATCCAAAATCCCGTTCCTATTCACGCCGGTAACCAGGCCGGATAGGATCGGATATCCTGTAGGAGGGCGGGACTAGGATACACACACCCTGAGTCGGTAGAGCATGGAGTGGATCAATTGGGGTGAGAGCCTTAAGGGGGTACAACCGTGCTCGAGGACAGTGGTTCGGAGCCCACGTTAAACTGTAGGTCCCGTCCAAATTGGCCACGGCAGCGAAAAAGAGACGTTAACTTAATAAGACAAGACAAGACAGATCCTAACTTGAAATCTGAATATTTATAAACAGCTGTTATATTTCTGTTTTATATTTCTAACTGTTAATATTTATCAGTTTCGGGTGTAACTGTTATAGTAATGCTTGCCTCGAATCAATTGCCAAATAAAAACTTTAACTTCCTCCCCTTGAAACGTATTCGATTTCATGAAAATCCCCGCAGCGCTTCAAGCAAAGGTTAAACGTCCCTCGATAATCAGGATTTAAATTTAAAAAAAAATGTATCTGCTTCACCCCATATCGAGAATATTTATGAAACAGAACTAACTCACGGGAAGGGGTAAAAAGTTGTTTGGCCCGCTCGTGCGTTTGTCTGTCTGTTTAAAGGCAATAATTTTGCGGATTTTCTGTGGAAGATTGGTAGTAAATTTTAAGGGAAAAATTTAAATGTTACTTTTATAGCCGCGAGGGCGGATAAAGTATCGTGAATAGGAAGTTTTTTGTCAGTAATAGCATTATGGAAATGCAGCCGTTGGGTCCTTTTTAAAAGATTTGCTTAAAAGTTATATTGTGGGAAAGGTCGAAGGAGTTGGGAAAATTGTAAAAGCATATTGAGCGATTAGAAAAAAAAATAACAAAACAAATTTCCTCCGAGGGTTAAGCGAGTAGAAATATCGTTTCGCCATATTAAATGAGATGCGAAAACTCGAGAAGGAATTATCCTTCGTGGAAATTAAAAACTGTTTATAAAATGGTTGAAAATTTACGTAGCAACCCGAGTTGTCCTCGCTAATAAATTTTTGTTATTTCAACGAAATTCAATTGGAGAGAATGTTTTATGTGCAAGAAGCGAAAGTAAATCTTTATGAAATAGATTCGCTACCACGACGTTACCAAAAATTTTCTTATTGGTTTTACGTTCGAGTCAGAGAGCAGGATTGGTGGGATTGAGGGGAATGTAATTTAAAATTCAATTCAAGAACAAACAAAATAAAGCTGCGAAAAACGCAAAACACGCACGGATGTAAAAAATGTAATGTTTTTCTTTACAACAATGCCGTTCAAAATAAATCCTCCTGGAGGCTCAAAATATATCTGAATGTGTGTGTAAGTGCGTGAACATCCCTTATTTCCTCCCCGAGATTACATCCTTGTGTATGTGCTCGAGTTAACGACGAAATCTCGACACAGAAAGTGAATTATTCTCTCCGTGAAATTGTTTGACGACTAATGCGAAAGTTATATTAAAGTTCATCATGAGTTTTACGACCACTCTCCAAACGAAGCCTCTATGTAATCCTAATTTGTATGGGCAGTAAAAGTCAAAAGGTACGAGGACGAGAACCTACACATTTTATCCCATTATGAGGTTTTACTCACATGAATATTTACTTTTCGTTTTGAAGAAGTTCCCGTTGGAAATAGAAACAATTTTAATAACAAATGCAATTGCATCATTACTTCTCCGAGCTGCGCAAGGAATCTTTAAATAACATGAAACAAGGGAAAGAACAGCGGTGCCTTATGTAATGGGCAAGTGTATAAAATTAAATTACCCGCAGTGATAAATTTAGTAAACCCAGTTTCCCGTTCTTTTATAGATTGGCATTTCGTCCTCGTACCCTTTTTACGGCTCTATTTCCATGTGACCTGCTCGGAAAGGCTAAAAGGAAGCAATTTCACTTCCATTATATTAGTACTAGCTGATTATCCTACTCTTAGGCAGGATTAAAACATCAGTGAGATTTCAAGTGCCAACCTCTAATACCCCATGACTTACATCGAATCTCCGAATTACCTGAATGGAATCCTAGAGTTCCTTCATGTCGCAGAGGACTTCCTTGAACGATTTACATGGGCTCCTAACGACTAACTAGTTGAATTAAAATAATCTAGTTTATAAACAAAAATCTTACTCCGGGAACAACGCTAATTAAGTGGGACTACCGATGCCCTGGGAGTTTCGAAAAATTATTTAAAGTTTTAATTAAACGCCGTTTTCCATTTCGGCAAACCAGAGCATGTATACAGCGCTCTAGTTGAAAACTAAAAAAGTTTATCAAGCAGTTATGTGGATCAGTTCGTTGTTATCTCTGAACAAATTCCGGAATACGTTGTCAGCGTACTTAAGTAAAAATGTGAATTCGTCGAAGAAAAAGACGACGTCGAAACGAACAGGAAATCAAACGGTTGACTCATTTCTGACATAAAAGTGAACGACTTATGTGTTTTTGGTTACATCAGACTTTCTAGGTAATTGGGGGAATATGTTTACCCTTGACATTCCAAACTTCAAATCGCTGAAAACTATTGCAATCTAAACTCCCAACTGGCAAAACAATATGTTTTAAAATTTAAAGAGGATGTCTTGTGGTGAATACTTATCCAAAATATTTCATATGTGAAATTTACAACTTCGTCGTTTAGTATTTCTACATATTACAGAAAAGTTAGTTTCGCGACAATACGAGTAGTTGCGAAGGTATGAGCAATTGAAAATTACGCAGTAGTTCAAAGAGGAGAGGTTATTGATTGATTCATATCTGGAAAGTTTCATGTCTGGAACTTCCCATAACATCGCCTACCAGTAGGAGTACAAAGCCGGTTCGGGGCTCTTCTTGAACATAACCTCAAAATCTAAATATAATTTTAATGGTATGCCCAATTCCCGAACATAGATTAAGCGTTGCTGATTAACACGCCACATTCATCACATTATCTTGAATAATTGTGAATTATCGCTACCATTCGAATCAGTCAGAACAAATCGATTTAATGTCGTGATGTAATTTTCTGTCTAACCTCCGTATTGTGGGCCAGGGTGTTTCAACTGAAAATTTAATAATTTATAACTGAACTGCAGTAAATATTCTGAAATCCCAGCGAAATCCCGCGAAAGATTAATTTTGTTAGATTTATTTTAAAGCGGGAGATTCGAAGTAATTCATTCCGCCCCCTCAAATGCTTTACAAAACATTAATTTCGGCTTCTTGACGAAATCCCCGAACTTTGATAGGTAAAACTATTTCCCGTTCGGTCAATGGGTTCAATCGCGTAAGTAGCAGAAAGCGCTGCAGGAAAACTTCTTGTTGGGAATACAACTGAGTAAGCAAATGTTTATCTGAACTTAGAACAGTTGTATAAAGTTAAGAGTGATCGTAAAGTCCGTTTAAGGAGCAGCAGAAAGTAGAAATTTCACGATACGTGCATCACATTATATACACGAAGAGGAAAAGTACGGGGTTATATCGATGCTTCTAATATCCATTCAGATAGAAAAGTTCGTGAGTGTTCATGAATTAAAGTCGAAAGGTACGTCGCTTTCAATTTCCGTCACGTAATATTTTGCCTGGAATTTTTTTCTCTCTCTCTGCGTGATCTTTGGGAAACTTTGTTTAAAAGGGTATGAATGGCTGGATATCTTCGCCACCACTTCAATATTGAAACGTAACGTGACACCGTGATCCCCGGTGTAATTTTCATTTCTGCTCAGTCACAGGTGTAGACTTACGGCTCCGGTATATTGCCTTCAAAGCTTTGGAGCTTTCACGCTCCCGGATCACATTATAAGCTGACATATTATGTAAAGCTACGAACACGCTTCGAATAACTGACAGTTTAGATTTAGTACCTTCTCACTTCTTTGTTATCGAAGTAAATTCAGAATATTCCACAAACACACATACGTGCTAACTAACTCATTTAGGTCCTCTTATCACAAACTTCTCTTACAAATCCATCAGTTCTTTTTGTCCTACCCGCTAACTATAAATTCCGGCGTATCTAACCGAAATATCCACGTAATTAAAGTCTCGCGGATAAAACCTCCGCCTCCAAATGCTGCCTAGGTGATAGAGAAAAGATCAATTAAAGCCGGGTCTGAGATAGGAGAGAGACCGATCGCCAAAGAATGAAACGGTTTCCTTACAAATCTATTCTTAAGTAATTGCGGAAAGGTAATTTATCTCGGAAGTTGCCACAGCCAGAAGACTCTGGGAACAATTAACTTGTTGGGAATGGAAATGGCCCCGGAAAAGTTGCATCCAGGACATTATGTTCCGCAAAAATATGGTTCACCGGAGTCAATCGATGTAACTGAAATGTAAGGACGGAGTCTGGGACATCTAGTCGGAAATGAAAAGAATTTTTCAATAAAACAAGTTCCAAATATTTGCACCAATTTACTAAACACATTGTGTATGTGGCGATACGGTTCACATTAGTAACACGTCCACAGATTTGAAATTGTAACGTCGCGTACGAATCAGCAATTTCGATTGTCTTAGATCGTTATAACTGACCAGCACACTTCACGCGCCAACTTAATATTGCGTGAACAGTTGGGAAATGATAACACGTAATTGTAACTTCGGATTTACTAAACTATTTAAACGCAACAACTTAAAATACAACGAAATAGTTGAAGATAGATAATGATTATCTCGTAGTTAGACGAAGAGTGTTTCTTAAAATTAAATTACTCAAAAATTAGAGACGAGAAACGCGATCTCCGCTTATTTGCCGGTTGCATTGCACTCCTCTTTACTCGTCGCTTATTGGTTGAAAATCACCCCGGTAAAGAGTAGAGGGCGTGCTGACCATTGCTGAAGATCCTCGCTTTCATCTCATATACAGATGGTAAACACATGTTTTAGAAATCGCGTACCCTACCTCTTCGAAATGTAATACTCGATTACTTTCGCGGGAGGGTCTTTGTTACCCTTACGGCTCATTGTGGACTTGACTTGTGTTTATAGCAAATAAATCTCGAAGAAGTATTGGGTACTCGAGGTGACAGCAATATGGACCTCTCTAAATTATTATCGGTTCAACAATAAATTAAAAATGTCACTTATCTGAGACGGAACAGAAATCTAGAATCAATTCAAATATGAGCGACATCAAAGGGACGTAGTATCCGTAGTATACGAATAAGGCTGGATATCACCCTGAATTCTAGAATCCGAAAATCCAATGTGGTTTCCAAATAACACTTTTAGAGATGGTTCAAAGAGTGACAAATAAAAATTAAACACCCAACCTTAATGCGTTATTATTACATTCAGATTTAAAACTAGCACAACATAACTTTAACGGTAAATCTAGCTCATAAGTGATATCCTATTCACAAAAACCGTAAATTGGGAAGGGAGACTATTTTGAGGGCTGTGAGCTAAATTTGACAGCAAAAGTTAAGATAAATGCTTCCCTTAAAATTTCCTGAAGGTGAAATTTCACGAAATAATGATTGATTTATTAGTGTCTAAGGACATTTCTCCGTCTAGTGTGTTTTAACATTTCTCACAATTATTTCTATTGTACAACGTGATCAAGAATGACTGTTTGAGTTGGCAATACTGAATTTCATTTTTAAATGGTACAACTGGAAAAACGTCCGGTTGCTGACACTGACAGCGTCATTGACAGATGCCATTTGCTATTTTAAATTCAAATTTCTGGTATTTTGAAATTTATTTATTTAAAATGGTTTTCACGTTACAACACGATATTTTCATTGGAATGGCGTACTTTCGAAGCGGGATTTATAACCCAATTACTGGTTGGTAGTACTCTCTCGAAGCGAAATACCAGCAATTTCAGGTAATGTTTCCGGAGACTTTGGTCACTTTTGCTGTCGTCTTTCAGCAACATTGCATCCGAGTAGTTAAAAGTTATTTAAACACAGGGAGCGTAAGCAAACAAAAATCAACCTGTAGACCTTCTACTCTAAACGAGGAAGTTGTCGAGGATATCAGAACTCGAATGCAAAGAAGTATTCGCAAATCCTTAAGAAAGCTCTCCCTTCAAACAGGTTTGGTCCTTATGCCTCCTATTCAACCAATTTTCATTCTTACCCATAAGACTTCCACTTTTCCATGTTGTTCTAATTCACGGTTTTACAGGTTTATCATATGGAAGTTGCTCCACTGTGCTTAAAAAGAAATTAAAGTACCACCTTCCAAAATTTCCATCGTCCAGTCATTAACCCCTCCTGGTCACCGCAGAGAGTTTTATTTTGCAATTGGTTCAATGACATATTAAATAATAATGATATCCTTGGCAATACCTTCTTTTCCGACGAAGCCTGGTTTCATCTCAACGGCTATGTGAATAAACAAAATTACAGAATTTGATTAGGTGAAAATCCTTACGTTATCAGAGACACGTTTGCACCCGGTTAAAGTTGGTGTTTTAATGTTACCGTCATTTTGGAGAGATATATCCAACACCTTTTGAGGCCTTTTATAAACCAATTAACAGACGAAGAGCGTCAAATTAGATATTTCCAACTAGACTCTGCAAGGGCACATACGGCTCGTGCTACTATGGGATATTTAAGAGAGTAATTTTGGCGACAGAGTAATTAGTCAGGGCATTTGGCCAAGCAGGTTACCAGATCTCACTCCATTATATTTTTCGTTATTTTGGGCTCTTGCAAGACAATGTGTTTAGGAACATATTGCATACTGAAGAAGAGCTGCAAGAGGCAGTGGCAAGAGGAAGTGGCAAACATTACCCCCAATATGCAGGTGAATATCTTCGATGGCCTAAAAAGGAGTGTTAATTTATGTCTGGACCAAAATGGGGGGCATTTTGAGCATTACATTCAGCTGTTTAATTAAATTATTGTTCTGTATGTCGAGTTTCATTTTTTAAGCGTTAATTTTTATTAACATAACCTAAAATCTTATCGCTGATTGTTATGTCAAATTTTTGTCAAATAAACATATCCGGTTGTAGCGTTGCAAACCCTTAGGCATAAAAATCCTCCAGGTAGGATTGCCAACTCAAACAGTCATTTTTGATTACCCAGTATATGACCTTAAACTTTCTCTTTAACAATTCATTTGTTATTTTTATGTTTGTTTATTGTTTAATTTTTATAAACAATATATCAGTTTGTATACTTACACTCTTTCCACAATAATTTCACGAAAACAAAGTGTTCATTACAGCAGACCAAACGTGTTACTCTCTTGTTGTGTATATGTTATGGAATCGTGACATGTTCAGTCCGCTGGATTAAATACTTGTAAATTAAATTCACTCTGGAAAGACGATATATATTCAAAATTTGGCGAAAGTAGTAATACCAGTTTACTTCAAACAGTCAATTACATACTCTAAGCATAGTGCATATATTAATTTTGTTTATAAAACAAATATTACTACCCTTGTAGCGTTACTTGTACAAATAAAAAACAAAAATATAACAAAATGAACAAATAATAAGAAATATCACTTTATAAAGCTTTAAATTTGAGTATTAATGTGAACATTTCGATATTTACATTCGGATTGATACTAAAATTGTTATCCCATTTTCAGAATCTGTGGAGGCTAAGCAGTGCCAGTTGTTAAGTAGGTAAGTTCAGTTATATCGACTTATTTTTAACCCAGAAAGCTGTATCAACACACCTTGTACACCCAGCCAGGTATTTTGAATATGCAGTTAATTTACTGAAAACTGTATTATCAAGCAAAGTTCGCTCGAACGGATATAATTACTTTCAACCACCAAGTTTCCTACGTCATCTTTTATACAGTCTACTGGTTCAGAAAAGGTGTCATTTGCCATGTTTAAAACTCCAGAAGTTAATATTAACCCGCCCAGCAAGCAAAAGTATAAACTGCATTTGTTTAGTCGGATAGTTAGAATTTAGCGTATTGAACCGATAGCTTATAATAATTATATAAATACAGTTATATTCTCGTCTATCTATACCATTCAAGCACAATACAATTGATATGAATTTAAATGCACCTTCAGAATACTTGATTTAATTGAACATTTAAACGTCGGAATGTGAAGTTGTTTTGTGGAAAACGACCTGGATCGCAGAATTAAAATTGAATCAATCCTAATGAAGTGTGTTATAGTTTTTCGCCTACAATATGTATCGCGTGGTTTTTCTCTGGCCGCGAGGCAGCAATGTGGAGTTTCGAACTGAAAAATAAGCATTCCGAACGCGATACTAATGAGTTTAGATGGAAATATAAATGAAAAATAAATTGCTTCTTGGATGCAAAGCAAAGAGACGAGGCGTAGGTAGAGATGATCATGTCTTCGAAGAACGAAAGAAAATGAGTTTGATCCTCTAATAAGAAAATTCATTTGCTTGAAAAATTACGTACAGCGACGGTGATTCCTCGCCGCATTTTTGCTTCTTGTAAAATAACCTCACGAAAAATGAGAAAGTAATATCAATTTTGGATATTGTTTTGCAAGCGTATTTCAAGTAAGTAATCTTAAGAACGTTCTATACTAGCTCATTTGTAGTGCTATTACAGCTTTTCTTCGCGAAAACCGTAGCGAGACAATGAACTTAATAAATTCCGAAAGAAAAATGAGGGATACTTTTCCGCGAAACACATTTTTAAAGCTTTAGTAACGGATTAGAGCAGACAGGTGATTGATGTTGATTCCGAAATAGATTTCGAATGAGTTTGCAGAGGTGACGGATCATGATCGGATTTCGCGGTGTGGATAGAGAACGAATCTCTAAATAGCTGTTGATGAATCGCCGAAAAAGAATCTTTACACACGTATCATTCGTAAGAGTTAGTTACTTACTAACGCCGTAGCTCAACAACCGAGGGTGGGTCTGGACTGTCCTAACTATTTGCTTCCGTCTGTTTCGGTCATGAACAAAGTGGTCGCTATTCTGTATAAATCGCTCTTGATATTGTCTCTCCAGCGCATGCGTGGCCTTCCTGGTAGTCTTTTATCTTCGGGATTCTTTTCCCACACGTCTAATGATTCGCTCGGTATTTTGTCTTTTAATATGACGGGTCCATCTTAACCTTTGGAATTTGATTTCCTTCACTATGTCTGCGTCTTTGTATTCGTCTTCTAGTTACTTATTAGTTTAGATTTTAGGATTGATTGTAGTCCATAGATACACCGATTCGCATTTTGTATTCTATTCTTTAAATTTCCTGAAACGTTATTATCCATCGTAATCACCGCCCCTAAGTATTTGAAACGTTCCACACTTTCGAAATGTACTCATCCATGGTAATATTTTGATCTACTCTGTCTCTCCCTAGTCTTCTTTTTGTACACATATATTTAGTATTTTCCTCATTTATCATTAGCGTCATCTTTCTTGCTTCTCTTTCTATCTTCATAAACTTCTTCTTTCACTTTGGTAGTTGAGTTGCCTATAATGCCTATGCCATCGGCTTATGCCAAAGGAACATGGGGACCATCATTATAGAACATATATTCTGGCTGTTCTCACAGCATACTCAGGGGGCGATATTAAACAGAATTGGTGATGGGGCATTGCCTTGTCTCAGGCCATTAATGACGTTGAAACAGGAAGATGATTTACTTTTACTCTACTGGTGGATCCCACCACACACATCTTCGTGATATTTATTGTAATGCGAAAAGTAAACAACAGCGCGAGACGTGTGTACTCGTATCGGACCTGGGCGGCTTACCTCAAAAGAATTGCCGCGACGCTTAATTGAATTCTATAAAACATCTTCTGGACATTTTCTACGTAAACATTATTATCGAGATAGATCGAGTGCTTTGTCGAATTATCGAGCAAATACTAGTAAATTCGGGAATACATTACGGGGGGGGGGGGGGGGGGCTATAAAAGTAACGCTGCGGACGAAAGAGATGATTATTAGACGTTAAACCGCGAGTAAATAAACAAGCCGAAGAGACGGACAAGCGAGAGCGATTGAAGTGAAATAAATTAACGATTCAGAGTGTGATATAAATTAATTAGTTAAGTGTGTTATATAAATTAGTTTAGTAATAGTCTAAGATAAATTAAGTAGTGTGCAGTGTTTAATTAGAATAGTGTATATAAATTAGAAAATAAACGTTATTAATATTTTGGGTATACCAATTTCGGCTATTGAACGCCATAACTTTAATCATATGCTTGTCTGAAGTCGATGAATAACTAGTGTAATTCCTTGTCGAATTCTCAACATTTTCCCATTAATTGTCTGACTGTAAATAGTTCGTCAACTGTTGAACGATGTTTTCTAAACCCACTATGATTTCCTCTTCGTACGGAGACATCTTCATTAAGACGATGCTCGTCAATATCTTATAGACAGAATTAACAAGTGGAATGCCTTTGTAATTTTTACAATTTAATTTATCACCCGTCTTAGGATAGTGATGATAATGCTTTCTTTCCAGGAGTTCCTTGTTTCCATATCTCTCTTATAAAGTTATGTACTTGATTGATTCATGTTTTTCCCACATATTTAAAATATTCTGCTGGAATTGTATGGTTCCCTGGAGTCCTGTTGTTTTTGAGTTTTTGTATTCTTCTTCAGTTGGTTCTTTAGTTAGTACTTCTGCCGTTCTGCATCGTCTTCACATCTTATGTTTAACAATTTATCAAAGTGATCTTACCATAATTCTATAATTTCGGTTCTGTCCACTTTCAGTTCCCTTTATTCATTTCTTATCATAGTTTTAGGTATATACGGGTTGAACAACATAAATCACTCGAGCCCCTCGTTTGTGTGGATGGAACGACGGCGAATCGTTAAACTGAAGCAATTAATAGTGGGCATTTTATCGCGGTGCGTTATTCCATTGCACAAAACAGCGAAGCTGCATTAGGTTCCTCCATCGCGACACCGAATCAAGGCGGCACTTTGTACACGTCGTCGATATGTCCTTCGATCGAAGATCGAACTTTCGATTTATACCCCATATTCAATCTTTCGCAGTTTTTTTTTGTATCGCATCAAGCTCTCGCACCATAAATCAAACCGAGTACGAAGTGCTGGTATCCATTCAGGCCATCTGAGCGCATTTTTTCCCTCCTCTTTTCATACTCTCATGAATATCCAGACTATTTGGTCTTGGTAGCGGTCCAATGACTCAGTAAATGCTCGTAAATTATGGGAGTGTAGCGCTGGAATGTCGAGGTTTTCGTACTCAGTGCGGGTATATAATTTCGTAATGAATGTCTGCCTCGAAAACCGTTACTCTCGTGCCGCCTTTTAAATGAATAATAACGGGTGTTCCGCTTTAAAAACCGATTTTGGCTGCTATCGAGGACTTCCGGGAAAACAATGTGGGAAATGGGATAGCGTAACGTTAAGTGGAACTTACGTTAACGATTTTTATGCGAAAACAGATTGGGTTTTTAAACTGGAGCGCTACATGGAACACATAAAGGGTGTGTTCCAGAATTTTCGAATAATCTTAACAGAAAAGTTCCTCGAAGGGGTTTCAGCACCTACATGAAAAATGGAACAAACGATGGAGCAGCTGTAACAACTTAAGTTTCGACCTCCTAAACACAAAAATGTGTGCAACATTGCTTGGAAAAGTATGCTAGTTATTTACATACGCACCACTAACTACACAAATCGCCCGATCAATTTCGGTTCAAAAAATTAATTTTCAAAAACTTAAATTTTGTTGTTAAATAATTTGCAATTGCGGAAAGTACCCTTGCAACAAAAAAATTTAATATCTAATTTTTTCACCCGTGCAACAGTAGGAAAATCACTCCACACACATACATATTCCATACTTTCGACCAGAATTTGCCCAAAGTGTAGAATCCCTTTTTGTCTTAAAAAAGTTCAATAAAGCGAATCTAAACAAAACAAAGATTGATTTACCTTGTATCAATTGCAATTTAAATTTCTCGTCGTCTCAATTCTTCGAGGGACCAGTTGTTGCAAATTACCCAACAAAATGAATTTTTCTACATACATATTTTTACTATTTTACCGGAAAATGCTTCACTATTCATTTCCTGAACACTCGTTACAGTCTATAGTATGGCGAAAGTGCGTGCCGAATTCCTCCGCCAGAAAAAGGAATCATTTATGCTGGGTGATCAAGAATGACTGTTTGAGTTGGCAACACTTTTTAGAGAATTTTGTACTTGCCTATTTGCAACACTACAACCGAATATGTTTATTTGACATTATAATCAGCGATAAGATTGTAGGTTATGTGAATAGAAATTAACGCTTAAAAAATGAAACTCGAAATACAGAACAATGATTTCATTAAACAGCTAAAGGTAATGCTCAAAATGCCCCCCATTTTGGTCCAGACATAAATTAACACTCCTTTTTAGGCCATCGAAGATATTCACCTGCATATTGGGGGTAATGTTTGCCACTTCCTGAACTATTACCTCTTGCAGCTCTTCTTCAGTATGCAATATGTTCCTAAACACATTGTCTTGCAAGAGCCCAAATAACGAAAAGCCTAATGGAGTGAGATCTGGTGACCTGCTTGGCGAAATGCCCTGACTAATTACTCTGTCGCCAAAATTCTCTCCTAAATATCCCATAGTAGCACGAGCCGTATGTGCCCTTGCAGAGTCTTGTTGGAAATATCCAATTTGACGCTCTTCGTCTGTTAATTGGTTTATAAAAGGCCTCAAAAGGTGTTGGATATATGTCTCCGAATTGACGGTAAAATTAAAAAATATCGGCCCATACACCCGCGTCCTTGAGACTGCCAACCAAACACCAACTTTAACCGGGTGCAAATGTGTCTCTCTGATAGCATAAGGATTTTCACCTGACCAAATTCTGTAATTTTGTTTATTCACATAGCCGTTGAGATGACACCAGACTTCGTCGGAAAAGAAGGTATTGTCAAGGATATCATTATTATTTAATATGTCATTGAACCAATTCCAAAATAAAATTGTCTGCGGGTGATCAGGAGGGGTTAATGACTGGACGATGGAAATTTTGTGAGGGTGGTACTTTAATTTCTTTTTAAGCACAGTGAAGCAACTTCCATATTGTGATAAACCTGTAAAACCGTGAATTAGAACAACATGGAAAAGTGGAAGTCTTATGGGTAAGAATGAAAACTGGTTGAATAGGAGGCATAAGGACCAAACCTGTTTTGAAGGGAGAGCTTTCTTAAGGATTTGCGAGAACTTTTTTGCATTCGAGTTCTGATATCCTCTACAACTTGCTCGTTTAGAGTAGACGATGTACCAGTTGATTTTTGTTTGCTTACGCTTCCTGTGTTTAAATAACGTTCAACTACTCGTATGCAATGTTGCTGAAAGGCAGCAAAAGTGACCACAGTCTCCGGACACAACTCCTGAAATTGCTGGTATGTCGCTTCGAGAGAGTACTGCCAACCAGTAATTGGGTTATAAATCCCGCTTGTATAGTACACTATTCCAATGAAAATATCGTGTTGTAACGTGAATAAATTTGAAAAGAATACCAGAAATTTGAATTTGAAATAGCAAATGGCATCTGTCAATGACGCTGTCAGTGTCACCAACCGGATGTTACTCCAGTTGTACCATTTAAAAATGAAATTCAGTATTGCCAACTCAAACAGTCATTCTTGATTACGTTGTATTTAACGTTATGTGTACACCAGTACGTTTGGTGCATAAGACAATTTAATAATATAACATATAATTTCAAACGACTACTACTTTTTCTTTCATCTACCCATTTGAATAAAGTGTTACCGCGGGGACGTCTGTCAAAATATATTAGTGGTATTACAATAGACGTTGGAGAGAGTCTCCAGTATTTTTCAAAATCCTAGCGGAACTGTCTAGTACATCAGCCTGAAAATTACTTAGACGATACTCATCTTCACGATTGTTTCAAACAAGCGAGCATAAAAGCTGTATCTCACACAAAATCTCATTCTCGTCTCGAGGTGAGGTGCGAGAGGGAAACAATCCTATAAAATATATCCTCTCCCTTCATTTTATATATCCTTATCTCGGTTACAGCTTTCCTTGGCGGCGATATTTTACTTTGCGTATCTTCTTTTGTCTGTGATGTGCTCGAATGCAGATTATACGGTGTAAAACTGGGAATAAAGAATGTATCTTTCAACGCCCAAAAGATATATATATCCTCCCCGAATGTTTTTCTCGCTAGGCGTTCCAAATCTTGGAGATGCAACAGTATATTAATATTCTCTTTCAATCGTTCCGGGATATAAATCAGGATCTGTGTTAAACTTTAATAATGGATCTTGCATTAGCCCAATTTCCGTGGCAGTTTAATTGACCTGAGGGAAGACCCTAGCCCATTTTTTATTCATAGGGTAGTAAGAGGCGAAGGCATCTCGCTGAATATTCGAGGACACTCCGCACCGGCTCCTTATCGGTGGACGGAAATTAGTGAAAAGTCAGATTCTTGCAAGGGACGTATCGATTAACAACCCTTGCCTTTGTCGTCCTAGTAAAGATGAAAGTTCGCTAATTAAAAACTTTGAGGGTTTTCGTTTAACTTCTGAGGTTTGTACTGGAAGTTAAATAGCATTAACAGAGACAACTTTCAAGATCTAAGAGTGAGTTAAACCGAAAAAGATCATCTAATGCCCTGTGATAGTAAAAAATTAAATTAGAAGTTAATACAAACTCCATAAATGAGGCATGGATGAAAACGCTACATCGGAACCTTTTAAAACCAACATCGACACTGTCTAGGTGTACTTATTAACTTTGTTCTCTAATTTTCGATCCAAGAAATCTTGTGGAAAATCTACGTTATCACTAAGTCTTGTCAGGCTCTGAGTCGTGAAAGAAATTCTTTATTTTTCCCGGCTCAACAAATCTGGAACTGTTCTAAGACATGTAAATTACATCGTCACATATTTCGTCCAATTTACAACAAGAAAACTAAAAAATGTACATCGTTAAATCAAACTTGATTAGGACAAAAAATTGGGTCTTATTCGATTTGCATCGTTTCGCTGATAGATCGGGAATTCTGACCCTAAATCCGATTGCCCTAATCACAAGAGGATCACTTTCGATTGAGGTTCTCAAATTGTCTAAATTAGTGGTACAGCAATTTTGCTACATCTGTGAAAAAGAGTTTAAAAGACCATTTCGCCATAAAGACTTAATTCTAAGACGTTTTACGATACCCCTATACCAGCGTCATTATTTGAAAGAACGGATAATTAGAAATTTCGCTGGATCATGATTAACCTTAAAAACGTTGAGAAACGAGGCGTCACAATGTCTTTAGGACGATAATGGGTAATAGCTTCATAATTTGTTGCGGCGTTGTGCAGAAAATTCAGTTGGATTAAATTCTTCTTCAATTTAAATGCTCTGCAGCGTATGTCGCTTTGTTGTTCGTCAGTATTAAGTTTAAGCTATGTCCATGTCGTCACAACACAACAATATGCGTTTAGAGTTTGCATTTCTCTCCTTCACATGTCATTTTCAGTATTTCTCCGCTTCACTGTGTTGCTGTCATATTACTCTGAAGTTTACACTAGAAAACGTTTTCTAGTCGCTACGTCTGAAAATTTACAAGCGCTTTTAAATCATCATTCTGTGGCAATAACGGTAAAATATTCCACATCCTTGCAACAAATCAAACATAGATGAATGTTCTCTATTTGGTAGCGTTGCTATAAGGAATACATCAATAACAGTCACGTTCGTTTCCTTCACCTAATTCCGCATATATTTTTCGACGAGTAGACCACCAATAAAAATAAACACTGGTGAAGGGTTCATTCAATCTTTAGCCCTATCGTTAATGGATAAAGCATTGATTAATTCAAAAAAATTCTCGAAATCCGGCGAGTTCAAAGCAAAAATCCCCCCATCTGTCTTTCTCTCTTGTTTCAGTTGTTTTCAAAAGATCGCGCGATGAATATATTCGGTAAAAGCCCTGGAGGCGTTACATATTTCATTTCGGCTGCGGTCGTTATACATAAATATTCACGAAATCGATATGTAAAGCAAATAGCGTCGAAATAGCCAAACGTGTGAATGCATTAATGGATATAATTGAATAATGAGATCGCCGCATTTCGAGGAGTATTATTTTAATCAGCGAAAATTTGCATTTGGATTGTTAAGCCTCGGGGATGCCCTTTCCACGTCAACGAACCATACGACCGATAACGTATTACAAGCATGCAATCTTAAATTATAATCGAGTTTCGTCATTAGGATCACTAATAATGTCCATCCTGGATGGTTCGAATTTAATGCGGAGAGAACTGGGAACACGCATACATTTCCATTTCAGATCGAAATCTTACCAAGTGTGATCGTTTGAATTCGATAGCTAGTTTCGACAGATCCTCAACATAGTTACAGAACTGAGATTCAATCTCTGTCTGAATAAAGCGTGTGTTCTCTTAGGTAAGCCTGAAGTTCTGCGATAACAAGTTATGTCCCACTTTGTCCCTAAAGGAAGCCAGAAATCCAGAAAATAGTATGAGAAATTTAGTAAAAATATGGAAAAAAATTAAGGTGGATCAAACCTGTAAAAATTGATACGAGACTGTTAAAGCAATAGAAATGATTCATAAATCACAAACAAACACAATAGTAATTGACAGCAATCGGTTAAATAAAGGAATATCAATATGATGCAACAAATACTGTAGAGGGAAGGAAAATTCCCTAATAATTAACAGAAAACCGTGGTTATGTTTTCTGTCATTTCATAACAATATGTATGTATCGGTTTAAAACGTCTTTCGTCGTTGTCCGATGCCTAACTTCCACTCGTTTCGGTTATTCCATTGGTCTTCTCTCAGATCCCGAGCACTCATGGCTTTGTTTATACCTTCTCTCCACATTCTTTTAGGTCTTCCTCGTTTTTTACGATTTAGTGGTATCCACTTGATGGCTATTTTGGGCAATCTCATTTCTTCCATCCGCTGGACATGTCCGTACCATATTAGCTGCTTTCTCTCTATGTCAGTCATTAGTGAACCATCTATTCCCATCCGTTGTCTTACCTCCTCATTTCGAATTCTATCTCTCCTTGATACACCCAGTGATCTTCTAAAAAAGGCCATTTCAGTCGCACCAACTTTTCTTCGATTTTGTTCCGTTATTCTCCACGTCTCTGCTCCATAGGTTAAACTGCTTTTAATGAGAGTTTCATACATAGTATGTTTTCGTTTCTTTCCGATGTTGCTGCTCCACAGTATACCATTCAGACACCCAATTGTTCTTCTGGCTTGTGTTATTCTTTTCTGAATCTCTCTGTCATCTCTACCTGAAGTGTCAAATTCCACACCCAGATATGTATACCTACTGCAGTTTGCCACTTCATCATTCTCCAATGGGATATTAGATAGTTCTGCTCCTATAGGGAAGTATTTTGTTTTCTGTGTGTTGAGCTCCAGTCCCCAGTTACTATACTCTTCTTGAAGTTTCCGGGCCATATATTCTGTCATCTTTATCGTTTGCTATGATGACTTGATCGTCAGCGAACTGTAGCGTATATAAGTAGGTTTCTCCGATGTCAATACCCATTCCTTTGCATTTCCTTTTCCACTGGTGTAAGGCTCTTGCTACATAGATCTTGAATAGTGTTGGTGATATACAACAGCCTTGTCGCAATCCTTTATCCACCAGGAATTTCTTTGACCAATCTTTACTCTTGACTTGGAACCGGCATATAAATTTTTGAGAGCTCTTATGATGGTATGGTTAATGTTGGTTTTTTGTAATGCTTTCCATAATTTTCCCGCCGGAAATGTATCATAGGCTTTTTGGAGATCTATGAACATTAAATGTGTTTCTTGGTTGGTGGCAGATCTTTTTTCAATATTTTGTTTTAAACAGAAGATGTTATCGTTACACGTTCTTCCTGCTCGGAAACCAGATTGTTCTTCTTCTTCTTTGTCTCTGTATTCGTCTTCAATGAGGTCTCGAATAATTCTTCCATACAAACGGCTTAGAGTACTGGTTACTGATATACCCCTATAATTTGAGCATTCTAGCTTACATCCTTTTTTGTGGATGGAAGTAATGTAAGCTTCCTTCCATTCTTCAGACACAGGGGCACCGTTTACATATTTGTTTATGCACCAAGTAAGTTGTTCAAACAGTTTTTCTGATCCACATTTTATAAGTTCTGCGGGAATTCCTCCTGGGCCTGCAGCTCGGCCGTTTTTTAATTTTTTCACTGCATTTTTGATTGTATCAATGTCTATGGAAATTATTTCGCCCTGTACTACCAGCTCTGTTGGTGAATTCGATAAATATTCTTCTCTATTTTCTGTCAACAACATCTGATAATGATCGGCCCATTTCTTTGTTGGTATAATTTGAATATTCGCCTTAACAATAACAGTTATTAAAATAGGTATGTAACAATGGAAATGTCTAAAACTGTGTTTTTATTATAAACTGCTTTCATATCAATAGAATTGAATTGAACCAACCATTTGATTGATATCCTAAATAATACCGTTTTATAATTCGAAGAGACGTTAAAATTGTTGGAAATGATGGAAAATGTTCAGAAACAATCAACCAATACGAACATGGAAAATGTAAAATAACTAGTACAAAGAAATGAACAATGTCTGTTAATATGACGAAAACGAATTTGGTAAAAATGGAGAAAAGCGTTAAAAACATTTTAATAAGCTATTAAAAATAGGCAGTTAATGCCGAATTTGAACAGAAACAAGAAAGTTATAAATTGCAATTTACTAACGTACAAATGCTAAGTCAGAGCAGTGATATTCATAATTTACCGCAGAAATCGATAGCAATTCCTTGATATCGCGTCAATTAAAACGCTGCCTCCATGGATACCATCGGAAATACATAACATACATATTTAATGTCATCTTCATTTTGAAGACACAAATTCAGACAACAATAACATTAGTAAAATCTGTTTCATGGCAGAGTTTTACCCACATACGTGGCGGAAAAATATTTTGAAATTTCTTACTGGTTTACACAATTACAGTTGGGGTGTTTCACCCTATACGTATTAAAATATTACATACAATATATTAATTGGTAAATTATACATATTTGTTGTAGAGAAAATCTCAGATATACCTACCGATTCCCGACTGTTTCCAATTATTATTGAATTAACGAATTATTCCTTTAGGAATACTAGCAAACGCATTTACTCCGTGCAATTCGAATTCTATCCAAATACATTTGATCATTGTTCACTTTGTGCTGATGATTTTCCACTTATCCTCTAATAACTAATCCGATCTCATGAGCTGCCCTTTCAACATTCTCGATGATAAATGAAAGTATGTTACCTCGATAAAGTTATCGAATGTTCCATCGGTTACAGATTTGAACTTATCGTAGGTATTAATAACCCGTCTGGATCTCGGACTGGATATCTGTTTTCCATACGTAGCGCTAGCGAGAGTTTCCAACAAAAATCCGGGGAACGGTCGTAGAGATTTTCCGTAACTATTGGCGTGAACACAAAAGAACAACCGCCACGGTTGAAACGAATATTTCAACAGTCACTTTTTCAGTAATTTCTGAAAGATCGTTCAAGCATTAATCTATTATGAACAATGGCGGTTTTTGTTGCAGAAAATTAATGGAAGTTCTTGGGAACGGCTCGCGATCGCTGAATTGTATTACTTACTGCTTGAATGCCAAATTAAGAAGCCCGCGGGGGCAGCTGGATGTAGGAGAGAACTGGGAGGTGGAGGGTGGGGGTTAGGGAGGTGCGCCGGAGCGTGGAAATGAATATTGTTTTCCGGAAAAGATAATTTTTTATGTGGAAATTTAGTATCTGACAGTTTCATTGATTTTTTAATCCGTAAAGCGAGATCTTCATTTAAAGTTACTTTTTAATCTGTCAGAACGTTCAAGCGCAAAGAAGTTCGAGGGCCACGAGGTACCGCTTTTAAATCTAAAAAAACGGCAAAAAGCCAACCTCTTAAATTTGTGATTAAATTTATTGTTTGATAAGTTTTAAACTTGTAAGATAGCTTTGACGATTTATTTAATCGAATATGGAATGTTATTAAAATTATGATCTCTTTTCGAATTTCTAATCTTCAGTATATTTACGCTTGAAATTCATCACATAATTTTGACGTGGTTTTTAGATAAATCACAAGAGTAATGCCCACTAGAAGAAAAATCGTATAATATCCTCATTTCAGACGGTAGGGGTGTAAGTAAATTTCCAATGAAATACAATACTTTCCAATGCAATTTCACCGAATTGCTTTTCGCGACTTCTTTCATACAATTCGATATAAGTAGTATCAAATTGCATTCAGAGAGCAATTTTTATTTCACCGTGTCACATTGTAATGTAACGATCCTTTGTAAAAATGCTTTTGTATGGATATATTTGACTCTGCAGCTGCACCTCGTTATTACTGCAGTTGACTGACATTTACTTTTATGAAGCAGCCGAATATTTTTTTTAGAAGTTATTCGCAAAGTAGATACGAAAAATGAGAAAATTTAAGGAAAGTAAAGTTATTTGTTAGACATTTCATTTTATACTACTTTTGAAAACCGTCGGTTCGGAAACATGATTTCACTCTTTCAACTTTTGTAATGTAATTTTAATCGCCGCATTCTCGATTCTAATGGTAGCATTTAATAAAGTATTCTCTTGATGACACTCTATACAGAAAGTTCCTGAGCAGATGAGCAGTGCATCGTGCATGAATCATGGATTTAGCGCGATCTAATCAGTAACTTGATGCGTTAAGACGATTAGATAGGTATATTAATCCAACAATTCAGTGATGTATTATACCTACCCATCATCCTAATGTTAACAGAAGATGATGATGACCAAAGTCTGGAAAAGGGTGTAGATTTTCCTTAACCCAGTAGTTAGTAAGTACTGAATACATATTCTCTCATGCAGCCAAGGAATACGTTATTAAATTTGATAGAAAATAGTTTTTACTACATTCATTGTAGCTTGCTTTTGATTTCCATATAGTAACTGAACTTTAGGTGGAGAATTCTGCTTGACCAAGTTGGACGTGGGACGCTCTGTTACTTCAAACGTGTAATATTTCGGTTTTAATATTGAGACCTTTCCAAAATTTTTTGTTGGTATTCAACTGTGAGACCTTCCCGTGGTTGATATTTTTTCACGTTCGTAATAAAGTTCCACCAGAATACTTTCGATTTGGAAATTTTCCGATTTTCCTGTTTGGTCATGTGTGCTTTTCTTTACAGACATCATGTCTATATCGACAGATACGTTGAACATAATAAAATATGGAAAAACCCAGAAACTGAGTAACCCATGAACTAATGAGCACTTCTTAAATGGTTAAGAAAAAGGCGCAGATGCTACAAACGATGCACCAATACGTTAATATCCTCTTTTTAAATAGGTCCTTGCAACAAATTTAATATGATTATATTCCTGAAGGTGGGAAAATTTTGCGAAACTAATCTCGAAAATATTACCACTATTGTATCTTCACTCAAATGACGTGTTGCAATACATTATAAAATAGAACTGCGAAATGAACAAGGGAAGCTCTAAATCCAGTGTGGACTAAAATAAGCAATATATCCAAACTTTACTTCATCTACCCCCGATATCGTTCCGCTCGGAGTTTGGTGTGTCCATTTAAATGTTATTAATACTGACTAATTTGCGCTCATCAGTATTTAAATCTCATACTCGGAAGCAAGTTAGCGAGCCCTCGATTCATCCCCCCACGTCTGCCTGCAGACATGCCGATCTGGGTTGGGTTAGTTCCGGGGAGATATTCAGAAAGTGAACTTATAACTTTTCGTGCCCGGAGTCTCTTTCACTGGCTGACAATCAGATATCGAACCTTTCCTCGCCAGGACGTTGCAATTAGGACGTTTATTTACGAATGTATCGCCGGAATGCTTCGGCCAGTAACACGGTAATATGCAATGTATCTGTTGAAATGTGTATACCTACAGTGACTTTGGTACTATAGAAATTTATAGGTAAAATGATGAAACAATATGTTATGTTTGAAGTAAAAATTGTTTAGAGTGTGTAATCATAACATAAATTACTTTAGAATTTGAATGAATTACACTTGTGACGAGTATTTTCGAAGGATTTGTCTTTACTTAATTACTTCCTCTGTTTTTTGGACATTTCCACTTTGATAAAGGACGTCCTGTATAGTGCGCGGTTGATTGTATTTGCTTTGTTGATTCTGTTGAGAATTTCGCGTCTAATCCTCCCTTTGGAGTCTGTCATTGTTTCCAGATATTTTAATTTTTTCACTTCGCTTGTTTTGGTTCCCTTTAGTTTTATCTCCACTTTATCTGCTTCGTTGGCTATTGTAATTATCTCCGGCTATTGTGCTTTTATTTTTGGTCCGAACTGATTAAGGTTTTGCTTCAATTTTTATACTATTTTTCTAGAGCTCATTTGCATGCAGCTCTTGCATCTTTACTTATTTGCATTTATGGGAATTTTTGAATTTTTATATTCCTTCGTCTTCAAGGTAGCAGTTATGTGCGGTACTTTATTGAACTCTCTTTTTTGGGGGTTGTTGTTCTAGAACTCTTATATGCTTATTCTTATTAGAATTTAGTACTCGTGTTGCGAATTCCGGCTTTGATCCGAAAATGAAGTAGGTATTGCACCAAACTAGTTTAATCTGTCAATTTCATTTTTACTTGAAGGTAAATAACCATGTGGTTCCTGCTAATTAACCTATTGGGGTTATATTGGGGCGAAACCCTTCCCTGATAGTTTCAAAAATTATAGATGTGCGAAAGCAATTGGTTGTTTCCATCTATTTCATCGAATATCTTCCCATAATATTACATGATTTATTCTCAGGGTTTTGCGTCACACGTTCTTTGGTAGAACTAATCATTATGATATCTACTAGTCGAGAAGGGTGAAGAACCTAAGAATAAACCATGGGTAGGAAGTTAACTAGTTCAACAAATCTCACCTGCAACTGTGATGTTATGAGTCTCCGAGGCCAACCTGAAAGCCGGTGCCTCGCTGGAGATCTCGCATCTGTAAGCACCGCCGCTCTGATCTCTGGTGAGGTTCACCAGCCTCACCTTGCACTGGGTCTTGGTGCAGTTGCTGCCTCGAGCGTCCAGGTGCACCCCGGCCACGGGAAAGTCCTTCGTGTTCGGAGTGGGTCGCGGCATATATCTGCGTAAAGGAACGTAACTTAATAATCCTTCAATTGTAGAAGGTTGTCTAGAATTTAGAACAAAACTCAAAGTTTTGTCAACAAATTTTGTCCAATTAAGTGTTGTCGCGGTGAAAAATGTTCTTAGCTACATACTTAATCCGATCTTTTAGGTGAGAATCTGGTATGTCAAATTCGCAGTTGGAAAGTATAGAAGTGAGAGTAAAGTGGGCCACTTTCAGCTCAATATTGATGAAGATCAGTTGAGAGTATAGATATCTGACTTCGTTCCGAAGCCAGAACTCTTTAGCATTCAGGACCGGTCTTCTGGCAATCTATGTCGGTCCTAATATAAATAGAACAGAATAGAATTTATGTCTATTAGGACCAAACCAGGAACCCTTAGCCTTCAGGACCGAACTTCTGGGAAACTATGTTGGTCCTAATGGAAGTTAAATAGAATCTATAGATACAGATATCTGTATATCTATAGATGGGTCCTGAAGGCTAAGGAGTTCTGAATTTTATCAATGTTAAGCTGAAAGTGGCCTATTTTATTCTTACTTCTATACTCTCCAACTTTTTTTTTTTTTTTACTCTCCAACTGCGAATTTGACATACCAGATTCTCACCTAAGAGAGATTTTGTGTTATCACGATTTGTACCATGTGTAGAATAGTGAGCAAATTAAATTGTGGCTTGATTCATCAATTGCATTCCATTACCAACCTCGAGTGTTTGTTACATTTTGCGATTAAGTGGTTTTGGTAAAACGGCATCGAGCGCTGCTTAAACCAAATCAATGGTTTGTCTTCTTTTTGAGTTCCTGTTATGCGTAAGGCTTCAGGGTTGACGTGGTCAAATCCTTCATGGTTTGCTTTTAGCTTCAACCACAACTATTTAGTAACAATATGTGATGCAATTAAACATTGGGTCAAAATGTGTCATGGAAGACAAGGAAAGACATATCAGTTGGATATACAGGGTGGTCGTGATATAACCTTACAAAAAAAAGACTGTAATAATAGGTGACGATGAGTAGAACTCTTATACAAAAAAAATCTATTAAAAAATCTTTTCTTTCGAGATAAAAATAATTGAAAATTTGTTCAAAATTTGCTGTACGCCAATGAGTTAATCAGGATAAAAAAGGTGATTTTGGTTGTCTAGTAACGATAATCGGTACCTGTACCAACTAGTAAACTGAATGACATTTCATTCACAATCATGATTAGCCGTTAGTGGTTAGTGTCTTGGCCCATGAAATTTGCTATTTACTTATAAACTGCGAAGTGAGCTCTTGAAAAAGACTGGTTTTATAGACTTCTTGTACAAAAATGATTATAAGAGACAAAATACATTGAACACAAGAAAGGCGATGACATGTAAATGACAACTGACATAGACAAGTAAATCACTGGCAAAAGAAAACGTCTATCAAATTTGAAACCAAATTGTCTACTTATTATAACTATATACCTATATACCTATAACTAGGTAACTTAACAATTAAATCTTGGTTAAATATGTATGTATTTATTTTTGTGGTCAGTGGCGTCAAATGAGTGTGAATAGGGGTTAATTTTTCTTCATCATTTTGGACATACCGAATATGGGTTTTTCGGAATTGTTGGATCCTCCTAATGGCCCAGAATTTTTTTGTAAGGTTATATCAAAGAATAGGGAAATAACAAGAAGGGAAACAGAGAGAGAGGTCCGATGGTCGCGCAGATCTGTCCGCGCAGGGTAACATTGGGGGAAAATGCACCAGTGGCGTAGGTGTGCATTACATATTTACCTCAATATCATTATGATTACCAGAGGCGTAGGTAGCGAATTTTGTATAAGCAATAGAGTCTTCGCGGTTTTTATTCCAATTTTCATAATGGAATTTAAAAAAACATCGGGACATCACGGCATATACCTGTTTCGTGTGATCACGTTTGTTACACATACATTTTCATCAATTTTTATAACAGAAATCTTCAAATATCTCTTGTTAACAAAATAGTCGCCAAGCAGCTCCAGACAAAGCAAAAATTAACTGACCTATTCAGCAAGCATCTGTTGCAACATTTTTCTGGAACTTTGAGTAAAATCTGTATTGATTTAATGTATACGATTTCAATAATGGTTTTAACGAAATGTTCTAAATATATCTGTTCTAGTGGAATATTATTGTTAACTACGTATTCTGTGATGATACGATAAATAAATAAATAAATAACGAAATATATATATATATATATATGTGTTAAGTATCTCTTATATAACTAAAAAAGTATCACTTGCATGTTATCAGGATGGAAAATTTGGCATTTGATGTTTGACATTTGACAGCTGTATATCGATTGTTTAAAAAAAATTTAAAGAATTTATTAGAAGGCCACTATTAATTATAGAAACCTTCAAAATTGTTAGTGCTGAGCTAGTGTCAAAAAATAAAAAGATGTATATTGGAGAAACACTACAATATATAAAAAAGAGATTACAACATCAATTGAATATCACTAAGAATAATTCGACACATTCGGGTTTAGTGGAACATGCCATAGAAAACAATCACAATTTCGATTCTGAATATGTTTCGATATTAGAGCGTGAATAAAGTTGGTTTCAAATATTATTCAAAGAGGCGGTACATATTAAAACATTGGATATTATTGTAAATAGGCAACAAGATTTTCAGAACTTTGCTCAAGCATATTACAAATTATTCAAATAAATTGAACATATGAAAACTATCACATTTTTTGACACTAGCTCAGCATTCACAATTTTGAAGGTTTCTATTATTAATAATGGCCTTCTAATATTTTTTTTTTAATTTTTTAAACAATCGATATACAGTTGTCAAATGTCAAACATCAAATTTCAAATTTTCCATCCTGATAACATCTAAGTGATACTTTTTTAGTTATATAAGAGATACTTAACATATACATATAATTGTAGAGCCATGAATATGTTCATAATTATGAACGAAATGTCGGCATTGTGATAAATCTCAACAATTTGTTGTTTTTATCCAATTTGGGGATTATCAAGAACATTCCCAAGCTCCCCGAGAACATTCTTCCATTCTTGACGAAATGTCGAAAAGTTAATTAGTACAACAACAGCAACTAGACAAATATACAAATCGTTAGCAATAACCATCGTTATCGACTGTTAGAATGATACCCGGATGGTGTTAATACCGTAATAATTCCGTTTAAACACCGTTTCAGCACTCCGATTGAAATTCCTAGGCCACAAGTGCCTCACTAGCCACATCTAACATCATTAGCAATCCACGAGTGTTACCGTTCTCGCATTTCTTTAACATTCACTTTCAACCGCAATAGAAAATACAAAACAATCGGCAGCGAGCAAACTTTTTGGGGAACTTCTACTCCGTTAGTCTTCCCGTCTCGTATGTGTTTACGTACATTTATTTTAAACTACCCAAAATCGACAACGGCTGCACCGCAGCTTCGATAAAAATTACGACTCGTGTGTACAAAAGAAAGCCAGCAACACATCCCGCATATTCGGAGCAATTTCCTCCGTTTCGGTTTCCTCTGGAAAATTCCGAAAAACAAATTGCCCCGTTCCGGGGAAACAATATTCCACTTACACAGTATCACGAGTATTGGCAAACGTTATGATAGAGTTTTGGTCTGTAGTTTGTCTTTCCGTTAGAGGGAACACTTCACGTACCGACGGACAAGAAGCAGGTGATCAATCCATTTCGGTAATTGAAGCGAAAATTATATTAGTGATTAAACTGCGCCTTAAGTGGAAAATATTTTATACTGGCATTACCCAGTAATAAGAGCGTATTTAATAGTAGGAATTTTTTGGCCCTATATTGCCACTACATTTTCATAAGCAAACTAAAAGTGTATTATCATCCAACTCAAATATCTCCTGAAAGTTTCACCTTTCAGCTCACCTACGTATACCCTAATTTTGAATTGCAAGACTAAACCTCACCAAACACGATATTTGCTTGTAATTAGTCCGTTCAACAAATTCGTATAGAAAGGTACTGCTGACTTTGGTTTCCGGTAAGAGAGTTTTCGAAATTGGTAGACAATATAACGAGAGCCGACTATGAACCTTCCATTTCCCCGAACACTGCATATTTCCTTTGTGACAAGTCCGACATGAGAAATTCCTCTTTCCTGCTGCATTTCTATTTATAATCCCACTGCAAAAGAGGGAAGCGTTTCCTCTTTTATCGCGGTGCTCGTCTCCGCAGCAGAAAAATGGTAATAAGGACTGTAGTAAAGGACAAACATTGAAGTTTATCCGTCGTAACGCATAAAGAGGCTAACAGAACTGTGGAACTGGAATTAATACTTAATAAGAATTCCCTCGTTACCCAGAAGCACTTACTTTTGTAGAATTAAGGTACAGCAACTAGCGTGTTTAATTAAATCCGTAAAGGATCGAAAATCCTGAAAGGAGCAGTTCCTCTTTAGCTGCACTAGTTGATAGTCTCTGAGTTATGTAACAATGTACGAAGTAATTTTCCAGGTAGCGTATGTGAAAAACTGTTTTTGAGTTACAATCTAGATTACGATTCATTTCCATCCTTATCTAATGATATTCACGAGATTCGTGTTCCTTTTGTATTTCCTGTTTCTATCACGTTAATATCCGGTGTATTCTTATTATCGCTTTGCTATAGATTCTCCTCCCTTTCCATAAACAGCGGTATTCCCGACAACCGTCTTGTGTTTGCCTTATCTTGTCCTGTCTCCAAATTTCGTTCGTGAATGAATACTATTTTATTTCCCCAATGCTGTTCTTGCCTTCCCATTGGATTATTTCATGGAGATAGTTGATAATTAAATTTGAATTTGAGGTTAAGTTCTTGCCAAAACAACCACTACCAAATGAAAAATGCGGCATTACTCACGATTACAATGTTAAAATTAAAAAGCATCCACCAGAAATGTTGGTTTAAAATTGCGCTATTTTACATTTAATTTTAAACTCGTTAAAATTTAAAAGATTACATTTATTCTGAATTTCCAACTGTAAACTGAGTTTAGGGTGGGTAATGCAATGTGAACGTTCGCGCTTCACTGTTGTTGTGGGGCACGTGTAAACACGAGAAGGATATTATGGTCTCAATCTAATTGAATCTGTTCGCCACGGAAACTGTGACATACGTATGTTTCATTTTCTTTAAAACAATTGCTATTCACAATATGTACCATGTTTTCATTTGGTAGCTTTACCTTTTCCTCTCGTTTGTTTGACTTGAACTGCTTTTACATGTTTCATTCGTAGGTTTGTCCTTCGGTCCCGATTTCAGGGGAATTCCAATAACTTACAATTTAATGGAAAAACATACAAAATCGCAATAAGATGGTAATGGCAACCGACAGATTATTTCAAGCGTGATCGTGTACCTGAATTACATTTGTAGTAGGTTTTTGTGTATGTAGATGTGTAATTATTTTCTAAATGCGCATTGCTCAGTCAGGACAGTTTTATAATGCGTAATAGAAAACAGATCTGAAATGTACCAAATAACAATAACATGTCAGTGAGAACCAGAAATGGTAATTTTGTGACATTATTCTACCCCAATGCCGGTGATTTCATTTAATCTATGAAGTTCAATTCAAAGAAATATTAAAATTTAATAAACAACTTTATCTTCTATTATCTAGTAATTGATATTAATTACTACGGTCCTTGTTGATGCAATCAAGTGATTCAGGTAATCAGAAAAAAAAAAACAAAGACACCACTGTGGACATACGACGACAATATTGAATCATTTGATCCGGGAAATTGTTTAGAGTTTTATAAAAATCATTCTTCCGAAGAATTTACCCTTCAAATAGTTATAGTCCCTATCGTGTGAATAAATGTTAGTGTCCATTCCTAACGTACTAAAGGAGAAAGTCAATAAGCGGAAACTTCCCCGGTGACTTGCATTTTATTGGCGACAGGCGCTTAAACTACATTTTGATGAATTTTTAGTGCATCGTTGCTCAGTGATTGGGAATTTATAACTCATAAAAGAAAAATTATACTGAAGGCTTTACGAGGTTTTAATCGAAGGAAATCTTCCATTATTAAAAATCACTCTTTAAAAACTGATAAAACTGAAAAGAGGTCAAGCACTTTCATATTTTTTTATGGCACAATAATAGAGCTTCCAACTGTGAACGGAAAATCTGAGCCTGATGCGATTTATCGCTTCATCTCATCAAATGGGCCGTAAAACCCAACAATGCCGGAGACCATCGAATATAATTTGATTGGCTGTTTTCCTTTTAATGTCCGTCCAAGGAAAGGATAAAAGATCAATCCCCCTACCCCCCTTCTAGCTCTATTGGATTTGATAGGTATTAGGTATTAGTTGCAGCGTAACGGATATTAAATTTCCCCGCTTGTCGATAGTTTCAGTGGTGAGTTATAAACGATTGTTTACCTGAAGAATTCGTGGTCGTCTTTGTACCATTTGACGGCGTACAGCTCCTCGACGCCCATGTCAAAGTGACAGTCCAGCTCCATGTCGGCCCTCAACTCGGCTATCTCCGGAGTGTTCATTTTCGTCAAACGCAAGCAATTCGAGTAAGCAGCTGAAATTGAAACATTAATTTTAGCTGTGCAGATAAATAATTTACAGTTATTGGACGTCTTAACGTGTCTTTGGCATTGAATTCCCTTGCGGAATTACAATACTTAACGAAGCTACCATCAATAAAACCGGAAAATTTCCATCGATAAAATAAACGTAAAGGTTCGTATCTTTCTCTTTCTCCCTTAGTCTTCGGAAGATATCATCAGTCCCCTATAAATAATCAGATTTGTCATTTCCTTTAAAAGCCTCCCAGTGTATAGCCAGTTCAGGAAATTGAAAGAATCTTGAGAACATTCATTACTAGGAGCTTAGTGCTGAAAGTCCGGCTGGCCTGGAGTTTTTTCCAGTTCCATGTCAGTTTCAGTAAATTGGGCCCAACTAAATAGATTGCGTGAAATGCCGCTTTCGTCGGAAATTTCAATTAGAACCGGAAAATTCCGCGTTCTTTTTTATTTCTTTCTTCTAACTTTGCGGCTCTTTGCGTATTTTTTACAGGGCCATTATTCTCATCGAGGTATCCCTTTCACCTTTTCACGTTTAGATGCTCGCCTTTCCGAACAGGAATCAACCGCGATTAAAGAGGCAAAAAACAAAATTAAGGATGTTAGAATTCAAACGTTATAGAAATTTTTTACGTTTTCATCCCAAAATAACTGGGAATTGATTATTGAATTTAGCTCCGTATTTCACATCTTTATTCTCAACCCGTAATCGTTTTTGTCTTATGTGCATAATGTTGCATGTATGTATCCTTTTTTATACTTTGATAGATATACTAAGCACATTGTATCTCTAAGGGTTTTTAATCTTCTACCCATCTGTTGCCCAATCCAACTAGTCTACAATTAGTTAGATAATTAGCTAGCTAGTTAGTCGAGATTTTAACTTTGCATCAGCTGGTAGTGTTTTACTGTAATGTGAAGTTTACCTTCAAATATTTATACTTGTGTATAGGAAAATATAGGAGTTGTATACAGGGTATCACAAGAAAACCTAACCATAATTTGGAAGAAAGTAGTTGGGAGATATCAACACTTTAAGAAATACGTTATAAATATTTTTTACCCTCAATTGAATTTTGATACAGATGTGTTTTTTAGCCTCTATACGAAACCATATTAATGGTTCAGGAAGTCAGGGAGGGACTAGACCAACTGGTTAACAATTCAAAAATTTAAAACGTTATCAGTCGCTTCTGCAACCCTTGCTTTAAAAACAAGGTGCTCCTTATTCAATTAGGAAAAATCAGTGGTTTTTGAAATATATGGAATTGTGTAGTTTCCGACAAAGCCACAAGAACACTCTTATTTGTCTGCTAATCCACTTATACTTGGAGCCTTGTAACTCACCAAAGGGAGTCAATAGGAAGAAAGCTATAGGAAATATTGGCATTATTGAGCCACTAGAACACTGTTATTTGTCTGATAATCAACCAAAGTTCCATTGGGAGTCCGTAGGAAGAAAACTATAGGATATATTAACTATTTCGACCCCACCTACTTTCTCCCAAATTACTGCCAGGTGTTCCTAGACAAATTTTTAGAAATGTTAGATAGAAATATTGGATATTAGATATTCAGATTTTCCTCATAATGTGTCGATTGGGAAAGGAATTAACATTTTTGGAAATCAGTTTTCATGCGTAAGTGTATAACGTACGTTGCTTTCATTGAATGTTTGTTCGTAACTTTCACTTATCTTAATTATTTTTTAATACAAATCAACCACTACTAAACAATAAACCCAAGAATGAAATGTAGGATGTTGAAGTGTAAATAGTATTTTTTAGAAATCTGAGAATTTTTTTAAAATTCGGTTTCTTATTTCTGTTTATTTTTACTTCTCTGCTACTTTCGTCAAAAATATTAACGTTCAAGAAATAATATTTTTAAAAGCGGTCATTCGACAAATTTTTAACTTCCATTAAATCGTTTATTAGTTTATTGATAATTCAGGTGTACGTACGAGGAATTGTGAAGTCGAAAAATTGATTTCAAAAAATTACCATAAATCTCGATTTTCTGTCTGCGAAAGAGTAGGAGATGAAAGCAATACATATTTTTGCAAATTTCTTGTCGATATCACGCCTAAGTTCGCGGAGCACAACTAAAGAGAGTGAGAGAGAGAGAGAGAGGTAGAGACAGATTTCTATCAAGCACCGGTCACATCCAGCGGTAGGCTTCCTGAATTTGACATTTCATTACGATCCTAGAGCCCGGAAAATAAATTCACCCAACTTTGTCCCGGTACAACAGTAGTTCGTACCTCGCAGTCGAAGGATGTTCTTCCTTTTCGAACGCCTAATAGATTGCATTGTCTATTTTAAAAGCTTTTTTCTTTGCCCATTTAAACTCTGTAGCAACTTGGGAAATCATAAGAGAAAGGAAAAATAATTTAACTTTTTCCATAAAGGCAATTACACGTTGATGAAGTTTATTTCTAAATGGGAAAACGCAACGTTCGCCTGGGAGCAAACTTTTTCCAATTCTAAAACAATTACTGATTTGTTTTTTCCGATGTTTATTATTATCGCCCCGTACTAATAACCGGGAAATATAACTATGGCCGTAAATTTCCTTTCTGGAAATGAAAAATTCGGAAACCGTCAAAAAACACTCCAATTAGAACCCCGTGCAACGTTTCCAGTAATGACATGTCGACAAACTCACGCAAATAAGTCTGATGGAATTTGGTCGTCGATGAAATGAAATTTCGAGGATGCAGTCGATTTTTAGACGTAAATTGATTGTCACCGGCAATGAAATTTCCTGTAACAGACGTATATAATCCGCACCGAATGTTATTTCACTTTTCATGATTAATTACTATTACTAAATTCACTAATTACAAACAAACCATCCAGATTATACACGAATAAATTAGTTACGAATAAGGGCGGATGTAATAGACCACCCTAACTTCAATTTAATGGGGTGTTTAAATTTTGTTTTGTAGTAAAAATGCGCTTCCAAGTGGTGCCATTCAAAAAGACTGAAGCATTTAAATGATATTTTTTGTGAATTTTTCAAAACTATAGGTAATTGAAATTTGTTTGTATTTAAAGTTCAGTCACGTGATCTACAATTGTCTGCACATCTCTGGCGACGAACTACTTTTTGGTGTAAATTGTGGTGTTCGTGACACCTACTAAATTAACTTTCTACCAATTTCTACCATTACTTATTAGGTGATATAAGTCTCACGGGCCCCGTTCTACCTATTTGGTAATTATGTTCTTGGGCGACTTGTTAAGTGGTTTGATATTACTTAACGCAAGAGACTCATCTGTTTTCACCAAATTTCGTCACTTATATTGGTACCTCGAACGACCTCATCTAATTTACTGAAATATAACTCAATTTTTACATAAGTAGGTAATTTAACTTTGACTTCGATGAACAACAACTAAATTATTTGCTGAGTACATCATGTACGCGTTTAGTAACCATAAATGTGACAAGGTATGATACGATTACTGAAATTTAAACAATTTAATGGATCGATCTGAAATTTGGAGGGTTCATGTAGTACCTCAAGATTCACATTTTCGCGTAATTGCCATAGTTGTAAGTGAATTTTTTACAGATTTGTTATTAATTTTTATTTTTTTTCTTTATTTTGCAAATTTGTAAGCAACAAGGTAATTTATCAACATTTATAAAACGCCACATTAATAGTAGTTTAAAGTACAAGTTGCAGAAGACGTCATATTCCAAGCCCGAGTCCGAGTTTTAGAACGGACGAGGGATTGGAATGTCTTCTGCAACGAGTACTTTACAACATTTTCTATGTTCCGGCTTCCATTTAATTTTTATTTATGTTTAAATAATTTAAAATTTCTTATCTGGGGAATTTATTTTATCGTGACTTTTAACTTGGTATTACTGCTGTTTATGTCAATTTTCACACCATTTTCAAATTTAATTTAATAGATTTAAATACAATCTAAATCATGTCGCAAGAATCCGAATCGCATCAAGTACAAAAGGGGGGTTTCTTTAACTCCACCGGAACTACAAGAAGTGGCTTTGAACGAAGGTGTGAAGTGATCTCTGTAGAGTGGACTGTATGGATCTCTCTCGTAGCTCGTGGGTGGCTGCGGAGATGGATCTTGTCTCCAGGTTGTAAGGCTGAGAACGGTCTAGTAGTGTTGGAGAGAGGGCTTAACGTGCTCTCCGGGTTGGATCTGAGGGTGTGACGTGCAGATCCGGGGTTGAAGTTCTAGTCGAGTGGAGAGCGGGCGTAACGTGCTCTCCGGGGTTGAAGATCTTGAAGTTAGGATTTGTCGTAGCTCGAAGATCTCGTAGAACTCTCAGGGTAACGTGAGAGCTTGTAGGTTAGGGTGAAGTTGGGCAAGACCACAACACACTGTCGTTTTGAGCATACTAGGTATACTAATTTATTGCCAAAAATTCACGAGCTTTTATACACAGTCATTTTGAGTTACGTTACTCTTTGGTTTCAATTATTTGATAACGTTGTTAATTTTTGTTGAATGTTATCTTCCAATGTCCGAGAATTGCTTCACTGACCTTACACCGATGCAGATTTGCGATCTCGTTACCAGTGAGTATTATGCTGACATCTACATTCTGCACCTTAGTGGTACACAATTGACCTTATTACTGGGTCAGTGTTGTGCTTCGTTTCGTAAAACAAAGCGTGTTTTTATTAAATGATGTAAGAGGCTCCCTGAATTAGTTCGCAATAAATTACAATTTCTTAACCCTAAAAATTTCCTAAAATAATGTTGACGTTAGCGTCAACAGGCTTCATCAGATCATTTCACTTTCACTTCAAATGTAAAAGGAATACCCCATAAGCCACAACCTTAGATTCATATAAATTTTACATACCCTCCCCCCCCATCCCATCGACGCGGCGACCATATTTATTTTTAATTTTGTTTTGACAGACATCAGACAGCATTAGGAAATATCTTGTTACCAACCCAACAAAAAGAATTACCAAAAGCAATGCTTTAATAAACATCATTAAAGCACTGTTTTCGGCCATTTTAGTGCTAGAATAGCTGTCATTTTAGTGCCGGAACATAGAAAGCTTGTTTTATGTTTCAAATGGTAATTATTTAGAGCTTCTTATTGGATATAAACTTTTGGAATGATAAGTGATGAATGGTGAAAATTTGAATTCCTTGCACTTAATTGCTAATAAATAAGAAAAACAACCAAATCTCAGGTAGGAAAGTAGTAGAATCATTTCCTGTAGAGCAATGTTACCAAAAACGCTTCTCAGATTCCTGGATATTTGACAGTTTTTTTCCCTGGTCTATGATGAGCAACGGTATATCTACCAATTATCATCTACTGTTTTGAATCATGTTCATGAAACGGGACAAATCCATCAAAAACCATTTTCGAGGTATATTTTGATTGGCTTTTCAAGTGGCAGCAAAAAGAAGAGTTTGATGTTACGACTTTCGTTCCATTACACGACGAGTAACGATATATGTGTCAGTTTCGGTAAAGATTTGCCGCTTTAAATCGTTTCCCTTGTACGTTAAACCAAACAAATTGGGTACATGTCGGATCTGGGATAGGGAGTTTTCGGTCGACCTGAGAGCGGTGCACGCAAGGAGGGAGAGCCTCCCGAGAGGTATCCCAAATTGAAAGGCAAATAAGAAATATTCTGATCAAACATTTAAAACTCCGTAATAGCGTTTGCCGAAAGTCCCGTCTCATCCGAAAGAGAAGCAAATCAAGAAGAACGTCGGCGGCGAGGGCTCCATCGGGGCCCGCATCATGCACCATATAAATTCGGGCACAATATCAGAACGTAAACAAAAAAGACGGCGACAAACCGAAAAAGTGTCAAACTTACTTTACAAGTCAAACAAGGAGGAGAAAGAATAAGAGATAAAGCGCGATGAGAGCGCGAGGGAGAGAGAGAGAGAGAGAGAGAAGCAAGACAAACAGCGGACACGATGGGGGCCCCCTTTTTGCAATTAAATATGCATGAACAATTAAAGTTTGAAGAGCGCTTTTAAAAACAGAAAATGCCTTCCGGCCGTGTAATTTTCGCATCTCTCTTTTCTTCCTTAACTTCGATTTTATTATCCTACTTATTTTGAGTTAATTGAAAACAACGTCGATGATTTCGAATTGAAAAAGTTTGCCAACGAACTCTAATAATACCGAAGGAATTAACAATATCGGTTCGGGATGAAATTAATTTTTATATTGTTTGAACAACGGTCCGCTCAACAATCGTCGGTCCTTTCATTAACATACGACAAAGCGAAGTTAACGAAGCTGTTAAACCTTAAGGGATCCAAATCAATCCGGCAGATCCATCCCTTGTTGAAATCTGCCATTGCAACAATTTCTTACACGGCACAGAAAAGAATATCGACAGGATCTTGCCGAGAATTTAAATTCCCGATCGAAGGAGAAACGATAAAACTCCAGGGTTTCGGTGTTCCACATTTTGTGGCAATTACTCACTCGCAAATTTCGCACATCCCCTAATACCTGTGCCAGCGCAGCAATTTTATACAAGGCGCCCGCGTGTAGGAGGCAAGAGTATTTGTAATGGATATTTCCGATGGAAGATTGAAGAGAATTTTTATTTCTCCCTCCTACGGCGCGGATGATGTACTTATCGGAAGTTTCTTCGATCCCATTCAATTTGAGACAGGTATACGGGATTCTTAATTGAAGAAAATTGAATAACGAGGAGGATAATGTCTAGGCGACTTAAACTCTCTTAACGTAGTTAAACACAGGGTGTTTTTCTAACGTTGAGAAACATTTCACGGAGCGATTCCTTGCCTGAAGGTGAACGATTTCCATATAAACTAATTTCCATCAACGTCTTCCTCCAACTTATACCTCTTAGAGAGTTAGATTAAATTGAATTTCTAGCGCAAACGCAAACGCATTTTTAACGCGTTTTTGAAATAATTGTAAACTTCCATTTTTTTTTGGCAAGAAATCTTGCCTATCCTCTATTTTTAACGATGAAAACGCCACATTTTACGAAAAAATGAGAGAGATGGAAAATTTCCTACGTGAAATGAGCTATTAAATTGCAAATTTCAAACCCAGTACAAAGTTACAATGAAATATCCATTAGGGTTACCATTTTCAACTACTTTCCAGCGAAGCAATTGATTAGAAGTATCGGTTTAAGAACACCTTCGGAAAGTAAGACTATACCTCCAATTTTGTTCCTCTATGTTTCTCCAGACTCTAACACAACTAACCTCTTTCCGATACAAGAGGTTTTTGGAAGACTTCTTAAGAATTCGCCATATTGATTCGATCCGAATCGTTTGCTGAGTCGAAGAAAAATATCAGTAGTATTTTTGTTTGAAATTGTTTCCACCAATACATATGACGTTGATAATACTGCACCGAATGATCAAATCACATGTAATGGACTACCTAAGCGTGACGTCACAAATGGGCGGAGCTAAGAAACCTTTCCAAACAAACCGAGAACGCGTGCAATTTTCTCGTAAGAAGATTTTATTTTCAAGTTTGTTATTAGTTTTGACGTGAATAAGAGTGGCCAGGTCAGTATTTGGTGAAAACTTAGGACGGTTCAACGTTTTAACAAAGTATTTTTGATAAAAGGTAAGTCTAATTATTATTTTTCGCCCATTTCACTTTTTTTTAGGTTATGTCTTTATTTACAAGTGAGATTTATTTTGTGTACTTTTTAGAAATAAAACTATTTAAAGTCACAATTTTTATTTAATATGGCATCCAAACATGTTTCGAAGATCTGCGACATTATTGAGTTTTTTGAAGACGAGAATAAAATGATAAAAAGGGGGTGAAAATGCATTGAAATCCAATCATGTAAAAAACATGCAGTTTGATGCTGATTTTATGATTATGAGAGGGGAAATACATACCAGCATTAAGGATAAAATATATAGAGTACAGGTAGGTATTCTGCTTCTCATAGATTTTATAGATATTTGTCTTTTATTAAATGTTCCTATTGCAGTTTACGCTAAATAAATCAGTAGAGATTACTTCGGCTACTTGTACCTACCCGAGGGGTACAAAATGCCATCATATTGCTGCGTTGGCTCTTTTTGGACATTATAATATGACAACTGCACACTAAGGAGTGCTTTGAAGGTTCTCGATCTTGCCTACGAATGTAAAAAATTTACAAACTCTTTGGGTAACTGTAGTGCTTACCGTCAGGCACAAAACACATAACCATCACTATAGATATTGACCACGAGCCTAAAAAACGGTCTTTAAACACAGCAGCACCACTAAACTTAACAAAAATGATAAGTTTTGATGAAAATAAAATGATAACATAACCTATAATATATAATATGGGCCAAAACTACATTATACTACTTACCCATCTAGAAATATTTGGTGATAACATAGGTTTGAACAAACTTTATTACAATATATAGCTGGCAACTCTTATTTACAACAAAATTAGGAATACATGCAGAATTAAAACTCTCTTTGACAAATTGCGTGCTTTCTCGATTTGTTTGGAAAGGTTTGGAAGCTCCGCCCCCTCGTGTGACGTCAGCACTTAGGTAGTCTATTACCAAATCCAGATTTGCCTACATACAACGTGATCAAGAATAACTGTTTGAGTTGGCAATACTGAATTTCATTTTTAAATGGTACAACTGGAGTAACATCCGGTTGGTGACACTGACAGCGTCATTGACAGATGCCATTTGCTATTTCAAATTCAAATTTCTGGTATTTTCCAATTTATTTATTTAAAATGGTTTTCACGTCACAACACGATATTTTCATTGGAATGGCGTACTTTCGAAGCGGGATTTATAACCCAATTACTGGTTGGCAGTACTCTCTCGAAGCGACATACCAGTAATTTCAGGAAATGTTTCCGGAGACTTTGGTCACTTTCGCTGTCTTTCAGCAACATTGCATGCGAGTAGTTCAACGTTATTCAAACACCGGGAGCGTAAGGAAACAAAAATCAACTGGTAGACCTTCTACTCTAAACGAGGAAGTTGTCGAGGATATCAGAACTCGAATGGAAAGAAGTCCTCGCAAATCCTTAAGAAAGCTCACCCTTCAAACAGGTTTGGTCCTTATGCCTCCTATTCAACCAATTTTCATTCTTACCCATAAGACTTCCACTTTTCCATGTTGCTCTAATTCACGGTTTTACAGGTTTATCATATGGAATTTGCTCTACTGTGCTTAAAAAGAAATTAAAGTACCACCCTTACAAAATTTCCATCGTCCAGTCATTAACCCCCCTGATCATCCGCAGAGAGTTTTATTTTGCAATTGGTTCAATGTCATATTAAATAATAATGATATCCTTGACAATACCTTCTATTTAGACGAAGCCTGGTGAAAAAATAAAATTACAGAATTTGGTCAGGTGAAAATCCTTACGCTATCAGAGAGACACATTGCACCCGGTTAAAGTTGGTGTTTGGTTGGCAGTCTCAAGGATGCGGGTGTATGGGCCAATATTTTGTAATTTTACCGTCAATTTGGAGTGATATATCCAGTACCATGTGAGGCCTTTTATAAACCAATTAACAGACGAAGAGCATCAAATTAGATATTTCCAACAAGACTGCAATGGCACATACGGCTCGTGCTACTATGGGATATTTAAGAGAGAATTTTGGCGACAGAGTTATTAGTCAGGGCATTTGGCCAAACAGGTCACCAGATCTCACTCCATTAGATTTTTCGTTATTTGGGCTCTTGAAGGAAAATGTCTTTAGGAACATATTGCATACCTTACTGAAGAAGAGCTGCAAAAGGCAATAGTTCAGGAAGGGGCAAACATTACCCCCAATATGCTGATGAATATGTTCGAGAGCCTAAAAAGGAGAGTTAATTTATGTCTGGACCAAAATGGGGGCCATTTTGAGCAAATTATTGTTCTGTATTTCGAGTTTCATTTTTTAAGCGTTAATTTTTATTCACATAACCTACAATCTTATCGCTGATTGTTATGTCAAATTTTTGTCAAATAAACATATCCGGTTGTAGTGTTGCAAATAGACAAGTAAAAAATTCTCTAAAAAGTGTTACCATCTCAAACAGTCATTCTTGATCACCCAGTATTTAACTCTGTAAAACGGTTGTGGTAAGTGTATTCTTGGATCTTCATTAAAAATTATTCTATATTATTTAAATTCACACCCAGAACTAATTTACCGTTGGATGTTGTGGGTAGGTAATGAAAAATAAACGCCAACTTTTATATTTCGCCTGGAAAATGTTATCAAAATTACAATATATGTTCGGCGAAGCCGAAATGTTCCTTCATAAAAATGTTATCATTCTTTGTTTATCCAAATCATAACGAAGATAAGTTAACTTCCGCGCAAAATAGTCGTGTATAAGTTTTGGTGTGAGTGTTTGTTCAGCAACACAATCTACTTTTATAAATGGAGATATATCTTCGACTCAGCCATCGTATGAAGACGAATGGATATATACGCGCGTTGGAAAACCAAGGTGAAGACTTCCATCGTCTATGCTTAAGTAATTTATAAAACTGAACTTTGGGAAAAAACAACACAGGCCCAGAGTTATACCCAAAAACGTTTTATTTCTCAAACTGGGCCGAGGGTGAGGAGGCTAGACACCGCAAATTCCAATAACCGTGCTTTATTAAATACTGTACTTAATCTCTAGCTAAATTTTGATTTGTATTTTTTAAGGCAACTGTTTCGCTTTTCAATTTCAAGTTTTCAAACTGAAAATACTTTAAATGAAAAGTTCTTCGGGGGATAAAAAACGAATTACCGCCTCAATGGACGAATTGTGCGTATTACGTTTAATAAAAAGAAACAAAGGGAATATTGTTTCTTTAAAGTAAACAGCCTCGACAAATTCAACATTAAATAACCATTTTTCTTCTTGACAGACGTAAAGGCTGTGAAATTAGATTTTCTATGCCTTTAACAACATCTTTTGACATGGTCCGAGTGCTGGAATTTTAGACGAGTTTGAGAACTTATCCAATTCGAAAGAGGCAGGTGAATAGAGCGAGCCTTTGTCCTTTGATGTAAACAATTTTAAGGATTGTATTCGAAAACCGTACTCGGAGTATTTTCTTATGTATGTCGCCTGTTCTTGGAAAATGGCAACGAGTTTAAGCATCATCCAAAACGATCAAAACTATTGCGAAACACCAGGATTATGCCCGAGTTATATCGTTTTTCGTTAAAAGGTTATTACAGCGATAATTTACATTCGCTTACATCTCCTGAATAAAACGGCCGTAGTTGGTATTGCAACAAAGGAGCTTTTAGGGATATTCTCAGACGAGCGCATAATCTATTTTGTCTATTAAAAATTGCTCACCGCCATAATTTTTTCCCAGTCTAACCGTTTTCCAACTCGGGACTTCCATTAAAATCTGAAACCGACGTATAATAAAACCTTATTAAAATTCAGACCTCGAAGAAAGCGATACCTACCCACATTTAATCAGGGAAGAGGAGAGCAACCTTTGTTTCAGGCCTGAATTGAAATATTTTCTGCCACTTCGTTAATTTCTTTAATTCCAAGGGTCTTTTTGAAATAGTTTTATGAGTAGTCCATTCTAACGATCTTCTACAATAAACGCACTCACCGTAATGAAGTTTCCGATGCCTTTATCCCCGCAAAATCTCTGATCGAACGTTACGAATATTGTCATTATCAGACTTGAAAGTGTCTAATATCGAGACATACTTTTTATTTACTTTGCGTTAGTAATGATCTCATTATTGCACCAAAAGTAGTGTAATAATATTCATATTATTACACTACTTTTGGTAACTTTTTAGTTTTGTGAAGTTGGTACGTCAACCTCTCACAGAGACGTGTGGGTGTGCAGCCGTCAAGAATAAATTATTAGTAAACAAAATCTTAAAATTTACATGAAAAATGTATTATTTTATATCATTCTAGTACAAAATGCATTACAAGTTACAAAAGACGGTATGACCCAAAAGACGAACAACTAATCAGTAGCTAATGTACAATTAGTGAAAACTTTAACTACGACATTACTGTGGCTTGGGCATTTACGCTAACGCCAAAGACATTTTGGGTGATTAAAGTTAGTATTTCCCTGAATATTTCGTTCGAAACTGGTCTCATTTGTGATTGAATTGATATTGTTTATAGTTCCAATTTTAGGGGGTTCTGGCTCGCACATTGGTTGTGCATTGACGGAAGTAGAAGTGGATGTCGATGATCTCACCATATCCGTCACACCTCTTTTCCTTTTTAACGAAGTGTCAATGTACCCCTCTGCTATTGCTCAAGACTTCCAGGCCCCATGGTTTTTTATAGTAATTAAATCTGCTCCATTATTGGCCAAGTTTGATGCACTGGACCTACGGAAGCAGCGCTCCGTGTACTGATCCGGATTAGCAAGATTCAGAAACGTAGCAATTATGCGTGGCACTTGGCTAATCTTATTAATCCCTATAGGGCCAGTGATACATCGGCCGTTTAGGTATGTGAGAAAAAACGTTTTGAAGCTATACCGATTGGTCGAAGGATGACATATTTCTTAATAAGATGAAGCCCGTAAGTAATAAGTATATCCCATTATGAGTATAACCTGAACGAAAACAATACAAGCAGGTAACAAATGAAACATGATTTTTTAAAAAAACAAACTTAGTTTAATCGCCAAATAATGAAGATAGTAGCCTTGACTTAAAACTGATTTATTTCAGCAATATCCAAAATTTTTGATTGTTTAGGCTGATATCCTTGAGACTGCCGTTTGAGAAAAGCATGCAATCGTGAAAAGTTCGATATATCTGCGTTCTTATAAGCATTTAGACATGTTCTCAGCATGCTTGTCCAGAGCGTCGAAGACTTTTTTGTCTTGCTTTTCTCCTGAAAATACGCTGTACAGGTCAGTTCTACAGTTGTGTCTTCCATTTCTCGCACGTAAGTAAGAGCGTAGTTATTGAATTTGACCTAGGGCTACTAGATTTTCAAATTCAAATACGAAACGTCCATGTCAGTGACGTCAGTGTGACCAACCCAAGCAAAAGTCCCTAGTGTAATACGAGAACTTGGACAGCCAAAATTTAGGGGCGGCGGTGGTCGTGTGGTTTAGGCGCTGGCTTTGAATCAGGCGATCACTGTCGTCGTGGGTTCGAATCCCACGTAATCCATGGATGTTGTGATTGTTGCGGGAAGTGCGTAAAATGTATCCAAAATCCCGTTCCTATTCACGCCGGTAACCAGGCCGGATAGGATCGGATATCCTGTAGGAGGGCGGGACTAGGATACACACACCCTGAGTCGGTAGAGCACGGAGTGGATCAACTGGGGTGAGAGCCTTAAGGGGGTACAACCGTGCTCGAGGACCGTGGTTCGGAGCCCACGTTAAACTGTAGGTCCCGTCCAAATTGGCCACAGCAGCGAAAAAGAGACGTTAACTTAATAAGACAAGACAAGACAAGACAGCCAAAATTTAATGAATTAATAAAGCAAAGTAGATAAAATAGTATATTACACACGTTTAATAAGACGTATTGTCACACTCGTTCTATTAAAGCACTCCTCGCTTCGCTCGTCGTGCTTTAAAACTCTCGTGTGACAATACTCCGTCTTATTAAACTAGTATAATAATATACTCTTATTACGCGGTAAGCTGATCAAAGCAAAAATTCTCACTTCGCAATTTATTATGTGTTGGGAAAGAAGACAAGACTGACGGTAAACTGCATTAAACGAAATTTTAACGGCGGCGCCTGTCGAATTCATGAGAGAAATAGTGTTTACCTGAGGAAAGTTTGCTCTCAGCGATATCGACAACTAAATTTGATGAGAGCTTTCGAAATGATTCGAGTAATAGCGACCATAGATAGTTAGATATAATATTGACGTTCGCCATAAGTTCGAAAAGTTTTGTTTGATGCATAAATGGCGCAGTTTGAAGGGGAAAGAATCGAATGCGTTCAGATCGGTATCGGCTCGAGTCGTCGTTCCGTTAATGTATCGTCCTATTCTCCCACCAAAGGGATTACGTCGAAGTCTTACGTAGTCCCTGCACGTTTTCAATAAATCTAGAAATTCGTCCCATTAAACTAAGCCCGCACGTAATTCTTTATTAATTGAAATAGAACAAGTAGAAGACATTAGGTAAATTTATTTTCATCCTTCAGGATTAAGTCGGCGCACGAGTTATTGGGAATTAAACGGACGAGCCTTAGACAAAGAAAAATAAAACATCCGAATCCGCCGAGGATCGAAATAATAACATAATTTTCGAGCTGCGATATTACAAATCTTCCGTTCGACAAAAACTTACACAGCCTGACTGTTTATCATACTTAATTGTTATTTTATTCGATGAAAATACGTTTAGCGGGCAAAGCGAGGTTTAATATATTTCTGGAAAGTTGTCAGCAAGTAGTTTTTGCCACCCACGTCTCTGATTTAGTGATACGGAGGAACGGGTGCTATAAATCAACAGCAAACTTCTTGGGGGTTAATTAAAAAGTTATAGGTATGTAGTAGGAAGGAAACAAGGCGTAACAATTGATAATAAAATAAGGATACGTTTTCAAACATGCATTACTAAAAGTTAACTTTGGGTTATAAATCCACAGCAGTTTACCCTTCCGTAATTTGATAATCCGGTTGTTGTGTTGTATTGCTTTTTATCTAAGTGCTGGAAATTTGTGCTTACTAAATCACCATGTTTGTAACGCCTCGTTTATCATTCATTGTGTAATTTAATTAGTGCTTATGGTTTACAATTCATTTTTTATTCATCTTTCCAAAACACGCATCACTACGTCCTACTTTATTTAACACCGGCCTGCTTTACGCTAAACCTCCAACCCCTTTTAGGCAGTAAATGTTTTTCGTGTCGATAATAAATTCGTTGTTAACTGCAAGTGACGAGTTTATAAATCCAAATAAATGTTTACATTCCGAAATGGCCCGATATGATATGATATTCGTATAGATCAATTAATTATTTTTAATCATAACTCACCAGCTGCCAATATATAATCCGCTTTTGTATGGAATTTAGCAAATACAGAGAATGATGTTTAATGTAATGACCTGGCTGTTCTGCCTGCTTTATGGCAAACACGTCACGTTTAAAGTTATATACGCAATCAATCGGGAGGTAATACCACAAAAGCATAAAGCCGATGTGACATTCTGCTTTGAGAACTATGTGAAATGATTTTTGACTTGACTGAAATCAGTAATGGGATAGCACCTGATAAAAACCTTATATTATGCTTAATTACGCTAATATTTAAACATTTCAAGCGAAGACTAATAATCAATATTAATGAGGACAAACAATAGGATTATCATCTAGATCTAGAAGATTTGTACTTTCCACAGACACACATAGAAATAATCATTTTAGAATGAAATAGCTCCTAAAGGAGTGTCCTGCAGAGCAATTTCGCTTTACTTTCCGTTAAATTTTATTACAGCACAAAGTTGCCAATGTTTGTGATCTTAACCACTCCGTTACAATTTCCTTTTTTCTAATAGTTCACCAAGCCATTTTGGTAGATTTAGCTAGTATTGCATTCGTTAACGAAGTCGAAAAAGAGGAGTTAAAATGCGGTTTTCAGTTTTTTGGTATCTAGAGATCATACTTAATCATTTCTCAAAAGTTTATATATATAGACCGTTTCTAAAGAGTCGCAGGATGGGATAAGCATGAGAGCGAAGGAAAGGCCATATATTTCTCGTTGGCTAAACAGAGAACAACCTTTTGCGATGTTGCTAGCTCGCGAAACATTACAGTCATCCGCTCCGCACACTGTACCGCACACATCCGAAAGTGTAAAGCGATACGCGACCGCGATACGCGTTGACTTGGACTGCCTGCTCGGCCCGCAGCGTTGCAAAACTTCCCTCTCTGTCATGCTAACGAACTACTGCTGGTTTCTCTTTTGCTCTTGTTGGTTTCCCATAATGCGTTTCGATAGAAAAGCTCCGTATATAAATCAGATATAACGAAATTTGTTGGCAAGCTACAGGTTGCATTTTTTAATAAATCCCAACAAAATTTGGTACAAAAATCAGTTGGCCGAAAATCTCGGTCGAGTTCGTTAATGGGCCAAATAGATCCAGCGGTTTCAAAATGGCGGCTTGTTATTTTCACAAAAAAAAATCAAAAAACTTTAATTTCGCGTCTGAGAGAAAAATGTTACTTAGGTTTTTTGTTGATCTTATAGAGACGAACGACTTTTGTATAAAATATTTTTTTAAGAAATGTACAAAAAGTTAATTTTTTCAAGAAATGTACAAAAAGTTATTTTTTTCAAAAAAATAATATTTCGCGTCTGAGAGAAAAATGTTACTTAGGTTTTTTGTTGCCCTTATAGAGGCGAACGAATTTTGCATAAAACATATCTTTGAGAAATGTACATAAAAAATGTTATATGCAAAAAGCTAGAAATTTTGACGTTTATATTTTTTAACACATCGTAGGTATACATTTTTTTGACACATCGTGTTTGTTATATTACTCTATATCCTACCCATAAATCTACCATTCAGCCTGGCATGCCATGGGGTATTTTGAAATCTTTTTGTTGGTTCGTATTCTACTCAAGTTACCTTGAGTCACTGAAATTGATTTAATAATAATGAGTAATCTTCTAATAACAAAATTTTAAATTGGAACATTCTCCAAAAGATTCGATATCTATCCATGATCGATTCGAAAACGCCTTTGAATATCTCGAAAGCTGCTTGCTGTGTGAGATCGAATTGTTTGAAAGGTGCAAAATAGCACAAGCACAGAAATCGCCAAAGGGTTAGGTAAGTACAAAGATATCGTCAGGACAATGGAGACTTGTTATTTTGTCAGGGTGTAATGTCTTCACAATTTATTGTTTGTATTACGAAATATTTCAACATTTTTAAGCTACACGAGTGCTTAGAGCAGTTGTAAACTGAAATCAAAGTAAGGTAGAACGATGCAGAGTGGCTAGATTTAAACGTAAATTGTGCATGCGCAATAGTTATAGAGAACCGATCTTGATTGGCGCGAACCTAAATTTTCCGGATTTGTACCGCGATCCGGCCGGCCGTTACTCGTCCGTTACTGCGCATACACCACTTGCGTATAAATCTAGCAACACTGGAACGAGGTGAGAAATCCCCAGGAACACAAAATGACAAATCGAGAAATACATTGGGAGCAATGATATATAGAAAACTCAAATGGATTTAATTCACTATTTAATAAATAAAACGCAATCCAATAACGCAACACCAATCAATAGTAATGAATCTAACTGCATCGTTTTCATTTGTTACCTTTGATTTTTGAGTTCTCTTAGGCAATTTGGTAAAAATACGAGCCCTGACTGACAAATTAGTCCAATTTCTCTCAGCAGCAAGTGCTAGTGACAGATTTAATAATCTGTCGTTAAAAATAAATACACGTAGATTAAGATAAACATATCGCCGCACATACATATGTCGCTGTAAATAACGAAACGTTTTCGTCTTATTGCCGTCGTTGGGGGAAATTAATTTGTTTATCGAACACACTGCGGAACTTTAAAGTTTTTAATAAAGTCAATTACTCCGAATGGGACTCTAGTCGATTGAATTCCAGGGAAAAAATCCAACCCTTTGGAGTTGAGATGCGTCATTAAGTTAGCTCTGAACGTATCCAGGAGGAATCGATGAAGTTATCCAGGCGACATCAACTGTTTTCTGACAACGTCCTGGATAAGTCCGGAACGAGAATGCGAAAGATAGATTTCACTGTGACACTAATCGGAATTCGATTTTCTACTAAATTGGAGCAGAGTAATCGATTTCTTTGAAGAAAAATAAGGGAAAAAAGCGGACTAGTTTAAGAGAGCAATTATTTGCAGGATTTTTCATCTTGTCACATTGTGGTATTCATCGATGATAGATGAGATTCTTTTTGCCTTTCTAGAATGAATCTTAATTCCCATCTGCGCCATCTTTCACCCTATACAATTCACGGTTGGATACCTTCTCTCTCTCTTTCCCTCCCTATTCCCAGTGTACTTTGTCTGGATCTGCAGGTTTCAATTACCCAAATTGAACCGAAACCTGCACTATGCTGTTAACTTAGGATCTATCCAATTATTTCATCAGGCGCGGAGATACGGTAAATGTGATTATTCACTTAATATGAAAGAAAATGTAACAACGTTCCGGCAGGGGTAGTGTTACAAGTGCGGTTGAGCGAATCACGAGATTAGTCGCATCTTGTAATCCATAATAATATTAATAGGTTCCATCGAGAAATTAACTCACGATCGGATGATTTCGTTTTCAAATAACTAATTATGATATTAACCTAATGCTCAATCCACTACAATCGATAATAAATTGGTTTCATAATTGTATACAGGGGCATTCGTGTAGTTTAAATATTTACCAACATGCGAACGACGGATCGTTTATTCCAAAACTCTGAACCTATTAATCGATATTTTCCCTCGTAAAATCGACGATCGGTTATTTCACGGAAACTGATAATTTTTAATGAGACATTAAATTCTGAGAGATGTGGATACAGTTTATCCCAACGTTTTACCACTGATTATCAGACAATGAAATTAACGATGGGTACTTAAAACTCGGTAATGTTTCAATTCGAATATAAATAAGTTTAAAGTTTATTGTGTTAGAAATCAGCCTACTGGAGCTGTTATTTAACGTCATTATGGTCAGAAAGTTATTAATACGACAATGAAAGCGTAAATCGTTGCAATACTTACTCCCGTTTAATATCACAGTCTTTCATTAAGAATTTCGCTCTTGAGGGATGCGACGCGACGTGCAGTTATTAAGTTAATGAGAACATTCAATTTTCATTAAGTGAATAGCCGTATCGATTGAAAGTTTGCATTTCAGAAAATATTGCTTGTAGCGTTTCCAGTCAAATAACTAACGGTAATCCAGGAATACTGATCAGTTACAACTTGGGATCGTTCGGTCATCACATTGGACCTATATCGTTTAATTTTTGGTGAGCGTCACTTCTTGTAAAGCAGATTCATTATTCCTTCTTGCCCAATAACTTAAAGCTGAACTTACTTAGTTAGGATTCAGAAGTTTTCACTTGATTTTAGAGTTTTACATCATATTTGTGATTCCTGGAGAAATTCTCCCATATATATGTGTATAAATGCTTGGTTTCTTAAAAACCCGAAAAAGGTGTAATAAGTCGAATTAACGAGCTTTAAAGAAAATACTTAAAAATTAGAAACTATCAAGCATTGTGGAATAGCGCTCACATCTTCACAAATTATTGATTGTAGTAGGTATAGTAATAGTATAATGATATTACCAATACATATGTATCTACTTTTTAAATAAATAGTTTTATAACGAGAGAACTCATTTTAGGGTATTACTCATAATATTTATAATTTATGAACATAATATTATAATCATTAAATTATGCGAATAATACCCAGGATATTACTTTACTTGTTATGTGTACAAATGCATGTTTATTACGATTTGCGATGTCATTTCTGGTATAAATTTTATATTCTTCAAATCAAATTAAACTATGCCTTAAACACTAGAGTGGTTAGAACTTAGTGGTTATTTTATTGCCCTTATAGTCCAGTCATCAGCCATTTTCGCGTGGAATTTTGGGAAACAAGGTCGATTTCTTTGAAAATTGGGATTTGGGTAGTGTTTATAACCTTCTTCGAAGTTGTACTTGTGCCGAAGTGTGCTTTTTCCCTAGGGGTGGAAACCACCCCTAAGGGGTAAAAAATCTCATTCAAAATAAACCCGGAAATCGATAGATTGACTAATTCTAAGCAACTTTTGTTTTATAAAGTTTTTTTTGTAAAGTTGATATTTTTTGAGTTATTCACGATCACATTTACGCATTTTTCATTCAAAAACGAATGTTTTTTAACAGTTTTTCACCAATAACTTGAAAATCTTTCATTTTATCGCAAAAAACATTGAGAGCGAAATGTCAATCTATCGATTTCCGGGTTTATTTTGAATGAAAATTTTTTTTACCCCTTAGAAGGGGTGGTTTCCTCCCCTAGGGAAAAAGCACACTTCGGCACAAGTCCAACTTTGAAGAATGTTATAAACACTACCCAAATCCAAATTTTCAAAGAAATCGACCTTGTTTCCCAAAATTCCACAGTTTTAAGGTTTTTTTACCGCTGATGACTAGACTAATAGGCACTTATGATCCTTTGTCAGGCAAACCGGGAAAATGCTTGCATTCTCCTCTCCACAAATTTGGTATTTGAAACAGGAAAAATAGCAACGTTTGATTAGAATAAAGGGGCCCAACTTCTAGGGCTCTTGCAAGAACGAATCTTAGATTTGTGTATGAAATTTCGAGTCAGATAAATAATTCCCTATCTCTCGAAACTATCTAATGTAACGTGGCCAAGAAGAGGACCGATCCATTTTTGGCATATTTCGAGCCTAGCCGGATAAGGGTAGTTTAGCAATTTCCAGGGGGAAATTTTATTCTCTAAATTACAAAGGTAATGCAGTTAATAGTCCCTTATGGTTAATTGATACCCTCACAACCTTAACGGGCCCTTTTTATATCCGAAAATTTATCCATCCCGTTTCCCCGTGGTCGTTCCGTTTCGCCCCGGCCATCCGACGTCGGGGCCGTAATTATTCATAAATATTCAAGAGAATTAAACTCCTGTAAATTATTCATGTAAGAGTAACCGCGTCAGGATAAAGTTACTTACCTAGGTGCAGCAACACGAGCACCGGGAAACACGAAACTGCCAGGCCGACGTTGGAAAGTTTAATCTGCAAACACTGTCGCCGATGTCCTGCACTCATCGTGAAAAACTTTTTAAGCAGGAGCGAAGGTTTACGCGATAATACGACGTCCAAGGGATGACGGTGAATGTGCGGAATGTGCACTTATCGGGCCTACATCGAGAAGAATGGGAAAGAGAGGGACGTAGGTAGCTTCCTCGGGCGAGCTTCGAGACTCTGGAACAGAAAATACATTTTTCTTTACGACGATCTACCTTCCCAGAGATTAGTTTCATGTAGTAGGTACTGACCGTGTTCTACGGCTCAAACTATTACGACAAACATATAATGTTAATAGAACGTAAGCCCCATTTGTCCACTAACATGGAAAGAAGGAGAATACTCTTGGAACCACAGGCTTTCAATATATAGATCCGTTTATTTCCGAAATAACATATTGCGAAGATAACAATACCACATTCTAACCGTTTTTTTTTACATTGTTATATGAATTCAGCTAACGAATTCTCTCTTACGATTTGATTGTACATTGCATCGCATTTTGCATCGACTTTCGATAGGAGTGGCAACATCGATTCGTATACATTCAACGTGACATTTGTCTGTTTACATTGCACTTTGCAAATGACTGTAATGTTTGGATTTGGTTGAATTTATTTGCCTGTTAAACGAGAAACCGAAATATTATGGTGAAATAATGAGTTCTGCTAGAACATTGCCAGCCATGAACGAGTTCTGCCACGAGGCACATACCTAATCGTAGTAGCCTACACGCAGATTTTGTTTTGAGTTAGTTAACTATCATATTGGCAAGACAGCAATAATCTACTTTTTAGTAGGTACTATTTTTCAAAAAAATGTTTCTTGTAATTTTCAAATTTTAAGATTTGTGATTTGAACCAAATATATATGGTATTAATACATGCTCGATTTATGGTAGATTAATTCTTTTTCAAAAGATATAAAATCATACATATTATCTCCTTTTGAGGCGAAACAGAGCCACTCTTATTGCATTTTTCTCTTAACGTAATTCTTATTAGTTTTTTATTTATTTATTAGTATTAGTCATGCAATTTTCCAAAAAATATTTTTTTTCATATTCACAATTAATACATATTGAATTTTAATTGAAGGGTTATACACCGTTCCACGTAGATCGACATTCCACAATGTCGAAATTATCTCAACCATTCATTCGCATCCCTTTTTCTTGAAGCTTGTGACAAAGCTGCAGCTAAGTGTATAAACCTGTTGTGCTTGCCCCGCCTCCCCCTGAGGAAATGTTATAAACACCTACCATCCAATCAGCTGAATAGAAATTATGAACGTCGTTAGTTTAGGCCATCCTTCTTCGCAGCGCTAATTATTACTTTGTTTTTATCCACTAATTTGCATTAGGGCTAGGAGAGGCGGAACGTTGACCTTAATTAGTCCTGCAAAAGGAGCAAGAGTAGTGTAAGCGGGTCGAATCATTGCACAAAATTGCAAAACTCGAGTAGAACGGGAAGAAAAGAGAAAGAGAAACATCGCGCAATCATAAAAACTAACAGGACGGGAAACAATGGACGGAGAAGCTGAACGAGGAGAGGATTCATTCGAAGGAAAGGAGAGGAGGCCTTTGTTCGTCGTTCTTCATCTCCTGAATAGGGATCTAATTAAGAAACAAATTACTCAGAATCTATTAGCCCATACAATTCAACGCATACACAGTGGAAATGAGAGTATATTGTGTCTGCAAATGAAATAATTAAAATATAGGTACCTGTTTCTAATTCTGAGGGAGGTGGAGATGTTTCCACCATTATGTCGGACTTCGATAATAAACCTTGTCGGCAACTCAATACCAAAAGCGTTGTATTCGCTCTAAGAATTCTAAATACGTTGAAACCCCTCACCTTCATCAACATTTCGCCAGACATATATATTTATTTATTTTTGGTGAAATTTCAACTAGATACAAGCAAAATAACATTAACTACCGTGCTTTCGTTGGATAAACTGATGTGCTGCAGCCACAACACGGTAAATATAAGCAAAATGTTTAGCAAATAAAAGACTAGTTGAATTTTCCAGTTAACATCGTATCAAAACGTGTTTAACAGCACCAGTTGCATGGCGGTGGAAGTTTATATTAAAAGTGGCTTGTAGCCAGGTCTCGGGTTAAATCCAATTGGATGCAGCAGTGCTAATTGGATCTTTTGGCTAATAAAAAATGACGTAACACAGTTGTATTCACCAGCTGAAATTTTATGCAGAACACATCAGGGAATTAAATGTGAATTATATGGCTATCATTGAAACCAATTTTGAGGTGAGATCGTTGTACGTCGGCTAGACAAAGGTATGAAACAATTTTAAACCAATAAATGAGAATAACTAAGTATGCTGTAGGAACAGTAGCCTCTTTGGATTTAAATCCTACATCTGACTCATCTGGTATTCAGTTAAACAAATAAGACTTAGATTGTTGTTAGTAAATGTGGTAAGTTTGCAATGTAGTATACATATGTTGTTCTGAAATATTGTTGAGAACAACACCATGGTTGGCTTCCAGGCGATCTAACAATCTCCAAAGCAAACTTTTATGGGCAATGAATGAACGTCCACGGTATTCTCGTGACCCACGTTAACTTTAACGTTATCAATAACGATAACACGTTATTAATCTCATAACTCCTTGCTGTGGCTTTGTGGCTTTTTAATGGCTTCAGTTCAATTATCCCCTAATATGAGTCCATAGCTGAAAACGGAGTGACATGAAAGAAATATCATACTACAAATACCTCGATACAGCCTTTAATTGTTGTAGGATAAATATTAAGCGGTTTTAACCAGAGAGTTTCATTAAATGACATCATCGAAGTAAATATCGCAACTCAGCGCTGGTATACTTTGTTCAGTCATAGTTGGAACGGCAAAAAAACACTTAATGGCTTTTTAAGTGGTGAAAAGCCATGCCGCACGGTCGTCCATGGGCGTATCATTACGGATAATAACTCTAACAATGAATTCACTTGCAAATCGCACAAACAAATGGCACACACATTCACACACCACTGCTTTCTCGAGTATACGTGCCGAAGAAGACATCACAAGGAAAGCACACGTGGCCGCTGTGTTATGGTCCAGTGGACCATCCAGTATCCGTAGAGTCTCGCGTACTTCCTCGTACACGATTTCACTGATCGACTGTACACCTGCACCTTAGAAGAAGAAGAAAACACAAACGAAGTGCCGTTGTCGTAAAAAATTTTGCGGTTCAATGGACCCTCTAGTTCTTTATCTGTACATATCCATACATTCACATATATGATTTCACTTGGGTAACTGAACACCTGCATTTTAAAAATACCAGGGCGTTTCTGAGTAAGCAAAAAGATAAGTCACATGGTTTTGTCTGGAGACAACGAACTCTTTTCGAAGGTCCTCGGTAAATTCAGATTTTATTGAGTGTTCCAATTGCTACTGGTTAGAGTATACCTTCCGTTATAGGCATATAGGTCGAATAACTGAAGCTTTTGTTTTAAGTGTCAGTAATTAGAATTATTTATTTCTCGTTAGGTTACTTCGAGTGATTCGATATTAGAATTGTAATTTAGCATTGTATATGCTGAAAATCTTGAAAAAGACCATATTTCAGCATGGTCTAAGAAATCGGTAACAGTTGAAACAAGTACTTATTATCCAGATAAACTTGTTGTCCATTGTTAAGTCAGTTTATTAAATTATGAACTTTGCCTCTTATTCCATAGATAGATACTCAGGTCGTTCAGTGTCGTTGCACCACGCTTACCCTCTTCTAGGAGATTAACTATAGTTTTCATTAACTTTCAAAACGGCCGACATCATTGGCAGTAAAGTGCAATCTAAATAAACGAACCATTTTTAATGCAATGAAAGATTCACGTCTAAATTTCCTTGTTAAATTGTTGTTACTATATTTTTCGATGTTAATTAGTGTTCACGTGAAATGAAACAAAATGTTTCTCTAAATTTAATTCGTAAGTGTATGACAGGCATCTGTGCTTTCTACTTAATAAACAGCAAGTGAACTTTAGGTGTTAAGGTAGACTTTGCCTAAATACCGACTTAGTAGTAACGAAGTTGACACCGTGGTAGTTTCCGAAAGTGACTAGAGAAGGCTGGATTTATGACGGCTTAATAGATTAACTATAAGTTAGATTTAATTAAAAAGTTGAATGAGACCAGGTGTGAATTATCCATTTTGGTAAGCTTTGATAATTAGTAAGTGTTTATGTGTGTGTTTGTGTGCGTGAAACGTCCCCGTGAGATAAAATTGTTGCCCGCCACTGCAGAAGTCGTTTGTTGGGTTAAGACTGCGAAGCCCTGGGTCATCTTTCGGGAATTGGGACGAAATTTGTTGCCTTTAATCTTCAAAATACATCAAGATGAGATAAAAACATGATAGCAGTTCCATTCGATGACCCAATCTAAAATAAAGCAGAATTGTATGGGTTAATTTCGAGTCGAAATTTATGTCGAAGGGCCCGGAATTGGTTCTTTCCGTGGATTTTCGGTGAGAATCGCTCAGACATTTTTCGGATTTTCCCCTTGGCCCTCCGAGGGGATTAATTAATTAAAAAAAGGTAATTCGTTTAGGCTCGGGTCACACCTGCGTCGTATTATTAGCATCGGAATAAATAAATGTTATAAATCTACACTCCCGTAATGTATTCGTGGATTTAAGCGATTAGGTCATCACGGCTTTTTCTTCAGAAAAATTATTCGAAGGACCGGGCCATAATTCATCCTCGATATTTATCATGATCGAACGGCACTTTCTCAAGGGCCACCCCGGAATTTTGATTTTCATTTTAATCAGAATAAATTGGCGCGATAAGAATTATAAATGTGGCGCACCCAGGCTATATCTTTCTAATAAATTCGATGTTTTTACTCCTCTCCCCGCCATATTTTCTCATATCCGGGATCTAGCAAGGTGTGGCTATTAGCAAGCTGGGTATGCGAAAAACGCCTTGATTTAATATTATGAGATTATGAAGGCTATATCGGCCTTTTTTATTAACACCGATTCCTAATATATGGTTAGGAGCAAATTGGATGGACTCCAGAGATACGCCCGGAATCGTGACACCAGCCATTCATTTAGGGTAAAAAATACTGATATTAGAAAACCAAGATAGGGTTAATCACATTAAAAGTTGATCGTTGTCACCGAGATATTTTTACGGTCAAAGTTCGGGAAAATTTCCGGATTCGTGATTAAATTTTCCGCTTGGAAAATTTTATGTCGCATTAAAAACTAAAATAGGTCTGCGAACGTCTTGCTTTTTGTTAGAGACTACTGACGCCCGATGTTTTATTACTTTCTTTGGAAAAGTACTCTTGTGGTGTAGAATTTTACACCGATTGCATAATTTTGTGTCATTGTTAAACTCGATCGTAATTAATTTTACATATTCTCCATATCGGAGTAATTAATATTTCGAATGAAACTAATCTTCATATTACAAGTGTATGGTATTTACAACTTCAAAGGTTTGTTTCTTCCACATTTAACTTCTCTCGTGCACATATACTAAGTATCCTAAATTCCAGTTGAGCATGTAACTGCATTAGCTGTACTATTAGTTATTATTTCTAAAAAGCATTTTCTTCTTTGCAGCGCTTTGATGCTCTCCCTCCAGTTAACAGCAAAGGAATACCTAATGTAAGTACCATGCAATTAAGTGTAGCATGCTTCTTAATTTCGCATTTTGTGAATTATTGCTAATAGCCCCTTTGAAGACTTTAAAGAAGCTCGTCTTAATAAAGCCCATTTCGCTCTCGATTAATACCAAAACAATGCATGTTTAAAGTGACTTATCTGTGCCTGATAAAACAGATGCATTAGGTGGCGATCAAAAATTTGTATCCTGTCCTCGTTCCTCTCTTTTTGCCCCGTGATCGGAATTCTGCAAACTCTGAAAAATCTTGGCGATATTTTCTAACTCGCGAAAGATTCAAGAGAGAATTCTAGCCGTCGTTACATAAATCATGACGTTCAAAGCAGCACTCCAGATAATATATTACACTATAATAACACTCTTCCATACCAGTAAGACGTTCTATCGACGTATTTGGATCACACCCACCGATTTCTGGATGAAAATATGAAGATGATTTAAAAACATTTTCACATTTTTTAGCGGCTCAATGTTAATATATTAGCTTGTAATATTTATGACGCGTATTTCAATAAAGCGGTCCTCCTATTTAAGATAAATCTTGGTCAAAAACTGGAAATTCGTGGCCGCAAGAGAACAAAACATAATAAAAAACAATATTAAATTCCGCGCAAACATGAACAAAAAAAATTAAGGATTGAGATTAGGCGGAACTAATGAGATTAAAAATTAATTCCGGGGAATTTATAAAACGTGAACGAACAGAAAAAAAAAGGAAAATTAGACAGAAAACCAGCTAAGCCGCGTCCCATGGTATCCCTGAATTTCTCGGGAGCATTAAAAAAACTTTGGTAAAAAAATAATCATACTCCATAACGTTGTGACACTAATTTAAGATGGAAAATGGAATGGCTTTTTATGTAATTACCTGTAGTTGTAAAATTTTCCGCAACCTTTCTCTGACGCCGTAAATATTAATACACATAAGCAACTACGTGAGAGGAAATAGGCGTTACTATCAAATCGTAAAACTGAAATTAGTTCGTTAAAACTTCATTTTGAGATTTGAACGAACGTGAAAGTACTCGAACCGTATAATATATGTAATATGTGTACCGACTATTTCCTATCAAATCTCGCGTGAAATTGGGACCGATTTCAAGACGAGGCATCTTCACGGCATCGACTTTCCATTTTGATGAATCTTTTAATCCGATTCGGGGCGAAAAGAGGCGCGGATAATTTTAGCAGCTCGCTCCATTGGAATTCCTAAAATTACAATTAATTGTAAAGGCCCCCGCTGCCAGAAAAACGGTAGTCATCCCTCTTGTAACCGATCGCGATTAATGCCGGAGGTCGATGAATCGATATCACTTGAAGTAATTTCAGATTTTAATTGGTATTTTTTTATTTAACGTATAAGAAGACGGTGGCGGAGTTTCGAGGAAAAGCCAGACTTCTCAGGATTCATGTCTATTTCGTACACCGGAACTTTTGTACCTGAAATTTTCCTGTTTCGTACACTGAATAAAATTACATGAATTTTGACGCCTATTTCGTACACCGAGCTCATTAATGAGCTTTAGGTACGAAAAATGAACTTTCTTATCCAATTGTCATTAATTTTTGTCAAACTAGACACTATTTACATGTAGTAGGTATGTTCATATTGTAACGTTTATTTTCTAATTTATTTACACTAATACTAATTGTACACTAGACTAGACACTACTTAATTTATTTACACTATTACTAAACTAATTTATATAACACACTTAACTAATTAATTTATATCACACTCTTAATCGTTAATTTATTTCACTTCAATCTCTTTCGCTATTTCGCTTGTTTATTCACTCGCGGCTTCCGTCTACTAATAATCTCTCGTTCGCTGCGTGCACTTTTATAGCCCCCCATTATGTTTTCCCGAAGTTACTAGTATTTGCTCGATGTTTCCACAAAGCACTCGATTGTTCTTTTAATAATGTTTACGTAGAAAATGTCTAGAAGGTCATAAATTACTTTCCTTAAATAATAATCCGGGAGTATTCATGGAGCTGTCTTTTTTTATAGAATTCAATTAAGCTTCGCGGCAATTCTTTTGAGGTAGCCGCCCAGGTCCGATACGAGTAAACACGTCTCGCGCTGTTTACTTTTCGCATTACAATATGTATACAATAAAATATAAATCACAAAACGTTCCTACATAATTTAATCAAATTTGACAACATAAATCAAATGATCCAATGCTCCAATAATATTACCACTAACTTGTAGCTCTTCCAATATTACCTTGATTCGGTCGACCAAATCTATGTATTTATTGGCACGTTTTGGAGTTGGCATGTACAGGTCACAACGCTGCTGCATTATTTCGTAGAATTTAATCTCTTCTGATAGAACTTTCATCAGTTCAAATATGTTTGGATGACTTTTCCTAACGCACCTGTTCAACCTGTTATGCCATCTTTCCACAGCGTTCGTCGACCCATGTCGTTCGCCATTGCATAACCAGATCCAGTCATTGTACAGACACTGCTCCACGAAATAGTCGTTAAATTAGACCACTTTAGGATTGTTGGGTGAAATCTCCATTATTTCTAGCTAAGCGTTGGATATCTGATTTTCTGGTAAGTGTGCTAATGCAGCACGTCTAAGGAGATGATCACGAATTTCTTTGCTCTCCTTGAATTCTCTGACCAGTTGCAATTTCTGAATCTTCCTCCATAGCGCCTGATTATAATGGAAATTGCATCCCTAGATTTCAGCTTTTGGAAACACAGAATTTACTGCGTTAATTGCTGCTTGTTCGTAGTCGATGTGGACTTTATAGACCGTGGGCCCATGACACCAAAAGTGTCGATAATCTATGTTCGTGTACCCTTTTAGAGACATACTCAAACAGCCCGGGAAACCGGGGAAAAGTAACTCCGAGCGTCTGCGACCAGTACTAGTACCTGTTATGACCTCCACTTCTTGTCGATGCTGGCATAAATCGAGATGCCCTCTCCGGAATCGTATGCAAATGTCAGAATATGGTTAATGGGTCGAAAGGAGTCGTTCCACCAAAGGGAACGGTGATAGACACTGGTGATAGATGATGATCGAGGAAGGTATGCCCTTTGGTGGAACGACTCCTTTCGACCCATTAACCATATTCCGACATTTGCATACGATTCCGGTGAGAGCATCTCGATTTATGCCAGCATCAACAAGAAGTGGAGGTCATAACAGGTGCTAGGACTGGTCACAGACGCTCGCAGTTACTTTTTCCCGGTTTCCCGGGCTGTCTGAGTATGTCCCTAAAAGGGCATACGAACATAGATTATCGACACTTTTGGTGTCATGGGCCCACGGTCTATTATGGGGGCTGAATTTGTCCACTTTACTTAAAATGACGTTGAAAATCGTCTTGTACGTGGCTTCTCTGCGATTCGGGAGTAGGGCGTAGATCACAGGAATGACTCGAGTTGCCTCCGGAGTACTTCCCAAGTCAACGTGAATTGTGTAGAACTGGTCAAATAAATGACACCAATTCACACCAACCATGAAAATTTCAGTGGCTTCTCTCAAAATTCTTGCTTCATTAGCTGCAAAAATGAATATTCTGTCTTCAACTTCGTCGTCAGCCAATAAATATTTTTTCATTCCTTCCGTCAGAGTGATGTCTGCTCGTCTTTTGGGAAGAACATATTTCTAGAGCACGGTGCCTCTCTCTATAGAATCTGCCCTTCACTGAATTCAGGAACATTGACGACGAAGTCAAGTCCTGCATCCTTGACTGAGGTGATTTCTTCCCTGTAGATTTGGGGAATTGGAAGCAGATCCTCCCGTGCGCGTTTCTTCACATTCTGTAGGCACACTTCAGCCTGGTTTCTGGCGATAGTTGGAACACAGGTGTGACTCGACTTCGCCTCTAGAAGCTTGTAGTTTGTAGCACAAGATGTTGGTATTCTTGAATACTCCCTCCTTAGTGTAACGATACCCCGAATGCAAAATGGCTGGATTTCCTCTTTTCGTTTGTACAACTTGAATAACATCCATATCAAAATACTAAATAGGATGTCAAAAGTGACAAAATGCGTATTTATTAGAACAGCAGGTATCCATGCCACGTCCCTCTTACTCTTTGATAATAATTATGTACAATCAAGATAAAATTCAAATAAAACTAAGACTCATTGTTACTTATCTAATTTCTGTTCGATGGATTCCAGGTAAAATACCCCTTTCAGGTAGATATGTAGGTTCCCTTAAGACGAGATGGGTGGGTCAGTGTACGAAATAGTCATCTAAAATTTATCTAATTTATTCAGTGTACGAATTAGACCATTTTCAGGTAGAAACCCTCCGGTGTACGAAACGGTAGTGTACGCAGTATGAAAACATCTATTACACCCTTCTCAGTAAGGGCACCTCAAATCTAGACTTTATCATTACGTATTTATTTAAGAAAAGCTGTTAATGGAAATAACAATACGTATATCCAAGCAACAAAATAACATTGTTGATCTAGTGAAATAACTTGTTATATCTCGTGCTTGTCATTATTTTTTAATTATTTAATACTCATATCGTAGCAGACAATGTTTCCATTATCGAGTTTGAAATTGAAATTAATTACCTCTAAATAGAAATGATATCTAGAAATACGTTTAGGTATCAAACTCACATGGGAATTCAAAAAGAAAAACCAAAGAACTCACTAGGAATGTTGATTGAAGATAATATTATGTCATATATTTATAAGGCTGTTATGTGGGATATGCTTCTAAATATTACGTTGCATACCGAAGCTTTTTTCGTGTGATATATAATTACATGATTTATTTAAGAATTTTTAGGAAAAAAATTACACTGGGACAAACTTCATAAAAATGTAAATTTTCCATATTACACCCCAATTTCCACCACCCTCGGAGGGAGAGGGGGAAATTTTTTTTCTATAATAATTATTATTTAGCATCTCGATTAATCAACTGGTGACGATAAATACAATTTTAGTAAATAATTGTGGAATAAAATTGTTTTTTTTGTTCTGAATGTGTGGATATTTTTTTTATTTTTAAAAAACTTTCTTCCTAATTTTTAAATATAAATTAAGCTCGTTGACTGGGAAGAGTGTCTATTGTTCCATTAGATAAGTGCCGTAATTGCGAGCAGGACCCATTCCCTCCTTTTCAAATTACTCTCTTCTCAGTTTATAGGTATATTCTTAATTTCTTTAGTGCAGATTGCTCCTATCCTCGTTTAACATTAACATAGTTGCTAACGGGCCTTTTCTGCACTTCCAGATGTTTCCTGAGTGTTCTCGGGAAGAGTATAAAAGGCGGTCGGCCGGCGAAAGACAGTTCTGAGTAGAATTGTCGTGTCAATTTTCTCGAGTGTTAGAAAAGCCATCCTTGCCACGGTTATTAGAGTCAAAGTGAGAGTGGAAAGAGCCAAGGCAAAACTATTTCACATCTTTTTAAAAACTTTGAGAGGTGACACGTCAAGTCTTCATTAGAACAGCAATCTGACGCGACTGCCTTTATTCCTCGCGGAGCTGATTGCTGGTTCCAATTTTTCATTCAAAGGAGGGAAGCTGTAAAAATATATTTTAACTGAACTCGTCGGTGGCGCGAGATTCATTTTCAGCGGAATCTTTTCTTTCCGTGAATGTGTCCAATCGTACACACTCGTCATCGTATAGACGGTCATAAAGACTGATTAGAGTGTCAAGGGAAACTGCATTTCCGTTTTTGAACCGTCCTCGTTGTTCCTAATTGGAAACGGTAAAATTTTGCGTGTGCCAGAGTGAAAACTATTTTGCAAATTACAGACGCCATCAGCGGGAGTTATAATTTGGACTTAATTACACCAATTGTGGTATCCCATTTTAGCAACGCGTAAGTAATTGTTTACAGTATACTTACCGGCGAATTCACCGATTTTTATATTGTCGTTTCGGAGTTTCAACGGCGAAATTCTGAAATACAGAGTGGCTGTATGATAAACTGGTGAAAAGGCGTTTTATTGAAAAACTCCCCCTGAATGCTAAAAGTGCTTTTCGTTAATTTCCGAAACTAAAAGGAAACTTTTACGTAATCCCTAAGTCGGACTAAGTAAATCTCAATGAACAAAAGATGCATCCCTCCTGAGGTTTGTTCTTTTAAGGTTTATTTTGTTTCGCATTATAATTTAAAATCGGCTGCCGGCGGCTCCTGAGGTAAGCCAAATATTATTTTAGGATGCGAAAGTATAGCTTTTTGACAATTAATTTGAATAAAAGAACAGAAGGCCCAGGAAAAGATGCTTGTATTTCGATGCAATGAGGTTGGCTCGCTGAAACAAATAGAACTCCATCTTTAAACAATACCTACATAAATTTTTATATGGCCAATATATTCTTCGCAATTTTATGTCTGCACTAAAAACGGAAATTATGATATATTGTTTAGTGCAGGGGATTTTACTGTCCTTTTACGCGCAATAAACATTTATAATATATTTAAGTAGTACGAAATTTTGCGGTTGAAGGTTTTTAACTTATAGTTGGTCAAAAGGGCACATTAAAAATATCGAGGTCGGCTTTTATTAAAAATCTTTGGATTTATTAGAGGAATAAATGCACGTGCAAATTTCCGGATTACATGAAGAATAAGCTTAAAAATGAAACGCTTTAAATGTAAACGAAAATCTTATTTGAATTTTTGCGGCTGAGGCTGGAAATGAATGCTCCTGATTATTTCACAAATTTCCCTATGAAGTCGTCGAGTGGCGAATATGTGTTTTATGACGAAAAAAGGAATACTCAACTCCGCATACTGATTTCACATGTAAATCAATTCTATGATGCGGATAAAAGGATGCCCCTGTGACAGTGACTTATTTCTGCGAGCTGAGCCAACCAACATTTTAATTTTATGTGAAATATGTTTTATAAAGCGAAAATAAATTTTGTTTATGTGTGTTAGACACGCTCCACCGTTTTCCTGCGAAGGGACTTCGCTTGCTCTAATTTTTTTTTATTTACTCTTGATGTTAAAATGTTGCACGGTTGACATTCGCGATGGAAAATCCCCTTATGCGGGAGAGGGGGGGGGGTAGGGGGAATTAGTTTAATGTTCGAAATGTGCTACGCATAAAACCAAACCGAGTGTGGCGAAATCGTTCGCGGGAAAAAACAAACAAACGTGATTAAATATCATTTTGTATATAATACGGAGTTATTGAAATTGCTCGAAAACTCCCCCGTTAAATATTTCCCGTCGAGAGAAAACTAGATTGTCTATTTTTCTCGAATAAAGTTCGCATTTTGTGACGAAGGTCCTGACAGTGGACAAACCTGAAACTTACCTGACCTGAATTTTAAATAAATCTGTACTCTGGATATTTGCCCTCTCAACGGTTGGTTATATCTCTAGGTAAATGTACATAAAACCCGAGTTAAATGTTGACTCAACTGTGTTTTGCTCCACAAAAACGGGATTTAATTGTCTCAAACACTATGGGATAATTAATTATTTTGTATAAATACAACTATCAAATTAAAATACCACACACACACACACAGTAAACACAAACTAAATTAAATGCGACCACACTAATGAACTATTCAACAGGAAAAAGTAACACATTTACATAGGCACTTAAAGCTCTCGCAATCATGTAAATATTTCTATTACATATTTTTATACTCTTCTTCTGAGAGAATGCAAGATCATTTTGTGAACTTAATAAAAGCTGGATAAAGAAAATGGGTAGACGTGACACATTCACAGTAAAACTCCCTACCATATTCTACTTTTAATATCGCGCATTATAATTACACTCAAAAAACGTTGTTATTTAATGATATCTCGAATTACAAGAGATTATCATAAATCGATAATATGAATTCGTTTTAAACGACCGCGATAACCTGAAAGTTATTCAATTAAATATAAGCACGTTTAATACCCAAACCTTTTTTAGGTAACTTATTGAATGTACGAGTATACATACCTATAGGAATATCAAACGAATTTTTGATTACTCCTGAGCAATACTGTTATCAAGGACATAAGGGACGATGACAATATAGATGATTGAATAAGATACGTAATTACTGTTACATTTTTCATAGAAAATGGCATATATTTACTATGAAGAGGAATATAATAAACCGAAATAAACCAAACACAGTACAGCTATCTCATAACGAAATTAGGTACACCTAAATATTTATTTGACGTTTCTTTAAATGCTCAACAGAAGCAATTATTAAGACATTTTAAAGTTCAACCCACACTGGTTAGTCCTCAAGTTCACTAATTTACATTGGTCAAACAATTTATCTGTTGTCTATCAAAAGCTAAGCCACGTCCTAACTGAGCTGCAGGTAAGCTAGAAATAAGTTGGATTCCAAAACTAATTAGTTGTAACTCGTATGTCGAATTAGATACGCCTAAATATTTATTTGATCTTCCTTTAAATACTCAACAGAAGCAATTAAGATATTTTAGTTTTCAACCCGCACTGGTTATTCCTCAAGTTCACTAATTCACATTGGTCAAACAATTTATCTCTTGTCTATCAAAAGCTAAGCCTCGTCCTAACTGAGCTAAGCTAGCTGCAGGTAGGCTAGAAATAAGTTGGATTCCAAAGCTAATTAGTTGTTACTCGTATGCCGAATTATATACGCCTAAATATTTATTTGATGTTTCTTTAAATATTCAACAGAAGCAATTAAGACATTTTAATTTTCAACCCACACTGGTTATTCCGCAAGTTCACTAATTTACATTGGTGAAACAAGTTATCTGTTGTCTATCAAAAGCTTAGCCACGTCCTAACTGAGTTGCAGGTAAGCTAGAAATGAGTTGGATTCCAAAGCTAATAAGTTGTAACTCGTATGTCGAATTATATACGTCTAAATATTTATTTAATGTTCCTTTAAATATTCAACAGAAGCAATTAAGACATTTTAAAGTTCAACTCACACTGGTTAGTCCTCAAGTTCACTAATTTACAATGGTCAAACAATCTATCTGTTGTCTATCAAAAGCTAAGCCACGTCCTAACTGAGCTAAGCTAGCTACAGATAAGCTAGAAGTAAGTTGGATTCCAAAGCTAATTAGTTGTAACTCGTATGTCGAATTATATACGTCTAAATATTTATTTGATGTTCCTTTAAATAGTCAACAGAAGCAATTAAGACATTTTAAAGTTCAACCCACACTGGTTAGTCCTCAAGTTCACTAATTTACATTGGTCAAACAATTTATCTGTTGTCTATCAAAAGCTAAGCCACGTCCTAACTGAGCTGCAGGTAAGCTAGAAATAAGTTGGATTCCAAAGCTAATTAGTTGTAACTCGTATGTCGAATTATATGGGAGCTCCAACGAAAAAGATTGAAGAAGGAAATTCTGACGATGACGATGAAGATAAATAGAAATAAAACTTACTGCTTGGGGTGGTTTATTTCTTCCATTACTACATTTTTCCAGATTACATCATTTTGAGTCGCTCTCAATAATGTATTAACATTTCGTACACACTCCTTGGCGACAAGTAATCTGAAGTTACATATTATTGTGCTGAAGTGAAATAATTTTGTTTGTAATGTGTTATTGACCGATAGGTGTATTTTATATCTTCCATTATCCTGCTGGTTTAATTTAACCAATTGTTACAATATCTGCTTGTTATCCATGGGACCGGTTATTAATATCAAAATCGTAATTATTGCGCCTAATTTACAGCTAAAGCCACTGATTGTAATGTTGGTTAGGCACATTTTCTCCCATGTAGACAGACTGTATCATCAAGTTGAGCATTCCATTCCGGTCAATCCTCCATAATGTCATTTCAAACCTACCCTAGAGGGATCAAATGGGCCAGTTTTCCAAATTTTCCTTGTTTTCTTGTTAAAACCATCGCTGTCGATAAAATCCAAAACAGCCCCAATATCTCACCGATCGATCAACTTTATGATCTGAGTAATTCACGTCGAGAATGAAAAATTGCTACGGCATCGTAGGTAATGATGCCTCCGCTCTCATTAATACTTTCATCAATCCTTCGGCGACAATGAAGTTATGGAGGCTATTCAGCTCATTATCCTGTTCATTTATGCAGTCTACACGTTGATATTATGTTTGCATGTCAATATTCCAATGGCTACACGGATTTGCGGCATTTGAAAGCTCAACGCTACAAAAGAAAATGACAGGTACACGTATTAGATACATGTTATGTGCCATTATTTTCCATTTGAATAGTAAACCGATAGCACCTAATAGGATTTGGGAGAATCAATTCAATCGCTTGAATCGGAAATTAGGATTTCGTAGGAATTCAGAAATAAAAGGCAAAGTTCATTTCAGGGAAATTCCCCCCTTTGTAAGATTCCAGTCGTTTCAATTTGGGATACTTTAAATTCGATTAACATAACGTAACACGTCATATCTACTCACCTTTAATGAAATCAAATTTAAATTGGCTCATTATGAACTCCAGTATATGTTTGTCATTCGGCCTCTTTCAATACGTTTTGCCCAAAAAGCCGAATGGAGCTTAATTTAAAGAGCTTAAAACGATACCCACCACCAGGTATTTGAACGTTACGAGGTAATATGATGGACGTGTAATAGCTGTTTTATTGAATTTAATCGCTAAAAGAATATGTAGGAGTTTTGGGGATTTTAGGGATAATAAAAGTACAAGCCAAGACAGGCAAATTGGTTAGTCAGAGAAAATCAGAAATAGAGTTACAAGAAGTAGATGGTAATTTAGTAACGCAATTACATATATGACACAAGATGGAGATAAGCATAGAAATAATGGTCAACTGACTAATCGAAACTGGTGAAATAACTTATCTGGCGTAAATTTCTAGTAATGTCTCGCCTAAATTGTTAGCTGGGGTAAATCTAAAATCTAATCAAATTGTTGGTATTGTAAAATCGAGAGTGTCAGGATCCCAGAGTTCTTTCGAAAAATCAAAACAGATTATGTTATCACTGTCTACTTTGCACATGAACCATAAGCGTACTTTCAATTTTTCTGAATCCGTTACGCTTTCCCGTACAAAATTGCTGCCGCTGATCTTTAGCTCAGTCCTTAAGTAGGAAACTTAAAACCTGATTTAATTGCATCAAGCGTCCTGGAAAGTTCACTTTGTACGTTTTCAAATCCTTATTTGTCTAACGCATTTTATGAGCTAAATGCAAAGAGGGGAGAAGGCAAATCCGAGATGGAAGCGCCAGGTAATGTGAGTGGATCGTAGTTGAATTTGGACGCGATCAGTATCTATACGTATCGTCTAAATGAAAGTCAAACATAAATTGCCTTTCATTTTCTTCTCTCGCTCTGGCGCTTCCTTTAGCGAAGCATTAGACTTTCGTGGTTCATAAAATTCTACGTTCTTTTTGGAACAGGAACGGAAATAGGAGTAGTGTCTGGACAAAGAGGGGCTTTCCGGTTCCACTCGGGGGAAATCTAATTTTATATTCTCTTTCCCTTAGCGAGAGGAATCAGAATTTTCCTCCGCGGTTAATCGACATCTGCATACCGCCGAAATTCTCTGTTTTAGCGTGGATGGATACAACGAACCAAGATTATCGAACGGCCGCCCGAAAAAAAGTACAATAAATCAAACAGAATCCCGGAACGAAATTCCAGGGCATTATCGATAAACTGACAGGGGCGTTTTTCATATCGGACCAATTACACACGCGATCCCCCTTTCACCTGTTTTGTGTCGGCAAATTGAGATATATTTCACGGACAAAGGGAACTCATTCACCTTCCTTTAACAATATTGCGCTTTTATCTAAGCGTCCCCGCGTTGTTATTTCCTGTTTTCTTTTTGGTTCCGGCGGAGAATAAAGTTTTATATACCACAAAGCGCTAATATCGGAACGAAAGGAAAACAATTTAGCATACGCGATGGTTCTCGACGATGTGTTTGTTTCCTCTTCGGCACTCGGAGTCGAAGAAAATCCGACAGAATTGTGGGCTCGACCATAAAAGCGCGAAATGTTTATACTTAACATTAGCGCCAAGAGACTATGAAAGATTAATGGCTCTTTTTATGTAACCGTTTAAAGGGGGAAATTAAATGTTTACACGCTTTAAAGAAAACGTGTTAACGTACAAGTCAGTTATCGGTAATTACTGATAGCCCATCAAATTCAGCGCGATTTTATCTTTTACCTAAACATGTCGGACAAAAATTGAAAGTGGAAATCGTCGGGAGTGGAAGCTTTCCGATCTAAAATTAGATGGTAAATTTTCTCAGAAACTCGTTATTAAAGGAAATCTTTCCCTAAAATAAATAAAGTTAAAGAGCCAGGTAATTCAATTTCCCCAGTCTCGGGGTACTAATAAAGTTTTAAGCACTCTGCACTTTTATAAAACAAAATAACACAACCTAAAATTCTAAAAGCGGTAAAAGACACTTCATGAAAAAAACTCAATTTAACACAGCTTAAATGTGTTTGATAACAAGTATTAGTAGAAGAATATTAACTCAATAACATACAAGAAAAAATTACTTTCTAACTCTCTACTGAGGTCGATACCTACACAGTTAGGATTACAATTTTCAAGTCTTCCAATTTATCATAATACGAAGTCACTTCACATCAATCTCTCCGCAACACAAATTTATATTCCTTAATAGCCCAGTCTGTGTAGATTTTTCACGACATTAATTCAGTACCGGACGGGAGTGGTCAAATGTTGTAGGCTCTGATTAGTTGATCATGCCTATATAGTTTTAAACATTCAAAAAGTGTGCATTAACAAATGGGAGGGGTCCAAAGTTAGCAAAAACAATTTTTTGATTCTACAAGCCAAAGTATGCATTTTGCGGAGAAAAGTTTCAAATATAAGTTGTAGAGAATTGAAAAACCTATAATTTGAGCTATAGCACGATTAATGTTGTTAGACATTTATTACAAAAATGTCAAAAAACCACTGAAAATGGTCATTTTTTGAATATTGATTATTTACTGCAAAAATGATATGATTTATGGTTTTTACTACTTTAAAAGGTAGCTTTTAAAATTCCAAACCTAAACTGCTTTTATAAAAGTCAATTGGTTAATTTGTTGCTGAGATATTGCTATTTGTTTATCCCAAGACGCATAATGTTCATTGCTGTTACGTCGAGGTGCACAAAGGCTTATTCTCTTCATAAACACCCAAAGTTTCATATTCCGTTAAGAAAATATGACAAAAACAATTTTCATCCCCCTATTTATCGCTTTAAAGAATGGGATGATTTTTTTTATAAATAAATAGACCTGGAGCCATTTTCATAACTTGCACAAATTCCTGACTTACAAATTCGGATAGCTGGATTCAAAATGGAGAATTGAAACAAAAACAACTTTTTTTTACCATTAGAAGTCGAGATAGGATTTTTTTTGAGACTGAGATACGGATATTTTGTCCGCGCTCTGCGGTAAATACGCTTCAATTCGGTTCTCTCAGCGCGAGCGGTTACCACTGCCATCCCCACCACTCGCATTCTCGCGTAGTTCTCCGTTTTGAATCCAGCTATCCGAATTTGTAAGTCAGAAATTTAGGCAAGTTATGAAAATGGCTCCAGGTCTATTTATTTATAAAAAAAATTCAACCCATTCTTTAAAGCGATAAGTAAGGGGTTGAAAATTGTTTTTATCGTATTTTCTTAACGGGATATGAAAATATGGGTGTTTATGAAGAGAATAAGCCTTTGTACATCTCGAAATGTTTATTCAAAAAGACGTAACAGCAATGAACATTATGCGTCTTGGGATAAATAAATAGCAATATCTCAGCAACAAATTAACCAATTGGCTTTTATAATAGTTGTTTAGATTTAGATCTTTTAGAGCAGTAAAAACGCAAATCATATCATTTTTGCAGTAAATAATCAATGTTCAAAAAAATGACCATTTTCAGTGGTTTTTTGACATTTTTGCAATAAATTTTTAACAAAATTAATCGTGCTGTAGCTCAAATTATAGGTTTTTCAATTCTCTACAACTTACATTGAAAAACTTTTCTCCACAAAATGCATACTTTGGCTTGTAGAATCAAAAAACTTGTTTTTGCTAACTTTTGACCCATCCCATTTGTTAATGCACCCTTTTTGAATGTTTAACAATATATAGGCATAATCAACTAATCAGAGCCTACAACATTCTCATACGGTACTGAATTAATGTCGTAAAACGTCAAAAAATGACTACACAGACTGGGCTATAAAGGAATGTTTTAGGTAGAATGGTAACAATCACATACATATTCAGTTTTGTACGCTCGTTTTGTACATCTATACGATTAATGTATACGGCAAAATGACTCTAGGACGTTTGGCCGCCGCCGTTTGGCCGTCGCCGTTTGGACGTAGGGACGTTTGGACGTAGGGACATTTGGAGGTAGGGACGTTTGGCCGTCAGGACGTTTGGACGTCGGGACACTTGGCCGTGGCAAATTTGGTCGTGTATTGCAAACACCTTAAACACTATGTTGAGGGGTAATGTTAAGGGTAATACTTTTTCGTGGATTCTGTTTATAATTTAATGGCAATTATTATATGTTGCAGTTTGTAAGACAGGGTAATTAATATATGAATAAAAATACAGTGAAGTACCTACCAATACCTATTTAACGTAGGTTTGCAAATTTTACCAGTGGATAATAAAATGGATAAATTAATGAATAAAATAAATTACATGAATGTATTTCATTAATAAATGAACATAAAATAAATAAATCCGAAATAAATAGGTACTCACCAAACTAATAAATATTATTATTAGGGTTAGAATTTCATGTTAAAATCTTTCTCATTATTACACATAGTATATATTTTTTCGATAGACATAATATGTATGTATTAAAAATACATAATTAGCAGAAAAATGAAGGTTTCTATATATAATAAATCGTAAATGATATCACAGTATAAATGAGATATAGGCAAACTAGAAAAATGATTCTCAAAATGTCAATTACGATAATTATGAATAATTGTAATTTCTAATATTTTCGTTGTTTCTTCTCTTGATTTCCAGTAAGCAAAATACATCACCCCAAAAATAAAACATGTATAAAAATGCATAAATGATAAAATTGAATTAAATAACTATTACATACTTTTTGGGGAAAATGTACCATTTTTATATTCATATTTGTGGGTTAAATAATGTAGGTAAAACCAATTGTATTGTGATATATAATAATTGTCATTTAATTATATAAACAGAATCCACGAAAAAGTATTACCCTTACCATTACCCCTCAACATAGTGTTTAAGGTGTTTGCAATACACGACCAAATTTGCCACGGCCAAATGTCCCGACGTCCAAACGTCCTGACGGCCAAACGTCCCTACGTCCAAACGGCGACGGCCAAACGGCGACGGCGAAACGGCGGCGGCCAAACGTCCCATCCCGCGGCAAAAAAGTTCATAATGCTATATCAAAACCGATAAAACATAAATCCTTCTTAGGCGAGTATTTAGTCGAAACTTTTAATAATAACAAGGTAAGAAACATACTGTAACAAAATACAATGTCTTTCATAAACATATCTCTAAAAGATGTAGGTGGCCATCATCGAAACGTTTTTTTTTTCAAAATTTCCCTCTCATTTTACCTTGAAAATCTTTGTGCTTTACTATTTTTATAAATATGCGGACAAAGCTGAGTGCTTCGTTTCGAACTTTCCACTTTGTTTATTTACCAAAAAGTTAAATCGGATTTTCCTTTCTTGTTTAAGAGGTTTTACTTCAGAAAAGTTACTTTTACCAAGCAGCACCGGTACATCTTACTTATAATCAGTTTGATGGATAATTATTTTGAACAGTAATCAACTCGTGTTGATTAAATATATTTTAATTCGTTGTGATAATGGACAATGACGCTGCCGGGATTTAAAAAAAAGGCGATGTGCTCATTGAACTGCTTTGTCGTATTTTGTTATAAATATTTGATTGCAGAATAAATATTTAATGTTTAAAGACATTTCATCAAGGGGATTTGGAGAAGATTTCAAAAACGCGAAAAGCGACTGGAATAGAGTGCCCTTCAGAAGCGGTTCAGCCAAAAATATTATTATACACATTCGATTATAGAATGAACATTCAAAACAATTTTTCTTGCGAATTTCGAGAAAATTTCGAAAAACCGAAAAGCTACAAGTATGCAATGGTCCAAACGTTCAAAAAGTTCCTTCCAAGTAACACCAATACAGTTACAATATCGCAATGGCGTCATCAAACATAACCTCACAAACTTATTACTATTTACTACGTCGCATTGAAATTAACCAAAGTGACGGGCCAATCAGAAGCCACCATTTCATAGGCGAATTCAATTGATACGATCGTATCAGATTGGGATATTTAAACTTAGAAAATGTGTTAATTGCGTAATGTGGTGTTTTTTAAAAATATTATTGAAAATGGCCTGTAGACGTAATGATAAATGCAATTTTAAGTATCGTAACAATAGATGTCGTATTTACAAGATATACTTAGATAAGCTTCATTCAAATGTATTCATTTCTTATAGTAGTTACCATAAACCGATTGTATGTGTTGTGAAAAACTCTTTTATTTAAACTGATAGATGTAAAAATTCTTGAGATTTTTCACAAAAGGCGTTATTAATACCTTCACTTCTGTATATATACTTTTTAAAAGTTAACTGTAAAAGATATTAAAGGTATGAAGAACGGAACGAACGACAACAATTTTTCTTATTAAATTCTTTGGGTTAAACCAGTCGTCGTCGTCAGCAGAATCCAAAATATACATTTAGAGTATACAAAGGATTTATATCTATTTCGTTTTTAATATCCTTTTAGAAGCATAAATCAAGTTTCCCGCCGTTTTCCTTCAACTCCGTCAGTATTAATAACTCCTGGGATTGCAGCCAGTTTAAACTTATAGGCCAAAATGTTAATAAATTCGACGCCCCCCTCTGTAATCGAGTGCAATTATTGGTTAGAGAGTCTTTTTACACTTTTAGGTCGCCGCGAGACAAGGATGATCTGACAAAGTGGAATTTAGTGATATCGATACGCAGCTCGGCCGGGCCAGATAGCCCTCTTTCGGTAACTTTATAAGAGCAATTTGCGGGGTTTCACTACAGGTCCTACCCTATGAAATAGGAAGTTGGCTTGCTGCGAGGCTATTACATTCAATTTATTATCCGGGCAAAAGTTCTACCCCTCCTCTAAAATTTACGCCGATACCGCGATAAAAATTAACGAGAAAATTCTTTAAGTCCGAACGTTAGAGAGACCAACTCTGATATTGGTTTATGGACGTAATTTGCTAAAAAGCCGTAGTTTAGTTGCGGCGAAAACGCCGATGGTTCGAAGACTAAACTAACTTACACTCTAACGAATCAGCTCGTGATGTTACCGAACTCATTAGGCAAACATTCCTGCACAGTGAAGTGTTTGAGATTTCAGCGTCTTTATTAGTCTCAGCTCCAAAAGGACGAGCGCAGACCCGTAACGAACTAGATTCGGTTAAGCGAACCTCAACGCTCCCTACGTGCGAGGGAAATAAAAAATTTTACTAAACTTTTTTTCAAAACGGATACGCCATCCCAAACAGCTAATTATCGGTAAATTTAACTTCGCTCCCCGCCTCACCGTTTAGATTCACTAGTTCGACCCTGCGCCTCCGAGCACAGCTTCACTATCGAAAATTAGTGAATCTAAACGAGCTCTCGGTATCTCTGTAGAGTAATGTTTTCAAATCGAGAAGCCAACAACGACGGGAAAATTTTCAAGAAATTTTACGGATGAAGGGTTTATTTACCGACCACGTTTGAACTTGCTTCGAACTTCATTCTCGTTTGAAGTTTCAAGACAATCAAACATCGAAGAGAGAGAAGGGGAGAAAGAAGAGGAGACTCGCTTTTTGTACTGGAATGTGGAATTTTAATTTATCTCGTTTTCTATTCATTTAAATCCGCTTCAAAAGTGTACAACCAAATGAATTTTTTATTGTTTGCTTATTAAATGAAACTCCGCTTTGATTAATGTACATGCTCCGTCCGAGGATAAGGACTTGATAAATAAAGGCGAATTTCACAAGATTACAAATATCCCGAAGTAGGTATTCAAATGCAACGTTAAGAAAATAATGGGGAATATAAAGGCAATAATACGGAGGACTCCCGAGAAAAATGTTGAATAAATAAAAGGCGCAGGAACGACAAAACATCTCGTACGAAATGTTACCCGTAGAACAAAATATCCTCGAATAAATTAAACTTTGCGTTGTAATATCGTCACATAAAACACTGTGAAATAACTTATTGAAGTTGTAGACATAAAAATTTTTATTACGAAGTGAATTGCCGGATTCGCGGATTCGTGAAATATAACGTACAGGGTGTGGGCGAATGTAGTATGTAAATGGAATGCAGTAGGAAACGTGTCTGCTATCCGTCTTGTGAAATGGAAACTAATTAATACGATCATGTAATTTAGGGCATAATTATCGAATTCGCCATTCTATATTAGTCAGCTACTAAAGTTGATAATTTTACTGCCAGCAGTTTTTATTTGCTTCAAAATAATGTACTGAGTTGTGACGTTGTTATAAACGCACTTATAAAACAATATTTAGCAACAATCCTATTAGCTCATTTGATTTAATAGCGTTCATATATCAATTACGAAAGTTCCATAAGCAGCAGTTTTTTTTTTAATTATAGGTCAAGTATTCTTGTGACGTTGGATGATTTGGATTAAAATTAATATTTTTTTTTTTCGATACTAATTGAAAACAAGTTTATCTCCTCTTCGGTTATCGATCTGACTGTACACTTGGCGAATTCTGTTTTCATCAAGAACGCTCCTTAAGTTTCCAACGTTTTGTTTCCTCTTCATCATGTTTCAGTGTCCGCCCACTTCTGAGGGTCCCTTTTCCAACGGGAAAGTGTTCAGCCAACCGGAATTTGTCACACATTGTGTTGTTTGGTCGTCGAAAACTAGACCTTTACACTAAAGGCAGTCATAATTATTACTGTTTGAATTTCTCCAAGATCTTTTGTGTTGTACGATTTTCTTTCTCTCCGCTCTTTGTATCTTCAATGATTTCGTCTTGGCAGGACACCTCATTTAATTCTTCAAGCTTAATACACCCTTGCATTTTTATAATTCTCAACAATGTTATCAAAGGCAACTCCCTGAACGTATAATAATTTAATTGATTCGAGCGGCACTTCCAAAATTTAATATTCTAAAATTCCTGCTGTTTCTCTTCGTCAAATGAAGCGCGATTCGCTCAGCGTATTGTTGATTCATTCCCAATAAAAACAAATTTTCAAAGAGAAAAGAACACAATAAATTCTAATTTCTTCTAAGTAGGGAAGCGCTCCGCGAGTATTCTTGTTGATAAAGCTAATTAAAAAGGTAGAACGCTAGATTCTCAGTTTTTAATTAACGATATTAGAATTTTTCCCGGTTAGTTAATTAATGAAGAAATCGTATTATCGAGATCAACTATTCGATGGAAATTTAACCAATACCGGAGAAACGAGGAGCGAAATCTAATTTAGACTTGTTTCCTGTCGGGATAATACAATTTTTTTTATCCTTAGTCGAATCGATTAACCGTAGAAAAATACGGCAAAGATGAGATTCCAGGGGAGAAAATGACTACCTACTTTTAAGCTTTCGTGAAAAATTTCCCGGAATAATTATTAAAAATTTGTTCGTTTCATCTATGATAACGTCGAGAAAATTCCAATGCACGGAAATCTTAAAATCAGCTATTTTTGAAAAGTGCTTACCTAAAAAACACTTTCAATACAGATGGAATTCCGGGATAAAAATACATTCTGATGTACTAAATAGCAAACTTTACACACTGTTTTCCACCTAAAACATTACATATCAAATTATTAAATATTATTGTACTGTTAAAATTACAATGTGAAGTGACTAAACTTTATATTCCGATTTAATACACCTATACTTCAAAATATGGAATTCATTTTGACTACGAGAATTTGTAGGGTTTTGACTGACACAAGTCAAAGTCCTTGATATTAGATAAGAGTTGACATCGATGCAGTTCCCGGTAGTTTAAATTTAATATACCGTGTACCGAGAATAAATTACTATTAGAGCGAGCCGAGATATTTGATTCATAGCTATAATTGTATTAGATTTTGTGTTCGGAATCGAAATTCGAGGTAAATTTCTGTCTTGCGGTCTAAATGTTTGATGCACTAATGTAACTAAAGCTGCTATTCAGTTGTGGCTACCAATTAGTGATCAAATTAATTTTCTTTAATTAGAAGCACAGGCGCTTATATTGAAGATCGTTAGTTAAATACGTTTCAACTTGATTTTTGTAATAGTTTGTGACACAAAACTGAAATACACGGCGTGAGTTAGTTTTTCGTAACAGAACTTTTGTAAAGAGCACTTTCTATCAAGACGATGATACGTTTGTGTGGCACAGTCTTATTAAGATACATATAGACGATAAATGATACATTGTGGGAAAGTCAAGACGCCAAAATCCAATATCAGAGTCTTAAATAAAACTTTACCAAGGAATATATTTGTAATGAAACCTACAAAAGCGTAGAAGGACCACATCATACACTGCTTTTTTTCATTTGGAACTCCGACTTATTTTACGGAATTCCGACTTTTTAAACCGGTGTGAAGTTAGCAGCCGAAAATCCAGCAGCCGATTTTTCAAAGTGGCATTTCTAGCAGCCATTTCATCAGTGGCGTCTCAATCAAGAAACAATTTCAAAAATGATTTTTTCTTAACAAAAAATCACCGCATTGCATCAATAAGAGGTCGATACCAACTAGAAAAATTGTGTAAGGGGTCTAAGGGCTTAAGGGAGTGACGTTGTCTCTCGAATATCTTCGCGTAAAGTTATATCGCTCGTTTATCCCATAATTCAATAATTATTTTGAAGTAGGTAGAAAAAAAAGCCACGATGCCCTTCTAATCAATTAATAGTATAATAGTAGAGAATCTACCGTGAAAGGGAGATCGACTTGCAGAGAGCATAAGGGGGTGAAATTGTCACTCGAATATCTTCGCGTAACGTTCATGTAGCGTATTCTTCGATAATTCAATAATTATTTTAAAGTAGGTAGAAAAAAAAGCCACGACGCCCTTTTAACCAATTAATAGTATAATAGTAGAGAATCTACCGTGAAAGGGAGATCGACTTGCAGAGAGCATAAGGGGGTGAAATTGTCACTCGAATATCTTCGCGTAACGTTCATGTAGCGTATTCTTCGATAATTCAATAATTATTTTGAAGTAGGTAGAAAAAAAAGCCACGACGCCCTTTTAACCAATTAATAGTATAATAGTAGAGAATCTACCGTGAAAGGGAGATCGACTTGCAGAGAGCATAAGGGGGTGAAATTGTCACTCGAATATCTTCGCGTAACGTTCATGTAGCGTATTCTTCGATAATTCAATAATTATTTTGAAGTAGGTAGAAAAAAAACGCCACGACGCCCTTTTAACCAATTAATAGTATAATAGTAGAGAATCTACTCTGAAAGTGGGATCGACTTGCAGAGAGTATAAGGGGGTGAAATTGTCACTCGAATATCTTCGCGTAACGTTCATGTAGCGTATTCTTCGATAATTCAATAATTATTTTAAAGTAGGTAGAAAAAAAAAGCCACGATGCCCTTTTAACCCATTAATAGTATGATAGTAGAGAATCTACTCTGAAAGGGGGATCGACTTGCAGAGAGCATAAGGGGGTGAAATTGTCACTCGAATTATCAAAGAATCCGCGACATAACCTAACGCGAAGATATTCGAGAGACAATTTCACCCCCTTATACTCTCTGCAAGTCGATTTCCCTTTCATGGTAGATTCTCTACTATTATGCTATTAATTGGTTAGAAGGGCATCGTGGCTTTTTTCTACCTACTTCAAAATAATTATTGAATTATAGGATAAACGAGCGATATAATTTTACGCGAAGATATTCGAGAGACAACGTCACTCCCTTAAGCCCTTAGACCCCTTACACAATTTTTCGGAAAAAGTCGGAATTTCGTAAAATAAGTCGGAATTCCGTAAAAAAGACGGAATTCTCTAAAAAAAAGTCGGAATTCCTTAAAAAAAGTGGGAATTCCGTGAAAAAAGTGTGAATTCCGTGAAAAAAGTCAGAATTCCGTGAAAAAAGTCGGAATTCCAAATAAAAAAAAAGCAGTGTCTGATGTGGCCCTTCTACGCTTTCGTAGAAACCTGTGTACCTACTGATTACAATTTTGAAGTCGCTTCATTGAATCTGAATTCATTCTTGTATCTTGAGCGCCTAAATGATAAAACGATGTAAGACTGCGATTTGCATATCATTCTCAATGATTCTTTTCTTCGACTGTTCGTGTTTGAAACAAATTTTTTGAGTCACGCGATCAGATAACTAAGGGAGGAATTCGGAGGCATTGAAGTGAGCATTGTAAGATGTTGTACTGAGCATTGAATTCGTCTGGCATCGAGTCTGATCAGTGAATAATTTTTTTTTCTGTTTAAACAATTTAAATGTATTACCGAGTGGCCCATATTGATACGTGTCATGTGACATTAAAAATACCCTCTATATCGAAAATTCTCTCGTGATTATAATCGTTGATTTTTATCCGTGTACATAGCTGTTAATCGTGTTTATTTCCCATTGGTCTTTTGTTCCATTGTGAGTTCCTTTCGTTGTGTTTTTCGGTCCGAGCTGTCAAAATAGCGGTAACGTATATTTACGATTGAATAAATTTTTGGGCAGTATATATCGCAAGTCTAATAAAAATGAATGGAACGTACGCCCCAAGCCGTGTGTATTACGAACACCCTAAGCGACATATGAGTGTGTAAACGATGTATTTGCAGTCGAAAACGACAAAACACCAAACACCCATCATCGGCGTTCATTAATCTATGTACTGGTATGAAGAACGGGCCTGTATCACTAATAATGATATGGTCGTTCGCAGTCCATAAATTTCCATTACGCAGCCTTTTGCTAGTTCCAGAAATATTACATGATAATGCCGGGCGCTTAATCGAGATTAAAGCCTTTTAGCGACGGGGAAAAAATTGTGATTTATCACCGGCCGAAATTAATTTCAGGAGAAGTTTTTAATTAATCGTCATCTCGGTAGAGGCGGCAGCGCCAACGGAGAGGAAGTTGCCACGCAACACGTGTTCGCCAAACCAATCTCAAAAGTTAATACTGATTTATGTTAGGAGAGGAATTACTGCGCAGCGTTCATTAGCCGGCTTTTCTTTTGTTCCATACGATACAGAAATTTTTGGATATCCCACACTCGGCCTACCGGACTCCGAACTTTCCACGCTTTCGCACTGGAATTTTATAAAACCAACGCCAGCGGATCTCTCCATGCTCCCTCTGTTAATTCGCCTAATGGTAACGTTAAATGTTTCTCCTCTCGTGTTAACTAAACACCGGCTTTTTCCCTTCGGATGTTGACTCTGAATTTTTTTCTTCCTACTGTAATGTTTATTTCTAATTTATTTACACTGTCCTAATTTATACACTACACACTACTTAATTTATCTTAATTAATTCCTAGCTAATTAATTTACATCACTCTTAAATGTAATTTATTTCACTGGTCCGTCTTTCGCCTTATTTATTCACTCGCGGCTTCACGTCTAATCTCCTTCCGACCGCAAGCCCGCTTATATACACCTCAATTGTATTCGCGATAGTTCCTGAAATAACTCGAACCTTCTTTTTTATGTAGAAATGTCTAGGAGGTAATGAATTATTCTTCCTTAATAAGATGTTGCCGGGACTCAATTAAGCGTAGCGGCGTTCCTTTGAGGTAAGTCGCCGAGGTCCGATAAGAGTAAACACATTTCGCGCTGCTGTTTACATTTCGCGACATTGAAACATTGAATCAAGTGATGAAAATAGTAATAATAGACCTAGATGCAATATCGTTCATTTAAGCATTTGTAAAACTTGTACTCTTCTTCCTATTGAATTAATCTACTTACACTTACCAACCCATTACAACACATAACTTCAAATTAAAACTTGAACGAAATCGAACGTGGTGTTCGTAGACTTTTCATTACAACATCAAATTATAGGTTTACTTCTGCATTAGTAATTCGGTTGTTTCAACTCTGTTTGAACGTTTTCATAACTTCAGATTACTATTTAATGTAAAACCGCGAACATCATATTCCGGAGTGATTTACCATCTCCCGTATAAATTCATTATTAATTATAACGTTACAGTGGGATGCTATTAAAGAACGGTGCTGCAGGTGGAAGTTGAAGTGTTTCCTCTTATTACTTCATAAACAACGAAGATATCTATCTGGGCAATTTTATTTCGGGAAACTGCCGCATTGTAAAGCTTTTAACTTTATTACCTAACGGTTTAAAGTATGTTAAGCTTAAGTTATGAACCGTATCCGAACTAACTTTCTCTCCCAGTGAAATTTTTATTAGACCATAATGAAAAATTATATCGACTATAAGGGTAATTCGTGAATCGTTAAAAATATATCAAACGAGGTGAAATTGAGATAAAGTGAAACATTCGTTTCAATATTTCTTTATTGAATTTTGCAAAATAAGTGACTGTATTTTTGCTTTCCTGAAAACAAATTTTGACATTTCTGACTTATAACTGTAAATAACTGGTGTATGTCGAAAACCATTGGAACGAGCAGATTGAAATTTAATCGAAACGCTAAAAATCATTTAATCAATCAAAATTCAAAAATATCGATTTTTGAATGTACTGCAAGAAACCGAAAGGGAATTATTTCCAGACGCCAACAGTGAAAAAGTCTTTCGAAAACCTTTCGCTAATTTAGGAACTCAAAACAAATCAAATGTGAGAATGAAGTTCAAAATATTTCTTGAATCGCCTCTTAAAGAACAGAGAGTTTATCATTGCGTTGAAGTTTAGACAACTTCAGAAATTTCTATCGAAATTTTTTAATTTCCAAGGCGATGGAGACACTCGTTCGTTTTCACGTTTTTCTGAATATTTGTTTTAATTCCAGATCGTTACATTGAAAGTCTTGAAACTTTAGCCTTAAAGATATGTACCCATAAGATTTATTTCTTTTCAGTTATCCTAAAGCTTTTAATATCCTGCCAAAAACTGTTTACCCTAAATTTTTAACCAAGAACATCTTTGGCCAAAAGCATATTTTCCAGGAGATGGAAATCCCTTACCAAACAAACTAACCAAAAAAGATTTCCCAGTGTTCTGCTTTCCGAACAATATTAAATGGAATATTTGAAATATAAGTATAATTTTCACTACAACTAGGTTCAAAAAACGAATATTTTAAGCAAAATAAGGATGGTGGATTGAGACAGTCCTCTCCATTTTCCAATTTTGTGAAATATGCAAAATAATTTTACTAACACTTAAAACAGAATACCATTTCCATGCAGGATTTTAATACCAGTTTTAATGTAACTGTCAAGTACTGTGTGTATTTAAAAAGTATTTTAACCCCCTTTTAAATCCCGCCGCAACGATTCTAACTTCACGCGTTACCGAACTAAAACTTTTTATCGCAATAATCCTCCTGTGTGTTGATTTTTACTTCTGCATCACCCTCGTCTTCCCGTCCTCGATTCCCTCGGGTTATTCCGATCACATCTGAGGATATTGTAACAGTTTACTTTATCCCCTTTTGCCAAGTAAGCGTACCAATTAAATACATGAATGTGCGCGACCTGCACTTTATCTAATTATATTTGCTGACTCTTTAGGTTCGTGAGTATTATTTATGTTTTGAGTTGGAGTTATGTGAACCATTAAGTTTTCGGTTTTAGTGCAGTTGAACTTTGATGTGGTGCGTAGAGGGTTGCTTTCCAGTAAGGTCGTGATTGATTTTGACGGCGCTAAATTGGGTGATTTCAGTTATTTAGTTTTCTTTGAAAAGATCCCGTATGTAGGTGTATTTGACGAGGGTGTATGGGATTAAGCGGCTCGAGTTGGCGATGTCGTTCATGTGTTCCCTTCAGTGAAATTTATGTTTCCGCAAACTAATCAACCAAGCTTTCTCTCTCCCCCTCTCTCTCCCTGTCTCTCTTCGGTGATTTTGCGACAGGGTTAAAAATTCATGCCCGAAGGTATGTGTTACACCCCCTAAGTGGATTAACAAAAAATGTGCGGCGACCTTCCGATACTTTTAACCTTTTAAAAGGTCATCGATTTTCGTTAATCAACGACACCGTCATCGTCCATCCCTTCCGTAGAGCGATGTGATTTAAATGTCAAGACGTTTTAGATGTTCTCAAGAACACTCTGAGCGGTTTCTACCATCTCGGAATTAACGATACAAGAGCATTTCCCGCTTAGGTGTGGATGTGACAGCTAATCCGGCCCCTCGTCGATGTGGTAAACTAGGGGGTAGAGCCCGTATAGCTTTCCCCCAACGTTCGGATTAGGTACACAAAAATATTTCCCGTGAATGCGATGCCGTGCAGATTTATTTATGTTTCGGCCGACGTTCTGTGTGTGTGTGTGCTACATTAGTCAAGATGGATGCTCGCGCGGATGCTAGGAAAGTTTTTCCGAATAGTTTGTTAAAACGGCGGATAAAACCCGTGCCCGCATATGCGAATCAAGTCGGGGAACTGACAATGGAAGGCTAATTTTGATTTATGAAGCCGCAGAAGTGGCACGTAGGAGATGAAGAGCACATTTCCAGGCGGCATGTCAAAGGTAAAACACAAACAATGCTGGGGAACGGTATATTGTATGAGAAGTGTGAGGCCACTCGACACCATTTAGGTGCCTGTAAACATTCCCCAACAGATATGATATACGAGTAGACGTGCACGGAATGGGCATATCATTATTAATCGAGCCACGATTCAATATCAGCCGCAAAAATTAACTAATTAGTGCACGAGCTGTCAATAACCTATGCACCTAACATGAAGCATATTCCGATGAAAATTACATTTTCGCACAAACCACTTCACTACGTAGGTAATAGGCGTTTGTAAACTGCTTTTAACACAATCGAACCGAAGAAAATGAGATTTATGAGGTGCACTCAGCCTCTAAAAGGGTGAATCAATGATTAATGGATTTTAAGGCAATACTATTCTGTCTATCTAAATTTTGTTATTTTAACTTAACGGCATTTTTCTACTTTTTCGTCAGTATCTATTTAAGGTGGAATGAGAGTGTTTTCATATACAGTAAAACCTCTAATAACGGACACCTCCCAATAGCGGATTCCTCTACATAACCGACAGTTTTATATTTCCCGAATATCTTAATAGAGATTTATACATATCAACACCTCCCAATAGCAGACCCTCCAAATAACGGACAGTTAAAAACTACCATTTCCTATATAATTGTTAATAAAATTACCTCTTAACAACGGACAATGACTTGTGAAATCAGATGTGTAAGAAATGTACCTCATAAATAGGAATTCAAATTTTAGTGATCACCTCCTGGAATTCGTTTTACCAAGCAGTTTAAATAACGAACACATTTCATAATTGTATCCATAAATCCCTTAAGTCTCTTAAATAGGTGTTTAAATTTGCAATCATCCTATTCAGGAATTCGATATATTTCAAAATAAAGAGGTACACTTATGTTAATTCCGTGGTTTCTGGGAAACAAACTACTATTGACAAATTTTTCAATAGGAAATATATTGCAATTTGAAAATGCAGCATTTTGAATTACATTTGTGCACATATCAAGATCTTTTTTATTTGATCCTTTCCTCCTATTAGCGGACACCGCCTTATAATGAACAAAATTAAAAACGCATAATTAATGTTTAATGATATTAATTTCCTTTTAATAAATCTCAAGTAATGAATTATAGCGTAAAACATCACGGAAGGGGAAAAATTCATGGAATAGTACAGAAAAATCGTCACTGTTTAAACCGGCCTTTACCTATATCTTGTGATTTAACCACATTTCCCAAATACTATATCCTGGTACGTTATCTACACTTTGTTGTACTTATTTTGATTGATACTTAACAATCGAGGTATTTGTTACGTCACATATTATAACTAATAAGTGTATTTGTCCTGCTTACCACAATCGTTACACAGTTCTCAAAGTCAACAGGATCGAATTTAATATTGAGTCGCGCTTTACAGTTTCATGAAATGGAGTTGGGACGATACTTGAATTAATCTCGTCTTACCCAAAATCGCAAAGTGTTTCGAATCGGTACAATAACGATACGCCAAGTTTGCATTACAAAGTTTTCAAAGGCTACAGGATCTAATTTCATATGGAATCTTGCTTTAGAATTTGATGAAAGATGAAATATAGTTGGGACGAAACTCGGATTGATATGTTATCTTTTCCAAAACCTTAAAATATTTTGGATAGGTACAATGACGGAATGAAGAGTAATTTCATAATGCCAAGTTTACACTACAAAATTTTTAAAGACAAAACATTGAATTTCATATTGAATGTTGCTTTAGAATTCCATGAAATACAGCTGGGACGAAACTCGAATTGATCTCTTATCATTTTCAAAACCTCAAAATATTTCGGATCGTTACAATAACGGAACGAAGAGTAAGTTCATAATGCCAAGTTCACACTACAAAATTTTCAAAGACAAAACGTTGAATTTCATATTGAATGTTGCTTTAGAATTTCATTAAATATAGTTGGGACGAAAGTCGAATTGATATGTTATCTTTTCCAAAGCCCCAAAATATTTCGGATCGTTACCATAACGGAATGAAGAGTAATTTCATAATGCCAAGTTTACACTACAAAATTTTTAAAGACAAAACATTGAATTTCATATTGAATGTTGCTTTAGAATTCCATGAAATACAGCTGGGACGAAACTCGAATTGATCTCTTATCATTTTCAAAACCTCAAAATATTTCGGATCGTTACAATAACGGAACGAAGAGTAAGTTCATAATGCCAAGTTCACACTACAAAATTTTCAAAAACAAAACATTGAATTTCATATTGAATGTTGCTTTAGAATTTCATGAAATACAGTTGGGACGAAACTCGAATTGATCTCTTATCATTTTCAAAACCTCAAAATATTTTGGATCGTTACAATAACGGAATGAAGAGTAAGTTCATAATGCCAAGATTACACTACAGAATTTTCAAATACAAAACATTGAATTTCGTATTGAATGTTGCTTTAGAATTCCATGAAATATAACTGGGACGAAACTAGAATTGAACTCATTTTTTCCAAAATCCCAAACAATTTAGAATCGTTACAAAAATCATGTGAAGAGTAAATTCATTATACCACATTCGCATTACGCAGTTCTCATAGAAGACATGCTTTAATTTCATATTGAATCTCTTTTTAAAATACATAGGACGAAACTCGAATTAATTTCATCTTTCCCAAAATCCCATCAAATTTTAAATCGTTACAAAAACCATATAAAGAGTAAGTTAAAATTGTTGATCCACAGAAAAATTATATATCAGCGTCATATAAGATGTATTAATCTAATGTTACATGTCTTTTTTGCATCTCTTTGGCATTGTATTTTATGACGTTATCGTGCCTTACTATCCGGTGTCTAGTCATCAGTATTACCATATGCAGGGGACGTCGTGATATTGGCACAAATCCAGAAATAATTAATAAGGCCAGTGAGGTGTATACGTGGCGGAGCAAGTGTGGTAAAATTGTATATCAGTGAACATGAAACGGAAAAAGGACAAGAAAACGCTTTAAGAGTAACTTAATCTGATAATTGAATCCTTAGTGGCCAGAAGTAAGTGAAACTAACCAATGAAGAGTAACATTGACCAAATAAACTGCTGATAATTAGATAATCCGAACGATGATTGGCAAGAAAACTTCTGGTCTGTGCTGCACACGAATTTGATATTTATTATATTACTGAAGATTATTGTATTCATGTGGCTGACGTGGGTTTGTAGCAGTAATCAAAGTGCTTTATTTGGATATACTTGAAAACTTTGTAAATTCGGCCCAAAAGCTGTGTTTAAAGATCACTTCTTTACACAGCAACAGATATTTCCCTTTGATATTCCCTTAAATGTTATGACCATTGTATGGCCCATTACTTTGATATGAATTACACAGAGTATACCTTGTATAAAATCAAATCTTTAATCGGAACAGCACCTATAGCTTATAAAATAGTATATTATTATACTAGTTTAAAAGTCTCGTGTGACAATATGTCTTATTAAACGTGTGTAATATACTATTTTATCTACTTTGCTTTATTAATTCATTAAATTTTGGCTGTCCAAGTTTTCGTATTACACTAGGGAATTTTGAGTGGGTTGGTCACACTGACATCACTGACATTGAAGTTTCGTATTTGAATTTGAAAATCTAGTAGTCCTAGGACAAATTCAATAGCGAAATGGAAGACAAAAATGTAGAATTGACCTGTACACCCCCAGAAATACGCGAAGCTGCTCAAGATATTTTTTTAAATACTGATAATTTAACCTTGACGTCTACGCGACAGGCTGACGTGCCAATTTAACAAAACTAAAAGTTACCAAAGGTATTGTAATAATATGAATATTATTACACTACTTTCGGTGTAATAATGAGATCATTAGTAACGCAAAGTAGATAAGAATGATTTTCTTAATTCATCGCCCCCCTATTATTATTTATGCAAAGCGGTTTTCGATCAATCAATTTTTCCGGCCTGAGAACTTTTCCTCTCTCTTTCTCTCTCTCTTTTCTCTCTCTCTCTCTCTCTCTCTCTTCTCCTCTCCTCTTTTTCACTTCCTCCCTCCTATTTCATCGTCTTGCGAATGATAAAGTCCGAGCCGTCTTAATTAAACACAATTTCCCCAAAACTTTTATTGCTCCCTAATTCGAAAAGTTTGTTTGAATCGCTTTTAAACAAGTATAAAATATCTTCTCGAAAATCAACTTGCTCTCGTTGTTTACCTAATTCGATCGTTAAGTTAGGTTTTTAATAAAAAAAGCGTATTTTAAGTGTTTGCCGAAAAAAATATTTGGCCCGGATGACGACTCGAAAATTCACTAAGTGTTTTTGAGACCGGATTAATTAAATATAAATTTATTTAAATTACTCCGGGGCGAAACGGAATTGCTCGGGCCCCGTTATAAATTCGCTCGTAAAACCGATCCGATTAGGTTTTCCATCTTATTTTGAAATTAACGTATGGATTCGTTTTTAAATTTTTTATTATTTGACTCTGTTTAAGTACCCATTCCACCTACATAGATTCTAGGAGTTTTGGGACTATCGTCTGGATATGCTTACAAGCTATTATTAAACGTTCGTTTACTGTTCTAAGAGGGTCTAATTGAAGCAGCACATGTGCTGATAATTTGGTTTAATCTAGTTGAATCAGCTTAAGACTACATTACATAATCGTAATGTCGCTCGTTTAATCAATTTACTGCGAAAAGGTCATTACATGATCATTTGTACGAATTAAAAAGGGCAAGAGACGAAAAATTGCCGATTAGCTTCGTTGAAATTTCGACATCCGAGACTAACATTACAGTTGCAACGGATAAGTGGATTATGATAAATGAAGCAATGGCCTTCCCGTCTGGCGAATTACGAAGTGCTGAATTATATTCATATAATAGCGTATCGTTGAAAGTTCAAGCAAAACACCCCAGTTCATCATTTCCATCATGTTAGCAGAAATTAATTTCTGAACTATTTACAAGTCATTAAAAACGTTTAAGTGGCACTTTAATAGCTTGTAAGTTTGACGGGCGCGGTCGAAAACTTCATCTTGACTCGAATATTTGAATAAATAATTACTTCGGTGGAGTAAGACTTAAATTATTTAAAACCCCGAGTGATGCCGACGCCGCCGTCGCTTCGCCACCCTGAACACCTCGGGGGCGACGTTTAATTCGTTTTCATCGGAAGAGAGAGAAAGAGAGAGAGAGAGAGAGAAAGAGTGTGAGAGAGAGAGGAGGAAACTTCCACAATTTGCGGTGCAAGAAGTCGAAAGGAAGGATTAGTTCGCTACGAGCTCCTGATATTTCCACAAAGGCTAGACGTGAAAGGTTGTCATAACAGCGGAAACACTTTTGACAACGCGTTGAGGAGATTACTACAGTTTTGCCATCGTGAGTTCACTTTTAACCGCGAATCGATGTAAAATATTTAATATTTTCAGTTTCTGAAGTGCGCCGTTAGGGGGACAACGAACATGGTGTGTGTGGTTTTTAAAGATTTTTGGCGCATCTCGAGATTTTAAATTCAAACCTTGAAATATGTCGAAAATAATCGAGAGCGGTTTTTTAAAATTTCCGAATATTTCTCTCATCGATATTCCAAAGGCACCAAACAGATTTTGGATACATCGCAACCAAACAGCCAACAGCGACATTCATAGAAGATCGAAAGGCTCAATTCGATCAACAGCGCAATATCAACGATTCCAAAGCTAAAGAAGTACAACAAGATACGTTAGAATTAGCAGATATTCACAAAAGACTCTTGAATTACCTGCTATCAGAAAACAACTGAAGAAAACTTGAAAGCTCTCAAAGGCACCAAACATATTGGATGCATCGCAACCAAATAGCAACATGTCTAGAAGATCAAAGATCATGACAAAATTCCTTCAACAGCGCAATATCGAAGCTACCAAAGGTAAAGAACCAAAGAACAACCTAGCAACTCACAAAGGCAACGTGAGTTACCTTTGTCACTCAAATTCAAAATTGGAACAAAATTTAAACTTTTTTTCGCTCTGTTTTATTGTACTACTTTACCTTTAGAGGTATTGATATTGCACTCTGGAAAGAAATTTGTCCTTAGCTCTTCTAAGATCAAATGCTGCTGTTGGCTGTTTGGTTATGATGCATCCAATATCTGTTTGATGCTCTTGGAACTTTAAATTTAAGTGACTGAGAAACTGCTTAGTCGTTTTCTGTTTGCAGTTGACTCTGGAGGCCTTTGTGAATTTCTGCTAATTCTAACTTGTTATGTTGTACTATTTCACCTTTGGAAGATTTGATCTTGAGCTTTTGAAAAAATTTTGATGCGTCAAATTGTCTTTACCTAAATGCCAGTGATTTATGAATTATTAAATAATCTCGGTTGTGCCATGCTTCTCTCATGAGGTGCTATGGTAAAAGAATTTTGAGTTGGGCTTTCCAAATAGGCCTTAAATATCTATAATGTCGACTTATTTGACAACTTCAAATATTTGTGTCTAGAATTCAAAATCGACACGAAATACAAACTCAACTCCAAAATCACACAACAGATTAGGGATGCATTGAAACCAAACAGCCAATACCGACATTCTAGCACATCAAAAGACAAACTCCTTCCATCAGTGCAATATCGAAGCTACCAAAGTTAAAGAAGTACAACCAAGCAACTTACAAAGGTAACGTGAGTTACCAGCAAATACCAAAGACAAAATCAATTCCTCTCACTCAAATTGAAAATTGGAACAAAATTCACACTCAACTCCAAAATCACCCAACAGGTTTTGCATGCATCTCAACCAGACAGCAACATCCATGGAAGATCAAAAATATCCCAAAGACACCAGTTCCCCAACGCATTGAAACAGTTGTTACTTCAACTAATCTGTTTATCGAGAACTAACTAATGTATTTCTCTAAAATATAACAACGTTCATTGACGGCACTCGATGAAGTGATATTACATACATTAAACGAAAATTTTAAAAAAATTATAGAGCCTCAAAATCAGCGAAGTGTAGAACTCCAATTACCAATGACTTTCTACTTGAATATTATTTATTTTTAATTCCATATATGTAATGATGTATTAAATTCTGCGCGTCTTGTTTAAACTTGTGAAATTGCTTATCATTCCATAATATTTTATGTAGATTCTCTTCGCTATTCGCCGAGCACCAACTGGTGTTGAACTTAGTGTTTACTGTGATTTTGTAACTAAAATGTCTACTATGTAAATTGTTCCAGATTCGTTTTGTACAGACCCTGTCAAATACCTTTCATTATATATTAATAACTATCTCGTTGAAATTCATTTTTGTGAATTTGATAATGTTGCATTTGTTGTTGGCCTAACTTTCCTTTCTTTTGCTTGTTCAAAGACCACCCCCACCCTACAGTATAGTTATGCCTGTATCATTGGTACAATCTTTCTGGTGACTCCATTATTGATTTCATAAAAATGTATCAACCTAACATCCCTCAAAGGCAACTTGTGAGTCCATTCGTGAAACTGATGAAAATTGCTCCAGCTTGTTCATTGTAAATTGTCGTAAAACTTCGAATTTATACGCGCAACAATAATCCAAGGGTGACGGCTTGCTTAACTTATTATGAAAGAAACTGGCTATTGTAATATGGTTGTTATGCAAATTCATGCAAGAATTTCCACAAACTCCGCTTGATCGTGCTACTCAGAATTCCAAAGTACTATTGCATAGAAACTAGCAATAAAGGTTAGTTTTGATACTTGTAACTTACTCCGAACGTATGCTACGTAATTTCGACTTAATTTACAAAAATTCTACGACTAATTAAAAAATAACTTTGTTGTTAAACTCATTAAAGGGTCCTATTGCCGTGGAAGATATATAATGAAGTAAATTTCTAGGTTCGGGATATGGCCAAACCTAGTCCTGCAATTATGGAAGCATGGCGCAACCGCTAGTTCCAATTTTCTCCCGTTAGAGTGCTTTATAAACTTTCCAACATCCCGGAACTTAATTAATACTAAAATTAAATAAATCAAAACGAGTATAACTCGAAATTTTGTAAATACGTAATGATGTTTGGTCAGCAGAGATTCATAATTAAGGACAATTTGCTAGGAGATTGATGGATGAAATCCCTTGAGGGCAAAAGTTTACCGGGAGGTGAATTAAATTGTATGTGCATTCGCCATACTAGAACATTAGACACCAATTCGTATTTACGCAATAACACTATTTCCTGAAGTTTTGTGAAATTGACAGCATTCCATTGGGATAAGTTTCTAAAAGGGTATAATTTTTCGCCTCTTGGCTGTTTTCCAAGTAGAGAAAATTAAAGAGAGAAATAAGTGTTTGCCAGGCAAATAACGTTATTAATTTGAAATGTTAAAATAAACCTACAAAATGTACCAAAAAATTGGGAACGTACGAAACCAATAGAATTCATTAAACTAATTTATAATTAAATTCAACCAATTTAATTTACCACTTCAAACCCTTGTTTATATACATATTTTACGGACGTTTATTGAAATAGCGTAGTTACGTGAGTGTTTGTATAAATATATCTGGCTGATAGACATTGTTGAAATTTAATTAGGAAACGTTTTGTTTTCGAGAATCTATTAGCACTGCTCTATGGAAATTTAATGATTCGTGAAATTACGTGAAATGTATAAATTTTCGATGTTTAAATTTCAATGGCATTACAATGGGATGTTTTCCAGGGGTTTGGCAGTTGATGTGTCAAAAGCATATTGCACCCACAGACAAGAAAAGAATAAAAAGAAGTTACGCGGGACGTAAGACGCGCACGACAACTGTCACATCTCGGCAATTTACATAATTTTATCCTTATGCATTCAGTATACTCCTCCGCTTCAACTCAAAGCTTTTTCTCAATCCGTTGACGAATTCCCACAACTCCCCGAAACTGATTTATGTACTTTCGTCTTCATACTTGTAGGTACTAGAACAATCGAATCGATCGACTTTTCAAACAATTCCAATAGTTTCCGGTGTTTCGTGTATTTTATTTCCAGGTTTTCAACTCTCGGAAGTTGACAGAAAGGTATTCGCGGAATCCAAAAAGCTTTCCATAAACTGCCAGAACCGGAATTTACTTAGTTATGAAGTCGCTATGAATTAGTGCCTTTACAGCTAACTCGCGCGTAGTTCGACTCTAGAAATGAAGAAGAGAACGCGAGGGAGGCAGAGTGAGCGGGAGAGAGAGAGAGAAGGAGAGAGAGACGGGAAGAGGTCGGAATTTAATAACAATAGGTTTTAGGTGTAGCTCGGAAAACCGCTCACGCGCCTTTGATGACATTTTCCTCCATCCGAGGAGATTTACAGAAATAGTTATCGAAATTTTGACGAATTCGCATTTGGCCATGTAACAAACACAAAGCAGATCAACGAGGCGGAAAATACGCTTCCGATAATTTTCTCACAGCAAATTCAGACTCATATTCTATTAGATTAGAAATTAACATCGACTTTGCTGCAGTTCTGAGCAATTCCTAATAATTATGCATTCGCTCAGCATAAAATTAATGTCTTCAGACTAAAATTCACTATTCGAGCAGGGGCGAAATTCAGTCAACATTTTCTTTTTGTTTCTGTTATCCTTCATCCGCCAAACGATTTACGACGTTATCGAATATGTTTTCCAGTGGAACAACTCTCTTTTTTCCACATAAAAGGGAACGTCGACATTTTTCGATATCCGGTAATGTGTAATGTTACGGGAAATTTACCGCTATAGATAATGATCAGAAAATATTACATTATTGTTAACCAATTATTTATCTTGTTATTAGCTCGAAAACTACAATTGTGCCGTGATACACAAAACAGATTTAGACAAATAGTTGCCTTGGTTTGCTAAAAAGCTGCACACAAGTATCGCATAATATATAATAATTTAGTATAATAATTTAAACGCGTCTTTGCGTTTCAAAATATTTATTATGTAGTTATATAATATACAATTTCTTGAGATTGAGATACAAAGAAACTGGAAGTTTCCAAAAAAGACCAGTAAATATTATTTTTATTTACTGCATTTAAAAAAAAATTAAATGACCTAGTTAATAGTGTGATATAAAAACATTTTTTTACTTGCATAATGTAATACTTTCAAAGCTTAGAGTAGAGGACAAAATTTATGGATAATATACGCAGAATATAATTTATTGGAATAATTTAGCAAATGAAGTTACTTTGAAACTAATATATCTATTGCAGTAATTTCAAATGAGCTGCATATAACCAAAAGTACTACAAAGTTTATATGAAGGATACAAATATATACGTAATATCCAATTATTATCGAAGGTATGTGAGCTCGCTTAAAGGCTTACAAATAATAAGGTGAAGAAGGTAATGAATTTCTTAAATTACGTAAAATATTTCAGTGAAAGTTGAGTAAATTTGAAGAATCTGACATCAGATAAACACTTCCTTTCATAATTCCTATTCGTTTTATTGGGATTATTTAAACTCGATAAATCAACTGTCGATTTATTACTAATGTTACAATAAATAGCATAACTATATATTTTCTTTTATTTTGCTTTTTTGTAGGTTTAATTTTTCGTATGGTCGATAAATAATTTCGAAAAGAAAATCTGGTTGTACTGAAATGATTAATTGTTGCGATTAATTTAATAGATCGTTTCAATAATTTTCTTCACTTCAAATTACAGTGTACAGGGCAGTAATGAAATAATAACGAAGCACTTAATTTTGATTGGTGTACACTCAATTGTGTTAATCTGTATATTTATGTTATAATAGGTATGCAATACTCTGTCCTGAACGGTCCAATTGATAACATCCCACTGTACAATTGTCCGGCTTTAATTATTAATCAACAGCAGAACGAAATACCTTGCATACATTTCAATTATTATTTCAAAACGCGTCCAATCTTTTAATAGCCTGCCATTATGTATACATAGCTGCAGATATTCGTATATCTATCCAATTAACTTTGCCTTTATTTAACGAATCGTTCCATTAATTAACAGGATTGGAGGGATTTTACAATTAATTTAATGTTATTTTCGTAAATGGCCCTCGGAGATTTTTTTAAACGCTGCGTGGTGTGGTCGCCGTTAAAATCGCTTGAAATTTAATGCGACCTTTCATAAACAAATGCCAAATTATGAATAATTCACTTATTAAAAAGATAAATACGTATCACCCTAAATTATAGCAAACATCGAAAAAAATTTAATAGATAATTGGCAAAAAGGCAAATTTGTAAAATTTTCACACCCAAAACGTCGTTAACGATATTATTTTAGCCTATATTGTAGAAAATTGACATTGTTATCACTAGTATCGTAAGCATTAGTCCTAGAGGAAAGATTTGCGATATTCACCTGTTATAGCTGTAAATTTCGTGGTTATTGCAAATTTATACATTATTTGTTATGAATAGAGCCCGGATAGTAAGGCAAAATAAAAGTACGAAAAAGGCAAAATAAATAGGCAAAAAAAACGAAAAAAAGGACCGAAAAACCAACAAATATGGTAATTTAGGCAAAAACAAATTGACGCGGTAAACAAAGAAAAAATCAGTAATTTTGTATAAAAACTTTTATCTGCACATTTTATTTATACATTTTTATTTATCAACGCAGAATGAACATACTAACAATTTTTCTACATTTTTCCATTAACAAACTTCGTCTCTTATCCGTTAAAATCATTTTATATTTGGAAAATGGTCGTTCTACATCGATAGAAGTTCAGGGAGCCAATTTTAATGCCATTATTGTATTAACATTTAAATTTGCAGCTTCTAAAGCTTCAATGTCTTCATCTATGCTTTGGTGAATTTTTGTAACATTCTTTAATGTCTCCAAAACAGGATTTTTTCAATGACAATAATCATTCTAGCAACCGTGTTCCGATAGGTCCGGGGGAGTTTTTAAAATAGTGTTCAATTCGAGAAAAATTTTTGAAGCCTTTAGCCAAAGAACATATTTTTTCCAAATAAGAAATATCTTCTGAGACTGTTCCAACATTTAGTGTAAAACACGCTACATTAGCTTTTTTGTTTTTTGAATTGAACAATTCCTGTTCTGTCTTAATACAGTTAGCGTCTTGTGAAAGAAAGAAATTACTTACTTAAAAAAAATTACCTGTAGTATTTATGCACAAATTGCATTATACATTTTATAGTAATTTCTGTTTATCTTGTTTATGTTTATCTTTCAACTTAGTAGTACTGAGTATTAGTTATTAATTATTAGGTAGTCATTATACTGTCGCTTATCCTTTTATATTGATTTATACCTAGAAAACTGTATTTATTTGTATCAGCTAATTACTATTACGAATTAACGTTAGATGTTCGGTGAAAAATCCTTTTTATACTTGCATTGGTATTGTACCCATACGTAATTTATTAGTAAAAAAGGCAAAATAAACCGAAAAAACCAAAAATAGGCGAAAACCATAGAAAAGTGCATATTAGGCAAAATAGGCAGGCACGAGGTAAATGCCTTACTATCCGGGGTGTATTATGAAGAATGAATATCGCTCAATATTCTGCAATTAATTAGGTACGTTTTCCAGTTTGAAATCCTGTTTGTATTTTTCAAAATGTTTAGCATGCTTCGTGAAATCCTTTGCTGTTATTTTCATTAAAATATTATGAATGCATTCCTTTTCATAACAGAATGTAAACCATTCTCCGACTGGGTGAGATAAGCGCTTACGTTGCAGCTTGCATTGCTTGCGTTCTTCATATATTTTTTCGAGATATTTCCCTTTAACCTTTCGTCTGTGCTAGCCTTTCCAGGGCAACATTTTTCAACCCGTTCCAGCTAAATGTCGATTCTTAATTAAAACTTATAGAACCGTGAAAATAAACATTCCCTTAGACTAACACACGTGTACATTTTACCTCCGAGCCCGTCGACATGATTTCCCATGCACATCTTTAACAGATTAAATAGAGCGAACAGAAACAGTTGGAGATGAGTTATACGAGGAAGGGAATACGCAGTTGCCTTTCGCATTGTAATATTTAATCGAAATGGAGTCGTCGAACAACGAGGAAATTTTTGTTTTATGTAGATTGCATTCGGGTGTTCTGTCACTACCAAATCGTCTTTCTTGTGTTGCGGTTTTCGGAGCCAATAAAACCGACCGACATGACGGATACTCGACTGTACAGTTTACGATTTAATTGAATTCACGAGGCTAATTAAAACTAATGAGCCAATTAATGTTGGTACAAGTTGATTACTTTCCTTTGAAACTTTTTAATTGAAAATCAGACGGAGGTCTGGAATCAACAACTGCTCTAGTAGCCAAGTTAAGTGAGAGTTCAGAACGTCAGGAAAAAGAAAATATATAGTAAAACCTTCCTGATTATTATTTATTGATTGTTATTTTTAAGGAAATCTCTGAAGGTGACACGGTTAAGCGCCTACTATCGAAACCAATTTCCATGGAATGGTTTTTTAATTGGACGAAATATTTTGCAAAGCCTCTTTCTTTACGTTTCGTGCAAACATCCATATAATCCATGGGAATTTGCAGGTCTTAATAATTGAACAAAACCAAATTAACCTAGAATATATTAACATGAGGTAAAGAATAAGTTTGGGTGAACGCTTTAAAGCTTCGTTTGAAGACATTACTCAAATTTGTGTATGATGTCACTCAAAACTCGATTGCTTAACATTTATACAATGTGTTTCAAAATGATTGTCATTTAGTTGGCGTTGGAATTTCTGTGCATGTAATTTTTGATGTGCCGCGCTCTATTGATTTGAACCTATCAAATTCTGACAACTGACACTTCGAACATTTATTGTGAAACTGGCAATCAGTACTGCTGGTAATTAACGGCCCTTTTCAGGGCCAAAACAAATACTACGCATAGACAAATACTCAGAATTCGTTTTCTTTTGACAGAGAAAAACCAGAAGTTGAAAGGTTAAGTAGGTTATTTTGAGGTTATGTATAGTTAGTAGAAACCATTATTTTCGCATGGCGGTTTTTTTTTATTTCACATGGGAATTCCACAGCCGACTAGATGACAATAATTTTGAAACACATATATAATTACTGTTCATAAAACAAAATCTACCTTATTTCAATTCTATTTTATAATTTTTTCAATACGTTTCAATAATACTACGCATAGACAAATACTCAGAATTCGTTTTCTTTTGACAGAGAAAAACCAGAAGTTGAAAGGTTAAGTAGGTTATTTTGAGGTTATGTATAGTTAGTAGAAACTCCTATTTTCGCAAGGCGTTTTTTTTTACATGGGAATTCCACGGCCGACTAGATGACAATCATTTTGAAACACATTGTATATTCCATTTCCACAAAACCTTGTAACTTTTCGGTTCTATTTTATATATTTTGCACAATTTTTGATAGGATCGTTTTAAATAACATGCTAGCTATTTTTGAGTTAACTCAGATTCTTTTACCGCGCTTAAGAAAAATTAGAGAATACTTGTGAGCTTCACATAACTAAACGCGTGGAAATTTTGTTTTTCCCAGTACTTTTGCACTGAATAACATTTGTATAACTTTAAAGACCGAAACGGCGATTTCAAATTTTATTCCTTCCCTTGCCTTGGAGATGAATGGGGAGTATCTGTAATTTTAACATGAGATCCAAAATTTCTTATATCCTGCCTCTTCCTTGTCTTAAATTCAGGATGGTAAATATTTGTATAATTTCATATAAAATTTGAAATATTGCCATGCGTACTCGGAGTATTTAGTGTTGGATTCGGATATTCGTTGCAGCAAAATTAATAAATGTATAGTTTTAAACGCAGAATTCGATGCGATATTTTGGGTATTTAACTAGGCGAATAAATATTTGTATAACTGCGAATGAAACTTGTTATATTATAAATTGGTGAACATGAAAATTTAAACGAAGGATTCTAAATTTCAATTCGACATACCTTTCTTTGTCTTGGAAGAGAATAGACGGTCATTTTTGTGGTATTAAATGTTAACTCTGAGATTTTATTTTGTTCTACTGGTCTTTGTCTTGAAGCTAAATTGGTAGATATAGATGTGTATGATTTTAAGTGAGATTCGAAATGTTATTCAACACTGGTGAATATTAATTATTGAATTACACATCGTTATTACAGCTTTAATAGTAGGTAATTTTGCAGAGGAGGCGACGTTTATTTTTACACGTCTACCTTTGTTTTGAATTGAGCTTAATAAATGTTTTTATATGTTCAAATAACATTCAGTAAGGGTTGTCTTTGGGGCTGGGTTAATGAACGTTATGTTGCAATCGAGATTTTTTAGAAGCACAAGGATTGTTAAATGTTTTATCATTTATAACTGGGAGATTCGAACTTTTATTTTGTTACGTCTTTCTTTGTCTTCGAAACGAGTAGTAGTACGATAAAGATATGTATAATTTTTGTAATTTAAAGGGAAATGAAGCACGTTTATTTCTAGAAGGCGAGTTGAAATTACGTTTTGTAGTTTTTATTTCGGTGCATTTTGTGCCATTGGAAATGGATAAACCGTTAGAATTTCTTTGTTATCTACCAGTAACGTAAGACAAATCATGTGTATCTTTATGAGTAAAATATTTGTTATATAGTTTCAAAGTCTAGGTGCTATAAAACATTGGTGTTTCCATTGGTAATTATAGTTTTAACTGAATTCAGCAACCACCCTTCAAATTATTGTTAGCTTGTGACATCTAGTTGCTGAGTAAATTGACTCAAAGTGAATAAGTACTGAAAACTAAGCACGCGAATTTCGTATGTTTGATGTTCCAAGGATTACCAGATAATTAATGGATAAACTAATTGTTCCGAATTTTTGGTAAATAGATATGTATAACTCTTGTAATGTAAAGGGAAATGAAGCACGTTAATTTCTAGAAGGCAAGTTAGAATTACAATTGGGAGGATAAACCATTAGAATTTCTTTGTTATCTACCAGTAACGTAAGCCAAATCACGTGTATCTTTATGAGTAAAATCTTTATTATGTAATTTCACCGTCTAGGTGCTATGAAACATTGGTGTTTCCATTGGTAGTTATATTTTTTAAATGAATTCAGCAACTGCCCTTCAGATTATTGTTAGCTTGTGACATGTAGTTGCTGAGTAAATTGACTCCAAGTGAATAAGTATTGAAAACTAAGCACGCTAATTTCGTATGTTTGATGTTCCAACGATTACCAGATAGTTAATGGATAGACTAAACGTTCCGAATTTTTGGTAAATAGATATGTATAACTCTTGTAATGTAAATGGAAATAAGGCAAGTTTATTTCTAGAAGGCAAGTTGGAATTACATTTGGTAGTTTTTAGTTTGATGCATCCATTGGAAATGAATAATTCGTTAGAATTTCTTTGTAATCTACCAGTAACGTGAGCCAAATCATATGTATCTTTACGAGTAAATTATTTACCATATTATTTCGCCGTCTAGGTACTAGATCTAGAATTCAGCAACCGCCCTTCAAATTATTGTTAGCTTGTGAAGACATCTAGTCGCTGAATAAAGAGGGTAAATTGATTAAAAGTGAGTAAGTATTGAAAAGTAGGCACGTGAATTTCGTATGTATTGATGAACGATATGTTAATTAATTTTTGGTAAAATTTGTATAAGTGAAAATTTTCTACCGATAGCATTTGAATGCAGTACAAGTGTTTTCTTTGATACTAACCGAATTTGTTAAGAACACAAGTGTTTTCTTGGTATGTACTTGGGTACTGTATATGAATATTTGGTGAAGGTGCCGCGGGTTGTGGTGGTCGTTGGTCAGCGTTAGTATTCGAATTTGGGAAGTTTGGAAACGGATTCAAAGTTGTATTTTCCAGTTTGATGTATGATTGTATTGAAAATGTTTGGGTTTTTTAATTTTTGCCCAAAAGTAGAAGTAATAAGAATGCCTCTTAAAATAAGGTAGGGGAAGCAAAATATATTTTCACTTGAGTACAAAAGAATCACAGTAGCAAGATGAGACAAATGATACACATATCCCGACTTAGCTACTTGAAAATTTTAGTTGCATCACGAAAATCGTTCGTCAAAAACGAGCAATAGACAACATTTAGACAGTGGTCGTTTTTAAAAAGTTAACCGCCTGTACTCACATAGTCCTCCCCCTTTTCCCTTCGGCCTCCTACTGGGAAAAGAACGAATTTTACAAGGAGAAATCCTCCCTGGTCCTCTCACTAATCTGCACTGACACCAGAGTTCCGATCGAGTACCCCGCCAGGAGGGCCGTTAAGCGAGCTACAAACTTTTTTGCGTGCAGTCGTCGCGTAATAGTGGGCGTGACGCAGCGTCAAAGTGCATGACAAGCACCCCGTGTGAGCCGGTGGCGGTGTAGGACTGCGACTGAGACGCGAAAGACCGCTTGGTGCCGCCGCCGCCGGTGGTGGATGGCGGCGGCGGTGGCGGCGGCGGCGGCGGCGGTGGATGTCCCCGGTGCAAGGGACGGGCGCACGCCCCCTGCGAATGGCCACGGCGACGATGGTCACATGGATCCCTCCTTATTCACTATAAGTGCGAAATACCAACGTAAGCGACGATGGAATCCGAACACCCAGTGGAAATCGTCGGGATATTCACAAAAGCGTCTGCATCAGGGCTACTCCGCCTCCACCCCTTACCACCTATCCACCCTTAATACTTCTCCGGCCATCTCTCTCCGCTAATTCAGTGGCGATTTCTATCCCAATTTTCTACTCCGATTTATATGTACCTACTATTGACCATGCTATGCTCACGTCGCAACAATTAAACATTACTTCCCATAGCGTTGGACTAAAAATTAATGTGTCAAAGACTCCGCCGATGATTAACCTCGTACTCATCGAAAATGTAATATATACTATATATATGTATCGGGTGTTTTTTTTTCAAATTTTACCTCATAGTAGGCTGTGGATAGTGTTTGTGAATGCGCCTTACTAAAAAATGTTAAAAGTGACATAACCTCACTTTTTTAATACAAATTGAAACTGCTCCAATCGGTTAATAGTGTCTTGAAAAAGACAGCTCACTCATCTACGCCTAATTAATAGAGCCAAGCTGTCTTTTTCAAGACACTAGTAACTGATTGGAGCAGATTCAATTTTTATTAAAATAGTGAGGTTATGACAATATTAACATTTTTTAGTACGGCGCATTCACAAACACTATATCCACAGCCTACCATGAGGTGAAATTTAAAAAAACACCGGATAGAATTAACATATGATAAAGTTAGGTTAGGTATTAATTTTCTTTCCTATATAAGGTTTGTTCCAACAAGCACTTTGCGAACCGTTCCGATTCTGATAAAGGTTAAAATACATAACCTCAAACCTAACAGAAACCGTTGATGGCGAGAGATGGGTGGGAGAAAGTTCTATTCTCGTTTTTGGTCAGAACCGAGAACTGATTTCACCGTCCCGGAACCGATTCCGAATTCGTTCGTCGCGTCGTCGCGTGTTGGAACACATGTAGACCCAGTCCTGGGATCAGTTCAACGTTTGTTGGAACACAAAGACGCTTCTGCGCACGCTCCGCCCGATTCACAACTAATTCTCGTACTTGTTGGAACAAACCTATAATCAACACTAATCGTTTTTAAATAATAAACATCATCCAAGATCAAAGTTCCTCTGGACGAAACCCACTCTTCCAACATCGAATCTCAGTAGGCTGTGAAATTTGGTTCGTAAATCTGAACAAATGCTCTCCTCTCCTAGCAACGCTCAACTCAACTTCTGTCGACCGTCAACAAACAGACGCCATTTACATTTTACACTTCGAAGGTGCTGCAGCGTTTTGCACACACTAGTCCGAAAATATACATAAACAGTTAAAGTTTTACCAAAAATGAGTGTGAGCGGTGTACAAAACATTAAACGGGGGCGACACGCCTCTTTGTGCAAGTTGCAGGCGAGGATGAAGAAGCAACCAGAAGCGGTCAGGAAGGTGCAGCGTAAGAAAAATCGCCGTCCCAATGGATTCTTCAAAAGAAAACTTCACGAGATTCAACGAAGCATGAGCTGGACAGTGAAGGAGAATATAATCTGGTTCGTAACCGCTCTAGTTGTGAATTTTCTGGTAGGACTCTTTGCTATTGGACTGTTGGAGATAATTCCGTATATCAGAAAACTATTGGAATGGATTTACAACCTGTCGTTTGGCAACTAGAGAGATACTGCAATGGCCTGCGGCATCTATATTTTATATACTATTTATTATGATGTAATATTTATATAACATTTACTAAAGAAAAATTGTAGTGCAAAAAACACTTCTATTTTGGCAATATTAAACTAAATTTTAGTGATAATTTGCGTTTTATTTAATTATCAATGCCAAATTGACATTGACGTATAAATTCTCTATACGGGTTAAAACAAAAAGTTGTAAACTTGTTGCAAGAGTATAAATATGAAATAAGCAGTGATAATAAAATAAGTAACAATAGTAAATAGAATAATAACAATTATAATATCACACAATAATAAGTGGGAACATGGCTCTCAAGAAGATGGCAGTTTGTGAGTTGAGCCATTTGCAAAACTTAAGCTAATTGAGTTAATAATAATGAAAAAAGTATTGCCTGTGTTCAAATATCGTTGAACTATGCGCATGCAATGTTTTTTAAAAACGTCGATGGTGAACACAACTTCACGAAACATTTCTTCAAATTGGTGCAAAGTGGATTCCAAGGAGTATTGCCATCCAGAAATGTGGTCATAGATTGCACTCCGAAAATAAGCCATGCCAATAAAAATATCCTGTTCTAATGTAAATAGTACCATTTTCACATTTTTATAATAAAAATTTGAATCGCCGCTCAAGTGTCAATGCTGTCACTGTTAAACGTGGAGGTAGCTGTCAAGCAACCGGAAGTGGTTCCAGTTCTACCATTTTAAAATAAAATTGAGGATTGCCAACTTAAACAGTATTTCTTGATCACGTTGTAGAATTAACATATGATAAAGTTAGGTTAGGTATTAATTTTCTTTCCTATATAATCAACACTAATCGTTTTATCCAAGATCAAAGTACCTCTGGACGAAACCCACTCTTCCAGCATTGAATCTCAGTAGGCTGTGAAATTTGGTTCGTAAATCTGAACAAATGCTCTCATCTCCTAGCAACGCTCAACTCAACTTCTGTCGACCGTCAACAAACAGACTCCATTTGCATTTTACACTTCGAAGGTGCTGCAGCGTTTTGCACACAGTAGTCCGAAAATATACATAAACAGTTAAAGTTTTACCAAAAATGAGTGTGAGCGGTGTACAAAACATTAAACGGGGGCGACACGCCTCTTTGTGCAAGTTGCAGGCGAGGATGAAGAAGCAACCAGATGCGGTCAAGAAGGTGCAGCGTAAGAAAAATCTCCGTCCCAATGGATTCTTCAAAAGAAAACTTCACGAGATTCAACGAAGCATGAGCTGGACAGTGAAGGAGAATATAATCTGGTTCGTAACCGCTCTAGTTGTGAATTTTCTGGTAGGACTCTTTGCTATTGGACTGTTGGAGATAATTCCGTATATCAGAAAACTATTGGAATGGATTTACAACCTGTCGTTTGGCAACTAGAGAGATACTGCAATGGCCTGCGGCATCTATATTTTATATACTATTTATTATGATATAACATTTACTAAAGAAAAATTGTAGTGCAAAAAACACTTATATTTTGGCAATATTAAACTAAAATTTAGTGATAATTTGCGTTTTATTTAATTATCAATGCCAAATTGACATTGACGTATAAATTCTCTATACGGGTTAAAACAAAAAGTTGTAAACTTGTTGCAAGAGTATAAATATGAAATAAGCAGTTTTAATAAAATAAATAACAATAGTAAATAGAATAATAACAATTATAATATGACACAATAATAAGTGGCAACTTGGCTCTCAAGAAGATGGCAATTTGTGAGTTGAGCCGTTTGCAAAACATAAGCTAATTGAGTTAATAATAATGAAAAAAGTTTCAAGTAATGTTAAGTACGTGGATCAACACGTAAGATGGTTAAACGTGATGAAATCCCGAAGCTTCCGACATTACTAGTGTAAATAGTGGATGAAAACAAGACCTAACCTATATACGTTTCTGCAGAAATTAATCTCAATTGTGTAAAAAAGGAGATCAATGTGAAGAAACCTGCCTTGCGAAAATAGGAGTTTCTACTAGCTATACATAACCTCAAAATAACCTACTCTGTAACGTTGACCGTTGATGGTATGGTGGAAGAATATTGGCCATATTAGTCTACGACGTGATATGGCCAACCATATCCCTACTTTCAGTGGATGTAAGGGAACCTCAATGATATTGTGTGGATTAACAACAGACCATGTTCGATAATTTTGTTTGTTGACTTAACGGCTCAAATGGAACCAGGCTTCATCTCTACATCAAGAACATCATCGTTATTGAAGTTTTCCTGAAAAAAGTTGCAATATTGCATCCGACTGTTGTAATCTCTCGGTAAGATTTGTTGCACTATGGAGACTTTATAAAGATGCATGTGCAAATGTTTTTCCTTCCACATGTTCGACAACATTTTCGTTAGTCTGCGGCCTTCCAGTCGATTTCCCTTTCAATACGCTTCCCGTTGTCTGGAATCTTTGCAGAATTCGGAGGAGATGGTGTAGCAAGGCGAAGTCTTCAATAATTTTAGTGGGAAACTTCAATCGGAACTATGCTTTGCATTCAGAAATGGAATATTTCTGCTATATAGCTATATATTTGCTTAAACTTAAATTGGACTGACTGTGCATATTGCCTCAAGAACGGATTATAGATGGACCAAGCGAATACTAGAATGGCGAAAGCATAGGCACACTTCGGACAAGATGGTCAGACGACTTGAAGAGATTTAAAGGAAACTGAATCCAAGTGGCACAGGACTGATAAGGGTGAACAGATTTGAGGGAGTCCTACGTCCAGCAGATCTAAACGTTTTTACATATATACATCCGCATAGCGATACCTATTACATTCACCATTTCATTATTTCTGAGTAAAACGTACTACAGGTCATAATGAAAAAGCCTTGAAATCACCGCTAAGTTATACGGTTAAAAAATTTATATACGTTTCAAATAACTCATTCGTAGGTTAATAGCGCTGCATATTTTTGACTGAAAACAATCAAACTTGGTACACTGATTAAGGTGAGCTGCGTATAATTCACGGTGAATACAAGTTCATTGAAACATCCGAAATGCGTTGGTTAAGGACGGGTGACTCTTGAAATTTAATGAAAACTATTTTCCTCTCGCTAAGTTTTAGTTAAATGCGTTTTTCGTATAAACTCGTTAATCAAACTAAAATTTAAATGGCGGCTCACCCCCGATCAACCCCTCGGGATGTTCTATTTAACGTTTACCCGTCATGAGTCCTAACCCATAGATAATTAGAATTTTGATTTAGGAAATGCACACATTTTTACTCAAAACACCCAAAAGAAAATTCGTGGTAAATCCTAACCCAAAAGCTTTAATGAGCCTCCACACCATTACATTGTACATTACAAAAACTTGGAAGGCTTAGATATCCATCAGGATCTCTGCTCCGGGGTTACGTTTACCTAAGGGTTGATAACAGCAACTATCATTTGTTAGACGGAAGAAACTCACCCCCGTAAGGATGTCTGAAGGGGTGGAAGGAAAGGAGGAGGGCTAATTGTGAATCGTACGCTGACAGCATCGCTACACTAATTACAAATACAATTAAACTGACAACGTCGATGTATTCCTATTTTATTTACTCACTCGACTTTGTTGTTGAGCATAACATTCGACATCCAGGCAAGATAAAATTTGTATGAGGGATCAATTTCGTAACCAGCGTAGCTTAAATCAAGGACAAGTTTTGTCATCGTGTTCTATTAGGTTGTATTGTATTAAAAACGTAACGTGTTCAGTTAGATAGTTATAGTAATTGTAGATATTATAACAAGTCTAAATTGTCCATATACATTTTTGCTAACAAATTAATAGTTGTGTTAATTATTCGTAAGATTTGTGATGGGTAAATTTTATGATTTGGATCTAGCTATTATTGATCTATCATAAGTTCCATTTGAGATTAAAAATTTTGAAGTAAGTAATGCCACTAAAGGTTTGACGTTGGATTTTCGAAATGTATACTCATAGCAATTCCTTTACTCGATATTTTTTTTCAAATTTCATCGTTATTTTTCCCAAATGTATCATAATTTAACCAAAATGTTTCTCGTGGTGTAACCAAACGTTCCAAACTTGACTCTCACTTTTATTACTGAATGTTAATGTCACCTGACACGGCAAGTCCGGCTTTATTGTTATTGCCAGAAATGTGTTTTACACAGTACTATTAACTAATTTGAGGATTGAAATTGTTGCAATTTTTTCAGAATGGCGCATAAAAATTAAAAACCTAGACGGTGACGCTAATAAAGCTTTTATGAGCTTTCGGTTTGGGAGAGAAAATTCATGGACCATTACTTTATTACGTAATGGGAGATAAAGTGTCTCTTTACTGCATGGGAATAAAATTGTTAACACTAAGAGGGGTTTTCGTTGGTAGTGGCGGTCCTGGGAGTTATCAACATTGGACAGGGTAGGTCTGCGAAATCGGCCGCATATTCCGGGAGTAATAAAACTCTTTTGGGAAACGATGGGCACCGACGGATCGGTGATATTTCGATTCATTTGATATGAGTTGGGATGAAGTATCTAGAGGTCCGGGGCGGTCAAAAAGTGGGATTGAACCTGTTAGCCAAAGTTTCTGCAACCCCAGTCCGCCCCAGACGGCGTTAAGGTATAAAGCGCATAAATCAAATTTCGAGGCATTTCGAGGCCCTCCTCCTCTTTATTAACTCTTCACGGGAGTGAAATATCCATTAAACAATTACGGGAAATGCTCCATTGTCTCTTCTTGTGGACCTATGGCGACACGGTGCTCTCCATCCATTTTCCGATAACGGACTGCGGTTTCGTTCTGCCCTAATACGAGACCCGTTGTAAGGTAGTCGCGAGGGGCGGTAATGCATTTGGAAATCCGCCCTGTCAAAGATTATTGCTAGAAAGTGCCTTGCGGCCGCTGCGAGAAAATTCGCCGTGAACGCAGCGAAATTTACCAATTTATGCCCTAATGGTTGTAATAAAACTCGAAGTCACTTTTAATACGTTCTTCTATTGTGACAAAACAAGTGGCATATACCGAGGGGTTTGTGTGGTAACGTAATCTGGACTATTTGTTCGATCGTCGGGAAAATAGTTTTTCAGCAGCGATCTCCAATCTACAAAGGTAAATGTAACGTTTTAGTAGTCTATTACACAAGAATATCCAGTTTATAGTTCCTCGATGGGACCTATTTCATATTTTGTTACTAATTTGTGACGTTGAAATTAATTTTGTTGCTAGTGCCGTGTACCAGAAACAGTGGATATTCCAGTGTAATATTACGCTAGAAAAGCCACCCCATTTATACCCCATTAGGATATCGTTATGATTTCAATGGCATATTTTGTTGCTTTCGGGCTGGAGTGAGCGCATCCCCCAAAAACCACCGGTTGCGACACATACGCACCCCAGCACTCAATATATTTGATAAATATTCAAAGTTTGAAAATAATTTTTCGAACGGATATCAAAAAACCGAAAAACGACAAGGGAAAATGGCCCTTTAGCCACAAATGTTATTAAACTTTCGATTGTAATACATATTCGATAATAGGCTAGAAGTTCAATTTAGAAATATAGTAAATATTGGAGTGGATTTCAAGAAAATTTTCAAAAACCGAAAAATGACGAGAAGATTTAGTCAGGGATACTATTAAGCTTTAACATAAGTTTTCGACAGTGGAGTAAATAATAAAAATTAATGAAATATGAGAAAATTTAAAAAAATTTAATTGTCTGTAAAGTCGGTTCACGGACGATAATTTTTACGTGATAACGTCATAAGAAAACATTGATGAAAAATGGAATACGTTTATGAATTGAATAGAATTATTATCATTAAATTATTATTAGAAGGTTTTTTCGCACTGCGGTTGGCCGGTCCAACTGGTCATTTTAAACACATTGTTATGACATGTGTGAAGTTGAACATTAATCTTGAACCTTACAATACTAAATGAAAGCAGTCGACTTTTTACACCATCATTTATATCATTCATCATAATGTTTTAGTCGAAAACGGAACACAACTTATTATTACTGCACTCGTTGACCGATGCAAGAACAAATATATGAGATTATATAACTAATCGAACTCTTAGAATGCAAGAATTGAATACCTTATTGCCGCAATTGTTATTGTAATAGTAATGAACAATGTTATGCACAGTAAATATTCAGATAACTTTATAAATAATAGTGTGCTGACTGCTGTCGCCGTCGTCGCTGACGACGGAGTGGAAACAGTGCAATCAGAACGCGCTCCGCGCGTACCCCTTTGTCCCCTTCCATCGCGGTCGCGAACCGAGCTGATCGCCAAATCGAGCTTTCACCCGGACGCTGTCGTGTAAAAGAGATAGATGCGTCGCAAGGCAACCGCCAAGGTCGATCTCTGTCTATTGTTATCGCTCTCACTCTAGCTCGCATGCATGGGTCTGGCGTAACGTTACAATGTTTTGTAAACCGGCAGGTAGCCGGCACATCGATTTATAAGACGTATATCACGTCAAAAACTTCGAAAACCTGAAAAATAACGTAAATTCCGAACTAGCTTTAATGGGTGCTATACCATATTCAGAAGAAAAAGGTCTGAGAAGAACCTATAGTAACGATTCTCACGATTGTTTTGGGCACATTACATATAATATATGAACGAATCAATTCCAAGTGGATGAGAGTTGAGGACTTGAAGAAAGTTTCTTCATTTGTGAAAAACGACATCATCATTTTACATAGATTCTTAATGTACATAAAATCAGAAGAGAATAGTTGATTTGGATTAATTCCATATCAAAAGAGAAAATTTTCTATTCCAAAAATTGTATATAATTTTGTCGAAAGTACTTATAATGAAATGACCATGTACAATAATTTTCAAAATGATGGTATTCAAGTGAGCTAGTTTATTGTGGTAATTATCAGATAACCTCCGAGGTTAAATAATATAGTGAATTTCAGGCTGGTCCATTAATTGTAAGTACCATAATCAGTTCAATCATCAGTTCAAACAAAAACTATTTTTCTTTTTTAGAAACTACCATGCGTATATTTCGATAGCACGAAAGCAACAAAATAGCAACAAAACATGTCGTTTGAATCACATCCATATCATCTCCACTGTTTCCCCAAAATGCACAGGCAACAAAATTCATTTTGACCTCACAAAATAGCAACAATTTATGGAATGGGTCGAATAGGAAGAGGAACTACCTATATAATAGATACTCCGGCGTAATAGACGTAAGTTTTGGATAATTCGAATAATCCAAATTTCAAAATCTTCAATTGATGCCTGTACTTCGGCAACTAATAGTTATGTAACGAACCTAAGTTTGTTACATTCATCGATTCGCCCTTATCTGCTGAATACTGATTTCGGTATAAATAAAGCTATTTCGAAACTTAATATAACGGTACACGCAGCGCTAATTGTGCCATGAACTTGGGCAATTAAAATATTTTGTTTAATCTAAGCGTCTCTGCACGGTGGACAATTAGAAAAGGAGCACAATTGAATTTAGTCCTGCGGCGGTTCCCATTAGCGTAGCCGTACAACATGTAAAATTATTAATTTAGACTAGTTTAAAGGGAAAAGCAATATTCGAGCGTCTGCAAACAAAAAGATAAGTCCACGTAATGAAACTGTGTGTTTCCATTACAGGCGGGTCCGCAAACTGAGGCTTTGTGCACGAACATCGCCCCTAACTTTTTTTATCTCTTATTATGGTCCATATTTCCAAGCATCACATCCTCCGATTTCGGATTATAATTCCGATGGGGGTTTTTCCTGCAGTGAGTTTTTTGTCGGACGCTCTCGGTCTTCGAGGAGGCCGGGTAGCGATTGATTGATTGATTGATTGATGGGGAAAAAATTGATGATGATGCTTCATCATATCAACTGTTCTTAATAGATACGAAAAACATTCGGGTGTTAGGTTTTGTGCCCTTTAGCGAAGTGTTTGTTTATTATTAATAAGACTTCGTTTCGGTAAATCATTCACGGAGCACTGAATTTATTCTAATAGACTATTGAACTACTTACGGTCTGTATAAGGGCTTTTATCCATTTTTATATCGCGATGCACATGCAGGACTCGGTTCGCCTAGTGGACCACTTTTATGCCAATCTATTCGAAAAGATTGAATGAGCATTTATTTAAGCTTAGTCAGCAGAATCTCCTTATCCGAGTCCAATTCGAGCTTTAACATCCTCCGGGATAATTTCCGAGGGAAACCGAAGTGATTTTGTTTATAAGATCCGACCGGCTGCTCTCTGCACGCTTAATTTTTCGACAGCATCCTCGATCCCGTACATATCAGAGCTTATCTCTGGTTCTATGAGGATTCTTTTGTTTCCGCGAGCTCTCCACGTGCATCCATCGCAAGATTTAATTCGCATTAAAAGCGTTTATGCGGTCGTTTCATACATTTTTACGGGAGGAGGGCGGGGGTGAACGCACCCTAAGAGACATGTGCCAAGGATCCTTTTCCAGGAGGAGGAGAATATAAAACTGTCGTGATTGCGAGATCCTTCATTAAAACGATGCCGTAATACGTTTTATACCGACGCTCCTTGACCGACAATACGTGAAACGTCGCATCGGAGATGATTTAACAGTTCCTCGGAGCGTAAAACAACAAAGAACGGGAACGAATATTGAGTACGAGTAATCAAGGCTCTCGGTTGCTCGGTTGCATATCGAATACAAAGTTGAAACAGAGCGCGAGTAATGAACTGTGCAATTATAACGTATCTGCTTGGCAACCGCCACTCTTAAAATTTGCATGAGATCGAGAGAATCGAAGCTCGATATTAAACATTTTGGATACATGTGTGTACGAACTATGCGCTCCACGAATAGATAACATTCATGCAATACTTTGCTTTTAATAGATGAACTTGCAATATTCAGCGTATCAATCGATAATCGCAATATAAAGTGGTTACGGGAAGTGTCAATACCATGTAATTAAAAAGATCAAAGTTGAATACACTGTTTTTGGTTCAGTAACGATGAAACGTGGAAATTAACATTTTCCTGTAATTTAATGAAACTAACCAAAAGTTGGAAGTTTTCGGTTCGATGGATAAATTAAAATGTTGAGTTTTATTACTTTCAGTAGATTTGATGCCAATACTCCCAATTCCCGAATTGGTTAACCACATTTATAAACAAAAACAAATTAAACTGTATCCAAGGATTCACTAACACTATCCGCGGTTTTTAAATATTGATTCAACATGCTGGTTTAACAGTATTTTTACTTTCTCACATGGGGCACCTATATGATAACAGAGAGTATTGTAATCGTACTGATTTTCGGAATTTGAGATATTGGCATTTCTGGACGTTTTGGAACACTTTTGTTTTTGGAAACATGTCTGTGTGTATGTGATCAATGTTTTCTTAGATAACATAAATAGTGGAAAGTTGATGTTTTGTATTTAGGCTGGATCCCCTGAAAACTCGCCACCACCGAAATTTCATCAGAATCAGTTAAGGGCAAAGGGCACTTTACTCTTGTCATATTTAGGTTTCTTTGGATTATCTCAAAAACCAGTACAACAGTTTTTCTTAAAGTTTGCACGTTTACTTTACTATTCAATTCTTATCGATTGCCCTTATCGTTATCTTGACTGATCTTCTGCGAATGGCCCTTTACTCTTGTGAATTTTCAGATTTTCTCAATTTTCTCCAAAACGGCTTTTCCGATTATTACCAAGTTTTAGATTTGGACTGATCTAACTAATGGCTACAACTTTTATTTGAATAATTTTGTTCTAAAACCTCCCTAAAGGGCACTTTCATAATGTTGCCATGAATATTTGGTCTCGCCATATGAGAAAGTCTTTACAATGTACATCACCATTTTTTTAATATCTAATAGGTTTCGTAATTATTGTCATATTTATCAAACATACTCAAATATCACGTTTCGTAATTTTTTTTTTTTTCGCCAAAACGTATAAATTAGACAATTTACAAAGGGTCGAAAGATTTAATCCTGCTAAATAATTATAATAGAGAAAGTTTAAAAGATTTTTTTGACATTTCTTGAAGGTAGTCTTGTCTTGTCTTATTAAGTTAACGTCTCTTTTTCGCTGCTGTGGCCAATTTGGACGGGACCTACAGTTTAACGTGGGCTCCGAACCACGGTCCTCGAGCACGGTTGTACCCCCTAAGGCTCTCACCCCAGTTGATCCACTCCGTGCTCTACCGACTCAGGGTGTGTGTGTATCCTAGTCCCGCCCTCTTACAGGATATCCGATCCTATCCGGCCTGGTTACCGGCGTGAATAGGAACGGGATTTTGGATACATTTTACACACTTCCCGCAACAATCACAACATCCATGGATTACGTGGGATTCGAACCCACGACGACAGTGATCGCGCCTGACTCAAAGCCAGCGCCTAAACCACACGACCACCGCCGCCCCATCTTGAAGGTAAATTGTATTACTTACATTTAACACTGTAAACTTCAAAAATGTATACACAGTCTCACTTGTAATTTTGTCCAAACACAAAAATAAAATAAAACTGTTTCATATTATATGAAAATAACTATGATAAATGTCTCCTAAGGTTTCAAGACGTTCTGAATTCATTCTGAATCAAATATGAATTTTTCCATTTCGACCGTTACGATCAATTCTAGCAAATACGAAACAGTGGGCTAGGAGAAGTATAAAACAAATGAGATAAGCAAATTGCGGAAGGAATTTATTGCTATTTGGTTTTATCATCTTGTGATATAATGCTTCTTTTACAAGGAGTGGTATAATAAATTTACAAAACTCACAATTGGGTCGAATGAAATCCGCACTCCTTTCAAAAATTTTATTTTGAACAACGATTTTCTATTAATGGTTTATTCGCAATGTTAGTTCAGTTGGTAATAGTTTGGTTAAGACTGTTTGTTTTATCCATCTTGACTAAAACACGTTGGATTTATTGAGGACTGCTGTGTACACTTTTGCTACAGATATTACCATTGTCAAAACGAATTACCCAAAAATCTGACAGTCCTTCAACGTATATCGTTTCAGTTGTTGACATTAGGGGCACAAGTGTATAAGATCCTTTTACATAGGAAGAAAAAAATTTACCAGTTCTTAGTTTTTAAACGAAATTACCATTTGTTGTTGCAAGTTAAAGTACGAAAATATTCCAACATTTTCAAATACAATTTGGGCACTCGCTAATATTTCTAATTTCTTCTCATTGAACGCTAGTTGAACATCTTTCACGTTATGTAAACAGTTCTTGAATGCAGTATTCTTTAAATGTCTAAAGAGAAAAGTTGGGTGGTGACAAGTCCGATGATCTCATAGCCACAATCCTTGCAATTCCATCTCTCCCGTACGTGGTTGTATGACTTATGAGAAGAATTCTATTGTCAAGGTGTAGCAAATTGGTGAATTTATTTAAATTGTCATTTCGTCTCGTTAAAGAATAAGTGGTCAATTATTGTCAGTTTTGATATTGCCGAAATTCAATTTGGATAGAATGTAAACCTGTCTCAATATATGTGTGGTGGTTTTCCGTTGCCCATGTTTGATGACCGTTCATGTAAAGATGTACATATGTAGTTGAAGCAGCAGCATGCCTACCACATTAATTTGGGTAGTTATTTACGAATTACAAGCGCAAAAATCTCATTTTCATGGGGTAAAAGTGTAATGGTAAACAATACGTCGACTCAAAAGGAATCAGCGTTCACACCTGCTTTAAAAGTAGCAATCTAACCTAATTCACACATATATACCCTCGTCTATGCCAGGATCTATTTGCGAATTATGTGGCATCTCATACACACTTTCAACAATACTTCAGACGTTTGACGTGATTTCGGTATATTAGTTCACGCTTGGTATTGAACTTCCCACAAAAACTACCCTCTGCTTTAAACCTATCGTTATCACATTTAATCCTCTTTAGTCGAAGATTGTAACCAGGGAGAATAGCCGAACCTTTCGGAAGTTTCGCATGTATGTATGGGGTAATAAATTATAGAGGAGTGTTTAATGCCTCCTTAATTACCCACTTGGTTCATTTACGTATACGATTTGCACTGTGCCGAAAACATAGGCTAAAACGTGAGGAATTTTAAGGGTACGTGTGTATGCGCATGATTTAAAAGTTAGAAGAGTTGCATTTTGGGAGTTTGTTGGAAAAGAATTAGTTTATTGTTAATGTGTAAGTTTATCCTCCAGAGTAGTAGTGGATAATAATTTATTTAGCAACGCTATCCTGCAAATATAGTATAATTGTTGTTATTTATATTCGTAATTCCGAGACACATCCATGTCCCGGTTTGAGTTACATTCTACCAATATTGGGAAATCTAGTTTCATTGTGCCTACATATTTGGTATCAAAGAAAATTAACTATTTATTTCGCCTTTGGTTGTGAAAACCACACAGTATTTTTGTCATGTACTGTTTTCCATTTTTACACTCAAAACAGAAACAGTTGTTTTTCTTGCACCATGAGGTATTTTTAATATATTTCCAATTTCACTTTCGTTTACTCAGGTATAATAGCACTCATTCCATTTGCCAATATCCTTATCGAACATCCTTTATAATCCGGAGGCAGGAAATTTAAATTTTATCGATTTTACGCGAGAGATACCTGCCGAGTATATTTTCGCGGGGGCTTAATATCATCTCGGCGGTGTCTTTGACGTGATATTACCACTAATATATTATGGGACGCATTAAAAATTTACACTGTTTCTGCTTTTATTGGATATTGTGAAAAATTATGTGACGGTGAACGGGCCCCGGAGATGATCCGCCCGAGAGGGAAGGAAGAAAGAGTATTTTACTTCTGCGTATAAAAGATTCCTTACATAACTTTCCTGTTGCTTCGGATTTTGTATCAACGGACCAGCTCCCTAGCTGGGTACAAGAATGAAATTGTAACTAACTGATCATATTTCCAGGATAATTGTATAATTCATAGAGTTCCGAAGCAAATAGTGTTCCGTTTTAAAGGGTTGCACAATAAACGATAAAATGGCACAATAAACCGCTTCGCGCTTGACCTATGACCATAAAACTGCGTAGGGTTATGGTTTAAAATCAGTAATTTTTGCTCCAAATAACTTTCATACTGCTTCTCACTGAATGATCTTGCATAATGGCGAAGGCGCGCAAACAGCAATGTCCATAAATGACGATTACTAACTTACGGGATAGGATGTTTTAAATTTTCTCGTTTTAGTATTATTTTCAGCTGATGCACACACACACCTTAATGAGCAGTAAATTGGTAACAAATTGTAATACAAGTATTTTAATAACGGAAGTACCTAACCCATCAAATTATGTGCAATCACTTCACTCCAGATATAGTAAAACCGCAATCAATGTTATTCGTTTTCATCGCATTCTTTCGCATTGATAGTTCACGTCTATAATATTTTCCCAGGCTTCACAACTGAAAGAAAAGTGATGGCGGGCTCAGACGTGCATTGAAAATCTAGGAACTAACTTCGAAAAGCTCTTACGGTAATAGTGCAAGATTAATTTTCAGTTGCACTTTGATATCGAAAAATTGCGCTTCTCATTTTTAATTTTCATTAATTATTTCAGTTATTAAAATTTTTATTATTAATCAGTGTTAGAGATAAGATATAAATGAAGAATCGTTCCGATTAAACTGAACTTAGACCAAATAGCCCGGAAGAACGCTGCACAAACTTATGAACTTTTTAGCTGTAGGTGTTGATTTGTAATGTGTTTACTATCTTCATTTTGCCATTGGTTACAATTAGTCTAGTCAAGCTGTGTGTTTACTGCGAAAAATAGTTAGAAGGCTCGGAAAAATATAAGCGATAGCTCATTCGACGCGGAATGCAAAATAACAAAAAAACGAAAAATAAAAACGCTCTTTCGATTTTTTGATGACAACTCAAAAACCATAAGAAATAGAGGAATTCGCAAAAAAGATCCTTAAACCGGAAGAAATTTCCAACAAAAAAGTCCCAACTTCCGGATTTCTATCTGTAATATTTAAATTTTTAATTTGTTGCTGAAAGTAAGGCTCCACGCGTCCGTTACGGCATGCGCTCGCCGCCTCTGAGGCGACTACGTCATAGAAAATAATTTTTTAAGGTGCTAAGTATTAGTTTAAAAGTTTAAAACAAATTTTAGTGTATTCTATACACTTGAAAGAATAAAGTCCCGTTGGAAAAAAAATTATAAATGCATTTTTCAAAAAGCTAGCCTATTGTTAATGAACTAGTTATTTTCGTACTTCCGTCTTCATTGAAAACAGACTAAATGTTTAAATAAACTCTCCATAAATATATTGCTTCTTGGAGTCCTTTCTATGAGTGTACTCAATAAGGTGACTTCATAAAATTATTTAAAATTTCTATATTTAGTTTACAACGAATTTTTAAAATCAACAAAAAATGTCAAATCCAGAAATTGTTGCTAATTTTTTTTTTCTGATATATTATGTTATGGCTGTTTTTATATTCAAACTAAGGATAACATAATTGTGGAAAAAAATATTTACAGCTATTTGTTTAAGAATTATTTATAAATAAGCGGTTTAGTTTAATATTTTTGAAAATTATTTTTTTACCATTCTATTATTTAGGATTAATTATGATTTTTAAAATAAAAAAATTTTCTTAAAAAATTTTGTTATTGTTTATAATCGGTTTTTTAATGTTTCATTATTTAAATAGTTAGTTAAGGAATAATTATGTGTTCAAAAATCATTATAAAAATCTCTTAATACAATAGGAGAAATTTTTGTTCACTGGAAATTGTATTGTTTATTAAATTAACAATTTATTATAAAAAGTTTTTGAGTATCACATATTTTTTCTATTACTACTAAAAATTACAAAAACAACGATATGCAACAAAGTGACGTAACAATAATTTGTTTTAAATATTTTTTCCTCACTTTGTTGCGTATGGTTGTTATTGTAATTTTTAGTTGTAATAAAAAAAAATATTGTAACACTCAAAAACGTTTCATAACAAATTGTTAACTTAATAAACAATGAAATTATCAATGAAAAAAATATTTTTTTCTCCTATTCTATTAAGAGATTTTTATAATGATTTTTGAACACAAAATAATTTCTTAACTAAATTTTAATAATGAAAACATTAAAAAACAAACGATTATAAACTATAACAGAAATTTTTCAGAATTTTTTTTTTATTTTAAAAATCATAATTAATCCTAAACAATAGAATGGTAAAAAAAGAATTTTCAAAAATATTAAACTAAGCCGTTTATTTATAATCAATTCTTAAACAAATAGCTGTAAAAATTTTTTCCCACAATTATGTAATCCTTAGTTTGAATATAAAAACAGCCATAACATAATTATATGAGAAAAAAATTTAACAACAATTTCTGGATTTTGCGTTTTTTGTTGATTTTAAAAATTCGTTCTAAACTAAATAAAGAAATTTTAGATATTTTTATGACGTCATCTTATTGAGTACACTCATAGAAAGGACTCCAAGAAGCAAGATATTTATGGAGAATTTATTTAAACATTTAGCCTGCTTTCAATGAAGACGAAAGTACGAAAATAACTAGTTTATTAACAATATGCTAGCTTTTTGAAAAATGCATTTAAATTTTTTTTCCAACGGGACTTTATTCCTTCAAGTGTACAGAATACACTAAAGTTTGTTTTAAGTTTTTAAACTAATACTTAGTACCTTAAAAAATTATTTTCTATGACGTAGTCGCTTCAGAGGCGGCGAGCGCACACCGTAACGGTCGCGTGGAGCCTTACTTTCAGCAACAAATTAAAAATATAAATATAAGAGATAGAAATCCGCGAGGGACTTTTTTATCGGAAATTTCCTCCTCTTTAAGGATCTTTTTCGCGAATTCCTCTATCTCTTATGATTTTTGAGTTGTCATCAAAAAATCGAAAGAGAGTTTTTATTTTTCGTTTTTTGTTAATAACAATTGCAATTTTTCTTAGCAGAAAAAATCCTCAAAACCCATTTCTCAGCTTTGCATTCCGCGTCAAATGAGCTATCGCTTATATTTTTCCGAGCCTTCTAACTATTTTTCGCAGCAAACACACATCTTCACTAGACTAAATATGAGTTAATAAAGAAATCAAAGTAATTACAGGTGACATACGGGATTTTGGGCCAGTCCAGTCAATTTTTATATTAATTTAATGGTAGTTTCTTATATTTTCGGTAAATGTCCAGAGACTCGCCCTGTGTAAAACCGTTGAATATATATATAGGTGTAGCGTATTGATTTGTAATGTGATTGTTCCCCTCATTACCGTTTCTCTTTGCTTTGTTGTGTACTGTACGTAGTACAAATGTACGCACCCCGAATCTCCCGTGTCATATATTAAAGGTCCTAAACAAACTGCGGACAAGGATATAATGAAAAATCACGCGGAAAAAAGAAATTTATTTCTGGTGATTTTTCAACATTAGAATGAGAACGGATAGCCTCGACATTGTATTAAAACATAGTCCGGGCCAGTGGCCGATGTTGAAATGACAATATTTTCCTTTTTGCAGGATTAAGTGCTGGAGCGTGTTCACGGGAAAGAAGGGCTTTCCTACGAATTTGTCTTTGTTCCGAGTTTATATGAGGGCATACAGGGCGTAATTTTTAGAAGGGACCCGGATTCTCAGGTCGAAAATAGGGAAATCTATAAACGACAGGAGACGGACTCGCAGAAATAGGGGTAAGTTCTTGTTAATCTAAAGGGTGAGCTTTCGTGTTACGGGTCTCTCGCGATCCCCCACCTCGAGTAGCTAATTACTATTTATGTTGATATAGACATTTAATTAATTGGAGATGGTAAATTCGGGTTGAGGATGCCGTACAAAGTAAGCATATTTCCGATTAATAAACCGGTGGTTTTTACGTCATTTCCCCTCGAAGTTTCGCTTTGGAATTTGTGCGTATTTCGTCAAACTCCCACTGATGAAAGACATGCATTAGTTTCATTGAAGAGGGCACTCACTCGCTTACTCACTCAAGATTTTTTTCAATATCACGTTTTGTGTAAATATGGTCAAAGGGCGAAAATGCCTTTTAAATGAGAGCTTTCTTGCGGCTAAAAGATTCACCCTCTTCAGCACAATATCGGAGAGTCTTTTTTTGCCCCGCTCTCTGATACCCTTTTAGTGGAATTTATATGGGTTTTAAGAGCAGAAGCATTACCCTGTTGGAATAAATTTCATCAAGATGCCGACGAATGACTTATTTTAATTGTAAAACACCACGAGATCGTGTATTTAGCGTTTGTCGAGGTCTCGTCATTTCGCCCTTATTGCCTTTAGATGGGAGAGAAAGACGATAGCTGCGTTAGTAATTTACAGATAATATAGATTCGATTAAGTTTTATTAAAATTCGCAATGGGAGGACGTAAAAGGTTTATGGACAGGTTATTACAGAGACCTAATGCTTTCCCTCTCTTCTCCACGAAAAGACTACTCACCGAGCCAATACTTTGACTCATTCTTGCGAAGCAATGACATTAGCTAGAAAAAAGACAGAAAAGGATGTGGCGTTAGCACATTAGACGTTTGACAATTCCCTGTCTGAGCCGCTTTAATGAAGAGTAACAATTCGTGATGGTCTTTCGTTATTTCGCCTTAATCTTCTTTAGATGAGAGTAAAAGTTGAACAACGTCTATATCATATGCATATAAACATATAAATGAACCTAATGCTTTTCTCTATGTTATACGAAAACGCAATTAATTAATTATTATTTTCACCCGTTTCCAATGATGCTGCGAATCGAATGCATTACACAATCCTTAATTACTTGTATATTTAGAACAAGAAAGGTGATAGCAGCCACGTAACTCGATACTTAATACAACACTGATAATGGCCTGAGTTGTTTTTACTTGAAAACAGAAATAAATAATTCGTGTAGCCTAAAATACACGATTTCAAAATCGTATCGAAATGATTAAATTCGAAATTAATTCATGCTGTACCAAAATAACCAAAAAAGTAAAATATTGCATTACTAAAAAATTCACATCTAAAAATGTTGGCAGAATTGTTTAAGGGTAGTTTCACCTTTTCTTTTCATTTATGATATCATTTATTATTATAATATTGTAGTACAGAATTTTTAGGAAAATCATACAGTCCTGATAGTTTTGTTTAAATTTACAGCCAATCATAAGTAAATTGAATTAAATTACATATACGCTTAGTTAAAACTTTTGGGACCATTTAACTTATTAAGTAATTTGTTGGATTCGTTCCAGCAATATCATATTTTATACATTCATAGTTTCTGTCGAATGTACCTACATTTCGTTAGCCAGAAAATGTTCATAAGTCCCAATCTGCACTTGCGAGGATTATTTAAACATATACCTAAAAATAATATTCAAGGATATATTGCACATTTTTAGTCCAATGATTCGTCTTGATTTGTGTCCAGTGATTTAATATCTACAACTCATTGGCTAGAATGTGGTTAGAATATATTGATCTAAATATCTAAAAGAAGAAAATAGCTAAACCTGAAATGGAACCGCTGAATAATAAATATAGCTACTCAAAGCAATTTATGTTGAATGGATTTGTTCCATCTGAAACTTCAAACAAAGACCAAATCGATTCAAGTCTAGAATTTGGTCGCGTGATTAATTTACAAATCAGAAAGTACCTACCTCTAAATATAATTTTTGAATGAGAGGTAACAAACAATCTTAATTAAACACCTTATTGTCTAAACAGGAATACTAATTACAAATCAATTGAATTTATAAACTGAGCTTCAGGATAAATGAATGACATAATAGAGTAAAAACACACACATTAACTGGTTGTTAGTATAACGAACAACGCAGCAATTAATGTAATTGATCGCTTTGTGTGCAGTATTTGTTTTAGATTTCTTCTATTGATTCACTGTAAATGTCCAAAGTCCCACAAACTTCATTATCGTTATACTCACTGAGTACGATGGAAACTTTAAAAGTAATTAGTTTCTGGGTCAAGCTAAGCGACAGTCGAATGGGTTTAAAAATTTTAATTGTGCTAATAATTCAAGACAGCTAATTGTGCGTGAATCTGAAGGCGTAGTAGGTTTTCCCACAAATTTACAAGCTACTTCGAATGGAATGATTATAAATGGACAATGCATTAATGGACATTCTAACAAATAACGCTATGATACTACAAAGTGAAGAAACTGAACATAAAGGAAACAAAAACGATTGTTCACTAGAGCAGAAAGGTCTACGAACTAAGGTCTAAATTAAGAAAGAACTAAGTTCAACGGAATAGAGTTAGATAGAGTAACAAATCAGTCTACTCTCCCAGTTGTATAAATTGTTCATGAGAATCATAACGAAGAGGCTGACGGCGAAACTAGATTTCTACCAACGGGCGGGATTCCGTGCCGGTTACGGCGTCAATGACCACCTCCATACAATCAAGGTCCTCATCGAAAAGTGCGTGGAGTACAATAAACCCTTAGTTCTTGTCTTCGTCGACTACGAAAAGGCCTTTGACACAATCGATCACAGTGCATTGTTCAAGGCTATGGCGGACTGTAGAATTGATCATCGCTACACAGACATCATTAAACATGCATACAAAAACGCAACTGCTTGCATCAGGCTGCACGAGGACACTTCAAGCGTCAAGATAGGACAAGGTGTGCGACAGGGAGATGTTATTTCTCCCAAGTTGTTTACAACCCTGCTTGAATTTATGTTTAAAAGTGCTAACATGGAGAACTTCGGTATCAATATTAACGGCGAAAAATTGAACCATCTAAGATTCGCTGATGACATAGTACTGATTACAGATTGTCTGGGAGAAGCACAAATGATGATACAGGAGCTTGAACAAGCCTCCGAGAAGGTGGGTCTGAGTGTTAACACCAATAAAACTATATTCATGACTAATCTGGTTGCAAGTACTTATTTAACTCTCAACAACTCAAAAATAGAACAAGTCCACTCATATAAGTATTTGGGCCATGAGATTCGCTTAGGTAGAGACAACCAAACTTGTGAATTGTCAAGAAGAATTGGACTAACTTGGGCAGCCTTCGGAAAGTTAAGCCATGTCCTAAAATCAGATATCCCCATCTGTCTTAAAAGAAAAGTCTTTAACCAATGTGTCTTGCCTGTGCTGACATACGGCGCCGAGAACCCTGACAAGACGGACAGTTAATAGAATCGGAATTGCACAGAGAGCTATGGAAAGAGCAATGCTAGGTCTGTCTCTGAGAGACAGGGTTTCCATTACAAGTCTAAGGGTAAGAACTAAAGTAATCGACGCCATCGAGAAGATTGCTACCCTTAAATGGAACTGGGCCGGACACCTGGCTAGGGTCAGTGACGACAGATGGACGAAAAAGGTGACAGAGTGGAGACCGCTAGTCGATGCATTCCGCAGCAGAGGACGACCACCAACCCGATGGTCGGATGACATAAAGCGTATCTATTCCAACTGGATGAACGCAGCTCGGGAGAGAAGGGGATGGAAATCACTACGGGAGGCTTATGTCCAGCAGTGGACGAGAATAGCCGATTGATGATGATGATGATGAGAGTAACAAAAGTGACTTACTCAGAAAGTAACCTTGATGAAACTTGGAATCACTCACTAGAGATAAAAACACGAGATATATTTTATAAAATGCAAAAAATATTATGCAGCCGCCAACTTGATATTTCATTATGAGCTCGAATACTCAAATGCTACGCAGAAGTTTTGCTGAGGATGGGAAAGAAAAGAGAACTTATGCATCTAATGGAAGAAAAGAACACAGAATATTTCGGCCATATTATGAGAAACCAAACATAGGAAATGCTCTGACTTATCATCGAAGGTAAAATCAATAGTAAGAGAGGACCAGGAAGAAGATGCAACTCCTGGCTTAAGAACTTGCGACAGTGGACTAACATGACATCCATAGATATGTTCTGAGCGACAACCAATAAGATAAGATGATAAGACGAGCAAATGTAATCGCCCAAGACGAAGAAGATAAATAGTATGGAAAATGAAAGAAGAAGACATTGTCTAATGAAAATTTGGATAAATTAGTAAACAAAAAATGCAAATAAATTAGTTAAAGTGACTAGTGATATAATGAATGGACAAACGAATTATAAGGGAACATTCATCGAAATGGAAGCTTTCAGGAGCCTGGAAGTACTTTGGTGGAAATGTAGAAGGTAGAAGCAAGTGATGGTGTATAATAACAAGAGGGAGTATTAAAAATGTCTTAAACATGATTGTCTTTCGGATTCCCGTTGGAACCAATGTTGCTAACTAAATGTTTTGAAAAGTGGCCATTTGATTTTTGGTCTGATTGCTCGTTACGTTTCGTGTTCGCGTTTCTGGTTTAAAAATTGGGCAATTTAATCAGGCAATGAAAAGCAGGTTTCGCTCGACTCTGTAAAAGCACCCGTTTTACCGTGAAAAAGTGATTTTTGTAGCGAAAGTAAATTCGTGCCGCTACTGCATGCGGACATGTATGTTTGCGTTAGGTGGTGAGTGTATATCCACGTACAATACGTATGTATATATACGCCGAGGGACAGAAGGGGGGAGATTGCAATGGGATATCATCACACGGTGGCCAGTGGCCATCCGGGTCACCGTCCAGGAAGAATAATAATGTCGTTATGGCAGTAAATGGTCGACCCTTAATTGCACATGCTGCTCATGCTTTCGCCTCTTCATTTTTCTCGGACACTTTCACTTCGTCTCTTTCGCGCCTTTGTTGGCTCGGAACTTTTTTTTTTCTAAAGTGACGAGGGTGGCGTTCGGTTTGAAAACCCTCTGTGGTTCTTTAAAGATTTACTGATACACAGCAAATGTAGATGTATATCTCGCGACATATTACAGCCATCATTTGTCAAATCTTAAGCTCGTCTACTTACGTGCGTTTTAAAACTCTCCTTTTATCGCGGCCTTTGAATTTTTAACGAGCAAGATGCCTTTTTTTCTCTCCGACACGTACACTTCACACTCTTACCACTCAACGACTGTTAATGTTGTTTATCATAAGAAAGCACACTTTCAATTGAGATTAACTGCCAGGGCCACGTCACGCTAATTGAGGCAGTTTGAGTCAGACTAACGCCAAACTAGAAGCGATATAGTTTGAATAATTCACTCGCTTTGTTATCGATATGGGGGCTACAAGCAGCAGTCGATGAATTTAATCTTCTGAATGACGATGTACTAAAGAGAATTATCGAAAGGTAAAGCTGTGCCACAATTTAATTGGAACGAGCAAAAAGCAAAACGTTATTAATTACTTACTCTGTTGCCTACTCTGTAGAAATATATGCAGTGTTTGGAGTAATTTCATGTGATTAACTAGGTATTACCTGAGGCTAATTATTTAAAATTTCTACTGAACAAATAACAAATTCAAGCTTCTACGCCAATAGAGGGCCAGGGTGGTAAACATAAAATTTATGTTAATAAGTGACTTGATTACTAAAATGTGATATTATTTATACGGCTCGTTTACTCTCATGGTTTCTCAATAAGTAGCTGTGGTATTGTAGGTATAACCTTTTTTTTTCCATTAGCATATAAATTTCAAATGTGTTGTATTACGGTTCAGCAATGTCGCATAGTTAAATCTGGATTTGTAACAATAGTGCAATTCAAAGTTATACAACTTCTTACTAAGGTGAGTCCATTTCCAGATATCATGTTCGATATCTAGTAATGGAAAGTAGAGCACTAAGACACATATCAACAATATCAAAACAGATGTATTATCAATTGAAGCAATAACTAGCCTTATTTATATTTTTATTCTCTAGATGTTGTAATTTGAAAATTGAAGGTTTTTAAAGTTGGGGAATGGATTTCGTGCCATTTTTTTTTACAAAAAGTACAGAGTGATCATGAAATACTGTTTAAGTTGGCAATTCTACCTGGAGGATTTTTTTGCCTAAGGGTTTGCAACGCTACACCGGAAATCTCTGTACTCTGCATGACAGCGACAGCTAAATAAACACAAATATTTTAGGTTATGTGAATTTATTTACGATTAAAACACCACACCAGAAAAAACTTCAATATTTGGAGCCTCCGTTTTAGGCTCTCGAAGACACTAATTAACATCCGAGGAGAAATATTTGCAACTTCCTCGATAATGGCAGCTTCCAGTTCTTTACGTGTATGTAGAACATTACTGAACGCCTTGTTTTTAAGGTGCCCAAAGAAACAAAAGTCTAGAGCTGTCAGGTGTGGTGACCTACTTGGCCAGATTCCCGTACTTATGACTCGATGGCCAAAAACTTCCCGCAAATATTGCATTGTGGCACGAACCGTATGTGCTCGAGCCGAATCTTGTTGAAAGTAGCCATTTTCGCGCTCCTCCACGGTTAATTGGGCAACGAATGGCTGGAGAATGTGCTGAATGTATCGTTCAGAATTCACTATGAAGTTAAAAAACACAGGACCAATTACTCTCTCCCGCGATACAGCCAGCCAAACACCAACTTTAGTAGTATGTAAAGTTGTTGTTCTAACAGCATATGGATTTTCACCAGACCAAATTCTGCAATTTTGAGAATTAACATAGCCATTGAGATGGAACCAGGCTTCATCGGAAAAAGAGATTTTGTCCAAGATGTTATCATTGTTCATTTCCTGATTGAACCAGTTACAGAACAGTAAATTTCATTTACTTTTCAATTTGCTCTTCAACACAGTGGAACAACTTCCATATGATAAACCTGTAAAGTCGCGAAACGAAATACGGGAAATTAGGAATAAGTGGAAATTGTTGAACTTTTGATAAGGATCAAACCTGTTTGGAGGGAAAGCTTCCTAACCGATTTGCGAGGACTTTGTTGCAGTCGGGCCCTGACGTTTTGCACCACATTTTCAGTGAGTACGGAGGGTTTACCAGGTGGCTTTCCATTCTTCACATTGCCTGTATTCAAATATCGTTGAACTACGCGCATGCAGTGTTGTTTAAAAACGTCGATGGTGAACACAACTTCAGGAAACATTTCTTCAAATTGGTGCAAAGTGAATTCCAAGGAGTTTTGCCATCCAGAAATGGGGTCATGAACTGCACTCCGAAAATAAGCCATGCCAATAAAAATATCCTGTTCTAATGTAAATAGTACCATTTTTATATTTTTATAATAAAATATTGAATCGCCGCTCAAGTGTCAATGCTGTCACTGTTAAACGTCGAAATAGCTGTCAAACTACCAGAAGTGGTTCCAGTTCTACCATTTTAAAGTAAAATTTAGGATTGTCAACTTAAACAGTATTTCTTGATCACGTTGTAGCTTTACTTAAACAATGAAAATCCTAAAATCGTTTCGTATCAAATATTCCCGAAGCGACAACAAAACCAAAAAATAAAAATTACATGTAAAGGAAATTAATTGAGAAAAAGAATGATTAATAAGTAAGAAACGAAAACTATCTTTAGAACCAATAGCTCTATGTGTATGTTTTCTTTGGGACGTCCTGTACATATCTCTATATGGCATTAAAAGACTACTGCACTGAAACTCGATATCCAATTTATGTCGGCAGCTTTATCGGGCCCACTTCGACCACCTGACGAGAAATTGCCGATGATAAATCAATGGTATGATTCATGTCGTAACCCCAAAATCACCGGACACCCCGAAAATGATGAACACGGGCCAGACCTCCACAGCCGCTACGTCCTGTAATCATCCCCTAACTTAATCTATCCCTCGAGCCCACAAAATTTATACCTATAAAAGAAATATTCGCCGGCGCGAAGAATTTCCCCGGCTTCCCTCTATATTTCCCCATTTAATAATGCGTGTAATGTATATTTAATTCCTGGGCTTTTCCCACAACGGCAAATACATAATGGATAAATTTTGAGAACGGTGGCGAAATGGCGTCTTTCCAAAAAAAGATTGTACTCTTCGATTTTTCGAAGTTCGAGATGCAACTGTACGTTTTGAAAGGTTAACAGCTCAGAATAGTTGGAAATAGATGTTAATACAGCTTTTAATGCTTGTTTTAAAAATTTGCCTTTACGAAGCTTTTAAAATTATTGAAATTTCCTCAACCCAACATTTGAACATTTGATAGGTACTCCACTTTTGAGCTTTAAAATTTAGAAATCTTGAAAATAAGATTAACAAATTTTTATTGAATCGACAATAATTAATTACTTTTTAAAATGAATCAGACTAAATCGATACCAATTTGATATTTGGCAGTGGGTATGACCAAGCAAAGTTCATTTTTTTGAAATGCTTAATTATGAGAATAGCTGGGATTTACAGGAGTGCGTACATGCGTAAGTCTTGTGAGGTACTGATATTCGTTTTGTTCGAAAAAATAAATAGGAAAGAAAAGACAAGTGGCGTTATTAGTCGCGTTTTTCTTTCCGTTTTCCCGTTTTAGGGAAAGCAAATACAGCACTGTCACGGCCAGTGGAAATTTAGGGTGACGATAATCGACTAAACGAAGAAAGAGGGGGCGTGAAAAGAAGGGCACCATCCCTCATTGCTATTGCGGCCGCACGGTGAGTAATGTCTCCCCCACGAATAGTCGAGATAATGTAACACATTTCTGTTTTCTGTTCTCCTCTTCTATTTGCTGTGGAATTATTAGCTGTGATTCTACGGATACCGCAAATAGTAAAACGTATATATATGTGAACGCTCCCTTTCTCCAACACACATACGATGTTAATGTTTTTTCTTGGTGAGTATAGCTGAAAGATCGTCGGTTATCTTAGCGAGACGTATTTCCAGAGGATGCTTTCAATTTCTGTCGACATCTTCTGGCACGGGGCCAGCAGTTCGTAATAACTTCGATGATCCTTTATCGATTAAATTGTGTACAGAAATTTAATATAAAAACAGCGGAGTGAAGCCATCCGAGATGCGTCTTTACAAGTCCTGTGAAATATGGATTTTTCCGAATCACCAGTGATATATATGAAAGGCGGCGCCCCCGACTCATCCCACTTTTGAAACAAATCAACCGTTTCAATAATGCTATTCTGAAAGTGGAGAATTTCATGTACAGAATAGAGGCAATAAAGCATCCGAAGACAGAGCTTGTCCCAGCGCTTGATTTAAAGTTCCTTCATTATAAAACACGCAGCTAAAACCGGCCAGAGTGTGGATTTAGCGGCGAATTTATAGCTATTAATTATTGTTTTGAACAATCCCGTGCCACCAAACTTGATTAACGGCTTCCGAAAGAATTAGGAAAGATTTTAAAAGAAATTAAAGTCATGGGATCGGAAATTAAAAAAATAAATTACGTTATTGGTAAACTTTCCCTCTCGCCGCCCGAACGGACAGTATTTATGGATACGAAAGGAAGTCAGCTGTTAAAGTTTGCTCTAACGTTTTTAAATCTCATAGAAAATGGTCAGAAAATAAGGGAAAAATAGAGCCCTAAGAGGGAATTAAAAGTAGCCTGAGCAGTATTTCTCAGTTTCATTGATACTTACCAGTAAACACAAACCAGACATGTTACATAAATACCTCTCGTTTTAGTCTGGATATCTGGAGATCAGAAAAATATGTCTGTAAGACTTCCAAATGAGGACGCCTTCAGCTTCAAGACATCTGTATTGGAACGCCTTTGAGATGTCTTCTTTGGTCTGGGCGTTTGAACAGGACCTGAAAACTCTTAAGGTAACAGTAATTTCATCGAATCAATGCTGAGAGAGATCGTCTGGAGTTTTGATGCGTTTTGTTGAGACGCTATTAGATGATAAATTAGCACAAGGTATTTCCAGTAAGGTGGAGCTCTCATACGTACAATTATTGACTGAGATAATCAATGCAACAAAACCATTGCGCTTAATTACTATTTTTAATTGACAAAAAAAAGAAGTTGCTACTGTGTGCTAACTTAATAACCTTAACTAGTTAATGATAATATAATATTATGGAATGTGATAGTCCAGAAATTCATGCATATAACCTCAGTTTCAGCTATAATATTCTAAATCTGTGATTTATTATTAATAGTAAATAGTTCGCTATAGGCAAATATCTTACAGGAATATAAATTACCGCTTCCGGATAGCGTTTATTCCATGTAGCTGAAATATTGCACTATAACTAAATCAAAGCGCTTCGTAAATGAAATTTGATGCGCTAGCAACCGCTTCTCTCGTGCCGGCTGGAAACTATTTAAATGAAAACAAAAATTAATTGCACGAAGTGCATACTTCGCGCATTTGAGAACATTGCGCTTATGCTCATTTTTTAAATATCCAGCCCCGAGGATCAACTCTAAAATTCCCTTTTGAAATCTGTTCCGTATGCATGTATGGATATTAATTAAAAGCGAAATGTATTTTACATAATTAACTCTATTTCCAAGTTTGTCGACTGAAACATTGAAGAGGATTTCGCGTGTAGCTCTGAAATAGTCAAATGGAAGGTAAAAAATATGTTAATAAATTAGTAGGGTTTCAAAATACAAGCCTTTCGGTTTTTTGGTGTCATATCCCGGTCCGCATTTGTCCCAGCGACCATCAAGTATTTATCCGTCTTCGATTGGCGACTTCATTCTTTATTCACTGTATTTTCCGGAAAAGGAACTTCTCGTGCCGAACGCTAGAATCATGCATGTGCTGTGAATTGATGAGTAGCACTGTGGTAAAACCACATGCACTTTTAACACGTATATAATATCTTGTTAGTTTATAATTGTATTTTTAAATAATATCACAATTTTCCCGGTGAAATATACCTACAAAGTATCCCGATGCATAGGCAAGCAATTCAGCAATCCCTAGCTATTCGCTCAACCTATGGAACAATACTTGAACTAAAAGAAAATTCATCCAAGTGCTAGCAGAAGACTGTTGAGTCGAGGAAAGTTCCATTATTGATTTCCTTCATGTGTACAAATTTAAAAACATCGATTCACAACTGTCTAGACTAGAAATCAATATCAATTGCGAATAAAATGGTTTCTGGTGAAGGTGAATTTTCGATAGGGGACGTCGCATCACACCAATGACTTATTTAGGTACTTATCGACATATTTACTCATTTTATGTATCGAATAAAAAGTTTGTTAAAGGTTTTAAATCGTATCGTTTCGCCTTGCGGATTTTATTTCCAAATGCGAAACTTTCTTCTGTTCGATAAATTGGGATTCATCAGGAGTCTGTCTTGGAGGACTTTGACTGCGACTTCCTATTACACAAAATCATTTTGATAGAGCTGACTGTGCTTTTATTATACTTATTTATTTTATATATCTATTTATTATACCTACAGGGCAGTACCTTTATTAACCGTTGAGTGTCATCCATTTCTTGCAGAATCAATTTTCGACATATATTGATGCTTTGATGATCTCTGCATTACATCATTATTTACAAATATTAAAAAGTACTGGGGACAAACTGAATCCTTGTCGTACTCCAATGCATAATTACAGATCAGCAAGCCCTCCGTACTTCGGTTTAACTATCCTCATAGGATGATGTGTATAATGTGATTGCCTTATCTGCAATAATTTACTTCGTACTCTTACGATACTTAAGCCATACACCACTTATGAAGGTGAAAGAAGTAGACGTGAGTCTACTTCTGTAGAGTGGAAAGAGATGAGTGCTATGTGCTATTGAATAGTGAATTGAATTTTGAATTAGTTCACGAACAGTATGCTTCCGTATAAATAGTTGCCTATATTTTGGCGTACTTTGAACTGAGTAAATGGAAAGCGACTACCCTTCGTTGTAGGTTCCATGCAGTGTTTCTTGTGGTGTTCCATGTTGACTGTTTTGATATAAATGTTCTGTGACTATTTTAGTGTCCTTTGATCGATATTGTGGATTCCTTGTTCTTGATTTCGATCTTTAAGTTTTTCCCGAAGTTGTTTACTGGGGTAAGCCGCTATTGCTTTCTACAGAATTTGCATGGTTCCGTTTCCTCCCTCATCCCGTAGTTATTTCGTATAACCAATCCCCCTTTCCACACCGTGAAATAATCGGACTAGCAACGGTCGGCGTCGCTTGCAGGTACACAAGACGCGGTAATGGCCAAGCTCGAGGAAGAGGGTTACATCGCGAAACTCCGCGGTCTGCCGTGGTCGGCGACCGTCGAGGACATACAGAAGTTCTTCAGAGACTGCAAGATCCTGTGTGGGAAGATGGGGATACACATGACCACCTCGCGAGAGGGTCGCCCCAGCGGCGAGGCGTTCGTCGAGTTCGAGGATGCGGACGACCTCGAGATCGCAGTGCAGAAGGACCGCGAACACATCGGAAACAGATATATCGAGGGTGAGTTTAACCTCCAGTGCTTAAGATTTCTTTGTTTTACACTCTCGGCATTCTAAGAATTATATGTAGTGACGCATCTGTAGTTCAGATAAAATAGTTGCAGTTCTCAGAATATTTGCTTTAACAATTTGTCTGAGTAATTAATTAAATAATAGTTGCTGGGTATTAGAGTACCTTCCTCTTTTAAATCCTTATTTTATACCTACACTTAATGCATGAAGCATGTGGACTCTGTCCAGAAGTATTACTTAGTATAATTGCTATTAAGGTAGAAACTCGTGTGCTTAACACTTAGGTGTACAAACCTAAGATACCTAATAATGCCTTCACAATATGTTTGCATTATACGCCTTTCAATTACTTATGTACCGTTATAACATAATGGACTGGGTATATAAACGTCGACAAATGCAGAATGATGATTTCAAGATAAACTCTTGCCACTCGCAGCTCCTACCTTCTATACTGTAGAAAAGGATATAAAACGAAGAGCTTCGCTCGCCACTCCTAATTCCATCTTTCTTTTCTTTCCTGTATAAAAGGATGAAGCTAGAACTGGCAAGAGTGATGTTGCCATCACAAAATATCTGTCAGTGCTGAATCCATTACGTTATAAAGTCTATGCCATAGACATAATATATATGGACCAGCCCTCACTCGCTTTCAGTGTGAAGCCATACAAGTTGGAGTGAAATAGAGAATACATAGATATAAAGAGAGGTAAGAGAGAAATAGCATACTTGCACCTGGAATTGAGATGTGCGTATGATCAAAATAACTGTATTTTCTTATTGTATGCTATCTACATTTCTCTCTCTCTCTCTCTCTCTCTCTAACTCCTTCAGCTTCAACAAGCCGTAGCTAGGGCTGGTCTATATTATATTGTCTATGACAGAACTAGTAGGTTCAAAAGTGATAAAGTGGTAAAAAAATCCAAAGGTGATCCGATGTAAAGTATTGTTCCACACTGCATTATAGACAAGTATATTATATGACTTACCCATCCATAACATAAATTTAAACAACAGATTAGGGTGCATTACTGAAGAGTAGCTATTTTTGAACCATTTTTTCATATTTCCTCAATCGCTTAAAGTGCCTGAACAGAAATCTTGTGATTTTGTTAGTTTCGTGACTAATTTGATGACTTAAAGGTCTGAATTGCAAATGAATAGAATGATTTCAATTTGTAAAGGTAAAATAATCCAATTAACTATTGTCCAAGGGTAATGGTCTTAATAGTTATTATTAAGACCAGCAGTTAGGAATAGTATTGTTATTAGTAAAAATATTAGATTATCTCCACACTATCTGTTTGGTATAAACATGGCTTTAGCTACAATGCAACTCCGTTATACAATCATATTAACCTCAGAGATGTAAGCATATCTTTTTTCTGCTTTCATAAACACTTAAAGCAATTACTCATATTATTTTTTGGGTTTTTTTTTCACTTTTCTTTTTTTCCTTCTATTATGGCTTTGGGTTCTTAATTTGAAACTATAGTTAAGTTTTCATAGTAGTTATTTCCACTTAGGTATCTTTTTTCTCTCTTCTTTCCTTTATGTAACATCTTCTTTTGTAGGCTTGGTGTAAGAATAGCTATTAGCTTAAAGAAGTACCTTCTAATTTCTTGTAGAAAAATTAGGTACCTCAGAATCCTCTTAATAAGAGATTATTTGTGGCGTTCGTGTTTGTTGAACTGTTGCAAAAGGAAATTTACTACTTACAGATAATATTGACTGTTTCAGATAGTGAACTAGTGGGGATTTTTCTAGTATAAAACTGCTGTATCATCTTTGAGAATTCTGTTCAGATTCTCATGCACTTACATATACAGCAAATACATTGCAGCAAGAGCTCTTTAGAGATAGGTATAGAATAGATGGAGGGTTCACATGTAACCAGAGGTTTGAAGTACAATATACATTATAAAGATGTGACAGTAGTCCAAGTGCAGTCCAATGTATCATCCCTTGGAATTAATTTTCCTTAACTCACGTTTTTGAAGCGAAGCTCTTAATGGGGAGAAAAGTTATTATAAAAAAATCACCAGCAAAAAGTATAACAGAAGTACCGCTGGCCTCCCCCTTCTCTCTTTTTCTTTCCCTCCTCCCCCCTCTCTCCCCCCTATTTTTCTTTCATCCCTCTCTCCCTCTCGCTCTCTCTCCGCCTCTCCCAAAGAGAGAGAAAGGGAGGGAGGAACTACCAGATCCACACTCGATTTTTTTTTGTATCTAATAATATTTTACTGAATTTTCATTTCCTCAGTCTTCAAAGTGAACAAAACTGAAATGGATTGGGTAATTAAACGTTCCGGCCCGAATGCTATCTCAAACGAAGATGGTTGTGTCAGGTTGAGAGGTTTACCGTTTGCTTGCTCGAAGGAAGAGATTGCACAGTTCTTTACAGGTGAGCATTTTTAGAAATTCGTTATATATGTAATGGAACGTATTTATATTTACGAGACTTCACATTTAAAACACTATCATGTTATTTCTGTTCATTCTGTGTTAATTTTAATCCAGATGGTGGTTAGTTTTTATCTTTTTAATCAGTCACGCTGTTTGAGAAAAGAAAAAGTTATACTTCAAAATTTATTAATGTAAGATTTCTCTCTTAATTTTAAATTACCAAGTACCCTTGGGTAATGAGTATGTGCAACAGGTATTTTCATTGTACACAACTGAAATTACAATAATTATAGAAAGTTTTCTCTTAATCTGAAAAATAGTTGCTTCAAAAGTAAAGTGTGGCTTTCACATCTCACTGAAATAAATTTCCATTACAAAAATGTTGATCCTGAATTATTTACTTCTGATAAGAAATTAGCTGTTTGTGTCATACAGTGGAATTTTACTGTTCATATTCACTACAATTTTAATAGTTTTAACAACTGCATTGGAAACATAGCTTAATAAACAGATTGAAACCTTTATTTCACTTTCAAAAAATCGAAAGCCACATTGTAGGACGTTTCCTTGATTTTAATCCAGCTGAGGTCCCAATGGATGCTGATCAATTTAAAAGCACATACAAGTACTATTAATCGGATCTTTATGCATTTTCGTAAATGTAACAAATATTTGAGTTTCGAAGGCTTGCCGAGAACTTGTTGGGTTATATTATTTTTTGGGTAGGGTTGGAGATAGTGCCCAACGGAATAACTCTACTGACAGACTACTCGGGTCGAAGTTCTGGGGAGGCGTACGTTCAGTTTGTTAACAGAGAAGTGGCAGAGAAAGCTCTGCTGAAACATCGAGAAAAGATTGGACACAGGTGGGGTAATTCTGCGGGAGGGAATGAGAAGTACAATGGGTGAAATTTTTATTATACTTTTTTATTAATTATTTTTAAATGTTTCATCAGGTTTTTGAAAAGCATCGGTTTAGATTAAAACATTTTCCAGTAAAATTTTCCCTTGATGAGAAATTTTCAAATTACATTTTGATAAGCAAGTTATAAATTAATTATCTGTAGCTGATGTCTGTTCCTCTACAAAACGTTTTTTGTGTTTCTTGTTAGAGTAACCTTACTCTTCAAAAATTTCTCATCACATAATCTGAACCTTTGTTAAGTTCTTCTGATTAACATTTTTATTTCGTGCATTTTCATGAGAATTAAATTTTAATTGTGTGTTCAATCCAAGGGTGTTTCTAGCCTTTAAAGCGAAAGTTACATTTAAAGAACACACAGAACTAAAGGTGAAGCAATAGTTACACATTCAATAAGTACTTCTATTTCTTCTAGACGCATTTATAACTTTTGACATAAAGTGGAGGTAAATGTAGATATTAGGTAGTTTGACTTTTGTAATTAGTACTTTACTTGAAATTAAACATGTCTTTCAATTTCCAAAATATAAATATGTAAAAGACTGGCCAATCAACTCTTCTTTCCCCTGTACTGTTCCATATTAAACTAGGTTAAAGTTGCCCAAAAGTACAATAAAATTTTGAGTTTGAATTTCAAATGAAAAATAATGATAAAATTTGCTTAATTGTAAGTGTGGAAAGAAAGCTGTTTTCATTTTTAGACTGAAGAGGTTATTGTATTGACTTCAATATTAGAAAATGCAACGAAAATTTGGACCAGTAAAATTTGTTATCAATAAGAGAACAGACATCTGTACAAACGATTCCTTCATTTTCATTTAGTTTAAAGCAGTACAGCCCATAAAACCATTCAGCTTTTTCCATCCTTGAAATAACACACTGACCATCCTACAGGTACATCGAAATATTCCGGAGCAGCCTGTCTGAGATCCACAATGTCTTGGGATATCAGGGAACCCGCCGCTCCGGAGGAGTAAATGGCGGCTCGTACAGTTCACGTCCTGGACCTTATGATCGAGACACTAGCACTAACAGATATGGAAGCAACAGATTCCAGGCTCGCGCATCGAGGAGCTTCAAGGGAGCCAATTTCTCCAACAATGGTAATGGCTGTAGATTATTAATTCTTAATCCGGTTTTTACATGACGTTGTATGTAGATTACGGAGAGTATGACAGATCCAACTGGTCGAATAATGCTCGTAATGGCGAAATAACCAACAATAGGAATTCATTCCCAAATAACTCCTGGGGGAATAATAACAGGGCTGCTTCCGGACTTCATTGCGTTCATATGAGGGGACTGCCTTTCAAGGCGACAGAAGCCGATGTAGCGGATGTAAGTTATACAAATTGATGTATTTTTGGTTTTTAAACTTTAAAATGCACAATACCTCAAGATTTAAAACGTCAAATATTAAAGTTTCACAAAGCGATATTTCATTGCAACAAAGGTCACATAAACTGTAGATACAGTCAGACTTAGTATTAACAAAATCTGCCTCTCAAGTGGACGCAACCCATAAGGAAGTTTTATCGAGTGATATGCAAAGTAAGAAAAGTTCCCAGTGAACCAGAGAAACACACATTTTACATAAATACAAATCCCTAACAGCTGTCACATCTAATTTTTTTGTTTATAGTTTCACTGAATACTGTATTCACCTAGTTGCAAAAATGTATATGCTTAGAATGTACTTGGTAAATTAATAAGCTGTGACACTGCCCTAACAATTTGATGTGTGCTACTTTAAATTTTTTTATACAATTTGAATTATATTCGTTTATAAATTAAGATCAATGTTGAAAAACGTTTATGTGCTCTTTGATTGTAGAGAAAAATAGGAAGTAAACTTATAACTTGAATTTGTTGATATAGTTCACTAGTTCTAATTTAAAAAATAGTCGCGGGACTGGCCGGCAGGAGTGAATACTTCTTTTATAAATTTTTACGTAATATTCTCAGTATAATAATAATTTTATAAATACTGGAACTTTGTGTCTTAAAATGTTCAAAAGCATGTGCAGTATCTCAAGTATTCATGTACATGTGCTTCATGTTTTTTCAATTGAAATTAATATAAGCGCATGCAATTCAAAATAACTTTTGTACACTTGATTGAAAAATGATATAATTTCAGGAAATACACGAAAATTACTCCTATTATACCTTGATATAAATATAACATAGGTATATAATATATTTTTAAATATTTGTTCATACACTTGCACTATTCAGACTATATTTTTATGGCTCAATGCACTGTCGGCGCAAAAGGTTAAAGGTAGTGTTCTATCAGGGAAATTTACGCCAAAAACAATCTATGCCGCATCAATTCCGCTCTAGTACCACTGTACAAGTAATACCTTTTACGCTATAAGGCATTATTTTGTGAACTAGAAACACTACGATTTCGATGCAAGAACGACAAGAAATGTTGCCAAAGATCGAACTTACCGCGAATGGCGATCATAAAACGCAACCATCTTAGAAGAGGGAGGGAGGGAAGTAGGGGTGGACGTCTCTGTCGCTTATGTATTACAACACGATTTCTCTCACATGAGGGTATTAGAATCTGGTCGAAGGTTTTACCTCGAGCAAAGGTACACCGTGGGACGCGCGAAAAGAAGTATTCACTTCAAAAATGAGTTCATCTTACAATCGGCATAGGAACTCCATGAATTTAAAGATTGCTTTCATTAAACGCACACATTTCGCATAAGTATTCAGTGACGAATTCCACTTCAGTAAGAGCATGAATCAGTAGTACTGTCATTGTGAAAACTGGCTTTCGTCCAATTGTAATGTTCATATTTTGCTGTTTTAGCTTTTTGAAACTAGGAAAATGGGATTATTTCGTAGCATCTATACTGTAGACATCCTATTTTCAATTACTTCTTCAGCATGCTTTAAGCTTACCTCACAGCAGGCTGCGTTCTTAGTCTTCCATGCATTATTTCTCACTTATGTTAATAGATCTTTTTAGTATGAATCCAGGGTAATGTCTGTTACTTAATCAGAATTGCCCCGGAGGGAGGAGGGACGTTTACACACAAAGGAGTTATTAAAAAATGATTAGAAGATGCTTGATTTTAAAACTAGAGTAAATAGTAATAAGCACGATTCTCTTCTTTACGCCACAAGGGGGATGTATTACTGCCTTAACACAACCCTCTAGCTTTACCCAATCTCTGCTTTGTTTTCAAGGGAAGAAGAGATTCAGTCTCAAAACTGCGTATGGTGATGTGAGTGTGGAGTTGGTATGCTTTTCATTTGTAATTTACTTGCTCTTCTTCGTCTTGATTATTTTTTATTTAAATCGCTCTGATGATGGTTATTTGGCCAACCAGTTGCTACGTTAAAATAATTATGTTGAAGCTCAAAATTTAATTGGTAGTTTGAATTTTGAGCACCTGTTCTCTTTACAGTGAATATGACTGTGTCCCTTTTTCCCTTGGTAGTTGAAACATTGCTGGTTATTGCAATTTTGACCAGTTAGAGCTTTTATGACTAAATACAAAAGTTTTTAAAGGTGCCAAATTTTGACGTCTCTTGTTTTTTTCAGTTTTTTAAACCTGTCGTACCAATCAACATCCATCTATTGTTAGATCTAACCGGTAGAGCTTCCGGCGAGGCCGATGTCGAATTCGCCTCTCACGATGATGCAGTCAGAGCTATGGCCAAAGACAAGGGTCACATGGAGCACCGGTATATCGAGTTGTTCCTAAATTCTTCCGGGGGTACTAGCAATGGCACCACAGGTAGGAGACGTATGTAAAGCGAAATTAATAAACTACTATTTCAGGTGTATATTAAGTTTAAGGATTATGTGTTGTAATTTCTTTGGTAATTGATTTAATGATTGTTTTATCTATTGTGGATAGATGGCATCTATTTTAGATGGTCATTTCACTTTGCTCATAGGATAAGCCTACATTATAGTGTGAATTTTACTTTAATATCGTATCATCAGATTAAAATTGTGTCATTATTTATTATAGGGGACAAATATTATTAACATTATCTTAAATTTTAAGGATATATTATAGAATATTGATAAGCCACATTTTCACATATGTACAAATTGTCATGTTTAATCCTCTTTTTTAATTGCTTTCAACTAATTTTTATAACTTATGTTAGTTCATGAATATGTAAATACATATACATATATTCCAGATTTCAATTCTGAATAACGCAGGAGAAAGATAACATTAGTAACTAGTAATTTTTTAAGTTAAAGTGATGGCATTCATATTTTCTTTTGCACTTAACTAGGTTTGATATTTGTTTCTGGAATTTCTGCTGAAATTTGAATAAATTGTAAACAGAAATAAATATTAACCAAAATGTGAAAAGAAACCATGAAAATAGGTTCACCTGTAATTCACCAATAAGATATATTGCATAGTAGAACAAATTGAAGTGCTTGTTTATACCTCTGTATTGAAATTTGGATGATTATTAATTCAAGAGAATACCTTTGAATGACTGTATCAGATTGTTGAATCCTCTATATCGAATACTCTTATCAGACATTTGAACAATTTTATCCATTTATTTTGTTCTGATTAATATATTTCTTGTAGCAGAATCGGCGAATCATAACGGAAATTGTAGAAGATGTAGAAAGCTATTTGGTCTTTTAATGGCCATCTTACCTGAGAATACAACACCTACCTACTTTTAGCCTGTTATCAACAGGTCCATACCCCTTCTACTTGATGTGTATTGAATGGAGAATATTTTCAGAGGCATTCTCGGTAAATGCTTTTTATTTTCTTTAATATTTGACTGATGCAGATATGTTTCTTTATAGATAAGTCAGATTCTCTCGAGTTTTTTTTTTGTACATGTACACTTTATTTTTATATTTCTGTTCTTAGGTGAAACAAACGGCATGTCGTTCAAGGAAGTGCAGTTATGTATTCAATATAACGTATTGAATACATACATATTCTTAAGTTTTGTACAATTAAGTTTTAATCAAACGATTTTTGATACTACTGTTCTCAATCAAGCACTTGTAATGTTTCTACTACTTTAATAAAACAAATAATGTAAATGTAATGTTTAATTCATAATACTGATACATCAAATTTCGTTTATAATTCATAAAGTGATAAAAACATGTATAATAAAAACACAACTTACCATCTAATTAAAATTTCGTATTATATTTGCAACAGGCTCGCCTTGGCATCAACATACAAAATCTGTTAAATTTTCAATCACAAAAGTCTTTAAAATTTAAGAAATCACCAAAAAAGTTCAAATATAGTATATTTTTTATTTATTTAAAAACAGTAAAATCTGGACACTTTTTTGATGAAAAGAGTATATAATATATGGCAACTTAGTATTTTTAAGGTAATTAATACTAAACTTTGGAATGCAGGTAACAAATTAAAAAAGTAAAAATAGAAATCAGTTGTCAATAAATAGATCCTTCCACTTTTTTATGCAGTTTACCTCAGATTTGCTCTTTAAAATTAATGTATTTAATAAAAATATTTGGTATGATAATAATTTACATTAAAAACAAATAACTTTGGTATGTTCCTGTTGGCACTTTTTATTTAAAAAATGCTGACTAGAATTTCTCGGTTACTTATTACACTGATAGGTACCCATAAAGGTGACACATATGATAGGGTTTATTGGATGGTCTCAAAATTTTCTTAATAAAGGATCACTCACCTTAGTTATCACCCTAATTTAAACACCCTGAAACACTGAAAATATGTAGTGTGAATACCTGGGCTGAAAGCACACGACAGCTTTCCAGACTGACGACTTGAAATCAAGCCTTCCAGCAAACTCTAACATCTACCGGCACTTTATGATTGATTAAAATTACGGGAACTAGAAGTTGATTATATGTATAGTGTTTAAAAAAAGACATAATTTTTACATTCAATTAAAACCAAAATTTTATCTTCATGTTCCGCTATACTTTGGGTGCTTCTGATGGGTGGTGTGTTAAGGCTTGAAAGAGCGGCTTATGAAATTTTCTGCTCTGAAGCCTGGTGCAGCCCATCTGTGACTTCTTTACTGGTTTCATGGTAAGTTTTCAACATCACATTTCTTACACGTCCCATCAACTCGCCTATATCATCAATCACCATGCCCTTTGTTTCTATTTGAGGGAGTGCTGTTATTATTACTTTTCCTTAAACACAAATTGGTTTAGGTAGTCTCATTGTTACAATACAACAAGATAGTGTGATAAAGGAAATTCATAATTGGGTGAAATATAATCACGCCAAAAACTGAATCCTATATAATATGTATCAACCGGAAAGTATTAAACTGCTATAAGCGAATTGCTAAGGTATTAATAAAAATTCTGTTATCTGCTCAAATCGAAAAACGAACTTGATTGCATAATTTTGTGTTAGGACTTTTATCATTTCTAGCATTGCAAGATAAGAGTTTTTCGAGGACGATTGCAAAAATTCCCTTTTGATATTGAAGCACTTTTGCACAATTTATCTACACATGATAGTACAATTATGCACTTTCTCGGTGAAGGTTCTGTGTTGTGAGTCATGTCAGTATTCAAGTCTTTTAAAGTTAAATTAAACCGCAGTGCAACAATTTGTACTTGCAAAAGTATGCCTTCAACACATAAAGTTAAATTCAGCAGAGCGCCTTTCAAACAGGTAATTCGTGAATACTTTGTAATTATATTTAGCCCTGTATACTTTTGTTAAGTTGTTATATGCAGTAATACCTTGTAATTATTGTTTGTGTCTTTTGATATCCAGCGCGTCATATGATAATTGGAACGAGTTGATACTTGTTTATTCAATTATAGGCACTTCGCTTAGTTCTTCATAAACAGATAAGATATTAAAAATATGGGTTAAAAGCCTACTACATCATGTTTTTTATCTAGAGCTTAATAATTAGATACCCCTTGAACGCTTGAAATGATATTTTTTATACAATAATATTACTGATTGATGATAAATAAACAAATTCTTTTTCTCGCGGTTCAATAAATTTTATAGATATGATGGATAATAAAGATAATAATTCCAAGTTTCCTAATCGATTAGTTTATCTATTTTATCACTTGTTTTAAAAGAGCCTTTAGGGCTATTAATTAGGTACACTTGAACATTGTATCAGAGAAAATATTCTAGTTTATCTACTGTAAGTATAGAAATTACTTACCATGGTCAAATCGTCTGACGTCTTTATTAAGAAAATAATACCTGCTGTAGACTACAGGTATTATGGGCAGTTGATTAGATATTGCCATGTGAAAAGCGCCCTTTTTAAAGGGATGAATAGTGCCATCATTTCTCCTGGTGCCCTCCGGAAAGACCCATAATTTGATCTAAAAATTATTGATTTATATAGGCAATATAGTTTTCGAAATTCAACAGATCTGGATACAATAAATTTATTTTATTATGATAAATTTCAGCCTTTGATTAAACCTGACAGATAAGATTGGCTGAGGCAAAATATTATTTATTAAATATATTTGAAATAATTATCTATTTAAAAAAATTCAATTGATTACAAATAAACTGTTTAATACCTAAATTGAATACAACAGTTGCGCAAGATCCCATTTGATAACCTGAGATTCGATTATCTACTAATAAATGTTTAAGTCCTGAAGGTTAACCACACAAAATATAATTTTTACGTGTGATCCATAAAACAAATCTATTCGAAAGAAATTTTTTGTGAAGGTACAAGTAAAAATACCTGATTGGTATATTTCTCAGTCAATCACCATGTCATTATCGCAGTACAGAAAATGGACTTTCGTTATTCTAACAGTAATAAGAGGATACATCATGTGTCAACATAATTCAACAACACACAAAGTTCAGAATACGGACAAATTAAAGGAAACTTTTTTAAGTCAAGACAAAATAGTAAACTTACTTTATCAGCTCTAATTTTCTCAACTGCTTCATTCATAATACCTTTGGCCTTCTCCGTTTGCACTCTCGGAATGAATACTAGCCCACAAAGATATGCAGCAAGCCCAAACGGTCCAGTATACAGCAATTCCTTTTTTGCTATTACTGTACACTTGTCCATAGTTCTCCAGATATCAAACATACCTACATAATTTAACAATTTACCATTAATTTATAATGATGATTAAATGATATTTTAAAAAAAATTGCTTAATTAGAGCCACTATGAGGAGTAGTATTGACCTAACGCTTAGGTGTGAAATAAGTACATGCAGTTATATTCAAACACAGATTAGGAGATTATACTTCCGTTTGATTAAGGTAACTAGTAAAATTAACCAGATAATACCAGTTTAGACATAATTATATATTAAGAGTACCTACTCAACTATAAACCTGTTATTTAATAAGTTAAAATAGGTGATTATACAATTACCTAAATAGTGATATTGAAAAACAAGATTGGAATTTTACGATAAGTTTTATTATATTTGTATTTGTTTAGATTATCTGGGATAATGTATGAACTTTTGAAATCCTTTTGTAATACTTCATGGAGTAGTTTTATTGGTTACAGAATACACAAAATTCATTCCGGTCTTAGTGTCTTTAAAATTCAAAGCACTAATCTGTGTAGTTTAATATAAATATTTTGTACAATGGGTGATTTCACAAGGTCTGTTCACAATTTTTGAAATTTCTCCATAACTTTGGCTTCATTTTTCAATTCCACCATAACATTTGTAAATTCAATACTAGTTTATTTGGATTTTGACTAAATGTGTTGAAATTGTGACTGATCAAGGTGTAATCGTCAATACTTTGATTTAAAATTACTTTATCAAATGTAGCTGATGAAACTTGGGTTTTTGTAAGGATACTTTTATGGCTGACTGTAAAAACACGATTAAATAAATAGTATATAAAATTATAGAAGGCCACAATTTGGTAATGATACTTCAGGATTGGTTTATCTTTAAAGGATTAAGATAGGAACTTATGGTGAATTGTTTCATTTGATCCAAAATTATTTCGATTTTTTGGCCCTTTTTTTCAAACCAGTCAAAAAGTTGACTAGGAAAATTTGGCGAATTTTTGAATGTTTTGTATATTGATTGTTGAAAGATCTATCGAAATGAGAAGTAATGGGAAGCGGCAGAACCATGATAATTTATAGTTACTGAGGGATTAAAAGAATAAATGTTGCTACTATTGATTTTTGATTAAACACCTATTATTTGAAATTCAAGGAATAAAGCAATGGTATTTTTAAAAGTAGGCGTACCCAATATTTTCTACAGTACACCCAAATTCATATCTTGTGTTTATTAATAGAATTTTAATTTAGTTGAAATAATTTTACCTAATACATCTAATGAGCTCTGGTGGTTTGCTACGATGATACAAGCTTGGTCCTTCTGTAAATGCTCTTTCCCTCTTAAGATCCATCGGAGTCCGATAAGGGGTGAAACACAGCGACAAAAATCTGAAGCCAAGCTGAAACACACCCTCATGAATATCTGAAGGGTGGATAACATCACATATTTGAATACTTACAGGAGATTCCTTACGTTGGCTGGCTTTAAGCAGAAGACAGGTATAAGGATAACAGAGTTGAACATAACGATCGCATAATATAAGAAAAATTTGAGGTGATAACGGAATACATGGCTAGATTCGTAAAGGAAAGGTAAAATAAGAATACAACCGGCTAGAATCACTTCGGTGTAAGATGCTGTCATCCCTGCGCCCTTTTAGATGTTAATGTCGGCGTATGTCACATCACTTCGCCAGCGACGAGTCGCAACAAAACAAACAGCGCGATTTATACAGGTTTAATTGATTTTTTCAGCGGGACCGACCCCCGCCACGATCAAAGTGACAGAGAGCAGAACGTCCCGTGTATATGTATGAGCTTTATCACAGGACGGAAAACTATCGGGTCCCGTTGCGCCCTAGGCCTACGAGCTCATCCCATCCCTACCAATCCGACGCTCCGCTTTGCGTCACGACGCCGAAATCCCGCGTTCTCATTCGTCGAAACCGATTTGAAAAAGCTCGTACGGAACTGTGGGAGGTGGGCTAGCGAATAAAAATACCAATTTCATTACGAGATTTAATTAATTATTACCTCATTACGAGATTACTGTTATAAAAAATACTTGAGAACAATCACTAAACCATTCTATCTAGTTTTTATGGGCTTCCCGAGTTAATTTTCATAATTAACATTAATTGTAGCGATGTCTAACCATTAAATAACAAATACATCTACAAGAGCGAAAACAAGTCGTCACAAGAGTATTAAAAAACAATCCCAGTGGAAATAGGAGCTAAATTTAATGGAATGAATTTATCCAAACAATTCTAATAACTAATATATCAACATACATAAAACTATTTATATGCATGTTCCGCATAGGCTCCGTCATGCCTTGATCCAAATTTTCCATAAGTATTCTTTTGTACGGAAGAATTGGATCTTTGCCCGATTTTGATGTACCCTTTGTTTATCATGCCCCCAGAAAAAAAGAAAATATGGTCGAGCACAATGGAAGATAAAGATGGACATTAAATTATAACAATAATAATAAATAATTATAACCGGCGCAATGCATCACATAATACTGAAACAATAAAGGGTGTTATAAGTTTCAGACAGTACTAGAACGTATGTCGAAGTATAACTACAATTTAAATTGTAATTTGCGTGGAACATTCCAGTTATAACCTTTTCAAATAAGTTAGTGAGCGAAGTCGCGACAGGTCACGGCTAGTCATTAATGAATTTCTTCGCTTATCTGCATCAGCGGAAACACTATATATCCTCTCCTTCAACCCACCAGAGGAAGCTGTCCTCTATTTGATAAACCACAAATTATTTTACTTTTAAAATTTGTTTCCGGATTTATCACTTAGAACATAAAGATGTTAATTTCTTGACAGAATATAGAAGAATTATATTTATAATTCATTAATATTTTTGATAGAAGTTTTAGTCTTTTTTCTTTTTAAACATTACATTGCTGTCTTTTGTGAGAATTTGGGTTCGAGGGGCATTACCTCGTTTTGCGTATGGTTCTGCAGTCGAGAATTCGATATGTGTTGAAGTCAGTGAAATTAATTTGAATTCAAAGTTGAATTCTACATTTCGACATGCAATTTTCACCATAAAACCCGACTTTTTTTACTTTTACAGCTTATCTGGACAATTCCCATGGACTCTGAATTTTTTATCACGTTACGCTTTATGAACAAAAATTCAACAACAAATTTTAATTAATTTAATGTGAGGTTAAATTGTCCATAAGGACAATTAAAATAATTTATGATCTAATGGTTTAAAAAATATATTAATATTAAAATTGTGGATGAAAAGTCATTGTGAATATCCAAATGTTTCAAAAATAATTGTTTAATCTTTTGCCACGTTTGCAATTTATAATAAAATTATCACATAAGTGCAGTGTAACAAATATCTAATCAATAACAGCTCGTGAGTTAAATTTAAACTGACTTATTGTGTTGCAGTTTAACAACAAAGAAAATGTTGTAATTTAAACGTAGAACCAAAAGGAGGAAGAACACAGTTATCCCAACGCCTTATCAACGATTATGACCCCATGTATGAGAATTTAACATCGATGAATTTAGCAAGACACACGTCTGGTTCACCTTAATTAATTCACGTTTCCTTCCGTTCCGAAAAAAAAATATTGCAAATACTCAATCAACCTTCTTAAAAGTTTCAAGTATAACAAGGCAAGAATGAGAAATTTGAAGAGTGGGATTTTCTATATAAAATCATTTCGGATCTTTTGCAAATGTTAATTAGTTCGAGTCGAGAACCTTTTGCCAAAAATATGAGCAGTAAATTAATTGTCGTAGTGTTGTGTTCGGGCGTGTTATCATTGCCTCTGGAGAATGTTGATAATGAAGGTTTGTAAATATTTATTACAATCAACGTAAAATAGGATGAACCGAGTAAACGTGTGTGGATTAATAGAGAAATAGGATTCCAGTACAAGATTAGATTAGCAGTAAATGAATAGGAAAGAGGTCGAAGTCCAAACCAGATTTGATTTTTTTACTAAAATTAAGTATTGTTAGTAATTAGTGGTTTATTACTTATTAAGTATACTTATTATTTGTTCTCATTTAATTCGGACCAATGCATCAATATCGACCGTCTATTAATTTAATGAATTTTACAATAAATCGCTCTCCCGTCGTTTCGATTTTATAAGTCGATAAAATAAAATAGACGATCGCAATCTCTGCAACGTTTTACGTAGAATATATTAAGTGCTAATTTGTCTTTGCAAAAGGACATTTTAATCATCGTTTTAATGGGCTAACTTAATAATAAATAATGGAATTAATTTTCGATGGTGCTCTATTTATAGCCTAGATGATGTTGACGTAAAATTGTATTACTTTTGAACTGTCAGCTTAAGATTACAAATCTGCGCTAATTCGCATTATGAACATCACGCGCGACTTCACTATCGCCTTGGTAGGTAGGTACCACATATGAAAGTCTCAGGGTCCCGTTCTGACCAGTTTGGGTTTGTGATACTCTCTTTGAAAGTGAATGGAGCATTTAAATTCTCATCGCGATTGTCTAATCGAAACCTACAAGGTTCCCGGTGGTTATTTACTGCGGTTTAGTTACGGTTTCAGAGAAACGTGCAACCGTGAAACGTGAAAGATTGATTATGAGAGAAAATGTTAATCCTATTCAAATTACTGCACTAAACTTGAATCCATGAATGGTTAGGTACGTTAACGTCATTGACGACTAAATAAGCATCACATTTTCTCCGATCTTTGGCTAGAATGTTTACAAGTAAAGCAGAAACCAAAAATTCAACCAAACGCGAATTATTCTGTATTTTGGAGACGCTGCGTAGGTAAGTATACGTTTCATTATCTTGAATTTGATAGAGTTTCATTCATAAATGAAGAATGGTCGATCATCAGCTTTGCCAAAAACTTTATAATCATGAAACGAAATCTTACACGAAATTCCAAATTTTCTTTTGTCTCCGTTGCAGGAATATAACAAATACAGATTCAAATCTGTAGGACCATAGAGGGTTGAAACTTACGTAACGAAGATTAAACTCATCTTACTTAATTTACTATTAGTTATACTTTGAATGCATTATATACCGTTACCTTTCCCGCATTTTCCGGCCGCTTTGCAACGAGCGTCATCTACCGACTATTGTGTAAACTAAGAGAATCAGGATCACTGTAATGTAGGTAATTTCTCGCATTTAATATACGTAGTTGCGAGATGTGACGATGAACGTTGTAAGATGGCGCTGTTGATCCGATCGAGATCCCTCCCGTGACACCTTCCGCGCGTCTACTGTCCTGATACTCGAAATCCAAATTGTGTTCACGGGGTATTTACACTGGACGCACAGAGCGTAAAATTTCTGTTTTCTGAAGCTAGAGGTACTAAGGCACTGTACTAAGGAGACATTAATTACCCCAAATAAACACGCAACCCAATTGCCCTAAAATAAAAAACGGCTTAATATAGAACAGACACATATCAGGCCGGCAAAACAACATTACAAGACTATCAGATGATTCAGATTAACTCGCTTGCGAAAGCATTTGATTTAAAATTTTGATGTTTTTCTCATCTGTATATCGGATTGCGTGTATAATGGGGAATTGTTACAATTAAAATTAATCAATCTAATAGTCTGATCAAGTAAATATGCGGTATGATCAACAAGTTGAGAGTTATATTAATAAGTTTTACTAGCTTCCAATGATGAAGTCACAAATTATTAAAATTATTGTTACTAGTTAATTTGGTTGCATGACGAGCTCGTCATCATTAAACCTACTTTTAAACAGAAGTATTGATAGTTTGCGTCCCATGACTTAAATGTGAACAAAGGATAATGGAGTAAGTGGAGGGAAGATTAAATATCTTTCGTTACGGCTAATATCTTGCTACTCCTGTTATCCTGGTATAAAAACTCGACTTTCATAAGTGCGGTTCAACCGATTAGCGCTCGGCAGATAAGATTTTGGTGATTGATGTCTGGTTTGCACGCATAATTGGAAAATCGAAAAAATGAAATTTTACACGTTTTTATACCTGTGAAATTTAAACTTAAGAATTTCGAGCTGAAACTCGCAGGGCAGATCCGCGAAGGGCTCCTGATGCCCTTCACCCATTTTCAGCCCTTTCTGTCCAGCGGTTTTCGAGTTATTCCCGTTTTTCTGATTTCATGTGGCTATTCCTAAAACCGACGATATCTCTGGAATGAAGGGCCGTAGTGCCTTGGGACCTTCACCATCGTGCTTAGGGCGCCGCCCTTGATCGTTTGCACGCATAATTGGAAAAACGAAAAAATGGAATTTTACACATTTTTATACCTGTGAAATTTAAACTTTTGAATTTCGAGCTTAAACTCGCAGGGCAGGTCGGCGAAGGGCCTCTGATGCCCTTCGCCGAGTTTGAGCCCTTTCTGTCCAGCGGTTTTCGAGTTATTCCCGTTTTTCTGATTTCATGTGGCTATTCCTGAAACCGACGATATCTCAGGAACCAAGGGCCGTAGGGCCCTGGGACCTTCACCATCGTGTTTAGGGCGACGCCCTCGATCCATTGCACGCATAATTGGAAAATCGAAAAAATGGAATTTTACACATTTTTATACCTGTAAAACTTAAACTTGCGAATTTCGAGCTGAAACTCGCAGGGCAGGTCGGCGAGGGGCCTCTGATGCCCTTCACCCAGTTTCAGCCCTTTCTGTCCAGCGGTTTTCGAGTTATTCACGTTTTTCTGATTTCATGTGGCTATTCCTAAAACCGACGATATCTCGGGAACGAAGGGCCGTAGGGCCCTGGGACCTTCACCATCGTGCTTAGGGCGACGCCCTTGATCGTTTGCACGCATAATTGGAAAATCGAAAAAAATGGAATTTTACACATTTTTATACCTGGAAAACTTAAACTTTCGAATTTCGAGCTGAAACTCGCAGGGCAGATCGGCGAAGGGCTCCTGATGCCCTTCATCCAGTTTCAGCCCTTTCTGTCCAGCGGTTTTCGAGTTATTCACGTTTTTCTGATTTCATGTGGCTATTCCTAAAACCGACGATATCTCGGGAACGAAGGGCCGTAGGGCCCTGGGACCTTCACCATCGTGCTTAGGGCGACGCCCTTGATCGTTTGCACGCATAATTGGAAAATCGAAAAAATGGAATTTTACACATTTTTATACCTGTAAAACTTAAACTTTCGAATTTCGAGCTGAAACTCGCAGGGCAGATCGGCGAAGGGCCCCTGATGCCCTTCGCCGAGTTTCAGCCATTTCTGTCCAGCGGTTTTCGAGTTATTCACGTTTTTCTGATTTCATGTGGCTATTCCTAAAACCGACGATATCTCGGGAACGAAGGGCCGTAGGGCCCTGGGACCTTCACCATCGTGTTTAGGGCGACGCCCTCGATCCATTGCACGCATCATTGGAAAATCGAAAAAATGGAATTTTACACATTTTTATACCTGTAAAACTTAAACTTGCGAATTTCGAGCTGAAACTCGCAGGGCAGGTCGGCGAGGGGCCTCTGATGCCCTTCACCCAGTTTCAGCCCTTTCTGTCCAGCGGTTTTCGAGTTATTCACGTTTTTCTGATTTCATGTGGCTATTCCTAAAACCGACGATATCTCGGGAACGAAGGGCCGTAGGGCCCTGGGACCTTCACCATCGTGCTTAGGGCGACGCCCTTGATCGTTTGCACGCATAATTGGAAAATCGAAAAAATGGAATTTTACACATTTTTATACCTGTAAAACTTAAACTTTCGAATTTCGAGCTGAAACTCGCAGGGCAGATCGGCGAAGGGCCCCTGATGCCCTTCGCCGAGTTTCAGCCATTTCTGTCCAGCGGTTTTCGAGTTATTCACGTTTTTCTGATTTCATGTGGCTATTCCTAAAACCGACGATATCTCGGGAACGAAGGGCCGTAGGGCCCTGGGACCTTCACCATCGTGCTTAGGGCGACGCCCTTGATCGTTTGCACGCATAATTGGAAAATCGAAAAAAATGGAATTTTACACATTTTTATACCTGGAAAACTTAAACTTTCGAATTTCGAGCTGAAACTCGCAGGGCAGATCGGCGAAGGGCTCCTGATGCCCTTCATCCAGTTTCAGCCCTTTCTGTCCAGCGGTTTTCGAGTTATTCACGTTTTTCTGATTTCATGTGGCTATTCCTAAAACCGACGATATCTCGGGAACGAAGGGCCGTAGGGCCCTGGGACCTTCACCATCGTGCTTAGGGCGACGCCCTTGATCGTTTGCACGCATAATTGGAAAATCGAAAAAATGGAATTTTACACATTTTTATACCTGTAAAACTTAAACTTTCGAATTTCGAGCTGAAACTCGCAGGGCAGATCGGCGAAGGGCCCCTGATGCCCTTCGCCGAGTTTCAGCCATTTCTGTCCAGCGGTTTTCGAGTTATTCACGTTTTTCTGATTTCATGTGGCTATTCCTAAAACCGACGATATCTCGGGAACGAAGGGCCGTAGGGCCCTGGGACCTTCACCATCGTGTTTAGGGCGACGCCCTCGATCCATTGCACGCATCATTGGAAAATCGAAAAAATGGAATTTTACACATTTTTATACCTGGAAAACTTAAACTTTCGAATTTCGAGCTGAAACTCGCAGGGCAGATCGGCGAAGGGCTCCTGATGCCCTTCATCCAGTTTCAGCCCTTTCTGTCCAGCGGTTTTCGAGTTATTCACGTTTTTCTGATTTCATGTGGCTATTCCTGAAACCGACGATATCTCAGGAACCAAGGGCCGTAGGGCCCTGGGACCTTCACCATCGTGTTTAGGGCGACGCCCTCGATCCATTGCACGCATCATTGGAAAATCGAAAAAATGGAATTTTACACATTTTTATACCTGTAAAACTTAAACTTGCGAATTTCGAGCTGAAACTCGCAGGGCAGGTCGGCGAGGGGCCTCTGATGCCCTTCACCCAGTTTCAGCCCTTTCTGTCCAGCGGTTTTCGAGTTATTCACGTTTTTCTGATTTCATGTGGCTATTCCTAAAACCGACGATATCTCGGGAACGAAGGGCCGTAGGGCCCTGGGACCTTCACCATCGTGCTTAGGGCGACGCCCTTGATCGTTTGCACGCATAATTGGAAAATCGAAAAAATGGAATTTTACACATTTTTATACCTGTAAAACTTAAACTTTCGAATTTCGAGCTGAAACTCGCAGGGCAGATCGGCGAAGGGCCCCTGATGCCCTTCGCCGAGTTTCAGCCATTTCTGTCCAGCGGTTTTCGAGTTATTCACGTTTTTCTGATTTCATGTGGCTATTCCTAAAACCGACGATATCTCGGGAACGAAGGGCCGTAGGGCCCTGGGACCTTCACCATCGTGCTTAGGGCGACGCCCTTGATCGTTTGCACGCATAATTGGAAAATCGAAAAAAATGGAATTTTACACATTTTTATACCTGGAAAACTTAAACTTTCGAATTTCGAGCTGAAACTCGCAGGGCAGATCGGCGAAGGGCTCCTGATGCCCTTCATCCAGTTTCAGCCCTTTCTGTCCAGCGGTTTTCGAGTTATTCACGTTTTTCTGATTTCATGTGGCTATTCCTAAAACCGACGATATCTCGGGAACGAAGGGCCGTAGGGCCCTGGGACCTTCACCATCGTGCTTAGGGCGACGCCCTTGATCGTTTGCACGCATAATTGGAAAATCGAAAAAATGGAATTTTACACATTTTTATACCTGTAAAACTTAAACTTTCGAATTTCGAGCTGAAACTCGCAGGGCAGATCGGCGAAGGGCCCCTGATGCCCTTCGCCGAGTTTCAGCCATTTCTGTCCAGCGGTTTTCGAGTTATTCACGTTTTTCTGATTTCATGTGGCTATTCCTAAAACCGACGATATCTCGGGAACGAAGGGCCGTAGGGCCCTGGGACCTTCACCATCGTGTTTAGGGCGACGCCCTCGATCCATTGCACGCATCATTGGAAAATCGAAAAAATGGAATTTTACACATTTTTATACCTGGAAAACTTAAACTTTCGAATTTCGAGCTGAAACTCGCAGGGCAGATCGGCGAAGGGCTCCTGATGCCCTTCATCCAGTTTCAGCCCTTTCTGTCCAGCGGTTTTCGTGTTATTCACGTTTTTCTGATTTCATGTGGCTATTCCTAAAACCGACGATATCTCGGGAACGAAGGGCCGTAGGGCCCTGGGACCTTCACCATCGTGCTTAGGGCGACGCCCTTGATCGTTTGCACGCATAATTGGAAAATCGAAAAAATGGAATTTTACACATTTTTATACCTGTAAAACTTAAACTTGCGAATTTCGAGCTGAAACTCGCAGGGCAGATCGGCGAAGGGCTCCTGATGCCCTTCACCCAGTTTCAGCCCTTTCTGTCCAGCGGTTTTCGAGTTATTCACGTTTTTCTGATTTCATGTGGCTATTCCTGAAACCGACGATATCTCAGGAACCAAGGGCCGTAGGGCCCTGGGACCTTCACCATCGTGTTTAGGGCGACGCCCTCGATCCATTGCACGCATAATTGGAAAATCGAAAAAATGGAATTTTACATTTTTATACCTGTAAAACTTAAACTTTCGAATTTCGAGCTGAAACTCGCAGGGCAGATCGGCGAAGGGCTCCTGATGCCCTTCACCCAGTTTCAGCCCTTTCTGTCCAGCGGTTTTCGAGTTATTCACGTTTTTCTGATTTCATGTGGCTATTCCTAAAACCGACGATATCTCTGGAATGAAGGGCCGTAGTGCCTTGGGACCTTCACCATCGTGCTTAGGGCGACGCCCTTGATCGTTTGCACGCATAATTGGAAAATCGAAAAAATGGAATTTTACACATTTTTATACCTGTACAACTTAAACTTTCGAATTTCGAGCTGAAACTAGCAGGGCAGATCGGCGAAGGGCCCCTGATGCCCTTCGCCGAGTTTCAGCCATTTCTGTCCAGCGGTTTTCGAGTTATTCACGTTTTTCTGATTTCATGTGGCTATTCCTAAAACCGACGATATCTCGGGAACGAAGTGCCGTAGGGCCCTGGGACCTTCACCATCGTGCTTAGGGCGACGCCCTTGATCGTTTGCACGCATAATTGGAAAATCGAAAAAATGGAATTTTACACATTTTTATACCTGTAAAACTTAAACTTTCGAATTTCGAGCTGAAACTCGCAGGGCAGATCGGCGAAGGGCCCCTGATGCCCTTCGCCGAGTTTCAGCCATTTCTGTCCAGCGGTTTTCGAGTTATTCACGTTTTTCTGATTTCATGTGGCTATTCCTAAAACCGACGATATCTCGGGAACGAAGGGCCGTAGGGCCCTGGGACCTTCACCATCGTGTTTAGGGCGACGCCCTTGATCGTTTGCACGCATAATCGGAAAATCGAAAAAATGGAATTTTACACATTTTTATACCTGTAAAACTTAAACTTGCGAATTTCGAGCTGAAACTCGCAGGGCAGATCGGCGAAGGGCTCCTGATGCCCTTCACCCAGTTTCAGCCCTTTCTGTCCAGCGGTTTTCGAGTTATTCACGTTTTTCTGATTTCATGTGGCTATTCCTGAAACCGACGATATCTCAGGAACCAAGGGCCGTAGGGCCCTGGGACCTTCACCATCGTGTTTAGGGCGACGCCCTCGATCCATTGCACGCATAATTGGAAAATCGAAAAAATGGAATTTTACATTTTTATACCTGTAAAACTTAAACTTTCGAATTTCGAGCTGAAACTCGCAGGGCAGATCGGCGAAGGGCTCCTGATGCCCTTCCCCCAGTTTCAGCCCTTTCTGTCCAGCGGTTTTCGAGTTATTCACGTTTTTCTGATTTCATGTGGCTATTCCTAAAACCGACGATATCTCGGGAACGAAGGGCCGTAGGGCCCTGGGACCTTCACCATCGTGCTTAGGGCGACGCCCTTGATCGTTTGCACGCATAATTAGAAAATCGAAAAAATGGAATTTTACACATTTTTATACCTGTGAAATTTAAACTTTCGAATTTCGAGCTAGGGCCCCTGATGCCCTTCGCCAAGTATTAGCACGATCGGTCCAGCGGTTTTCGAGTTATTACGGTCTTTCCGAAAACAATGGCCTAAATCTAATACCTTACCTTTTCTTTGCAGTTTCCAACCTTCGAGTGATCCGTTCTCCAACGTTGTTCAAGAAACATCACGGCGGTCTCTTTGGAGGCGGAGGATTTCATCAAGGAGGAGGAGGCGGCAGTTACGGCGGAGGTGGTCATGGGCCAAACAATTACATAACGAACATTAATAATTATGGCTCACATGGGCATCATCAGGCATATCAACCATATGGTCATGGTGGTGGTGGAGCTGCAGGTGCAATTGCAGGAGCAGCAGCTGGAGGTCATGGTGGGCAGGCCCAGAGCCAGTCAGCCTCGTTCGCTCTGGGACCTTACGCAGTTGCATTTTCGCAGAGCCAGGCTCAGGGTGGAGGAAGAGGCGACTTTTTTGATTACTAAGTAATTAATGAGCCGTGAACTGATATAAAATGTATATTTAAATAACTTCTGTTTGGCCATGTGGATTATGGCAAGATGTTTGTTAAAACTGCGTTTATTGCTGTATTGTATTTATTGTTGTTCATTGTCTATTAGTGGAACTATGAAAAATGAAAGATAGGTATTTACCCAGACTCTATTACAAAGTGTGTTTTACCATAGCCACAATTTTTTTTACAATTTGTTAAATCAGTTTGTAATAATAAAGTAAAAGAAACAATTTTTAAGTCGTTTTTATTAAAAAATTACAATATCTATCGATGGAAATACAAATGAATTGTCAGTGGTACAAATTTAAAAACAGTTTTTAATATTTATATAAATTCACTTAAAAATTAAATATAAACCATAGGTAATTACACAATATCACATGCATAATAATATATTGAGAGTTTTCCTGGAAGTTTCTCCAAATGACGCAAAATTGAATGTAGGTAACTCGTAAAGGGAACTTGTGTAAAGCAGGATAATACAGCTTTGCTGATATCTCAAATAAAAACGAACATTAAAAAATAGGTGCAAACTACTAAAGAGTATTAAAAATAGTTTCATAGCAAAACTTGTTAAATTTTTAGTAGCTGCATCAGTTGCCAAATGTGCAATAAAATTAGTAATGAGAACAACTATCTTCAACGGTAAATAAACATTTTCCCTTCTACTACTAATAATTCACACTTAAATGTTTAGCAAAGTAACCAAACTTGACTCCTGTTTCTTAAATAATAAAACGCATAGTAGAAATAACAAAAATTAGTAAATAGAAACAAGTAAAGTTTCGATGTTGTTCAGTAGTACATTGATCAGTGGTTTATTTGTATTTTCCACTATGCTTCATATTTTGAATATTCCAGGAAATTCAGTTGAGTCTTTTTAACTAAAAAGCTCAAATCTAAGTAGTGAGTGTTATTAAACTTGAGCTGCCTTCTTTCCAGCTCCTGAGTTAGGCACATTTCATCCTAAAATTATTTAAACCAAAAAGTAGTCCTTAACTATGCTTATCAATTAAAACCGAAAAAATTCGGTAAAATAAATTAATGCTAAAATAATTACGAATATAAATTTCACTAACAGTCTGAATATTATGAAGAGACATCCAACATGACATCCGTTCAACTAAGTTTATAAAAATATTTTATTTTATTTACATACAAAAATTTAAGTAGTTCTTTTTCTTTTCAAATCATCAATTAACAGTGAAGCATGCTCCTCGCCGACAATTGACTTCCCTGTTAATCATACTGTCGTGATATGCAATTTTCATGATAAAACCATCTTTCTGAACAACTATCTAGCTCAATTCCTAGCTTGGAAAACGCAAAATGAATAATAGTGATAAGAGTTTTTACGACTCAACGTTCAATAAAGTTCTAGACGGGACTCATGGGTATAACGCTGAGCGCGACATCCTGCTATCCAAGGAAACGGACCCTCTTCAGAGTGCCCGACTTCGCTTCCTGTCAGACTGACGTCTGCTGCATGCTGCCCATGTAGTTGTTCAGAGGCTTCTGTTCTGCTTCGCATTCGGAATCTTCGATTTCGCAGACGTTACTCGAAAGGTCGCTGTTGCTCGGGTAGCCACCGAGAAGGGAATGACGCTCCTCTATAAATTTTCACATAATCAATATATCGTTGTATCAAGTCAAGAGTTTGGCAGATCTTACCTAAGGTAGTGATTACTGATGAGATATCATCTTCACAGTTCTTCCTCCTATTTCTATTGCTGGGAAATCCGTACGGTTCTACCTCGTCAGATTCGGCTCCTGGACTTTGCAAGCTATCCCCTTCCATCTCACTATGTATGTTATACCCATGAGTGGGCAGATATGAATTCGGATGACGTATATAACTATCTGCTGAAAAAATGTTAGGCAAAGACTTCAGTGAAGCGCTCGGGAAATGTGTGATTTAGTACTAGTGAAACGACATTCGTATTAACTTCAAATGTCATTTTCATAAAGAGCATCTTAATTATCTCTGTATGACACATATGGAAAAAGTGAGAAATCATTGAAATTAATTGAATTATAGAAATTCGCTGACTGAATTAATACGACTACATTCTACGAAGAACTACCAATACAACACTGGAATGTTACATGCAAGGACTGTACATACATATATCACATGCGCATTGTTATTTAAATTACACTTCCTAGTGTGATCTAATACTCACTTGGTTTAACAATTATTAAAGGCACTGCATTAAGAGGGAAAAAGAAAGTTAGTAAAGTTTAGTTTTCGATGAAGGAACTAATAATCATCACACAGGTAAATAAATTTGCCTAATGAAAAACAATGCAGTTAATAGACTTGTGTTCTGATTAAACGAGGGGAGGGGCCAAACGAACAGTGGGATTTGTTTTCGCACACGCTTTGTCTTTCAAAACTTACATAAGCTAATTTTACAGGGAAGTTTCCCTCCAACCTATAAATCAGAAAGAATTCGGTAGAGTAACCCCACTTTGAAAACGATTGATACAACTTTTGTATTATTTTTTTTTTTGAAGGGGGAAATGATTATTATTTATTGTGTTTGTCCAAAATCTTGATTTCACTATTTAAAGTCGGAAGTCTCATTCTAATCAAATTTTACAGTAAACTTTTCCCGTAAAATTAGATTCTGACCCAGATTACAAACGATATTGGGATATAAATGACGATTCGTACACGTAAAAGTGGAACAACAAACGAGAACCCATAATGAGATCTGAGTAGAGATGATGGACAAACAAAACAGAAATCGGCTAAGCTTAACGCTAAACAAAGAGAAATTTATTCGCAGGTACCTGTGGTAAATCTAAACTCTTCGCTTCCACCATCATCAAGAGCATTGAGACATGGACTGAGGCGGCTTCTGATATCGTCGCACTCTGTAAATTCCGATTCAACGTCCTCGTTCAGAGTCTCAATGTCTCGATGTAGGTCCACCACCGGATGATGGGTGGGATGCAGGTGGCAGCGGGATTCGTTACTTTCGTTACTATGAAAGCTGGAGGAGTCAGGTATCTCGCTGCCTGGTACCTCTGTAATGTTAGGCAGTGTTTGGCTGTGACGCGCCCAATCCGAGCAATCCCAATGATAACCTGATTTCGAAAGCGAGGTTTTAGTTTCTTTTCTAAGTTTTTACCAAAAGTCTGATATTCTTTTTTAAATAATTTCATATCGACTAACTTTGAAATAACTCGCGAGTCTCAAATACAAAATGGTTGATAACCTCACATGGATGTGACTTTACAGACTTATTCAAAAACTAACCCCATTCGAATTGGTATGGATGTGACTTTACAGACTTATTTAAAAACTAACCCCATTCGAATTGGTAATGATTAATCCATGTGCAAAAACGTCCTAATGTATAACTGAAACAATAAGGCATTTATTCCCAGCTAAAGGAGTAGAAGAAGAGGCGTAAGCAAGTATACTAGAACAGCATCATTTTCCTCACTGTTTTGCAGCACTTCTAGCTCTTGTAGACTACAGCTAAATAACTCAAATCATTTCCAAATTTAAATATGATGAAATGTTAGAATTCGATGACATATTCTATTTAAAATTTGTAAATGAAGCATTTTGATACCCAATAATGATTCACTAATATACCTAGATACAATTGTTGATGCTACTACTTGGCGATATACTTGAAATATGAACTAAACACAAAATCACTACAACATATAAAAAAGTTAGCTATGATATTCCAACGTGAAAGTAGATTCTAACGGTGGTCTGCCAATAGGTATTGTTTTACCTAAATGACATGTTAGAAATTAGAGTAATGGGAAATACTTTTGGCGATGAAAATGTGAAAATGCATCAATATCAATATTTTAGAAATGAAAGTAAAACATGTAACTTACTTGCAACACTTCTGTGATCTTCATCACTGCACAGAGATCCATTCGTTCTCACATTGTTGACGGTGTTACTACGGCCACCATAAATTTTATTTGGAACATCGCAATTAACTGGACTGGAAACTTTATAATCTAGAAACGAAATTCACTACATTGACTATCTATTTATACGAAATTATTATAAGCATATTTCAAAAAATCCTTACCATTTTTAATTTTAGCTCTATCATTCAGATTGGAAGCAAGGTGCATCTGTTCCGCCCAAGTCGTTTTTTCCGAGTCACAATGACTATTACACCCTTGGGGGGTGCTTCTGTTCAAATTTTTCACATAGTCAGGTGGTACATTCTCTAATTCATCTCCTGCAGATCCATAACTTCTCAATGTGTCTAAATTGTTAAGCATAACTGTAGCTGCGTTACAATTGTATATAGGATCATTCTGAGAGCTAGGTGTGTAAGAGACTGGTCTTGGGGGACAAATGGGCATATCGCGTTGATTCACCTCTAGGTTACTTAGTTTTGAGCCACGTTTGAATTCAGAATGTTCATGTGGCCTGGTGGAGTTTAAAACTATGTGATCCTTGAGATTTTCATTGTTGATCAGTTCACGTCTTCGTGACGACTTTTTAAAATAACACTTGCACGAAATACAGGCGATAATCATCAATACAACAGTTCCTATAGCGATGCTGAAATAGATCAATTCATCCCAGGTGATGTTGTAGAAAGCGGTCGATAATGGAGTGTTGAAAATAATGTTGGCGCAGTAACTTCCAGTAACATTTGAAGGGCATAAGCAGTGGAACGATCCAATTTCATTAATGCAAGTCCCACCATTTTGACAAGGATTAGAGTCGCATTCATTAAGGTCATATTCACAAAATTCCCCAGCAAAAGATCGGCATTTGCACAGAGGACCTTCGTCGCCCTCTTCACATACTCCTCCATGTTTACATGGGTTCGGCGAACAGTACCTGCCATATTCGCAACGTTTGCCACTTAACCTTAGTACACATTCGCAGATGAAATCTCCAGCAATTGTTGGAGTGCATTTTCCTCCATAAAGACAAGGAGCTGATGCGCAAGGATCAGTGTCCAACTCGCAAAGCGTACCTTTGTACCTCGGGTAGCATTCACACTCAAAACCTGCGTTCGTTTCCTTACAAGTCCCACCATTCATACATGGCTGTGATCCACAAGGTCCCAAGGGAACCAACAAGCTACTAGCGTCACAACTGAATTCCACATTGGCGAATCTTTTAAGTACAACAACAGAATTTTCACCAGATTTGTGCAACGGTACAGAGACTCTGGATATCCTGATGTCATCCATGCACCCAGAAAAACCTCTTTGTACATCTTCGAATCCCAAAACTGTTGGATGTTGGTGAACTTCTGCTCCCAGGTACATTTCATCACTTTGTAAGTTCAGGATGTCACTAACTCCTGGAGCTGAACCTTGAGCCATGTAAATACCATCTACGGTGATTTTAGCGGTATTCCGATCCCTTTCCAGTTTTATTTCATGCCAACTTCCATCGGATACATAGACATCAGAAACTCTCACTATACCTTCTCCACTGCCTAATTCAAATCTATACTGGACTCCACCGTTAACAACCTAAAAAAGGTACATATCATTTGTTGAGTTACGTCATTTCATTTCGTTTTAAGCTCACCTCCAAGATATTGTAATCCACCTTCCCAGCGGCATACATGAGGTTTCCAGTTGGCTGTACTGTCCTAATTCGCAAGCTGAGACTCAGTTGATCCTCTATGGACTTCTTGTTAATGATCCTGTATTGAGAGTAACTCTTTCCACTGAATGAAATCGGATTTCTAGCAATGTAACAATTCTGATCATGGCATTTGGAAATATCAACATCACATTTTGAACCGGCATATCCTTCAGGACACTGACAAGAGTACCCTATTTGAGATGCATCCGGAACACAAAGTTTGTAAGTCGGGCAAGGTTCTCTGGCGCATTCGTTGACAATAGTACCACATCTGTCACCGCCATAGCCTTCCTTGCAGATACATTCAAGTTTTTGATTGTGTCTTGGTGAAACGAAGCTAGTGACATCAGTCGATACTGGTTCAATGTGATCCGTATCGAGTACATAATGGTCTTGACAAACTCCAAAGAGGCAGTACTTGTTATTACATTTTAATCTGATGATTTCCTCCACCACCAACTTTGTGCTCTCTTCTAATTCATCAAAGTTGTCATTCAGAGCCTTACGTATTTGGTCGGAAGTGTAGAATCCATCATCTGGTCTTCTCACTGTTATTAACACGTCCAAGTTGTTACTGGCAAATCTTTTGGCTCTGAGTAAAACATCATTATCTTGAGTTGGTTGTACACTGATGATAATTACATCTTTTAATCTGCAGTTCATAGCATTTCGTACCGCTCGAACGAAGCCTTTTCGATGGCTTAGAATAAATGCTTCTGGTTTGATGTCTCTGAATCTAATACCTACTGAGTTTTCCAGCATGTCTTCTGTCAACACTTCAATGTTAACTTTCACCATGGTGTAAGTGAAGAACTTTCCATCTGTTACTGTTATATTGAGACGATAATCGCCAGCGTCTAGCCGAGGAAGAGCTGTTAAAGTACCATCAGTGCGATTTATTTGGAATAATTCATGTGTGGGGTAAGACAAGCCAAGTGTTGGAGATAGAGAGTAAGTCAAGGTATCATACTGGTCCTGATCATATGCGTAAACTTTTCCGATGACTCCACCAGGATATTCGTCTAGATATGAGTTGATATTAACCTCCAATGGTGTTATAACGGGTGGATATTGAGATTCTTCAATAACTTTCACGACAACCCAAGTGTCGGAATATAATGGTGGGCTACCATTATCGAAAACCCTTATTTGGAGTAAGTAGGTATCACGAATTTTATGGTTGAACTTAGTTGCAGTTCTGAGCACTCCATCCTGATCAAGCCTAAATGCATTAGCTTCATTGCCACTGCGAAAATCGAAGGTATATGGAACGGTGTTTGGTACAGTGTCTGCGTCCGTGATGTCAAACTTGAGGATAGGATGTCCAAAAGGTTTGTCCTCCTAAGCAAAGAAAAGAATGACAATTTGTTAATAAAAAAGGAAAAAAGATCTTACCTGGATTATGGCAGTGTAATTGGATTGTGAGAATAGTGGAGGATTATCATTGGCATCTGATATTTCTATATTTAACATAGTTTGTCTTGAAAGAACTGGTATTCCATCATCTTTAGCTAGTATTTCTAGGACATAGCTTGATATGCTTTCTCTATCCAATTCTCCAGCTACAGACACATAACCGGTCTTTTCGTCAATTTCAAATTCATTGAGATTAGCACCACGAATGATTGAATAAGATACTCTCCCATTGACGTCACTATCTAAATCAGTGGCAACAATTTGCAGGATTTTGTCTCCGATTTGTGCGTCCTCCCTAATTCTAGCGCTGTATGATAACTGATTAAAAACTGGAGCATTATCATTGCAATCTGTAACAGTGATATTAACAGTTGCAACGTTACTAAGAGGAGGTGTTCCGCCATCAATAGCTTGGATCGTTAGGAAATAATCTTTTGCTCTTTCATAATCCAACATATCAGCTATAGTTATCACTCCAGTCTTATTGTTAATAGCAAATTTCTTGTGCTCGTTTCCGCCGATTATAGAATAGTAAACTTCGGCATTGGCTCCAATATCTTTGGACGTAGCTAGTACTCTCACAACTTCTGTACCGATGGCGTCGATTTCAGGAACTGTTGCAAAGTAATATTTGGTTTCAAATTCCGGAGGGTTGTCATTGATGTCTTGAACATTCACAATCAAATAAGTTTTGCTTGATAACTGAGGAGTTCCTTGATCAACGGCTTGCACTGTTAGATTGTACATAGCTCTCAGTTCTCGGTCCAATGGTTTTGCTAAGGTTACTATACCACTATCACTAGCCATCCTGAAGTGATCATTAAATGAGTCTATAAAGGAATATTTTATCTTTCTGTTGATGCCTATATCTGAGTCTGTAGCGTGAATCTTTGTTACTAATGTACCAATTTCGACGTCTTCAGGTAATGCCACAGAGTAAAATGGTAAAGAAAATAATGGAGCATTGTCGTTCAAGTCAGATATCATTAATTCAATTTGAGATGAACATTCCCAACTGGCGTGTTCTTTGTCATGTACATGAGCTGTGAGTAAGTATTTGGATTGTTTTTCTCTGTCTAAGTGTGTGACAGTTTTTAAATGGCCACTTTCCTTATCAAGCGAGAAATTTTCCGAGCCTTCTCCCGTCAGAATGTACTTCAGTTTGGAGTGATCGGGACTGTCGATATCAGATGCTAGTACAGTTAAGACAAAAGAACCGGGTAGGATGCCTTCAGAAAGTACTTGTCTGTAACGATATTTTAAGCAGTATGGAGGATTGTCTGAAAATGTAGATTATTAAAAAGCGGAAAGTAGTTGATAATGATGGCTTACCATTTACATCTAGAACTTCTACTTTCACTTTAGTTAGGTCTGTAAACAACCCATCTGTTACAATTACTTCTAAATCATAACTTCCAACTTTTTCTCTATCCAAACTTTTCGCAACATAAACTTCCCCTGTTTGACGCACTTGGAATCGCGAACTGGGATTGCCAGAGACAATATAAAAGTCTACAGGAGTGTTTAGGTCCACATCAGCATCTTTGATCTCCAAAGTTAGTATTATGGTACCAGGCAGAGCATCTTCCTTTACAGATGTTTCATATGAGCTGGAACTAAATTTGGTCGGACTGTCATTGTAATCTTTAAGTCTGATGATAACTGTCGTCCTTGCTGAATGTTTTGGAGTACCATTGTCTGTTGCTGAGACGTGAAACTTGTATTCTGATTTGGTTTCTTTATCAAGTTTTGCTATGGTGGTGATCCAACCTGTATGAGAGTCAATTGCGAAAAAGTTAGCTGTTTCTGTGGCGTCTGTACCGAAGTTATAGCGAACTTCGCCGTTGCTACCTTGGTCCTCATCATGGGCCACCACTAAAATTCATGCCATCAGAAATCATATTTACTACTTTGTAATATTAAATTATTTTTCTTACCTCTTAAAATTGATGTTCCTTCTTCAACATTTTCTCCCAAATAAAACAAATAGGTGCTGCTTTCAAAGTGTGGAGCATGGTCATTTTCGTCTTGTACTTGCAACATGATTTCTGCAAGAGCTGTTAGAGGTGGACTCGAGTCTGTTAAAGCTAAAACACCAATCAAATGGGAAGACGAAACTTCGAAATTCAATGGTTTTGCTAAAGATATCTCCCCCTGAGAATCGATTACAAATTGTGGGTTGTCACCAAAATCGGAAATGATCTGATATGTCACTGACACGTTCGAAATTGTCCTTAGTCGAGTTATGACAGTCCCTGGAAGCGAAGCATTTCAAAAATAATTTTGATGAGAAATAAGGATTTAAACTTTACCTGTAGCTGAATTCTCTGATAAAAAGAACTTTCCATCCTTTCTTTCAAAAACAGGAGGAAAATCGTTTGGTCCCATAATGAGAATATTCACTGGTACATCGGCGTGTTTTTCAGGTTTCCCTTTGTCAGTAGCTCGTACAAAGAATTGGAAGACCTCTCCAACTAAACACAAAATATGTAAGTTATAAAATGTACAATGGTGGGTTTATAAATTTACCCCATGTAACAGCATTCTTTAGCAGGTACATATCTCCAGTTTGAGGGTCGACTCCAAAAATTCCAATCACGTCAGATGATTTCTTGTCATAAATAGAATATTCCAGTTCAGCATTCCTCCCTTCATCCAAATCTGTTGCTCGAATTTTGGCGAAACTGGTCCCAAGAGTCCAATTGGAATGTATGCTCACTTTGTATTCTTTCAGGAGGAATCTTGGAGCATTGTCGTTTTCATCTCCAACTTTCACTCTTACAGTCAAATAGTCTGATAGTCCACCACCATCAGTAGCGCAAACTAGTATTTCGTACATTTTCTGTTTTTCTCGGTCAAGCCTTATTTTGGTAGTGATTTTTCCCGAATTTTTGTCAATATCAAACACTTCATTGAGAAGATCTGAATGGATACTGTAAGTCAGAGTTCCAAATTCGCCCATGTCTTCGTCAGTAGCATTAACAATGATCACAGGATAACCAGGCATTCTGTTCTCTGGCACCTGGACGTCTTTGATGTAGTCTAAGAACTGCGGGGCGTGAAGATTGGCCGGGAGAAGTTCCACTTTCAACCTAGCGAAGCTGGTGTAAACTCCATCGGACACCGAAATGTTCAACAGCATAATCCTGTGACTACCGAAATTCGCTAGGTTTGTCAAAGTTATCACGCCCGTACCGGGATCCATGGAGAAGGTTTGCTGGTCGTTACCACTGACTATGGCGTAGCGCAACGCGTTCTGGTCGATTTCATCTGGATCACTGGCTTGGACAACCGTAACGAATTGATCTCTCTTTGAACTGATCGACAAACCGGATGAGTAGGATGATTGCTCGAATTTCGGCGGGTTGTCATTCATGTCCAGAACTGAAATTCAATGAATCATCATTCATATAATTTATGTAAGATGCTATTGACTTCTTTACCTGTAAGCCAAACGTGGGCGGTGTTTGAAATACTGGGAACACCTTGATCTGTAGCGACGACGATGAAATGATGAGAACTAGCTTCTTCATGATCTAAACTCTGTTTTAAATACACCGTACCATCGTTCTCGTCGATATAAAAATAATCCGTGGCATTACTGTTATCTTTCAATATCGAATATATTATTTTCTGATTTACGCCCGTGTCATTATCATACGCCACTACTGATAATATGGACGTGCCGAATTGTGCTGCCTCCGATATGGAAACGTTGTAGCTTTCTTGTGAGAACTCCGGAGGGCAATCATTGACGTCCTGAAGTGTAATGGAGACAGGAACTTCGGCGTATACTCCAGATACTGAGTCCGTGGCGCGTATTAATAATTCGTATTGGGACTGGGATTCAAAGTCAAGCTCATCAACGACGGAAATGACGCCTAGGAAATAAACATGTGTCACAGATAAATAAAATTACATGGGACGTGCAAGAAGACATTCAGTGATTTGAACGAAATTTTTGCTGTGTTTAAAGACAGTCGCTAGTAAAATAAGGCATTGAAAAATCTCAAATTTTTTACCGATGCCACCTTGTAACGACTTTTAAGCTATTTTTAAACTGGAACTCGTAAAAAGTATACATTCTTTCATGTGCTCAAAGATGCAGTGTTTATTAGCTAAATTTAAAATTTAAAAACAGCTTTTAAAATAAAATTCCTAGATAAAATATAGCAAAGAATTTTTCCTTCAGGAAGTACTTAGGTGTTAAAGCAATAAAATGAGTGGTGAAAGTAGAAGTGATAAACTCCAGTAACTTACCAATGTTATAAAAGAATTTATTGTTATGACTAATTTGATTTATGACCGACTCTCTTTTATAGCGCTCAATTTCTTTTATAATATGGGTTGATGGAGCAGTTAAGACGTTTTGTTAAAAAAAATCTAAGCAAGCTGTGTAATTTCTTATTTACAGATTGTTCTTAGATTTTTGCAGTGGTTAATAAATTAGTAAAAACACTTAAAGCAGCAGGACACAAACACGTTGCCTAAGAAAGTCTAAAGAACACCAATAAAATTATTTATTAACAAATACTCACAGGGACCATTGTTACTATCCGGGGCTGCGAAAAGGAAATTACAGAATGAATATCTTTTATTAAAAGAATTAACAGTGTTAAAATCGAGTAAGTAAAAGGTTAAATTAACTACAAAACCTCAAAAGTTATTAAAAAAAGTACCAACACCAAAGAAAACTTAATATTAAAGACATTAACATTTTCTCTACGAGTTGGCACGGTGTAATTGTTGTTAATCGTTTCAAACAAGTTTGTGTACCTGGAAATGATTTACTGTTCATAAATGACTCTAAAAATTCACTCAAGTGTTCATAAACTCGAGGTTTTTCGTGTCGATAGGCTGATGTAAAAGAAAACAAATAAAATTAAAAATCTTTATCGTGAACATCAAACGCGTTACTCACCAGTGTTGAAATCCAAGGCGAATTCCTCCATTTCGTTTCCCTTCACTATGCTGTATATTAACTTCCTCGATAATGGCGACTCCGCTTCTATGGAGACCAAAAGTGGCGAATGCAATTCAACGTTTTCCGGAACGGTTTCAGAATAGAATTGTTTTTTGAATACCGGCATGGACCTGTCGATGACTTTGACGTGGACCATGACGTCAGTTCTGCATGGAGTCATACCTTAAAATTCAAAATAGATTTAGTGATTTTTAAAATCCAAACAAATATAAACCAACCTTTATCATAAGCGGCAATTAACAGTTGATATTCTCTATTGTGCCCTTCAAGGTTCTGCTTGATTTCAATGTCCCCGGTCTCTCTCTGCACTTTGAACAATTCGCCATGACCTTTTATTAGCTCATACCTCACCTCTCCGTTTTCAGCACTATCCAAATCAATAGCGTGCACTTTAGCTATAACACTGCCCTTTTCATCATCAACTGAAACGACCGCGTAATAAGGTAAGTTAACGAACATCGGGCAGTTATCATTCACGTCCAAGACCGTTACATTTACAATTACATGGGCTACTCTGGGACGTTCTCTAACGGGCGTGATCGCGTTGTTTCTGGCTTCTATGATCAGCTCGTACCTGTCCTGAACCTCTCTATCGAATTTGACACCGGTGGTCTGGATAACACCAGACGTAAGTCCGATCTGGAACATTTCGGTAGGATTTAGGATCCTGAATTCGATGTGTTCGTTAAGCGCGCTGCCTAAGACGTTTACCACGCAGACGTGCGCGACTTTGGTGGTGTTTTCTATCACCGAACCTTCGTAGAATGGTTTCTGGAAGATCAGTCCAGAATTGTCGGATTCGTCCACTCTGATATAAACTTTAGCTACATTAGAGAATTTCCCGTCAGATACTCTCACGTGGAGCTTGTAAGACGACTTAAGATTATCCGGCTCTAGAAGTGTGATGAGACCAGTCTTCGAATCTATGGTGAAAATACCTTGTTTGTTCCCTTCGATAATATCGTATCGTAAAGCGCCGCTTTCCGAACTGTCAGGATCCGTAGCGTTGACCTGAACAACAGCGACGTTTTTGTAAGAAGGCAGCAGTAGAGTAACATTGTAAACGGGACTGTTGAACACAGGGGGGCAGTCATTCACGTCAGTTACAATTATATCGACCCTTGCGGTTGTGTCGGAAGATAATTTCGGCTTACCCAAGTCGGAAACTTGCACGTGCATCGTAAATCTAGCATAAGTCTCGTGGTCTAATAGTCTAATTGTTCTTATAGCACCAGTGTTCGAATCGATTTGGAAGTACCTTCGCGGAAGGGCTTCGATAATATCGAATTGTAGAAGAGCGTTGCCTTCGGAGTCTGCATCGAACGCTTTTATAACCAACGGTTCGCTGGTGTTGGTTAATACTAGAGAGGTAATAGGGGACGATTCGCTAATTGTACCCGAGTAGTAAGATTGTAAAAATTGTGGGACGTTATCGTTCTTATCTAGGATGTGAATGATTACATTGCATGTAGCTGATATAGAGGCCTAGAAATGAACACTGCGTCAGTAAGGGAGGTAAGTAGAAGAATACACGTAGAGTGTGTATGAATTGGTGGGGCAGTGTCAAAATATTGTACCATATTTTTAGAATCAAATCAGGAAGTTCTCGTATGCAAATAATAGCCTAAATAAAAATGTGCATTTGTTAAATTGGGTTCTTCGGTAATGAAAATTACTTGTGTGATTGAACGGTTACTTTAGTGGAAGTTACATGCAAAGACGTTTATGACGACTTTCTTAGTTTATACACGGTAAAAATCAGTTTATAGCAAATTATATTTACCCAAAAGCTCAGAGTGTAAATTTTAGGCACATTGTGAGAAATTTTTTGACCTGGGACTGTTTCCACCAATTCATAAACACCCAGCAGACACTTACCATGTTCGTAGTTATCACAGATAAGTTATAAAACTTGGTTGTTTCGTAGTCCAAGTATCTCAGTGTCGTTATGACACCGGTACTAGGGCTAATCATAAAAGCACCATTGGTGTTCCCTGACAGGATCTCGAACTGTAGGGAAGAAGTACTCCTTACATCTAAGTGGGCCACGTAGCTTCCCAACGGTTGGTCTTCGTAGATCTCGGCGGCGATCTCCTTCGACGAGAACCTCGGGGGCGCGTTGTCGGCCATGGTCAGCATGATATGCGCCGGGACCGACGAAGAGAGGGCCGGCTGCCCATGGTCGGTCGCCCTGATCTGGAGCGTGTACTCCGTCACGGCGGTCAAGTCTAATTCTCTCGCTATGGAAATGATCCCCAGGTCGGGATCGATGCTGAAGACGTTCCCGACGTTCCCTGAGATTATCGAGTAGGTTATCCTCGCGTTCTCGCCCTTGTCGTGGTCGACGGCGTACGCCCTGAGGACAGCGCTGCCGACGGCAGCCGATTCGAACACCTTCCCAATCAAGATCTTGTCGGAGAAGTGAGGAGTGTGATCGTTGTGGTCGTGAACGATTATCTGCACCCTCGCGAAGTTCCGTTTCGCCGGAGTACCTCCGTCCCTCACCATGACGGTCAGGATGTGTTCGTTCAACGTTTCCCTGTCCAGGCTGGCCACCAGCGTGATGACGCCGCTGATCGAGTCTAACATGAACGTCCTTAGAGATAAGACGTTCTCAGCCGAGTGGAACGTGTAGATGAGCTTGTCGTTCTCGTCTTGGTCGGTCGCGACCAGTCTCAACACTTCGGTGTACAGCGGCACCGCCTCGGAAATTTCGATTTTGTACAAAGACTCAGAGAACTCCGGACGATGATCGTTGATGTCCAGTACGGTGATGTTCAGTTGCGTGTACGTAGTGAGGATCGTATCGGTGACGCTAATGTTCAGTACGTAAGAGCTCTGGAGTTCGTAGTCCAACTTTTGCGCGATCAGTATGGTCCCCACGTCTCTGACGATGTAGAAGTCGTTCCGTTCATCTCCATCTACAGTGAAATATCGACAGTGACCACAGGGCGCAGAGTGGCGAGATTTACATGGAAGTCGTGCATGCGCAGTAGCTGTAGAGAAGCGATCGGTGGTTTCTGAACATAAACTTTCCTGAATCTATATCGCGAGCTCGTTCGCTACTCTGCATGCACCACATCCGTGTTAATCTCGCAACTCTGCCACAGGGGCTCGTTCAACGACGACTACAATGACAAGCTTCTTACCTATGATATCATACCAAAGTGTGTCATTGTCGGGATCCTTCGCAACGATCGAGGCGACCAGGAAACCGATATCGTCGCCTTCCGTTAATTTGACGGGCTGCGGAGTTTTAACCACGGGAGGGTTTTTGGATTTTACCGGCACCGGCACCACTCGAACCGCCACTTTAGAGATGCTGTGCCTCGGAGGCTCCCCGTTATCTGTTACTTTGACCTGATCAGAAATTGAAACCGAGTTATATACTGGTGTTTTTCATTGATGATAATCTCGTACATTCGATTTTCCAGACCTCGTTCAATAATTAGAAAAACCTAGTGGGAGATATACATTTCTACAAGGGATGAACGCAAAAAATAACAGTACGTCCGTAAGAGTTAATTTTTGTCTGGCTTCAGAAAGTTAGTGTGATTCTGTCTTTTAATAGAAAGGACCTAGTCGGATAAGAGGGTTTAAGATGTTTCTTAATAAAGTATTACTTTTTAGTTTTCTCACGAGAAGCAATTTACTTCGTTAAATTTTGGTCGATATGATAGAGGTCAGTTACTTAGAGAAGAAACACAGTCATCAAATTCGCGCAGGTATACGTCACACCATATAACTATCTCTCTTTACCAGCATTAGTGGCGTATGTTTGAATTAGAGGTTAGGGATCTAATAAATTCAAATAAATGTACTTGGGGCTATAACATACCTTTATAGTTCTGTATGTTCTTCTTTAAATCAAGGTTTAAGCACTACACAATCCAAATTCGTCAACAATAATATAACCAGCAAATAAAACGAAAAATAACACTCCAAAATAATTATGCAACGCCACTCCGACAAAACGAATTATTAAACGAGCAGTGACGTTACGGTTCCTAGACAACCGCGGTAAACAGACTAAAATTCGTCTCTGCGCACCTATGACGGTACTTCTTCTCTAAGTAACCGACCTCTACCATGATTTCTTTTCAGAATTTTACAAGCAGTACAACGTGGAAAAACCAAAAATCGATTTTTCACCGAATAGGCCCTTTATTTGTGTATTAATGAAGTGTAATAGCTGTCTTATGTTTTTTAGTTAATTGTATAACACCTTGAAATCTTACATAGTAACTACCAATTGACAAAAAATTGAAAAAAACTGCTATACACGTAATGACCACATTCTTTTCAAATGTTGGGTATTCTTTAACGTTTGTTCTATTTACTATAGTGTCACTTAGCTGTTCCCCTAAAATAAAATGAAATCAATACAAAACGTTATAATATTATTGTTATTGGGGAAGATAAAAGAGTGAATTAACAAATGCGGCTGAAGTCCAAAATGTATCTAAGTTGAATTTTACAGTGTGTTCTAAATTTTATAAAAATACCCGTCGCAATTCTCTCATTCTGCTTTCATAAGAAACCATTCTGGAGTAAAGGGCACAATAAATCAGACAGGAGCTTTAGACACAAATTAATAATAACATCTGATTATTTTCCGGCGAAGCGTTAAGTCTATCTTCGATATGTATCTATTTCCGCTCTACTTACGTTCAGCTCGTACTCTTGATTGGCTTCGAATCCTTTCTGGGCATAGACAATTCCCGTAGCGTTGTCAATTTTGAACTTTGATCTTCCCTTGCCGGACTTAATGTGGTATTTCAGGCGAGCGTTTTCTCCCGCGTCTCTATCGAAAGCCAGCACCTAACGAACATGACATTTTCATTATTGAAAATTGAACGGAGCAGTATTTTCCGGTCTACCATCGCCATTCCAGCATGAAAATTAGTTCACCGATATCGGTGCGGATGATCTTTACTTTTAATTATCGTAATAGAAACTTGAGGACGCGGTTTTGTGGGATCGTTTCATTAACCCACGGGACAATGTGACTTTTTACCGAAAAACCCTTGAAAGGATATTTCAGATTGGGAGATGCTAAAACGATATTTTTTTCCATTTAAAATTCGTCTGATCGCTTCGGATCGAAAAATTCAGGTCGACGAGTTCGTGGCGATGGTAGATTATTATTAAACTTAAAATAGCTTCCACAATATGCCGCTTAAATTAATTATTAAGCATTTGGAAAATTAACGCAATAGCCATTCTTAGGTAACTCGCGTCAGCTTCTATTCGAGCTCAGTATAGGGATGGCTTTGATGCTAATGGAAATGGATAGAATAAAAATCATTAAGCGATATTAATTAAACTAATTAGTATATCTTCTGTCTCGCTACAAACTGTTTCATCCAGGAAAAATCGCAACAGTGATACACTTGCTAATGACAGGGCATAAATAAAAATTATTAAACAGTATGTAACAAAAAAAAAATATGAGGAGAGAGTAAATGGTATGTGTCATTTGTGCAACGGGCTCGACATGTTTAAACTGTGTGAAAACCATTTATGGAATAACATTCATAATACAATAAGTATCTTCTTCATCTCCCAACAAACGTGATCCAGAATTTCTTTAATGGAAGCATTACATTTCCATTTTCTCTATGAACGTAAAATCTTAGTTTAAGAAATATTGCATTGTTGTAAAGTGATTTATTGTAACTTTGCTTTGTATGTTCAGTAACAATATTAAAAATCACGGCTGGTTCAACTTCTCTGAAGAACACTACCTATATGTTGTGATCGGATACTTGCAGACATCACTAATTTTTAAGAAAAAAGTAAAGAAAAATCGTTTTTGGTATTTGAATTCACTACCACAATTTTAAGACCAACACAGTAAAAGTACCAAATCAAGTTGAAAACTCTTATGCAAAATTTGAATAATACATTCTGTAATAGCACGAGGTATCTAGCGGTTGCCTTCAACTGGTTTCGTAAAAATTCTCTTACGCGGATGTACTATGATTCCCAAAGTTACTGTAAGTTACTCTTCAAGTTCTACAAATTGCCAAGTGCTATCTGCAAACGTTGAACCTTAAGGCTCAACTGTACTAAATAAAATTAAAACTGTTAGGGTTATAGTGTGTTTTTAACACTATCTATTACTACCAAGAAACTATACAGTTTTACTAATGGCTATCTCAGTTTGTCCAATGTTTAAATCGTTATGATTCAATAATTAAAAGTTTGCAGATAGTATTCATTAGGTACAGAAAGTAATATCTGAGGTATCATGTTTGTTAATGCAAGTATACCCTATACTTAGGGTATAAGATAAGGGTATAAAAGAGGCAATTCATTACCTTCTCACTTACAGAAAATTATAACATCGCCGCGAGGGAGGGTTTTGTATCCATTTTGATACGAAATATATAACATTCGATCACGAAAGGAAATGTCAGTTAAAAATAACTTCAGTGGTATTAGCAATCAAAGGTCGGAAAGAGAAAAATACTTCCCGTGGTAATAAAGATATCTTTCCGAAAAGTACAGACACAAAACAACTATCTGCAACAATAATATACGGACGTATTCCGTATTCTGTGCTATGACGTTATGTATGTATGTGTATAAGTTATATGCACATGCAATTGCATGCAGAACGGTTGACAACGAAACAAAAAAAAATACATTTTGAAAGCGCAGAGGCTGCAAATAAGAGCGATAACGATAAATGTCCTCGTGCCTCGAAATACAAACACACACACACACACACACACACCACATAGTATGTATTGATAAAGTTGAATGAATTCGAAATCTTGAAAAATACACCGTTTTCGAAAGCATCCGGGGCAATAGAAATTGACAAACAACGAGTATGAATTTAGTGGTTTCGTTTCCCGAAAGGGGTAAAAGTCTCGCAATGAATTAGCCCCATACTTTATCAAGATACTGTGTTAATTACGATAATTTGTGAAAATGTAAGAAAGGGCCATGCAATCCTGAGAGACCTGGAATGAGTTTTGCAAGGGGTGGCGGTAGAAGAAAAATGGAGGTTTGATTATGTATCGTTCGCGTCTTAATTCGGGAACGGGCACCGGTTGTTGCAAAATACTTTTTGTTACTAAATTAGAACGTCTAGAAGTAATGTTTCTGCACAAAGTGTAATAAGCAGGTGTGCCCAATTCACTGCTACGTTACTATCTCCCTCCTGCTGTACCTTTACGACAAAATGACAAAATGATACGACTATTTTTGTTTATATTGTGAACAAACAGTTGTTAATACAATGTTTTACATACATTTCGTCCATACGCTCTATACAGACTTCTCATTTATATACTTTTTAAATGGACAAATATATATTATAAATTAATGGCGCGTAGAAATTGAAACGAATCAATGTGCGTATAAATCCAGAGATTGATGCCCACCAAGCTAAAAATTATGGGTTTAATAACGGAATCCTACATTAAACACTATTAATTAAACTTTCATTATGTTGTCAAACACGACGATTTACAGAATGAATATACGTGTAAATAATTTATAAATATTTAATTAAATTGCTTGAAACCGATTTACGTTTTACAGTTTAATTTACACAACGAGGTTAATTGATTGGCCATAGAAGAAAGATTTTCAATTGGATAACATTATACATTAATTTACCAATCTGATTAAAAATATCGCAATTGAATTTTCATGTTTATAGACATATTTGTTCAAATTTCGTCGATGCAGGTTAACAATTGATAATACTGCATCGCATTAAATGAAAAAAATATTATTCCAGTTCTATTTGGTAACATAAATGTTAGATTACTACGAGATTCGTAATTAGTTTGATTGTGAAATTGAATTTAAAGCGGTTTAAACTCCCTATATGAATTCGATGATAGTCGTTAAATGGAAAACAGTTCGATGGAAAGCGAAGACAAGCGACAGCTTTCATTTTTCATAACAACGAAACCAAACCACCCCTTTTGCATACGAACCCCAATTTGTAAACTCTCAATACGGTTCTATAGAGAAATAATACCGTAAAGGACGCTTCGGCACGAAAGCTGAAGCGTTTAGAGCACCTCTGTTGGTAGTATAAGTGAGTAATGTTTATTTAGCGTTCTACACAACGACAATGGATCTCTCCGGCTAGGTTAAATTAACGCCAGATAACGAAGTTCATTCGGTAACTATAAAAGCGTGCAAGTTTCCTTTGTTAACTGAGAGTAGGTAATTTGCACTGCATTTTTTTTTGAGATAGCTAAAGGTAAGAATATACTTCGCGTAAATGACTGAGCCTCGTTAGAATGTTAACCGTACAAGCAGAAGGTGAGATAGAAACAATATGATTCGCACAAAAGAAAATATGATCTGAAATTAGTGAGGATATAATCCACACTTGGAAAACAGTAATTTAGAAATACGTTTTGTAATAACATTTTAAATGGGCCCATATTAGCTCATTTAGCTAACTAGTTAGCTTTCTTAACTAACTCTACTCTACTCTAACTAAATCATATTATTTTTGCAATAAATAATCAATATGCAAAAAATGATCATTTTCAGTGATTTTTTGAAATTTATGCAATAAATATTTAACAAAAGTAATCGTGCTGCAGCTCAAATTGTAGGGTTTTAAATTCTCTACAACTTATATTTGAAACTTTTCTCGTCAAAATGCATACTTTGGCTTGTAGAATCAAAAAACTTGTTTTTGCTAACTTTGAACCCCTCCCATTTGTGAATGCACACTTTTTGAATGTTTAAAACTATATAGGCATGATCAAGTAATCAGAGCCTACAACATTTGAACACTCCCATCCGGTTATGAATTAATGTCGTAAAACGTTAAAAAATGACTACGTTGACTGGATCAGAGGCTAAGAAGCTGCGCACATGGATCGGCGCACAACTTGCACATCATCAGAATTCCTCAACTGGTTTAGCTATACTACTATCGCAACTGAGGCCTTAAATTTGTTAAATAGTATGACATATGTTGAAAATGATATTTTAAAGTGATACTAACTTAGTTCGTTTAGGATTTCACAAAGAAACAAAGTGAAAGGAGGGAAATGTTATCTCTGGAAACAAGCTCTGAAGCGAAAATTGAAGTGATTTCCTTTGAATAATCTTGATAAGATTGTATTAACACGTTGAATGTAATTTTCCATGAAATTGATAGTGAAAGTTTGTCGTAAAAAATTGCTTTGTCTCTAGAATAAATTTTGGCTGTATTAAACGACATCACGATTAACTGATTCCATATTATTACACAATGTTAGTAAAAAGACGATGATAATGAATTACGTTTGTACAGGAAAAGTCAAATGATGATCATTTCTCAGCGAAATTTGTACAAATTTAAATAAAGTTAAATAAAGATCAGGTGGTTTAAGGGTGGCAATCTCTCAATCCTGGCATTAATGGCAGCAGAACATAGGTAGCACCCACACATCCACACTACTAAATGAATCTAAGAAAATGTACCAAATTCACCACTGAACCGAAAGTTGGAACAAGTGAAACAACCGCCAACAGAGGTCGCCCCTTCCCTGTTACCGATGCCCTTATTTCTCTATGATTTTGCGTGCGTGCTCTGACTCTCAGACAATCCCCCTTACCCTAACGACACTTTCGAGACCGACGAGATCTGCGGGCCCGTGGGATTCCCAGACGGCGTCCGCGGCGTCGGAAGCGTCTGCGCCGTCGAAGTCGTCGACGCTGTACGACGGAGCTGCGGCGTCGCTCTGTATTTCCATCAAATGAGAATATAATTGGGATATCGCTGGATGAAATGTAAATGGAAACTTTCCACATACGTAAGTATACACGTACGTTTGGGATTCCCGTGGTATCCGACGGGTGTGTTTGTGGAATGGTATTAAATGGGGGGGAGTTCCGTGTGAGTAAACGTTGTAGGTACGTTCGGGTAGGCTCCTGTTTTGTTGTTCGGGAATAATTTAACGGTTACTGCATCGTCTGGACGTGTTTAGCTTTTCGAAATTAGCAGACTTTACTTTTACTTAACCGGTTACTGAGTGTGGCGTCGAATTTATTACCTCACGTCCTTTATATCGGGCAGAATATCACTAAAATATAGACTTACTTCCTGAAACTTCGGCAATATATCCTCCAGCTGGACATAAGCCAACTGGCTTCACGAAAAATCCTTAAAAAACCTGAATTATACGTCTGGATAAGGATACGAATTGTACCCTTTTTTCTCGACCGTTTATATCAATTTGTTAGTTCGCCTTCATATTATTTGGGGAAAAAAGTAATTAAGCGGTCCAATTCACTTTTGGAATTAATTTGGCATATAGGTGCAAGGACGCCATTTCCCGAACAAAATCCTACATGAAAAAATTGAGAAACACTGTACATAAAGAAGGAAAAACTGCGCGAATGTGTTTCCCAGGGAGCTTTTACATAAAATATTCATGGCTCCGGTTACATAACACTCCCAGAGCGCTACATTTTCAAGGCTAAATCATAACGAATGGAAAAATGTTACGTCGTCTTCAAAAAGAAAATTAAACGTCGACGGGTAAACGGTAAAAATTACACAATATACAGTTCTGTTGTATTGAAAGCGACAGTGCTTTGAAACATCGAACCAGATGATAACTAATAACAAGCGTGAGTAGGTGGGTACGAGACCCCTTTTAATCTTGAACTAGCTAAGCATTGTCGGTATTTTTGAAATATGTAAAATTAAAGTTTGATTATAAGCGAAACCGTACCTGGAACATGGGCTGATTTCCCTCCATATTGCTGGCTGGGATCTGAACATCGTACGACACTTGTTCGAACTCCGGGGTATTGTCGTTAATATCTTCTACTTTAACAACTACCCTGGTGGTAGATGAGAGGGGTGGCACTCCATTGTCGCTGATTAAAATCTGAAAAGACGATGAGTAGATGAATATTTATGATGCGAACTTTAGCAATACAAACACATAAATCACGGGCGAGGAACAACGGGAAAATATCAAAATGTTTGCTTGTCACGTTTTAAAAATTATGTACTTTAGGCTATGGCATTAGAATACGAATTGCCGCCGATTAACGTTATAATAAAAATTAATTGCCCAGTGTCCAAAATTTATAACATCTCATTCCTGAATTGTAATTCCATCAGAGTATGTGTCCAAAATAACTCATATCGATTATTCCAGTCGTATAAACCGTGTCCGCTGAAAGGGTTCCTAATTGAATTTTTATTCAAACGCTCCCCTATTCACCTCGTGCATCAATTTTACCCTAACAATAAACAACTGCTCTTAGCCCAAACTGCAAAACGCCCACAGCTTTTCATTAGTTCAATTCCTGGGTTAAAAACCCCGCTTTAAATAAAATACTGCCTTCATATTTATTAGGCAATGAAGCTTTTAGCGCGATGATTACTAACTAACCCCTTTAAATAAAATTTAATTTGCCGAAGGAATTAGTGTGAAGATTCTCCAAATTCCCTCTCTAGAGCGTTCCGTTTCCTGAAATTAATTTTTTTTTCCTTCGGATTTTTCTAGTGCCGGTGGTATATTCCCTGCTCTATTTTTACAAACGGTTTCGTACTTTCCTCCGCATTGAAAAGAAATCATACACATACTTGATACTTTTTGATCATTACAGCATCAAAACTGGGCAAGGCATGGAAGTATGAGTCTAATAGGGTGAACATAAAACATTAAAAATTTATCAAATCTTCACCTTAATCAATTCTTGACTATTGAACTATTTTGACAACGACAGTGATAGTCTAGCAAGAAAACAAGAATGAAATCTGGAAGCGTTCTTATGGTTCAAAAAACCTTCGTGAGATAAGAGGAAGTAGCCTATTACTGTATTTCTCCTTTACTGCCTAAACCCTCTTTTTTCTAACAAACATTTACGTAATGGACCAGAGTAAAATTTTAAATAATCGAAGAGACAAGTGATAGATTGAAACAGACCAAACGAGGAGAAAGACATGAGCGCAAAGTTACCATTTGGAGATCAAATTAAGTGTCATACTCTTTACCAACTAAGGGCAGTATTCACAGTCGTTTCTTAAATAAAGTGTTCCTACAGAAATAAGGATGACTTTACTAAGGACGACTTTTGCTACTGATTTCAACCTGTCAAACTTGTTACGAGTCAGTTATGATTTGATTTTTTGAGCATTGTTTAATAAACTATTCGTACTTTTAGGCTATGTGTTGGCATTATGAATGTAAAGTTGGCGGGCCCACCCTCCTCAGGCCGGCAAAACAAAACAGTGGAGATTTTGTGTCTTTTTGTAGCTTTTTTTTGTAGCGACAAAACGAATTTTGTAGCTTTTGACCAGCCGGAGATACAAAAGGTGGGCTAACTTAAACTTAAGTTAGCGGCCTTTAAGTTAGCGGCCACCGCTATAACTCATACACGGAATGTAATAGGATGCTCTGGTTTGCGCAGGAATTTGTGTCTTTAGAAGTGCTTGAAAGTCCCGGGGTCAAAAAATTTTTTGGACACATTTGGCCAATTTTGGCCAAAAATGACCAGATATTCAATCATCACCCGCGGATCAATTTTATGATATAGTAGCAATCTTGAGAATCATTTGGCACTGAAAAACCTTCTAATTGGCCTAAAAATCGGGCAAAATGGCCAGAAATGGCCAAATATTCGGAAGTGACTTATTTTAGCCAAAACATGGGGAATCCTGTATATACGTCGACAGGTCGAACATGTGGTACACAGAGAGTTCTGAAACGCTAGCAGCGGGTCAATCAAAAATGTCCAGAAATGGCCAAAAATTCTAAATGACTTATTTCGGCCAAAACTTGCTAAATCCTGTATATACTTCTACAGTTCGAGAATGTGGGTCTGTGGAGCTACAATTTCTAAAATGACATATTTCGGCCAAAACGTGCTAAATCCTGTATAATATACTTCGACAGTTCTAAAATGTGGGCTCCAGAATTTTCAGACACACTATGGGAGGATCCAATGGACCCTTCTAGCCACTGGAATTCACCTGAGACTGCGGGCCTGTGGAGCTGTGAATTCCGGGCCCACACTATCGAACTGTAGGACTCTGTAGGAGTATATACAGGATTTAGAACGTTTTGGCCGAAATAAGTCATTTTAGAATTTGTAGCTCCAAAGGGCCGCAGTCTCAGGTGAATTCCAGTGGCTAGAAGAGTCCATTGGATCCTCCCATATCGTGTCTAAAAATTCTGGGGCCCACATTTTCGAACTGTAGAAGTATATACAGGATTTAGTACGTTTTGGCCGAAATAAGTCATTTTAGCATTTTTGGCCATTTCTAGACACTTTTGATTGACCCCCTGCTAGCGTTTCGGAACTCTCTGTGTACCACATGTTCGACCTGTCGACGTATATACAGGATTTCCTATTTTTTGGCTGAAATCAGTCATTTCCGAATATTTGGCCATTTCTAGCCATTTTTGCCCACTCTTTCGATCAATTAACAGAAGGTTTTTTGGTGCCAAATGATTCTCAAGATTGCTACTATATCATGAAATTGAACCGCGGGTGATGATTGAACATCTCTTCATTTTTGGCCAAAATTGGCCAAATGTGCCAAAATTTTTTGACCCCGGACTTTCAAGTACTTCTAAAGACACAAATTCCTGCGCAAACTAGAGCATCCTATTACATTCCGTGTATGAGTTATAGCGGTGGCCGTTAACTTAAGTTTAAGTTAGCCCACCTTTTGTAGCTCCGGCTGGTCAAAAGCTACAAAATTCGTTTTTCGCTACAAAAAAGCTACAAAAAAGACACAAAATCTTCACTATTTTGTTTTGCCGGCCTGAGGAGGGTGGCCCGCCAACTTTACATACATGTTGGCATTACGGGAAGGTGGCCACATTGCAAACTTTACACTGACATAGTGCCGCTTCATTTGGTGATCAAGAAGTAGGAAATATTTACAGAATTCTAAGATTTTGTCGAAGTAAATGGGCGAGTGTCTGACCAACTAGTCTGATTTTGAAAATTTTGTTGGGGTATGTATAGTTGTTTTCCGAACGATGGGGGTGGTCCTCGATGAATTCCAACGTAAGAGGTAAATAATTAGAGAACGAAATCGAAGTGTTTCATCGTCAAAAACTGACGCAGAGCGCACATTAAAGTAAAAAATCACCAGCGTACATAACGCGGAGCGCATCCCCGGAGATCTAATGATTTCCATTATTCGTCAGCTTCAACGCGCTTTCGGTCCTTTGCCTTCAAATTTAAATCTGACAAGATTAATTCGGCTCCCAAGGCACCGATGAATACGCGAACTTAATATTAGTTAAAAGAGAGAGAGAAGTGAGTACTTAGGTCGTCCCTGTTGCTCCGCGCTCAGATTTCGAAGCGTAGACCGCGAATTGGGAATTATTTGTTAATTTGGTGTTTGATTGCGAGGGGTGTGAAGTTGTCTTGTTGTGGGAAGCGGTGGGATTTCGGGGATCGCTCTGTGACGACGGTTAAGTTACGTTAAAGCCTCAGGATCTAAGGGCGATAGATAGCGACGGGATCACTCGATCCATTCAATTTATTCCGCCGCGACCTTGGGGGTATCAGAATATTTCATCCTCATTCACCTCTTAAATTTATTTTGTTAAAAGTTCCGAACGTTCAATCCGACGACTTCCCCGGAGGAGGCTTACGCAAAAAATAAACCAAGCCGCCATTCTATCCTTGTCCCCTATTTCCTGCTGTCTCGATTAAATTTCAATAACGTTCCGTCCTAATCTATTCAGGGCGCTCCTCTCGGGAGTATTCTCGGTTAAAATTTCTCCCTTTATTTCACCGATAATCGTTAGAAGACGGACGTCATTAGGAATTATATTCATCTTTGAGGCGCATTCCGCAGGAGCTCTCCGCCATTGTCATGCGATTCAAATCGAGAAATTTCGAAGAACAAGGCACAATTCAATACCAGTCGCAATATCATCGACTGCCTTTATAAATCTTTTGAATTACTAGTTATACTAGGACTGTTCATTATGCCCCCCGTTGGCAAAGTCTCCGACTAGCACGCAAATAATGTTTTCAGGCTAAGGAATCTACCAACTAATCGTTCGTGGTCGTAATTTTGATAAGGCTTGAAAATCCTTCGAATTTACTACATGGCAAGTGAAACAAAATATCGTTGAAACCAACCGCTTTCCTGATATATTTCTCAAATTGAACTACAACATTTGACTTGGTAAACATGAATCAAAATATACTAAACTATAATACACTGGACTGTATGAATCTATTTTATGATGGTTGAAGAGAAAAGACCCAAAAAATCAGAGCAAGTATTATCGGGAATCTGGACTAACGACAATGTTATGTGCTGTAAATCTAAATGATTTTCTTTGGAAATATGCATTTTATATAAAGCAATCGATATTACATGAATGAAGTCTGGAAAATTTAAACTATTTTTAAATGAATACATTGCTTCCTGAAGCAGCAGACTTTTCCTTACCAATTATTTCATTACGCTAATAACACAAATTTGTATTTACTATGTAGAATTTACTTCGAAATTAGATTTGTCAATACTATTTATCCAATTTGAAGCTGTTAAATTTAAAATTCAATTTAGTACGTGACATTAAACACTCAGAAAATTAACATCATATCTTTAACACAAAGACGAGGTGTTCAAAAATCTACATCATTCAGAATAATGTGATAAGTCATTTTAGCAGCATTTTGTTAATTTTCTAACATCGACCTAACAGTGCATAATGAAATCATGATATTTTCTAAACGATCAACAAATATCATTGCAATGTTCTGACGCACCTCCAGATTGGTGTTCAATGTTGTACATTTTAAGTTCCCGATTGTCTAGCCATTGATAGAACCTGTAGTGGACTTAAGTACGTAAATTGTAACCCCAAAACACTTGAATTCAAATGTAAATGCTTGAGATCTCCTTGGTAAGAAGTCACTTGCAATGTAATGTATCTATAAACGACTTAAGATGGATGGATCGCAATAATTTTTTAGAACAGTCGACGGCAGCATCCCAAATGCACGTAACTGAACTCTCCCTTGATAAATGGGCCGTTTCCGCCATTGTCCTCTTTGGATTAAAATGAAACCCAACGAAAGTCGAGTCACTTTTAAGAGTTCTGAATGTAAGAGAAAATGAAATATGTTAAACTTGTTACCGTATTAAATACACCGCGACTAGTGGCGCAAAAACGTACCAAGGCGTATGAATTTAAAACATGATCCGTAGATAATTTCAGAGTAGGACCAATGGCGTTTTATTAGACAAAGTGAATCCCCGCTTACATCTATTGGATTTTCTCATGTCGAGATATAACGTTATTAGGTGGAAAGAGGAGCGCTTGAAGGTATTATAACCATGCACAATGGAATTTCGCGTTGTTCATAGTGGAAACAAAAAAATTAATAAAGACGAGTAACAAATAATGTTACAGTTTGGCGAGGAAACAGTAAAACTTACCACAAGTAAACACTACGAATACTATAACATTATTATCAAAATTGCAATGAAGCATTGTACTGTCGAAGTTACTATTCATAACTAATTTAAATTCAACCTCACCTCTAATATGTGTTCGTCCTGCGTTTCGCGATCCAACCTCCTCGAAGTGGTGGTGATAACACCTGGAACAAAAAAAAAAAAACACAATCAACCCTTCGTCGAGCCTCGATTTGAATTCAACGAACCTAATTTCATTCCAGCGGCAGAGTTCAAATACAATGAATGACAAATTAATTCAGCCCTGTTTGTTTCCGTTAGTCGGAATTGTAGATTGGCGTATTCTATTTTCATATTTCTGTTAGTTAATCGAACTTCGTGTTATTTTAAGGGGGGGAAGTAAATTGGGTGTAAACATCGCTGGCCGGTTTTAACGGAAGTAACGATTTGATTCATTCAAGGTTTGGCGAATTGACGATGTTTCGCCACTGAAGTTAAGTTTTAATTATAAGTATACTTTCGCGAGGGTGTGGAAGCATCTGAACGCACAGGGTTGTTTGTAATTCGATATATCGCTAGGTATTCTTCTACTCTTCATTAAATTTTCATTGATTTCTACAAGTTCAGATAATTTTTACTTCAATTCTGTTTATGCTCCTGGGACATAAATTACACCGAGAGCCATTACTGACTCATCGGATTATGATGAGGGGATGGCGCAGTCCCTAAACGGTCTAAACAGGCAGAGAAGAACTGCTCAGTAAGAAATTGTGCCATTAAATCCTTAAATTTATGTAGTAATAATTAGAGCAATTGAAAGGGATGTATTTCATAAAATCGTATTCAAGGTCCAAAGTTAATTTTATATTAAATTAATCGGACATAACGTTAGATTTAAATCGTATCTAATATTGATTCAATTAATTGCTCAAATCTACAAAATGTATGACATCCTTCGAAATTGTTTTTTTTGGGCTCTCAAGTTTAAGTACAATTTTTGTCTTTGTCTTACATAACTGTAACATTTTTAACCTGAAATTTGGATTTATTAAATTATTTTAATACTTAATTATTGAGCACGTCAAAATGGTTTGTCGATATGTTGCTACGTAATGATTTGTACGATATCCGTATACAGCGCATTTGGATATATGGAATACTCCACGTAGGAAAATAATTGCGGAATATGTGAATGGGGATAATAGAATTAAAATATTATCAACGATGTGAGGTTACACCAGAAGTTGACGTCGCCTCACTTATTTTAAATTACTGCATTACTGCCTTATTATTAGTGGAACAAATTATTAAATTTTTAAAATTCATAATAAATTCTAACGTGACTTTGTGTACCATTTTACCTACTCAAATTCGACCGTTTACGTTATCACGTATCGATTTAAAGCGCTGAAAAATTTCAGTGAGTGTAATGAGAAGTGCAACTACTTTGTGAAAAATTAACTAATTATTCGTTACATCTCTATATACATAAAAATGAATTGCTGTTCGTATGTCTCGCTTAAACTCGAGAATGGCTGGACCGATTTTGCTAATTTTTATCTTGAAATATTTGTGAAAGTTCAGGATAGGTTTAAGCGGCGAGAAACATAAATAATAAGTAACGGAAATACTAAAAAAGGTACGTTTTGTAATTTGACATTTGTCTTTAAACAAATGAAAGTATAGTGTCAGTTGGTTGTCAAATAAATAAATATCAAGACGATTATTAAAATCTATCATCAGTTTGTCAGTGCGCGAGAACTTTATTGATTTTAAAATGCCAGGAAGAAGACGACCTGACTTAGGTCGTCGAAGTCAATCAAATGTGCGACGAGCTACCTCACGTGCAAATCGCACTGACGACCAGCGAGAGACAGATAATGATAACATTCGTATTGGTATGACAGAATTGCGTTTAACAGTGAATAATTATGAAGTAGACAGGCTTAGAATGAAACGAATTCGGGCACATCAAATACAACAACAGCGAGCACGACACAATGAAATAGAGCGATTCCGCAGACACAGTGTTCCTGTAAACCTAGAACGAGTAGCATTCCACTACGACCCGGAAATAGATTATTGTGCCGACCAATCACGATTGAAGAAATGAAAATCATTATTTGTCAATATTGTAAAGCGTTAAAATACAGCGGTGAATCTACTGGATTATATTGTGCAGGTGGTAAAATAAAATTGCCACAATTCTTCCCACCACCAGATCCATTACACTCATTCTCATTAGTTTCTGTGGTGGGAAATGACTTTAAACATTTCTTGGTCAACATCCAAAAATATAATAATTGCTCTCAAATGACGTCGTTTGGTGCAACGCATATTTTACAGGAAAATTTCATGCCCACTTTCAAGATAGTTTTTGATAAATTATTTTCTTTCTAATTTTTTAAATCTTTCTTTTTTAAACTTTACGTGGCATTGCAACGCATGCAGGGTACGGCTTGTCATATATAATTGTTGATGGGCGACCTTTGCTGCTTTTCTATGCAAAGCGCGTTATTAGTATTGGCAAGCTGTAGAGCCCTGCATTACTGGGTAATCTGAGCATAATACACTGAATTGCTATGTATTCATTTTTTGTGAAATGCGCAACAGGTAAAAAAACAATATCCACCGGCATTGCATATTCCGGCGCAGAAGCTGCATTTGCAGCCAGTAATTTTCAGCAACAAAATCGACGGAGAATTTAAATTGGAATCTACTAGAACACGGTCACAGTGGCAAAACCATGAAATCGTATAAATGGCCGAAACCAATATACGTCCGTTTTCCCACTTCACAGATCACTAGCCGGTGCAGACGAAAATCGCGATACCGTGGGCTAATTTCCACAGTTTGTTTCGGTGATGCCTTTACGCTATTAATGTTTAATTCGCTATAACTGACGGGAAGAGGAAAACATTAATTAAAACAGAAGGTAAAGTCTCAGGGCGATTCGATTAATGAACTGTCACAGGGCGAGCAATCGATGGCGTAGGGGCTGCTACATCAGCTCACTTGATTAGTTTTAACCTGAGGTGATGTGGTGGTGGATGTAAAACAACTGCACGGTGGCAGTTTTGACGGGTTCGACACCATCGGGAGTGGCAACAAGGTAATTCCAACTATAAAGTCGAATTACGCATGCAAGTTTCCATCGAAAATGATATTAAATTCCACAAACTTCGTCAATTATTGCAAAGAAAATATTTAACGAGTAACGAAAGGAAACGACTATTAGAAGTTAAGTAGAAATATAAAACCAACACCACTCGTAAAAGACGGAAACAACACTAATCCGATCAATTATAAATTGAACTCGTCATACCGATAAACTTTATTTTCTCCACACTATGTTTCCAACTATAAAACCACCAGTGCTATTAGCTCTGCCATTCGATTAAACTTCTCGAACAACGTCAGACATATCAATTCGAACAGCCCAAGGAGAGACATAAAGACTTCCTCAGCCGTTTACCTTTATATATCATTAGTGATAATTTCTCTCCGTGGGGCTTATGAGACAGTTTCCAATCAACGAACACGACGTTATGATAGACGAGCTTAATAAAACCACCGGCAATATGTTAATATCGGATGCGACACTACTACAAAAATATAATAAACAACTCTCGTTGAGATCCTAGCGATTAACTCAGTTGGCTGGCGTTAATCATTATTCGATTACTTAAGCCGAAATTTTTCCGTAAATTAAATCCGATTTCCATACCCGGAAACTGAATTATTGGATGAAATAAATTTTCCGGCACACCGTTACACGATAGATCGAAACGTGGAAAATTGAATCTGGAAAATTAACATTGTAGACACTCGTCGATCGAGATGGAATTCGATTAACAGTGGTTAATAAAGTCGGGATGATTAAAAAAAATCGTATCATTACAGCTATATTCGGGGGGCGGGTTTCAGGTGAATGTGCGAGTGAAAGGGGCAGATTCGACAGAATGTCTCGCGGCGGCACCGGCAGAAATTAATCCTTCGTTCCCTGCGATTCCCTGGATAGCGATCGAGAAATAATTAGGTCTAACTTATTGAACCGGGGACCCTCCACGGCGTATGCTAACGAACAACAGTAACGCGACCTTGTATTAATCCAACATCATATTCAGAACATACTAAAAGCGTGCCGATTCGATTTGAATTAAAATAATATTCCATAGATCAGAACTTCAATCGTACAATCCTGAGGCTTGATTGGAGATGACGGTCCTGCTGTCAAAACCTTATAGAGATAAGTAATTTGTCTATTTACACAAACTTAGGAATTAAATGGACAGTTGAAAAATGAAATGAGGCACTCTGGGAATGACCGAGAGGGCAAGCATAGTTATATAATATTATTATGATGTTATATATGATATGATATATCCGGCTCATTCGTTATTTCGATGTTAATACCTCTCACCGATCGAGCCTGCAATCGTCACCCCTGGAGCAGACAACCGACAATACACACAATTGTAACATGAGTTGCCACCAAATAGCTTCGAGACCACAGACCATTAATATAACTAGACCCGGTGTTCCCATTAGAAACTGATGTTTGTTTACATGCCAACATACCCGATAGGCGCGGTGTAAAGCGGGAAGGCAATATGGCCGCCGTTGACGAATTGGATAGCTACAAAATAGCTATCCATAGGCGTATCAATAATAAGAGGCAAAAAGGAAACAAAATCAAGAAAATAATTTATTTAGATCAACGGGCAATGAAGCCCTGTACATGCTAGGTAACAAAGGTGCGAAATAAGAGACAAATGAAGTAGGTATAGAAGGACATAGATTATAAAAATCATCAGGGTCCAAGACCCATCTGTCAGAAATTTGCTTCAGATTGACGTAAGAGTTTACGCAATGTTTTTACATGAATACCTCGGGAATAATGTCTAGTCTGGAATAAGGATTGACTTATCCTCCAAAGCGCAGCGGTCGGGAACGTTGTTTAAAATGCAACAATTAAAATAAAAATGGAAAAAACGCGTTTTTCACGACTTGTTTTGCTTCTGACTTTTTAATGCCCGTTTGCACCAATTCTACTTAAATCAGTACATAGCAAAGTGATACTTAATGTTTAAACACAGCTTAAAATTGTGTGACTTGCACCAGTTGCACTTAAAAAATACTTAGCTAAGGTAGGGTGGAGGGTTGGTATCGGGTGTTTTTTTTTAATTTCACCTCATAGTAGGCTGTGGATAGTGTTTGTGAATGTGCCTTACTAAAAAATGTTAAAATTGACATAACCTCACTTTTTTAATAAAAATTGAAACTGCTCCAATCGGTTAATAGTGTCTTGAAAAAGACAGCTCACTCATCTACGCCTAATTAATAGAGCCAAACAAATACAAGGTCTTTGATTTCCAAATTGTGATTCATGAGTCTAGACCTTCTCAATAACCGATTTTAGATCGCCATCGTTAAAATCGAAGATTAGTTGGGTATCGTCTGCAAACGTATTGATGAAAAAGAATCATTTTTAGCTTTATCGGCAATGTAAACTAGAAATAATAGGTTCGAGTACAGAACATTTGTACTCCAGATGATATGAGTTTAAAACCTGATATGGTGACACTAAGGGAAAACTTCAAGACAGTGAAATCACACCCGATTTGCAATCACTACGCTACGATTTATTTCATCAAAAGCTTTGAAAATGCGAATGAATACTAAGGCTGCGCTTCTTTCATTGTTGTCAAAAATGTTCGACAATGAAAGTAGTGGTGGCGTGCAATTCGAGAAAACCTAACCCGGGTTAAAAGGAATTATAGAGCTACAATCAGATGGTATCAATTCGTACGTCATGACGATTGCAAACCATTTAAAATTCTGATTTGATTTACAATCTCTCGACGTTCCCGTTGATGTGTTTCCATTTTCTAGTTGAACAAAATCTATTAGGTATCAGGATTCAACGGGAGTCCCTACGATATCGATCCGCCTCAGTTTTCTCATCGTTTCTTAAAAAAGCATTTTCTCTCCCAACGCCAAGACTTATCTTACATCAATATTTCCCTTCACTTCATAAGAGCCGACGCGTTTAAAAACAAAAACTCCAAAGGCTCTCCATAATCTCCAGTGATAAGTCGAGTTATATTTTTTATATCCGATTATCTTGATCGATTTACGCATCTCGTTTAAAAGGTCTTGAGAAACAAAGTTTCCGAACGCAAAAACTTCGAGAAAGTAGGCAGGGGGTGTTGGAAGTGTTGCCGGAAGTTAAGCTGAAAGTTAAATAACCGGCTTCAATTATTATGCAATAAATAAATTGAAACGGGTTTTATATGAGGGAAAAGGAGGTTGCGACATGCTTTTAAAGGGAACGAATCGAACTTTATTTCCAGCCGGAGGCAGGATTCAAAAAATAAGATAACTCCAGAACGACAATAATTCTCATCTTTAATTTTATCTTCGTGAGTTATAAATAATTATGTTTATCTAAGTAACGAAGTAAACCCTGTAATAAATCTTTGCCTTTTGTATAGCCTTGCAAAGGTTATAATTCAAGAAATTCCTCGTAAATTTCAAAATCTGACGTGACACCACGAACAAACATAACCATTTGGGCCTTGGACGCTATATCTGTTGAATCATCAACGGAAGGGAATAATAAACAAAGCCGTTGAAAATTTCAGAAAATTTAATCTCTATGCGATTGATCAACGATACCTACAGCTTCAAATTCTACAGCTTTCCCGTAAACATTTCATACGATCGATAAATTATTACTTTACATAAACTAACGTTGAATAATTACTTCATCAAATGATAACAAATATGTTTTATGATGATGACATGTAGTTGATCTACTTTTGATAAATCCCGGGAGACTCGAAATCAGACAAACTCATTGAAAATTAATGCCCAATTATGTTATGTACTAATTATAATTGGACACATTATATCAAGGGAAATCGAATTAATGTAACGTTAGCGCATAATTGAAATTAAAATTGCCCTCAATGTACATTATTTATGACAAAATAATTCAATACACGACCAGCATATTTCGGGCGGTATTATCTTGATGGGCGTATGAATGTGACAGCGGTGAGATTTAAAAAGAGTATGTGGTTTTAATAAGAGTAATGGTAAAATTAAATCCGCCAGCATCGAAGAAATCACCTTGAAACCTGATACATCTCTCGAAAAGTATACAGGAGCTCCGATGAGGAACTTGTTTGCCGTGAAGCAGATTACCAAGGCAATCTTGCCCGAGAAACTTTTTGTCTTTTATGGACGTCGCTCTTCTTATTTTATTAGAGGACTTTTCACGCCAAATAAAATAGTATCGGTGTCTATAAAACTCAGGCCGAAACATATCCCAGATTATTCTCGATCCTTCAGGAGTAAAGTGTCTTTAAAGCCATTAATAGAGAGGAACTCGAGACTATGTCCTTTAGGAAAGACATTCGAAAGTTTAGACGAAAGGGAAATAAAAGAAGGTAGTAAAAGCGTGAAAGGCGAGATTGTAAGCGTAAAACAACCGTATGTGATTTAACTGCTGGTCATTTTGGGGAATGGAAGAGAATTAAACCTGGATCACTGATATAAATTCGAATATTTCATTCCCCGAATACATCCCCACTCTGACCTCTATTATGGTCGATTTACATTTTATTCGTTCCACTTCCAAAATAATGCAGGCAAATTTTGAGCTGTAAGAGCGAAATTAGCAGTCGAACTGGTGTAATTCATCACGCGATCTGATGATTAAACCGATTCAAAAATGCTCCGAGATCCGGAGAGAAAGCGCACGAAGAATTCGAAATAATTTCCGATGTGATCGTTTTAATATTAGAACAGGCACGGAATTCGGATGTAATTTTCGAAATATTCGATATGCGTAACATGTGAGCCTTCTGTGGTGGAATATGATGAAATTTAGGAGTTTCTTGAGCTAACTGAAATCGGTTTAGGTGAGAATTTAAACGCGCTGTACGTAAATCTCGAAAACTGTTCTATGATTTTGAAAATTTGAACAAATTTGGCCTAAGTCAATTGATATTTCATATTTATATCCCGGAAAACTTGAATTCATCGCTTCTGAAAAGAATTATTAACTAGCTGATCCTATGAAACATCTGGAATTTTCATTGCAAAACGAACGGGAAAAGAGTTTTAGTTTGAAAATTTATTAAAGAGTCTCTTTTAAATAGCTACGCTCTTCATTTTCTACTTAGAAAGATACTTCCCGCTCTGAAGTAGATCCAGTAATAATTAAAAAGGGACTGAAACAGAATACTTGATAAAATTAATTTTGTTTTAGCAGCACAGCAGAAAATGTTATATGGCTAATACAATAGCGTTTAAATTAATAACGCAATACTTGAGTTAAGTTTTGTCACCTCCAACATATAAAAAAATGACGTTGTAACCTCATTTAAACTAACTTCCAAGTATAAATACAAATACAGTAAAACCCCTATATAGCGACCACCCTTGGGGAATTATGGATTGGTCTTTTAAGAGGGGTGGTCGTTCAAAAGAGGTCAGAAAAAGAAAACCGTATTTTTATATTTTCTATTTATTAATATATTTAATTACCAAATAGGGAAATAAAAAGAAAACTAAACGTGCAATAAACGTCTATGTAGGTACAGATATACATAATACACAATTATGTGCTTATACAGACCGTTTCTACAGAGTCGCAGTATGGTATACACATAAGGGCGAAAGAAAGGCCATATATTCTCGTTGGCTAAACAGAGAAAGAACTTTTGCGACGTTGCTAGCTCGCGAAACATCACAGTCAACGCCACACTCTACCGGATCATTCGTTGTATAGCCTTCCACGGGAATATTTGAAATATGGGTTACAACTTCCTTCTCTGTCATACTAACGAACTACTATTAGCTTCTCTTTCGCTCTTGTTGATTTCGGACCCTGCATTTCAATAGAATAGGTCCGTATATGTCGCAATACAATTTTTATTCTTTAAAAAGTGGGAAATCGATAACTACATCATTGATTTAATCTTACTTTTATAAAATTCATTTTCACATTGCTCTCTCTTGCGCAAACTTGAGAAAGACTTGTCACATTTGATGCAGGGATAATTTCGGGTTCTTCATCTTCAGCATCTTAATCTGATGTGGTAGTAAATACTTGTCCATCTTCAACAATGCAGTGGATGATAGTCAATTCTTAAATCTCTGTTGCTACATTGCTATCAATTAATGCAAATTGTTTCAAATCAAACAAAACATCACATGCCTTACAAAATCAATTGAAGACAATTTGGTCCACAGCAAATCCTTCAGTAGTGAGAAACTTTCTTCTTTGTTCACCACTGCACCATCTCGATACTTACTCAATTCTTTATATTCTAACAACATTGTTATTTGTGTCTTGCCCACTTTAAGTTTTTCGGCCAATTTCCTACTGCTTAAACCACTATTTTCATTAAAATCGATAATATCGATTTTTCCCTTAAGATAAAGACGTTTCCTTTTTCCGGCCATACTCAAAATTGAAAGAGTTTTAATGCTACCAGGTCAAAATTTAGAATAAAACTGAATGTGAAAACACATTTCAAACTTTAAGAAAGGCCCAGAGATTATAACAATAAAGTAATTTTATATTAGCATTTACAGCTTGTTGGGTTTAACCGGTCTTTAAAGGGGGTGTATCGGGGTCGTTTTTGAGAAGTGGTCGTTATATACAGGTAAAATAGCACGACGTTTTCACTTATTAGATTCGGTAATTCCAAAATCGGTCGTTATAGGGAAGTGGTCGCTTTATAAGGGTGGTCACAAATAGGGGTTTTACTGTAGGTGCATATTTTCAAACTTCATAACGTTAAATAGGACACCTTGAAAATAGGTGTCCTATTTGAACAGGATGCGTGACAAAGTTTCAGAGCCAATTTTCAATATTTTTGAAAGCTATAAAACAGCCCTCAATTATCACCAACGACGTAGTATCTGGACCTTCAAACTTCGCGTCACTTCTTACACCCAACATAAAATGATCAGGGAAGTAAAAATAAATTTACTAAAACAAAAATATATTTAAGACACCTTATAAAATGCTTCAACCCAATCAATATCGATTTTCCGAACAAATTTCAACCACTTAAACACCCAAAATCTTTTAACTTCACCCTCTCAGCCGATTTGTTCGAACTTGTTCTCCTTCACAGTAAAACTGAAAAGGACGTCTTAGCTTCACACCTTATCTGTGAAGTTACTTCATAGTCGTTTCAGGTACGATTTAATATTATTTTTCGAATAATCTGCAAATAGGGAATAGTCGTTGAGTTTTAAAAGTAAAAGATTCCTCCGTGAAGTTTAAAAGTTCGACCTATTGATGCTGCCCTGGCACAATATCAGAGTTCTAAAAGTCGTTCATCATTAAAGTTCTTCTTTTCATCGCACCTGAACCGGAATTTCGCCATCGAAACGCTGAAATTACCGGATACGCTCTTTTGACTGATTCCGATGAAAATTTTAATTCTGTAAAATGTCGGTGAGCTATCGAGGAAGATTACGCAATCTATCAAGTTCTCTTCGTAGTGCCTGAATCTTTTATTGATTGTGCCCTTTTCAACTCACGATTAATTATTTCCGATGGATAAGAGTCGAGCTTCCATCACCAAGTCCATGAACTGAATGTTAACGATTTTGAAATAAACAGGGACGTTGTTTACGTGGAGGGTAAATGAAAATAAATTGACCAGGTACCCTCAATCCTTATATACGTTTTACGGCCACTAACCGGGAACGGCGTACGGGTTTTACGTGAGTAATGCACTCGAAGTTGCACTTAAAAATTTTATTTCCGAGCGTATCAGTTTGGTGTACATTCCCCAGAAATTCCAGAATTCTCACCTTTGACTTTTCCAGAGGTAACTACATCCGAAGAGGGAGAGGATAGTGTTGACACGAAACCTCTGAATAATCCAAACCGTGAGAGTTCAACCCGGAGGAATCTATTCAAAAATTAAAGTTCGCCAATTTTTTCGCCTGCCTCAGATAGCAAGTTTTCATCTATCCCAGCGAAAAACTTCCAGTGCTATCCTATTTGAATTTTACATACGGAAAAGGAGTGCAAGGTCATCGGAAACTGGCTCGACTTCCTTTTCGCCAGACCGTTTTCTGGGATAAAAGTGATAAAACATCTTTTATCGATTTTGAATCTATAATCTAAGAAAAGCAGGAAACTGACAATGGATTTTAAATTATGGCGAGGTCTACTTTCCTCGGACATCGGATTTCTCGAAGCGAAAGATTTCTTATCGGACTTTTTGTTTTTAAAATAAGAATATGGATTCCCAAGTAGAATATTGAAATTATTGCATCTCTGAAATCGCTATGTAAAAACTGGCTACTTTTACCGATCCGCTCGATGTAGACGATGCGAATTCTGGCGGCACCAAAAGACATTAATAAATAAACTTGCATCTGCCACACAACTCTAACAATCAAGAAAGTAATTTCAAAGCAGAACCCAATCTAAAAAAGCAAAGGAAATTTAAAGTTTTAAATGTACTGATACACTGATACATGTTTAGCCCATTTCAATGACCTCAAAAGCTCTGTGCAGATAAATTAGGTTTAGGACCTTTAGAGGCCTTAACTATCTCAATACATGTCAATCTAGCTGCCTTCGTTTGGTAACGCAGAACTTGATATTCCAAAGTGGGAGGAAGTGGATTGGGAGGTGGCAACTAAGAACATGGTCAGCGAACGAACTGGGAACTCCGCTAAGCGATTATTGACAACCTTCCAATGATTCGAAATTCTAGTTGCCAACCGTATTCCACTCTGACAAACGTGTATTGCGTTGCAATATATGTAAGGCAATTAATACGATAAACACCTGACCTATCATCAGAAGAGACACTATATATCTCTTGTATTAACGAGGGCAGCTAAATTGAATCTGTCCATGTGAAACGAGATATTTATATTATTAGCGTATCGATGGAAAATACTTTTAATTTTAACAGAAGTGCCTTTAATGAAAGGAAATGTATTTCAAAGGTTTCGGTTGCAAAGTAGATAGAGATGAGTGGACCCTTAAAATGAGATAATTTGTTGGTTATATAATAAGGAAAGGAAGTATTGTTCACAATAAGAAAGATGTCTGTTAGTTCCAGGATAAAAGTATCTTCACCATCGAGTTACTCGCTTTAACCATAAGAGAGAGACAATCTGACGGACCAGGCGATAGTAAACAGTGGGCGAACAATTTCGAAGAAGTAAATAAATTATTAGTGTAAAGTAAGATGGTTTAAGTAGTGCAATGAACAAACTAGTGGAAAAAGGCACTTGTTATTAATTGTCCGACGTAAAACGTTACAGTATCATTTTCATCCAACTTACTGGTCGAACGAAACAGCCTCTTCATCGAAAAGAATTAAATACACATTCCGCCAGTGATATATTTTTGACGTGATATACGTCTTAAAAATCGATGTGCGACACATCCCAGAAAACATTGAACGTTACGGCTGGCCTGACCCATGCGTGGAAGCGAGAGCGAGAACAAGTGACAGAGATCGACATCCGTTTGATTTGCGACGCATTGTACGCACACGTATGTTAGCGTTTCGCTTCTGACGCATCTATCTCCCTTCTATTCTGCCTGGTGCTTGGGTCCGCGTGAAATAGAGACAGCGGCAGCACACAGCTTGACGTTAACGTATTGCAGGCTCTTCATAAAGTGAACTGGATATTTCCAGTCAATATCATTGCTTATTACAATCACAATTGCTGCAATAAGGTAATTGATTCTTGCATCCTAAGATACTGATTAGCTATATAATCTCATATTATATTTGTTCTTTCATCATTAAAACAAAGTAGCATCAGTCAGCGAGTGCAGAAATAATAAGTTATGTTACGACTTCGACTAAAAAATTATTATGAATGATATAAATGATCGTATAAAAAGTCGACTGCTTTCATTTAGTATTCAATGACAAAAATTATCCTACGTAGCAATTCATGTCAGGTTTAAGATTAATGTTTAACTTCACATATGTCATAACATTGTGTCTAAAATGACAAGTTGGACCGGCCAACCGCAGTGCGAAAAAATCTTCTATAATATAAAACTGGTTAACGCGGGCTTTTTAAAAGCAGCAATTTAATCAACGATAATTTAGTGATAATAATTCAATGCAATTCATAAACGTATGCAGTTTTTCATCAATGTTTTCTTATGACGTTAGTTATCACGTAAAATTATCGTCCGTAAACCGACTTTACAGACAACCAAATTTTTAATGATGATTCCAAGTTATAACAAGTATTGAGTACTTTCACTTAAGAAAATTTAAAAAAGCAGGCAAGATGCTACTGAATCGCCAGGTTCAAACTGAAAACAACACCCTTTTCCCGTGAATGAAACCGCTCAAAATAGAAACGAATTAATAGAGCTGGCATACACAGAACTACTCCTCGAAGTGAATACGTGCGCAGCTGTCTTTGTCACAGCCTCAACTTCGAGAAAGATTTATAAAAATTGAATTCATCGCCAGGAGTGTCGGAAGCGGCGTTCGGATTCTCACCTATGGCGGGACTCCATTGTTTGGTTAGTTTTTTGGCCCTCGACCCCGATGAAACGTTTCGCCGTTTTCACCCGAAACAAAGGGCCTCGAAGTAATCACGAAGTGTTAATTCCAGAGGTGAAGCCTCGGCCCTTTGTGTTGCCCTTAATTGTACTAGAAGCGTAAAGCATATGTATCGCGCGGCGATGCAAATTTTTAAATTCGAAGGTATCCAAGGACCATTGATGGAAGTGGAGGTAATTTCATTATTGGCCCATGAGTGTCTTATTGGAAAATTGTTATTAGCCCGAAATACTTTTAATAAGAGCTTTAGATTACCAAAATGGTTCTTTCGAAAGTGATGGTAGGAACATGCGAGACATAATTTGGGTAAGGATAAGAAATGTCAAAACTACCTAACATAAGCAGCGTGTATGCAATTGAACAGATCAATTATATCACTTGTGACAACCTGAAACTTCTCACATCGTTACGAATTATTGCCGAACTCTCAATACTAGGATTACTTAAATGTACGGTTTCTGCAAGAACTTGGCAAATTTGGACCTTCTTATACGTAGTTCGTGAGGCAGTTTATGGGAACGATGCATTTACCAAAGATGTAAAGGTATCGATCCGAAACGTATCACGAATGTAATGTAATTTTCAGTAAGGCTTAATAAACCAAAAAATTAATACCAAAAATTTACATTTGTTATAACTTTAAGTTAGGAACATTGGAATATTTTCTGACCCAATTTCTAACCGGACATGATTCGTGTAAGTGTTTCACTTTTTGTATAGGCAAAAATGGAAATTCTGCGTGTCCCTACTGCAATCATGTGTTAGATAATGCTGAACATGTCATTCCTGACTGTCCTCGAGGGTCAATTAAACGGCTACATATTAATTAACTAATAAATTAATGCAACTATAGGTATCTATGGGCAACGTTATAAATCTAATGACTATAAATACAAGACATTACTTTCGAAGTGATAAATTCATTGAGGAAATCATTTTTGAAACAAACTTGCATTGCATTAATTTGCAATAATAATAATTATGTAATTAACTATTAGGTAATTGAAATTATCTGAACTTTCAAAATTGATCTGATATCGAAGGAATATGCTTTCTTCCAAATGAGGAATTTATCCTAATGGAATCAAAAAAACTGCTGCGGTGTGAGGAGTCTCACAATACCAGACTTGATACATATTAGAGTGATCTTACAAATGATTCTCAAGGGATCATCAAGAGAATCTTCAACGGATCATCAAGGAATTTTTAAAGGATTTCAGCTCCTAAGTCTACCGGGTTAGATAGATAGATCACTGTTTCCACAGCGTCAGTATAAGTTCGAGACCAAGAGTAAAACTGTTTGGTTTGCTGGAAAGATCTCGCCCGTAGACAAGGCTGCCTTTGGTTTCATTTACGGAGATTTTTGTAAAATTTCCTACTGTTTCTTAAATTAACTTTAGAAATACTGTACATATAAGTACAATGTTATTTTTATTTCCTTTGCTTATCCCGATTGATCCCAGCAGAATAACATAACACCGACGTTTTTGTTACTATGTATTATGTAAGCATCGATAATTTGTTTTCTAGCACATTAAGTGTGTAGTTTCGCTAAAAATTTAAATCGTTTGCCAAAACATCACGATCGCATTTAACGAGAGAATTCCAATTTAATGTGATTTGTTGCATGGTCGTAAGAAAAACATTGCACCGTAATTCAGGAACGCTGAATATTTCGTTATCGTAATTTATTATTGCCGGTCCCGTGATTAACCGTTTGGCTAATAATTCAACTGGACCAACTATTATTTTGGGATCCTGGCAAAAGAGCGATACAATGCTTGTAGACTTTAGCATTAGATAATTACAACCGTTTGATGATTATGTGAATATGTAGGTATCATGGATAAATATATAACTAATGAGCAATTAAATGGATTTCTGTTATATCGGATACCGATTATTTATATAACGATGCGCACGTCGATGATTAAAATTTCGTAGTGTAATGTTTGACGGTTTAATGTGCTATTTTAAAATTTACCGCTAAAACGCCATGCCTATAATATCCAAGGCGATTAACGTGCGCTTTTAAAACGGAACAAACCGAACCAATTAGTATGTTAGCATTTTATAACAATTACAAAATTTTTATGTAAGTACTCACATACACATTTATGATGTTTAGAAAACCTTACACCAAATACACAAAAGAAAAATTTGTTGATTGCCTTGAAACAGTAATTTACGTTACATCCTCTTGGGATTTCTCTCGTTGATAACTCATGTAATTGAATGCAATTTAAAAATTTCTGGCGAATGTAAAAACTTTTATTGGATTACGAGACGCTGAGGCCTTTTTATACCATCCATTCGCGAGGTACGTATCGTAATATACTTATTCTTTCCTAAAAAAGCGGTGCAAAGTAGGCCCAAAAATCCCCATCATTTGTACCGGAGATGGTGTCGCGCTTCTTTCAAGAAAGATAAACTATGTTAATGCTGACATTCGTATACACACCAGATTCGAATAAGATTTCGGGTTCCGCTCCTTCGGGGATTTGCGTGTGTTTCTGTATCTATTATTTGTGAAACGGGGCCCGCCTCGCACTCCTTTCGTCAAAAAATGTAAACTAATATTCGAGAATTAAATTAAAATTCAAGCTCGCCTTTTAGCGTACTTTGAACGTAATTAGCTTATGAAAGCGCACGAAAACAGAAAAACGATAATGCTTTAAAAATCACTATAATAAAGAAACGAAAAATAATTTTGGTAAACGGCTTCAACAGTGATACATTAAATGAATAGAACACCTTTGCGAGCTTAAAAAATAAATTTAGTGCTTCAATTACTACTTTAAAACCGAGGTAAAGTCGCCCTTTTTAATCATCCTACAAACTTAAAAAAACTTTAAATTTTCTTAAAAAATTCTGACCACTTGTTTCTGATAGAGGAAATATTTTTTTGTTCTTAGGTTATCCTAAAACCAACTGTTATCTATGCCTTTTGAAGTTAAAAATTAAACTTTTCTCATCTGAAAATTGGAATTTCGGCAAAAGGTTTCTGTTGTACAAGGTCTACCAAGCCGTCAATTAGAACAAAGAACTTCAATAACATGTTTCAGCAAACAGTTAGTTTACAAGTTGATATCCAAGATTACTTCTCAGAAACATGAATAATTATAACAACACAAACATCCACTTAGGTGAAGGTTGAATTTGAATCCATGACCTAATGGATATATTCATCACCGCCTCTCTAACTGATAACAATTTGGGAATAATGTAAGTAATTGTAAACATGTATTTTATCCCTTAACCCTTAGGGAACGACCAAGGGTGGGGTTATGAAAAATACAAGAGTCGATACACGATACACACAATTGATTGGATAAATATACCACTTTTAACCGTTTTGTATGAACGCGTGTTACGTGAACGTATCAAGCCGGTATTCAGCCTCGCCCCAAAGACATTCACTAAATATTTCATCCCTTAGCGAGGACCTTTCAAAAATCCATCTTTAATGAGCAGCATTTCGAATATACCCCTAAAATTTAAATTTTAGACTCGGCGTTCAAGAATGAGTCAATCAGGAGCCATGCAGAGTGTTTTTCCCTGATTACTTTCATAAATTAGTTCTGTTAATGCGTCCATGCAGAGACACCCTCGATCGAGGGCTGGTATTGCATTTTACGCGGCTTATTTCACCGAATTTACATCGTATTTTGTTTGAAGTGCAAAGATGAATAAAACATTAGGGAATTGGCCCAATAAAACCAAATATTTGGAAAAACGGCCGTAAATTGAAAAAATGGCATCATAACTTCGGGATCGAACATTAAACAAGAAAGAGAGAAAATAGAATGAAACGCGACTTCTCCCTAAAGCATAAATATCATTTTCCGGTTTTATTATTGTTTTAACTTTTCCAAAGACGAATAGTGAGGATGTTTACGTCGAACTTTATACGAAAGTTATATCCTGGAAAAAATATCCGAGAACGAACTTAATAACGCGTCTAACTAATCAGTTGTTATTTCAATTACTCGCTAGACGTCAGTGAAGAGTTTTCCCATAATTCAATAAAATAATGTAGAAATTAACAGCTTTATCTACCTTTGTAGCAATCAACTTCGTGGACCATTGGAAAGTTTAGCTTCTTAAACTAACAAAAATCTTCGATATACTTAATTATATTGGCGAATTTTCCAAGCAAAATGTATACGAATCAATTATGGCAATAAGCTTTTTAATGCATCAAACGACAAATTACTGGTGGAACATTCCAGTGTAAAGGGACCTATCACAAATATACCTATTATCTACAGTTATCATTAGTTTAACATCAATTATGATGGAATGCAATAGGACTATAATCAATTTATAATGCCCGAGGGACGCAGAGAGAAACTGGCTTGGATCCCCAACACATTAATTTTGTAAGGCATAAATCTGGATTAATTCAAATTCGAATTTGATGGAAATATAACAGTTCGTTTAAAGTCCATCAATATCATCTATCAATATTATCTATTATCGCGACTATGTTTTATCAATATCGATGAGTCACGCACACACACACACATACACATCGGAATACACACATGAATAATATAAACAACATGTACGAGCTTACCTGTAGTGGAATTGATGGCGAAAAATCCTTCTGGGTTGCCGGAAGAGATTATGTAGGTAATTTCTTGATCTGGATCCTTATCCCTATCCGTAGCTCTAACACGTAATATTTCGGTTCCTGTAGGGCTATCTTCTAAAACGCTTGGGTAATAAACTGCTTCTTCGCTTAAAGGCACGTTGTCGTTTTCGTTTAGAACCTCGATGTAGACCTGAAAATAAATGAATGTTTTGCATTAAAATAGGTCAAAATCATACACGAACGTATTTCTATAGTTACAAAATAAAATTGTAAAAAATGTTATCGGGGTATTAAAAACTTTACGACTATTGAATTTTTTAGTATATGCCCGTCAGTTTTCACTTATCTGAAATTAACAAACCCTCCGCCAACATTTTATTACGTTATAAGAGTGTATATATATAAAAAAAGGATTCCCAATTCCAGCGAACCTACAACAGATTTAATAATTCCTCTCCAGGAACTTCATATAATTTTTGACGACCCCATAAAACAGAAGTTACTACCCCAATTCTTGCGGTTTGGGGTTTACATCGAAATGGTTGATAAAAATTATGAGGTGTTTAGAAGTGTTCTCTCCAAATTTCACAGGGGTTTTGTGGGAGCTTTAATGTTTTATTGGGATGCTTTATAATTGCTAGAAAGTTGAAAAATTCAGAACAGAGCGGTAAAGTGAAATACGCCTGCAATAGATCATTGTATTTTTAGTCCGGTTTGATATCTTGTGGATTGTGGAATCAATATGAGCCTTGTATTTTCTACTGAATTACTAATAGTGCTGGAGGGTCGACTGTCAACTGTTATAAGCTTCGTTTCGTAGCACTACAATTGTTAATTGCTGAGATGTGGACAGGTTTTGAAATATTTTCAAACGGAGGAAATATTGGCAGATTTTTGGAATGTTTAACATCTATAAATGTACAACATATATTAATCCAGAATTAGCATTAAAGATTTTACCATTTTTAAACATAACTAATTTCAACACTTCCAATTAGAGATCGGAAAATGCATTTTAAAAAGGGTCAAAATATGCAGACAATGGGCAATATGAAAATTATAAAATATAGTAGTAGAGTAGAAAGTATATAATTTTTATTAAGTAAAGATGAGTTAACACGAAATACTTTTTATTTTCTCATATTTCGACTCATTTTCGAATTTGAGTTATTAGCACTTCAAGACGTTTTAAGGTCCCCTGGGTCCAAAACATATGTTTTTGAAAAAATGTCTGTGTGTATGTATGTATGTGTGGGTATGTGCCCATCGCATATTTCTCTTCAAAAGTAAGAACCAAAAACGATTCCAACTTTGAATCTAAACTTTGTGACCTCTCAATAAGCTTTTCTTTAAAACCGGCCGAAATAAAGGGGTAGTTTACACTTTTTCCGTTTTTGGAAATTTTTACAAAATTTGCCCCAAAATTCAACTTTAACATTTATTTCACTGTCGAATAAACAGACTGTTTCTACAGAGTCGCAGTATGGTACAAACATAAGAGCGAAAGAAAGGCCATATATTTCTCGTTGGCTAAACAGAGAAAGAACTTTTGCGACGTTGCTAGCTCGCGAAACATCACAGTCATCGCCACACTTTACCGGATCATTCGCTGTATAGCCGACCGGCAACGTTGCAAAACTTCCTTCTTTGTCACACTAACGAACTACTATTAGTTTCTCTTTCGCTCTTGTTGATTTCGGACCCTGCATTTCAATAGAAGAGGTCCGTACATAATAAAGTTTGTGAAATATGCAAATATGCGCCCAATAGGAATTTTGCGTATTTTCCGAGCCCTACTTATAATAATGCATGTATTACATATGTACTGCCGACCACAAGTCGATACGTAGGGTCACGAAGTGTGAACATCACATCCATGCATAATTGTCATGCGGTGACGCTTTTTCTGTTTTGGGGGTTTTCTTGGTGTTTTACAAAGAAACTAGAAACGTATAAGACAGCATAAGAGCGACTGATTAAACTTTTACTTCCCAATATTACCCATCATTACAACTTAACACTCATTATTTGTGTCATCAACGCAATTAGATAGATTGCCGTTATTGATGGGAGTACATTACACGTCGCTATAAATTTTGTAACCTATAAAATATTTGGTCACGAAATTAATTAATTATTACAGAGGTGGAAATTAGGTGACCATCCCATTGGAACAAATAATCCTCCTACTAATAAATTACTTGGAAATAGTTGTAGATATTTATGCTATTTAGCGGGAAAAAAATATTCATACGCAATTTCCACGTCTACGGTAAAAATAACATCTACAAATTTTATATCCGAGGATAATCTGAAAATATATTGCATTTGTCGGAGCATTTTCAAAGTCCCGAAACAGCGGTTAAAGAAAAATAAACAATGCTTCCCCCGATCGTACAATAACAGTTGGTGTATAATGAAAACTGTCATATCTCAGTCCCTAAGGCTATCAAGGAATTGACCAAATAAAGGGTCATAATGTCCATCTAAATGTTCTGCTGGATGTTTTCGCAAAAACTCTCGGCTACACTGCCGAAACTTTTGTGCGTGTTTGTGTGTCCTTTTTATTGCTTTTAAGGAAAAGTTTGCCACCTCCAGGAAATCAACCAGTATATGGCATATTGCACGTTTTCCCCCACGGCCAATTTTTAGTTTGCAACTTTTGCCGAGAGGAAAAAAATGCACAATAAATAAAGACGATGTGGTCAAGTGAGTGGTATGGCACATAAAAAAGTGGAAGTCGTTAAGAGTAGAACTTTGTACGTTTTATGGGGATCGTATATCGTTGGGGGAGAAATGTGAAAGTTTGAACTTGGGTCAATTCTTACAACAACAACAACACAAAAACCGTCATATTATTGCTTCGTTATTAAATTGGATACCTACAAGTCCTGTTACTCCCTTACCCTTATTTTGATAACGCTAGTCAGTCGGTGTCCTTCAAAAAATGTAGCGTTGTCACCCCTTTTAATGAAAATTATCAATGCCAATACTCATCCTTATTTATTATTTTCTAATCAGCGTTATAGATAAAGAATAACAAAATTTTAAACGATTTTGTATTCAAATCCACACGCGAGTTAATCGAACAACACATCGTAAATACGCGAATCTGGAAACTAAATTTAACGCAGAAAGAAAACTAAAACACTCGTTTCCGTTTTGATTTCGTAGGTGGAGAGCGAACCCCACCGTGTCAAGAAAAATATCCTCATTTCCATTCTAAAGACAGCTATTTCCAGTTATAACGATCAATTCCTTTCTTAGACACTTCCTTATTCGAAGCAAAGAGGAAAAATTATAATAACCATCTCTCGTTAACTGTCGTAAAAATTGGAAGAAAAATAATAATAGCAGCAGATAAACTCCGGCGTAACCAGCCAGCTGTGAAGAAATGAAATAGTGATTTTTCGAATCGAATGAAGGATAATAATTGTATGAAAATCGTGACGCATAATGACTGGTTTGTTTAGAACGGCCGACTGATAGGTACTCGTCAAAAGTTAAGGATATTACCGATAATGATACTATACCGGCACATAAAGATGGTTTCCCAGTAGATAACGAAAAACACATAACACTATTCTAATGAACAGCATTACTTGTTAATGCGTGGCATAAGTGATGAATTTAAAGTGTCCATTCGTTAAAATTGGTTTCAATAAAATTCCATGCCCAAAAAGAAGATAGGTACTTCTGCGACCAATAGGGCTACTGGCATGATAGTGCCGAAGCTAAGCAAATCTCTACAACAAGACTGCAAGAACACCTCGAACTGTCAGAACAAGATTGTTAAGGCAAATCAAAAGCAATACACTGCCCATGGACTACCTGCAGTCCATTTAAAATTCGGGCTAAAATTAAGAAGGAATTTCCAAAAAATGTATTAAACACGCTTAAGAAGATTCACAGTAAAAAAAAATTGGGTTGTCTGTAAAGTCGGTTTACGGACGATAATTTTCACGTGATAACGTCATAAGAAAACTGATGAAAAATGGAATATGTTTATGTATTGAATAGAATTATTATCACTAAATTATCATTAGAAGGTTTTTTCGCACTGCGGTTGGCCGGTCCAACTGGTCATTTTTGACACAATGTTATGACATGTGTGAAGTTGAACATTAATCTTGAACCTTACATGAATTGCTGCGCAGGATAATTGTTTTCATTGAATATTAAATGAAAGCAGTCGACTTTTTACACGATCATTTATATCAAACATCATAATGTTTTAGTAGAAATCATAAAATAACCTATTATTACTGCACTCATTGAGTGATGCAAGAACAAATATATGAGATTATATAGCTAATCGAACTCTTAGAATGCAAGAATTGGATACCTTATTGCCGCAATTGTTATCGTAATAGTAATAAGCAATGTTATGCACAGCAAATGTTCAGATAACTTTATAAATAATAGTAGGTTTGTTCCTGCAGTAGGTTCATGATAGGTACGAAACTAGTTTCTGACTTTTTACTGCGCATGCTCTGCCGTGGACTGGTTCCTAACTGATTAGCAACCGAAACGCTGCTGGAACGTTTCCTCAAAATAAGTTTCGTTTTTAAGCCTTTTCCTGCTTTGGAATTCTTCATCATCAGATGAATCGGACCACTCTCCCCACTCATCGTTGGAACTTGATGTCGACGATATATCGGTCATGGTGATAAAAAGTCGGTCAAGACGAAAGTTTACTAAACTTGATGCTTTTTTACTTTTGTGTCGATTTTCATTCGCAGCCCACAAATATCAACAACTTTGGAGGTTAAGTACAACTTACAACACCTAAATTGGTATAAATGCGCAAACTCTGCACATCTATCACGAAAGTCAGAGCAAAATCCACAAACTTTTCAAACCGTCACAAATCAGTTTGCAACCGAGTACATTTCTTGCTGAAACGTAGGACTTTTGGTCAAAAATGTCAGAATCCACAAACTGGTCACTGCTGGAACGCGATAAGTGTTACACGCATGCGTCTGATCGTTTCTAATGAGTTACAAACTCTGCTGGAACGAACCTAGTATGCTGACTGCTGTCGCCGTCGTCGCTGACGACGGAGTGGAAACAGTGCAATCAGAACGCGCGTAGCGCATACCCCTTCGTCCCCTTCCATCGCGCTCGCGAATCAAGACGATCGCCAAATCAAGCTTTCACTCGGACGCTGTCGTGTAAAAGAGATAGGTGCGTCGCAAGGCAACCGCCAATGTCGATCTCTGTCTATTGTTGTCGCTCTCACTCTAGCTCGCACGCATGGGTCTGGCGTAACGTTACAATGTTTTGTGAACCGGCAGGTAGCCGCCATATCGATTTATAAGACGTATATCACGTCAAAAATTTTCAATCAAAAACAACTCAAATCTTCGTCAAAACCAGTCCACAATAATCGTATGAAACATACAAAACTACAACCGACTGTCGTGTACATAAGACTAAACAGCTCAAAAAGATACAATAATTTTTGAAAAATGTGTATCGCAAATGTTAAACAATTGATTTTTATATGAAATATACCTACAAAAAATCGAGTAATATCAGAAATATGAACACTACAATTTCTTACTCAAAATTTTAAAGCATATACTACTTCTCAACTTAAGTGATAAATCACGAAAGATCCACTCAGTAGTTCAGCTGAAATAATATCATCGAAGTTATCGAAGCATTTGGAGGGTATACCACCGGCATATTTAAACAAGATATGTTTAGATTTCATACGTCTTATTTTATTCCACCTACCAGCAATATCATTACCTTTGGAGGAGCAATTTAGTTAAAATATAAGGCGATTTTAATGCAAATATCTAAAATGTTTAGAACACGGAGGTCTTTGCATATACTAACTTGTTTTAATTCACATATTTTTCTAATCCTACGAGACGACGACGCAGCGGTACGTTTACGTGAACCATTAAACGCCGCTTAATCAGTTCAAATAAAATGAGATAACAATATTTATATAAAGCGGCCAAATCAGGTTAATCCATCCAACCAAATATGACTCCCCAATGGACGTGTTGTTCGACACGCGTTGTTTTAACAATTTAAAACCCAAATGTTTCGAATTTCGATAAAATGGCATTACAATCGGTATTACGAGAGAAAAAGCATTAATTCACCATTATCCCCCCGAACAGAGTTTAATCCCACAGGACAGGTACAAAAAATATTTGATGGGACCAATTTAGGTGCCGAAAAGGTTCATTATTTGTGTCTTAGTCCAGTTCAGCGACGCCGATTAATCTTTGAGGTTGACATTTCGTATGGGCGTTACGGAAGACGGGATATAATTATATTGTGTTATTCCGGTAAGCCGCGACTTCATTAAAAACGTGAGAAGTAAGAATCAAATTCCATTTATATTACTACTAAAATTCCCTCGTATACGCAAACATCTGCCGCTAAGGAGAAACTCACGACCACGTTTATAATAACAAGATTTATTCAATTCATCGCCCGTCCTCTACTTATCCTCTATATTCTGTTTAATGAAAAGGACTGCTGCTTTTTCTCCTTTCTCATACAACGAAGTAAAAGATTTCCTCATCAGTTCATTAGGTAAATTCTTTAGGTAAATCGAGTAATCACGTTTCTCTTTTTTCCCCTTCTGTATTCTGTTTTCGTAGACAGTGTGTGCAAGAATGGAAACGGCAAAAGGAATGAACATTTTAATAGACGTGACGATAAGTGTGGATAATGTTAATTTAAAAACGCGCAGGAATGACTGCAACGTCGTCTGAACCATTCTATTAGAGTAACGAAATTTTAAGTACAAAACAAAACACAACCTGATCGTTAAACTCCCGACAACTTCAACGTAAACGTGAAGTTTTGTCAGGTGACCGCATGAAAAATTATTCATCGGAGACTTTCTCCGTGACTTTTGTGACTGCATTCATATTTCCCTTGAAAAGATTAAACTTCTAATGCATTCAAAGTATCGCATTTAATTTCAACTTTGGACACTTCTCGGCACAAGTGTCGCAGCGTTGATAATGCCGAGCGCAAGTTTTACGATAATTTTCACTTAACTAGATGTTATTGATGAGGCAAAAGAGATTTAATGCGAATTCGGCCATGATGTATTTAAGCAGAAGTTTTAGAATAAAACTATACAAAGTGTATAGGATGTATCCAAATACTCCCAATGCAGATACTCGTACTTCATTTTATTGCAATGTAAAAGCAACTGATGCAATTCGAATCAGAATTGATTGAAAATTGAATTGATTTATCAGGAGTTACGCGAAATTCCAATCGAATTGTTTAAATCGCATTGCCATTCTTCTATACGTTCCCGGTTATTTTAAAATTATTACGAGGTAAAAGAATGCTTTAGAACAAAATTAAAACAGTACGTCCGCAGCTGGTTTTGACGTTCACTGCCGTTCATGCAGTTTATGGATCTCTTCAGTAATTAGTTTTCTTCTTATTCAGTAATTGGGGATATTTTTCCGAGTAGAATTCTTTTCGTATTCAGGCGTACTCCTGCTATAAACGGATTTGTTCTCCTAAATTTCTTAGCCGTAGAGAGGAAATAAAAGGCATCCTTGAAATATCTCCTCAGCATTAAGAATATTATCCGGATCAAAAATAGCCCCGATTCCATTACCAAATCTATTGGTAGCTGAGGATAACGAGTTTCAACTATTGATATGGGTTCCCTGGGATTGATCGTAAAAAACAACTGACGATTGAATCGAATTTTCGTTTTGGGTCAGCCGATGACTCGACTCTTAGCGTGGAAGATATTACGGGGATTATTCTTGTGACGATTGTCTTTGCGCCAACCTTTTAGGGAAACGTAAAGATGACGATCCGCTTTTATGACCGGCAAATATTTGCGAGGCTCCTCCCGGATTTGGGATAAGACGTACTGCGTACGTACTTGCTGCGTATGTAGCAAGTTCTTGACTCGTATTGTCCCTTATTGTACTTCGGGAGGTCGATGAGATTTCTGCCTCCTCAGCGAACGCAATCACTTTCCTAAAGCCTCTAACTTCCTCGCAAAGTTAATAATGTCTCTGAGAGGCCCATTTTTACTTCGTGAAGCGTTTGTCCCCCACTTCACAACTGAATTAGGTATAGATGCCCTAATGCATCGCACTTGTAGATTTATGTGTTCACCGCATTCGATTTCGGATTCACACGGCTTGCGAATTACACTTATTTCTCCCGGAACATAAGTTGGCTCGGGACTAAGGTCCCGATTGGTTCTATCGCAGACAACTCGAGACACGGGATGCATACACATGGAGAGGGGAAATCATCGGATAGCTTAATAAAATATTTAACTATCCAGTGAGTGAGGATGATGCTATAGTGTGATGCTAATGATCATGAGGTAAGTTTGGAATCGTGAGCCAACGAGTTAAGCTATCTGACAAGCTTAGAAGTCAACGCATTTGCTTTGGATATCAGTCCTGATAAGTAACGTACCCAGGTCTCCAAAATACCATGTTATAACGATCCTCACACCGTTAATTTGCGATCTCCTGTCCTCAACATGCTACTAAAGTAAAATGGGTTTCTGATCATTAAATGAAATTAGTTAACAAAGCCACGCATTGAATAAATTGTGTAGTGACAATGGGAAAAACAAGTAACTCATGTGATTTGCTTATTTTTGTTTCTTGCAGTCTGTTTCAGTTCTTGTGACAAGACTAATTACGGTGAATTTTTATGTTATTCCAAATCTGCTCTATACCGAACAATTCTTAATAGTCCAGTCATCTTAGGTTGAATTAGGTGCAAATCTCGATACCCAGTATATTAAAACGTAAAAACTTCTATTTTGGCATCGTAAAACTGTCCACAAAAATCGATTTTTTCTAAATTTTTTGGAAATATCTCGTTTTCTATGGGTTTTACGCTATTTGTATTTATTATCAATATTGTACAGAATTAAATTCTCTACAACTTTTGTCTTTAACATTTCTTCATACCTCTAACTGTTTTCGAGATAGAGGGCGGAGAGCGCGCGGTCAGAGAATCATGTGAGGTCAACTGGTAGTCCCGATCAAAAACTCGTAATATTAAGGTTATAAATTATTGCTAAATATTTAATAATCATTTATTATTAACTTTTACATTAAATTCATTTTTTTGGTTACTTAGCTTTTTTTAATTAAGTGTCAATTTATTTAATAACACTTATTAATGTAATTTAAAAGTTGTTGAAGAAAATACTTAAATTACATTTTAATTGTAATCTAATTTATACTAATGACTTTACAAGTAAATAAAAAAAAAAAAGAATTAAACTTGTAATTAACGTTTTTATTAAAAGTGTCATTTGATTAATTTAATATTGTCAAAATTAATATAAAAGAATAAAAATTTCGAGAAGAACAAGTTCTAATAGTTCTAATTTCAATTCTCTTCTTCTTCTTCCTCCTCCTCCTCATCTTCCTCCTCTTCTTCTTCTTCTTCTTCGTCGTCATCGTCCCATTGCTGCAGAATTTTAAGTCCTTCATTACCGTCTTCATCGACATTTGTCTCTAAGTCATTCATGATTTCTGGGTCAAAGGTTCTGTGATCATTAATATCGGTCTGATATGGTACAGCATTGAGACAGGCTTGTCCATTACACTGGCCGCAAGCTAAAGAGCACTGTAACCCCGCTTTCCTGCATCCACATCTTGAGCCACAGCCACTCTTGCAGTTACAGAATATTGTATTCAGTAATTCATCTGGAGCAAGTGGTAAAATTGTCATGATAGGTTCCAGAAATTCGTTACGCATTGTCCAACCCCACTCCTGGGGTTTTAAGTCATACCCTAACCAAATTTGAATTTGATAATAAACGCGATTGAAATGTTGGTGAGCTGCTCTACTCGTCGGTGGAATATTAGATAACTGCACAGGTTTATTCGACTTTGTTGACTTGACGTATAGTGCATAACGGAGATGATCGATACTATCCACAAATTTTGGAACATTGTAAACTGCTAATAAGGTTTGCATTCCACTCTCACATAATCTCTGAACTGGACAGTTTTCTTCTTCAAATGCTGCAGAAAGTTCATCCAAATTAAATTAGGCAGTTTCTGAAATGTTTTTAAAAACGTTATTTTCCCTTTTTTAAAGAGCGCAGAAGTTGTGTCACAGCCACTTAATGCGTGCAGAAACAAAATGTGTTCTTTAGAACGAGGGTATATATGAAAACTTTTGGAGAAGTATATTCCAGTTGTTAAATTTGCGTTGCCAACTTTTGTAAAGAAAATTACTTGTTCATGAGATAATGTACGTCCAATTAGAATCACAAGTAAATCTATATCTTCACCTATTATAACTGCTGTTTTTTCATGTTTTGATTCTTCAATAGCTGTCTCAAAGATGAGGACATCCGCATCATCTCTGGTCTGTTGTGTAGTGATATCAACAGCTTGTAGTTTTTCAACATGCATAGTAATTAGCTTCTCTTTATTATTGCGATTTGATAGGAATTTTTCATGGCTAATTGGTACAACCATTGTTGATATAAGAGTTTACGGATTTTAAACAAGGTTTGCTTAATTATTTTTTACTTCAAATGCAATTAGTGTAAATGAGAATATAATAAAAATGTAATTAAAGTATGTCCCTTAATAATTTTTTTCAATTACAGAAAGAGATTATGAGTGCTATTGAATTGATAAATTTTAGAATTATTAGAAAGAAAGATTGAATTCAATGTAAAAGTTAATAATAAATGTTAATTAAATATTTAGCAATAATTTATAACCTTAATATTACGAGTTTTTGATCGGGACTACTAGGTGACCTCACATGATTCTCTCACCAGCGCTCTCCGCTCTCTATCTCGAAAACAGTTAGAGGTATGAAGAAATGTTAAAGACAAAAGTTGTAGAGAATTTAATTCTGTGCAATATTGATGATGAATACAAATAGCGTAAAACCCATAGAAAACGAGATATTTGCAAAAAATATAGAAAAAATCGATTTTTGTGACTTTTAACCCCCGACTTTAACACTTGCGGCCATCCAATTATATATATGTGAGTTTTGAGGAAAGTTTTAGGATGCCAAAATAGAAGTTTTTACGTTTCAATATACTGGGTATGTCGATTTTCCTAGGTGAACCCCCTATAATGACTGGACTATAAAACTTTGTCTGACGTTTAGGCCAACCAATAGAGAATATTCTGCGCACTAAAATTTAACCGGTCAAAACCTATACTATCGTGTAGAGGATAGTTCATAGATGAAAACCCACCATTTTGCCCCAGCGAAATCGGTGTTGGGATTTTTATAAACAAATTATAGTGCAGAAAAATGCATTTTTTGTTTTGTTTTTTGCGAATATTTCGAAAAGTAATGAAGAGATCGTTATACCACCAATAGGACTTTTGTAAGGAATCATAAAACCTAGAGAATGGTTTGCTGTACAACACGATCGGACCATTTTTTACTGAGAAAATCTGGGAAAATCCCCAAAAATCTTTCTTTTTGGAAAAATTCATAATTTCGACAAATTTGAGGCTGGAAAAACCATCTTCGGGGTAGGGATAGGTAATAATGTGTTATTTATGTGTGCGGAAGATGGTTTTCGACAGATGCGCAGTTTTTGCACAATCGCCCCATAAAGAATTTTCGCACCTTTTCTTGCAAAATGTGCGATTTTATGGGAAATTATTTTTTCCTAATTCTGCAAGCGGTATTTTAAATCAGAAACCAGTATCTTTAAAACGTATATCTTGGATTTTCAGGTAAGAAGTGGAAAATGTACTGAAAAAGGGCCTAAAAGTTGCTCAGAACCCTCGAAATCGCATAAAAGGCTCACTTTTTCCCCCACCACAGCTGCCTGAAACTGTCTAGCAGCGATTTCGGGCGTTCGGAGCAACATTTAGGGCCTTTTTTCATAGTACATTTCTCACTTCTTACGTGAAAATCCAAGATATACGTTTTAAAGATACTGGTTTCCCATTTAAAATGCCGCTTGCAAAATTAAGAAAAATTAATTTCCCATAAAATCGCACATTTTGCAAGAAATGGTGTGAAAATTGTTTATAACGTGATTGTGCAAAAACTGCGCATCAGTCGGAAACCATCTTCCTCACACATAAATAACACATTATTACCTATCACTATCGCGAAGATAGTTTTTCCAGCCTCAATTTGTCGAAATTACTAATATTTCAAAAAAGAAAGATTTTTGGGGGTTTTCCCAGATTTTCTCAGTGAAAAATGGTCCGATCGTGTTGTACAGCAAACCATTTTCTAGGTTTTATGATTCCTTACAAAAGTCCTATTGGTCGTATAACGATCCCTTCATTACTTTGCCCAATATTCGTAAAAAATTTAAAAAAATTGCAATTTTTTGCACTATAAATTGTTTATAAAAATTCCAACACCGATTTCGCTGGGTTTTCATCTATGAACTATTCTCTACACGATAGTATAGGTTGTGACCGGTTAAATTTTAGTGCGAAAATGTATTCTTTTTTAGCTCTATTGGTTGGCCTAGTTGTTTTCCACCGAATCTAATCCTCTTAGATCCGAAACTTCGAAATAAGTAAACAATGTTTCACAGATAACTAATAAAGCATCCGTTATAAATCGGAGCCGAGCATAAATAAAATGCTACTTTCCTTAAATCTTTCCTCCCGAGACAATTGGATGCCTGCCATCCTTCCTGTGAGACCAGATCTAGATATAATTTTCGAAGGAGTAAACAGAAATCCTTTTTTATATTAGAAACTGCCAAATCTCATAAATCAAAACTTCCCATTCAGCCGTCAGCATACATTTCAAACCATAACTCGAGATACGAGGGAAGAAAACTCCGGATGGTACAGGAGAATACGTATTATAAAACTTCTAATGGTTTAGGACGGGATTCAACTTCACTTCGGAGATTTCGAATCGTTTAGTTAGAGAACTGCACGCATGTTAAGTCGGAAGCGGGTTCTCATATATGGTTCATTAACGGAATAACCGATAATGGGGAAGCGCTGCCATCTCATTTAAATTACAAGTATATACGAATACCTACGAGTTAAAAACAAGAGTGAATATTATATTAGTACAACTTTTTAAATGTAAAACTTCCCATTCTAGGACGTCAAAGTCAAGAAAATCCGTCCAATCATTTTTTCTAACAGGGGCAGCTTCTTCGATTCGCAACCAATACAATGTGTATCCATACAAAATTCACGGCTTTATATTCGTCCACCAAACTGCAAATACTCGTTTACATAATAGCGCTTTTAGTTTTCACGCTCGATCTAGTTGGTTGCAGATGCTCCATTGCACACTCACAGTGCATCTTCCGGGACGGGATTGCATTTTGCCGAGATGCATCCTGGGAATCCCTCGGGAGCTTCGTCGAAAGAGGCTTTCGGGTGCATGCTAAATATCAGTGTTTTGCTGTATTATGTTAGGAGGCATGGAAGCGCTCTTCAAGCAAATCTTGAGGTTATTAATAATAAGGCAGCGCTCGGACAACGCGAACGTTTCGAGATATTTTTCTATATTCGTTGGAAAACGATAATGCACTATGCCAAAGAACGAGTTTGGGAAAATTGATATTTTGTTTCGTCTCATTGGTTTTCCCGCAAACAAACTTATCAGATTTAACGTCGTTTACTGACAAGGTGTTGGAAAATTGAGTACGAAACTCGATTTAAGCAAACCACATTATCTTTACTTATTTACTTTTTACTATTTACCAAATTACCATTTATCTTACGTACGTCATTATTTAATTTAAACTATATTGTTATATGTTATCGTGTGTGCAGTACTGCCACTTATATTCTACTTTCAGCTCTTCGTTCAGATTTTCATCACATATATTTTCAATGTAAATAAGTTGGCTAAAGACCGTAACTGCACATTCCCGAACATTCCTTTAATAAAATACATTACACTAAATATTGACCGGGGTGAAGCAACAGGTGATCCTAACTGATGGAATGCTCACACTTTCAGTTTCAGAAAATCAATGTATCACAGTTACCAAGATCTAAAGCATAGGGTAAATGCATATTATCTTCTTTGCTCCCTCCTGTTTTCAACAATTTGAAGGCAAAGGTAATGAGTGGTACAATTTTTAGTTTTTAAAAGAAGATCTCACTAACTTCGCCTATTGTCTAAATTTTCGTGTCGATTGTTTGCGTAGTTTCAAGCATACAATATTTACCTATGCATTGATTGAAATTATTACAAATTAAATGATTAAATGTACGCTATGCAGAAAACGTATCGGACCTGCAACACCAGATGTCTGAATCATGTTTATATAATAGTATTATCTCTGGGAGAAATGAATGAATTGGAATATTCAAATGAAAATAATACACAATATCGCTTGTTAGAGGGAATTAATTTAAACAAATTAATTCATAAACAAAACGTGAAACAGAGAGGTACGATATAATTAATTCCATAATTAGGCGCTCGGAAACAGGCATTCAAAGCAATGAACAAGCGATTTCGAGCTGTTGAGTATAAACAATTATTTTCGCATTTCGTGACGATTTTTGATATAAACTAAATTTACTGGCACATGCTTAAATGATTTCATTGATCAATTAACTACTTTAGTTCGATAGAGGGTATCAACATCATTTTCACAACAAAAGTGACTAAAGAATACTACTACATAATTGATAAATTGCTGGTTTGATAACGAACTCACTCATTGCAAAAATAATAAGAATGTACGCGATATTCCTTAAAGTGACTTCGTTATTCAAATTCTAGAGAGCGATTGTGAAAACATTAAATACATTTGAATAAAATATACATAAATTTAAAAATACATTTAAAATTAATTTATAGTTATGTGACTGCTTAGTATAATCATAAAATATACATTTCAATATAAATGGTTTAATCGTATACAGATATTTTTCTTTTAATTATTATAACAATTTTTTTTTTAAATTGAAGAGGTGATTAACGAAATATGCAATTCAGTTTTATAATCTGATTTTTACAATATGTAATAGTATATTTACTTTGACGTCATTTCAATTCTGTTTTTTTTTAATAGTAAATCTAAACTTAGCGGCTTACCTCAAAGGAACGTCGCTATGCGTAATTGAGCCTGCCGCCATCTTATTAAAGAAGGAATAATTTATTACCTCCTAGACCTTTCTGGACGTTTCTAAGTAAACATTATTTGGGAAAGGAATGACCTGGAACTATCGCGAATACAATTGAGGTGTATATAAGCGGGTTTGCGGTCGGAGATTAGATTAGACGTAAAGCGCGACATAGTAAACAAGCGAAAAACGGACCAGTAAAAATAAATTACATGTAAGAGCCATAAGAGCAATAAAAGTCTAAGATAAATTAAGTAGTGTGTAGTGTGAATAATTAGGATAGTGTAAATAAATTAGAAAATAAACGTTACAGTATCTAAAACGCGTTTGGACATACGATGACTCGCAGCGTAACAGATTTCATGCTGACGCCAAGTTGAAAATTTCACCCCATCTAAAAACGTTTATTTTTCTCAAGCGCGTCTAAAGAAGTTTTCCCTTCAATGAAACCCTAAAATTTTCCGTTAGTTTCCGAACGCTAAAACGCAGCGAATTGGGATACGGCCGAGTCGGGGCAAATCCGAATTTCGATAACCCCCAACCCAAAAACTAAGTTATTTTTGACCGATCCCGCTGTAATTACATCACATCGAAGTGCAGCGCATTTATTGGTTACGGATCGAATTCGGCCCCATAGCGATCCGACCGGCCGGCCGGACCGTACCTGCCAGCCGAAATCGTTAGGGAAAGTTCGAAATGCCCGTCTGAGGAGACATTAAATTCCCGTCCCGGGGACCGAGAAATTCCGAAATACTCTTTCCCGTTGCGTCGATCAAAAAAAGTCAATTAAAAGCGCTCCTAAAATGCCCAAATTGCCTCGCTAATTCCTTGAAACAACACACTGAAGCGCAACGGAATTCCACTGAAAACGAAACGAAATTTTTAATTAATAAGTGCGGTGTGGCGTTCCTTCCGTCTGCCTTTGCCCGTTTGAATCGGTCCCTTCACAAAATTAATTGAAGGATCTAAGAATGAAACGAAAAATGTCCGTTTTATAAGGAAAGAGATTAATTGTAGTCGGCGGGATCTCGAGAGGGCCTGTAGAATTTTTTTTTTAAAAGTAGTTGGTGCGATTCATAAGAAAGTTATGTGAAAAAAATTTTGGAGCGGCGTCAAGAATTTCCTAATTTTAATAGCAGTATTAAATTTTAAAGCAGTTTAATACACCTCCATAATTTAATCCGCACCTTTTAATTACCTTCAACCGGTAGCGATATGCGCAACGACCCTTTACATTCTGGTTACGTCCTATAACAATAACAATTATAATTGAAACACTATTCAATAACGCTACATTACATATTAAACGATACATTACGAGAATGGGCCGATTAGTTGTCGGCTTTATAAAGAAAATAGCTGGTATCGTTTCAGGCCATTTTTGGTTTAATTTATCAAAATAATCTTTTTCATACCAAAATTCTAATTAAGTCATATACCCACTAACTCAGATTACCAATAACCACCTCGCTGCTCTTAAATCGTTATCCACCTAGTCTAGCCACTTTTTGAGATTAGCGGTTAAATGTTGTACAATACGGTGGATGAGTAAGCAATCTGAACTTTAGTTCGTTCGGAGCGGAGGATGTCAGCTCCGCCACCAGCTACCTGCTCCTGTTAATCCCTAACTACAAACTCGGCCACATACATTTTAAGAAGGGATTAAGTGATTAAGGAATTATCATAAGGGTCAGTTGAACTTTGGCCTTACTTTTATTGTAAACTTGCATCTATTCGGTTGAGTAAAAGATGGCTTCTCCGGTTCCAATGTTAAGCCAAAGAGGAAAAATATTATTGTTTTTCGAAGGTTATAAATATTCAAAAGCTCACATTGCGAAAGATGGAAGAATACGATGGCGATGTGTCGATAAAAAGTGTAGTGCAAAAGTTTTCACGCAAGAAAATGATGAAAGTTACAAATTTATTGGAACGGCACCTGAAGAAATAAACCACAACCATCCCTCAGATGTCACTGCCGATCGACAAATTTTTAGCAATGCTGTCAAGAGAAGAGCAGTGAAAGGCATATCAGAAAGGCCGATAAAAATTGTTCATAAAGAATTACGGAAGGAAACCTGCAGCGCCTTGTCTTAACACAGAAGGTCATTGCGTGTGCAAGAAGAAATATCTACACAGCAAGAAGAAAAACTACTCCTCCGCTACCGAAATCACAAGAAGAAGTGTTACAGGCTCATTGGTCTTAATTTAAAAACCAACAAAGGAGAACAATTTCTGTTATCCACGTCAAACAATTCTGCTATTTTTGGTTGTTTCTCAAACCTTCATTTTTATGCAATGTAAGTACTTTATATATGGACGATACATTTTAGTATTGTACAAAAATTTTTTGTCAAATGTTTACTATCCATGGTTTTAAGAATGGTTTTTATATACCTTTAATATTATGTTTATTACCGGATAAGACCTTAGAATGTTACCATAATTGTTTCAAATGTTTAGCACAGCTATGTCAAGAACATAACCTAATTATTCAACCAAATACAATAATTTTGGATTTTGAAATAGCAATTCAGAATGCGGCCAGAATAGTGTGGCCGAAAACAACATTCCTGCACGAAAGCCATTTTGATATACTTCAGCGAGATTTTTCTCGATTTTATTTTTTAGCAAACTTACCGTACAGCCTTTCTACAGAGCTAATAACACTAATTCCTCGATAGTTTGCACATGCTTCTTTATCCCCTTTCTTGTAGACAGAATTTATACAGGACAAGTCCCAATCTTTTGGGGTGTCATCGGCTCCCAACATACAGATATTAAATAGATTTACCAGTAATTCTATTAAAATATCCGGTCCATTTTCACACAGATTTTATTCCGTTATTTAAACGTCACTCAAACGCTGCAATGAGTTTCCACTTTAGTGGTTTTACCTCTTATAAAATATCTTCACAGTTGCATGTTACAAAAGTGGTCATAACTTCGTTGCAAGAAAACGTTGTCTTTGTCTTCTTGCCCACTGCACTGAAAAATTTTCAGGTTTACTTTCAGGAGAATAGTGGTGCATCCAAGTGTCATCCACGCCCATGAATATACGCAAAAATTCACTTGTACACTGAATTAAAACTACTTTCCATACAAACAACTTGTGCTCGGGCGTAAGCAAACGGGGCGCCCACCTTATGCACACTCCATGTCCAAACAATTATGTAAAATATTTCGTTCTTTTGACGTACTAACATCCTCAGCGATTTCAAACACCTTTAATTTTATTTTCCCCGTTCACCGACATGTTTAATTTATGAAATTGCTTTTAATTAAACGAGGTAAAATAAATTCAAGAGATTTAACTTGACTTTCAACTATCCAAGCAAAATTAGTTTGGCGAGTGACGTGTCCCATTCACTGGATTACAATTTATTGTAGTACGGTAATTCCTGAATATTCAACTTTTTGTGGACAGCCGAGAGTCGAGTATTACGACTGTAAAAATGAAATACATTCACCCACACACGCAGAATTTTTTTAAGGGATGGAACGAATAAATCAAATTATTTGACATTTTGAGCAAATTTATGTTAAAATACGTTCTCCTACGAGAATTCCGTGCATCACCTCATTCCCCTAGACATGCGCGCTATACCCTAAGGCCCCAGAAACAGGTGGATAGATCCAGGTGCTTTTCCTTCGGATTTAGCACCAATGAACTTTTTTATACGAGGGATGCCGAAGTTACGGCGGAATCCACAAGATCTGGAAATTAGGATGCGCGGGGCGTCCATACGAATAGACCCGGATATGAAACACTTCGCAGGAATTGAAATATGTATGTGGAATTTCACAGTATACGTGGAGAGTTAACAGTGCCAAAATACATCGCCCTGATGAAATCTTTCATTACTAATTTTACAAGCCCATTACATTATTCGCTCCCCAATCGCAAGCACTCTGTACCTGCAATCTATAAATTTGCAGGACTATTAGAGTTATTTAATGTTACACGACCAACTATAAGTAAAGTTATAAAACGGTCGTTATACGTAATTCAACACCTGGTGAATGGTAATTGAATTACACGAAGTTCTCCGTAAGCGCTTTCGTTAAATGAGAACAAAAGAGCTTGCTGAAAAGATCCACCTAAGTATAATAGCTTTTTTTAGGTATATTTGCAAACCACCTTTACTTTGATAACTAACTTTTCAAAACTATAGGAAACTGATTCTGCTGCTCCCTTTAGAGCCTCTGATGATTTAATTGATCAAAAGAAAAGTCAGTGTAAATTAAATGGATTTGACCCAGTTCCTCAAAAATATCCAGCACCCGAATCGAATTATCTTAGCAAATTTTCATACTTATTGTACAAAGTCATTGATACCTTCGTGAATTTTTCTTCGAATGTAATGCCACAACAAATCAATTAACATGGAGATTATATTGTAGCGTCAATACTAAACCATCGATTTTATCCAAGTAGACCATGTTTACAACTAAATTATTTCTAACGTTTGAAATAACGTGACCAGTTTCTGTAATCGACCCTTTTTAAGATTCTGTACTATAAAACAAGACAAAAATTACATAACACTATTACTCTTCAATGTACACAAATGTTTAATAGGTTAGAGGTTAGGCTAACACTAAAGACATTTCATGATTCCATTGACAAACGTTCAAGAAATTTAAAAATTTCGTCAGGTGATTCTGCGCATTACCTATACCAAAACAAAAGACTTCATTGGGCGGGACTAATTCCGGCTTCTTGCAGAAACAAACTAACAAGTCTATTCCAATCAGGAACAGTTTAGTACAATCAACTACTTATGTTCTCAAGTTAATATCATTAAAATGATGCTTAAAATGGTTAAATTCTGATAACCACAAACTGTTCCAGATTTATTTTTGCAATATAGAGTTTTTTGCTTATCACGAGAATTAATTTCAAATAATTGAATATTAATTGAAGGTATGAACTTAGTTAAGTAAACAAGATTAATCGGCTGGAAGCACAGTGGAATTTCTCCTGGAGGAAACCTACGTAGACGAAAATTATATGTGTTACTTGGTGAGTACCATGAATCTAATAAACTAACCGAATTATCTTATTATGAGATAAATATATATATCTAAAATCGGGAGCTTCCAAAATACAAAGACAGTCGGCTGATCGACTCACTTGCTCGCTCTGCATGAAATCAACTTCGTACATTTCTTAATCAGTAAAACTACCTAAACTTAGAAAACTGTATCCAGTATGACTTATTGTACAATGATTAACCTAACATTTTGGAATATTCGGTTACCCATCGATGACGTGAGCATGTGACTTTCCTTAGCGCCCTCTAGCGATGGACATTTCTGTTAGACGACGGAAACAACAGAACATGTACATTAGAGACACATAGCAACGCTCTCGATTGTTTCAAACATTTTTGTAGCAAATTCACTGATATAAGTACATATCAGCTCTTGAAAATTTACTATTATCAATGGAAAACGATATCCTATACATTACCAAGCTTGCAATTTTTGCAGTGACAATGATGACAGCCTATAAGGTAAGTTGGCGGACGTCGAGGAATCGACAGAACTTGAATATTTGTGTAATGTTCCAGGTTCTGATGTTCACGGAGGGAGTATGCGAGTTCTGGGCGAAATCAGCTAAAGAGAAGGGAAAACAGCTGATGGCACGGCGATTGCAGAGCGGCCCAGGCAAGCAGCCCAAAAATTAAGATGTGTCCACGTATTTATGTAATTTTCTACGATTTTGAATAACTGTTTGAGTAAAATTAAACGATGTTGTAAACGTTTATGTTCGTCCTTATTCAAGCTGTATTTGAAACAATAATTAATAAGTAATAATTCATTAATATGCCTTTTGACTGCATGGACGTCGATGTTAGTTTTTGATTGACAAATGTGGTTTGCAACTTTGTAATTTGAGATTAATCATGTAAGACATGGAAACTGTTCGAACGTCGAGGTATATATTAGATATTCTCAGAAATTAGCAGAATATTGATGAAATTAATCACCCCAAACAATGTTGAGGTTATGTCAATCTGTCATTGACAAGTTGAAATACAGGTAGTATTTCAAAAATTTCAAAACTGGCGTTGTATTTAACAATTATTACCAAAATAATTAGTACAATTATACCACAGCAAAAGTCGTTCTTGAGATTTTCAGCATTATGTTCCAACCTAGCAGTAGTTTTCATGGAACAATATGAATTACCGATTAAAGAGTTCTTCATTACCGACTGCTGGAAATGTCATTAATGAATTTTAATCGAAAGTATTAGCATAAAATTATGCTGTGGGAGCTACATATATGTACAAATCCTCCTTGCCTGGGCAAAGTTGACCCTATCGGTGCACAAATAGTTACCGGAACTAATATAGCAATGCAATATAGCAATGCATCATCCAAAATCAAGAGACGAAATTTGTACGATCAGCTCCAAAAGGCAAGACGATTAATAGTTTACAACACACGTAATGAACGCAAACTGAAAACGAACGTTGCAATACGTGGATTGAAATTCAATATGATAGTTGCTGATAGCTACGAGTATCAAAAGGGATACATTTAGCTAAATTGTTAGTCGCGTTGACCCTACCCTACAATTTAAGAACAAAAAGATTTCTATGACAAAAACAATCGGAGGTACCAGTTTAGAAATATGGGTAAAGCCTAAATTGCCTTGGCTGGTTAGACTCTGAGTGGTTGGGCTGTGAGGGATGTTACCTTGACTGGACGAATTGATGGTTGAATTGAGGTCACAGCTGAAAAGTGTCTTCTAGCGAGAAATCAAAGCATTTACGAAAAAAATGTTTCATACAAAAGATACGTATTTTTTATTGGAGAATCCAAACATGACATAAAAAATATGTTTCCATTAAAAAAACTACAGTTGACCTTGAGTTGGCCTTGAAGATGCATTTCAAGGTCAACGACAAGGCCATATTTTGATTGCCCCCTTCGAGCCCTAGAACTTTTGTCTGAACCATTTTTCGCTAAATTGCATATCTAAAGAGATATCAGGGGTGGTACATTAAAATGGGACACCTTTTCATTGCATGAGGGTACTTTCTGTTATTTAGAAGGGCCGGGAAAATGTTCATTATCTTAACTGACTAGACCCTTTACCTACAGTAAGTGTCAACACATTCTTTCACGAATAATTTCGATGGCCTCTGCTGAACTTCTGGTGAAAGCCATGGAGAAATGTGAAGGAATAAAAGAATCAAATCCGAGGATCGTGAACGGAATTCAATTACTCACTCATCAGTTTCGTTTGTTATGTGTACCGTGGGGCTTCCGAAATATCCACCTTCTAATTCACCCAAATAAAAGGTTGCAAATCACTCCAAACCCTTTAAGAATTTCTAGTAAGGGGAAGGACACGTTCTTGAGATAAACCATTTTCCGGTGCAAGTTCACGGATTTGCGAATTCTACGTACTATGACGAAATAGCTAGGACAAATATCCCATTTTTCAGATTAAGTCAAATCCGGAATGAATAATATGATCCTAGCCGAATGATCCGCTATATTAACCACTATCAGATCTTTGAATTTTTTTTCCTCGGAGAAAAATTGGGAAATTTTGGTAGGGGAGACCGGATACAAAAGTAACAGTGGATCTAAAGTAACAAACGCTCTGTAGAGCTAAAGACATTTGTTCGAAATTATATAATTTTCTAGATTTTAATGCTCACAAAACATATGTGGAAGATTTTGAGTTCTATAATATATACTGATCTGAATCTCTATATATATATAAAAATGAATTGCTGTTCGTTTGTCTCGCTTAAACTCGAGAATGGCTGGACCGATTTCGCTAATTTTGTTCTTGAAATATTTGTGGAAGTTCAGGGAAGGTTTAAGCGGTGAGAAACATAAATAATAAGTAAAGGAAATAATAAAAAAGGTACGTTTTGTAATGTTGGGTACAAATCGCCAAGGCAACCAATCATAGTGTCAGTTGGTTGTTAAATAAATAATTATCAAAATCTGTCATCAGTTTGTCAGTGCGCGAGAACTTTATTGATTTTTAAAATGCCAAGGAGACAACGACCTGACTTACGTCGTCGGAGTCATTCAAATGTGCGACAAGCTACCTGACGTGTAAATCGCACTGGCAGATAATAATAACGTTCGTATTGGTATGAGAGAATCGCGTTTAACAGTAAATAATTATGAAGTAGACAGGCTTAGAATGGAACGAGTTCGGGTACATCAAACACAACAGTCGCGAGCACGACACAATGAAATAGAGCGATTCCGCAGACGCAGTGTTCCTGTAAACCTGGAACGAGTAGCATTCCACTACGACCCAGAAATAGATTATTGTGCCGACCAATCTGTAACGATTGGAGAAATGACAATCATTTGTCAATACTGTAAAGCGTTAAAATACAGCGGTGAATCTACTGGATTATGTTGTGCTGGTGGTAAAGTAAAATTGCCACAATTGTTTCCACAATTACGCTCATTAGTTTCTGGGGTGGGAAATGACTCTAAACATTTCTTGGCCAACATACAAAAATATGATAATTCCTTTCAAATGACGTCGTTTGGTGCAACGCATATTGAACAGGAAAATTTCATGCCCACTTTCAAGGTAGTTTTTGATAAATTATTTATTAAAAATTTAAAAAGGTAATATACAATTGCAGATACAAGGACAATTTGCGGAATCAACTTGGAGTTTCCCTGTTTCGCGCATGGGCAATTATACGTCGCGTGTTCGCGAGTCGTAAAACCATCATCTTTATATATTTACGCACCGCAAAGAAAGACAAAAAATATTGTACATCAGAAAGCATTCAATTGATTATGTGTATAACTGTGTTGCATTTAATTTAATGTAGATACAAATTTTGTATTCAGTTTTGACCATATTTTTCAAAAATATATGTAGGTTATACGAAGTTCACGGGGTAATCTATAATTTTTATTTCTCTTTCTTTTTTTTTTTAAATTTTACGTAGCATTGCAACGCATGCCGGGTACGGCTTGAGGTTTATAAAGAATTCTCTCTGCAATTTAAAAAAGATGAAATGCATATTTTTAATTCTTGTACTACTAGTTTTATCTATTTCAGATAAAATACAGATACACCAATGTTCTTCTTATGCAGAAATTCAGTAGTAGTTTAAGCTCTGTCACTGTCACATGTCATTTGTGTTCTCCTCAGAGTACCATGGGTTTGCACCATAGAGATAAAAGAGAGAGGAGGTAACAAATGTGGTTCAAACAAATAGACCAAAGCACAGACTAAAGTGGCTTCTGCATATCGCCGACTTCAAATAGTCCAAGAGGTAGCTACATAAAACAGTGTCGATAAGGTACACGACATTTGAGTTCATAACTGATTGTAAAAACATTAACCCAACACCAAATGGCTGTTCTGCCGGTTTACATAGGCCGGATATGTAAATGGCGAAAAACCGATACGGTACACGGGTGAAATTTTGTTCAGGCATTGTCTAGACGTTGACTAAGAGCGGTGCGATAGTGGCAGATCATTAGCAGGTCGAAAAATCCTCTGCAGAAATGATTCAAATTCGCGGAAAATTACCATGAAAAAAACCGAAAAGGGACACGTGAAAAACTTTTTTCCGTACATTCTTTGGGCCTCAAGGAAGAGCGGTGCGATAGTGGCAGAAATAAGCAGGTCGGAAAACCCTCGGCAGAAGGTCATGAAAAACGCCCTGTAGGAACTGAAAATCATGAGTGTCATGACAAACGCCATGTATAGTTCCTACAGGGCGTTTTTCGTGACTTTCCGTTTCTTCTGCAGAGGGTTTTCCGACCTGCTAATTTTCTGCCACTGTTACACCGCTCTTAGTCAAGGTCTAAACAATGCCTGAACAAAATTTCACGCATGTACCTTATCCGTTTTTCAGGCATGTTTTTCCAATGTGGAAAACTGACCGCCATTTACATATCCGGCCTATGCAAACCGGCAGAATAGCCATTTGGTGTTGGGTTATTTTTTTATAATCAATTATGAACTGAAATGTCGTGTACCTTATCGATGCTGTTTTATGTAGCTAGCTCTCCGACTAATCGCAAACACGCGTTCGAAAAGTGGCTTCTCAAGATGGCCAGTTCCGTCTACAAACTTTATTACCCCCTCTCCCTAATTATTACCTCCTCTCTCTTTTATATCTATGGTTTGCACTTTTAATAATATAAATGTTCTGTGCCGTGCGCAACTAGACGGCAAAAATCATATATGGCAAAAATGAAGGACCCAAATGATATTGTGTCTATTAAAATTCGAGTTGCTACGTGTGGATTATCTACGGCAGGTCCGGTGCGTCCGTCGAAAAATTAATTAGTCGAGAAAGGGGGGCGTACGTCGACAAATCGGGAACGGACGTCGGGTGAAAAGAATTTTCCGAAAGGAGATTTTTTCCTTATCGGAAAGGAGAGGCAATGAATAACCATCGAGCAATAACGTCGTCCTTTTTCGTTCTTGCCCGGTAACAACCATAAATTTGATTCGGAGGAATTCGGCGAATGGATTCGATTCGATGAAAATGCGAGCTGGTTTCTTGAAAAGGAAGACGTCGTCCGACTCTTTATTGATGGGCCACGACATTGAAAAAAGTAAAAATCCGGGTCTTGTTCGTCGGAAATTGACCATTATGATGTCTTTGACGGAATGCAATTTAACTCCAGTACCTTTTTACCACGACTTTATGACTTGTGGGAAATGGATGAGATTTAATCTGCGGGAATCTTCGACAACTTATCTGGATGGGAACACACGCTCGCGAGCTGCGATGGCATTCAAAATTTAATCGTGGAATTATGACGAAATAATCCACACAATTCCCAAACGAATCAGCGTTAAGTCAATATCGAACGTGTATATGTATTTATGTATGTGTATTCATAGAGGTGATAAAATTACCTGACCTTTAGATTAAATAAGCTAGCATTCACTTTCTTTCCTGCTGAGCAGTGGTGTACCTCAAATATTTAACACCAACTTCTATCAAACGCTGAAAACTCGTCGATGCCCGATCAAATTGAAGACAAATTTTTAATCCTAACAGTGCATGTTTAGGTGAATTTTACTCGAGAAATACCCCAAATTCCATGCATATATTGTATATCAAGCTTGAAAGCAAATTTAATTAGGTTTAACCAATTTATCAATGTATAGTTGCACAACTCCAGCCGATATTAAAATATTTTGGAAGGGCAACTATTCAACTTTGATGTATGTGTGTATATAAGTTTTAATTAATACGCAAGCCTTCACTGATATTACCACCAAGCGTTCGACAAACGATGCCATAAATTCGATAAGACACTTTTACTTTTCAGACTAATGAATGCATATCAAACGGAACGTCTTGACACAGTGCGTATATTATTCAATTTTTAATCCTTCGGGGCGTTTCCTCGGAATTTAAAGGGCGTTCCTGCCTCGAAATAGGAAACACGGCGATTGTATCCAAGTACGTAGAACGGAAAAGAAATATAACGCCAGAAACGTAAAATTTAAATAAAACCGATTACCGATGCGGTTATTCCATACCAACGAAATTAAAAAGGGGAATGTTATATTCAACAGGATGTAGAAACACGGGGCGCTTACAAAAATATTTTCCAGTCCGAAGGAGAGTAAGAAGGAAAACAAGATTTCGGCAGAAATTGTTCCTAAAAAGAGGAAAGCACAAAATCCCATCCTCGGACAGTCTCTCCCTCTGTCTTTCGGAAATAACTCCCGCCAACGTAGGAATTAAACGGCTAAAATGTGAAGACAAAATCTTGCGAACTCGGAACCTGAACGCCTGAACGGTATTTATTTAATAAGAATCGTTGCTCACAAAAGGAACCACAAATCCGCCGGAAAAATAAAAAAATACGAACGTCTTTACCGTATTTCGGTCGAATGGGTCTACCCAACAAATTGGAAAAAGAACCGGGGATTTTAAGGGAACGTTACTCTAAAAGTTCATCCCTTTAATTATTTATATGCATGCGTATTACTTTCAGCAACAAACGAAACAGTGAGAGTTTTGAGAACACAACTTTATAACGTAACATAACAATCATAATTTAGAGTAATGGGCGAGGGGATACATAAAATATAAGGGAAAATTTAACAGAGAGAAACCGATGAAAACTTTAAATATGGGCTACACGTTAAATTTCTGAAATGCGATACGGATGCTGGTCGCAAGCTCGTGAAGTTATTATAAACACATTACCTATACGTGATACCGCATTCATTACGTTAATATCATTAATTTCCCTCATCAATTAGTTTTAATTACTAAGAAAAAACCATATGCCGCACCATACCCTTTCATCGGCAACAAATATAAGTACACACTCTAAGTTTTAATTGTACGTAATAATTTAATAAGCGGAACTGACTTTTATTCAGTACAAAAACGTCCTGATGTAAGTTTTAAAAGACAACTTTCCTTTTGAAAATAACACGCACGGCAATGCTTCTTCTGCGCCATTCGTGACGTTCGAGGGACATAAAAGTGCACTTACAAATCAAAATTAAACTAACAAAAAATTAATTTTGTTTGGTTTTGAATGATATTTCATCACCAACATTCTCCACTATCAAAAACGATGAACAATTGTGCGATTAAAAGGGTGAGTTGTGTCAAATTGTGTGAATAAGATGCATGGCACCTTTAATGATAAAGACACAAGAATTGAAGTGTTCAAACTGACCATATCGTTAAATAAACGGAGGAGTTTGTAGATTCATTTAAAGTTTATTTGATCGAACAAGCTTTATTGTAATCTTCAGTTTTGACAATGATTACGTTATGTTATGTAAACTCTTAAGTAAAATAACAAAACAAATACAGACTGGAATATATGTACGAAGCTTTAAAACCATGGATTTGTATTTGGGTAAGCGAAGCTAACTTGAAGGAAGAAATCTGTGAAATATTGAGATAAAGAGTTCGTCAAAACTATAAATGAAGTAAAGAACGAAGCATGGCTGAGCTTTAAGGTGCCACAACAAGATTTGTAGGAAATAACAAACACGAAAGTAATAAGAGCATTGGTAGCATGCTAAGAAGCTTCACAAAATTAGGTTGCTTCATGGATTGGCAAAAATAACTTTTTTGGTGAATTCCCACACACCCCAAAGGATTGTAGTACCAAAGGGGACTATCGAGTTGTACCACGAGTACCTGTATTAAAATCAAAATCGTTCAGGGTGGGATTATCGGGACGACCGAGTTGTACCAGGCATGGTCACAGAATTATATCAAGTTGTGAGAGGTAGGTTGAATGGGCACCGTCGAGTTGTACCACCAATTTTTCTAGGAGAGGAAAATTATAAAGAGAAACAAGAATCAATCAGACAAAATATTTTGTTAATGTCTATTAAAACTATGTTTATACGTTACGGAACATATTATTACATATGTACATACAATAACATACATATATATTGTACTATATGTATATATTATATACATATACATTGATATAAATTATACATAGTTAATTTACTAAGAGGTTAAAACTAATTTGGCGAATAATGTACACTTAATGATTTGACGAATTCAACTTTTGTAATTTGGTTTTGATACAATTCTTGTATTTTAGTGCTTATTAATTGTTATTTTTTCAGTACGAGATTTTAATTTACGAACATAACGATTAACAGTTTTGATTTTAGCAAAAGTTTCATTTTGTATGTCTGTATTTGGGTGAGGACAATAAAAGCTACGATTTAATTACGAATGAAAAGATTCGCAAGCATTAGTAGATCGGCACATACTATCTGTAGTGCATGCTCAAATTTTGGGAAGAAACTTGGATTATTCAGATATGTAATTGATGCTTGACAAAGGTAAAATCTACAAATCCAGTTACATTTAACTGCGGCCAAAATATTGAGACTGCAAAATAGCTTGTTCAAAGTCGATGACTATGTTTTTAGGATTAAAAGATAATCTAATGTATTACATTTATAACTAACTTTCTGAAACAATTGAAAATACGAATTCGGAGCTTTATCCGGTAACAAATCAAATATCACCGGTACGTAATAACCATTTTTAAAAGCATGTATTGTAAAAGAAAAATTGAAATTTTGAAAAAAGATTGACGTTAATCCCATCCTGAACTATATTGGGATAAATTCAGGTACTCGCGTCACAGCTCGGTTAATCCTCTCCAAGAAAATTGGTGGTATAACTCGACCGTTCGGATTCACCTACCTGCCGCATCGTGATACAACTCGGGGGCCCCGGTACCAAAGGTAAGTTAAGTGACCTTCATCATATTTTTGTAGCAAGAGTGCGAACTGGATGTATTCGAGTTATGTGATTACAACTCCTTGAGTAATATAACGTAAATCGATAACTTTAAAGGTCCAAATTTGAACTTATCTAGTTCAAATCTAGTGTAATACTACCCCAATTTGCAGTAAAGCCTAAAAAGCGTTTGAATTTTGAAGTTTCAAACGTTAGAGCGATAGACACTTTATGCCTCTGAACGCCGGAAACGTGAAAAAATTTATCAATGAAAGTAGTGAATACTGTGGTAAAACGCAATGCACCGACCCCTTCCGGTATTAGCGGACACATTCGCTAAATAGAGGTGCATGTTTATCCCACTTTTAGAGACGGTGTTTTTCGGCAAATACGATTATGAGGCAATGAGTGCGGCGGTCTGGAATGACCTAACGGATATTTTGTATTTCCGTCAACGAAACGGAATTTGTAGCATGGCGAGAAGCCATATATTCAAAGTTTACAGATCTGAGGATATAGGTTGGGACACTGTTTTGATCTCTGTCAAATATCGCCACTACTATACAGTAAAACCTCTAACAACGCACACCTCCCAATAGCGGACTCCTCTACATAACGGTCAGTTTTAGATTTCCCGAATTTCTTAATAGTGATTTATACATATCAGCACCTCCCAATAGCGGACCCTTCCTATAACGGACACGGACAGTTAAAAACTACAATTTCATATATTATACGTTAATAAAATTACCTCTTAACAACGTACAATAACTTTTGAAATCAGATGTGTAAGACATATACCTTTTAAATAGGAATTCAAATTTTAATCATCTTCTCCTGGGATCCGTTTTACTAAGCAGTTTAAATAAGGAACACCTTTCATAATTGCATCCATAAATCCCGTAAGTCTCTTAAATATATGTTTAAATTTGCAATCATCCTATTCAGGAATTCCAGGTATATTTCAGAATAAACAGGTAGTCTTATGTTGATTCGATGGTTTCTGGTAAACCAATCTTTCAATAAGAAATTGAAAATGTAGTATTTTGAATTACATTTTTGCACATATCAATATATTTTTTTTATTTAATCCTTTCATCCCAATAGCGAACACCTCCTTATAACGGACAAAATTTTAGTTCTCGTGACTGCCCGCTATATAGAGGTTTCACTGTACATATATAAAAATCTGTAAACCGGTTGCCTCTTGAAAAAATAATATTGTGGAACAAAAAATGCATATATAGTAGGTTTAAAAACTTTTTTTTATCGATATGAACTCAAACTGTTATGGATATTTCCAGAACTCAAAAATTGAATTGAAATATTAATAGTTATTAAAAAACTATGAAAGTCAGCACGCATATTGAAATACAAGTATCTTCTAAACGGTTAGAGCAATCGTATAAACACAAGAGACCTACAAAAATATACATTTTTCATTTGACAATAATTACTTTTACACTAATTTACAAATTGAAGAAGAATTTTTTTTATTTTCAAACTTTGAGCTTGAATATCTTTTAAATGGTTAGATTTATAAAAAAAATTTAAGAGACCATTTTTGTAGAGCGTTCAATTTTCTTAGAGATTCTCTAGACAATTGATTAATTATGAGACAAGTCGTTTTTAATACGAGGCTTGATTAAAAATGTACAACTATGATGAGGAGGATTTTCCCATTACTATTAGCAGCTCATACTTGGTAAGTATTTTCTAAAGGTACCTAGCAACCAATTTTTCTGTTTCACCCCCTAATAAAGCAGGCGTCATTCCAAGTCCGATCAAAGAAGTGTTCCAACTATATCGTCAGACCTGTAAACTTTGCTATATGTACATATGCAGTTTTCGGTGTATTTTGTGCATTTGTGTCAGGTGTGTCAGGCGTGCCGGCGTTACTTTACGGCGGCGTTTCGATCGGGAGGGGAGGGGGGTAGGGGCTTCCCTTTGATCTCGACAATCGCATCCCTTTGACGTGCCGCCGCAATTCACAACAATTCCTCAGAATTCATGACGTTGACAAATGACTAATAATTTTCGGCCAGCGCCGTAGCAATCGATGAATTCCAAACAAACTCGTCCTTGGCTCCCGTAAAATGATCAATACCGTGACTCACTTAACTCGAGCGTTTCTATGGTTCCTTTATGGTGTGCGAAACGCGTCCAGCGAGACGCCAGTGGATTAGCGGTGTCGAAGGTGTCGGTGCGTGTCAGGGATCGTAATGCCATGGCGGTAGTCAGGCCGCCCTTCTGGGTCAACCCGTGCGGACTCTCCTCGAACGGACTGCCCGAGGACGACCAGGAGGAGATACCGATGGAGGAGCTCGTCCCCAGCCTGATCGAGGTGACCAGCAACGCCCAGACGAAGCTCGACGACATCAAGACTCGCTACTTCAGGGCGATATTCGACAAGGAGCCCTACGACGAGACCAAGTTCGACGAGATCAAGTTCCAATGGCTGCCCGACCTGCCGAAGACGCTCGGCGCGGACGTCCCGCAGGAACGGCTGCGCGACGTCGACTTCAAGACGGCCCTGCAGCTGAGCTACACGAACCTGCAGACCGTCGCGGCGGCGATGGAGTGCGTGCTAAAGAACCCCAAGTTCCGCAGGCTCAAGGCGGACATCATCGGCCACATACAGCTCGTGCTGTGCGAGCTCCACGAGAAAATGATATACTCCAAGGTGAATCCGCCTCCGGACGTCGACAGGGCGGCCATACCGCAGGACTTTCAGGAGGTCGACCAGACCACCGGAACAGTAAGAGACTGGGTCGTTTTTAGGGAACTCAGGAATAACATCGAATACATCCTGCAGCTTTTCAGTTATATACAGAATAACTGAGTACGACACTAAATTTTAGACTGAACCGCTTTTCTAGGTCGCTTGACATATTTAGTTGGAAGATCTTTAGTTAGTTCCTTCTATTACGTGAATAAGTCGATGTGCTTCAACCGGAATTAATTCCGCTTTCAATTTATGCTAAACGCTACACCAATGCAACCCACTTTTCGTCCCGAAACCACGAAACGAAGCAATAAAATACGTAAAAATGTAAATGTGAATATCATTTTCATACTGATACTGTATGGTAATTACTTCTACACCAATAATTACTATAACATTAACATAATTTATAACGGCTCATGAGCAATTTACGTAAATTATTTATTCAATCACATATTTGCCTATGGAACCATTGGTGTGTGCGGATATTATTGACAACAGCTTCTGAACACAAATACTCATGAATTTCGAATCATACACATACGATTTCCAAAGGTTAACTTCATACACAAATGATTAGTTGTATAACAAATTAATTAAATCAAACTCCTAATTCATCGCTTCAGTCAGACAACTGAATTTAATCATACATAAACATTTTGTGCAGAATCGGCCTTACATGTTTCAACAGTAATATTAATTTATTGCATTTCATGTACGCCTGCATATATAAAGTACAGCTCTGGACGTTTTGACACCTCTCAAGGCATACAATTTAAAGAATCACCCGGTACAACGGGCATATTTATTGTAATACACAATGCTTTTGATAACACCGGCTACAAACAACGAATCATGACTGTGTACAAGGTAATAAAGCGCGTTATGTGTACTCACACACACACGTACATAAACCGAAATGATAAAACTATACAATCCGCTTTTACTGACATATCAGGAAAAGTGAAAAACAGGAAAAATTTAGACATTTTCCGGCGTACGTTACCAAAACAGGAGTTACTATTTACACGTCGAGTCGTGTGGTCATTGAAATAGAACTAAATAGGGTCGTTGGGAAATATTGTGTTTGACGGTGTGAACTTGTTAGTTGTAAATTGCAAGTGTACCTAAAAATTCCCGGGTATATTTGAGTTCTTCCGGGCACGACCGTCGTTGTATCGATAGGTAAAATAGGAAGGCAACGAAATCAAATTCCTAGTAAAATTAATAGCGACGTTACGAACCACGCTTTAGTTATGTAAGTGTTAGTTTGTAAGATTTTCTGGTTGGTTGTTATGCAAATTCTAATGTAGATCAGACGTGAAAACTGAAATGTTAAATAATCAATATTCTAAATGGATTGTGACAAAACATATTTTGTATTAAGCATGTTGCAGTATTCTGATTAGTATTGTAACGTTTATTTTACTAATATATATACACTATCCTAATTAAACACTTAACACTACTTAATTTATCTTAGACTATTACTAAACTAACTTAACTAATTAATTTATGTCACACTTCTTAATCGTTAATTTATTCCACTTCAAACGCTCTCACTATTTCGCTATTTACTCTTGCGGCTTCCGTCTACTAATAATAATCTCTCGTCCGCCGCGTGCACTTTTTATAGTCCCTCATAATGTTTTCCCGACTTTACGAGATAATTCCGGAACGCTCTCGATTGTTCTTTTAATAATGTTTACATAGACGATGTCCAGAACGTCATAAATTACTTTCCTTAAATAATAATCCGAGAGTATTCATGGAGCTGTCCTTTTTTTATAGAATTCAATTAAGCGCAGCGCCGTCCCTTTGAGGCAAGCCGCCGACGTAAGACGGGAGTAAACACATTTCGCTCGGCAATTTACATTTTACGTTACAGTATTATGACTGCTAACTTTATTTTACTATAGTAATGTTGAAGTATTAATTTTTTTTAAGTTGATAATACCATTGAATACTTTCTTTACCAAAGAACATTAAGCACAAGACTTTTCTTTTTTTTATCAGGGTAACTGGAAAATCCACATATTTTCCAATATAGAAAAATATATACCAATACAAAGTGCAAGATTACATTTAATATATTGTACAATTTAGTGACTTGTTAACTGCTTAACTTTTAGTAGTAAAGTACCTGTCTATTTAATGTACTTAGTTATGTAGTGAAATATAGAATGTTTATATTGTTCAGGTTATTTTTAATTTAACACATTGTTAAACAACATTAATCTATATAAAACATGCAGCAGCGTAAATGTTATTCGACAAAGATTAAAAATTTACTGTCGTTAAATTATTTCTTGTTACTTCCTGTCTTCAACCATACGAAAGTTTTTATTAACGAATGTACTTGTTATTTGTAAAATGTTTTAATTTTATTAAATAAAAACGTTGAAAATCGCGATGAATGTGTACATTTTGTGAATGAGAGAAGCCCATGACTGATTCCAACCAATCAAAAGCCTTCTATTTACCACTGTAATTACGTGATTAAATCCTCGTATAATAGTGGTCGAGAGTAGTTCAGAGTATTACTGAAATTGCAATATAATCCCCGCAAATGTAGGCACATACTCAACCATTTGCAAATATTATGCGCCTGGTTCTTTGTCAACTACTTAACACTATGCATGAGAAGCTTACTAAAAATTTGGTTTTGAATAGTGGTGGACTCGAGACGAGACGAGAAATAATGTCTCGTCTCGGTCTCTAAAAATCACTAAAAGTTATGTCTCGTCTCGATCTCGAAAAATCGCGAAATAAATAAATGCATTCTTTCTTGACAACATTCACTGATTTTTCTGAAATAACAAATACAACAAAAACAAATAAGAAATTAATGTATACTCTGTTCAAAACAAATCCCGATGCACGTCATTTTGATGACGTCAGAATCATCAAACATCAGAATCATGTTTTAGGTTGACAATATATATGGTCATGTGTATTCTCAATGTTGACGCTAACGTCAATATTGTTTTAAGTTAAGAAATTGTCATTTATGGTGAACTAATTTTGGGAACTTTTCAACACGTTTTGTTTTACAAACAGATAATAATCACTGACGCAGCTTAGGTAACAAGGTTTTTGGATATCTAATTCAACTAAAAAGCACGTCTTATTTTATTACGAAGAATAACAACGCCGACCGAACGTCAACAAGTCAAGTTCAAAATCACAATAATTAACCGAGTCAGCATAACAAAGGCGTTTACGGAACGTGATAAGAAGCGCGCTCCAGTTAAGGTCAGTTTCTGCAACGCTAGAAAACAAATAATATCCCATTTAACCAATGTAAAATAAGATGTATAAAAGCTCTGAAATTTTGGACAATAAATCAGTATACGATTTATGCTCAAAACGACAGTGTGTTGTGATCTTGCTTCACGCCACCCCAACCGACAACCCCGAACCTCAACCCCGGAGAGCACGTTACGCCCTCTCTCCAACCTACTAGAACTTCAACCTGGACCTGCACGTTACGCCCTCAGGTCCACACCGGAGAGCACGATACGCCCTCTCTCCAGACTTCGAGAACTTCATCCCCGGACCTGCACGTTACGCCCTCAGGTCCACACAGGAGAGCACGATACGCCCTCTCTCCACACAACTAGAACTTCAAGAGATCACGTCACGCCCTGATCTCCCACTACAACTACAGTCTCCAGTATTACAACCTGGAGACAAGATTCATCTCCGCAGCCACCCACGAGCTGAGAGAAAGATCTATACAGTCCACTCTCTACATAGGCCACTTCACATTTTCGTTCACTCAACCTAAAATATACACGGAACACATAAATTGCGATGACCTGGGACTATATTATTAAGTTGGTAGTATTGGATGTTTGGTGACGTCATCAAAATTACGTGCATCGGAATTTGTTTTGAACGGAGTATATACAGTATGTTACGTGCGAAAGCGACACTATTTATTATAATTATTATCGTTTTATTCTAATTTATCCAAACTAACTTTTCGGGAAAAAAGGCCATAATTATGCCCTTATTAAGTATCCGAAGAACCTATTTTGGAATTATCTCTATCCAATAGGGTAATTCATCCGATCGTCTCTTGTCAAATTTTACCAAAAATCCATTTCTAAAGGAGTATATCTTTATTTCGCACTGGGGACTTGTTATACCATTACCTGTCGGATTATTGGATTATTACAAAACTAGTTAAAATTTGGTGAACTACCATGAATGAAAACTACTAATAAATAGGTCAATTACTGCCATCAAACGATCCACACCATTTTTCGAATGTCGTTCTATAATAAACCCTTTTAAAATTCCAAGAAAACGAAGTAATTATCGTAAAATGCGCAGTTATACCGATAAGAGCTGTAAATTTTACCATTTACCTTCCTTTCTGGTTTAATGATCGGATAAATGAGCTTGCCGGACATCGCTTTTATTATCCTTTTACCTGGACTTTCGTCATTCTACAAACAGAAGAATGGTAGATGTAAATTTGGAATCAAAATAAGATCTCGTCTCGTATCGAAATTTCCATATTTACTCTCGAGATTCGAGACGAGATCGAGACTTAAAATAGGCAAAACTCGGGTTAGGTGCCTTAATTAGTGGTAACAACAGGGGTGGTATTTGAAAACGCATTTTCTTTTCAATCGAATCAAATGTGTGCAAATATCCTAAAACCGTAGAAGTTATGCCCGTTTTTCAGAAGGAACTTTCCATATCAAATTGTACTACGAAAAATACCAAGTCACGAATAACCCAACTTGCACGAATACTCATATTAATTTACGAAACAAAAGGCAGATCGTATTGTTCGCGGTCTCAATATTTCCATTGCATAACTCAGTTCGAGTAATTAGTTCGTCCTTGACTATCCGGCAACGTAATGATTCGCAGTATAAAAAATTTTCGGTGGCTTTCATTAGCGCAACAAATTCGACTTTGACGGGACGAGTTTCGCAGCACGAATTTTTAAACATAACGAGGCAAAAATAAAGTATTCGATGCACTTGGTGTTACGGGTTAGTTAACTTTATAACATAACATATAGCCCAGTCTGTGTAGTCATTTTTTGACGTTTTACGACATTAATTCAGTACCGGATGAAAGTGGTCAAATGTTGTAGGCTCTGATTAGTTGATCATGCCTATATAGTTTTAAACATTCAAAAAGTGTGCATTAACAAAATTTACTACATTATTATTAGAGAATTAAAAAATTCTCTACAACTTATGTTTCAAACTTTTCTCGCCAAAATGCATACTTTGGCTTGTAGAATCAAAAAACTTGTTTTTGCTAACTTTGGACCCCTCCCATTTGTTAATGCACACTTTTTGAATGTTTAAAACTATATGGCATGATCAACTAATCAGAGCCTACAACATTTGACCACTCCCGTCCGGTACTGAATTAATGTCGTGAAAAATCTACACAGACTGGGCTAATACGCCTGCAACTGGATCACGAAACGTACGAAAACACTATCGTTACATAATTCTACAGGTAAACCGGTCGATTTGGCCCTGTATTGGCGGTAACACGATCTAGAAATGTTACAACGAAACGTGCCCTATAGAACCTGGAGACAAAACACGCTGGTTTTGTTTAGCATACAACTTACTACTCCGGGGAAAAATTTTGTTAACGCAAAACGAAGCCGAGCAAGTGTTCAATTTTACTGCGAGTGTTGAGCAAGTTTTAAAAAACAACGACTTAGATTTGTATAATTCGGAAATACAAGTAAATACACTCGTTTCTAATTTTCTTAAACAAGTCGCTCTTAGCTAACAAAATAAGCCCAAAGTTAAAACTGATCACACATTTCGCTCCCATTCATTGCGTTCTTCTAGGAAAATTCAAAGATTGTAATGAAATATCAAATAAAACATGAAAACATGATAAGCGTGGGGTATAAGAATTGAATTCTTGAGCAGGATCATAAGCACAAACAGAATGCAAAAGCCACTATAAATTGGATGAAATAGAAAACGTGTAAGTTATGGAATAACCGTGACATTCTCCTCTTCAGTTGAGCACTTGTGGTGTATTTAAAACTGAAAAACAATGGGAAACAACGATGCTATGTGGAAAATATTAAATAATTTAATTCACAGGATGTGGGGTCGCATTAGATATTAAAATTTTATTCTGCTCAAGTGTGAAAAAAAATTATTTATATTTTGCATTAAATTCTTAAACTGTAGCTAGTTATATTCACCCTATTCCTACGTGATACTAATTCCAACTCGTGAACGGATTTCCTCACCTTCACCGCTGGAAAAACAATCCTGACTAAACTTTATGTTTCCAGATTCATCTAGTATGCACTTTATTTTTTTTCCGATGGAATCGCACAATTAAAGTCTCACAGGGAAAAACAACCTGCCATTCTAATCGAGCTGGACTGGAAAACAGAGTTGGATTTGACAGCGCTCTTCGTATTACTTTTCCGGAAAAACATCCTTCTCTCTTTAAAAGAGGGACTTAGACGCCGCAATGAAAACCCTCGTACAAAATAGTTCTAAAACCAGAAAACCGTTAAAATTTCACCGCTAAGCACGGTCGTGTCAGTACAGTGAAAAGCAGGATTATCAAGATTGCAATATAATTAAAGTGTAAAAGTGCACATTGTCCGGAGCGGCGGGCGAACTTTCGACGGCAAATATTGAGGGTATACTCTAACCAGTAGCAATTGGAACACGCAATAAAATCTGAATTTATCGAGGACATTCGAAACGAGCCCGTTGTCTCTATACAAAACCATCGGACTTATCTTTTTGCTTATTCAGAAACGCACTGGTATTTTTAAAATGCAGGTGTTCAGTTGCCCAAGTGAAATCATATATGTGAATGTATGGATATGTACAGATAAAGACAGCGGCACTTCGTTTGTATTTTCTTCTTCTTCTAAGGTGCAGGTGTACAGTCGATCAGTGAAATCGTGTACGAGGAAGTACGCGAGACTCTACAGATACTGGATGGTCCACTGGACCATAACACAGCGGCCACGTGTGCTTTCCTTGTGATGTCTTCTTCCGCACTTATACTCGAGAAAGCAGTGGTGTGTGAATGGGTGTGCCATTTGTTTGTGCGATTTGGAAGTGAATTCATTGTTAGAGTTATTATCGGTAATGATACGCCCATGGAGGACAAGGCGGCATCGCTCTTCACTACTTAAAAAGCCATTAAGTGTTTTTTTTTGGTGTTCCAATTGTGGTTGGACATAGTTACCTGCTTTAATCAAAGGGTCAAATATTTACAAGAAATTTCGACGTTCGGCTTAAGGCAGGTAGGTAGGAAGTGTATCGGTAGGAACGGTTCAAATTCAAGCCCCTTTAATATTTTCGTGATAAAGATGGGATTTCCCGTAATTTTCGTATTCCCTTGTCCTTACCCATTTTCCTTGCCTTTTATGTATTTTCGTGATAAAGATGGGATTTCCCCGGAGATTTTCCTTGCCCTCTTGTCCTGTAGTAACAAATAAATTGTTTTAATGTATCTATCCCTTTATTTTCATTCCTAATTCAACCATCAATACGCGGGCTTGTTAAATTTCTTTACCGTCGAAAATACCCGTACAATAAAACCACCTTTTCGGTCATGCCGTCGAAAATCCGCATCAACCCATCGTAAAACACCTGGTCTTCCATGTATTCACATAAAATTCGAACCAGGCGAACTGATCCGATTATTTAAATTTACTGGATGGCGTCCTTCGATCTATTAATTTCGAAAACGTTTTGAATAAACACGAATTTAGGAATACCGACGACCGGCGACAAAAGACTTCCACGACAAACATTAAACATTCTGTAGTTATAAAGCAGGTCGGGATTAAAAGATTTAACAAGGGTCACCTGAAGATATTTCCACCCCCTCAGAAAATTAAATGTGGGATCACTAGATTGTTTTAACAGTATCCAATTTTCAATTTCTAGCTATTTATAAACTATTGAATAAATTTCACCTTATTTTCTACCCCCTCGGTGAGTGGAAATTTGGGGTAAGAAAGGGGAAACTAGTGAACCCAATCTATAACCACGTCACATGTTCAGTTTCTAGCTGTTTAGTAAGTATCACATAAATGTTACCCCCTTTGCCACCCACGGCGATCATTGAAATTTGAGGTTTTTAAATTTTTTGGTGCCATTCCGGAGCTTAAGCTACAATCGTGCAGAATATATATAGTTTCTAACGTTTCGAGAAGTAGTTTGGATTAAAACCAACACAAATAGGCTTCACAATGAAGGGAACTTTGATATTATTGGCTATGATGGTAGCCCAATCTGCAAACGTGCCAAATCTCAAGTTTCCAGCTATTTAATAATTATAGGTCATTTGATAGTTTAAAAAAATATGGTTCCAACTGTTGCAGTTCTAAAAGATTAAGGATGGTATTCACAGTCGTTTCTTAAATAAAATGTTCCTTGGGAAATAAGGATGACTTTACTAAGGAGGACCTTTGTTGAGATGCTTAATGCATGTCAGACTCGTCGATTAAGACGGCCCTTGAAAAAGGAAGGTAATTGATGCGGCAACACCGTCTGATGGGCCATGTTACCTGGACAACAGAGTTGGACTAGCTCGTCATGTCCTATATACATATTCATTTCAACGTCACCAATTTTCTGCTAGAATTATTCTACTATTTTTCGATTATAGTTTATAGAGTATCTACGGTTAATAGAATCGAATAGGAAGTTAGAAACAAGTTCTACAATGGAGAAGGGAATACAGTCTAATGTTTCAGTCAATGAAAAAGCATCATTAATTGAGCTGGTTGCGGAAAGAAAACATATAGTGGAAAGTAAAAAGAAGGATGCGGTATGCTAACAAGAAAATAAGCAAAAAAATTAAACTTAGATATTTATATATAAAGTTACAATAGTACATTATTATACTAGTGTAATAAGACGGAGTATAGTCACACGAGAGTTTTAAAGCACGACGAGCGAAGCGAGGAGCGCTTTAATAGAGCGAGTGTGACAATACGTCTTATTAAGCGAGTGTAATAAACTATTTTATCTACTTTGCTTTATTAATTCATTAAATTTTGGTTGTTCAAGTTTTCGTATTACTCTAGGGAATTTTGCGTGGGTTGGTAACCTGACGTCACTGACATTGACGTTCGTATTTGAATTTGAAAACCTAGTAGCCCTAGGACAAATTCAATAACTACTTACTTAGCGAAATGGAAGACAACAATGTAGATTCATGAAATTTTAAAGGTTATGTTTATTGAAAATAATTTAACCTTGGCGTCTACACACGTCTCCGTGACAGGCTGACGTACCAACTTAACAAAACTAAAAAGTTACCAAAAGTAGTGTAATAATGAGATCATTAGTAAGGCAAAGTAGATAAATATTATTAGTTGAAAACTGTTGTTTTCATAAAAAGACAATGCAATCAACAGTTGCAAAATGGGAAATATCGAAAGTCCTCGGATATCATTTCTTGCCAATTTCTTAATAATAAGAGGTAGCAAAATGTTCGTAGTTAACCTTTTACAAAACCTATACTTTATTCTAAAGTCTTCCTGAGAATAATATCCAAAAGGGTTTTCAGTATCCCTGACGTATCATCTCGGTGGAGGAACAACTATTTCCTCTACTGCATCTTCAAACAAGTAATCCAAATCCTTAATTTCTAATGCAACAAGAATATACACACTGACCGAATATCCTTGATATTGTTAATACACTACGTTTGAAGTTAGAAAACCGCCCTAAAGAAACATCATTAGCTTCTTTGGATAAAGAGAGCAGATTTCACTTATTGTGCATGCGCCAATTAAAGGACGCCTTAGAATTTGGAGTATGAAACGTAAATACCTAAGGCATTTAAATGTAATTTTCTACAAATTTTCAGAAAATATATCGTTTATTTGTATTTAAAAGTTAATTGAAGTTTATCTGGATTTGAACTTCGGTCACGTGATAGAATTTTTTTGATATAGTCGTTATTGCGTGGAAAAAATAATTATTTACTAATAAGTTGATTTATTCCCGTTTAGATCGCGCTGCAAATGGTGATTGATTTTTGCGGGAACAATTTTTCGGTATTTATTGGTAGGGTGTGACAAATTCATATTATTCACACCTCTGATACGACTTTTAGCACGTGATCAATCGGAAATAAATTATTATCTCTCCTACGAAACGGGAATTTTCCGATATTACTCATATTTATCGCACGTATCGTAGATTGTAACTCGAGAGTAATAACGTTGTCTCCATAAAACGGCATTATCTCCTTCCTGTGTACAACTGTCTGTATACTTTGTAGTTTATCTAGACCGAAATCACTCCTGCAGGATAGTGGAACATTCGTCGGGAGTAATGGGAGTAAAAATGGGCAACCACTTAAACCGACGCTAGTTTTAGTTTTTGTTTACGCAACTCCCAACTCTGAACAGTTGATTTTTCCACCGTACAAATGCGCTTCATCAACAAACTAACGACCTCTTAAGAGGATTTAGAGAGCAAGGACGCCGGTCGTGAGACATCAACTATATTAACCGCGCACCGTTCGAATCGAACAGCGATACCATTAAATGCATTTTAAGTGAAGCTTAACTACTTACAAACTTCGCTAATTACTGGTTGAGGGGGTAGAGGAAAATCCTCGGGGGAAACAGGGGCACACCTCAAAATGCGGCTCAGCCTAGATGGGAGTACGCGAAGCACTCTCACCTTACGTGTTCGTACGTTAGCTTAATTCCCTATGGTTTATGGGGTTCCATAGGTGGCACGAAAGTACAAATACACCAAATCACTCTAACAAGCGAGCATCTATAATTCATATGGTGCTCTAGTTAATTTCAATCCACCTCCCTTAATTTAGATGATAAACTAACCCGCTTCGTTAATGCAGTTTTAATGAAATTATTAATTAATCCTTTGTACCATGGATCTCCTCTTAAGGCACTTTTTAAAACTAACTCTTCGACTATGTGGTTACTTTCACATCCACGCTTTGTCGTATAATTTATTCAACATGTATCTCTTACACTAACCTGCGTTGTTAATAAATCTTTAATTGGCTAATTAATTAATCCTTTGTGCTTTCGATCCACTTGCTACGGCAATTTTTTCAACTAGTTCTGAAACATGTTCTGCGGTGGTATTATGTCACGAACAAGTTTTCGTCCTCCAGGGGTATTTAGGTTTCATTAAACTTCCGGCATCTCCACCGGAACCTCTACGCTTAACGTTTATCTTAAGCATTTTTACGGCATCTAAAGGCAATAATTTTCTTCCGATTTTCGGCGTTACGGCGGCGCCACTGATCTCGTTCCTTAACCACATACACACACATGCTTTGTTATATCATGAATTAGAGCGCCCTTATCTCGTGTATAAAGGCAAAAGTCGCATGCTTCATTTACATGTGATGATATAAATTGCTGGTTTCGCCTGAATTTATTAAGTTGGCAGCACGGTATTATGTTGAATAATTATTAGAAGAGCTAACGGGTATATTAAAATATTCGCAGTTATTTACGGTGGCGTTGTGTAACGTCTGAAAATTCGGGGATGTTTCGGATACATTGGGCAATGTCACTCGAAACGAAAGTCGGGGAAAATCGTTAACCCGAGAGAAAATTTAAAAAAGTGCGACAGCACGACTTCTATTCCTTCGATAGCGGAATAACCCGATCCCGTCATGTAATTTGACACGTGCATTTCGGAATTCACATTTCAGAGGCTTCTAATTCGTCGATAAATGATATTTTCGATATCGGATTTCAGCCTAGCGGACCACACATTGACATTACGAGGTGAACTAAGCATATGTATTCCGATCTACCTACATAAGCACACCGATACATTATTGAGTAATTTTATTAACGTATCTACTGTTTAACCAGTGTGTTTTAGGGGCACGGCAAATTAGATTAGCAGGAAGATCGGACGTGCATCGTCATATATATGGAAAAATAGAGAGAATATTTTTTGACGTGATAAACGTCTTATAAATCGATGTGCGGGCAACCTGCACGTTATAGAAAACATTGTAACGTTACGCCAGACCCATGCGTGCGAGCGAGAGTGAGAGCGTTTGCCTTGCGACGCATCTATCTCTCATCCACTACAGCGTCCGAGTGAAAGCTCGATTTGGCGATCGGCTCGGATAAAGTTATCTGAATCTGAATATTTATTGTGCATACCATTGCTTGTAACTATTACAATAATAATTGCGGCAATAAGGTAATATTAATTCTTGCATTATAAGAGTTTGATTAGTCATATAATCTCATATATTTGTTCCTGGACCATTAAAACAAAGGACCATCGGTGAACGTGTGCAGTAATAATAGGTTACGTTACGATTTTGACTAAAAAATTATGATCCTATAAAAAATCGACTGCTTTCATTTAGTATTCAATGAAAACAATTATCCTGTGTAGCAATTCATGTAAGGTTCATAATTAATGTTCAGCTTCACACATGTCATAACAATGTGTCTAAAATGACAAGTTGGGCCGGCCAACCGCAGTGCGAAAAAAATCTTCTATAATATAAAACATCAATGATAATTTAGTGATAATAATTCAATGCAATTCATAAACATATGCAATTTTTCATCAATGTTATCCTATGACGTTATCACGTAAAATTATCGTCCGTAAACCGACTTTACAGAAAACCAATTTTTTTTATCAATCAAATCGAAGATATAATGACTCAGATAAGATTCTCGTAAAATAGGCATCCCTCTTTATTCCTGATTTATTCATAACTTGTTTTCTTTTACTTAGAGTAGTTTCCACAGTTCCACGTTATTTATATTTTTTCATGTGGGTCGTCACTACTACTCACTATTCGTATCAAATTGTTCACAGGAGAATAATTCGATAAATAATTGATAAAAAATCATTTTCCAGCTCGTCAGTCAGTTCAATAAACAGTTTGACATAACATATTAAATGCGCAATTTGAGAGCTTATTAGGCTTTTCGTCATTTTTTTGAACTGATTCAAGATCTGTTAAGCGGTGAGATAACTTTGTTCTCAACAAGAAAAATATTAACAAGTTCAAAAATATCGTGAATTTATGTCCACTACTTTCATTACACCAGCGTTTTCTTACCCTACTTTAATGCTAATTCGTTGCCTATCCACCTTAACCTCTGAGGTATGTGATACAGTTACACAACTACAACGTGATCAAGAATGACTGTTTGAGTTGGCAATGCTGAATTTCATTTTTAAATGGTACAACTGGTAATTTGAATTTGCTATTTAAAATTCAAATTTCTGGTATTCTTTTCAAATTTATTTATTTAAAATGGTTTTCACGTTACAACACGAAATTTTCATTCGAATGGTGTACTTTCGAAGCGGGATTTATAACCCAATTACTGGTTGGTAGTACTCTCTCGAAGCGACATACCAGCAATTTCAGGAAATGTTTCCGGAGACTTTGGTCACTTTTGCTGTCTTTCTGCAACATTGCATGCGAGAACGTTATTTAAACACAGGGAGCGTAAGCAAACAAAAATCATATGGTAGACTTTCTACTCTAAACGAGGAAGTTGTCGAGGATATCAGAACTTGAACGCAAAGTCTTCCCAAATCTTTAAGAAAGCTCTCCCTTCAAACAGGTTTGGTCCTCATGCCTCCTATTTAACCAATTTTCATTCTTACCCATAAGACTTCCACTTTTCCATGTTGTTCTAATTCACAGTTTTACAGGTTTATCATATGGAAGTTGCTCCACTGTGCTTAAAAAGAAATTAAAGTACCACCCTTACAAAATTTCCATCGTCCAGTCATTAACCCCTCCTGATCACCCGCAGAGAGTTTTATTTTGCAATTGGTTCAATGACATATTAAATAATAATGATATCCTTGACAATACCTTCTTTTCCGAGGAAGCCTGGTTTCATCTCAACTGCTATGTGAATAAACAAAATTATTCTATCAGAGAGACACATTTGTACCCGGTTAAAGTTGGTGTTTGGTTGGCAGTCTCAAGGACGCGGGTGTATGGGCCGATATTTTTTTAATTTTACCATCAATTCGGAGAGATATATCCAACACCTTTTGAGGCCTTTTATAAACCAATTAACAGGCGAAGAGCGTCAAATTGGATATTGCCAACAAGACTCTGCAAGGGCATATACGGCTCGTGCTACTATGGGATATTTAAGGGAGAATTTTGGCGACAGAGTAATTAGTCAGGGCATTTGGTCAAGCAGGTCACCAGATCTCACTCCATTAGATTTTTCGTTATTTGGACTCTTGAAAGACAATGTCTTTAGGAACATATTGCATACTGAAGAAGAGCTGCGAGAGGCAATAGTTCAAGAAGTGGCAAACATTACCCCCAATATGCTGGTGAATATCTTCGAGAGCCTAAAAAGAAGAGTTAATTTATGTCTGGACCAAAATGGGGGGCATTTTGAGCATTACCTTTCGCTGTTTAATAAAATCATTGTTCTGTATTTCGAGTTTCATTTTTAAGCATTAATTTTTATTCACATAACCTACAATCTTATCGCTGATTGTTATGTCAAATAAACATATCTGGTTGTAGCGTTGCAAACCCTTAGGCAAAAAAATCCTCCAGGTAGGATTGCCAACTCAAACAGTCATTCTTGATCACCCAGTATTAATCTTTCGTTTTTTGTTTTCGTTTACTTCCTCATTCCTGTACGTAGCTATACAGTTCCGTAGCCCTATTTTCGTCTATTTGGAAATTTTCTCGGATTCACCATCACTTTCGGTATTAATTCACTATCCCACGTATGTCAATAATTCTACGACTGCCTGAAAGAGTCCCCCTGTTATACACACGGTAGTACTTCGAGCGACAATACCAAAGCAAATAGAAATTCTAACGAACCCCTCTTAGAAACAAAAACTTTGTTTATTTTCTAACAAAACAATGAGGCACTTGCGCCACGCATCGCATAACCGGGCGACAATCTTTTATCAGAAAGAATGGCGAGGAGGTAGAACAGCTCTTCTCCGTCTACTCCTTTATGTCTCGAGTTTGAGGTTGTATGCTCTATTTAAGATTCCTCACGCCACCAGTATTATATAAATTACCCCGTTAAATACTTAATTGTATACTTACAAGCGACTTAGGAGTATGGCAGACGTCGTAATTGGGCAAAGGGGAGTTTTCGGATTAAAAATGATTAACGGGCGAAAAAGGTGATGGAACTTGATAACATTGCAACTATAATACAGTTTATTATCTGCTCGCATTACTCAATTTCCTATCTACTCCAGGAGTTCAATCAGCAGGAGAATCTTAGAAGTAAAGTTCATATTTTTCGTCGGAATAAGCCGGAGAATTCACTTAACTAGATTACATCTTTAGCTGAAAACTTGCGAGTCGATAGATTAACTCTAACTACACACAGGACGAGAGAAAAGTATGAACACTGTATGAAGTACAGTATGAGCAGATATCCAATCACAAGCATTTTAAAGTAATTATTGCACACTGCGGTAAAATTCCCATTTACGGTCTTGAGTTACCGTTCATGAAATTGTTTTTTTACACATTAAATATTTTATGTTGGAGTGAAAAATCCACCTGAAATGAAATCCCAGCATTTTTAGGTTTAAAATGTAGCACAGGACGCATCACTTTTATGAAACCGCGGGTATAAATTTTACTTAATTTACTGGTACGCCCATTAAAGAATATTATGTTCTGAATGCGAGCAATTTACTGGAAGGCAAACATAAACACCGTAATCCTAGTAATTAAAAATGTACATATAAAAATATTTCGTGAATATGCAAATATGCCGCCGCAAAAAAAATTCTGATTCCATTTTGAAACCCATCTTGGGAATGTCAGAAATTTGGCAAGTTATGTCTCTTTCAAACTGCTCTCCCACTTTAAAACTTCCTCTCCTCAGAGAAAATACGTTTGAATATTTCAACGTACCCAGCAAAACATTCCTGTCGATCTCTGAAGTGTTTAGAAATCGCGACTTTTCAATGAAGTTTGATACACAAAAAAATCATCAATCAGTGTATACCTATCATCCAGGGAAGAATTCAAGGAAAAAAGGGATAACATTTTTTCGTAGCATTGTGTCATTTTCGTATGGGCAACAATCGATAGAGGAGAACTGACCCAAAAACTCCTTTTCTAGCACGGGTTCAAAATGAATTTTATTTAGTCGACGACCGTAATTAATTTTATATCAGCAACTCTGCAACGTCTATACAAAATATTTTTAAACGATTTAATTGATGAGTCGTCGATTGATTGATAGCTGGTGTGAAGAGGTTATCTGATGACTCAATAAGCGGTTTATTTAGATTAATACGTAACTAGTTTAATAACAAGCAAGTATTTTTTTTTATAAACTTCCCTTCCTTGAATCTTCTAGAATTTTAAATTCCTGACTATTTCAAAGGACTTACCTCGACGCTGGAGAAGAGAGGGACGACGCCATGATCTTGGGCGAAAATTGTTAACCAATAATGGTCTTTGGTCTCGATGTCCAGCGCAGATAGCGTCTTAATATTTCCTGAAACAACAAAAGGAACAACATAAATAAGTACTCGCGAAATGGCATGCTCAGGATTTAATATCCTCATGGAACAATAAAACGTGAGTCGGGAGATGTCCGTCGTGATGACCAATTTCCTACTTTTCAGACGAGACAACAGAACCGTAAAACCCTGACGAGCGTTTCGATTTTAACAGTTTTGTGTAAAACATCAGAAACATTCACAATGCGAGAAATCGAATTAAATCCCTGAACGTACCGAGTGAATACTCTTGCACTGCATATTAAAAATAAATTAGACTCGTCTGATGATATAACGATCATTCATGCCAAGTTTCGTAGTGATTTAATTCGGCAAGAAAAATGACCCGTCACAAGTTTCACCTAAAACTTTTAATTGGGATGTGCTACTGCAAGTAGAGTTGTGCCAATAAAATTAGGGCTGATAAGGAAAAAATAGCGTACAATTCGAAATTGTGAAAGAGGGTAGATGATATTATAAATATTTGAATATTTGATATATGAATATTTGAAATACGAACATTTGATAATAACGACACTTTGCTTTTCAACGTTAGATTGAAGTTAATTATTAAATTAATACGAAAAATGTAAAGTTTTGGATTTATACGTTAGTTATTTAAGAATATTTTTTTCTGTTATACAGTAAGGATTAGATTTTCAAAATTATTCAATAATCCCATTAATTAAATCCCGTTGAGTACGTCTCTTTCATTATCGTTGTCACAGAGCTCCGAGTAGTAATAAGACAATAAAAAAAAAGTTTAGAGACGCATGAGGGCAAGGATCAAACATGTACTCACTGAGCCTAATAGGCATCATCAGAATTTGCAAGGGAAAACCTGTGTGGGTCCGAATTCGCCTCCTCCGGTAATGTATGAATGTATCACTTATAAAATTTAACAATATTCTATTTCATCCGGCCGAAATTATATAAGATAAGAAGGACCCTTTAAACTCCCGGCCGAATTTACATCCTATGGTCAGGTAGCCGATGGCATTACCGGCCGAAATTACGCCCGCCGTACCATTTATTCCAGGTATGCTTCCATATACGCATACTCTGCTCCAAACCACAATACAAAAATAACGGTAAATTGTAAAATCGTTATAAATTTTTATCACCCGAAGCCGAGAGATTCGCACTTATATTCCGCATTACATTCAAAAACTCCCTGAACTATCCAATGATAAACTCTGAAAACGAGTTGCCTTTTACAGAACAAAACTCCAACTTCCATTCCCATTACGTTTATAATCATTTAACGCCCAAAGCAACTGGAATGCAAAATAAAGCAAGCAAAGGCGAGAATGCAGATTCATCGCTGTGGAACAATTACGTTTTATGAAATTAACATCAAAGACATCAGTTCGTTTAATCAAAACAGGTAAAAGTTGGAAAGTTTTAACTCCCTACCTTCATCTTTCGAGTTGATGCCACAAATTTACATTCTCCTTCTAAAGATGTAACTATGTTGATTAAGTTTTAAACCCCTTTGATACCCTCTGTCGACAGCAGTCCTGGAAGGAAATTGCACAAATATTTGAACGAATGCTATGAATGACGCCATATTTAATTTGTTGGAATTCAGTTGTTTGGTGAGACCAAACTGATTTATTCCAATTTTTCCTATGCAAAGCTGCCTTTTGATCACGTTGATATTCAGCACAAGTTTCCTCGTCTTATGTTATCCAGGAAAGAACCATACATCTTCATCGTATGCGCAGCCTATCACACCTGTAACTTTTCTGGATTGCGCCCAAAACACTTTATTATTTAAAATTCGGTAATCCTTAGCCGCAGTGGTGCAGCATGCTGGCCGTTACCGAAGCATCAGCAGTTATCAATATCCTTTTTTCGCCTTTCCTTCCAACATATTCGCACGAAGTTAACGTTCTGCGACACGAATTTGTTACAGTGATCGATTCAAAAAAAATCGAGAAAATAGAACCCTTGCTAACAACGTAATGCTTAGTACTAGGGTAAGTTTAGTTAATTGGGAATTGACCGTAATTGATTAGGAACGAACTGAAACCGGGACAAAAACGTTGAATTAGGTTGTGCTATGAAATCGCCCGTTGAAATTTCTAACTTTAAATTTCGTCGGTTAGTTTTCACAGCTGTGCAACAGTTTCGTATACTTAAACTTCACATGGATAAATAGAGCAACAAACAAGCCGTGCGTCGCATTTATTAATAACATTTTTCAAGTTCGTTCATTTAAAACGGCAGCCGAAATCATAAAGAACTCCTCCCCCATTGTACTTCACCTTAAGTTTGGTAAACTTTAGCCCTTATGAAATACGTAACGCTTCAAGCAAGGATTCATATTTCAGGATTAAACGATCTTTTGTTTTAACGAGAACGGTTTTAGGATGAAATTTTAGGTGCAAGGAGCAAGTTTCCACTATGAGCTTAACATTATATCTTAGCATTAAGTATATTTATGGTGCACATTACATTCGTATTAATCTTATCCATAAATCGGAATATTTGTTGGAATTATTCTTCCTACCATCCTCGCGCCTCCACGAGTTCATGTGTATAATTAAATTTGTTGCTGCTTAGCTCATAATTTACTAAGTAGCTGTATTTAAAAATACGTAGCTTCGATCGACTTAAAATGTAAGCTGTTTACTTGTGTTGATGTGGAACATTTGCTTGTTACTTGTTCACCGCCACATTCGAAAGCGACAATTACACACGTCTCTGGTCCATTCTTGGTTGTTAACGGGGCAATTCGCTGGTGTGCTACAGCTCTATTTATTTTTCAAAATGGTTGTTCCGCCGCTACGAAAATAGTAAAACAGGCAAGTATGTATTTATTGCAGCGGTAGTAATCAGCTCGACTGTGACATCTGCCGGATGGCAAAGGGCTAACTATAAAATTGTTTACCGTAATTTACAAAGTTGAAAATTGGAACCGGAGTGTAAAACGGATTAGTACCAGAACACGACGGCCTGGTTGAGTTTTAGTTGGATATTGGGGTAGTTTGGATTAACGGTTTCCCTCGTTAATCTTCCGACGGGGGTGCATTATGTATTTCACGTTCCGCGCATTTAGATCGGGCTAATCCCCGTGGTTCTTTGTCATCGTACACATACGTGCACGTTTTTATCGAAAAGCCTTATTTCGCGATATTTCAAAGATGAAACGAACCTGTTTTTATTGGATGATGTGGAAGACGACCGCAGATAGTAGCGCAGCAAGAGCAAGAGCAACAACGTCTTTCTCAAAAGCAAATAACGGGTTTATGCATTTGTGCATTCGAGTTTGGATGCGAGCTGTCTCAGCTCGGGGGCAATAACATTCGTTAGATCATAAGGACGCCGCGGAGAAGAATTTTCGATTGTGATTCGGTATTTAGGTAGGGCGGAACGACCGAAAAAGGAACATGCAACTTTACCCTGAGTCCTATGTTAATACGCTTCTACGATCAATACATTCATAAGGGGCCGAACGATGCTAGTAAGTGCGTTGCGAGGGCTTTCCGAAAAAATTGAAGTTGTATACCGAACAGTGTGTTTTGAAAAGTTTGCACCACATGGAAAACTTTTCTATTGCCAATTTCTCAAACAATTTCACTTCTGAGAAAACTTTCTGTGTCCCATAAAACACACATTACAACCAGAAGTCCAAAAACATTCGACGAAATACAGCGGAATTCAAAAACAACACAGGAAATCGACTTTAAAGGAAGTTATATCTACCCTTATTTACGAATAACGAGAAAAGCGTCTTTGTAACAAAAGAAATGTTTTTAAAACATTCCCTATCATCAACCTGAATATACATTATGTAAAATAACCAATACTGTAATTAGAATCAGGTTAATAAATAAGTTTTTAGTGGACAATTTTCACCTAACTGAATTAAATACGTTTGTTATTGCAACAATACTTTTTGGAAAGGCACTTGGAAGCTCGACCCTTTCACTTGTACTATAACAAATTATGATTCAATTCCATTTCAACCAAGCAATTTATCTAACCTTAAATTGTTATAAGTTTGGATTACAAGAAGAGTCTGATCACGAGCATTACAACCCAGTCATTTTTAACAGGTCCAATAGTTCAAACTGTTAGTCTAGGATAAGAATATTTATAATAACAGACCAGTTACATTATTCTATAGACTTTGATAAGTTGCGGACAATAATTATTGTCACACATTGCATTCATGTAAAAGTTTTTGAGGCGGCCCAGACCATTAATTTTTATAACTGTCTCATCTAAGTGAACATTTCATGTACTCATTGGAATTGAATTAAAATTCTTTCGTTTTCCCCCCAATAACTCAAGAAAGAGGTAAAATTGCAAAAATTTACGATTTACAATAATTATTTCTAAATCAAATCCAATAGTTATACAAATAAATAACGAAAAGTTATTTAATTGATATTAAGATGCAGTATGTAGTAATTTTACTTGGAGCTTTACTGAGAGGTAAATAAACCGGGCATATATATACGAGTAAAAAATAATGAAGAGTAATTTGCCATTATGAAATTTTATAATTAATTTTAATTTACTCCATAATTAATATTTAAAGACATTGTATACATATATGTATTGTAATTGTCAGAAAAGGGAAAGAAGTCAACAATTTCAGGTGGAACACAAAACTAATAATTTGGTGTAGAGTCGAATCATATCTATCATAACTATCATGACGTATCATAACTAAGAATAGAAATGAATACTGGAAAGGAGAGTAAATGTACTTATAGGTTATAGTGAGAATTAAAAGTATAAATAGATATCAATTTTAGACCTCTTTGGAACTTGAAGGTGGCGAAAAAGGGAGCGGGGGGTTGAAAAGTACATCTCCATTATCTCCAGAGGTACCAGAGAAATCCAGTGCGACACCAGCTGCCATAGTCACCGTTTCTCTGATAAGAGCAGGGCTACACAACGAAGTTTGACGCAACAAATTTAGCAAAATGTATAAGTTCTCATAACATTTGGCGCACTCCTTCCAGCATCAATTTAAGATACTTGTTCGGCCACAAGTCTTCACATATGAACGGGTATTTATTCAAGCATACCAAGCCAACTTTTGTGTTGTGTGATAGTAATTTCTCATCATAAGATTGATTAAATTGAAATAACGTTTCTGATTATTGCGTTTCATTGGTAAAGATATAATTATTTTCAAAAGTATATACAAGATATGAACATTTTAATACTAATGCTTTGATTTTGTCTCATTTTCCAAATAACGAGCAACGGCCCGAATTACCAATTTACCCTAGTTACGTAGATGCTTTCAATTAATTTACGTTTAGCTACGATAAGGATCGAAACTTATATAAACATCCAAATTGACGTTTTGAAAACCTATTTCAGAATTCCTAAAAATAAAATTACTCCGTCGCCTGCACCGTAGTGCTAAATGTAATTTCCCACTGCGTATTTAGTTGGAGATAGTGAGAGATATTCAGTTATGTACACCTACATTTCGTTTGAATGGTAGGAATGTGTCATAATCAAACATGGTTGTTCAGCCGTCAAACCGTTTAAAATTAAGAATAGAAGTTGAACCATTTTCGAGTTAGTATTTAAAATTCAGTGTTAACTTACAACTTCCTGCTAATGAATTAAAGGGTGGTAGTGAGCCTCGAGTGAACGTAGTTTTGTTTTGAAGGCTGCATCACCAGGATCGTTTTTCCTAGACGTGGTGTGTTATCAAAGTTACAATTTAATCAAGACCCGCCACACAGCGTTTCGAAAACTAAAACGACGCGCGAACTCGTACAGAGAGAGCACTCGCTGTAACTCATATAATCATTTTTTTACAGGCAACGTGTATAATGCTTACGAAGCTTTCAGCAGCTTCATTTGGTATTCCTTCGAGATCGCCGTGCGTTTTTCCCTTATTTTCTCCAAGCCACGGATGTATTGTTAAAGTTTTCCGCAGCCTTGAACTGCGCAAAACAATTAGCCAGATCAACTCATTCGGGTCCCGGCGACGCGAGGGGAAGTTTTCCGTGCGTCGCGTCGCGAGGAATTCGTACCTGTGGAATTATATCAGTGACACACTCGGAGGGTAAAAAAAAACTATAAATCATAGGGGAGAAGACCGCCCGGTTTTTCCACGATGCGGCGCTCGGCAACTTGCCGAAAGAATTAGTGGCGCGTTTTCTTCTGGTTAATATTAGAAATGTCGAGGTAATTTCGTATAATCAATGTCAGAATTTTATTACGAAATTTACGGAAATTTATCTTCGCTTTTTTTTAATAACAGGAGGCAGTGGGAGCGCGGAAAGGGTTCGCCGCCGGGGGAAAATCTTCAGCGTTCATTTCCCGAACTTGCGTTAGGTAACTTGGCTCGTGTTCATTAATTATCTGATACAGATACTCGCATACATATGTCTGAATTGTGCCGGCAAATTATATATTCCAGGGGAGCTTTTGCTCTAATTCCGATAGAGAAACACTCAACTACATTCGTTTTCCACTGCGACTTCGACAGCACACACGCACACGCTTAATAGGCATTTGTGTGTGTGTGTGTGTGTGTGTGTGTGTGTGTGTGTGTGTGTGTGTGTGTGTGTGTGTGTGTGTGTGTGTGTGTGTGTGTGTGTGTGTGTGTGTGTGTGTCCTCGATACAATACTATCAGTTTTGCTTTCATACCCGGATTCACCGCTTCTCAAACTCCCTTGGAACTTCCCGCCCTAAATAGTTGTTTAAACACTGAAAACTCCCCTCAGTTCTATAAATAACTCGCACTTCATAAATAAAGACAGTTTCGGGACAAGTTATGTTTTTAAACGTTGCCAAGGAGAAAAATCTCATAGTTATGAGCTTTCTCTGAAGTTCGAGGGAAGGAAACTCGGACTTCGCGAAGTGTATCATAAAGACAACGTTAGAACCTTTTCAGAAAACAGACTAAAAGTGGATAAGCTATCACATTTTCGTGGATTACACACGGCGGTTCAAAAATCTGAAACGTTTCGAGCTGTAACAGAAAACGCATGCACAAGTTTATTTTGCATTTTGGTTGTTTTCTAGAGGTGATTTTTGAAGTGGTGAACCGCTGGCGACAAAGAACTTTTAATACTCAAAATTTCAACATTGTCGCTGTTTATGTTTCAGGTTGGCAGGATAGCAGCCACTATCAGTTTTAAGAGTTCAGAGCACTCTGGGGAACACTGGGACAAAATTCCAGTAAAAAATATGTGTAACTATTAATCAATACACATTTTATTTAGTAATTGGTAAAGTTTTTGTGTTTCTGTAAAAATTAAACTGATTTTGATGAAGTGACAGTTCCATCATACTCAGTATCAATCCTTATTAATTATTGTTGGATTGGTTGAGGTTGTTTGCAATGGGAATGATATAGATTTTCTTTATCAGAAATATTCCAAATAGGGAATTTTGAAATATAGCAGCCAGTCTTACCATAAATATTTTCTGTTAGGAATTTTTGCGTTCGTTGAAGAAAAATCACATTCGCAACAAAAGACACGCCGTTCAAACATTTATTCAAAATTTACTCCAATATTTTCTACAAAAAATTGAAAATTTTTTCTACTATTGAATATGTATAAAAAATTTAATAACATTTTTGGCTAAATTGTGTCTGAAGGGCACTTCACCCATATCAATTTACGGTTTTTTGAAATTTTCTAGAAATCGGTTTTAGATCTTAATCACAATGAATGATAATGGATAAAATTATACATCATAGCAGATAAGTTCCTCTATTACCCTTACGTTACGTAAGTTTGAAAAATATTTTGAGGTATTAACTGTTAACTATCGCAAACGATGTGGAAACATACATTTCCTACATTTTTGCCTTTAGAAACCAAATGGACAAAAACTCAAAAATCTACCGAATGGCACGTTTGATACGTCATGTAGAAATGTTTACTAAATCAATTCTTTTATACATATATCATTTTTTAGCTAATAAAAATGGAGGAATAGCTAATAACTAAATTTTAGCTCTTCAGTTGCTAAAATTTGTACCTGTGTAATGAAAGAAGAGAGTTCCTTTCATTTAGATCGTGTGAAATATTGATAAAACAGGCTCAGAAGTGTTAGTAAATATAGGTAAAATATTTCAAAGTGAGTTAAGAACTGTATGATTTAGGGAACTAAATATATTTATACCTAAAAATAGGCTAAAGAGATCTCATGTATTGTGATTGCACTTCACCCTTATCATTTTTTGGTTTTTTGAAATTTTCTCGAAATCGGTTTTAGATCTTAATCACAATGAATGATAATTGATGAAATTATACATCGTAGCAGATAAGTTCCTTTATTACCCTTTTTTTACGGAAAATTAAAAAGTATTTTAAAATATTAACTGTTAACTATCGCGAACGATGTGGAAAACATACATTTTCTACATTTTTGCCTTTAGAAACCAAAAGGACAAAAACTCAAAAATCTACCGAATTGCACTTTTGATACGTCATGTAGAAATGTTTACTAAATTAATTCGTTTATACATAGTATATCAATTTTTAGCTAATAAAAATGGAGGAATAGCTGATAACTAAATTTTAGCTCTTCAGTTGCTAAAATTTCTACCTGCGTAATGAAAGAAGAGTTCCTTTCATTTAGATCGTGTAAGATGTTGATAAAACAGGCTCAGAAGAATTAGTAAATATAGGTAAAATATTTCAAAGTGAGTTAAGAACTGTTTGATTTAGGGAACTAAATATATTTATACCTAAAAATAGGCTAAAGAGATCTCATGTATTGTGATTGCACTTCACCCTTATCATTTTTACGGTTTTTTGAAATTTTATCGAAATTGGTTTTAAATCTTAATCAAAATGAATGATAATTGATGAAATTATACATCATAGCAGATAAGTTCCTTTATTATCATCCTTTCGTTACGTAAGTTTCAAAAATGTTTTAAGGTATTAACTGTTAACTATCGCGAACGATGTGGAAAACATACATTTCCTACATTTTTGTCTTTAGAAACCAAAAGGACAAAAACTCAAAAATCTACCGAATTGCACTTTTGATACGTCATGTAGAAATGTTTACTAAATTAATTCTTCTATACATATATCAATTTTTAGCTAATAAAAATGGAGGAATAGCTGATAACTAAATTTTAGCTCTTCACTTGCCAAAATTTGTATCTGTGTAATGAAAGAAGAGAGTTCCTTTCATTTAGATCGTGTAAAATATTGATAAAACAGGCTTGGAAGAGCTAGTAAATATAGGTAAAATATTTTAGTGAGTTAGAACTGTTTAATTTAGGAAACCAAATATACTTATAACTGAAAATAAGCTAAAGAGATCCCATGTATTGTGATACCGGCGATAAACCAATAGTCGTTTTATTAACTAGCTTAACACTATATATTTCATGTATGGACAACTAAAACTTTCAGTGGTTTTTTTAATGGAATTGGTTTAGCTTATTTCTAGCTAATAAAAATATTTGATTTCTGGTCTATGACCAACAAAAATGATTAATTATTATCGAATAAAGGGTCTTAATTTCTATTAAAGCTGAAGCTTGAAAAATTATTTTTTATAAAGTAGGTTTTGACCTAGTAAACTTCAGGGACAATACATTTGAAACGAAGAGTAGCCAATTAAAATGAACTGGCGATTGATTAAACACTTCACAATGTCAATTTAATGATTTTACTAAGTTTGTTGTTTTTGATGAAGCATGTTGAAACAATTGGAATTAATATAAAGTAACACAGAGGAATTCATTATCATTTTTGTTTGGAAATAGGTAAACACACGCTTTATTAATAATTGAGGAAAAAAGTTGTGATTGCTATTAACAAAACAACTAGAAAATGTAAATGCAAAATCGAGCTTTTCTACAGTATGGGCGCGACTAGCTAGCTTCAAACGACCGAAGGTTGTCCAGCTTCTCTAAGTTGGCCATGGTAATTTAACCAAAGGAAAACACCAAGTCTTAACCAACTGCTTTATTAAAGATGAGCGGTTTTGGCTTCACAGAAGCCATCCTCAGGCTCGCATTTTTTTAATTTTTTTTTAATTTTATTTATTTTAACTGTGTATGTCAACGTACTTGTTTTGTATGTGTGACGCCGCACATTTCGAACAACAGGAGCCCTAAAAACAAAAACAACTTGTTTGCGAGCCTGAGGATGGCTTCTATGAAGCCGAAACCGGTCGCTCATCTTTAATAAAGCAGTTGGTTAAGACTGTGGTTTCCTTTGGTTAAATTTTCTACAGTAACTTACTGTAAGAGAGCATACTGTACCTGAGCACAAAGTAGTACCAAGCCAATGAAGTGGACGTGCACATTAACTCTCCGAAAGATTAAGTATCACCCAATCTAAACTGCATTTTATACTTTATCGAGGGGTACGTCTCACGGAATTGTGTTACGTGTTTAGACAGGTCCCCGCCATTAAAACTTACTCCAATGGCAATGAATACGTCCCCGAAAACTTCTTGGTCTGAAAGTTTTTCCCTCCTCTTTTCCACATCGACTTTCCGATAAGATAGGGGTCTCGTACGAGACTGGAATTCCGACGCGAGATGTTAACTGGCACACATTTCGTGGAGTAATCAAGTTATAAAATTTTATATTTTTGTGGGAAAAGGTGCCCATTATACACCAGAAATTTTAATGATGCCACCTACGTACGTCTACTTTATTATTTCAGGTTAACGAATAATTCCCGACAAGCTCGCACAAAGTGAAAGAAAGACGGAAACGAGGGAAGGTGGAAAATTGAACAATGACGACTCCTTTTTAATAGTATCACAAAAAATTATCGACGTCGCGTCTGTTTCGTTTGGTACACATCAACTTTCCGCCGAGTGATCTGCGGTGATTTTCTCGCTTTGTACACGCTTTTGTTAGACAGGAAACTTAAGGGCAGCATGATTGATGGAAAACTATGAGAGGGATCGTTAAACGTATAGCGGAATAGATGAAGTTTGCCGGCAAATGGCGTGCAAAATATCGGGCGGAAAAACGAAGAACTGTCCCACCCAAAATTTATCTTTCTATAATAATAATACGCCTCGCGGATCATCACGACAATACTCTAAAAGTATACGGAACAATCGTGGGTTTTATGGGTTTATAGTCAATAGGTTATGTTTAGCCGGTAATGAGCAACGAACTTTAAACGGCCCTCTCAACGAAAATTCGAATTTACGCCGAAGGATCGTGATATATCGACTGTAAAATGAGACATTTTATAGCTAAAGTTTGTTATCGAGAGCAGGTTTCTATATAGTCGAATAGAGCGTCTTAAAAGTTTGAGAAAAGTTCAGAAACCTACACATTCAAAAGAAATAATATGTAATAAACTACCTTCTTAATATTTATCAAGTGTCCCATCAAAATGTTACTTAATATCACAACAATAGGTAGGTGTGTTTATATAGCCTGATATAAGAGTTTTCGCCAATAAATTCACTCGGCAATTGTGCCATTAACAAAACCGTCCCTCGTTTTCGTCAATTCCAGGACATTAATCACTCAATAATTTCCCAGTTTATTCCAAGACTTTACTGCTTCCGCAAGTAAGCACAAAACACCGTTAATATCCTATAACACCATAAACCATATTTTGTAGTAAGTATACGTCCCAATTTCGCTGGCCGATAACTATAATTCTGCTTCAAAAGAAGGCAAGAATGTTAAATTTGAAGGGAATAAATTTCACACGACTAATGTCTTGATAACACGGAATCGTCCATTCTTTATGGACGTCTAGGGTGTATTCATTTTAATTTCCTCGGTCGGAGGAAATCTTACGAGATAAGCAAGGTTGCCCTCCGGTGGAGCCATCTCACTTCCTGTTCGCTAAAATCAAGTAAAACATTGTTTACTGTTTACGAGAAACATTCTGAAGTTCAACGACACTCATTACCATGGAGCTAAGGTATTGATCTCATTATAAAAGATTTATGAATGTTTCATGTATATCGATTAAAATGGGAAGGATAGGAAGGAATGGAAAACGGGTAACTACTTAGTTTAACATATAAATGCTTCTGAACATAAGGTTCAAACACGATATCCCAAGTTCTTAACTAAGAAATATTTCATACACATGATTCAGTGATTGTACTGTTTGGTAGGGCAAAAAAGAGGGTTGGGCGTCACTTGGGGAACTCAATCGAATACATACATATTTACTCATCCATTTACCGAATTTCATTTGGTTATTATACAGAAAATCCAAGTTAAATTTAATTGCTAAAGTGGAAAGAATTCCGCCAGTTATACGAATTTATTATTGATAAATCCAAGAACATTTTCACAATGCAAACATAAAATAACGATTTCATTACATTTCCATTAACTGTATTGCATTTTTTTAATTTAACTTGAATTCGATGATTAAATTTTTCTCATCGAAAGTTAATTAACGAATTCAGCATGTCGGATACTCCTGCCGGCGTTTTTATTTCAGTTTTACTTTAAAACTGCATCATTCAAATTATTAAAGTTTTGTTTGTTAAGCACTAGCAAGTTTGAAGCTACTTTTAAAACATTTGACGAGGACCCAAATAAATGAACTTATTTACCACGTAAAAGGTATGTTTCCAAAAAGTACATAATTTGAAACGGGATATCAAAAATGTAAAGAAGCATGTATGTAGTAAAGGTTTTTGGGAACAATAAGGACTAATTCGAGTTTAGTCCCAACTAGATCAGAATTTTAAGTAGAAGTACTACTACTAGAATTAGAATTTATTGCAACAATAATATATAGGCCAAAAATTGGACAAGCAAGTGCTACAAATAGCTGTTGGTATAGCGCTATGCATCCTGATTTTTTACTTTCTCGTATGAGGTATTCATATATGAGAGAGTATTGTAATCGGGTCGATTTTTCGAAATTGAGTTATTAGCATTTCTGAACGTTTTGAGGTCCCCTGAGTCCAAAGAACATGTTTTTGGAAAACCGTCTGTATGTATGTGTGGTTTGTGGATGTATGTCTGTGGTAGGATTTTCTCAAAAACAAAAAACCACAAACGGTCAAAACTTTGTATTCAGACTTTGTACCATCCCAGGACGTGAAAATACGCTTTTCATTAAAATCGGCCACGATAAAAGGGTAGTTAACTCTTGTCATTTTTCAGTTTTTTTAATTTTTCTCGAAATTCGCTACAAGAATTTTTTTGAAACTTTGAATATATATTGTGCGATTAAATAGGTATAAAAAAGATTTCTAACGATTTTGGCTAAATCTTCTGTGAAGGGCACTTTATACTTGTCAATTTTCGGTTTTTTCGATTTTTTTCGAAATCCACTATACAGATTTTTTTTAAACTTCGAATATTTATTCTACTATTGAATATGTATAAAAAAGTTTTCTAACGTTTTTGGCTAAATCTTCTGTGAAGGATACTTTATACTTGTCGATTTTTTGTTTTTTGTATTATTCTCGGAATTCGTTACAAGAATTCTTTTTAAACTTTGAAAATTTATTGTGCAATTAATTATGTAAAAAAAGGTTTGTAACGTTTTCGGCTAAATCTTCTGTGAAGAGCACTTTATACTTGTGGTTTTTCTGTTTTTGAATTTTTCTCAAAATTTGCTACAAGAATTTATTTTAAATTTAGAATATATATTCTACCATTGAATTAGTATAAAATAAACTTTTCTATTAATCCGGTCAAATTGGACCAAAAAATAAGAGTGAGGGTACAAAAATTCCCACCCAGCTGAAAATTGGAAGTATTGTTCAAAACACCATTATAAATGAAATCTAAAAAGTCCTCATCGATCCGGCACGTGGAAAGAAATTTACTCGGGGTCAAACGTCACAAAAACGGGTTTTTCGCGATTTTCAGCAAAACGGTAAGTTTTATCATAAAATTAGTTCAGAGAAAAATTGTAAAGCAGATAATTATATATACAAAATGTCTAGGACTTTTTTCCCTAAGAGCCACCGTTTCTGAGATATAACGATTCAAAGAGTTAGAAGAGTTGTAATCGTCATAATATGTATAAGTATAGTACGGCCGCATTTATTTGATATAATTTATTGATAGCAGTAAAATTTTTGAAGGGCATAGTACTCGAGAAGTGCTGTGCAAACGATGGGCGCTATTGACTGTCGGCGGGTGAAAGACTACCTAATACAGGGAAGGACTTACTAATAGGGGTCTATTATTTTAAAGGTATTGGGATTGTATCTACAAATAGACAGAGAGAAGTAAATGCAAAATAGGTACACGAAAATAAAACTCTACAATACATCAATACTATACAATCAAACTCTTGTATCAAAATAAATAATTAACCTGGATGTTGTTAATAATATTGTTGGTAGGTACCTATAATACGTCCCTGCATTGTTCCGTTACCGTCATATCTCCTCGAGTTTGTCGCACTTCTCGAGTATTTAAGCCGCCATAAAGTTTTACTGCCATAAATAAATTATATCAAATAAATGCGGCCGGACTATACTTATACATATGACGATTACAACTCTTCTAACTCTTTGAATCGTTATATCTCAGAAACGGTGGCTCTTAGAAATAAAAGTCCTAGACATTTTGTATATACAATTATCTGCTTTACAATTTTTCTTTGAACTAATTTTATGATAAAACTTACCGTTTTGCTGAAAATCGCGAAAAACCCCTTTTGATGACGTTTGACCCCGAGTAAATTTCTTTCCACGTGCCGGATCGATGAGGACTTTTTAGATTTCATTTATAATGGTGTTTTGAACAATACTACCAATTTTCAGCTGGGTGGGAATTTTTGTGCCCTCGGATGTCTAAATTGACCGGACTATATCGTTTTTTGCAAAATCTTCTGTGAAAGGCACTTTGTATCATTCTTCAACTTTTTGAATTTTTCCCGAAATTTGCTCCAAGAATTTTTATAAAATTTTGAGTACCTATTCTACATTAGATATAATATATAAAAAAGTTTTGTAACGTTTTTGGCTAAATCTGTTGTGAGGAGTACTTTATAGGTACTTGTCGTTTTTTCGGTTTGTTGCTTAAATTAACCCCTATATATGAGAAAGTACTCTGATGAACACATCACGATTTTTTTTCTTTTAATACAAACCAATGTAAACATTATATTCGATTGGTTGCAGAAAAAAGCATATCGGCGGTTAATTATGACCAGAACAACAAACTTTTCTACATCTACTATACTAATATTAAGGGCGTTCGTCACCTTGTGGAGACAACTGAATTCCGCTAGATGTCATTAGCATCGGAAACGTTCTAAAAATAAAAATCTTACAGTGGGTGTGTTACCATGCTCCTCCCTGGCTCGCTTGTATTAAAAATTGTTACCTGCTACCCCTTACCTTTCACGTGGACAACTCTAATAGATGTTTATGACGGGTCGTAATTTATGAGTGAGGTTTATTCGGTATTTCAGATTTTGTTGATTTTACTCTGTCTGATATACAGCGTATGATTTAAGGAAAAATGTCACATTGCGCGTGGAAGCTCTTTTTTTTTAATTAGTCCCAAATGTCATCTTTTGATTTAATGTAACAATTTTGTATATATCAATTAGATATTTTATGAAAAAGCACATTAGCTTATAAACTAAAGATTGGATCAAAAAATATTCTTACAGTTTTTTGTTCCTCATGCGATGCTTCATAAAAATAGACCATTCCAAAAAGTCCGATTTTCCTTACGACTTGTAAATGTACGTGAGAAAAAGTCGTATGCTTTTCAACTAACCAAACTTAAAGTCGTATAATTGTCAAATTAAAGTCAATAAAATTATTTCGTTTCGTGGAGGAATTTACAAGTTTAATTTATGAGTTGGCGGTAAAAATTGCAATACAATTACTGAATACTTATATGTACATATTTTTCTATTAAATTAGTTTTTATTGCGGGGTCTTTTCCGGAAGCTGCTTTTCTGGATTTATTTTCCCGGATTTTTGTCCAGTCTAAAGTTAATAAAAGCTGCAATAAAGGTTCATCTTTCAAACTATTGAAAAGAATCAAGATATCTGAGGGACAGTTAAAAATATGTGTAGGGAAACGTGATGGAACTCAGCATGAAATTTTATCAGGAATCTAAAGATGGAATAATATTCTGGGTACATTTCAAATATGACAGTAAATGGCGACTTTCGGTTTAAGCGGAAGTAGTATGAATTTGTAAATATTATAAAACAAAGAGCTTTTTAAATAATCCTGGAGTTGAAAAATTTAGTTTTCTAACCATAAAACTTCTAACGAACAGCTGCAGTGAGAAAACTGTCATCAAGATTCGTGTCCAAAAAGAAATCCTTCTGTTCTCGACCTTTTTGGAAAGTGACCGGATTATCTATTAATAAGTGCAGTGCTTGTTCGTTTAGTCAGGTATCGTTTCTTGGAAGAGTTCTTGATGATGAGTGCATAATAACGACGTTGTGATCACCAAACCGAGTCCCGAAACGGATTCAATCTCCAAGTAAGTAGGTAGAATCCGTCATCAGGTAAGTAAAATCGACCAAAACGATAATGAGGGCATTCTTATCATATGGATATATTTAAAAGAAAGACTACTTCTAAGAAAGCTCATGCATTTCGTCCTTTTTATGAATATGAACCCCTCGGCTTAGCGTCGAAAATATCCGCATGATTATTGGACCCACCCATTGGGGCAGGTAATTGACATAAATAACCCCCCGCAGTTATCTTAGTGGTTCTATTAGTTTATCTCATACTTTTGAGGTGTACGTTGAGAATTGCGTCGTGATCGTGTGTTTTCAAATTTTTGGTTTTTATTGTTCCTGGTTTTGTTGATTTTTGTTAGTTGTTGTTACGTTTCGTTTTTATTGTTTTACCGAATTTGATATTTTGGTACATCGATTTTTTCGACCATGCCGAAAACGAAGCCATCTCCTTCGACAATTCGCAGGAGAACTGCAAATTCCATATGTATTAAGAAGCTGAACCAAGCCAGGTAATGAACTTATGTATATATGTTATGTATGTTTGTTTGTATGTACCTATGCGATTGCAATAGTGTATAGCTAGTCGGTGTGTGTCCACTTCACAAATCAAATGTTATTGTTATCGCTTGCTGCGAAAGAGCTCATTCGATTCCCGAATTGATCAATTATAACAAAAAAAAACATTAAACCAAAATGACTTTCAGTTTTGTGCAAATAGTCAAGCAAATGAAAGACGATAAACTCCCAAACCTGGGATAAATTCTGCAAAAGGATGAAACTGGGGACAATTGTAGGTCTCAACTGGGTCTTTCGAAATACGGAAAGTTGTAGATTCTCCAGGTCCCGGAACATGGTAAAAAATGGTCCTCAAGTTCCAATAAATCCGTTTTCAACCAATATCTCCGAGAATATGGCATTTGGAAAATTTTTGTTTAAATAAAAAAGAAAGATCGTTTCATTAGCTACAAAACTGGTCCTTATGACTTTTTCCGAAAACTCGACAATTTTCGAGATAACGGCTCCGAATCAGCCGATAGCAGCAGCACTTTACTTGTTGCTCCTGCTCTAAATCCAAAAAAGCAAATTCGAGAAATGGAGACAAAAGCGGGCGGACAAATTGTCCAATAACTCGAGTAAAAATGGATATTTTTTGATGATTCAAAATTCACGTGAAAGAGAAAACCTATAGCTATGGTATCCTGGGTCTCGGGCCTCACTTTTATTTTTCTTGAATGTTGGAAACCCCGGCTAAATTTTTTCTTCTTCGATATTTCTCGACTTTTAGAAAATTCATCCATATTTTAATAAATAATGGTAATTTAGTCGTGTCTTTCTTGATAATGGGTCTCCAAAACCTCTCGAAGGAGCCCATAAAGGTTGTTTTATTTTCTTTCAACCAATAATAATTATTCAGGCACAACGGATTACTTTTATGACGGTCGACACCCTCTTCATTGGTGCGGTCACTTGTAAGAGACAGATTCATCCGAGGGGCGTGTCATTTAATCTAATATTTGCCGTTTACGCCAAGATACTTTTATAAGATAATAATTGTTAATTCATTATCGTACAATACCTTATTACTGACTACTTGTCAATTCCAAACTTTACAATTGAACGATCCAATATGTTTAAAAAATTTTATTCGGTTTTTCAATCTTCACATCGATATTTCTAAATATTTAGTAAGTTTAACAAAAAAATGGAGACGACAAGTTCTAGACGTTTTTTTTCCTCATCCATTGGTACCAAAATCATTCAATTCCAATATACCGATCTTGAGTAACGGTCCTAGAAAATTAGCATTGTGAAGCATACGGCGTAATATTGTATCGCACGGCCTTAAGACTAAAAATTAATATCAGACGGCATCATCCCAAATGTTTGGGAGTAAAATTTGAAATGATGTGGAGCGTCCTTCTTTAAAGTTTGTGATATGGTTAATATCCGATTACGTTGTGATAATGTTTTCAGATATGTCTAAGACGTCACAAGCAAATAAATAAACGTATTTTCTTCACAAATCGATTAATTTTTTACCTCTTTGATTGTGCTGTAATCTTTATGTGCCATCGGGGAGTTTGAAAGGTTAAAACGTTTCTGCTTCGTTTTACTGGTCATGTGCCCATAAATATAAATTCGTAATGTTAATTACCCGGTAATAAAACAAGCAGAATTAAAATACGTACCGCTGAAATTAATGAAATATTTAAATGGGGCAAATTACGAATAAATTTCCCTTTGACGTTTGTTTTATATTAATTATTACGCGGCTGATATCAGAATCAATTACAACAACGGGCGAAGAGTGTTGTTTGTATCCGAAAACCAAGACATTAATAAATTTCAATGAAACCTCCTCGTGAAGTAAACAATAACGAAGCAGAACGAAATCATCTACTGAATACACACACGGATCGTTCGAAATTCGCACAAAAGAAAATACAAAGTGAACATGCTCGGCCCGGCAGCGAGGTAAATGTAATGTAAATTTTCATGTAGAGGATTCAAACAATGAAAAAATTGCAGACGAGGAAAGCCTAGTTATTTATCATTCTGCGATGATGTGAGCGGTAATGGTTACATAACCGAAAACGATTAGGGTCGTTCTGGATGGTTTTTTTGGCTCTGCCGGATGAAATTGCTGCGTTGCTTATGTCGTTGGAAGAGGGAACGATGTGCTGCGGTGTGCGGCTTCCGCCCTTTTTATAGAACCTTTGAATAACTATTTATTCAAAGAAATATTGTTCGTTTTGAGGAGTTTGCATTGTATTCAAAATATCGGCGCTTTCGGCGGCCGCCTAACTTACCCAAATGACCTACCTGCGCACCCTTTATTCGCACGACAAATGGGGCCCTTGAAAAATTGCACATTAATTCGAATCTAGCCGGGAGAATTCGTCAATTCCGCGAGAAACTTCCACCCGAAACCGTCTTTTTAGTGGAGTTCGCGTGCGATTCAAATTTCAAGTAGGTCGTACGACTAAACTTTTATGTAGTTGTGCACAAATTTACGTCAAATATTCATGAACTCCAACGTTGCTAATCCACGAGTGAGCTCACCAAATAGCTTGAATTAGAGGTTTAAATTATCTAGCTATTTGCGTAAATGAATAATTATTTATGCCAGACATAGAGTTTGTTTAAATGTAGTGTCATGGTCTGGACGGAAGGTGGTGTCGGGGATATTTGCTTTTACTATAGGGAAAAAGTGTCTTGTTGGGGTATTTTGAAGTAAGTAGGCAGTGTAAACGCAAAGAATAGTGTAACAAAGGGTGTGTTATCTATTTGGCAGGTTCTTAGAGACTAACAACACATGAAAAACCGTTACAGAAAGTCAAGTGCCCTTAAGTACCTGACTCCCTATTTCTAAGAAAGGTCAAAACAGATGTGCGCTGAAAGTATCGTCCATAATAATGTAGAGTTTTCTACTGGCAATGTTGCCATACTGTAACATGTCTTTCTTAAGATAACTCCCTTGGAGAAAAAAACTAAAATCTTACACTCGGGAGAGTGCCGACAGAAGTGAAAACTTTCATAGGCGTTTGGATACACCATGACTCAGCGTTACAGATTTCATGCTGACGGCAAGTTGAAGATTTTAACAGCGCGTATAGAAGTTGTGACTTTAAAAACGATGTTTGAATATTTAAGTTGAACAGAAACAGTAAGACGATTAGTAGATTACCTCCTCAATCATAATTTACGAATCAATTGAGAATTCACGGCCATATACCTACTATAGAAACCATAATCTCAGAGTGTATCAAGAATTCATGTCAACTCCAAGCATACACATCCGTTTTACGTCTGCGTTCGGGTCCGTATTCAAAAATAGGACCCGATCTCTGTCATTTACTTATTTTATGTACAGTCTCACGTCTCCGTACCTCAGAAGTCCTCCTTGATTTATACATGTTCGTCGTTTCTCTTCAACGTTTTACACGGAAGCGATTTCCTCCCAACCGAAATCCTTTTTCAAAGTATATTTGAATTTCCTCGCACGGCATTGAGGACAATAAAATATTATTCCGGAGTCGACAACTTCTCCGAACACTCGTCGTAACACACGTAAAGGTTACTTTGTTGGTTTGTACGCGATGTCAAAATTACAACGTAAAATTTAATTTCAGGGAGAAATATGTTGAATCGCCCACTAACTTAGCAGAGAGGGAAGTTTTAGTGTGATAAGAATGACGACATGTGAAAATGGAAATTGGTGATTTTCTTTGGGGATTTATGGAGCTCGTGGCGGTTGAATTACTCGACGCCCTCGAAATGTTTTGTTAGGATATTAATGTCGGTTGCACGGTTAATGGTTCCGTTCATTTTAACTATTCAAATGATTCAAAAACTTAATCAAAATCGCTACATTTGGCGAATTCGCCAAATTAGATCGTATCCTACATGATCTAATATTACTTATCATAATCGATTCATGGTGACGCAACTCCTTACGAACCATCTCAGTGTCAATTGTAAATATGACAATCGATTAAATAAAAATTTCAACATTATTTTTGACTCCAATGAGATCAAAACCAACAAGCAAACATCAATTAATACGTTTCTCACAGAACTCACTGCAGATAGCAGTACTGAATACTCTCTATGGAAAGCTACTAAATATCTTAAGCGACCGACAGCACATGTGCCTCCAATCAGAATATCTCATGAGAACTGGGCCCATAACAACCTGGATAAAGCAAATACATACGCCGAACATCTTGAAACAAGATTTCAACCAAACGAGGGAGATACTTCATAGCCACGAACTACCTATAATGACTCCCATGAGAAGATTCCAATAGTCGCTCCCAAAGAAGTTGCTGATGAAATTAAAAATCTTAGTGCGAAAAAAGCACCAGGATTTGTGCAAAACGATTCCAAAGGAAAGCCATGCTCAAACTAACCACACTAATAAATGCTTGCATCCGGCTGAGTTATGTCCCAGACCCATGGAAGACAGCTGAAATTATTATGATTCCAAAACCTGGAAAGAATCGAATGAAGTGACGTCGTACCGACCTATTTCACTGTTACCAGTCATGTCCAAGCTACTTGAGAAGTTAATCTTGAAACGTCCCAAGCCCATTATAGATCAAAGAAATCTGATACCAACTCACCAATTTGGCTTCAGGAATAACCATTCTACTATTGACCAAGTACATCGAAAAACCGATATTATTGAAAAAACACTAGAAAGGAAGGGCGTATGCTCAGCAGTCTTTCTTGATGTCGCCGAAGCTATTGACAGGGTATGGCATGAAGGTCTATTCCATAAATTAAGATTATTTCTCCCTGATCATTTCTACCAACTCTTGAAATCTTATGTGATTGACAGACACTTTCGTGTAAAGCACCAAAATTCATACTCGCAACTGAAGTTGATCAAGGCTGTAGTTCCGCAAGGAAGTGTCTTGGGCCCGGTTTTGTATTTGCTCTATATTAATGATATCCCAACTAGGTACAGTATACAGCACAATGGCCATTTTTGCCGACGACACGGCAATCATGGCGATAGGATAGTCGGTACAGAGCTCAACCAAGAAACTGCAATCTGCTCTTAATAAGGTCGCCCTTTGGACTAAGAAATGGCGTATTAAATGAAATAAATCGAAGTCAACACATGTAGATTTTGCAAATAAGAAAAGCATACAGCAACAGCTTTTCATCAATGGCACGCAACTACCACATGCCAATACAGCGAAATATCTTGGTATGACCCTGGATGCCAAGCTCAGGTGGAAAGAACACATTAAGAAGAAACGTGATGAACTCAACATAAATGTATTGGTTAATTGGCCGCAACTCAGAGCTGACAACATACAACAAACTTCTCATATATAAGCAAGTCCTCCGTTAAGTGTGGAGCTATGAAATTCAGCTTTGGGGCTGTGTCAATGACTCAAATATACAAGTGATCCAAAGATTCCAGAATAAAGTGCTAAGGTGTATTGTGAATACTCTTTGGTATGTGCGTAATTGTGATCTCCACCGCGATTTTGAGGTGAAATTGGTCACGGATATCATCACTACATTTGCCACCTCTCACGAAAAGAGCCTTCACAACCACGTCAACAGCGAAACGTCCAAACTTCTAAACGTGCAGAACATTAAGAGAAGACTCAAACGAATGAAGCCGTTTGAACTTGTTAAGTGACAGAAAACTAAGTGCTTTTGCTAAATTGCCCTTACTAATAAAAAAAATCTTTTTGACTAACTTTTTAAAGTTTATCCATTTGTTGCTAACCTAGAGTAAGCAACCACCAGTGCATGTAATCGAAATGAGATATTGATGTGATCAAATAGTGCAACTTGTTGCTTTAAGATTAACATAAGGGCATCTTTTTCAACTTCCCCACTACCAGAAAAAGCTCAAAAAATGGACCAGCTATTTCCTAAAGCATCAGAGAATTCGTTGCTCAGGATCTGCGTTAATAAAGATTGTGTAACCTGCCCCGCTTATAAGAATCAATACTGTAGCTAAAAATTTAGGCAATGCCAGGTACGCATTTTCTAACTAAAGAGCATTTCACAAAAAGTCGATATTTAATGGAAACGTGTTCCAGTACTTCCCGATAACGTAATTTTCTAAAGGAAATTATCGTCTAATTCATAATAAGTCAAACGGCATCAAAACATTGGTGTTGTTTCTTGTCACTTTAACAGTGATAAGTACGCATTGTAAGTCGTATTGGTAAAGTAACGAAAGTTGATTCCTCGTACCTCCTATATCCGTTGTTTAGAATTTATATGTGGTGGAAATTAACGATTCTCGTGCACCTGACCGTTCAGTGAATATTTGTGAAAACATCAATTTGAATTTGTCCTCTAGCAATACAATGATAATTGCGCTTTTAATCCTACTGGACGAAAATAACTTCAGCACGAGGTACCACTGTATTGTAGAAAATCTGTTTTGCCTCGAGCAATGCGTCGAACAAGCAACATAGATACATACATATGTGTATACAACGATAGAAATATACATATATATGTACGTATTTAAAATGCATGAGTTGTACTATTGTGCCAAACCACTGATAATTTTTAAGAGGTTATGAAATATACATCATACCTATTTTTTTATTATAAGCACGTTTCCCAGCTGTTCCATCATTTTATGACTAATGGATTAAATGTGTTATCGATGAAAGCATTCTGTATTAAAATTTTAAATTTCATTAAATAAAATTGTTTACGACATCGAATATCCGTCCATAATAGGACATAGCCTACTTAGCACATTCGTTCGAAAATATATTTATCTACAACTTTTAATCAACATATAAAGCAGAGTGTCCTTATGTGTACATGTATGTCCGAAAATGTTAAGGCACTTCCAGATTATCTGAAAGCTTTAAAATGGGCGTGCTCGTAGCTACTATCTCGAATAGATCCATAAAAATTTGAAATCCACGAATTACTCTTTTCGAGAGGGTGAAAAATAGGGAGGAAATTTATTCCTGTTTGAACAATTGAACACAAAATTAAAATGTATGAAAGTAATCTTCGAAAATCCATTAGTTTTTCAGCCTCACGTCTATGTATCAATGTTACATAGTACGTATGTAGGTCTACCAAGACTGCCAAAGGATACTTCAATACTAATTGGTTTAAATAGTATTACATAGTTGTAAAATGTATGATGCCAAACGAATTATTTTTTGGATCACAATTATTATTTTTTTATCAACTGTATAATTATCTAACAGTTTAAATAAATTTATTATATTTATTTTTACGATCGTCTATCGAACATTTCCACCCATTTATATTTAAATAGAATATATTAGTAATATCACACGGCGATTTTTACTGTCGCAACGTAATATTTATCACAAATTGCAGGTTTTTATCAAACCACCGTCATAAATCTGAATGGTAATGGATTTGTTTTAGCCATTTCCACTTGTAGGAAATAGTAATACCGATCAGAAAGAAAACACGCATTTAATGGCCGGTTTTTATAGGTTTTTGTCACATACTGTTGTGAGTCATCTTTCTCTTATCAAATTAGCTGTAAAATTTGAAACCGCCGGAAAATTACCTCATTTCGCTAAAACGTAACAAGAAAATAGATTGGGGTGGTAATCAAATTATTTTATGATATGCCGCGCCTCATTTCCTTGTTTACATCAACACTGCGATCCGATAAATGAAACATTTTTTATTGCTGTTTGTTGAAAATGAGTTACGTCACCTTGAGCATAAGTAAAAATTTTTAGGAAGATTTACGACAAATATCTGATTTAGAATACTTAAAAGTTTTGCTTTCTATTTATGTTTCTAATAACTTCGCACCGTCATTGAGGATATTCTCTTATTTAATAAAGCCACAAAAGCAACAGTCACCCCCGATCGCAGTGACTTATTACTGGGCGTCGAAACCCGTAACGTCAACGACAGGTTAAGTGCTGAAACACTCCCGTTACAAATTTCATAAATTTCACTTTTACGAAATTGTTAACGATACTTTTTTGTCCCGCGACTGTTTCAGTCACAAAGGTAAAACTATGTTATACCCCCAAACTTAATAATGGGTGAAGTTTAAAGAACCGTAACTCCATCAGTTCTAGATGAATTTTAAAACGCATTAAAAGTTTCGCATAACATTCATCTTTATTCGCAACTGGATTTTTGCATAAGCGAAATGTGATGGAATTTCGAAACCTTCCTTTCACTACGGGTTCATCCTGAGAAATACGTCGTGGCCAAATATCTAGCAATCTCCCCCAACACTAACGTTAGTAACTAACTCTATTCAGTCCTTCCTTTTGCGGTTTTTTCACCAAATTTAACAGATGATTTAACAAGTCTTTGGATGCTAAACACGCTATTACTTGACACTACGTCCTCTCTTTGATGTCGCAGTGAATACTGATAAAAGAAGGATTCAGATTAAAAAGCTTTTACCTGATATATTAGCTTTGGAAATAAAAATCTGAAGCTCGGAAAATAATTACCAAGCTGTTAGGTGAGGTAAGTAGGAAAAAATCGAGTTTCCTTTAGGAAAAAGACTAGAAAGCAATTTTGTCCGGGGAAAGTTCGCTTTTATGAAATAAATTAAGCTGTCTTATACATGAAAATCCCTCTGGGGTGAAGACATTAGTAATACAGTACATAACTAGACACTATTCATACAGGGTGACCACGTATAGATCGTAACTTAATCGGACTTAATGATGATTTTCCAATTGGCCTTTTCTTGAATACAACAAAATTTAAATTTACATTTTCGCAAGAAATAAAAGTTACAATTATTTATATCAGCCAATGGGTACACAGGCTCTGTGAACTTTTAAAGCAAAGTCATCCCCTATCAACCCTTCGGAATGTCTAAATTAATTTTACTCACTTTGAAGTATAACTCGTAGTGCACTTAAATGGGATACCAAATTTGATTTTTCCAAGTTAAAAGGTTGGAAAGCAATTTATTTTTTGGAGGCCCACTGTGAAAGCATAAATTTGTTGTGAGGGGGAATTCTGCTGGCTTATAATGATATAGAAGTTCACGAGTCTGGGGCCGTTTTGAGAACACTAAAAGAAAGAATCTAAATTCACAAAGAAATCGGTTTATAAAAGTTTTTTATATCGGTGAAGAAAAGCGTTGTGTAAATTTGATTAGTTACTTGGTGAGGTTAGTTCATTAGATGGAAGCGCACCTGAAGGATTTTTAGAGCTTCACTAAAAACAACTCGAATCCTAGACAAAATCCACCTCGCTGACTGTTAGATTTTTCTAAATTCATGTAATATTCATTCGTTTACGATCTCAGGAGCAGGAGCTTTGTATGGCATTATAAATAGGAAAATAAACACATCAGCTTCGCCCCGCAGAGGATTTTCACGCGACGGCGAGAAAACTGCAGTCTCGCTGAGCGTGAAAATCGGTGAAACCAATTGAGAAATGATCTTTCTCTACGAGAAAGGACCGGCATTTTTAAAGACGTGGAATAAAATAGAGATGTGTGATGGAAGTTGATGGCGATCGGCTTAAAAAGTGATTTATTTCGACCCGAATGAGTTGTGAAAGGGAACGGTCACCACCTTCGAATTTTTGTTATCGTCGCCCTAAACGTGAAACGAAATTTATCAGATCGCGACGGAATAGGAAGGGGACGCTAATCACTGAAGCGTTTTTAGAGTCGCCTGAATTGGCAATTTCTGAAAAAATAATCGCGAAAGTGGGAAACATAACGTTCACACACACACACACACACACAAACACATAGCCCGAATGAAACCGCCACGAACTCAACAGCGGAATTTTTTAAAAAGAAGGCATAAAACGGAACAAAATGAAAATATCAATACAACTCTTCAATATGGACGAGTTGTTTCTATCGTTGGGCCTAACACTAAATACATGTCATGCTTCCTTGAACGTCACTAATGAAATTTGAACATTTCATACATGTTCCAAAACAAAAGAATTCATTACATTCAACCAACTCAGGAATATATTAGATATTTTCCGAAATCATCAGGATATCGATTAAAATTAAAATTTTCAAACAATGTTGAGGTTATGTCAAGCTGCCATTAGGCATTCCAACGACCTGTCAAAAATAAATCCAATATGGCCGTTGTGGGCAAACTTGGTTATGTCATCCTGTGACTCTTGATCGAAAAGTGTTCCATTTTATATTTTTGAGAGTGAGTTAATTTGTTTTGATATTTTTAAAGTGTACAGTACTGTTTTTTCGAACAAACATGCTCTTGTATGTTTTCATTTGTGCTTTGCAGTAGCAACTATGGGTTAAAACTAAATATGAAACGATGTCCATGTTGGTGACAGGCGGAACTCCGTGAATAGAATTGTCCAAATCTACAACTGTCAATGTAAATGGATCCACATTATCGAGTAACTTCAGTTTCTTTGGATAACTGCAAACAAATATAGAAATGCAAACGCAAAACTTTAGTTAAGTATTTTCGAGCTTACCGTTCGCCAAAATGGCGATTTTCCAACAATAATGTCTTTAAATATTCACTCTGCTTCTTAAAAAGTATATAAGCACTAACAAAACCGATAAAACTTTCTAAAAATCACTTTTTCACTAACAAACAACATAACCATGAACACTTTCTTATGGCGCTGTCAAACTGTCAAACTTTGTTTGCCCACAGCCGCCATATTGGATATCACGTGGTTTGGAATGCCTAATTGACATCTTGACGTAGAGATGGCAACAACTTAAAACCGGGATTCTCATCCAACGACAAAACGAATTCACAAATACCATAACACCACAGTGAAAGAAGTTCTTAAGATTTTTCATTATATATAGTATTTTTTCATCGAACCCGGTTTATTACCGATTACAGAGTTCTTCATTACCGACTCCCCAAAATGACATTTGTCATCACATTTATCGTTCCATGTAAATGAATCAAAATTGTTAGCATAATCTTTTCTCCGCAAATAATGGATGCACATATCCTCGTTGCCTACGCAAAGTTGGCCATCATGGGTGCACTAATAATTACCGGCATTAGAATAGTGTTGAAGAGATAATATTCGACCATACGAATTCCGAAGAAGAAGCCAAATTTCTGCGATCAGTTCCCAAAGGTATGAAGACAATATGATAATTACTAGTTTATAACGCAAGTTCATTATGAATACGTAGAGTGAATTTCACTATAACATCGCTGATAGTTGCGAATACCCATACTTTTCAGGATATAAAGGCGCAACTTGGAAACTACGTAAATATTAGACCGTGAGTCCATGACACCAAAAGTGTCATGGGTCCAACACAGTATCGCCAGACGGTGATAGACACTGGTAATAGACGATGATAGAGGAAAGTATGCCCTTTGGTGGAACGACTCCTTTCGACCCATTAACCATATTCCGACAGTTGCATACGGTTCCGGAGAGGGCATCTCGATTTATGCCAGCATCAACAGAAGTGGAGGTCATAGCAGGTGCTCAGACATAACATAACAGACGCTCGGAGTTACTTTTTCCCGGTTTCCCGGGCTGTCTGAGTATGTCCATAAAAGGGCATACGAACATAGATTATCGACAACTTTGGTGTCATGGGCCCACGGTCTATATGTAAAGTCACTCATTTTCATACGAGAGAAATGTAAAAGGTTGCCCCTAGCCCTTTTGAAAAACAATAGATACCCTCATGTAGCGCAACCAACGCAATTTTTTTTGAGGTTATGGTAGCGTCTACAGCATAGACATTATAATATATTTGGACATGATCTCACTCGCTTTTACTATGTCTTTAGTGTGAAGCCATATGAGTTGGAGTGAAATGGACAGAATACATAGATGTAAAGAGGGGTGAGAGAGATATAGCATATTTGCACCTGGAATTGAGATGTGCGAATGTTGAAAATAATAATGTATTTTCTTATTGCACTGCAAGTATGCTGTCTCTACACTCTCTCTCTAGCTACCTCGGCTTCAAGAAAGCGTAGCCAGGGCTAGTCCGTATTAAGGCTGGATTTATAAACTTGACGTTCCGTTGCCGTTATGCGTTGACGTTTGACGGTACAAGTTGGCAAGCATGTAAAAGAACGGGATGATTTATAAATGCCGTTGCCGGTGCCGTCTAGCGATCGACTTGCCGTTCGTTTCCGTTCGACATAAACGAACTTCATCTTTTTCCGTTCGCCGTTCGTAGAAGCGACCGTAGTAAGTGGACGGAGCCAATGGGATTCCGACTTTCTTCGTCACGTGACTTCCAGCCAGATTGTGTACAAACACAAAGTGAGCCCTAGAGCTCCTATTGCGTGGTAATATTCAGAATTCATAACTTCAGCGACACGTCAAGATACGCAATCGAGGTTACGTCTACGTCACTTTAAGGTTATGTTTCTCCAACGCCCATAGACCCAACGCCAACGGCAGACGTCAAGTTTATAAATACCCATCAAATGTTTCTACGACCGGCGACAGACCGAACGGCCAACGTCAACGGTAACGGCAACGGAACGTCAAGTTTATAAATCCAGCTTTAGTCTATGGCCAGAACTGGTGGGTTCAGAAATGGTACAGCCCATTCATAACTTACCCATCCATAACATAAATTCTAGCAAAAGATTAGGGTATATTACTGAAAAGTAGCTATTTTTTAACCATTTCTTACGTATTTCCTTAATCGCTTAAATTGCCTGAACAGAAACCTTGTAATTCTTTCAGTTTAGTGATTAGTTTGGTAACTAAAAGTCTAAATCGCGAAGGAAGAGGGAGGTGAGAGAAATATAGCATACTTGCACCTGGAATTGGGATGTGAGCATGATCGAAATTACGTATTTTCTCATTGCGGTGCAAGTATGCTATTTCACTCTAAGTTTCAAGGTGTAGCTGGGGCTGGTCCATATTATATTAAGTTTATGGTGCACAGGTGTTAAACTTTGGCCAAAAGTATAATTTTTGTTGTACTTTTTAAAGTGTCGGAGGCAATCTTCACCTGCTACACAAAGTATAAAGTTTAACAAAAGTAAATGCAATAGGTGTCTACGTTACGTTGTAGCGATCCTCCAAAAGACGTTTTCGGGTCTAAATTTAGACATTTGTTTCAGATGGAAGAATGGAATGTACGCTGTACGTTAACCAACCATAGGAGGAAGTGAAGTGAAGAGCGGGACTGAAACGGGAATTATGGCTTTCGCAATTATTTGAAATAAATTAACAAAAATGAAAATATACATATGAGTAAAGTAGTGGTCGTTTAATATGCCGATTGGTAAGCAAGGTATCTCATTTTATTAAAGTCCGATTACGTCGACCGTAAGCCTCCCATTAGCTGCAATCTATTTATAATTAGACTTGGAATTTCCCATAATCATTTTATCTGAACGTTTTCCTCTCGAGTCGTCGAGACGAGAGAAATCTGTATTTTTCCCTACGACAGCTTTCCCCGGGCGTCCATCTAATGCATACAGATAATTCGAAGGGTTGCCAAGGGATCGAGACCAGTCATTAACAAAACTACATTCTACATAATTAACGCCGTTGATGGTGAAACGTAGCCGGAGCCTGTTTGACCCTTCGGGAGCAGTAATGTATTTAACCAAATTTACCGGCTTGCTTTCGAGCGTCAGGGACACCGAAAAAGATGTCCTAATTTCGAATTTGGGGAGAAAAAAAAAACAAAGGAAGAAATACCGCTTATAAAACAATTTTCTCAAACGCACAACGGGGATCGACCGGGGAGGGCAGCGCTGGGCTCTCGTTGTAAACAAATAGTTCTGGAGAAAATTCTCGAAGGAAGAAAATAAGACTGTTTTGAGATTTTTTCGAGGGGGGAAAGTATCGCAAGAGCGCCTCTTTTGCATGCTAATGACTCGATTTTCCTCTATTTTCATAAATTCTGTTTATCATCTCCCGTGAAAGATGAAGCAGGTGGTAACGTAATAAACGGAGACATGTCTCGGAGTGACTGCAAATAAAATAAGTTGAAAACAGAATCAATATTTAATTTCCGTTTTAAGCGAGAAATTTATGGTGACTATTAACAAATGCGAGACGTTTTTGTGTTATTAGTAGCGAGCGTTTTCGGCACAATAGGGCGGGAGATTTAAGGGTACGGGGTTATTAATAAAATATCAGCGAAGGTTTAACGTACGATTCGCATACATAGCTTTTGCATTAAGGTTTATTGGGAGCGGAACACACTGTGAATTGACGTCTGACAGAAGTAAATTAGACCGTTATTGGGCCCTGAAATAATTCTGCTTAGACTTTCAGATAAGATTCAGTGATGCTAATCGCAGTACCAAACGGAATTATTCATCACTAGAAAATAAAGTTCTTACAATGAATATTCATCATCTACATCATTACACGTGACATTACCGGGCTTACAGTTCAACGACTTTTTTGCGTTGATTATGCAACAAATTACCGCTCAACAGTTTCCTCTTTAATTTTGCTCGTCGCTATTATTTGCAATTTCTAACGCCAGATAATTAAATCTGTCTAGAGCACTGACTGCATGAGAGTAATTGCATTAATTTGGAAAAAAATGGAACGTGTACGGGCGCTTCCTCTACAGAGGTTACGCCAATAACTTAAGATCGGGCTTTTAGTAAAATTAAATTTACTTAAAGACCGCTACAAGAAAACTTGAATGCAAAAAAGGTCCTTTATTACATCCAGTCGAATTAGGATAAGGCAGAGACTTACCGCTACGGTTTTCGATTATTTTACCCAACATCGACGAAAAAACGAAAAGCTCCCGCATTGAGTAAACCTCACTTTAGGATACACATCTCCCTGTATTATACAAAATGTCTCACGTTTCCAAACTATATCGTTTCTCATTTCCTATGCCGGGATGCGTCGTTTATTCCAAGGCGCAAATCAATTTAATTCGAGTATTCACTATTGTTTTCGGAGATTTATCATGTATCGTTCAAAACGTAATCCCACTCCTCTATTCAACGCATTCGGAACGTAAGTGATTTCGCCAAAGGGGGGGAAGGGATCGGGCGATGTTGTTAAATCCATCGATTTTTCCCCAATAACACTGTTGTTCCCTTTCGCCAAGTGGATCGAGTGAAATGATCAGTCAGACATGTCGATGATCCAAACATGTGGAAACAACACACCTGAACCCAGACACACATGACTATATTTACATTCGTTCTAATGTGCCGCAGGCGACTGGAGCGGAGGTAAACGCATTTCCTTTTGTTTCAAGATAACTCCTATAAGGACATTAAACACCGATCTAAGCTGCGTATGACAACAGTGATTAGTCCTGTGGCTAAACCCTTAACTAACCCTCAAGCTTTGAAACCTAATCTAATCGTCTTGTAGTTCATCCCTGTAACGAAGATATCATAAGCTTATATACAAATTGATTATTGTAAAATGAATCAATTTGAGGAAATTAATAGTTACCCCCGAATTTAAATCATCCTCGAGCGGTAATTTCAAGGCGAAGATGGAGGTGAAGTAAGGGGGTAGAGTGAAAATATGCTTATGAAACAATTAAGCCGGCTTAAGCGCGCTAAGCAGCGAAACGGTTAATTGGTGTAGTAATTTATGTCGGAGAATATTTTTCTTTCCACTTTACGTATTTTCTATTCGCAAAAACAGTCGGTGGAAATTTCACCATTTTCACGGTTCAAAAGAGTCGGAGAATCAGACTTCGGATTCGTTAAATCACCATAGAGGACCTGAGTGCCCTCGACATACCGCGAAGAGCTACATAAGCTACTTCAGCTCATCCTGGCCAACGTTCTCCGAGAAATACAAAGCCTTCAGGATATCGTTAAGTTTATTCGAACAAGCGATTACTAAACCGAAAACCAGTGGTACGGGGTCAGACTTGTAATTGACGATGTAGCCAGTCTCCAAAGTTTCAGTGGCCATCATAAAACTTAACCGTCTTTTATTAGACACACTTATTTTCCTGATCATAATAATCCTGCGGTATCATCGACTAGTATTATGTTATCCCCGCCTTATCTCTGGCGCCCAGAATTTATAAGTTGCAGACAACTTAATAATTTTCAGACTCAATCGATTCCATAACCGCCGATTAGGGCGGCTGATTGATAAATTGATTTCAACAGGTGTTGCAAGTGATTGAAGTTCTTTTACCTCGACGTTTGTTGGTAACGTGATTTAACAAGTAATCGGTTCTTCCTCCTCTCTTCTGTTTTAGACATCACAGGAATCTGAAATCGGGACGCTTCCATTTCCGACGACGATTTGTTCCATTATTTCTTTTCATAACCTGTAGGCTTAAGATGTTTGCTGACGAACGAAAATAGCATAATCGACTCCTCGAAATTATGACCAAAAAGGCAAATCGGGAAAAAGCGTTTTTCTCAAGTATCAATGAAGTTATGAAAAATGAGAAGTATTCTGAAAATTGGTTTTCTTAATGTTTCAGGCAAAAGTTGTAGCTCAAGAAACACACCACGGAACACTACGTAGTTTCAGGTGCGAAATTTGAATTATACAAAAGTTTACAACACCTATATGTACAGTTAATTCAAATACTATGAGACACTTAAAAGTATTACGATTAGGTCAATTAAGTTAAAACTAACAAAGAAGTGAAGTTTGCCACCGCTATTCGTTGTCGGTCGCTTCGGCAACGACGGTTTGACGTCACATATGTATACTTTAACCAGTAGCAATTGGAACACGCAATAAAATCTGAATTTACCGAGGACATTCGAAAAAAGCGCGTTATCTCTATTCAAAACCATGGGACCTATTTCTTTGCTTATTCAGAAACGCACTGGTATATTTTAAAACGCAGGTGTTTCGTGTTCGTGCAGTCGCCCAAGTAAAATCGTATATGTGAATGTATGGATATCTACAGATAAAGAAATAAAGGGTCCATTGGGTCGCAATTTTTTTTTACGACAGCGGCACTTCGTTTGTATCTTCTTCTTCTTCTTCTATGGAGCAGGTGTAGGTACTTATATTCGAGAATGCAGTGGTGTGTATGTGTGTACCATTTATTAATGCTATTTGAAAGTGAATTCATTGTTAGAGTTATTATCCGTAATGATACGCCCATGGACGACCGGGCGGCACCACTTAAAGAGCCATTCAATGTTTTTGTTGTTGTTCCAATTGTGACTGGACATAGTATACTAAAGTCACTATATCTCCAACGTAGCGCAATTCGGCCGCCATTTTGATCTCAAAATTAGGCGGTAAATTCAAATGTTGAACCAATGTTGCTATTTGGTTGCATTTCTTTGGAAAAATTTGTAGGAGAAATAAAGGTAAATCAAACGAAAACTTGTAATGGCAACGTTTTATTTATAACGATTGAACTGGCACTTCCTCCCGTGACAACTTAAAATGGCAATTGAGAAGCGTTTGACAACTGTCACTCCGCCGTTTTCTCTGTCTAACGCCTTGTCCTTACCAATTGCGCTACTTTGGAGATATAGTGACTTTAACATGTACCATAACCTTCCGCTGCTTGTCTTGTTAGCGCCTTGTTGCTCTCGTTATCGTCACTTTTAGATATTTCAGTGCCTCATACAACTCTCGCTATAAATTTTCACTTCACTTATCATGGGTTGGGTGGTTTCAACCTATATGGTTGATTTATTATCTCGTGAATTTGCGATAGCCAATTTGAACCAATTTGATAGCCAATATGAGTACAATGAAATACTCGAGCGTATTTGGGGTAACTGTTGTGGAGCAGCGGCTTGTTTCAATCAAAGTTGAAATCAAAATTCACTGAATCAATCACTTGAATCAAAGTTCACACTGAGTTCTCTATTAACCATGCAGTTGAAAGCATGATACCTCCGTCTTGCTTGAGCTAGGTTGTAGTCTCCACTTATAGAAGAATTTCCTTAGGATGTTCAGATCGTCTTTGCTTATTGCTTTGCTTATGGTTGCTATTGCCCATTCATCAGCATAACCAAAATTTTCTAGATTTCGTCGTGGGCATGTCAGCAATATAGCAGCTAAATAGGAGCGGTTAAAAGACTGAGCCTGCAGTGCCCTCAATAAATTAGGAGACAAGGCACATCATATTATAAGATATGATAGATAAGAAAACTTGTAATGGCAACGTTTTATTTATTACGATTGAAGTTGAACTTCCTCCCGTGACAACTTAAAATGGCAATTGAGAAGCGTTTGACAACTGTCACTCCGCCATTTTGATTCCAAATAGTGTTTTCTCTGTCTAACACATTGTCCTTTTCAATTGCGCTACTTGGGAGATATAGTGACTTTAACATTTACCATAACCTTCCCTTGCTTGTCTTGTTAGCGCCTTGTTGCTCTCGTTATCGTCAGTTTTAGAAATTTCAGTGCCTCATACAACTCTCGCTATAAATTTTCACTTTACTTATCATGGGTTGTGTGGTTTCAACCTATTGATTTATAATCTCGTGAATTTGCGATAGCGAATTTGTACAAACTCGATAGCCAATATGAGTACAATGAAATACTCGAGCGTATTTGGGGTAGCTGTTGTGGCGCAGTATCAAAGTTCACACTGAATTCTCTATTAGCCATGCAGTTGAAAGCATGATACCTCCGTCTTGCTTGAGGTAGGTTGAAGTCTCCACTTCGAGAAGAATTTCCTTAGGATGTTCAGGTTATCTTTGCTTATTGATTTGCTTATGGTTGCTATGGCCCAGTCATCAGCATAACCAAATTTTCTAGATTTCGTCGTGGGCATATCACCAATATAGCAGCTAAATAGGAGCGGTTCCAAGACCGAGCCTTGCAATGCCCTCAATAAATTAGGAGACAAGGCACATCACATTATAAGATATGAAAGATAAGAAAACTTGTAATGGCAACGTTTTATTTATTACGATTGAACTTGAACTTCCTCCCGTGATAACTTAAAATGGAAATTGACAAGCGTTTGTGACTCACAACTGTGACTCCGCCATTTTGATTCCAAATAGTGTTTTCTCTGTCTAACGCCTTGTCCTTACCAATTGCGCTACTTTGGAGATATAGTGACTTTAACATGTACCACAACCTTCCGTTGCTTGTTTTGTTAGCGCCTTGTTGCTCTTGTTATCGTCACTTTTAGACATTTCAGTGCCTCATACAACTCTCGCTATAAATTTTCACTTTACTTATCATGGGTTGTGTGGTTTCAACCTATACGGTTGATATAATTTGATAGCCAATATGCGTACAATGAAATACTCGAGCGTATTTGGGGTAACTGTTGTGGAGCAGCGGCTTGTTATCAAAGTTCACACTGAGTTCTCTATTAGCCATGCAGTTGAAAGCATGATACCTTCGTCTTGCTTGAGCTAGGTTGAAGTCTCCACTTATAGAAGAATTTCCTTAGGATGTTCAGATCGTCTTTGCTTATTGCTTTGCTTATGGTTGCTATTGCCCAGTCATCAGCATAACCAAAATTTTCTAGATTTCGTCGTGGGCATGTCAGCAATATAGCAGCTAAATAGGAGCGGTGCCAAGACTGAGCCTTGCAACCTCAATAAATTAGGAGACAACGCACATCATATAAGATATGAAAACTGAACACGTATGGTATTGACTATCACCGATCCTTGACCTAATTTCGTACATCCCCGTTTCCCTTCCCCCGAAAACAAAAATTGCCCAAAACTTTGAAATGTAGTACGTGTTTGTAGTACACACATCACAACGTAACAATGTCAACAAGATTATATTATTTCGTCAATCAGTTTTCGAAGCTATAAACGTCCGAAGTGTTTACACTGCTCCGATTTCAGTCGTCCAGGCGGACCACAGACGTTGTCAAAGTCGAAAAGTATCACAAAATAAACTTTCCATCAAGCTCGAATTTTCTCCCTTTCTCTCTTTGGATAATTCATAATAAAATATTCCTCGACGCCCCCTTCGGACGGATTAAAGTCAACATTTTTTTTTCCATAAAATTCCCGAACGTTCCCTTAATCACCGATCCGAAACTTCTCTGGAATAACAGAAATTAATCAAAAGTCGAAATGAGTTAAAAATAAAGTCGGCAAATAGATAAAAATTCATTAATGACAAATCGAACTTCAATTATAAGTTTTAAGGAGTTGAGGCCGAGGCGTTTCTGTTAAGACAGAGAAGGGCGGCCGAATTTAGACAGCCCCAAAAGGTAAATAATGAAAAGGATGAACCTTCGTTGCGAGGAGACAGAGAGAGAGGGAGAATATCGGTGGAATCTGAAACAATTCACGAAAGAAAAGAACCGTTTCAGAGACGAGGGGAAATTTAATCTGGAGGTGATTGACGGAATGTGACCCTATAAGGAAAATTTCCCATCGACGTTCCCGTATTTCGAGCCTCCTTAATAGTCTACGGCGCTAGCCTGTTTCTATTACTATGAAGGTAATGAACTGTTGCCGGACCCTAATTATTCACGGAAACTCGTTCCCAATTGCCCCAAACATTGCTAGACACCTTGTTCGGATTTAACCCGGTGTATGACAGCCATTTGCAGTGACCGATTTCACCCTGACCTCAAATTAATTCGGTGTACCATCCGCCCGATTTCTGAGTCGTCTTTATCAAACGGTCGCATAGATGATTGAGTTAAAACAACCTCAATATAACTCCGTTTCGCCATGTGGAAGACTCGGTTTGAAAAACTGAAAATATTTAAGTGCCTGCCACTAAACGGTTACCACTCAACAAAAATGAGTGAACAACGTAATAAAAGTTTACTATCATATATAATTCAGGATTACGGTTTTGTTGAGTTACGGCATTCACGTTATTGTCTGATTTAGAGCGCCATTGTTTCTGAAGCGTTTTAGCCAAGGAAATGAATTTTCAGCGGCAATAAACCGTTTTGGTTCATTAACAGGTTTTAACATAAGGAGAGAAAGCGAGAGCTGGGGAAACGTAGTTATTTGCCAGCTGGAATAAATGATTGAAATAAATTAGGATTATTTTATTGGATTTTACCACGGTTGTACTTTCATTCACAATACCTGGGGTATGAACGAGGGAATTTACCCATATTGTAGTAAACTGTAATAAACGACTTAATGGCCTGTTTCTTAACGCTGAGTTATCGAACACGTTAAAAAGTTAAAATGGGAACCTTTCTTAGCAGTCCTACAGACAGAAATTTTTCTTTGTTATAATTGCATTTTCTTCCAAAAGTCCTACCGAAATTAGTACAAAATTACCATCCCAACGCAAACTCGTTAACTAGCTACTTCATACGTGAATTCTCTGTTAGAAACCCACAACCTTCTATCGATCCTATAAATTTTCTGGAAAGATAGTTATCGAACCGTTAAACTATTTGTTCAGGAACCGGACATAAAACATATCTATTCAACTTTCGAAGCATTAGCAACTATTGGGATATTTTCGGGCGATGGCGATTTATCGATGAATCCAATCGGAATTACAATCGAAATAGCTACAGATGGAATCGTTAATGGGTAATTGGTAGGTTTTCTATAAACAGCACGTTGCATGACGTGAAAAGCGTTTTGTGGTCAATACAGCTCACGGCAATTAATACACATTTATTTAATGCAAATATAGCACATGTGGCTATTTTATAAAGTTGGATTGCAGTGCAGAAAATGAACAGGAGTCCGTTGTGAAGTCACTGATCCAATAACAAGTAAATAAACAAATATACGAACTATGATTTTACAAATACTGTAACGTAATTAGCGTGTGTATTACATCATTTGCATTTCTTACATACAGACCGTTTCTACAGAGTCGCAGTATGGTATAAACATAAGAGCGAAAGAAAGGCCATATATTTCTCGTTGGCTAAACAGAGAAAGAACTTTTGCGACGTTGCTAGCTCGCGAAACATCACAGTCATCGCCACACTTTACCGGATCATTCGCTGTATAGCCGACCGGCAACTTCCTTCTTTGTCACACTAACGAACTACTATTAGTTTCTCTTTCGCTCTTGTTGATTTCGGACCCTGCATTTCAATAGAATAGGTCCGTATGTACCAAATTGTTCGATAGTTAAAGATTTACAGTACTGTACCTGTTACGAAAACACTCGTACCTTTCCAATATGTACGTAACTGTAGTTTTCTGCCATATCATTTACCTGCAACAAAAACACATTATCAGATATTAAATAAATAAAGTTTAACCATTTAATGTTGAAATTACATTAAGCGTTATTGTCATCGGGATGACTTGCGAGCTGTTTCATGCGAGATATGAAAAAAAAAACAACACAATTCATCATCATAACAGTCGAATCGCTTTGCACGCAGAAACTGACAGGAGTAAAGGAAAGTGCATTTCAAACGTCGTGCTGCAATATTCACATCACTCAAGAACTTGACTCCATAATTGAGAATTAAGGGATAATTGGGCGCCGGCAGTAACCTCCCATTAACATAGATTTCGCTGGAAAAGGTTTAATTCTGCAATAGCCTACTATTAATTCAAACAACAATGAAAGCACAGAAACGCGAACGTTCATATACGTACATTTTTAGAACGTTGCATGTTAGCACTACGATATTAATTTGTAATTATTAGTGATGTTATTATGTTGGATACGAGCCTCACGCCCCTTATTTAAATAACAATGTTGATGACATGCAAAAGAGAACTGAGGAAAACGGTAAGTGTATTCAAATATAGATTGCTTTTAAATTTTAACGTGGAACGAGGAAAAGTACAGATACGGAGGGTACGCAGTACAGAAAGTTGTTTACCAAAAAGTTTCTGTAATTCTTTCTGGTAAGGCAATAAAAGTGGGGGACCTTACGGACAAAGAAAAGTTGTCCGACTTGGAGATTCGTAAAAAAATTCCTATTTTCAAGGCATTAGCCAGAAGAAAAATAGCCCAAAGGGCGCTTTCTAAGCCTATAGGTATTAGGTAATAAAGTGAAATACGCAAAAAGACAAATACCGAATATTTCGAGGGATCGATCAAAGGCAGGACATAAAAAATTCAGCAGATCTTTATGAGAAAAATGTTGGAGTAGAATTGGATTATTCATCCGTTCAACTTTGGCATTTTCGTATGATTTGCGATAAAACTCGTCTGCGACTTCATTCAAAGAGAATTAATCTCATCACGACCCATAATAATTCTTTATCTATTCACTTATCCCCGCAACGTTGCTTACCCATACATCCTGGCGATGATACCTGTCTACCCTCATCACTTCTATCGTTTATCATCACTCTCTCTTTCTCGGTTATGTTTCGAATTATTTCGCTACAAAATTGATTCTTGAGAAAATACCCGAGTCTATTTCGATGTCTTCTCGTGTTTGCTCGTAGAATTTGACGCGGAAAACGAGTTCTTTTTCCGGGGAATTGATAACATTGTCAGGACGTATTTGTGCTGTCTATGAATGTGATATGAATGCGACCAGATGAACAAATCTCTTCGCTGCTTCCCCTTCTTTTATTCCCTTTGTTCTCGCCGATGGATGATTACGTTTCGAAAGGATCCCACACATGATAACGCAGTGAAACAGACTTTTACTATTTCACTCTTTTTACAACCGACACTAAATATAAAAGAAGTCACAAAAGACCGGGGATTCTACTTCAATTATACAATTTATTTAAGGAACAAATCTCTCGAATTTCTAAAAGTTGACGCTAGCTGTAATCACACTTCGGGGCCGACGGATGTGTTACGACCAAATAAACTCGGTGGATCGGTGGACGAGTTCATTTGTATGCAAAGCAAAATTAGTGTTTAAATTGTTTGCAATCAGAGCGAAAATACACAGGTCACTTTTCATACGTAAAATCTGCCAAAGATAAAGAGCCAAAGGGAATAATGAAAAAGTGGTGTAATTTGTTAGGATGCCTACTAATCTCCCCAGTTTTTTTTCAATTAAGCCCTGAATTCTATGTCAGAGCCTCAGGCGTAATCACCTTTTAAATCGGAGATTTAAATACGAGCACTTCAAGCGTTAATTATATTTTTATATTTAAACTTTCACGCTAACACTTACTAATCGATTTTTAAATCGAAGGGTAATAATTAAAGAGCGGATAGTTAGGCGCCTTTTTTGCCTTTTAGTGTGTTTTTCAAATTTGTCTTTTTCAAAAAACATATGCCTTTTTTTAAAATTGTGTCCCTTTTTCTGGAATATCTCGTAGTTTGAAATCTCTTAATCATTAACTATCTTAATGCTTTTAACAAAAGGTTTCATAATATGCTCGTTAAGGACATACGGCTGATCCTATAACTATTACCGAGAATTACTTACCGTTTAGAACTGGGAATTCCAGGGAGTATTGAGGTAGTTGACTATAAACCATAAAAATTACTGTGTTCCTTAGAGTTAATGGAAAAGACATCAGGTAAAAGTTTTATGGATTGTTTCAGTAGTGACAATTTGATGATTTGAAATCATTGTGAGCGTTTGGTCTCGAAAGATCAGAAAATTTATACGATGCCACCAGTAAAGCTCTCCCAGATGGACCTGTGGGTTCGACTATACTCTTTTTCACAACCAGATAGACGCATATTAATGAGCTGAGAGGGGTTTTTCATGTACCTGAGGAAAAAGAAATTTCGCAGTTATCGTAAGCGGTATACCTGCATTTTTACCTATTTTTGTATAATTTCGAAGGGGCCACCCTGTTTAGTGGTGTCAGAACAAAAGGTCCTAAGGCGAAGAAGAAGAAAAAGGTAACAGATAAGCAGAAATCCGGCTAGCGGGTATTGCAATATCAGTGGCGTTTCGCGTTTTCCCTCTACATGTATTTTTCCAGGAAGGCGTGGTCACTTGTTACAAATTGCCTGCGTACCCCTATTAGTCGTAATAATTTTCGTTACAATTAAATCTACTCATAAATAACGAACGAATTTCAACGAAAAATACCGTAATTATTGGTACTCCGTTATTCTAAATGATATTGTTACCTGCACGCCAATGACCTTGACGGTCAGCTCATTAATATGCGTGTATCTTCTTGGGAAAAAGAGTATAGACAAAAATTTAATTGTGGATGGAAAAATGCTCCAAACCTGTAAGTACCATCTTATTAATTTTTGTATTTAATATAATTTACTTTTAATACCATTTCATTTTTAAATATTTGAGTTACTTACATGTTACAAAAAAATACCATGTTACTCAGCATTTAACTAGTGGTATTCACTCGAAAAATCTCAAAATCAATATTAGGAGTAGTCAGCCGTTATTAAGGTCAGTTTTGAGCGATGGCCCTAATAATGCAGGTCCATCTAAATCAACGTTTTAATCGCAAGATGCATTTAGGAATCCTGTGGTAAAAAAATGGATTGACTTTCATTAGAAATAAATATTCACATTTACCAGGTGCAATTCATCAATTGGAGGAGAGGTGTTCCAGTCTATCGAAGTCAGCGGAGCTCTTTAATGTGACTTGAACAAAAATCGACGTGTTTGACGTAGGTGAAAAAATTGCAACAAAATTAAATTCAGTAATATTGAAAAATCCAGGATTTGCAATAATTATGGATATTGCAAAAATACATCAGGATATTGCTACTGAATCAACAGCACTAGGAATCAAAGAAACTTCGGCTTTAAAATTTATCCTGGGAAACTAATAAAGTTTCATATACTTAAATTCAAATTTATATTATGCAATTTCTATATGTAATTAAATTAGATAAATTTCAGTAAATTAAGTTTAATCAATTAAATGTACAATAAATTTTTAAACGAGAGTATGCCTTTTTCCTCACTCAATATTATTCATATTACTATTATATACATTTTTCTTTAAAAAATTTGTGCATTTAGTAAGAAAAACAAGATGTGTTAAAATTGGTTTTTGTCAATTAAGTTGTCTTTTTTTGTTATTTGAATTGCCTCTTATGCAGATAAATTTTTTATTAAATTTTATGCCTTTTCCCTTATTTTTTAATGCCTCCGCTCTTTAGTAATAATTAAAATGAATTAACAAATGAATAATATTACTCAGGCTTGATACTTTGATCGTGTCTGTTTAAAATTACCGATGGCGTAATGGAAGTTAAATTTTAACAAACGCCTTTTTATCCCAACAGGTCAGCTTAATCATTTCAAGCATACCTTATTCCTCATCCTTAACTCAAACAGGATGCTTAAGGCACCTTTTTTGGAAATTTAAGAAAGTGATAAATAACAAAAATCCTGCGAAACCGCCCGCGAATCCTAATAATTAATTTCAATTTAAAGAAAACACGCGGCAGTATAAACTTGAGAGAGTTTTTCAACATCATCTGGAGAGGCGAGGACGTCTAAGTTAAGGCGAAATTATCCAGCAAGATGGCCGACAATAATTCCTATTTTCTCGGTTTTTTTAATTAAAAGTATTGCGGCGTTTTTTTTTGTTAACCTGAAGTGAACGGCCGACATTTCTGTTGCATTAACTTGATAGGTTTCCGCCAAAGAAAAATTGCTTTTAATTTGATAGCCAGCCGGGCAATTTATTTTTTGCATTTGGACCTTCGAGAGACAATTTTCCCTGCTCAGGATTATCTGGCTTTGCGCCAATGGGTCATCTTTAATAATTTAAACCTGATCGGATGGAAAGTGTATATTTTAGCTTGACTGCTCGGTGAATTTATACACTGGTGAAACCCTCGACGTAATAAATTTTAAACACTCTTCTAAACAATATCTATTCCACGGTCTTTAAAATAGAGTGAATAAATCCTTTATTGCATTTCATTAGGCGCTGTTTACCGAACGACTCCATCGTCTATACTCTCGAAGGATATATTATACCGAAATAAATCCACAAGAATGTTACATGGACGCTTTCTGCGATAATGTAGGGTTCCAATGGCTTTCCGATATAGTGTTTAAGTTTTAGCTTTCGAACGGGACTGTTTGGAAAATGGGCCGGCGTTATATTTTATATTAGGCCATACAAGCTATGCCCGAAGGCTTTGTAAGCATTTTGCTATCACTAGAACAGTTGAAGTTGTTACAATCACCTTCACTCCTCCAACTGGGCAATTATCGTTACGGGGTAAATCATCCTTTTACAGTTTTGTGTATCATTCTCTACATTTAATGACTCAAATTATATTTCATCAATAATCAATCACTATTTAAAAACGTACTACGCGCCATAAACCATATCGATTTATAGATTTCCTCGTCCCTACCGTAATTATTCCACCCCAATCTACTGCCATTCGTAACGGTCTCATAACACAAAATAAAATTATTGACCAGCAACCTGTATCTGTGCTATCAAAACTGATTTAATGACACTTACGTATTCTGTCCAGCAAGTCACGATCCCTAGTCGGACAACCAGAGTGATTTATCGGAATTGCCGAACGAAACTTTTTCTTTGGAATAATTTATTTCGATGTGGATGCATGACGATGAGTTCGGGGATAGCCATGGAAGCATTCCGTTAATGCATCGGGAAAGCGTTTATGTAAATAACGGAGATTTTTACTCATGACCGTTCGAGTATCGCATTAATCTACTATTTATGCCACTTACTCGAGCAGAGGCCATCAAATCGATGTAGCCATGGTCTGTTTCACTTCACTAATGCAATTGAAAAGGTTTCCCAATAACATCAATTCACAAGACAAACAATACGACGAGCCAATTATTTACTTTTCGGGTAAATAGAAATATTACATTACTTTGACGTGATTCAGGGATATGATGGAACATTCCGTCCAGATAGTGGGAGCAGATCTCCCCATAAGGAAAATATTGAAACGGCAGAAGTAAACACCCCCTTAAACATACACGTTTGAACAAACGTACGAAATTAATTAATGAATTAATACTAAACGAACGAGAAGTCAGCAGAAGTACCATGACAGGTAAGTGTGACTGGTGCCTTCCTTCGTCAGTTTCAGAACAAAAGATGACTGGATAAATATATTGATGTCGAATATTTTGGCGAGCTCTATCAAAGTGATAAAACAACGGTCTTATTAAATGAACGTCACACTATTAAATTTTTTTATTATTCGTGAAAGGTGTGTATACAAGACCTAACCAACAAATTACATTGTGTTAAAATATTGTCAGTTTGATGAAATAGCTTTACCTACCTGTTTTGTAAGTTAACAAATAAAAGTTGAAACCCATTAATTTTCGCTGGTTTATATAAGGCATTACACTACCTCGATAATGAAATAAAACATGTAATTATTTTATGAAATAGATCAAATGTTACAGTAGTGCCAGACGGTTAAATAGATTTTTTCAAAATAAAAATGTTCTGCTACTTTTGCATTTTGCATATAATCGATGTGCGGGACACATCCCAGACATCATTGTAACGTTACGCCTGGCCTTGACCCATGCGTGGAAGCGAGAGCGAGAACAAGTGACAGAGATCGATCTTCGTTTGACTTGGGACGCATTGTACGCACACGTATGTTAGCGTTTCGATTCTGACGCTTCCATCTCCCTTCCATTCTGCCTGCCGCTTGGGTCCGCGTGAAAGAGAAACAGCGGCAGCACACAGCTTAACGTTAATGTATTACCGGCTATTCATAAAGTGAACTAGATATTTCCAGTCAATACCATTGCTTATTACAATCACAAGATTTTGATTAGCTATATAATTTGACATATTTGTTCTTTCATCATTAAAACAAAGTAGCATCGGTGAGCGAGTGCAGTAATAATAGGTTATGTTACGATTTCGACTAAAACATTATTATGAATGATATAAATGATCGTATAAAGTCGACGGCTTTCATTTAGTATTCAATGACAAAAATTATCCTTCGTAGCAATTCATGTGAGGTTCACGATCAATGTTTAACTTCACACATGTCATAACAACGTGTCTAAAATGACAAGATGGACAGTGCGAAAAAATCTTCTATAATATGAAACTGGTTAACGCGGGGTTTTTAAAAGCAGCAAATTAATCAATGATCATTAAGTGATAATAATTGAATACAATTCATAAATGTTTGCAATTTTTCATCAATGTTTTCTTATGACGTTATCACGTAAAATTATCGTCCGTAAACCGACTTTCTTCTTCTTCTTTACCCAGCTATCGTAGTCCACTGCTGGACATAAGCCTCCCCTTTACATTTCCATTGCTTACGATCTTGAGCCACACTCATCCACTGACTTTCGATTCTTTTTATGTCATCTCGCCATCTTGTGGGAGGTCTTCCTACACTTCGTTTGTCATTTCTCGGTCGCCACTCTAATAATCTCTTCGTCCACCTATCATCATTGCGTCTAGCTACATGTCCGGCATACTGCCACTTTAGTTTCGCAATTCTTGTTATTATGTCTTCCACTTTCGTTCTTTTGCGGATATCTATGTTTCTGACGCGATCTGATAGCTTTATTCTCAGCATAGAACGTTCAATTTTTCGTTGAGCTATTCTAAGTTTCTCTGCACTCGCTCTTGTTAGCGTGAGTGTCTCTGCTCCGTATGTCATGACAGGGAGCACACACTGATTAAACACTTTACGCTTTAAACAGACCGGGATATCACTCTTGAATACTCCGCTCAGTTTAACATAGGCTGCCGATCCAAGCCCCACTCGTCTTTGTAACTCCTGCGTTTGGTTGTCTCTATGTATTTTTATGTCATGGCCTAGATATCTATATTCTCTTACTTCGTCGATGTTGTGACTTCCCAATGTGAGAGTTTCTCCGAAAACTAGATTGGTCATTATCTTCGTCTTTTGTGTGTTTATTTGTAGTCCTACTTTTGTGGTGGCATTCGCTAGTTCTGTCAGCATTTCTTGGGCTTCTTGTATATCGTCGGCGATTAGCACGATGTCGTCGGCAAAACGCAAGTTGTTTAATCACTTACCGTCGATGTTTATGCCTCTTTGTTCCCATTCTAGCTGTTTGAACGCGTATTCGAGGACGGTAATAAAAAGTTTAAGTGACATAGTTCCCTTGCCTAACTCCTCTTTCGAGTGGAAATTTAATTGTGTTTTTGTGTAGCCTCACGCATGCAGTTGCATTTTTATATATATTGTGTATTAGTCTAGTATACCTATAGTCAATGCGGCATTGACTCAGAGCTTTGAGAATTGCATCTGGTTCTACAGTGTCAAATGCTTTCAGGAAGTCCACGAAGATCAGAACCAACGGTCTATTATACTCCACTGTTCTTTCAATGAGGGTTTTTAAGGCCAATAGATGATCTGTAGTTCAAAATCCTGCGCGAAATCCTGCCTGTTCCACTGACTGATAAAAATCAAGCTTCTTTTCTAGTCTGTTGGTTATTATTCTTGTAAAAAGCTTGTATAAGTGAGAGAGTAAGCTGATGGGACGATAGTTGGCTATGTCTGTAGGATCCTGTCCTTTTTTATGAAGCAGTATCATCAATACGTTGTTCCAATCCCCTGGTATGGTGGTGTTTGTTAGACAAAGGTTAAAAAGATCTTTGATTTTATTGATAAGAATGATACCTCCCATTTTTATTGCTTCTATCGTTATAGAGTCTGTTCCTGCTGATCTATTGTTCTTTACCGACTTTACAGACAACCAAATTTTTTCGTTACGGTTAACTCTTGATTGAAATATTAGCATATCTAGTATATAAATATAAAATTATTAAACTTATATAAACACACCAACTCAGTTATATCAAAATGTCAAAAATGAGCTTCACTTGTGCTGAACACGAAGTAATTCCAGATGTAAAAATGAAATTTGCAGATTGCTCATTGCTCAAATAACCTTTAAAAACACCAAAGAAAGGGAAAATTATTGGAGCGCTTAATACGTTTAAGTAACGAACAACCACGTCCTTTATCACCTTTATCTCAGGTGTGAAACACGTTTCCATGTACGTGACATTTTAAAGATCATTGCACGTCATGTATACCTCTTCAAGAGTATAGCAATAAAACGTAGCTTATTCGTGATTTGAAACGTTTAAAACAGCGATATGTAAAAGTTTATTCTACGCAACTACAAAACGCATTTTTTTAATAGCGCTTGTAGTTTATTACAACTCATTTTATCCACGTACAATGAGTGCAATTTAGAATTTATAACAGGTATCAATATAAAACAGTAAGAAAACGATTTTTTGATAATATAGAGAAAAGTGGTTTCGTCCATTTATTGTATATACTGAATCGTGGGAGGAGCGTAATGATTTTTAAAATGAAAAATTAATGAATTTAATCTTGCAATGTAATAAAATGCAAATATTTTATTTCGGTATTTTGCAAGATACCGACAATTTTAGACCCTTAAATTCGATTTCAGTTTTATTCTGGAGATGTGTAGAAATCTTTAAAAGCCATCAATTTACCGTAAAAATCTCAGAAGGTTTTCCAAATTTGCAATATTTGCTGCATTTAAAAAGTCACAAAGCGCAATTCGATGACCAAAAAAAAAAGATTGATAACCCGGCCCGCGTCCTTTATTCGCGTCCCTATCGCTTTGTCCCCCTTGATGGATAACATATAAAGAAATCAAGCCCATTTGTTGTATTGTAACTTTTATTTGGCAAATTCATCTCCACCGCATTCACCCTCATCTCGAGCATCCTCTCCTTGAATAGATCGCGTCGCGTTCCAAAAATTCAAAGGACCAAAACTACATAAATCCCTTAGGCCGATAAAAATGACCGTTGCGTATAAACGAAGGGCTTAATTTGGTAAAAAAGGAGGGCTGGAATGTTGTTGTCGTGATGAAGGTGAATTTTCCCTCCTTCGAAACATCCCTACTTCGCCGTTTTTGTTTCTTCTCTTCGGAGCCGTGTTTGTTTGTTGTATAATTCCGGGGGTAAAGGGAACAAAGCCCTTTTGAGGAAATGGGTTAAATTGTTCTCACGTGATTATTTCGATACACCATGGATACTACTTTGGGAGTTACAAATAGTAAACTTTACGGTAAGTTTTACATTGTTTGAATGTGGCAAGAAGGTCTTTGCGTTGCATTAGATCGCTTTAGAAGTTTACTTGATTTATTAACTTCAATGAAACTTATTAAGCTGCACCGCACATTGTATATCCTGTAATTTCGATTCTTCAGGTAAAGTTGGTGTCATTGCAATTTAACAAGATAAGCCTTGTTATACGACACAATATACCAATCGAACTAGCACAAACGAAGAAAACTACCGAACCAATTGTACTTCAGAACTAATTACATAACTGAGAGTTACAGTTTTCATGAGAGCCCTTCAAACTTCACTTGTAAATGAAACTGCGACTTTAATGTATCAAAGAGCTCACTCGAAACGAATTACGTACAAAGGATTTTTTTGAATACGACAAAGCGAATGAAACCAACAAAATTAGAAATATGAATAACAGTTGTACGAAAAACGTATTTTTTTTCCATTAATTATAAAGTAAACTTTGTGGCTTCCTAACACCGAGCAGAGAGAGAAAAGGAAAGAAAACACTAAGGTATACGTATTATTAAGGAATCAAAGCGATTTTCGGTAAAGCTAAGAGGAGTTAGCTCAACAGGCCTGAGCAAAACGTCCCCACAGGTATTCACAATAAAAACCGATCCTTTGACCACCGCTTTAAACATTAAAAACCGTAATTGAAATCCATTAGTATCGTGCCTTGGATGGTGAAGCAATTTTAGGGTGCACAAACATATTAGTTACGCATACGGGGTTGACTTCAAAGGGTTACTTTGAATCGAATTAACCCTGGATATATGGTATGCGCTGCGTGTGTGCTACGTGTATATATTTATAATTTTATGAACTCAACTTTACCTTTACTATATCAACGTCGCGTGCGATTTAGTTTATTACTGTTCACGTTCAATTGGGATAACCTGTAAGTATGCAATGCGTACCGCACAACAGCCGACGCAGATTACGACAAGAAACCGATCTTTTAAGTTCAGCTTAAACCAAGCCTACATACTCTTAAGCATACCGTATGTAAACGGTGCAATGCGAGAAGGAAGACTGTCTTCATGTCGAAACCGTATAACTCTTGGCGGATACCGACTATATGAAAACTACCCTTGCAAGCCATAAATCGAGTAAATTTATATTTGTGATTTCCAATAAAAGCTTGCTTTCAAAAAATGTTATTTACTACTTGTAGCTGAATACTTTATGATTGGTTAAAGTTATCTTTTTAAGTTTTATACTTACGGAGCTTTCAGGTTACGTAGACACCAAATATGAAGTATTCCGACATTCAGGTACGAACATTGTAAAATTATGCGTTTCGATATAACATAGATTTTTTGACAGTAGATCAAATTACGTGACGTTTTGATCAGTCATTCCCATTCGCCTAACATCTACTCATAATCTGATACTTTAACAATAAATATTTACACCGATTCAAATTTTAATTCACTGTGTTATTTAAGTTATTCATTGTACTACTATTTTGATGTTTCTAAAATAAAGTTGTTTATCTACTTTGCGTTAATGATTTGATGATTTCATTATTACATCGAAAGTAGTGTAATAATATTCATATTATTACACTACTTTGGTAACTTTGAGTTTTGTTAAATTGGTACATCAGCCTGTCATGTAGACGTCAAGGTTAAATTATTAGTATTTCAATAAATTTTTTGAGCAACTTTGCGTATTTCTGGGGGTGTACAGGTCAATTCTACATTTTTGTCTTCCATTTCGCGCACGTAAGTAAGCAGTTATTGAATTTGTCCTAGGACTACTAGATTTTCGAATTCAAACACGAAACGTAAATGTCTGTGACGTCAGTGTAACCAACCCACGCAAAATTCCCTAGTGTAATACGAAAATTGAACAACCAAAATTTAATTAATTAATAAAGCAAAGTAGATAAAATAGTATATTACACTCGTTTAATAAGACGTATTGTCACACTCGTTATATTAAACAACTCCTCGCTTCGCTCGTCGTGATTTACAACTATCGTGTGACAATACTCCGTCTTATGAAACTATTGGGTGATCAAGAATGACTGTTTGAGTTGGCAATCCTACCTGGAGGATTTTTTTGCCTAAGGGTTTGCAACGCTAAAACCATTTGACATAACAATCAGCGATAAGATTGTAGGTTATGTGAATAAAAATCAACGTTTAAAAAATGAAACTCGAAATACAGAACAATGATTTAATTAAACAGCTAAAGGTAATGCTCAAAATGCCCCCCATTTAGGTCCAGACATAAATTAACTCTTCTTTTTAGGCTCTCGAAGATATTCACCAGCATATTGGGGGTAATGTTTGCCACTTCCTGAACTATTGCCTCTCGCAGCTCTTCTTCAGTATGCAATATGTTCTTAAAGACATTGTCCTTCAAGAGCCCAAATAACGAAAAATCTAATGGAGTGAAATCTGGTGACCTGCTTGGCCAAATGCCCTGACTAATTACTCTGTCGCCAAAATTCTCTCCTAAATATCCCATAGTAGCACGAGCCGTATGTGCCCTTGCAGAGTCTTGTTGGAAATATCCAATTTGACGCTCTTCGTCTGTTAATTGGTTTATAAAAGGCCTCAAAAGGTGTTGGATATATCTCTCCGAATTGAAGGTAAAATTAAAAAATATCGGCCCATACACCCGCGTCCTTGAGACTGCCAACCAAACACCAACTTTAACCGGGTGCAAATGTGTCTCTCTGATAGCATAAGGATTTTAAACTGACAAAATTCTGTAATTTTGTTTATTCACATAGCCGTTGAGATGAAACCAGGCTTCGTCGGAAAAGAAGGTATTATCAAGGATATCATTATTATTTAATATGTCATTGAACCAATTCCAAAATAAAACTGTCTGCGGGTGATCAGGAGGGGTTAATGACTGGACGATGGAAATTTTGTAAGGGTGGTACTTTAATTTCATTTTAAGCACAGTGGAGCAACTTCCCATATGATAAATCTGTAAAATCGTGAATTAGAACAACATGGAAAAGTGGAAGTCTTATGGGTAAGAATGAAAATTGGTTGAAAAGGAGGCATAAGGACCAAACCTGTTTGAAGGGAGAGCTTTCTTAAGGATTTGGGAGGACTTCTTTGCGTTCGAGTTCTGATAGCCTCGACAACTTCCTCGTTTAGAGTAGAAGGTCTACCAGTTGATTTTTGTTTGCTTATGCTCGCTGTGTTTAAATAACGTTCAACTACTCGCATGCAATGTTGCAGAAAGACAGAAAAAGTGACCAAAGTCTCCGGAAACAACTCCTGAAATTGCTGGTATGTCGCTTCGAGAGAGTACTGCCAACCAGTAATTGGGTTATAAATCCCGCTTCGAAAATACGCCATTCCAATGAAAATTTCGTGTTGTAACGTGAAAACCATTTTAAATAAATAAATTTGAAACGAATACCAGAAATTTGAATTTGAAATAGCAAATTCAAATTACCAGTTGTACCATTTAAAAATTAAATTCAGTATTGCCAACTCAAACAGTCATTGTTGATCACGTTGTAGTATAATAATATACTATTATTGCAGTCAAAAATGTATGAAAGTACTTTTTCTCGACATTTTTAAAGCGCGTCTCACATCACGGAGCTCACCAGTATCTTTAGCGCGCAATATTAGATTTCGGTTCTTCAAGATCAGAAACACCACATGTCAGCAACTGTTGTGAAATTGCTTGATACGTGTAAACCTACCGAACACTTACAAAGAGAGAAACCAAACGCAATACGAGATTAATATCAAAAAGCTGAAAGCATCTTCAACCCTCTCTACCAATGAAAGCCCTATCCAATTATCCCAACTCTGTAATTGGAACTAGCAATTGTATGGAACTCAATACATCGATTACCGGCTTGATTGGATCTTGCTTCATCCCAAAAAAAAAAGAACCTAATCTCGCCCGTCAAAATGACTAGTTCGTTTGGCGTATTGACGCGTTCTCCTCAATGGTAAATTTCTAATTTGAAGCGATCAACGGAAGATTAATTATACGTCGGTGCATGCTCATCTAGTACTAAATAAATTAATGTGAGCGTAGCGCTAATCATTTTGTATGTGAGTCAGTGACGAAATATGATTTTGTGCGGAGGAATTACCTATTTCGCTTTATAATCACCTGAAGAGGAGGTTAACGCCTTCTGGATGAGCTTTCGAGGGCATTAATTAAAGTGAGATAAGGGGAGAGCGCCGGAGGAGGTGAATAAGGAGGCGCATGGGGGAAATTGTCCCTTCCAAAAAACCTAAAATTAAATTATATTGTTTGGGAGGTTTTGAGATAAAGTGTATGTATCATGTTTGTTCTCTTCAAATAAACGAACCACGCCGGACCAACTTAACTGCAATTCACTACGTGATTTTTCTTGATTAAGTTTCGAACAGTTTATCTCCAGGATTCCCCAAATACCTATAACTATCGGACCACCTACAGCTTAACGAATTTTCGTCACCTAATGTATCGTTCAATTTTAGAAAGTTCGTCCAACTTTCTCGATTAGCGGCATCTCATTTGTGGGCCGTCTAATCGTGATGGGACCTTCCGCGAGCGATCGAGTAAAGGGTTATTATCGGGGTAACGACAACTCCGGAATTTCTCACGTCGTCATCGGGACGTAAGTTAAAAATTTTATGGAAAAGTTCGGATGAGATAGGAAAATTTCCGGAGAATTATGGTTAGGGATTTGGATCCGGAATTTTCACGCCATTTCTCCACGGCGATTCTTTAGAATCGTCATTAACTGTTGATTGACTTCTGAAAGTGGTTGTGTCGATAAAATCAGGTGAAATAGGTTCGATTTCAAACAATTTTACTATTTGGTCATATTGTATCCTATTACCCAACAAAGGGAAACAAACAGCTCAACAACTTATATCAGTATCCTTACAGGTAAAATAAATTTGGCACTTGCAGTATAGAAAAATGGTAAATAACTTATAATCAATAAAACAATTAAATGCATCCCCATTCCCATTTTGAATGTATAGCTAAGGGTACATTTTCATCAATTACGTATTTTTTGTTCTGGGCAATGTGTTCTAAATCGTTGCATATGAAAAATAGTTGTCTAAGACATCCAGATTAGAAGCTATTAAATTGTTATATGAGGTTAACTGAATAGCAAAGTCTACGTGATGGGTTGTCATCGTAGGGAACTATTTCTGCCTGAATTTTTAATAACTTCTAAGAGAAGACGTAAAATGACCGTATATGAGCTTTGGTAAGCAAAATCGTTATAATTTAATAACAGGCGCGATAAATTTGAGACAAAGTGAAAGATTTAATTAAGTATACATATATTCCGGCGAAATATTGAAAGTATATTTACTTTGGTTGTAGCCCCGCGAATTAATTCGGAGTAGGTAATGAAGTTACCTGCTCTAAATATACTTCTCACGGCAGAGCCGCAGCTGAGATCAGAATAGGGTAAACATTCCCCGTCTCGGGGTTTACCGATACCTAGTTTCCTTGTCGACATGTGTTGAACCGCCGATAATTAAACTCCATACGATTAAATTTGTTTATTTGTCGACATATGCGATTTGCTCGGCAACAACTAATTAATTTTCATTAGTTTGTCGTTAGCTGCTCACTTCGCACCAGTTGTCGACAAGACGCATTAATTAAGGTTTCACAAGGGTTATTTTTTAATTATTTTTTAGTTGCCTTCGGAGCGTTGAAACGCGTATTTTTTAAAATTTATATCGCGGCATGTACTTAGGGAAATCCAATCAGCTTCGTGTTTGACAATTTCCGGAATATTAAAATGTGCCAAGTGGTATTTCACAAGTAAAACGTGCCTATGCTGAATTTAATATCGGTATGTAAATGTTCTTTCGAGAATAGTTCCAATTAATGATAAAGCTCTCCCCTCTAGTTTTACATGACACAGCACGCCGTCAAACTCGATCTTTTATACCATTGTTCGTTTATCTTGGGAAGCATCGACATTTCAAACTCCTTTCCATTTGAAAACACTAGAGAGCGTTTGCTCTATTTCTCTATTAGAACGAGTGACGTCTAAATAAAAGCAAGTCCTGAAAAAGGCGTTATATTCATCTTTAGAATGTAAAATCGACCATTTAAAAGGCCTGCTTTCAAGTCGCACGGAAAAAATATATTTTTAATTTATGAAAAAATGAATTCGGCACACCACGAGGTTAAGGCAGTCGCATTTGTTTTAACAATGCTTTTAAAAAGCCAATGCCGGTGCTCTGTTATTCGCTATACAATTATATAGATGGGCCCTTATCTCGGCCCTGTTAAATTGCAGCAGATTATGAGGCCTTTTTTATCTACCTATTGAATTAATTGCTCTTATCAGAAATAACTAATGCGTGTGCCGACGAAAAGAGAGACAATGGAGCAATGGAATTACATTGTTTCAAGTTATTTTGCATTTTAATTTTTACGCTGGAAGATGAAAATGTCCACAGAAAACGAGAATTTTAATTATTTAGACAAAATGCGCATACAAAAAAATGCCAAAATACCACAGGGAAACAGATGAGAAAAGGATATATGGCCATATGTATACGTACCATCGTAATATAATATTTAAGTCCGTTTTCGGGTTTAAAATATTAATTCTCCCTTATAACGTCGCCTTGATTGTTTTTTCAAAAACTTGTCTTTAACATTTGCTCTATAATTACGTTGCTATCAACTGCATGACTAGTTAGAATTTGATCTCCTGTTGTAAGTTCGTCCCACGCCCTTCAAAAAGGTACGCAACACATTTCTCGTTTAAGTGAAAAAGTTGATTAATATCCTAGCTTAACTCCTACAAGGAACGAAACTAACAAATGGTTACCGTTCTCAAAAGATCCGAATCATTCGACGAGTATTAATCTCATTAATACTAAGTAATTCGAAATTGCTTTTACAGATGTCTGAGTGATTGTTAGTAGTCGTTAGAATTTCAATGAACAAAGTTAATTTTGTTAATTAATTAACTAGCTGTTAGGAGGTTTAGGCCTTATTAAGGTTATTGATATTGTTGTAAGGTGAGAACAACGGTCAGTCTGGAAAAAGCTTTCATTATTTAACGGTCGCATTGTGAGTGTGTCATTCCTTTCATTTTATTTCCCACTGACAGATATTTTTCTCGAACGCCCACTTCTTCTCTCTCCACAAAAGCCCTACTAATGAAATTTTAAATAACATTTTTTTACGATCACCTTTCTTTCCTATTTCACGCCATTGTAAAATGTTCAGGAGCTGATCGTAAAGCCCTCTACGCTTTCGCGATAGGGTTATGCCGGGACCGCTATTTCGGTCTCGAAAACTTTATTTGAAAAGGATGGCGGTAAAATCGATGACCTTTTGACGGAATAATGACGACGTATCTCGGTTTTCTCCTCACTCACCTTCGCTAACTTCCACACTTCAAACTTTTAAGAGCCCTTAAGCAACTTTTTAATAAATTATTTCGGCATGTGGGAGACAAAGGGGCTTTGATTTGGGTTTTTGCGGAACTGATTCTCCGGATTAATCTCACCCCGGATGTTGATATTGGATAAACAGCGAATGGAATAATTCGGTACAGGAACTGTCTGACGCCGAACAAAAGAGAAATAATTACAGTCAGTACGCTGTACTTATGGCAGAGTTACGTGGTAATTTTGCAGCAAAGGGTGTTTACTCGAAACACTTAATACTTCACAGATGCGAATTACCTACTCTTATTGTGTTTCAGTCAAGAAAAATTTTTCTCGCAATACTGTGGAACGTATAGCAATACTTTAAAAATTATATAACTAAATGTTAATTACTTGCTGATATGCTCGCTAAAATATAATTTTAGATTTTGCAGTAGATGTGTACTCACTCACACGGTGATTTTTGGTAGATTTATATCTAGTATTGCATTCGTTAACGAAGTCGAAAAAAGAGGAATTAAAATGCAGTTTTCAGTTTTTTGGTATCTAGGATCATACTTAATCATTTCTCAAAAGTTTATAACGAAATTTGTCGGCAAGCTACAGGTCGCATTTTTTTAAAGAATCACAACGAAATTTGGTACAAAAATCAGTTGGCCGAAAATCTCGGTCTAGTTCGTTAATGGGCCAAATCGGTCTAGCGGTTTCAAAATGGCGGCTTGTTATTTAAAAAAAAAAAAAAACTTTTATTTCGCGTCTGAGAGAAAAATGTTACTTGGGTTTTTTGTTGCTCTTATAGAAGCGAACGACTTTTGTATAAAACATTTTTTTTTTCGAGAAATGTACAGAAAAAAAGTTATTTAAAAAAAAATCAAAACAATTTTATTTCGCGTCTGGGAGAAAAATGCTACTTAGGTTTTTTGTTGCCCTTGTAGAGGCGAACGACTTTTGTATAAAACATATTTTTGAGAAATGTACATAAAAATAGTTAGATGCAAAAAGTTTGAAATTTTGACGTTTGTATTTTTTTAACACCTAGTCCAACGTATCGATACAAAAGTTGGAACAAAGATCAGTTGGCCGAATATCTTGGTCGAGTTCGTTAATGGGCCAAATCGGTCCAGCGGTTTCAGAATGGCAGCTTGTTATTAAAAAACCCCATGGCATGCCAGGCTGAAAGGTAGATTTATGGGTAAGATATACAGTAACATAACACACGATGTGTCAAAAAAAATGCATACGAGGTGTGAAAAAATACAAACGAGAAAATTTTAAAATATTTGCAAATAACTTTTTCTCTGTACATTTCTCAAAGATATGTTTTATACAAAAGTTGTTCGTCTCTATTAGCGCAACAAAAAAGCTAAGTAACATTTTTCTCTCAGACGCGAAATTAAAGTTTTTTTTATTTTTTAATTTTCTTAACAAAAATAACTTTATTTTTGTACGTTTCTCTACAGATTGTTTTATATAAAAGTTGTTCGCCTCTATAAGAACAACAAAACAACTTAGTAACATTTTTCTCTCAGACGCGAAATAAAGGTTTTTCTTATTTTTATTTATTTTTGAAAAAAATAACTTTTTTTCTGTACATTTCTCGAAAAAATGTTTTATACAAAAGTCGTTCGCCTCTATAAGTGTAACAAAAAACTCAAGTAACATATTTCTCTCAGACGCGAAATAAATTTTTTTGATTTTTTTTTGAAAATAACAAGCCGCCATTTTGAAACCGCTAGACCGATTTGGCCCATTAACGAACTCGACCGAGATTTTCGGCCAACTGATTTTTGTACCAAATTTCGTTGTGATTCTTTAAAAAATGCGACCTGTAGCCTGCCGACAAATTTCGTTATATCCGATATATATATATATATATATATATATATATATATATATATATACATATATATATATATATATACATATATATATATATATATACATATATATATAAATTTTTGGGAAATGATTAGGTATGATCTCTAGATACCAAAAAACTGAAAACCGCATTTTTATTCCTATTTTTTCTACTTCGTTAACGAATGCAATACTAGATATAAATCTACCAAAAAAAATTTATTTCGCGTCTGAGAGAAAAATGTTACTTAGGTTTTTTATTTCTCTTAGAGAGGCGAACAACTTTTGTATAAAACACTCTTTCGAGAAACGTACAGAAAAAAAATTATTTTTTTTCAAAAAAATAAATAAAAATGAGAAAAATTTTTATTTCGCGTCTGAGAGAAAAATGTTACTAAGGTTTTTTGTTGCTCTTATAGAGGTGAACAACTTTTGTATAAAACAATCTGACGAGAAACGTACAAAAATAAAGTTATTTTTGTCAAAAAATTTAAAAAACTTTTATTTCGCGTCTGAGAGAAAAATGTTACTTAGGTTTTTTGTTGCCCTTATAGAGGCGAACAACTTTTGTATAAAATATATCTTTGAGAAATGTACAGAGAAAAAGTTATTTGCAAATATTTGAAAATTTTGAAGTTTGTATTTTTTCACACCTCGTATAGTGATGCCCACGATATTCTCGTTTGCGAGAGTGTCGTCTCGTCTCGTTTTCGAGACGAGACTCGAGACGATACTTTAAATTTTCCTTGCGAGACAAGACGAGATTTTCAAAAAGTCTCGTCTCAAATCTCGCACGAGAGTTTCCCAAAAGTCTCGAAGTATCGCCAATAAAAATGGCAAATATTAATTATGTATTATAATAATTATCGCGAATGTTATTGAAACATGTTTTTTAAAGCCGCATAATAGCGAGCAGCCTGTGTTTACAATACTGTTACGCATCTTTTTGAGCTTTCCAAGATATTGCCACGTGTACGACTATTATACTAGAGTTAAAGACTTACCTAGGGAATACAAATATTCACATTTTTAAATTGAATAAAATAGTTTTTTTGTAAGGAGAAAAAAAGTTTGACATTTTATCCTTGTTGACAGGAATTTTTTGTTAAGCTTTATGATTAGTATTAGTTTTTAATATCTCTACAATTTATTTTATATTTACCGACCTTTGGAGATCATCTACCTATTTCTCACCCGACTTCTCATGTTATAATCGACCTATAATAATTGTTTTATTTCAGTTCTTGGCGAAAAAGCAAATTTGATAAGCTCGCGAGATTGTGCGAGACTTTTGCGAGAATCTCGCGCGAGACATGAGACGAGACGAGACTTTTATTGCGAGACGAGACTCGAGACGAGACTTTCCACTTTTTTGCGAGACAAGACGAGATTTTTCAAAGTCTCGTCTCGTCTCGTGGACAACACTGACCTCGTATGCATTTTTTTAACACATCGTGTTATACAGGGTGATCAAGAATGACTGTTTGAGTTGGCAATCCTACCTGGAGGTTTTTTTGCCTAAGGGTTTGCAATGCTACAACCAGACAAGGCGTATCAACTTTAAATAGGTTGCCTCAAGCGATCCTGACCTACCACAACGTCATCTACGTCACACGGTGACAGGCGATGCAAAAAATACTTTGAAAAACTCAAAACTGTTGTCAATTACAAACGAAAACGCCAGCCAAACGCCGAATTGTCAGAGTAATACAGAGCATAGATGAAACCAGAGTTCGATTAAACACAGGTAATAAAACTCAGACCTGTGTCGCCAGTCTACGTCACGAACTCCGCCTCCCCTGCGCGACCCCCTCGCCAGAAGCTGTTCAATGAGGTAACTTTTTTAAAGTTGATAGGCCTTGACCAGGGCCTTGACAACCAGATATGTTTATTTCATTTATTTGACAAAACAATCAGCGTTATTTAAGTGGCTGGATCGCCATAGCAGCGAAGGCCAAATAAAAGAAGAAGAACAATCAGCGATAAGATTGTAGGTTATGTGAATAAAAATTAACGCTTAAAAATGAAACTCGAAATACAGAACAAAGATTTAATTAAACCGGCCAAAGGTAATGCTCAAAATGCCCCCCATTTTGGTCCAGACATAAATTAACTCTTCTTTTTAGGATCTCGAAGATATTCACCAGCATATTGGGGGTAATGTTTGCCACTTCCTGAACTATTGCCTATTGCAGCTCTTTTCAGTATACAATACGTTCCTAAAGACATTGTCCTTCAAGAGTCCAAATAACGAAAAATCTAATGGAGTGAGATCTGGTGACCTGCTTCACCAAATGCACCGACTAATACCGTACTCTGTCGCCAAAATTCTCTCTTAAATATCCCATAGTAGCACGAGCCGTATGTGCCCTTGCAGAGTATTGTTAGAAATATCCAATTTGACGCTCTTCGTCTGTTAATTGGTTTATAAAAGGCCTCAAAATGTGTTGGATATATCTCTCCGAATTGACGGTAAAATTAAAAAATATTGGCCCATATACCAGCGTACTTGACACTGCCATCCAAACACAAACTTTAACCGGGTGTAAATGTGTCTCTCTGATAGCGTAAGGATTTTCACCTGACCAAATTCTGTAATTTGGTTGTTCACATAGCCGTTGAGATGAAACCAGGCTTCGTCGGAATAGAAGGTATTGTCAAGGATATCATTATTATTTAATATGTCATTGAACCAATTGCAAAATAAAACTCTCTGCGGGTGATCAGGAGGGGTTAATGACTGGACGATGGAAATTTTGTAAGGGTGGTACTTTAATTTCTTTTTAAGCACAGTGGAGCAACTTCCATATGTTAAGCCTGTAAAACCGTGAACTAGAACAACATGGAAAAGTGGAAGTCTTATGGATAAGAATGAAAATTGGTTGAATAGGAGGCATAAGGACCCAACCTGTTTGAAGGGAGAGCTTTCTTAAGGATTTGCGAGGACTTGTTTGCATTCGAGTTCTGATATCCTCGACAACTTCCTCGTTTAGAGTAGAAGGTCTACCAGTTGATTTTTGTTTGCTTACGCTCCCTGTGTTTAAATAACGTTCAACTACTCGCATGCAATGTTGCAGAAAGACAGCAGAAGTGACCAAAGTCTCAGGAAACAACTCTTGAAATTGCTGGTATGTCGCTTCGAGGGATTACTGCCAACCAGTAATTGGGTTATAAATCCCGCTTCTAAAGTACGCCATTCCAATGAAAATATCGTGTTGTAACGTGAAAACCATTTTAAATAAATAAATTTGAAAAGAATACCAGAAATTCGAATTTGAAATAGCAAATGGCATCTGTCAATGACGCTGTCAGTGTCACCAACCGGATGTTACTCCAGTCGTACCATTTAAAAATGAAATTCAGTATTGCCAACTCAAACAGTCATTCTTGATCACGTTGTATTACTGTATATCCTACCCATAAATCTACCTTTCAGCCTGGCATGCCATGGGGTGTTTTAAAAAGGAATCACCCAAAATATCTTCGAAAATAAGACAGTGATAAGAAATCCTCGTAACACGTCGGTTTTAATCGAAAGGAGGACACATTTTGACGTGTCGTTCAGATGTGTACCATTAACCCATACATACTACCCCTCAAATTCTTAAAAGGGATGGCCTACCTTGTGATACCTTATTGGAAAGATAATTTTACCACGAATTCAGCTTAGTAGTTTTCAGGTCTGATCTATGATTATGACCAGAAAATGACGTAGCTGCAATGAATTCCAGATGAGATTACTTATCCAATGAGGTATCACAAGGTAGGTTATTACATTTAAGAATTCTGAGGGGTGGTGCTTAGGAGTAAGGGGGTGTTTTACAAGACAGGGGTCTTTTAAAAAAGCACCCTGTATATTTTTGCAACGTGTTCCTGCTCCGCCATTTGTATAAGAATAATGCTCCGAACTTAAGGGTCAATACATTTGAAATGGATAGCAGCGAGCAATCAATCAATGTAATCTTTCCGTCAACCGTCGATAAATTAAACCTTTCCTTATCTGAAATAACAAAGCGAATTCCAATTATATTTCAATATTCTTTAAACCAATGTTTCTGCTAATGCTCCCTGCCCCTTTCAATCGATACATCCACCCCAATCCAGCAAACAAATTTCCCAATCAAATCCGTATCAAATTTTGAATAAGTGCTACGGTAAATCACCTCAAGCCCCTACAGAAACGTTTAACTTACCTTAATTGGCTAGAATAATTGGATTATAATTCACCGCGGAACAAATCGTGAAATTTACCAATAGCGCCAATTAAGAAAACCGTCTTTTCGTTACGCCCTGAACTTCACGATCCATCTTAATTGGTCTGAATTCCATTTGACAATCTCTAACGGATTTTGATACATTTTAAATCGTATCGTCCGACCAATTATCGAACGAATGAAATTTAAATTTCATTTTTTTTAAGTTATCTCATAACGAGTCCACATAAACGTTAAATTAAAAGTTAACAAAACCAACATTAATCCATTTCTACAAATTTATTTACACAAATTACTTCCGCTACTCCGCTTGTGTACTTTAATCAAGGATGGGAAACTTTACGTTTTTCCGAGCTCCCAATAACTTTCCAGGTACATACACACGCACAAAATTTGAAACCTCCCGGCATCTGTTTCGAATTCCTCGGTCAACGATTCCAAAGGACCTATTTCACTTAATCCAATATTTATTTCTTCCACCGGCCAAAAATCGCAAAACCTCTTTCCGTAGGACGAAAATGCAAAATTACACGTAAAGCAAGTTTGGAGCTGGTCTCTGATAACGGAGAAGCTTTCAAGAAACGAAACTTACGAATTAACAAAGCAGCAATTAATACAGAAACGTGCGATTAAAATCAATGAAAGTAAAATCAAACACATTAATATCGAACAATGGTTTGAACACGTCGAACATTAAACACATCTCGGAACAAAGATAAGTAAGACCAACGACGCCCCCAGCGAAATTAAATCTAGACTACTTGCTGGCAACAGGTGCTATTACGTGTATGCTAATCTGATGAAAAGTAGACTCCCAAATAGATAGGCAAAGTTGAAGGTCTACAGGACCGGCTGCGAGGCCAAATTCGAATTAACACAAAGAGAGCGGTTTGAGGGACATTACGTAAAATACTTTGGGCAAGCTCAAAACGACATCATTTTGCGAATAAAAATGAACTACAAATGGACATAATTTGATTTATGAAGAGCAGATAAGTAGATTGACTATGAGATGTATTACGTCACGTTTTTCTAAATTTCACGAATTAGCGACGAGTTGAATTCTCGTTCGTTATTCTAACTAATCCTGAGTAACGCAGCGGTACGAGACACACTCCATCCCATTTAGTTTGGCCAGAGAAACGATCCCCAATTGTGCTCGCGAAGAGACAACCGTTTATTTACTTATGAGTACGTGTAGGAACTCGCGACACTCCGTCGCCAAAGTTCTATGTCGGAAACTACAATAGCTGGACGTTCGAAATTTTGAGAAATTTATGGGAAACCATGTGAGAATAAGTCGTGTAAATTTGAACGCGATTTTCCAGTTAGTTTAGTCGTTATCAATCGGTACATTAATTGCCCAACGCGAGAATCTGTCTCACTTGGCCGGAAATCATTTACGATCGACTTCCTGTCCGATAAATTCTTAGAAGAGAAGAAGACGAGAGGCCTACGTGCCCTACGTCATCATGTAGTGGGAGATCAATAGTTGCTAAGTGGGGAATTTAGACGGTTCGGATAGGTCCGAAATATAGAGAGTTGAGAGTCAGTTATTGGTGAGGATGTCACTTCCGGTTAATGGAAGGGGGGACTAAGCTCCGAAACTCGAAAGGGTTTGGATGGCTGAGCCCTTGCGGCTCAGCCATCTATTTTTGTTTGGTATTCTTTGATATTAGTTTGGATAAATCAAATCAGTTGGGATATGTTGTTTTTGACAAACTTTTGACTAGGGAACCCCTAAATTTGAGGGGCCCCATTGTTCAATTTGACTCAACGATAAATTTGTGCGTTGGATTCGAGTGCCGGTCCGAGATAATTACTAATCGTAAGTGAATTGGTCAGTTTGGAAATTAGTTTTGGTAAATCAAATCAGTTCGGATATGTTGTTTTTGACAAACTGCTGACTAGTGAACCCCTAAATTTGAGGGGCCCCATTGTTCAATTTGAGTAAACGATAAATCTGTACGTTGGATTCGAGTGCCGGTCCGAGATAATTACTAATCGTGAGTGAATTGGTCCGCGTGATACGTTAAGGTTTATGTCATTTTGTGTAGTAAATAAATATTTTCTCAATTTACTGGTGAACCTTCTCGGTTGACCGAAAAATATGTAAATTAAGTTGTATGTGTAAATAGGATCGGTATTTTGTTTTTTTTTATTGGACTTACCTAATTAAACGGCTATAATCATAAATTTGATTTTCTTTCAACCACACCCAAGATATTCTTTGGCTAGCTGGCATTTTGAAAAGAATAATAAGCGAGTAAAAATCTAGTAAAAATCAGCTACCGACAACATTAAGGAATTAGAATGAACATTAAGGAGTTAACACATAACAGATTATTAATTTACTACAACGTTCACAGACTAACAAAGTTAACATCTCTTTCGAGAGAAAAATATTGAGCAAAATGTTCGCCCCACTTGAAGGACAACGGACCATCAGGTTGACAATCTCATTAAAAGCGCTAGCATTGCTACAGTTGTGAAGAGTGGACGATCGATTAACTTGAACATGTTCACAGACAAAAGTTAAACATTAAATGGCACCAAGATAAGGATGAGATTCCAATAAAAAAAATTGTCGTAGCGGCTGTAAACATAATGGGCCGTAATGTCGTGGAAAATACACTGCGAATCCATCTTTTATTCAAATTTCTCGAATTCTAGTGATATTTATGTCTGAATGAGACATTATGAAAACCTGAAAATGTAGAAATAATTGCGGAAAATTTCAATAGTTTTCCGCGGAATTTTATCATGCTGACGCTGCGCCAAGTGTAACAAATGGAAATTTGATGAATTGTAAGGTCGTGACGAAAATCCTGAACGCATCGAGGTTAAAACACATAAAATTTAAAGTGTGTTCTTCGCTCCATCACCCTGAAAAAACTGCAAGAAATGCTGCGGAATAAAGCGGGGAAATTGATGAAATTTATGGAGGGGCTCCTTGCAAAACTTAGTTATATTTCATAACCGAGCGAAAATTTGAGATATGATAGAACGTCATGGACCTTGTCCGCATATGTTGCGAATATGAAAGGAAACCGCAGTAAAATATGGCGGAATGTCTTTAAAAATGTCCCAATATGCGATACAACAGATTTATCGCCTTTAGGAAAGAACTCTGAAAGTTCATTTAGTCAGGTTCCTCCCCTAAGATTAATAACATCCTTTCTCTAGCCAGATTTTGCATTTTTGAAAGTATAAATCTAGCTTTAATCGTTTTGCACGACGTATAAAATGCTCTACATTTTCCATTTAATTCGAAATTAGCCGTTCGAAACGGCAGTGTCCATTTATTCGCCGAATTAAAATATCAAACGCATTCGAATGAGTTAATACCAGATAGTTCCAGGTCTAACTTCGGTAGAACAATACGAAAATACCTTTGGAAATAATTATAAATCTACATTTTCCCTTTTTCGAATTTGAATAAAAATGTTTTTATTTCAACTGGAACTGTACACACAATTATCGACAAAAATGTAAATATCGTCCATACGAGAATCGTAATTTACCTTCCAATTTTATCTCTTGTTCGAAAACAAACATGCGTCCCACAAACTTAGAAAGTAATACTTTAGTATGTGAAATGAACACATATTGGATATTGCGAAGTTGACAACACGAGCTAACTTCGTTCCTCGAGCCATTCCGTGTTTGCTTGTAGTATTCGTTAGATACTTGCCTACGGAAACGTAATTCAGAGAAATTTACCGAAATTATGAATATCGATCGAACTGAAAGTTTTCTCTAAATAGGAGAATATTAAGCAGGCGTATACAGAATTGGAGTGTTTTCAAGAAATGAATAACAATCCGAAACTAATAAACAAGACGTGACGTGTAATTTGTATCCGTAAGATGCTAGTAGAGAAATATGATATCCTGGAAGGAAATGCTCCTAGCGCGGTTTAATATATCCTAAAATAATCAAAACTCGAGAAGAAATCGAGTTTTCCGAGAGAATCTGTAAAATCAACAGTTGAGCGAGAAAAACGAGACAAGCCAATATAAGTCCGTCTGAAGGATAAATTGGAATAAAAATTGCTTCGTTCGGGATTCCAATAAACATCCCCCGGTTTAGCTCAAGGCGTTGTTACCAATTGGAGGTATTAGAGCAATTGTAAGCGAGCGCGGTACCTACTTAAATTACTCAACCCGGAGGGGCGGAGGGCTGATGGGAATTCTGGGCGACATGACCGAAAGGGTAGTTTTATTGTACAGGTATTTTGGGCAGTAACGAAATTTAACCCTCGCGCATTGGTGGTTGAATTAGGAATATTTACCACGAAAATACTAAAGTGCAAGGAAAATGGGTAATGCCAAGGGAATACGCAAATTACGGGAAATCCCATCTTTATTACGAAAATATTAAAGGGCAAGGAAAATGGGTAAGGGCAAGGGAACACGCAAATTAAGGGAAATCTCATGTAAAAGGACAAGGGAAATCCTTGCTAACCCGACAATCAAGATACAAATATTATGCCTAAATACAAATATATGTACCAATTCACTTCCAACCTGCCTGTCTTAAGCCGCGGCCCAAATTTCTTGTAAGCTTATTTGACCCTTTAATTAAAGCAGGTACCTACCCTCATTGTTTGGTATATTTTGAGTTTTGAGTGGTATACACACACTAAAATTTAGACGATCAAAACCTATACTATCGTTTAAAAGACAGTTCATAGATGAAAGGCCCCACCTGTTTGCCCCCGCAAAAAAACTAATTTAGTTTTTTGTGAATATTACGAAAAGTAACCATGGGATCGTTATACGACCAATAAAAATTTTGTAGAGAATTAAAAAACCTACAAAATGGTTTTTTGTACAACCCGATCGGACCATTTTTGACCGGGGAAATCTGGCAAAACCTCCAAAAACTAACCTTTCCTTAAAAATTTATAATTTCGATAAATTTGAAGCTGAAAGGACTATCTCGCGGAAAATGATCGATAATAATGTGTAATTTAAGTGTGCGAAAGATGGTTTCTGTCCTATGCGTAGTGTTTTAACAACAATTTTCACATTTTTTTTGGAAAATGCGCGAATTTGTGGGAAATTATTTTTTTACAAGTCCGCAAAAAAATACCAATCAAAATATTTAAAATGTATATCTTGAATTTTCACGTATGAAGTGGGAAATGTACAAAAAAAAGCTTGAAAATTGCATACGGGGCAGTTGTGGTGGAGGAACCAGTTGAGCGATTTCAAGCGTTCATAGCAACTTTCAGCGTCTTTTTCTGTACATTTCCCATTTCCTACGTGAAAATCCAAGTTATACGCTTTAAAAGTTTTGATTTCTACCTTAAAATGCCGCTTGTAGAGAATTAAAAACACTACAATCGGACCATTTTTGACCGGGGAAATCTGGAAAAACCTCCAAAAACTAATCTTTTTTAAAAAATTCATAACTTCGACAAATTTGAAGATGGAAAAACTATCTCGCGGGAAAAGATAGATAATGTGTAATTTAAGTGTGCGGAAGATGGTTTCTGTCCTATGCGTAGTTTTTGTACAATCGCGTTACAAACAATTTTCACCACTATTTTTTTGGAAAATGCGCAAATTTGTGGGAAATTATTTTTTTTACAATTCTGCTAAAAATACAAATCAAAATATTTAAAAAGTATATCTTGGATTTTCACGTATGAAGTGAGAAATGTACAAAAAAAAGCTTGAAAATTGCATACGGGGCAGTTGTGGTGGGGGAACGAGGTGGGCGATTTCAAGAGCTCATAGCAACTTTCAGCATCTTTTTCTGTACATTTCCCATTTCCTACGTGAAAATCCAAGATATACGCTTTAAAGATTTTGATTTCTTCCTTAAAATGCCGCTTGTAGAGAATTAAAAACACTACAATCGGACCATTTTTGACCGCGGAAATCCGGAAAAACCTCGAAAAACTAATCTTTCTTAAAAAATTCATAACTTCGACAAATTTGAAGATGGAAAAACTATCTCGCGGGAAAAGATAGATAATGTGTAATATTTAAGTGTGCGGAAGATGGTTTCTGTCCTATGCGTAGTTTTTGTACAATCGCGTTACAAACAATTTTCACCACTATTTTTTTGGAAAATGCGCAAATTTGTGGGAAATTATTTTTTTTACAATTCTGCTAAAAATACAAATCAAAATATTTAAAAAGTATATCTTGGATTTTCACGTATGAAGTGAGAAATGTACAAAAAAAGCTTGAAAATTGCATACGGGGCAGTTGTGGTGGGGGAACGAGGTGGGCGATTTCAAGAGCTCATAGCAACTTTCAGCATCTTTTTCTGTACATTTCCCATTTCCTACGTGAAAATCCAAGATATACGCTTTAAAGATTTTGATTTCTTCCTTAAAATGCCGCTTGTAGAGAATTAAAAACACTACAATCGGACCATTTTTGACCGCGGAAATCCGGAAAAACCTCGAAAAACTAATCTTTCTTAAAAAATTCATAACTTCGACAAATTTGAAGATGGAAAAACTATCTCGCGGGAAAAGATAGATAATAAAGTGTAACTGAAGTGTGCGGAAGATGGTTTCTGTTCTATGCGTAGTTTTTGTACAATCGCGTTACAAACAATTTTCACACTTTTTTTGGAAAATGAGCGAATTTGTAGGAAATTATTTTTTACAAATCTGCTAAAAATACAAATCAAAATATTTAAAATGTATACCTTGGATTTTCACGTATGAAGTGAGAAATGTACAAAAAAAGCTTGAAAATTGCATACGGGGCAGTTGTGGTGGGGGAACGAGGTGGGCGATTTCAAGCGTTCATAGCAACTTTCAGCATCTTTTTCTGTACATTTCGCATTTCCTACGAGAAAATCCATGATATACGCTTTAAAGATTTTGATTTCATTCTTAAAATGCCGCTTGTAGAGAATTAAAAGCACTACAATCGGACCATTTTTGACCAGGGAAATCCGGAAACACCTCCAAACATTAATCTTTTTTAAAAAATTCATAACTTCGACAAATTTGAAGATGAAAAACCTATCTCGCGGGAAAAGATAGATAATGTGTAATTTAAGTGTGCGGAAGATGGTTTCCATCCTATGCGTAGTTTTTGTATAATTGCGTTACACACAATTTTCACACTTTTTTTGGAAAATGAGCGAATTTGTGGGAAATTATGTTTTTACAATTCTGCTAAAAATACAAATCAAAATATTTAAAATGTATATCTTGAATTTTCAAGTATGAAGTGGGAAATGTACAAAAAAGCCTAAAAATTGCATACGAGGCAGTTGTGGTGGGGGAACCAGGTTGCCTCGTGGGCGATTTCGAGCGTTCTTAGCAATTTTCAGCGTCTTTTTCTACACATTTCCCATTTCCTACGTGAAAATCCAAGATATACGCTTTAAGGATTTTGATTTCTTCCTTAAAATGCCGCTTGTAGAAAATTAAAAACACTACAATCGGACCATTTTTGACCGGGGAAATCCGGAAAAACCTCCAAAAACTAATCTTTTTTAAAAAATTCATAACTTCGACAAATTTGAAGATGGAAAAACTATCTCGCGGGAAAAGATAGATAATGTGTAATTTAAGTGTGCGGAAGATGGTTTCTGTCCTATGGGTAGTTTTTGTACAATAGCGTTACACACAATTTTCACACTTTTTTTGGAAAATGAGCGAATTTGTGGGAAACTATTTTTTTTACAATTTTGGTAAAAATACCAAAAAATATTTAACATGTATATCTTGGATTTTCACGTATGAAGCGGGAAATGTACAAAAAAAAGCTTGAAAATTGCATACGGAGCAGTTGTGGTGGGGGAACCAGGTGAGTGATTTCAAGCGTTCATAGCAACTTTCAGCGTCTTTTTCTGTACATTTCCCATTTCCTACGTGAAAATCCAAGATATACGCTTTAAAGATTTTATTTCTACCTTAACATGCCGCTTGCAGAATTGGGAAAAATTAATTTCCCATGGATTCGCGCATTTTTCAAAAAAGTGCGAAAATTGTATATAACGCGACTGTGCAAAAACTACGCATCAGACAGAAAGCATCTTCCGCACACGTTATTATCTATCATTTCCTGCAAGACAGTTCTTCCAGCTTCGAGTTCGTCGAAATTATGAATTTTTTTAAAATCGGTTAATTTTTGTAGTTTTCCAGAATTTCCTCGATAAAAATTTTTCTAATCGGGCTATACAAAACCTATTTTGTAGGTATTTCAATTCTATACAAACGTCCTAAAGGTCGTATAACGATCCCTTCGTTACATTTCGCAATATTCGCAAAAAACAAAAAAATGCAATTTTCGCACGTTAATTTGTTTATAAAAATCAAACATGTGGGTTTTCATCTATGACCTGTCTTTTAAAGAATAGTATGGGTTTTGACAATCAAAATCTTAGCGTGCAGAAAAATCTCTATTGGTTGGCCTAAATGCTGTCGAGGCTGACAGACCTACGGATGATTTTATCTAATCAATGTCCCCTTTCGCCTCTTGTGCCATCCCTTGCACGGTCACGAATCAATGTTTATTCATGGAATATTCGGTATAGCTCGAATTCGTTCCCTTCACTTTGCGCGATTATTCGGAGCGTCCTGTATCGAAACTTCGTCGGCCTAATTGTCACGATTCATGATTAAAACGTCACTTAAAACCCGTCGAGGCGAGCGCCACTTCACCGGTCGTTATTATCAAATCTTCCGGTTTCCCAAACACCCGAGAGTCTCTTATTTAAGCTATAGACTCATAAAAAAACAATTCTACTCATTTACCCCTTACAAACTGCGAGGAGTTCAGAATTCGCATCGGTCTCGGTGGAAATCAAGATAAAAGTTTCTCCAACTTCAGGAAATTAAACATTCGACTATCGCCATTATTTCGTGTTAAAGGAAAATGTTTTCTTTTCTTCTCCCAAGATTAAAAGATGTTTCCGTTAGCGAATACTAATAGCTGCAGTCGAAGGCGACGGAGATTTTCCCGAAGTTTACGATTAACTTGGAAAGATATACACATATCAGCTGTTGTTGGGGAGGAGATAGAGCGGTTATCGGCTGTGTAAAGGTAGGACCGTTAAAGAAAAATACAACTACGTGGTTAGCGTACTCACTTCAATAAGCATACCCGATACCTAGGAGAATGAATAATTGAGTGCCTCGAGATACTCAAAAAACTACAACTTGCCTTCTGAATTTTAAGAGCATCAAAGTACTTTGCAGGTAAAAATTATATGACAACATACCTAAAAGATTAAAGGTGTTTATAACGTCATTTTAACCGTAATTTTAGCAACATTATAAATACTCCATTCTTTATTATTTTACCTGTTCATCTACAAACAAAATTTCAATATTTTCTCAGTATCCCCTTGCTTCACAATATGGTTCCAAATTGACTAGTTGAATTTTCAAGGAAATTAAAACACATTTGTGTCTATTTCTTTTTATGTGAACAATCAGTTGATATATTACGGAAACTATTTTACAATTCCCTGGATATCAGTTCTTGAAGTAGTATTGTGATAGCTCCACGGAGTTGTTAAGGCACGTATTACATTTATAATGTCAAAATTCAAACTAAACTTTATTTTATTCATTGTAGTTTAGTGGTAAGAATACCCGACGCGAAATTGGGAGACCCGGGTTCAAATCCCGGCTGAGCTACAAATTCCATTTTCAAAAATTCTCTTACATTTGTTTCGTATCAAACTAAACTTCAAGATTCAAAGTGAAGCACCGTAAAAGACGATGAAGTGAAAGTAAATACTAGTATTCTTGGTCGTACAATGATTCCCTTAATTACCGTTTTAAATATGAGTTAGAAGTTTGTGAATAAGCAAAAAAATAGTCGCAATGACAATTCCTTGTAGTTTAAAATAGAAATGTTAATTATATAAAGTTCGCTCGAGGACAAATTTTATAAAAGCCAACGCATAAACAATGTTCACAACGCTTTATGACTAGAAGCACCACTTTACGATCATACATTGTTAAACATACTATTTGTTATTTAAATTACCTATTATCCGCCATGGTTAATGATTGAAACGTCAGGCGTCAGAGAGTCCATAAAATCAGTATTAAATTAATACAAGCATGTTTCAGCCTGCAACTGTAATTCTTATGGATGAGTGGAAAAGTCTTACTTACACGATTATGTTTGATAAAACTCCAGACAGTTTAGTTTAAAACAATCCCTTTTATTCGACCCAAAACTCCCATAACCCCCATGCCGGTAAACACAATTGCAAAGCCAGCAGCAACACCCTTATGTTTGTGTTAACAAATTAACGTTCAGAGTACATTGGAACCCTTCTAATGCAAAGCAAACCGTTGCAATAATATTTGACAAACACTCTTGGTTCATCTAAACACATCGGGAGAGTGGGAGAGAGTTTGTTGTTTGCGTTGTTGGTTCCCGACCCGATCGACGTCCTTGAATCGATGGATTGGATCCATCGATAATCTGGATGAGGCGTTGGAACTTTATTTCGTTGTTTATTTGTCTGCAATTAAATGTAAACAACGGGCCGAGGTCCGATTAAAATAGATGGCTTATTTTAACGTGATAATGCCAATTGCGGACTCCTCGCTAATAGCCGCCCTAATTTGCCTGCTGCTAGTGCTAATTGTCTCGGCATTAAACCCCCGGAGAAGGAAGGGACGTCCCGACAAAAAACATTTTCATAGATGTACCAAAACAAATTATTAGTGAAATCTTTGAAAACATTTAAGCAATGGTGAGGCTGGATTTTGTTTATGGATCAGAAGACCATTCACATAAAATCAATCAATACGTACCCATTTGGGATGATGCATAAAAAACTGCCACCTGTCATCAGGAAATTATCTCGAGTTTCCTTTTCACATTTTTCACTCCTTTTGGGTAGTTTGTAATCGAAGAATACGAATTTTGAGTAATTTTTAAAAGGACATAATACAAATATATTCATAACGAAAGTTGCTTAAGACGCTTAAAGTATTACACCCAAATTTACCAAAAACTTGCGACCGCCTATTTCTAGCCTATTCAAATTTATGTGATATCCATCTTTACAGCCTCATGACCGCTGACTCTTGATTGGATGTTTTAATAACTTGTCAAAATTAGAAATTGAATAGGGAGTTTAAGTAAGTGTAAGGCTAGTAGATTGGCTTAAATTCTTGAGTAATTTATACAGTTTTATCGTCGTGGGTAATGAACATTATTATACAAGAGTTGAATAACATATTATTTCATGGAACAGTAAGAAACCTGTTGATTACCGATTACAGAGTTCTTCATTACCGACTTTTAAGAATGACATTTCCCATCACATTTAATGCTCCACGTAGACGAATCAAATCATTGGCATCAATGTTTCTCTGTAAAATAAATGGAAACAATTAAGAAGAACAAGTCGAAACTGCGAGAAGTTCCCAAAGGTATGAAGAAGCAAGGCAATACAACACACGTAATGTACGCACATGCGTGTATTATGGATTTCACTATAATATTACTAATAACGAATACTCAACTTTTCGGAATAAATGTGCAACTTGAAAATTTCGTAATGAATTTATTTGCTACTTTATAAAAGCAGTATACAAAGTATAGTATAAATGCGACGACAATTAGATTAACGAACGGCCCACTGTTATTATATATAATAAAAAGAAAATAATAATTTGTTTTAAATTTGGTGCATGGTGACTTGTAATTTCAATTTGGCTGTCAAAGCTAAATCTCATAAAAGACAATAAGTGAGCTTCGCTCATTCTGTATATATCAGCATCTTGTAAAACACATTCCACCAACAATTATGCGAATGCTCTCGTCAAACGTCACGTTTTACTCATCACCGACGACGTACAAGTTCTTCCTCATTCCGAATAATCCACCACGTTCTTTTGCCAGGCCTGAACTTATTAACTCAATCCTAACCCTGGGTAATTCAGTCGACGCCACTTTAAAATCTACTGAAATGAATTCAACTAACTACATGTATGTACTGTACACATTTCACCTTTGATCTTTCACCACGATGAACTACTACCAAGTGTAAGTTCGCCTTTACCGACAAACACAGATTGTTCTACAATATTTGTACAGTACGATCCTTTAAATTTATGAAGAAGTATAGTATTTCTATGTTCCGGCACTAAAATGACAGCTATTCTAGCACTAAAATGGCCGAAAACAGTGCTTTAATGAGGCTTGTTAAAGTATTGTTTTTGGTAATTTTTTTTTGTTGGGTTGGTAACAAGATATTCCCTAATGCTGTCTGATGTCTGTCAAAACAAAATTAAAAATAAATATGACCACCGCGTCGTTGGGATAGGGATGTCTCTTATACTTGATGCGATTCGGATTCTTGAGACATGATTTCGATTTTATTTAAATCCATTAAATTAAATTTGAAAATGGTGTGAAAATTTACAGATGTCTAGGAACCAGCAGTAAACCCAACTTAAATGTCACGATAAAAAAATTCCCCAGATAAGAAATTTTAAATAAGAAACTCGGACTCGGGCTTGGAATATGACGTCTTCTGTAACTTGTACTTTAAACTACTATTCTAGTCTAAGCTTATGCAGCTACAAGAACAGGCACAGGAGGTACGTATGAGCACATTGAAGAATTTTTAGATCTTTCCAGCGGACCGAGTGACCCAACTCTGGTGTTGTGAACTACTAATTTCTCGTATGGATCAACTGTTACAAATGTAATGAATTATTTAGGTTTTATGCTTGGTTCATCCAACTTGTGACGATGTGTTGTTCCATTCCAACTGAATATTAACATAAACCGCTTTTCATTAACGAGCTGTTCGCCCTGACACGCGAAAAATATCTGATAAGGCGAATTTTGATTTGCAAGTAACAAGGAAAGATCCAAATCCAGAGCAAGGCAATTATCATAAAGCGGTGGGGGGTGAAAGTAGAATTGTGAATAATTTAAACAGCACTTACTGAACGTCTAAACGTAAGTGCACTAGCCGGGTCGACACCGAAACATGACGTAATAGGGGTTGATATGATCAATTCCCTCCTCACGTCCACAACAATGGAGATAACCCTCTCGAAATCAGGCAACTCTTCGTATAATGTAGTCGTGTGCGTGTGACATCGCCCCTCATTAGTTATTCGGATTTTGAATCCGTGCCCTTTGACCCATAAACGCTTGTTCCGAATAAGAGGGAAAAGGTGGAGAAAGGTGAAATTGGAAGTCTCGTCGAGACGGGATAACAATTACACCGAAATAGATATCGTGTCGCTCCGGAAGTTTAGTCGTCCCGATTGCCGGCTAATTTCGTGCGATCGGCGATAATGCCGCAATTATGACGACGATAAATAGACTTGTGCACAATTATTACCGTGGTCTCTACACCGGATTTATATTAATAAGAGCGCCCTCGAGAGCTTAAACGTCATTAAATCGGATATTAAATCATCCAAGTTTAACGTTTCAATTAATTTCTAATCAGTTTCTTTTTTATAACACGAGCATATTGTCTGCGATGGTTCAATTTCTTTTTACTCTTTCTCGTTTCGTCTCTCCGGACTCCTACTACACCAGCACTCGAAACGAAATATTATATCTGAACAGCCAGCCATTCAAAAGGATTTCGATTGGCCCTTGATTTAATTAAATAGCCCTATTATTAAACGAAAGCCCTCGAAAGGCCCTTCAATTTGTCCCCTGAATTTCTGAATAATTTTTCTCGGAAAATAAAACGCTAATTGATAATGAAAATTGAAGTTGGAACAAAATGGCGTTCGCTGGTCTACCGACCTAACCGACGCGGAGGCGTCTTGACGCAAATTAACATTTTTTTGAAGGGAACCAACCGAAAGGCAAATCCATTTTAATAACAACATCTCAATTGCTCCCTCTCTCCCTCCCTTCACTCGGTTTCAATAAGACTTAATTCGAATCGCTTGATAAAAACCTAATCGTATTACGGTTTCGGTTACCTTAAAAACGTAGGTAAATCCAACAATCGGACTAAACGTCTACCAAACTTTGCGACCACAACAATATCCCTGCCGTTGACGAGGACGTCATGTGCAGGAAACCATTTTCATTTCTGCCGCAATCACAAAACGGATATTTTTGTTCGAATATTTACGAGCTTTCATTGATTGATTAGTCTATTTGCATGCGATGCGAGAGAAGCTAATTTCCCGCTGATTAGATTACCTGACGTTGGAACTTAATTGAAAAAAATTGCAAATTAAATTTAGGCGTACGATTTATATTTATGCTTCATGGCGCTGAGAAAAAGGCGCGCGCGCGAGTCCACTATAAGTCTGTCAAAATAACCCGTGGAGTAATAAAACGATTATTTCGCCGGTAACCAGAGGCGTTCTTAAAGAAATGAACGGAAGTTAATAAATGAGTTATAATCGTATATGTAATGATAAGTTTGCTTAAAACCGTTATAATTGTTTGGGATAAACAAATAGCAATATCTCAGCAACAAATTAACCAATTGACTTTTATAAAAGCTGCTTAGGTTTGGAATTTTAAAAACTAGCTTTTGAAGTGGTAAAAACCTAAATCATATTATTTTTGCAATAAATAATCAATATGCAAAAAATGACCATTTTCAGTGTTTTTTTGGCATTGTTGCAATAAATATTTAACAAAATTAATCGTGCTGCAGCTCAAATTGTAGGGTTTTAAATTCTCTACAACTTATATTTGAAACTTTTCTCGTCAAAATGCATACTTTGGCTTGTAGAATAAAAAAACTTGTTTTTGCTAACTTTGGACCTCTCCATTTGTTAATGCACACTTTTTGAATGTTTAAAACTATATAGGCATGATCAACTAATCAAACCCTACAACATTTGACCACTCCCATCCGGTTATGAATTAATGTCGTGAAAAATATACACAGACTGGGCTAATTATAAAACTCACAAAATTTAGAGGATGCCACCTTGTATGGGTTTTGCATTTATAATGAGAATTTGTGTTATGGGTTATTTTGACAGACTATAACAGAGAACGGGAAATGAAAATTTAAAAACTGTGACAGCGTACCTACATAGGACAAGAATCTCCTCTCACGGAAATAAAATCTTCGATATCTGTGTTCTGACGTCGCGAAAAAAACTCGATACAAACAAGGACCTGTATTAAATATAAGGCGGACGACAAACGCTGATAGAATATCATAGCAGGATAGAATTACTGGTGATAAAGTGGCGTCATTCCGGGGATCCACCAATCTCCCCGAAACTGAAATATTTGCCTAATGTTAGCATTTGTAAACACAGGAGGCAGCGGCGAGAGGAAACCAGAAATGAGGAATGTCCTGGCCTCCTTTAAGACGAGATATCATTACGGAACGCACATACAAAACGGAGAACAATAGTCTCAGGCGATATATATTCTGGCACGTTAGGCAACCGAATGGAAATGGAGGTTGGAGACCGACCAGATTGCTCGGGGGTTGTGTATTGATATCTCCATTGACACAAAGAAACGTTTAGAGCCATAGATTTATGTGCATGTGTACAATGCACCGTTTCCACGAAAACTTGACCCCATTCACCAGATGCAAAACAGATTAAGTGCGATATAAATTCCACATTTCTCGGGGAAAAACAACAGAACGACTCGACCGATGCATGTATTCATACGCCATTCTTACGGGTTCTATTATCCATCGATAGCAACTCGGTAATAGCGCAACAACAAAAGAGACGTATTTACGTACGTATCGATAGATTGTATTGAATTTACTAATCTCAACTTCTGGCAGGAAGTTCTGAGCTTGACTGGTAAGGACAAATCTTAAGCGATGAAAGATAGCACATCACAGTTTCGATACTTATAACACGTTAACGGTTATTTTAACGTATTAAAACATGTTATGCAAGTCCCAAGTTTGCTATGATTATTAGAGAAAATTTAAAACCCGTTTCTTATTACTGTCGTGGAAAGGTAGTTCCTTTTGTCTTGAATACCTAAAATTCGAGAAAATTAAGGGTGGCTTTATGAGGAATTCAATTGTGAAAAAACTGTTTTATTTTTTCAGTTTCTTCCGTTTCTCTTAAAAGGTGATCGAGGAATTTTAATTATTCTTGTAAAAGCTGATAAAATTCTACACATTTAAAAAATGCGTTATGATAGGACGAATTGGGTAAAAATGAGTCATTTGAAAAGGTAATAACGCTGTCAAAAGGTCAATCTTGATTTGGCACCACAGGGCTCCAAAAACTGTTTTTGGGAAGAAGGAAAACACGAATATCTTAAAATTCCAAATATCCAAAAGTTTCGACTTTTCTTGTGCTCATTGAATCCACATGGATTTGGCTACTTAACTAATCGTTGATTCATTAAACGCTTATAGTCCAGTCATTAAAGGGGGTTCACTTAGGAAAATCGACATACCCAGTATATTAACACGTAAAAACTTTTATTTTGGCATCATAAAACTTTCCTCAAAATTCACATATAATTGTATGGTCGCAAGTTTTAAGGTCGAGGGTCAAAAGTCACTAAAATCGATTTTTCTACTAATTTTGCAAATATCTCGTTTTCTATGAGTTTTACGCTATTTGTATTTATTATCGATATGGTAGAGAATCAAATTCTCTACAACTTTTATATTTAACATTTCTTCATACCTCGAACTGTTTTCGAGAAAAACTCATAATATTAAGGTTATAAATTATTGCTAAATATTTAATTAGCATTTATTATTAACTTTAACTTTATTATTAATTATTAATTAATAATAAATACTAATTAAATATTTAGCAATAATTTATAACCTTAATATTCGTGTCTTTGATCGGGACTACCAGTTGACCTCACATGATTCTCTGACCAGCGGTCTCCGCCCTCTATCTCAAAAACAGTTCGAGGTATGGAGAAATGTTAAATACAAAAGTTGTAGAGAATTTGATTCTCTAAAATATCGATAACAAATACAAATACTGTAAAACCCATAGAAAACGAGATATTTGCAAAATTAGTAGAAAAAAATGATTTTTGTGACTTTTGACCCTCGACCTTAAAATTTGCGACCATCCAATTATATGTGAATTTTGAGGAAAGTTTTAGGATGCCGAAATAGAAGTTCTTACGTGTTAATATACTGGGTATGTCGATTTTCCGAGATATTCACCCAATTTTGCCTAAGATGACTGGACTATTACTATTTCACGTAACACAGCGTATCTCACCTAATAGAAATGTTATCTGGCTGATTAATAAATTATCCTGCATGGAAGATACTACGAACTTAGGTCTCAAATTTCACAAAAATTGTATACCACACACAGGAAAGTTGATTCAATTCAAACAAGGAAACGCCGTACAGCTTCATTTCCATTGCTCCGTTCTTTGTGCAAATCAGTTTATTAAAACGGCGTCGGACAACGGTAAAATCAATAACAATGTATAATTTTATAATATCAAACTCGTGTAACACGTCGAGCGGAATACAAAAGTCTGATTAGCGAAGTACAAATGTTTAGCGAATGAAGAAAGTTGTCGCGCCAATAATAAACGTCAACAACAATCCACGTTAAAATGTATAGTGTAGAACTGACCGTGCAATTATTTAACTATTAACTTCTGGAAACCCACGAGATTTAACTAATTCCTTATCGCGATAGTTCCGCACTGACTAACCGCAACGAAATAAACTGTCATAAAAGGTGAAAGCCATAAATCCGCGCAGTTAATACGAAATATTGCCAACCTGTAGAAATATGGAAACACAACGGCGATGGATTTTTATAGGGCATTTAGAGTTTTATGCTCGGTTGCCCTTTGGCTATATAGAATTCAAAGATCGCCGTGAGTAAATTAAACCGTTTGAACAGTTTGAAATCTGTGAATTGGCGTATGAATTGCTTCGACTTTATCAAAAAACTATAAAAATAACCTCAATATTTTCATCCAGGGCCGTTAAAACAACAACTTACACTAACGGTTCGAGTTAATAAAGTGGTCGTTTATCAGAAAAGCGTGAAAAAGTGCCGCAGTCGTTCAATTTTTCACGCTTCTCGGTCGTTCTGAGACTGACGAGCTCTGTCATGGTGTAAGAATACACAAAGCGTTGATTAGCGTGTCATTCTTATGCTCGTCCAGACTTAACCGACAGGAATGTAGCGCGAAATTTAAAATACAATGACTGGAATAGGTAATGGAGCAAAAATGTGTGTCCTAAAATAAAAGTAATATAGAAGAATTTTAAGAAACAAGCTAAATACGAAAGCAGTAAACGAGATGTTATATAAAGGAAAACGGAAGAATCATATTTGAAGACGAAATAGCAGAAGCCACATAAAGAAGAGGAATAAACTGCCAACAGATCGCTAGACCGACATAAGTCTGCGGGAAGAGCTAGAAAAGAAACCTAATGCAATATTACTCAACCCAACCTAACGGTAGATAGGCATGAGTGTGTTGTCAGATAATACCGGTTTAAATTTTTGCATCAGCCTGTCGATGTTTTGTACGCACGTTGATTGCGTGCAACTCGCGGGTAATATCAGCGCTTTCAAAAATTAGTACTATCAATATCCTCCAAATAAGAATTATTTTTGTCAGGCTCACCGAACACGTACGCACACAGTCACACGCACGTAACGGCCGTTTAAGTATTCAATCGCGTAAATCAAATCAAGAGATTGAAACAAATGTTTTTTAATTATTACGGCCGTTTCCCTAATCCACATCGCAATTAATTAAGCCAATTTGTAACTCCAGATCGCCGTCCGGCTCTTCTCATTCGAAAAAGTAGGTGTCGTTTGTGCCACACAATTTTTTAACACCATCATCCCGTCCTGTTCCTATAAAATTAAGCGCTTTTTCTGGTTATCTGCGCGGCATAATAACATGACAAAGTACACATCATCTGTCATTGTTGCAGGCTCGACATATTTCAGCAGGTTTTTTTCTGCTAGCGCCTCCCGAATTTTTAGCCTTATTAATTTTAAGGACTCTATCAACAACATAAGGCATGTCAAAGTGACGCATAACGAAGAGACTTTAAACGTATTGCGTATTAATTGTAATAGAAAAATTCCAGTTGAATCAAAGTGAAACCGAACCCGAGCGAATAACTGCTACAAATGTCTAGATATTTTTTGTAAAAAAATTATATAGAGTCCAAAACGTCTGGGAATGTACGAGACAAAAACAAAAGGTCTAATAGGTCAAAGTCAAGCAAAGTTTTAAGGGGATGTGACCTACAATAGCCATTTTAACGACAACATTCGGTAAAAACCAAGTCATTCACAAAAACCATATAATAGGCGAATCAAATTAGATTTTTTTCTGTGTAAACGGGTTTGACAGTTGGAAAAGGTAGTTTGGGTTATTAAAAGAAGCCTCTTATCTAGAGATTCACCAATTTTTCAGTAGAACCATTATCAAATAAACAATTAAAGTGCCAGGATCACTCTTTTATTTATAACTCCAAATGGCTTAGATTTAGACGTTTGCGGTCAATAGTGAACTTTTAGAGAAAACAATTATCTTTAAAATGAGACTTTCTAAATTAAAATTGCACTATAAATAAAAAAGTTATTGCAAAAAAGGGGGCAAAATGGATATTTTTAAATATTGTTAATGACTTTTTAATTAGTTGTTCGAATTAAGTTTATAATTTGTGAGTTGTAATGTACTATATAAGTATGCAAAAGATGGGCTCGACAGGTCTACTAGTTTTTGCAAATTGTTTATCCCGTTTCTTGAAAAAATCAACAATTTCTTAGTCCTGTCCAGTCGATTTTTCTAGATGGATCTCAACAAACTTGGGCTCATCCTCTTCGTAAAGACTTATATTAACGATCTATATAAAAAACAATAATTTTTTTAAGGTTTATTTATAAAAAAAGGCCTAACAAAAAGTATAGGCTTTTAAGCTTATAAACATTTGCAATAACTTGGTTGGTTTTTGTTCAAACATTATGGCATTGATTTATTCGAAAAGCTGATTCAAAAATACGCATTTAAAAAGAACAAAAAAGCCCTACAACCGTTGTGAGCCGAGATAGCTGTTTTTTTTTTTAAATTCACCGTCGCTACAATAATTAATATGTATATATGTATATGTATAAGTGTATAGATTATATAATGTTAATAATATAAGGTGTAATTATTAAGCAATAATTAATAAAAATATATACAAATTGATGTACTATAATTAGAGTATATAAAAACATTTAAAGTAATCATAACCTTTGGCGTCTTTGGATAAATCAATTTTGCACAGAAAGTATGTTAATTGTTATTATTTCTTCATTGTATCCCAGTTTAAAAAAAGAATGAGCAATTTTGGTCAAGTAGAACCCGAGATAGAGTCTTTTTTTCGAGCGGTCCGATTTGAAGCCGCGCGCTCACTTTTCGGGAGAGCTGTGCCAAGCGGCCAGTCGGCTTCCCCCACTCCGTGGACTCCGAGCAGGAAAGTAAGCAACGCGCAATTACTCTTTGTTTATAATGCTCTCCGTTAAACAATGTTCGGTTTTTTTAAACGCTGAAAGTGCCATTGGAAACTTCAACTCGTCTTCTAAAAACATTGTTATTTTCAGCCTTTAATATTAATTATTGTAGCGACGGTGAATTTTTTTAAAAAAGAGCTATCTCGGCTCACAACGGTTGTGGGGCTTTTTTGTTCTTTTTAAATGTGTATTTTTGAATCAGCTTTTCGAATAAATCATTGCCATAAAGTTTGTACAAAAACCAACCAAGGTATTGTAAATGTTTATAAGCTTAAAAACCTATAGGTACTTTCTGTTAAGCCTTTTTTTATAAATAAGCATTAAAAAATTTATTATTTTTTTACATATAACGTTAATATAAGTTTTTACGCAGAGGATGAGCCCAAGTTTGTTAAGATCCATTTAGAAAAATCGACTGGACAGGACTTAGAAATTGTTGATTTTTTTCAAGAAACGGGATAAACAATTAGAATTTTGCAAAAACTAGTAGACCGATTGAGCCCATCTTTTGCATACTTATATAGTATATTACAACTCATAAATTATAAACATTTCACTTAATTCGAACAAATAATTAAAAAATTATTAACAGTAATTAAAAAACGCCATTTTCCCCCTTTTTTGCAATAACTTTTTTATTTATAGTGCAATTTTAATTTAGAAAGTCTCATTTTAAAGATAATTGTTTTCTCTAAAAGTTCACTGTTGACCGCAAACGTCTAAATCTAAGTCATTTGGAGTTATAAATAAAAGAGTGATTTTGGCACTTTAATTGTTCATTTGATAATGGTTCCACTAAAAAATTTATGAATCTCTAGATGAGAGGCTTCTTGTAACAACTCAATCTACCTTTTCCAACTGTCAAACCAGTTTACACATTTTTTTTACAAAAACACCTTTTTTCTGTCTAATTTGATTCGCCTATAATCATTGTTAGAAAAGTAAAGAAAATTACTTTTAGAAAAGTGTCAACAGAAAGTTCGACCTTTGTCCCTTACCCAATTTAACTTTTCAAAATGCGCATCCCAAAAAAATGTAACATAAATTTGATATCGATTTTTGTTTGAGTGCTTATAATTTTTTTCTTTACATTTTATTTACTTATATTATTTAAAATATTCATGTCTATTAGTATATCTATTTATTTGTATATTTTTCTCCTTTTATATTACAGGATGACTCTTCAAGAATACCATATCAATAAGTGTGCTTTCGTTGCTAGTGACTAGCGTGTTGTAAAATTTTTGGGAAAAATCGACAGTATTTTAACACCCTGTATTCAATCAAAAATTAATTTTGAACAAATACTCAGCGATATGGTGGTATTGCTGAAGAGTTAACCTATAATACAAAGAAAAAATCATCCCAACCACTCGAACACAAATCCATATCAAACTTATGCTACTTGATGATGTATTAATTATTGGGGGGAGTGTGTTCTTACTGCATCTGTTCTTAAACCATACTTCAAGCAGGCCAAAATCCTTAAAGATTTTGTAAACGACAAACTATTGTGAATATTTTTGTCTGAAACTATCCTCCATCTAATCTGTATATCGTGAAAAGTAAAGAGGAATCCAATGGATAGTTACAGTAGAATATTACCATCATTATTATCTCATGCGAGCTATGTGAATTCCACGCCTGTTCGTCTCTTACATTTTTTTAATGATCAGGTTTAGTTATATTCTTTCAAAGGATGAACTCGACTATGAAATATCATCGTCTTGCTGCGAACTTTTAATCGATAAACTTTCCGGAAGATATTATCTAAATTGGACGGTTTTGAGTGCGATGTTCGCAACTTTTGTCCGGAAAATGCAGTCCTTTATAAAACTATTTATAAACTCCCTTTATCTTCTCGTGTAATTTTGCTCGCCTCCGAGATGAGTACGATAAAGATCTTCCTCCGTGGACAAAGTCGAATGGTGAGAAATGGACAGGTTTAAGGCCGAGGGAATGAGTCGCTCGTTTCATTCCGTATTAAAATTTTTAACGTCTACTATCCCTCGTTTAAGACCATTGTAATGTTATAATGTAAATTTGATAACCGAATTAATAGACATGTTTCAGTCTAATGATGAGAAATGGGCAGATTTAGAATCGTTTCTTATATTCGGTTTAGGAATATTTCTAAGAACATCTAAGACTATATATTTTATATTCTCGGATAATTTGATAACGAACCAATATATATGTTTTACGGTTTAACTAGTCATAATACAAAAATCGTTCGTTCTAGAAACGATTATCCATAAAAATGTCTTGAGACACATTGAACCGAAGATAAGCGATTGTGAAATAATCTAGTCCTCCAATCATTCAACTTTTATTTGACGTGATAAACGATAAACACCTATTTACTCAACATCTGGTCCATTTTGTGAATATAACGCCAGAAAAATTATTTCTAATCTGTTGGGTTTCATCACATTCTGATTCAAGCATTTATTTAAACTACATTTCTGATTTATAGTTAAGCAAATATTAAGTAACTTCATACGATTCATCTGTTGCCGGCAAAATTTATCCAGATGTGGATGATTTATGATACGTTGTTATAAAGTCGATTCTTGTAATATTAAAAAATAAACCGATCTTGAAGTTTTGCACATTTTGCAGACCAGATTAGACACAAAGAGAAATAAATATTTTATTTCTTGAATATTTTCACACTGTTTCTTTGTAGAAGCATCAAATTAATTATAGCTTATATAACTATTAGTGATTGCATATAATGCATATTTTGCATTTTATTTTTTTTTTACTTTTTGGATATTTTCACACTGATTCTATGAGGAGCATCAAATTAATTAAAGCTATATAACTAATGCCTATTACTGATTGCATATAATGCATATTTTGCTTACCTACTAACTATTAGTTTGCCAAACTTTAAACCTTAGGAAAATAGGAAATTGCAACTGCTAATACAGATCAACATTCAGAAGTTGTCAAGAAGAATCAGAAATTGTCACAAGCAAATAGATATACTACGTTACACTACTGATTTTCCCCAAAAATTGCCCTCATCTACGACATGGAATTCACTAATGAACAGCTATTTCGCCCCAATATGTCAAACTTATTACGCCTATCAGTGTAAGAAGATGATTAGTTCAGATTTTGGTCGCTCGACCCTGTCCCTCTCAATTATCATTCATTCCCTTTCTGTGATGGAAATAACAACTACTTATGAATTTCGACATAAAACATACTGCGATGAGTATGTAAGATATAAGATAAAAAGACAATATTTTAGCGAATCTGCAACAAAATGGTACGTTAATAAATGTTACTAAAAGTTGTACTGTTTATAACAATTTTAACTTTTTGAATAAATTATGTTCACACATATACAAACATTATTATGACATATTCAAGTAATTTTTCTTAGAAAAAGGGAATTTCGAGGTACAGTAAATGGGTAGACATTTTAGTGGCGAAATTTTGTACAACTTAAAAAACTATATACATCTAAACTTAATGCCTATATAGGCATTAAGGGTTAAAAACAATTCAGTTTGAAATGATACTATTAGACTATACTTACTGTACGGATAGAAAATATACTTCACTAGTAAGAAAAATTAATTTTCCTCGAATTTTCACGGGATACCTACTTTCTTTTTATGAACTTAATTTGGGGCATAGATATATTGCTTTCTAATTATGCACGACTGAGCCTGCGAAGATGAAATTTGATCCAAAAACTTTTAAGAATTATACGAGTTAGCGAACTGGAAGCAAAGTGGAAACGAAATTTTGCACATAAATACTATGAGCTTATATGGGCGAAGTGGTTTCAAAGTAGGGACCGTTCAAACTTCAAAAACATCTTACAACTTCATTTTTAATCAACGACGCACATATCGACGGAAAAGTCTTTCCGGGCGTTATAACTTTTCCGAATTATGTGCAATTACGTCAAAATATACCTTTTTTCCCAAAATTTCTGAGCCTCAGTAAGGGGCGTCCCAAGTCGGGACTCATCGAGTTTGGCCGCAGCCTGAGGTGTCAAAAAAACAACTCGGACCCGGTAATTGTGGAACAATTCTCGAAGACATCAATCAGTCAATGTAAAGCAGGAATTTTCGGTTCCCCCGTGCATAACTCAAGGGATGGATCCCGCGGGACGCAAGTCTACACGTTACCCGTGAAGAGGACCGTTTTTGCCCGCATTTTACCTGTTAAAAGAGCCTAGGAGGTTATTGTCTGGGAATACAGGGGGATGAAAGGGATCTCGGATCGGAATGGTTGAAGTTTGCTATATAATGGTTTTGCATTGGCTGTCAGAATGTTTAAACTCTCCTTGAGTTATTGTCGTTTCGGTTACAATGCACGAGAATTTATGTCGGGAAAGTCATAGTTCGGTTCACTGAGGAATTAGAGTCGAGACACGAGCAATGTTACTACATTTTACAATTCTACTTTTAGAGAAAATCGTTGTTCAGAATTACATCTGTGGAATCCCTCGAGTGTAGCGGCACACCGTGTAATGAATATATCTGTCTAGTGTACCTACGAGATAAGAAACGAAATAAAACGGTGCTACTTTAAAGTTTTAGCGGTTTCGGTATGATTAGATTGAAGGCGAAGTATGAGCTAAATTTTCCTCGAGGGCCCACTGACGAATAATTCTTAGGAAACATGCAGTATTTCCCGCAGTTGAGCTGTACAGCAAAGCAAGGTTTATTTCATTTTCAAAACTCTTTAATAGAAGTTTATTAACGCTCTCTACGAACTTTAGTTCAAAACTAATAATTCATTCGCGAACTATGTAGAACAGATTTTGTACAATGTCTCCGTTAAGGTGTGAAATTAGAAAATGAATTGCTTCGTGCTGTCTACGACATCAGACGTCCCGGGGAAAAGTTTTACATGCAAAATTGATCATTCCATTTTTTTTTCTACGGAGTTCAAATTTTGTAGGTATGAGATTTAAAAAAAATTGCCGGTGGGATGTACCGAATCCCGTGTTAATTAACAGGGTTCACGTTAAATCAGGATCCATAACTAATTCACAATTTCGTAGTGGTAAACAGTTCTGCAGCCATTAAATCTCCTTTGCCGCACAGTGGAAAAGTTAGAATTGAAAATTAGATCATCGTGAAATCATAAAAGCCTTTTAAAAAGTTTTCACGGAAAACCATATTTTGTGAGAAAAGTGCTGAACAACATAATTACATTTGAGACATACATAAAGCTGGACCTATTCCTAGGGGACGAAGGAGCTGAAAGCTAAAAACACTGTTCACAAATTGAAGATTTTCCACCGGCATCCACGACGAAATAAAACTAGTCTGGGGAACTGACGGATATCCACTTTGTTATTAAATTTCTCGACATTTTTACTTTATCGAGTAAAAAGCAATTTGCAGAGAGACATATTCCGTTGCAGCCCGACGTTTCGAAAAAGCAGGTGACTAGTACACATCGACAACTCCGTCGCAGGGAAATACGAGAATTGTCATTTAAACGCGATATCGACGCCCTTAGGGCCTTTCATCGCTTTCGAGGCACCTCCGATAATATTTCCCTCGATACGTGCGGATCAGAGAATAACGTTCAGTTTCATGTTGACTCTTTCATTTGTTACGATTTGTCGCGATCCATTTCACTGTTAAACAGCGTTAGACACGGAAGAAAATCTCGGGAGGAGGACATTCACAGACGCCTAGCAATGCGGAGAACGCTCCGACAAAGCGCCATCGATTCATATATTGCCCTCTTCACGTTCGCTCACACCTGCCCACGCTAATCAGTTCGCGACGAGAACGGCGAAATTACTGAAGTAATCAAAATGGAACGAATATAGCGAGACGAGAGTAATTAGAGGAAATACAGTATCGACAAAGTATCGATCTTGTCTCGTTTCCTACAGACTAAATAGAGACAAGGAATGTTTAAAAGTACATTTTATTATAGGGATCATGTAGACTTCAATCTGATGAAGTAAAAAATTAGTTTGGGAGAACGCTTTACAATTTTTGTACAACAAAAATCGGTTGTTTAACATTTACGTAATCATTTTTCACAAAATCATTCTCAGTTTTGGACATGTTCTGTCTTATTTGGACAAAAATCCTTTAATATATTTTTAAGTAAGTACTCTACTATTGACACAAAAGTAATGATAAATTGCAACACTATTTATAATGAAAATTGTGAAGTGGTGTCCCTCCTCCATCAGCATTCGGCGTTACATTCATTTCGGCATAACCACAAATCGTTATGCATGCGAGTACGTGCTTTAATTTATTTTGTGGGATAACTTATAAGCACAGATTAAAAATGTCGGATTAAGTTATATTGAAGTTAGAATTTTGTAGGGAACAAAGTGTGGGGCAAATGCATAAAAAGCGAGCTCACACATGAATGGCTATTCTCAGGCCGCCGCTTCGAACGTAGGCAAAAATATCTTTTGTATCTATTATCCATAAAATTTTATGGGAAGGTTTTAATTATATATATATACAATAGGTACAAATGGTATTAGAAATATATGCTTGTTTTTACGACATAATGTCCTCTTGTCTTTCATTATTATTTAACTATACTTCAAAATAGGGGTAAGTTGTATAAACTGTCGTATATCTATTTACTCAATAATAGGTAATATTAATAATAATAACTGGTAATGTCTTACTGTGTAGGTTTAACACATAAAAATATGGTAATTAGGACACTTTTCGTGTTTTTCACTCAACAATAGCTGAATTTAACACTTTACCGTATAATTCTCAGTATATTAAAGTGTAAATGGCAAAATGCACTCAATGTTCTCTAATAATACCGAAGGAGTCTACTATTCATAAACCAAAATGCAATTTACGATGTACTTTCTTTCAGTTCCGTGATTTATAAAGATCCATACGGAAAGCAGAAAGCATCAATTTTATGATAAATATAATTTTTATTTGGTTCCCATTTATTTTTTGTCAGTTATTGTTTAATGGATTTTAATATTTGGTATTTTCATTATGAAGTGGGTAATAGCACAACATGAAATAAAAATGAGAGGTTTTAGGTATTAGTTAATTAAGTATGTAAGGTATTACCGGTAGGTATTACATAAGAGAAGTTAGTCACACTTTTTAAATTTCCATAGTTTATATTTGTTCTCTATTAACGGTTTGAACAGTGACTATTATACTCAAAAGTGGAAATAACAACACAATATTAATTCATTAATAAATATATTCACTGTACTCTAACATTTTAAACTCAAAATATAGTAAAAGATAAATATTGAACATCATTTTTTATGGACTCGTTTTGACAGTTGTTTTAGAGTTCAATTTCCATCAAAATTTTTACCGTGTAAAGGAAAAGGCAAGGTTTGACCCAGTAACCCGCAATTGAACACAACCAATAAAACAATGTTTTTAATTTTATAAGAATATACTCTAGCCTGATGGCCTCTGGTCGAATAGAGATTAGTGAGCAATGAATAACGTTCGACGTATACGTCCGATTTTATTTTCACCTGTACATTGCAAGGATGGCATGGATAAACCAAATATCGGTGTGAAGTTAGCAGCCACTTTCAGCTGCCAAAATGAGAAAATAAAAAACTGCTGTAGGATATGGTTTTTCAAGGGTTTTATTCACAAATTGCAATATTATGAAGAAAACAATTATATATGAATTACTTCATACATTATTACCTGTTACAATGGGGTGAAACTACCCCAATTCCAAAATTATATTTGTATATTTAAATGAACGTCTGGTAATCTAAGTGCTGGTAAGTGGTAAGTGCTGAGATGATATTTACAGAATAGGTAGCAATTATGTCTACAAAACCTACAGAACACCCCATATACTCACCACCCATTGAAGGGGCTGAAACTGCCCTGTGGGTAGTGTGGGATATTTGGTAGTGCTTTTGTAAAAGTAATTGCTATTCACCTAGTAAATATCAACTCATTTAAATTTAATAATATAATTTTCGAATAGGGGTAGTTTCACCAACTTCGACGTGTGGTAAGTATGTAGGGTATGTGATAGTGGTTTTGTGGAGGCAATTGCTATCTACCCTGTGAATATCATCCCGGCACTCGACTTGCAAGTCGTTCATTTAGATTTATTAATATAATTTTGGAATAGGGGTAGTTTCATCCACTTCGACGGGTGGTAAGTATGTAGGGTATGCGGTAGTGGTTTTGTGGAGGCAATTGCTATGTACCCTGCAAATATCGTCCCTGCACTCGACTTGCAAGTGAGTTTAATTTATTATCCTAATTTTAGGAAATAAAATTACCATGCTTTGCTTCTACCCTATTTTGTGCTATTTTCCATTAAGATTATTCTCCGTGTGTTTTAGACTTTTAATTTATTCCTTTCCTGGCATTTTAGAAACCAAAATTTCCCTTATTTGGGCAGCTCTAATTCTGTCTTACGTGGTTATTCCTTACATCCTAAAGCAATTCATGACAGTTACTCTGATTATTGTTTATTTATTATTATTATGCCTTTTTGCATAGTAATACAGATTCATATAGTACAAAATTCTTTTATAAATACTAAATGCAAAAAAAAAATTGAATATACTATGTCTCCTACAGGGGTACTCGATTCGAATTTTACTCGAATGTTGGTTGCACATCACATTTCATTTTAGTTTTTGACGTGATATATACGTCTTATAAATCGATGTGCCGGCTACCTGTCGGTTCACAAAGCATTGTAACGTTACGCCAGACCCATGCGTGCGAGTTAGAGCGAGAGCGACAACAATAGACAGAGATCGACCTTGGCGGTTACCATGCGACGCATTTATCTCTTTTATACGACAGCGTCCAAGTGAAAGCTCGATTTGGCGATCGGTTCTGTTCGCGAGTGCGATGGAAGGGGACGAAGGGGTACGCGCTACGCACGTTCTGATTGCACTGTTTCCACTCCGTCGTCAGCGCAGCAGTCAGCACACTATTATTTATAAAGTTATCTGAATATTTACTGTGCATAACATTGCTTATTACTATTACAATAACAATTGCGGCAATAAGGTATTCAATTCTTACATTCTAAGAGTTCGATTAGTTATATAATCTCATATATTTGTTCTTGCATCGGTCAATGAGTGCAGCAATAATAGGTTATGTTACGAGTTCCACTAAAACATTATGACGAATGATATAAATGATCATTCAGTATTCAATGAAAACAATTATCCTGCGCAGCAATTCATGTAAGATTCAAAATTAATTCAACTTCACACATGTCATAACAATGTGTCTAAAATAACCAGTTGGACCGACCGACCGCAGTGTGAAATAACCTTCTAATGATAATTTAGTGATAATAATCCTATTCAATTCATAAACGTGTTCCATTTTTCATCAATGTTTTCTTATGACGTTATCACGTAAAAATTATCGTCCGTAAACCGACTTTACAGACAACCAATTTTTTTTGAAAAATTCTTGTTTATCCTTCCTGGATAATTCTAGTGTAACCATAAACAGCGAAAACGTGTAAGCAACTGTAATTAATCCTCCGACTTCGGAATTGTAAAAGTAGGAATACCACTAAATTGGCGTAGCGCTCCAGCAATCTAGTTACAAGCGCCAACTCAATCCGGACACAGTCAACTGGGTCGCAGGATCCGGAGTTGTACTATCCCGAAAACAAGATCACATCGAATCGAATTCATAACTCACCAGTCCCGCATTAAGACGAATACGGCGAACTTTAAGGTGGTCGGGGAAGTTCGACGTCTGAAGGCGGAACATTGAACATTTTCCGGCGGGAGGACGGGAATCGAAGCTTCGCGATTTTTTTCCGAAAAAACAAAACAAACGGAAATCGAATTGGAATAGTTTGTGAGTAAAAAGCAGCGCTCTTTGACCTAGAGGAGGAAGTTGCCGGAGTGTTCGATGATGGCTTGCAAATTGTATCCAGCAGTTTTGTCTGTCGCCAACTTTACAATTGTTGTTAAAGTATTTCGCCGAGGATTATTTTAACTGTCGATAGCGAGGACGTGACTGTAGAAGTTCTCGGTGGCTTCACAAAGACGAGGAAATATCGCTCGAAGAGGTAACGTACGTACAGCGTTTGTTAGAGTCTGCTATACTGAAAAGTTCGGGAAGGTGCAAATAAAAAGACACTCAAAGTAGTATGCATCTGCGACATCGCCTAGTAATGCAGACGGTAAAAAAATAACGGTAACCATTGTTCGATGCGGCTTTAAGTTGACTAAAATTTTATGTCCTCAAGTCCAGGTAGGGGATAATCCAGAGCGTACTTCCAGATGGATTCACTCAACTTTATATAACATATCCATCGGTTTTCCCCCGGTGGTGGTTGAGAAATGACAGAAGATTATGCTAAAGTGTTCCCGAACTCCGGGTTTGATCGGGCGCTTTTTATAAGTAAAACTTTTTTATGACAAAGTTTTCCAAAGGTTTTTCTTCTTGCTCGATATTGAAAAGTGATTTTTATTCCTATGTAGTTTGATTTATGCGAACGACGCAAACGAATTTTCCATTTTTTAATATGTAAGAACTCGGGAGACGATCCAGTTTACGGTTCAGCCACACACTGCAAGACAGAACTAAACGCTTGTTAATACCGCGAATTATATAACGAATCTGAACTAACAACGCCCGTCGACCGGAAACTATTACTCAAACTAATTAGAAACGTTCATAATTCGAGAGCTTCCCGATGAAAAAACGCCATTCGATCGGAACCGGTAAACGGAATTACTAATAGCTGAATTGTAATTATTGTTGAGGTCTGCATGTGACTATAACTGATTAGCTTGTTTGGTAATGACCGGTGTGTTTTATTTAAGCACGAAGACCTTCAGAGCGGATTATTCAGATTTTCCGATGGTTACTGATCAGTTTCATCACATCGTACTGTTAATAATTCTGCTGCGTAGGAAGAAATTAAAGGAAGCAGAGTCTCAAAACTTCGTGACGCAAAAGTTGTGAAACGAGTGGGTCAAACAATGGACAAACTCATTTTAGACTGATTAGGAGTTCACCCCGACAAGCGAAATAACATCCATTTAAATCCATAAGTAAAAATTGTAAACAACGCGGAACTTCGCTTCCTATCAAAGTCGTCGTAACGTTTTGAATTATTCCTATATCCTTATGGAATATTCGTTTCGTGGATTTTTATCGCGAGCCTAATTACCTCAACGGCCTAATTGAAATTTTAGAAGATTGAATTTTTTCATAACTGTCTAGACATCTCGTCTGATTGCTTATTCAAGAAAAGCGAATAGCAAATAATTTAGTCTACTGAACGAGTAATTGCGGACCGATGAAATTGTAGTTGTTATCACAGCGGTTTAACCTTCAGACAACTGAGATTTCCGACTTATTAATGAACATGTACATGTTTTTGTAAGATATAACAGCAACAATAATAAGCCATTTCTATTCAAAAGGAAACCGACAAATTTGTTATTAGGGGTTGGAAGGTTCGTGATAATCGTAACTAATACGAATTACGGAGTCACACATGCCACTTATATGAGACAATTTCATTGATAAAAGTCGCATACATTTTTAATCGTAGTGGGATTTAACACAGAAAATATAGAGATTCACTTAGCACTACAGAAAATTGTTGAACATTTAGATAGGCTATATGTATGTCCATTAAATTTTTCCATTGATGGATTCTACAGAAAACTCAAACGAAAACTTCTCTCAATCTCCCTTAACCTGTTTTGTATGATGTGAATTTGGCTTCCAATACGCGAAATGTCATACTAACATTTTAAATAAAACGTATGTTTTGGCATTGAAGAAAATTAACATTGTAACTGATTTTGAAATCATTTAACTGCTGCACCTAGGCACCCTGTACGTACAATTTAAGGCTTAACTGTAACCATTTTTTGGCATTGAAGAAAATTAACATTGTAACTGATTTTGGATTCCTTTAACTGCTGCACCTAGCCAGCATCCTGTACGTACGATTTAAAGCTTAACTGTAGCAATTTTTTGGCATTGAAGAACATTAACTTTGTAACTGATTTTGGATTCCTTTAACTGCTGCACCTAGCCAGCACCCTGTACGTACAATTTAAGGCTTAACTGTAACATTGAGGAAAATTAACATTGTAACTGATTTTGGATTCCTTTAACTGCTGCACCTAGCCAGAACCCTGTACGTACAATTTAAGGCTTAACTGTAACAATTTTTTGGCATTGAAGAAAATTAGTATTGTAACTGATTTTGAAATCCTTTAACTGCTGCACCTATAGGCACCCTGTACGTACAATTTAAGGCTTAACTGTAACAATTTTTTGGCATTGAAGAAAATTAACATTGTAACTGATTTAGGATTCCTTTAACTGCTGCACCTAGCCAGCAACCTGTACGTACGATTTAAGGCTTAATTGTAACAATTTTTTGGCATTGAAGAAAATTAACATTGTAACTGATTTTGAAATCATTTAACTGCTGCACCTAGGCACCCTGTACGTACAATTTAAGGCTTAACTGTAACCATTTTTTGGCATTGAAGAAAATTAACATTGTAACTGATTTTGGATTCCTTTAACTGCTGCACCTAGCCAGCATCCTGTACGTACGATTTAAGGCTTAACTGTAACAATTTTTTGGCATTGAAGAAAATTAGTATTGTAACTGATTTTGAATTCCTTTAACTGCTGCACCTAGCCAGAATCCTGTACGTACGATTTAAGGCTTAACTGTAACAATTTTTTGGCATTGAAGAAAATTAACATTGTAACTGATTTTGGAGTCCTTTAACTGCTGCACCTAGCCAGCACCCTGTACGTACAATTTAAGGCTTAATTATAACAATTTTTTGGCATTGAAGAAAATTAACATTGTAACTGATTACGGATTCCTTTAACTGCTGCACCTAGCCAGCTACGTACAATTTAAGGCTTAACTGTAACAATTTATTGGCATTGAAGAAACTTAACATTGTAACTGATTTTGGATTCATTTAACTGCTGCACCTAGCCAGCACCCTGTACGTACGATTTAAGGCTTAACTGTAACAATTTTATTGGCTTTAAATATTTTATTTTTGTTTTCGTAGATTATGACTCGAGCACTTAAATCTTTAATGGGGCTTACTCGTAATAAAAAACTTTCCACGATATAAACATTTCCATTCTTTTCTCCACAGGGTATCGATTGACGTTTACGCTCGCACTCCTAAATTCCATACATTTTTGTTCATAACCCTTTGCATGATAAATGACTACGTACGTACGTACATGCACGAACGAATCAAAAAGTTTTTGACGTCGACGATGGTTTTGAAGGGAGATTAAGTTTAAGCTATTTAGGGCGGTGTATACGCGATTTTAGTGGTTGAAATAATGCGAGTGGCACGAACTTGGGCGGAGTAGGCTCTTTAATTGTTTCTTTCGATGTATGACATGACATTGAAAAAATAGCCGAACATTAGGGTATAGGGAAAATTTCGGCCGGGGAGAGGAGAATTTGTAAAATTCCCATTTTTACAGGAATATTTCAAAGAGAGAAACTGTCGCTCTCGTACAAGCGACTATTAAGGGTGGAATAAAGCTTGAATTCGCCGCGAAATCCCAACGATTCTAGGCGGCTGGCTGTTTGTATAATAACCTTCTCGTTTTAACTAACCCAGATTTCGCAAGTTGCGCCCTCCATCCGGAGACACGCTTTCAGTTAGCGCCGATTTCGAAAGGATGTAACTCATTTAAATGTCGACGTACGTACTGCAGATACATCTCGTTAGTTACGCATTATTATTCCAAAGGAAACATCCAATAATGGTCCTTCATGTATCGTTATTTGCCATTCGAGCGTGTTCGAGTGCGTTTTTTTCGATCAAGACTCGCATGCGGAAGGAAGCTATTCGTCCTCTGCTGAATACACAAAACGGAGCGGCATTTTCGATTTTAAATTTTTTCGCGCATTCTCAAAATCTGAACACGTCGTCAAAATCGCAATCGAGAGAGAGACCTCCGTTGGGAATTTATGAAAAATTCTGCAATCACATTAACTTTTTTGTTAGGTGGCACTTCAATTTCGAGTTAACAGTTGTTTTCGAATCGAAGAATGTCGGCTGAGGAGAAGTAAGCCCGTTGGAAATGTTCTCGTTTCGCTCCTTGATTTGAAATCGATTTCTTTTCCAAATGTCATATTACGCACAATAAATTTGAACTTTCCCATGAATTAATAAAGTTTCCAGTTTCCAATTTCAATACGATCCGGAATTGTCAAGGGCGAAGGTTTTTCGAAGTCGACGCGTTTTCATCTCGGCAACACTAAATATCCATTATTTCATTTAATCCGTTCGGGATATAAATTTATACAGAAGTTGCATGTGAATGGAGATTTTCATTTATTTGTTGTGCTTGAATAATAATTGAGATTAATGTGTCGCGTTTCTTGGCGCGCAAAATAATAAAAACCAACTGTTCCGCGGTAATTTCGGGATAAAATGGCCATTATGGTCCGTTTATGCAGTAATATCATGACTTAGTGGAAGGAACATAGTTCATTTTTTGATTTACGTCGCTATTTTAGATGGAAGATTTATGCGGAGGCGTGACTTCATTACTAAGTCACTTTTTTGAAATAAGGTGTAGTATTAGAAAGGGGCTTGAAGGACGAAATGGAAAAATCGCTCATTTGCATGACGTTTTCATATGGAGAAATAAAATATATACACTCATATTGCCGATCCTTACATGACAGGACATTCGTGACGCCCAAATCTAACGAGCACTTACAAAAACCAACTGTCAAAATAATAAATACGTACAATCCATAAATATATTTTTCACGACCACTCAAACGCTAAAGCCCTCTACTTTTCCATAGGTTTCATAATTCCAAAAACCAGCAATACTACATTTTAACTTTAAAGCATACAATAGCCAGAGAAACAAAAGCTCATCTCCCAGCTCAAAGCGACTTCACATACAAATAAACAAAGGGAAGTAATAGACAAAATACACATAATCAAATAAAGTTGTAAACAATATTAATACGCACGTAAGTCCCAGTATCAAACGATAACGGATATAAAGCGCTTCCCGAGAAGCTACTAAACAAGAAAATCAGGTTTCAAGATTACCCAAATAAGATAATAATCAATTTTTAATATAGGAGCGGTTTCCATAAATAAGTACTATTAATAACAGCCCTCCTTTTATACACAACGTATTCGGTTTCTGCAAGAGAAAAAAGAGGTTACACGAATGAACTGATTCACCATCCTTACACTTTAACCACCATTGTATTGCTACGATACATTATAAATACCGATCCTCTGAAATCTTAGTGATAGCTGGTGACATCACAAAATAAAAAATGCTTGTTAAAATAATAAACAACAGACGTTTCCTTAAATCTGACATACCAGCCACCGGAACAAGCCGGATATAGAATAGTATATTATTATACTAGTTTAATAAGCGGAGTATTATCACACGAGTGCTTTAACAGAACGAGTGTGACAATACGTCTTATTAAACGTGTCTAATATGCTATTTTATCTATCGTTAACGATTCACGATTTAAAATAAGATTTGAAGTAAAAACCCTATATTTAAATAAAAAGTTATATTGCCGCCTGTGTGACACGTGAACTCATCAGCTCGCTACGCTAAACCGAATCTGAATCTGAATGCCGTCCCGCTGCTCCGAGGCCGAGGGCCGAGGTCTCTCTCGAGGTTCCCTTGAAGCTGACATCAGCCCTTTTTCGGTGCGGGCCTCTCGTCTCGACGTATACAGAGTGATGGTTGTATACGTCATGGTGACTGACGATAACATTCATCAGGAGTGGGATCAGAATCCGCGAAGACCTTTTGGCAAATTGTGCGTTTAGTGAAGTTGTGAAAAAAAAAATGGGCAAGCCACATGGATCATCCAGGAGTACCCAGCAGAGGGAACGTCACTCAGAGCGGAGGTCGAAGGGTGTCCGAAAGGTTCCGAGGCAGTCCAGGAAAGCAGAACGTTCCCGTGGCTCGAGGAGACGCTCTCCAAGTTTGGAATTGGGGGAGCAGTCCCATAGCGTAGGTGGAGACTCTTGACGCTCTGATAGGAGTTGAGTCACGAGCGATATCACCGAGTTGAGTAACGCGCTGATCCAAGGTATAGATAAGTTGGCTAAAGATTTAGGTGCCCGGAATAGCTTGGTAAGTGTTGCCGCTCTAAAACCTGACATTAGCCCTTTTTCGGTGCGGGCCTCTCGTCTCGACGTATACAGGGTGATGGTTGTATACGTCGAGACGAGAGGCCCGCACCGAAAAAGGGCTGATGTCAGCTTCGAGGGAACCACGAGAGAGACCTCGGAGCAGCGGGACGGCATTCAGATTCAGATTCGGTTTAGCTTAGCGAGCGGATGAGTTCACGTGTCACACAGGCGGCAATATAACTTTTTATTTCAATATAGGGTTTTTATTTCAAATCTTATTTTAAATCGCGAATCGTTAACACTACTGTGTTTTATTAATCCAGTAAATTTTGGCTGTTCAAGTTTTCGTATTACACTAGAGAATTTTGCGTGAGTTGGTTACACTGACGTCACTGACATTGACGTTTCGTATTTGAATTTGAAAATCTAGTAGTCCTAGGACAAAGTCAATAACTACTTAAATACGTGCGCGAAATGGAAGACAAAAATGTAGAATTGACCTGTACACCCCCAGAAATAAGCAAAGCTGCTCAAGAAATTTATTGAAATACTAATAATTTAACCTTGACGTCTACGTGACAGGCTGACGTACCAATATAACAAAACTAAAAGTTACCAAAAGTAGTGTAATAATATGAATATTATTACACTACTTTCTGTGTAATAATAAGATCATTAGTAACGCAAAGTAGATAAATATGTTGAAAATCAAGATAAGGCCCGAACGTATTACAACCCTAATCGAACACGTGGATCATTCATCAAATCAGTAGAATAAACCGAAATTGACAGTGTCTGATTCGGTCAAAAGTAAGTACAACAACAAATACGTTTATCTACTTTGCGTTACTAACGATCTCATTATTACACCGAAAGTAAGTAAGTTTTAGTTTTGTTAGATTGGGACGTCTACCTGTCATGGAAACGTGCGTAGACGTCCAGGTTAAATTATTAGTATTTCAATAAACTTCTTGAGCAGCTTTGCGTATTTATGGGGGTGCACAGTTCAATTTTACATTTTTGTCTTCCATTTCGCGCACGTAAATAAGGAGTTATTGAATTTGACCTAGGACTACTAGATTTTCAAATTTAAATACGAAACGTCAATGTCAGGGAGGTCAGTGGAACCAACCCACGCAAAATTCCCTGGTGTAACACGAAAATTTGTAACAGCTGTAACAGCCAAAATTCAATGAATTAATAAAGTAAAGTAGATAAAATAGTATATTACACTCGTTTAATAAGACGTATTGTCACACTCGTTCTACTCTCTCGTGTGACAATACTCTGTCTTATTAAACTAGATAATTTAAACTAAAACTAGATATTAAACTAAACAATAATATACTATTTTCTTTAACATATTTTCCATGCGTCTTGTGCTGTGAAAAAGTAAAAATCTGCCAGGTAAGAAATTAAAAAACATAAAAGTAAATCTCTTGTTGACGCCGAAACAATAAGAACCGACTTTCTGCAGTAAAACAAAACATTCGTTTTCTATTTTGAAAAGGGAGGATTTAAAACGGGAGTCGTTTAAGTATCCCCAATTAATTTCAGTAATATTCCATACAATCGATTCGCCAGTCATCCGCCTTAATGGAACAGGAAAAGAAGGGAAGCAAAGAAAGGGCCGAAACTCTAGCAATTTGACCCTAATTTTGAATTCCATAAATTATACCCAATAAAACCCTTCCTTTTTTTTTTTCTTTCCTTATATATTGTCGCATTAAGACCTTCCAGCGACGATTAAAATTTCATTAATACCGAATGCGAGCTCTAATCTCTACTTTCAAGCAGGGAAATTATAGAAAAACCTTTGAAATGAGGGAAGCTTCTTTCGTCAATTTGTAAAGCTATTAGCGCAGAGAAATTAATGTCGCCTGCAGTGATGTATATAATTATTTTTTTTTTTATTTAAAACAACTCATTCCAGAATTAACCAACCCATTTTTCAGCGAACCGAGATTCCCCTTAAATTATAACAAAATGGCGAAAGATTCTTACACTAGTCCTGCTCAAAACTAATTTTAATTCTGAATCGATTTATGGATTAGTTAGTCCATTCAAAGCATCGCGACATGGGGGCGTAGTTTCATTTTTCCTTAATACTCGGGCCCGTGATTACAGATTAATTAATATTTGGAACTTCAGTAGTCAACCTTTCAATCAAAATTTAACGTAATTTCCGGTGAAACCCTAGCGGGGAAAGTTCGTTTACATGTCGTCGAATAATGATGTAAAAAAAGAGTTCATTATACGCCTCGAGTTAAATTGAAATTTGAATGTCTGGCGAAATAATGTAATGAATGTCGATGGAATTTTATTTATACATAAAGGTTTCGGGAAGTTTTCGGCAAGAGCGTCATGATAATTCAGAAATATCTAAAAAGTTCCTCTCGTGGTGGTGTGCTAAGGTCCTCGCGTTGAGGATGCATAAAAATGATTAAGAACCGCAACTGGGGCAAGAAGGTATTTTAAAATATAACAGATTTCAGAAGGTTTTCTTTGTGTGGAGTATATTACGCCGGATTTAAATATTTACCAAGTTTGAGTGCTCACATAAAGTGGAAGAGTTTTACGACACAAAGACAAACATAAATCTCTGATATTTTTACGGAACAGGCGGCAATTTGGTCAAAAAATAAAATCTTTCCTTCACGAGGATACAGCAACTAAATGTGAATCTTACGGAGGGACGCGACCGCCCTGAATCACTGAATATTCATTCGGCAGTTCAGTCTGAACCGAATTAATTAAATTTTAGTGCTGATTTTAAATTGAATACCAGGTAATGTGATTTTCTTAATAAACTATAAGTGACTTTGACAACGGCACGTTTCGCATAAAAGCTCAGGGCATAAACTTAATGAAATCCTGCTTTACGATAACTATAAAACAACTAAAGCAAGTACTATTAAATTCCTTTACTAATGCTTACTCAGTTAAAGCTTGCCATAAATCCTCACTTGCAATGATTAATTCCATTAGCTCGAACAAATTTTTCAGCCAATCATCACTCAAGAATATTACTATGTATTTATATCGAATACATTACTCGTCCAGGATCTATTATTGGAAATTCATTAACGTTGGTTACTTGTAGATAAATGTGAAATAGTCAATGTAACTTTTCAATCACACTTCAGTATTAAAGTGTAGTAAAGTTATTAAAATATTATTAATTGTTAAGTATAGCTGTCCTACAGAATTTGAGTATAGTCCGTCGCGATTTATTTGAGACAAGAATTGTGGTACGTCTTTACTGGTATTACCTGAACCCTGATCGTAAAAGATCATAAACGAAGAAGATGAAGAGGTTTAAAAATTGTTATCTACTTCTTACGGCAGGATGTTTACAATAATTTGCATACAGTAATGGACCGTACTTAGATATTAACAAAGGCTTTAATTTAAGAACTTATAATAAATATACCCATTGATGACTTATGGGGAAAATTTAGATTGCATTGAAAAGAGTAATATTTATCTTAACGGCAGGTTATATGTACTTACATATTAACTTACCATACCTATTATAGCGTTCGCAGAAACAAATATGTAAATAGGTACCTCTAGTATTACACCTGTTCAATAATTTAAAAAATATATATATATTCTACATGCACAAGCTATCATTAAAAATAATGTAAGATATTTCTTACCTATTGTACCTATGTGTAATATAGGTACTTGTAATATATGAAAATTTTGTTAATGTAGTACACTGTTGTTTTTTTACAAATTTGTCATTTAACTATGAAATTCAGAAAACGCAAACGCAACGAGTTATTTGTCTGTGATCATTTTAAAATTCCGGTACGGTCCATATATCCAAATTGGCAGCATCTCTAAACAATCTCCTAATCGGCAAAAAACCACTTCACTTTCGTCCCATTCATCACATAATTTATGACCGTTTATGGGGGGGTCTTGTACCACCTTTACTGTAATCTTGTCTCAAATTATTTGCAACGGACTATAGGTAATCGTGATATTCGTTAGTAAGGCATTGTAATTTTAAATAAGACTATAATCAAATATGTATACAGGAATTTTTCAAACAAGTTTGTTGGATCTGTGACGACATTCGAGCTTCAAAAATGGAGTTAATCTGATTTCATTTGTGCATTTCTTAAAAACTGTACTGCCGAATATTTATCGTAAAATATGATAAAGTAGTCCGATTCAGGCAATAGCCGATTTTTAAAACTAAGCGATACTATTTAAATTTACAAAGTCAAAAGGTCATTAGAGGATATTGACTATGTCATTTAATAAGGAACTAACGCGTGCAAGGTATTTTATTTTTTCATACGGTCAATTGACCTCTAAAGAAATAAAATCTAAAAGTGCTACTAAATTTAGCAATGCGTTTTTGAGAACGGGGTAAGTTTGTCCAGTTTTCGATTTTTTGGCTATAGCGCAAAAACTATGCATTTTTCGAAGATATATGCCGTAAGATTTTTTGTAGAGAATTTAATTTTCCATGAAAATGATATTTTTTGAAGTCCAAAAAAAATTTTTTTAATGAAATCAATTCAAAAAACAAAGTTACATTTTTTTTTAAATTTTTAGCTGTAACTTTTTTCTCAGTGAATTTAGGTATAGGCATTGTTTCATAAAAAAGAAAGCTTATGAAATTCTCTTTAAAATGGTGCCTTGTAAGACTTTATATGTTGAATATTGATTTTTATGCAATAATAATTTTATGAAAATAAATTTATCAATAATATTGGATATTATTCTACTAGAACATATTCTACATATTTAATTTAAATGGTTGCAAGTTTCAATTGCAATAATAAACTACAAATATTAAGGTTTTAGTTATAATAATTTTCGGTCTATATTATTGCAAAATACAATTTTTATTTTACGAAATGATTGCATTTATTTTGCAAGTTTCTGTATATAATTTAGTACACAATTTCCCGCCTGATCGCCACATAAAACACAAATTTGAGCATAATCAAAAGTAACACCTTCCCTGGTGCGACTTGGTTCCCCAATCAACTTCATTTAGGTTGGCTGCTTTAATTTTGTTGCTGTTTTAATGTTCTACTCACTAATGTATGCTTTATAACATTTTCCATGCACTTGAATACTTGCAACATCACTCAATAATTCATGTTTTCCATAGTCTCTTTCAATACCTACTAGCAGCAATTACACTTTCGATACTCTTTTTTCCTAAAGTTCTGTATCACTTTTCAAATCCTTGTTACAATCAAAAAAACACTTTTCTATTTTCGAAATTACTCTAAAACTCAACTGTGCTATTCAAGAAGTATAGTGACCCAAATGTGAAGAAAATATATATATATATATATATATATATATATATATATATATATTATATATATATAACGAAACCGCCCGCCATAAAGATGAACACACGTCGAAATGTGTCGCTTCTGGAAACTTCCTAACGAGGTAGATTCTGCCAACTTATGGATTTCCGGCAAACACAAATAAACTCAGTGCGTTTAAAACAAATTTAAACGGCATTGCATATAAAACTAGTTTTATAAAGTTATTACTTTAAAGATGAATTAAGTATTTATTTCTACGTCTACGTAAACTAACTTTAAATATAAATAAATAGGATCATTTTTTATAGTAAATAATTCGTACATAAGTTATGTATTGAATAAAAATCATTTTTTTCAGGCAAAAATATGAAATAATACGCTTTTTAAAGAAAAAGTAAAAAATAGAGAAAACATGGCTGAATTCAAACTTTTATATCTCAGTCAATATTCAACATATAAAGTCTTACAAGCCACTGTTTTAAAGAGAATTTCATAAGCTTTTTTATTATGAAGCAATGCCTATACCTAAATTCACTCAGAAAAAAAGTTATACCAAAAAATTCAAAAAAAACATTTTTTTTCAATTTTTCTAACTTTGTTGAAAAAAAAATTTTTTTTTTTTGGCTTCAAAAAATATCATTTTCATAGGAAATTTAATTCTCTACAAGAAATCTTACGGCACATATCTTCGAAAAATGCACAGTTTTTGCGCTATAGCAGAAAAATCTAAAAGTGGACAAACCTACCCCGTTCTCAAAAACGCATGGCTAAATTTAGTAGCACTTTTGGATTTTATTTCTTTAGAGGTCAATTGACCGTATGAAAAAATAAAATACCTTGCACGCGTTAATTCCTTTTACCCCTGTTACTTTCGACAAAGTCAATAGCCTATTACAACATTTTCTTAAAACAGTTTTCAGCGATGGTAAACGTAAGCAATAAGTGTCTTGTTGGGGACATTAGCTTTCCTCTTAACGGCTGGCCAAGTTTAGAGCAACATATTTAGGCGTTTTAGCTCTTCAATATTCTGTTCGTGATAATTCAATAGTCTCAGAACATTTTTCGAATATCTGGTGATGAATTGACAATTCAAAAAAAAACTCTAATCACAGCGGTAGAGAACTTTGTTTTCCATTATTTACACATCGATACCTCTATATCGACGTCGATTTCATTATTTTTAATTAACTTTTGAATCACTATACGTCACACTTAACCAACAACGTATAATCTGTCTGTACAGACATTAAAGTGGATACGCGTTACTGCGCAAATGCTGAACTTCAAATTACGAATCAGTTCATGCTCATTGTGAAATGCTAAACGGAAAAGTAAATATCGGAGTTACAAACAGTTGCAAAAACACCCGAAACAGCCTATTCTGTTTTCAAAGTCGTGACAGTTAAAGCTTTCACAAAAATCCTCGTTCGAGCACTATCGATGTATTAAATAATCAAATGGTAACTCCAAAAACAATCGATAATGAACACCCGTTAACTTTTCTAGACTAATTAGCGCCGGAAGTAATATTTTCTCGTTAAATATGCGGTTTGTCGCATTCCCACTACCATCAACGATCTCATGACTCGGTTAAACCGAGGAGCCGTTCCATTAATCGCTAAATATGAGTGAAACAATTGACCGTTTCCCAAAGTGAATCTCACCGAGTTTCCCGGAGCGTCGCCGGTCCCTCGTGCCATTTTCCGCGCGATTTACTGCCTCGACGAGGCTCTTACGGAACTCACCTAGAACAAAAAAATAAAAGAAAATTAGAATCAAATCTTTGTGGGCGTCGGGGAAGCACGTGAAAAAATGACAGCAAACTTTACGACTTCCTATTTCCGGGAGTTATTATCCGGGAACCAATAAAGAACGGCCGTCGGTGGAGGAAGAGTATACGTGAACCTCATTCCGCTTAACTACGAAATAATGGGCGCATAATGGACGAAAAATAATGGAGAATCGCAAAAAGTTTAATGGATCGTGAGTGAGCTTCGGTTGTTGGCCGAAATTTTTTAGACAATCTTTATATCGGCATCTGAGATAAATTTCTGGAAGAAATATCGCGGGAATTCGGGCAGACGTTGCGGAACCGTCGAAAATTGTAAGCTTATCGCCCATAACACTATCAATTTCTCATAAAGACACTCGTGCCATAGCCTTGTTTAAATATACACATATCCGAAACGAACACAAACAACACTTATATGTATATGTATATAACAAAGCAACTCGGTCAGCAGCGTAATTAAAATCTCTACTTTATCATTAGAGATAACGGAATAAATAACAAAATTAATAGCACCACGGTCCACGACCAAATCACAAACATTGCTCTCGACATGCAGTAACAAAAATTGCATTAACTTTCCCTCAAATTTCCTCAACTTTTGGTGCATTCTTTCACGAAACTCGCCATGATACACAAGTTGGTAAAGTTCTCTAAAGGGTGTATTTCCGAGAGATGATGTTTGTTGGCAAAGTTTCCCTCCCAAACTGAAGTATAAATTGAAACTGAACAAGCTGGATTAATTTTGCAACACGCATTCAATACTTTGCCGAAAAACAAATTTCCCAAGAAGAAATTTCATACCTTCAGATCGCGTTAATAAACCGCTGGATGTGGAAAGCTCTACCAAAGTTTTACTTACCTCCTTCGAACCTTCGAAAGTTTTAATAAATGAAAGCCCTCGCTGAATTCATAATTAAGGTTCGAATTCTATTAGATATTCGAGTGGATGTAAACATTAATTCCGTGATTCTGTTTGCTTGAATGTTTTCGGTGGTGTCCGCTCGGAGAGATTGTGATTTCTTTGAATTTATTCCGTTCCCATTTGCATTTCGGCTTCATTATTCGGCGAAGTTAAAAAGTTAAAGTTATTCTGTTAACTCGAAAAGAATATAAATATATAAACGGGTAATTTTTGCTGTACACAAACCGCTGCAAGCGAATCTGCCAGAAAAACGCTTGTTTAAAGATCTGATAAAACGGAGGGAATCTTATAATGTAATTTCCTGAAGATAAACGAAATTGTACATACTTGTTTTTGAATTAAACGACTTAACAGACGTTCCTTGTTGTTTTTTTTTATTAAACTTGCTCCAATAATTTTAATTCTAACGTACCCGAAGAGATTTTCGATAATTGCGACGCTTCTCGGGGATATAATTAAAGACAAAATTTCCTGTCTCTTCGCAACGAATTTACAGTGAAGATCGAATTATGTCCATAAACATCACCCCCTTTAATGCAATCAAAAAATGGTGAGTTTATCGATTTCCATCGCCCCACATTTTAATTGTGTCAATTTCCGTTTCCGTCTCAGGGTTTAATTAAAAATCTATTTCGATCAGAGGTCAAAGTGATTCTTTATATGTTACACGAAGGATATCGACGGTGTTATGAATTGGGAAATTTCCGAACATATTTTTATGCATAACAAGTGACTATATCCCAAACAGGTCTATGGAAACGTAAATAAGCGTCCCACTACTAAGAGCTACTGTCTCACTTTATGTATATTTGGTGTCCCGCGGTTGCATCGTACATCGTGAATTAAGCTCGGATTATATGCAAAATACATAGGCTCTCCTTCCACTAGTGAAATCTGCATATCGTTGCATATTTATTTTACATTTTAGATGATTATTTACTCATTTCACACGAGCAACGTTAAAATGTTTTATAATAAACATTATATGATAATTTTTTAAGATTTTCAAATAGCCCATTTGTAAATTTCGCCCCACCTTATTTTTGGTAGGGATTAGAAATCCCTACCTACCCTTCCTTAAAACGGGATAACCTAAGTTTCCACCCCAGTTTAGACCCTTGCACAAAAGTACTAATGTATATAATCACGCTTCTTTGTCCCTAATTCGACCCGATCACTTAAGCATTTGTGTTATTTAACAACAATTTGTAAACCCTAATTCCATAATGCCTGTAATAAACGGAGACATGTAGGTAAATAGTCATCAATAGAAGTGGATTGAGGTAGATATTTGTTTTCAATTCATTCATTTTCAATTCAACCCTCTAGTGGAACAGACATATTATTTCGTACAATACCAATACAATGCTTTCCCACGTATAGACGTTAATTAAAACTTACGCAAACCACCTTTCTTTAGATGGGGATTGTGTTCCGAAAACATTATGGCAAGTCGGTAACTTCACTTTTATTCATATGACCAACTGTATAACAATTGCGTTTAACACATTAAATTCATTGAATTCTACATTTCGTATCTCTATAAAGATATAAAGAAGAAGTAGGAATAGAAATTGTGAAAAAATGGAATCAAATTGTTTTTTAGGCTTTGCTGCAAGGTAATGTAACTCAATTCGATCAAAAATGATGAAGACGTGTTTAAGTGGGGAAATAGGGGACATCCGACTTCGGCCACCATTCCCCACGGAGAAGAACATCACAGCCGACTTCGGCCACGCGATTTTATCAGTAGGATTAGTAAGGATTATGGCTCGTTAGGCCAGGTAGGTGCAATAAAATAAAATTGGGTGGATTTCGGTAACTAATTTCTTTCAGTTTAGTGTTAAGTTAGTAAAAGTAAAATTGGAAAATAGAGAAATTATTAAATAGCGGCGGATTATATGAATTCGCTATCGCTTGTAAAAAGAATAGGACGAATAATTTTTCTTGAATTTGGGTATGTTGCAAATGAAGATATTGTAAAAAGAAATATTTGCTCTCTACACAAAGCCAAGTTATTAACTAGCGGATAATTGGTTAATACTAAAAATTTTCCAATAAACCATTTTTCTCAAAATCGTTGCAATTTCATTGGTTTATTAATTCGCTTACAATTTGACAGCATGGCGCATTTCGGTTCCACCGACACATTAAAACCCTAGGCTAAGCCCTAAGCAATTCAGGTAGAACGGTGGCCGAAGTCGGCGTACTTATCAACGTACCATAATCCTCCGCTTACGCTAAAAAAGGTTCGTGGCCGAAATCGGCTGCTCCGGTTTAAGTTTTATTTACATACGGATTTTATTACATGTAATATCTATGTGATCAAGTTAAATGCTCCAAATTTGATTAAATCATTTTAACGAAAAATTATATATACACATAAAACTAAAATGGAGTTTATTCGACAAATCCGTGTGCACCATATTCAATGAAAAAATACATGTCTGAAGACGATATAGCTAATATGTTAGTTAGTGAATTGTCTGAAAATCATCCAGCAAAATCTTATTTAATAAGCCGTTAATTACTCGCATTAAACAACAAACAAGGTGACCATTAGCATATTTAAAAACCTAATAAATATAACACTTAGAGTGGACTGCACCATAAATTGGTAAAAACTGCAACACACTTGAAGGTGTTTCATCCAGATTTCATTCGCTGTACGTGACGTCCACAGGGTAAATAAAGTTTCAGCGGAGGTACGAAATCGATTTCCGTTAGTAAACGGATTAATTAGTAACGCGAAAGAGATTTTCATAAAAGCTCCATTAAGAGTACAGGTGTACCGGGAAACAGTGTCGAATGTTTCACTTCTCTTCGAATCTGTAATTATTACGGCAGACTTACGTTTGTTTTAATACTTTTTTTAAATTCAACGCCATAGGCGAATTTGATGATGGTTATTTATCGGGAATTAAATGAATGAACGAAATGAAAAATAGTCTAAAATTAAAGTTTCACCGACAATGACTTTTTCCACTATTAATTATTAGAAAAATAGATATTTAGCCTTTAGAATAGAGAAATGCCGCTAAACCAATTTCAAAAAATTGGATGAAGAGTGAGGGCGTTACGATGTTACTCATCACCGCAATAGTTCTTATTAAGACCATTCAGATAAAGTAACAATGAATCCTAATTGTGTTCAAAATTTCACCCGCGCTTTGATAACATCTGTTAATGTAGAGAGTATGGAAACATAGTTAATCATCTCTTAAATCTATTAAATAAATTTATCTCTAGGACCTGTTTAATCCTGCACAATTTGCACATTTGGCAAGGAATTTCTTCACCTGAATGTACACTTTATGGTTCGTTCCAACGTAATTCCGAAATTGGTTCCAGCCAATGAAACAATACGTGAACGCTGACGTGACTAAAACCTGCTACGTTCCATTGGCCAGATCGATCCAGAATCGTTGGTCGTAGGACGTAGCCTAACCGATTCGGAAATCCTGAGCGACTACTGTACGCTGGTGGGGCTCTCTAGCGCCGCCCTAAAGGAACTAATTGGCCAGTGGGGATTCAGTTCCTTGCGAATTGTTAGCCAACGAAATCGTACTGCTTGGAATAGTACCGGAAACGAGCGGCGACAAATCCGGCGGAGTCAGCACGCAAGTTATTTTTAGTACTGAAAGCGGTCGCATAAGCTCCGGCAAACGTTCTGAATGAATATGATTGGATTTCCATAACAAATGAAAACAAAGGAGTAGCAAGTCTGCGTTCCAAGTACATTTTAAAATTGACAAGCATTGTTTCTGCAACATGCAGGAGAATGACACATCTTGGTAATTTAATGTAAAGGCATTAACACCTACCGCAGAAAGCAAGATGATGACCGACTACTCCAAAGCTGTTATGTGATTTAATGTTCCACGGTTACGAAATGATCCATCAAAATTGATCGGAAAACAGCAGAACGGTTTAAAATTTAAAGCAACGAATCAAGGTGTGCATTCGGTCTATAAGCTTTATTCAAAGTAGGTACGTGATAACATTATATTTCACTGTCTAACCGACGCAACACTCACTTGCTCGTAGTTTCATATTCATAGTTTTATCCCGGAAAACTGTTCGCTGTGGGTGTCCTTTATTTCCGTTTAATTCCCGATTGGCTGTGCACCCTATCAGGGTTTCCGTTTTATCAGCAATAAATTCAACATTGAAGCTTCATAACGGCACTGAATCAATACAAAAGAAGGGGTTTTTCTCGAAGAAAAGGAAATGAGTTATTTTTCGCCATAATTAACTCCCTTCGATAAATTGTTCCCTAATGAAAAAGCAAGAAAATCAGAAACTAAACCAAGCCGAAATCGATGTGTCGAGGGAGATTGAACGCGATTCCTAATATCGCAACTAATAACGCGTGAACTGATTTAGATTACTCGGGTTTCTGTTTAATACTGAGGCGAATTTTTCGCTTTTGTCAAATACCACAACATTTAATCATTTAGGAGTTGTTTCGCGTTTTCGTTTCTTCGAAAGGTTTCTCCTGGAGAAATAAATAAACCCAAAATTACTTATTACAGAAAAATGTACACCGTAAAGTTTAAATATGTAGTGAAACATCACTTTCGAAAAATGGAAGAGGAAAAAGATGTAGAACTCTTTGGGCGCTACCTAGAACTCCAATCAGAACTCCTCTAGCATTATTCGCAATATTTTCTCCAAAATCGAAAATATGATTTTCGCGAATAACTTTTTCGTTTCGAGTCTGATAGAAAAATGAAAGAGGAAAAAGTTGTAGAACTCTTTGGGCGCTACCTAGAACTCTAAGGGTACGAACATACCGAAGATACCTCGATGTCGCGGTCGATGTCGCGGTCGATGTCGCGGTCGACGTCGCGGTCGATGTGAGGGCGAACATACCGAAGATGCTTTTCCTTTCAGTGTTCCTTGCAGTCTACTCGGGGAACGACGGGAACGTTGTTTATTGATTTGTCTATTTATTAAAAAGTACTGAAATAATGTACAACAGCGATAGTAGTGACAGTGATTATGACATGTCTTCAAGTGCAAAGTGGTGGATTCTCTGTAATTCATCAAATCGCCAATTTAATGTTCATCCCATAAACCAGAAAAGACAATATTTAGGTGAATATCACCATCTCTTCAATTAGTTAAAAAACCATCCAGATAAATTTTTTGCGTACATGAGAATGACTCTTGATACGTTCCAGTATATCTATGACAATGTAAAAACAAGAATTGAACTTTGCACATATAACAACTACCATACAAACCCTATTCTTGGCGAAGAAAAACTAGTAGTAACAATACGTCGCAATGAGAAGGAATACGGAAATTCGCCCGTCTTCAGTAAATAAAATTGCCTTCCGTATCTCCCTCCAGCTAAATGTCACGTGGTTTGAAGAGCACCAATGAACGTGCGAGTTACATCGCGATCAACAGCTCGATCGCGATGTAAAACAAACTATTTTGATCTGGCATCAACCGCGCTAAACCACCATGATAGGCGGCGAGGGTGAATGGGTGAAACATCTTTGGTATGTACGCTTTCATAAGAAAATAAAGGTTTGTTTCGACATCGACCGCGACATCTTCGGTATGTTCGTACCCTAATCAGAACTCCTCTAGCATTATTCGCAATATTTTCTCAAAAATCGAAAATATGATTTTCGCGAATAACTTTTTCGTTTCGAGTCTGATCGAAAAATAAAAGAGGAAAAAGTTGTAGAACTCTTTGGGCGCTACCTAGAACTCTAATTATAACTCCTCTAGCACTATTCGCAATTTTTATTCAAAAATCGAAAATATGATTTTTGCGAATAACTTTTTCATTTCGAGTCTGATCGAAAAATGAAAGAGGAAAAAGTTGTAGAACTCTTTGGGCGCTACCTAGAACTCCAATCAGAACTCATCTAGCATTTTTTTCAAAAATGTTTTCCCAAAAATCGAAAATATGATTTTCGCGAATAACTTTTTCGTTTCGAGTCTGATCGAAAAATTAAAGAGGAAAAAGTTGTAGAACTCTTTGGGCGCTACCTAGAACTCCAATCAGAACTCCTCTAGCATTTTTTCCAAAAATATTTTCTCTAAAATCGAAAATATGATTTTCGGGAATAACTTTATCGTTTCGAGTCTGATCGAAAAATGAAAGAGGAAAAAGTAGTAGAACTCTTTGGGCGCTACCTAGAACTTCAATCAGAACTCCTCTAGCATTTTTTTCCAAAGGATTTTCTCAAAAATCGAAAATATGATTTTCGTGAATAACTTTTTCGTTTTGAGTCGGATCAAAAAATGGAAGAGGAAAAAGTTGTAAAACTCTTTGGGCGCTACCTAGAACTCTAATTATAACTCCTCTAGCATTATTCGCAATTTTTATTCAAAAATCGAAAATATGATTTTTGCGAATAACTTTTTCGTTTCGAATCGGATCAAAAACTGGAAGAGAAAAAAGTTGTAGAACTTATCAAGCGCTACCAAGAACTCTGGCCAGAATTTTTTGTGAATTCCAAAATTTTCATTTTTTATTTTTGAATCCCACAAAGAACTCCAGAACTCTTGTTTATGAGCCGGAATCAACGACCAGAACTCCTCTAAGTGCAAATCACGGCGCTGGCCCTAAAATATGTTTGTTGCTTTTTTTGGGAAATTTTGCAGAACTATTGAAATTTTCATGAAAGAACTCCAGAACTATTCCTTGCCGCCTCAGAACTCTAAAGATTGAATTTTTTTCAAAAATTCGGGCGCCAACTTCAGACGAGTTATCCTTATCACTGAAGTTTTTTCCGGATTTGATTAAATGCACCGTTCGGTCGTAACATACGTATGTACGTAACTTGACATTACTACTACATCCGGCTTAGAGTAATTAAATTAAGGGCGAACGCTTCGGGATAGATATACATACTGTTCCGTTAGATTAATACCATTAAAGGCAACGACGTACGAGAGAAACCTAAAACTCCATTTAAAGTTAACCTGTTAAGAGAATGCATAAACAACATCTTCCTCTCAGTTCTAAATGCATTCGGGGTGTTCCACCTCCTTCTACTCCCGCTTACGCATCCTACCGTTCATCCATCTTTTTCCCGCCGCTAACGGACGGGATTAGCAAAATAGGACGAAAGAACGACTGTATGTGGAGACGTGCTTTCAATCTGTTGAATGTCCCTCAAAAAAAATAAAGGTGAAATGAGATTGGAGGCAGCACTACTCTGTTGAAGTTGAGATGTCCCTCAGACCAGAAAATACTAGAATTGAATCGTTAGCGATGGAAGCAACGTTTCTATAGAAACTTCTAACAATATTACATCGAGATATAACTTTGTTTCATGCTTAACAACAACTATGAAATAAATTAAATGTCGTAAACACAATTCCATTCTGCATGGTACAGTCAAGAGTTAACTTAAACACCGACAATGCTGAATTAAAACGGAAAATTATGCGGGCGCAAAGAAGACGTGCAAGGCCATTGCAATTTCCTGGTGCATAACACGTTCCAAAGGTCCTAACCACGTTATCGTGTGCCTGATACAAGTTAACTGTGGAAAAAGAAACGTCAGCTAATTTTCGTATTATTTTACGTTGAAAACTTTAAATGGAGTTTGTTCAAAGTTATATTTATTCCACGTAATCAGTATGGAGGGCCCCGGGCCATTGCTTTACAGTCGATAAAACTTGAAACATATTCTGATGCTTATTGTGTCATGTGGCATTTTCACAACAGTAAATGTAGTAATGGAAAATTAAATATCAGTTATCCATAGACTATTCTTAAAAATACATTTGTTATGTACACCAGGTAAATTATTCAGTGTATTACATATGTGACATTATATTGACTTTCTTACGAAAAATTATTTTATTACATCGCACATATTTATGTCATCGTTTTTGGTGATCCTCTTCTTCACTTCAAATCTATAGATTAGGTTATTCGACTGCATTTTTGGTATCATAGGGATTAAATTCCCCAATCAATATTATTTGGTCAGTTTTATTGGTTCTATTGGTTATTGATTCATGTTCAGAAATGGTTATTTGTTGCTTAGAAAAAAACCGAAAAAAGCTTCAAATTTGCGATTTCAACTTCATAATCATCGTATATTTCAGCAGTTTTATCATCATTGTCAATGGTAGCGGTATCCAATTTGTAAATTGTCGTCAATATTAATATTAGATTACAATTAATATTTTATTACTACATTGATCTTAACAAGGTTGTCTAATATGTAATGCGGAGAAGTTATTTTAATTGTTTATAAGCTCGATAACAATATACGATTCCAAAGCTTTCGACAAAATTTTACACAAACAATTATTTTAGTAATATAACTCTTCTTCTTCAATTTGGTGCTTTCAGAATTGATCTAGATACAACTGATTACGCATAATAATATTGGGCACAATTTCAATTTGGCAAGAAAATATTAAATGAGACCCTTTGAAATTTTTATCAATTATTAATTGCTATAAGTCGTTTACGCGGAAATAGATTTTCTATCGATTATGTTTTAAGTTATTAGCAATTGAAACAAATCCAATTTCGAAGCTTTTCATACTGTTTCTCTAAGCAACAAATAAATGGACTAACTTGTACCTACCAATGCTTATTTTTAAGGGTTTTTGAAGACCTACAAGTAAATTTATGTTATTATTTAATTGGATTAACCATTCTTAATCTGTAGGCGAAAAATGGTAATTAATAATATTTTTTAACCTACATTTGTTTATATGTAAATAAAAGCTGACTACCAATCTCACGAATCATTTATATCCAATTATTTAACCCAAAATAACTAAGATATTGTTCGCAGACACTACTGGAAATGCTTAACTTTAATTGTTATAAAAGAATGTAATTAACTCTCTTATTGTGTCACCTAGAGACGCACATCATTTCAACCAGAACGTCATGACCTGTATTTTCGGGGTGAAAATCAATCATTATATCCATTAATACTCTTAATTGGTCACTTAACCGATATCTATGATATGTTTACCTGACCCATCATCTTGTTCACTTTGTTAAAGGAATTAAACAATACACTTAGTTACCCGAAGTTAGGTAAATTAAGTCACTTTAATAAACCGGGACCTCTAAAAGCTTCGTTTATTTGAATTATTAACCCTACAGCACAATTAAAATTCTTGAGAGGAATTAGCTAGTTAAATAAAATCCTCGGCTATGAATTAGTCTAAAGCTCGCCCCGTGAAACTGGTCTGTGTGATTTACAATTTGCGTAAAATTCCATTAGGAGCAACTGCAATTTCTCGAACAATGTTTATTAACATGTAGATTTAGTCCGGGTTAGAAGTGGCGTAACGTGCGCATTTAAAATCTTCAAGTTTTCTCTCTAATGGTCCTGAAAGCCGTAACTTATTTATTTTTGCCGTTTCCTAAATTCAATTCTCGTATCATTTTACGGGTTTACATCGAAGAAATTGTTTAAAATGTTTTCTGCGACTCCCGTAGAAGTTATCACGTTCAAAAGACTCCTTTAGGCCGGTAGCGAGAAATTACATCATATTTTTGTAAATTAGAAAAGGAAGCTTCTAGCGAAAAAGCACTCTACGTAAATAAATTTAATTTTTCACAACCTCCATGCAGTCTAAACATAAACCATCGACGAAAACATGTTTGCTTTAATGAAGTCGATGAAAAATGAATCGAGATAATAAAGTTATTTCCGAGAGAGAATCAAGTAAATTTAAACAAGCTTATCAACGTGATCTTAATTAAATTGATTATTTTCATTAGCTAAAATTAAAGCGAAGATGTGGCGTACACAACTTCAAAGCCAAAGAAGACACACATACACATGGGCGCTGTTTTAGTCTTTTGGATTAAAGTTCCCAGTAAAAATCACATCAGTATATCTTTCATACTTAATCGTTGCAATGTTTGGCCTGTGGAAATCAAAACGTAAATATTAAATTACGAATATATCGGAAATGTAGTATGTGTAATCTGACAAGAAAATCACAAGATTAATTATTTTCATGCATGCTAGAAACATTCCAACGCCGCACTTTATTAAGCAAAAAATCACTTGTGGTGGGGTAAAAAAGGCATGTCTGAAGTAAAACTAATGTAAAAAGAGATCAAAGAGCCGCGATACGTTCGCATTCATAGTGAGTAAATTCCAGACTGAATTTTTCATTAGCTTTCACTAAAATTAAGTTTTGGCGTGGCGACGCGTCTCCATCGCCCTTACCTCCACCTCCGTTAAACTTTTGCCCTGAATTCAAATTGACCGAAGATTACGTATTTCGGCAGTATTCCGAAATAAATTTTTAATCTATCGGTTTCCGGAGGAAGGTGTTTTTTCCGATATTAAAGAGCGAGTTAGGGCGTTTTGAGATAGGCACCGTGAATTTACGATGCACGACGCCTGTAATCAAAAATTAAAGTGTGCATTCCGCAGGAAAGGGGAGGGCGGAAAACTTGTGGCTAACGGGACTTTTCCGGAATTAAAACAATTCGCACGCCTTGTTTTCACTGCTGGGATACTGTAATTTAATTAATAAGACGATTTTTGTACATGCTGAGTGAGTGCAACGCAGTAATTGTTGCATACTTAAGCGTAACGCAAAACTCTAATACTGCAACAGTATGGTACTCATAGTCCAATCATCTTAGGCCAAATTAGGTGAATATCTCGGAAAATCGACATACCCAGTATATTAACACGTAAAAACTTCTATTTTGGCATTCTAAAACTTCCCCAAAATTCACATATAATTGGATGGTCGCAAGTTTTAAAGACGGGGGTCAAAAGTCACATAAATCGATTTTTTCTACATTTTTTGCAAATATCTCGTTTTCTATGGGTCTTACGCTATTTGTATTTATAATCATTATGATACAAATGTAAATTCTGTACAACTTTTATATTTAACATTTCTTCATACCTCGAACTGTTTTCGAGATAGAGGGCGGAGAGCGCTGGTCAGAGAATCAATCATGTGAGGTCAACTGGTAGTCCCGATCAAAATCTCGTAATATTAAGGTTATAAATTATTGCTAAATATATAAATATCATTTTTAATTAACTTTTTCATTAAATTCATTTTGTTTGGTTACTTATCTATTTTTAATTAAGTGTCAATTTATTTAATAGCACTTACCTGGCCATGTAAGTAAAAAATTGTCGAGGAAAATAATTAAATTACATTTTAATTGTAATCTAATTTATACTAATGACTATCTAAATAAATAAAAAAGAAAAGTATTAAATTTGTAATTAACGTTTTTATTAAAAGTGTCATTTGATTAATTTAATACTGTCAAAATTAATATAAAAGAATAAAAATTTCGAGAAGAACAAGCTCTAATTTCAATTCTCTTCTTCTTCTTCTTTGACTATAAATTTTTAAAGTTATGAAAGAGTTTAAGAGTTTACGGATTTTAAACGAAATTTACTTAATTATTTTTTACTTCAGATGCAATTGGTGTAAATGAGAATATAATTAAAATGTAATTAAAGTGTCCCCTAATAATTTTTCAATTACAGAAAGAGAATATGAGTGTTATTGAATTGATATATTTTAGAATTATTAGAAAGAAAGATTAAATTTAATGTAAAAGTTAATAATAAATGATAATTCTATTTATAACCCTAATATACGAGTTTTTGATCGGAACTACCAGTTGACCTCACATGATTCTCTGACCAGCGCTCTCCGCCCTCTATCTCGAAAACAGTTCGAGGTATAAAGAAATGTTAAATACAAAAGTTTTAGAAAATTTGATTCTCTAAAATATCGATAATATATACAAATAGCATAAAACCCATAGAAAACGAGATATTTGCAAAATATTTAGAAAAAATCGATTTTTGTGATTTTTGACCCCCGACCATAAAACTTGCGGCCATCCAATTATATGTGAATTTTGGGGAAAGTTTTAGGATGCCCAAATAGAAGTTTTTACATTTTAATATACTGGGTATGTCGATTTTCCTAGGTGAACCCCCTATAATGACTGGACTATCAAATAAACGGCGATGCATAAAGGAAATAAGGGTAAACCTTTCATCAGCAAATATGACACAACAAACCACATACCGTTTCAGTTAAATATCAAACAATCCTCTTAAACATTGTACCAATCGGCAAACTAATTATACCAAGATTTTTGATCATCAGCTTATGACAGATTCACTCGAAATAATTAATTACAAGGTAATATTTACTGCTGCAAGCAAAAACAAATTTATAGCACCAAGCTTGTTTATCTGGGGGAATAACCCAAATTTCCACAAATTTTACGCTAAGCGCGGTTTACATTCAGGCTAGATAACTCTGGATGATTTATCCCTGTTGCACATTTTCGCTCTGTGATACTGAAGAATTATCGTGGAAAGTAAAACGTGGAGTTATTAAATGATGAAATCACGGCAGTTGAGGGGGTTATTGAATATTATTGAAGAAAAGTTTGTTCGTTGTGTTGTTGGGACAGAAATAATAAAAATGTTAAATAATTAATTATTCGAAAGTGTGGTTTCCAAAGAATTAATATGAATGTGCCTTCAAGATCATTAAAAATAGCAAATTGTTTCATATTTCTTCAGTCGCTCAATTTTTAGAACGAGTAAAAGATTTAACGAAAATCGTAATTAACATGACATGCAAAATATACCGTTCAGAGCATTCAAAAGTTGTGATAGTTAATTTCCTTTCGTTTATTTGATAGAAACTATTTATCTGTGAAATAGATAGTGTTTTGGGCTTTGCATGTTTTAATCAAATGTTGAAATCACAAACGAGGGTTTCGATTTGACTTCATCAACACCAGGTTGAACCAAACATGAAACTTTGCAGACCATTTTCGCTTTTAAACGTTAACATTTCTGCCAGTACACAAACAATTCTAATTTTTATACAGTACGCTATTTACGTTAGTGCTATTAAGAACACCTACAGCACGATTGAAACGAAACAAACCTCCGAATTCTCTCGCTGCTGATATGTTCAACATGTATTGCTTATTTTCATTGCTTCGAAGTTATTCAGACATTCCATGGGTAGAGGTAAACCTGAACGGAAAAATAGCAACAAATCTTGTTGCTTGATCGATTTATGTATATTTGGAATCGTGAAAGCAAGTACACAATACGAAAAGAAAACGCAGATAAGCATAATTTTTCATCGGTGTAAGATCAACCCGACAGGACGTAAATTTGTATAAGAAGTTTAATTGACATTCAATGTATTAAACTTGTTGTTTCTTGCAGTAATTGTGAAACATTGTATGAATTTATTAACACACACGGGTTAAAAGTTATCGCCAGTACAACAACTTGGTGATATATCGAACGTTACAACAATAGCGGTGATAAAAATATTTTAAATTGATAATAGACTGGTGTCATTGAATCGGTATTTTTCAACTTATTTGAAAGTCGCATTTTACACTTCATTCACTATGCTGAAACTACTTGAAATATTGTTTAATATCCTGCCTTTCTCGGGTTTAAGTGAGATCCGAAAGACCATACCAAACCGTTCAAACCGTCAAAATCAGTAGACTTTTATGTATTTTCAAGACTTTTAATATATATATCGCTCTTATGAACTGCATTTTTACACGACGCGTTAATAGCCTATCTCAGGCGTTGGCAATTTAGAGTTACGAGTTGTCATTAAATGTTTAATCACGAGATGAAGATGTCTGCATTTTTAAATTTACCGCTCTTTGCTACATTTTATATTTTTGTCGTTGCCTCCGTTCGCGCTAAGAAGTAAGTTTATGCTGTTTTTATGGTCGTGGTATAAAAGAATAGTTGTATTGTGCCATAAACCTTTCTCACGTTCGACATAACGTCGATGACAACTGATCTATAGTGTGTTTTGATTTAAGTAAGGGACGAAATTAGACGAGAGCGGTCTCAATTTTGCAGTCTACTTAGTTTAACTTGTGTAAGAATGATTTTATTTGAGTTTTGATTTTATTTATTTATCTATATTCTAATTGGTAGTGGCAGACTAGATGCATTTTATTTGTCACTATTTTAATAATTTTATCATGTATAGACAGTAACATTATTTATATGTCCTTTTTTGGCTGATCCCCATGCTATTATCCCATATGTTGCTAAACTATAATATATGGCATACATTACTGTCATTAAATTATTTGGCGATAATTTTTTTTAAACTTAGCAAGTACATAGATAGTATACCTTAGCCAATTAACTTTACTAATTATCTCAACATCCCATCTTAAGTGTTGTTCTAACATTATACCTAAATATTTAACATTGGTCACTTGGACTAGGTTTTTATTACTATTTATTATTATTATTATTTACAGGAGCGTTAAACGTTTCAGGTATACAGTCAATATGGTTACCAAAAGTTATAATGCAAGATTTCTTAACATTCAGGGTTAGCGTGTTTTCATCAAACCACATTTTTAATTCACACATCAGTTTTTGTAATTTATCTTTAACTTTATCCAATGATATGTCAGTGCAGAATCCAACTGTATCATCTGCATAAGAAATAATATTTGAGTCATCATTTTGGATCTGAAATATGTCATTAATGTAAATTAAAAATAAGAGAGGTCCCAATATGGTACCCTGTGGAACACCAATATCAACGAGGCTGACATCACTTCTAATGTGATTTAATTTTACATTTTGAAACCTATTAGCCAAGTAATCTTGTATTAGTGTTAAGCCTCTGATACCTAAAGCTTCCAATTTTTTTAAAAGTATTTGATGGTTCACGGTATCAAATGCCCAGAAAAACCGATGCAGAGGGCTTACCTCTATCCAAACATTGGTATATCGCTCAGTAAGAGCAGCAATAGCATCAGTCGCTCCCAAATTTAGTTTCTATTTATCTATTAGTTTCTATTCATTTTTTCCATTTTTCCTTCTTATCAAATTTTTAAATTTCATTGCATTAATTAATTTACTTACTTTTATTAATGTCTTATTTTATTATTATTATCATTATTATTATAATTTATAGAGATAATTTTAATTTTTGGGTCTCTTCGTTCGACTTTTCCAGTACAATACTACTATACTTGTTACGCTTATTTTCAGCATTTCCTTCCACGACCCCTTCCTAAAAACTCCATTTGAATGTCGTTTATTATAAGAGCTAAATGACCGGCACTTTTCAACCACAGTAATTTCAAAATAAATTGCCTAGTTCAACCACGTGCAATTACGGCAGTAGGTCTTGTAAATCGTGTCTCTATTGGCTGATTTAGGAATGCCCGACGACACTGACCGCGATTTCGTACATACAGCGACGCGAACGGGAAGTTTTTCCTCTTTCAGCCGGCGCACGTTACTGCTAACACAGACAAATACGTTGTACCATAAATTCGGGAGACATTATGCAGTTTGCAGAGCAAATGATCCTGACCGCTTTCTTGCCCGTTAATTATTCTAACGTTGCACTTTATTTCGAGCCAGGACCGTGCAATTCGAATGATTTATGCCCCCCCTATGTTCGGTAATTCGATGCAAATCTATACAACCTACCTCATTAAGGTGTCTTGTCCGAAAGGACTTGAATAAATTCGTATTTGATTTATGCGCCCGCGGAAACCCTTATCGAAGCCAAGATGAGGGTAACTGATGACTTGGCTAGGTAGCCAAAGGTTTTCTTTCCCCGGATCCCTTGCGACGCGTCGCTATTTACTGGACATCGGAATCCTTGTAAATCATTTTCTTATTCAGGATACGGCGATTTGTTTTTAGTAATACTGCCAAATATCATTTCTTAGGGGTTTTTAAAGTGGGACGGGGGGCTGTATTCAAAAGCACGCATAGACCGTAGTGTTCGGTTGAATAAATCAGTTTTTGGTAGTCCGCAACGGTAGCAGGCAAAACGTTAACCTACTTTGTAATTTAGTTTTAGTGGTAGTTTCGGACGTTCGTAAGATATTTAACTGCAATACTAACGTTACCTGTTCAACTATATAGTTTAATAAGACTGAGTATTGCCATGCGAAAGTTTTAAAGCACGACGAGCGAAGCGAGGAGTGCTTTAATAGAACGAGTGTGACAATACGTCTTATTAAACGAGTGTAATATACCTACTATTTTATCTACTTTGCTTTATTAGTTCATTAAATTTTGGCTGTTCAAGTTTTCGTATTACACTAGGGAATTTTGCGTGGGTTGGTGACACTAACGTCACTGACATTGACGTTTCGTATTTGAATCCTAGGACAAATTCAATAACTACTTACTTACGTGCGCGAAATGGAAGACAAAAGCGTAGAATTGACCTGTACACCCCCCGAAACACGCAAAGCTGCTCAAGAAATTTATTGAAATACTAATAATTTAACCTTGACGTCTACGTAGGTCTACATGACAGGCTGACGTACCAACTTAACAAAACTAAAAAGTTACCAAAAGTAGTGTAATAATATGAATATTATTACACTACTTTCGGTGTAATAATGAGATCATTAATAACGCAAAGTAGATAAATACAGTTATTTCCGAAAAGCTGTAGTAGATGGACAATCTTTTGCTTACCCTTTAGTAGGTGGAAATAGGGGTGGCAAAATATAAAATGTATTAGAGCTACATTCTATTTTTTTCAAATTCCTAAATAAATCATTTAATCATAAGACACACGAAAGGACTTCCGCATGTTGGTGGGAGGAGGTAACAGGAGTGGCAAATTATACATTCGATAAAGGTATAGACAGGCCTTAGTTAGAGATCCAATTTATTCCGTAAATATTTGCCCTAAATGTTATTTATCGTTAAGGATTGATCAATCAGATGCTAAGTAATTATTATTGGGTAAAAAGTCCCCCCCCCTTACCTTCGAGGGTAGTTGAAATCGATCTAAAATATGATCAGAACAAACTAGATTTTCTTATTAAAGATACACCCCATTTTTTATAACTTCTAAATAATTGGGACATTAATTCAAATTTGACAAAAAAATAATTTCCAACGTGGCAGTGAGGGGTTGGTAATAGGGGGTGGCAAATTATAAATTTGATAAAGTTAAACGCAGGCATCATTTAGAGATCTAATTAATTCCGTGAATATTCAAAATTATATTTATGGTTAAGGGTTGATTAATCAGATGCTAAGCAATTTATATTATTGTAGAAAAAATCTTCAAAGAATAGTGGAAAAAACCTTTTTTTTTTAAAGCTACACTGTATTTCTTTCATTTCATAAAGTTTTTAATAAATCATTTACCTAATCACATGCCACACGAAAAAACTCCCAACACGGCTGCGAGGGGTGGTAAATTATAAATTTGATGCCGTTAAAAACACGCCTCATTAAAGATCCAATTTGTCCTGAGAAGATTTATTCAAAACCGTACCATTCATCGTTATCAGGTTGATAAAACGGAAGGTAAACATTTACTACTATTGTTACATAAAATATTGATTATATAAATTTTCTCCCGTACCGTTACATCATTTCATAAGTAATAGGTAATAACATTTCACAAAACGGTTATTAAATACAGGGTGTGCTATATGAAGTAAGACAGTTATTGGCAATAGTAGGCATCTACACTTAGAAGTAGCTTTTAAACCAGTCTTTGTAATCTTGTTATAAGAGACACACTTTTTTCTGCTGTGGTTGTATTATTCCGAAAGTGCACCAAATTAGGCTGTTTGTTTGAAAAATATATTACTACGATACGGATCTTTCTGGTGAGCACTCTGCATAATTAACAATACTTTTAAAACGTGCTCGTAAAGACCTAAGGTAACATTGCTGTGTAAATTCTGTTCGATAATAGCCCCAATTATTCATTAGATCCGTTATCGATATTCTGATTAACAAAATCTTTCCTCTTCATCTCGCGAGCAGAACCCTCGCGGATCTTTCATTCTACGCTCGACACTTAAAGAAATTCGTTTATTTAAACGCAATTCCGACACTCGAAAAAACCGATTTCCCCCAATTACAAAGTTTTCGTTGGCGAATTGGAGTTCGGCTCGATTTTGTCCTACTCCTTTTTTCACATACAAATCCACACAATCTCGTTGCGAGTTTGCAAGAAAACCATCAAGGAAGAAAAACGTTTCGAGGCGGAACTGCATTAAAATGGGTTTTTGCCCATCAGCTTTCGTTTCCCTGAAACCACCACCTTCAGTGTGAAAAGTGTGTAGTGTTCTTCTCTTCGGCCAAGATGTCGATTCGAGCGAAAACATTAATTGCCACTTCTTGCGAGATGTTTCAGCTGAGCCCCGGGATTAGATTGGTAGCCGGTGACTTGCGATGGGGGAAGAGGGGCGAACGAACTTAACAATCGCGCCCTCGGGACCTCGACCAAACAATTAAATCCTTGTATAACAATACGGGAGAAGAAAAAAGTAAGCGAGGGGATGTAAAAGTGAAAACAAACAAAACGGCCTCGGCTACCTCCCGATTCCGCCCCCTCTTTATAATTATTCTGAACAGACATTCTGGTCGATTGCCTGATACATCCAAAAATGGAATCGTCATTAATTCACTTCAATCGAGATAAACGAACGCACGACGTTGTTATTAACACTCGCTTAAAGTTCGCGGGAAGTTTCCTCCTCAAAGAATAATTTCACACACCCAGGGATTTTCAAAATAAATCTTCCCGAATAATTATATGCGACTCTTGTACTCGCACCTATGAATAACTCGAATTAAACTTGTTATCGCTCCGAAAATCTCCTAAAATTCGACAATTTTGCTCGGAAAGTGAAAATTTCCATCCGACTTGTTAACAAGGTATTCACCCAAAACTTTAACCGAGTCATAAATATATTAGTGGGAAAAGTTGACGGTGACAGATCACTTTGGAAGTTCGAGCTGGGAAAGGGACCGATGAATTTTTCAACATCAATTAGTTTTTCGCGGTATTTTTGGAAAAACGAAGCAAGAGCTTACTGTAAATAGCTTTCACTTGATGAAAATTAATTTATATCAATTTTTGGTTTTAATTAAAGTTGATGAGAGGGCGGGGCGTAGAAGCGATAAAAAGTAAACCTTGGTCATTTTTAACGTGGATTGTTTACACTAACCACCGCTGAGTTGGTACCTCGGATCATAATTAATTAACCGGAAGGATTATTGATAAAATTAAAATTTTACCGTAGAAAGCCCTTTGGAAAACTTTAGTAATTAGCCGTAAAATCCTTTTAACACCTTCGAATGCTAATATTATTCATTCCAAACAAATTAATTAACACCTTGTTTGGATTCACAACTCTCGAATTTTCAAAAGGAAACCTTCTCCAGCAGGACAATTGCTTGTTAGGATTCACCATCAAACATGCACCCCGATGCCCGAAAAATCTAATTCTGCCCCTTCCCTGCGGAACAACATCGTCAGTAATGTTTGTTCCGGGCGTAATTATCCTTGATACCTCCTTAACAAGATGAAAAAAGTAAGGAAAAAGAGATTACACGAAAATTGTTTCAGCGAATTTGTTAAATCACAATATAGCTTCCGTTTTAAAAAACATACCCTCATTAATCTTGGGCCTTGGAAGTGTCTCAAGAAGGGATTTCTGTCACGTCCAATGCGGGAAAACGCCCGCTTCGCAGTACTTTTTGGCAAAAGGAGTAAGCATAAAGGCAAATAAATTAATCTAATCTTGAGATCTTGCTTCAATAATTAATGTCCATTTTAATGATTTATATTTCCCGTTTGCGCCAGTTGAAGTCGTTTTTATCAAGATATTCGGGATGAGAGATTCGCACAGAAATAAGGAAACACAATCTGTCGTCTTGGCTATGCGATAATTGAACTGTATAAAAGTTTATATGAATGAATAGGCGAAAGGGTGAATGTCAATTTAAATATCTTAAAGGACCCCGCACATATTATATGGAAAAAGGTCTTCCGGTGAAATTGACTAAAAATTTGGGAAATTGTTCGTTTTGTCCCCCGGATCAAAAGTCTCAATGGGGTCGAACATCAAAATGCCCATCTTTAGGCTCTACGGCAATTTTTAGTGGCCAAAACAGCAAAAATTAATTTTTTGAAATATCATGTTTAATGATGGGAAATTGTTCTTTTTGTACCCCCCATCAAAAGTCTAAATGGGGTCGAAGCTCAAAATGCCCATCTTTAAGCTATACGGCAATTTTTAGTGGCCAAAAACGGCAAATTTTTTTTTTTTTAATATTATGTTTGATGCTGGGAAATTGTTCGTTTTGTACCCCTGATCAAAAGTCTCAGTAGGGTCGAAGCTCAAAATGCCCATCTTTAGGCTCTACGGCAATTTTTAGTGGCCAAAAGCGGCAAAAATTAACTTTTTTTTTAAATTAGGTTTAATTCTTTGGAAAATCTTTGGTAACTCTTGGTAACTCTTTGAAACAATGCATGAGAGTTCCAAGTTCATTGAAGATTATTAAAACCACAAAATACTATTGAGACGGTGTTTATTAAATCTTGTATAATTGTGCATTCAAAAACCCTCTCACACAAATACATATACACACACATATAATTAGACATGGACATATTCCTACATAACACACATACGCATACACTCATACAAATTAATGACAACTTAAGGGATTGTACAAGCATTAAACATAATATTTAAAAAAAAATGAATTTTTGCCGTTTTTGGCCACTAAAAATTGCCGTAGAGCCTAAAGATGGGCATTTTGAGCTTCAACCCCAGTGAGAATTTTGATCAGGGATACAAAACGAACAATTTCCCAGCATCAAACAATTTTTTTTTTTAAAAAGAAATGAATTTTTGCCGTTTTTGGCCACTAAAAATTGCCGCAGAGCATAAAGATGGGCATTTTGAGCTTCGACCCCAGTGAGACTTTTGATCAGGGGTACAAAACGAACAATTTCCCAGCACCAAACATAATATTTAAAAAAAAATGAAGTTTTGCCGTTTTTGGCCACCAATAATTTCCGTAGAGCCTAAAGATGGGCATTTTGAGCTTCGGCCCCAGTGAGACTTTTGATCAGGGGTACAAAACGAACAATTTCCCAGCACCAAACATAATATTTTTTAAAAAAAATGAAGTTTTGCCGTTTTTGGCCACCAATAATTTCCGAAGAGCCTAAAGATGGGCATTTTGAGCTTCGACCCCATGGAGACTTTTGATCAGGGGGACAAAACGAACAACTTCCCAGCATCAAACATAACATTTTTTTAAGAAAATGAATTTTTGCCGTTTTTGGCCACTAAAAATTGCCGTAGAGCCTAAAGACGGGCATTTTAATTTCGACACCATTGAGACTTTTGATCAGGGGTACAAGACGAACAATTTCCCATCATTAAACATGATATTTAAAAAAAATGAATTTTTGCCGTTTTGGCCACCAAAAATTGCCGTAGAGCCTAAAGATGGGCATTTTGAGCTTCGACCCAATTGAGACTTTTGATCAGGGGGACAAAACGAAGAATTTCCCAAATTTTTAGCAAATTTCACCGGAAGGCCTTTTTCCATATAATATGTGCGGGGTTTTTATTTCGACCTTAAAAAATTAAAAAATCTTTCTTTTAAAAAATTAAAATTTAAATACAACTTATTTAAAAACTTGTCATTTTAAACTTTAATCATCCGGACACTCAATTGCAACCATCAGTGTAATTCAATTAAAATGAATGTATTGGAAATCAAAGTACTAGTTAGTTATTCCTGTTAAACTTACTTATATGAAGAAAGGTTATAAAAATCTGTGTGACATTATTTCTTGATATTTAGCTTACAACTTTCTTTTTTTCAACTAAAACTGTTCAGATATTTCGAGGGGGTAACAAAATGTATTCACCGGTTGAGAATTTAAAAAAAGTTGACATTTTTCGCCAAGTTAAAATGTTTATAACACTTTAACTTTTCTGAATTAAAATTTCAAGATTGAAACTTACAAAAGTCTACGATATTATTAAAATATAATTTTATTAGGGATGACTAGCCTGAAATGCCATTCACTGCAAAGATAAGTTTGATCTTTGGATCCTTCTGAACAATATTACAATGTTTAAACGCAAATAAAATTGAAGCGTGGAAATTCAAAACCGTCTAAGTGCCGATTGGCCCAAATTTGAGATTGCTTTAATTTTGTAGTCTATATGCCAAACCCAATCACATGCAAAAGATTTCAAGTCCATACTCACTACATCAACGTTAAGCACTCGGATGAAAGATGGTGCCCCGTCTAAGTTGAGTAGGCAATTGCATGGAAAAACCGTCTAAGTGCAAATTCTTTACACATTGCTGTAATGGCATTTTTGAGGTTATTATCATATTATTAGTCGAAATGAGAAAACTAAGAAAAGTTTTAGTGAACTGGAAGGATGGACCGAGTGCAATGTTTTGAAGAAGGGAAAAAATATAAAGGACATTTTAACAGAACTACCTCTCCTACAATACAAAAATCGAATCTCTGCTGAAAAAATTTAAAATTTTGTGGATATGCTGCAGTATATGACTTTACAATATTTAAGTTATTGGGACAATTTGATTGACGACGCCTAAGTAGTAGCTTACTCTAAGTTCTTGTTTAATTTCATTTTTTTAGATGTATTTAGTTGGGACATAGACCTTTTTAAACCTATGTTAATTTGGTACTTAGACTGTTTCTTGGTTTTACGAGTTTGATATTTTTTTTTGTAACAAAACCTTTCTCCTTTTTCAAGTTTTTTGGAATGTTTTGTACTTCACACCCTATTTACTAATTAGTGAAGTAACTTTCACTGCAATATACTTGTTTCTTTGATTTATTATAAGAAAAAGCTTAATAACTCCGAAATAATTTTTTGGCACTTAGACGGTTTTAAATTTCCACGCTTCAATTATTGTTGTACGTACACCCTATCCAAACTGAATTCAGGGGACCAAATGCCATGGCTCAATAGTCGAGTTATGAGTTGTCAATAGGGATGACTAATGATCGATAAACTGTGTAGGCGTAGCGATTTTTTGGTATAGTTTAGAAACGACTGCATTAATTCTCAAATATGCCGTGCTACTACGTCATCATTTGCGTTGTTCGTGATTAGTTCCAACTATTCCTACACGGGCATACTTCACTGCCACCCAAACAACCCGTGGGCAATTTGATGAGGTGAGAGGAGACAATTTATTGCACAATTATTTTCACAAAGGCAGAGAGGGTGCATGAAGCAAATTATCTGTGGAGGATAAGGGTTCGGAGCCTTCTAAGGATTGTATGTTGGAGGTATTGTGAGCGCATTCAGAGAAAAGGGTCCCGCTTCAAAACTAACGATTGTATTGAGTCATCGGGAGATTATATATATTTATGTCGAGTTGTGGGTAGGAGAATAGAATAATAAATGTGAGGGGATCGAGCCTATTGTCTTCCTCGTGAATCTTAATTAAGAACAGTTTGGGTGATGTGGTGCCATTGAAAATGGCTCGAAATGTTCGAACGATGCGGACAATGTGGAATTTTTAACAACACTTGCATAAATACATTGCTTAAAGATGCATCAGGTACAAATTTCTACTAATCAATTGATTCCCACTAAAAAATTTTATTAATCTGCCGTTAACCTCTCAACGTCAAAAATGTATTTCCTACTTTCCTCCCGATAGACCTTTAAAATAAAAATCAACTTAAATCTGCATCGTCGACGTTGAGAGACTTCGTTAATAAACATTCTAGTCTGAGAGAACAGCCGACATATGTTCCTGCATTTAATTGAACTTTAGGGTCACCAGCAATGACGTAGAATATTCATTCGTATTAATACTTTAAATGAATGTTCATTGACAATTTGCCCTTTGCCTCTCATGTTTCATATATGTAGCACGAGAGTGTCGTGCCGGAGGTGTTAACTAGTTTATTCTTTTAGAAAACGAATCTAATAGAAAATGCGACGCGAGCAATAAGAATATTAATATCATCATTCATTTGTATGAGGCGTCGATCCCATTTCGAAGATGATTTATTGTTTGAAGGTGATATTTACACGAGAAAGAAGAGCGGAGTTTTGAAAATAACTTTCCGCTTGTGTTTTTCATGTTTTTCATTTCAAATTTCATAATTTTATTTCACACGTGTGAAACGTATATATTACATATATTTTTTTTCTAAATACCATCGAAGTCCAAAAAACCAAATTACCCCTTGCAGCATTACATTACAAAGTACTACTGTAATGTAATACCAATAACGATTCACATCAACACGGCAAACGTTACCAAAACATATCTCACCTATAACGATTTAGCGTTCAGCACATGGGAAAATCAAAATCACTTTTTCAACGCACCGACGATGAACGAACGTATTATTCGCGTTTCTTAAAATCACACATTATCTAAAAACGTAGCAAGATAACTCAAAACACTCCCGAAAATGAACACAGTGTCTCTACCGACGCGACAAGGAACCGAATGAATATTTTAATTTTTCTATTTAACGAAGGTACCCAATACGCTTAAGCAGGTGTGTGTATCGCTGCAAAAAAGGGTCCGAAGTGCGTACGAAGCGCAAAAAACTAAAACTACGGACTTGGTGTATGTTATTTAACTGATTCTCCTTTAGATTGTACTCTGTGAAACTTACAGCGTTGTCAACTCACCGAATGTGAAAATAACTCCTACCTACCAAATATCAGTAAAACAGCCCATATTATATAGGGTGTTCAAAAAACATTTTGACATATTATGTATATGAACCAGAAAGCGAGAAGAAAGTATAGTTAGGAATTATTTATGACAAAAATTTAAATTGTCAGCAAAACGGATTTTCATTAAGAATTTTCAGTTTCAAACCTCGTTCTATTTCTAACGATACGAACGATTGTGTTATAAAAAGATGTTTCCAATTAAAAACCTTTCCAGAATATGATTTTTGAGGAACTGAACAATACATTTTGTTTTTTCAATAATACATTTTAGTGATGTCCACGATATTCTCGTTTGCGAGAGTCTGGACTAGTCTCGTTTTCGAGACGAGACTCGAGACGATACTTTAAATTTTCCTGGCGAGACAAGACGAGATTTTCAAAAAGTCTTGTCTCAAATCTCGCACGAGAGTCTCGCAAAAGTCTCGAAGTATCGCAAATAAAAATGGCAAATATTAATTAATTATTATAATTATCGCGAATGTTATTGAAACATATTTTTTAAAGCCTCATAATAGCGAGCAGCCTGTGTTTACAATAACGAGAAAAAAGTTTGACGTTTTATCCCTGTTGACAGGAATTTTTTGTTAAGCTTTATGATTATTAGTTTTTAATATCTCTACGACAATTTATTTTATATTCACAGACTTTTGGAGATCATGTACCTATTTCTCACCCGACTTCTCATGTTATAATCGACCTAAAATAATTGGTTTATTTCAGTTTTTGTCGAAAAAGCAAATTTGATTAGCGTTTCGATATAATTGAAGAGCAAGGAGGAACAGGACGTAATAAAACGGCAAAATGCAAGATATGCACGAAATCGCGAGATTTTGCGAGACTCCCGCGCGAGACATGAGACGAGACGAGACTTTTATTGCGAGACGAGACTCGAGACGAGATTTTCCACTTTTTGCGAGACAAGACGAGATTTTTCAAAATCTCGTCTCGTCTCGTGAGCAACACTGTAATACATTATGTTTTTTTCAAAACTGGTGTAAAGTGTAAGTTTTCAACAATTTTTGATACAGATTTTAAACTATTTTCGTCATTCGCAACTATTAGTGCGTCGATTACACTGCGATGTGTAGTACATAATATATCAAACTTAAGTATAAGCAGTATTTCAAATTTCAACCGAAAACACAAATTATGAAAGAAATTTTGTGACAACTATTTTAAATTAGTATTAGTACTTAAGTGTCACCATGGAATTAAGCCGTATTGAAATAATTTATACAACTAAATATATATTTAGAGTAATCGATCAGCTTTCTAAATTGAAGAAAATGAATGTAATTTAATTTATTTCGTAAATGATAGTCAAATAATTAATTCATCGTTATCGATGCGGATAGTTAGGCATTAAAAAATAAGGGAAAAGGCCTAAAATTTGATAAAAAAGGCACAATTTATCTGCATAGAAGGCAATTCAAATAACAAAAAAAGGCAACTTAATTGACAAAAATGGCAACTTAAATGACAAAAAAAATTTACACCTTGTTTTTCTTACTAAATGCACTAATTATTTAAAGAAAAATGAATATAATAATAATATGAATAATATTGAATGAGGAAAAAGGCATACTCTCGTTTAAAAATTTATTGTACATTTACTTGATTAAACTTAATTTACTGAAATTTATCTAATTTAATTACATATAGAAATTGCATAATATAAAATTGAGTTTAAGTATATGAAACTTTATTAGTTTCCCAGGATAAATTTTAAAGCCGAAGTTTCTTTGATTCATAGTGGTGTTGATTCAGTAGCAGTATCCTGATGTATTTTTGCAATATCCATAATTATTGTAAATCCTGGATTTTTCAATATTACTGAATTTAATTTTGTTGCAATTTTTTCACCTACGTCGCCGCAAACACGTCGATTTTTGTTTTAGTCACATTAAAGAGCTCCGCTGACTTCGATAGACTGAAACAGCTCTCCTCCAATTGATGAATTGCACCTGGTAAATGTGAATATTTATTTCGAATGAAAGTCAATCCATTTTCCTCCCCAGGATTCCTAAATGCATCTTGCGATTAAAACGCTGATTTAGATGGACCTGCATTTAGGGCTATCGCTCAAAACTGAGCTTAATAACGGCTGACTACTCTTATTATTGATTTTGAGATGTTTCGAGTGAATACCACTAGTTAAATGCTGAGTGACATGGTATTTTTGTGTAACATGTAACTCAAATGTTTAAAAATGAAAGAGTATTAAAAGTAAATTATATTAAATACAAAAATTAATAAGATGGTACTTACAGGTTTGGAGCATTTTTCCATCCACAATTAAATTTTTGTCTATAGTCTTTTTCCCAAGAAGATACACGCATTTTAATGAGCTAACCGTCAAGGTCATTGGCATGCAGGTAACAATATCATTTAGTATAATGGAGTACCAATAATTACGGTATTTTTCGTTGAAATTCGTTCGTTATTTATGAGTAGATTTAATAGTAACGAGAATTATTATGACTAATAGGGGTACGCAGGCAATTTGCAACAAGTGACCACGCCTTCCTGGAAAAATACATGTAGAGGGAAAACGCGAAACGCCACTGATATTGCAATATCCGCTAGCCGGATTTCTGCTTATCTCTTACCTTTTTCTTCTTCTTCGCCTTATGACCTTTTATTCTGACACCACTAAACAGGGTGGCCCCTTCAAAATTATACAAAAATAGGTAAAAATGCAGGTATACCGCTTACGCTTACGATAACTGCGAAATTTCATTTTCCTCAGGTACATGAAAAATCCCTCTAGTGACGACCAGCTCATTAATATGCGTCTATCTGGTTGGGAAAAAGAGTATAGTCGAACCCACAGGTCCATCTGGGAGAACTTTACTGGTGGCATCGTATAAATTTTCTGATCTTTCGAGACCAAACGCTCACAATGATTTCAAATCATCAAATGGTCACTACTGAAACAATCCACAAAACTTTTTCCATTAACTCTAAGAAACACAGTAATCTTTATAGTTTATACAGTCAACTACCTCAATACTCCCTGGAATTCCCAGTTCTAAACGGTAAGTAATTCTCGGTGATAGTTATAGGATCAGCCGGATGCCCTTAACGAGTATATTATGAAACCGTTTGTTAAAAGGATTAAGATAGTTAGTGATTAAGAGATTTCAAACTAGGAAATATTCCAGAAAAGGGACACAATTTAAAAAAAAAAGGCATATGTTTATTGAAAAAGACACAAATTTGAAAAACACACTAAAAGGCAAAAAAGGCAGGCAAAAGGCGTTATCCGCTCTTTACTTATAATATTAGCTGAGAGTATTATTTAATCGTGAAAAAATAACGCATCAAGTTTTCTTAACGTCTAAGATTCATTATTCATATTTCACCCTTATTTTTACCACCCTCGAATTTAGTAGGAGGAACTTTTTCTACAATAATAATGCTTTATCATCAGCGTGATTAATTGATAACGTTAAATACAAGTTTTAATGAATAGTTACAGAACAAATCACATTTTTAGTGAAATGGATTTTTGTACTCTTTAATTTTTGTGATGTGATGTAAGTTCCTCAAGTAGGTACCTCTTGTTTCAAACTATTTAATAATTTGAGTAATGATAATGAAAAACGACGGATAATTCAACCCTCGTTTAATATTAAACGACCTACTTGACGTGGATTAGGTAGTTCTCAAACTTTCGCTACTGTGATTTTTTTTAATATCTTACTTAGTACGTAAGGTTGTTATGTAAAATAACTAATACGGTAATTAACAAACAAAAGTTGGAATCAAGTTTTTAATCTCAACGTGTTTTCTCCATTTCCATGCCGTTTAAAAACGTTGTTTAACATTTCCCGAGAAGTTTACCGGTGCGTTGGTAGAACATTCTCGCTTAATAATTAAGAAAATTTTGAAATGCTCGTGAAAATCTGGATAAATATTTTTGTGTGAATCACTTGTGGGATTTCTTGACGTTTCTCCGGGTATAAGAACAATTTCATCTCTTGTTAGCGTCTCCATTCAACGTCTAATCCAAAATGCAAGGGAGCTGCGAGAATAATAATAATCCCGTCGTTTGTATAAGGTTTCGATCCCGTGTACGATCCTTCGAAGGTGATTTGTTGCATGACGGTGATATCCGATATCATTGTTGAGCTTTGCTTATTTTATTTATAACGCCGGGCAAAAACCGTATCGAGGGGTCTTAAAATCTGCTTTCCGTATAAATTGGAGTATGGGGGCCGGACAGCTCGTGTTTCCAAGCTAAAAAATATAAATTTGAGACAGTCGATGTTGGCAAAAGAACACTATATCGCTGCGAATGGCATAAATAACTCGCCTATCTATCCTCGGATATCTTACTTCCCATTCTGTCGTAAATCGAGAGCATCTACTACATAAATTCACTGGGAAAAATTAGAGGACAAAACGGGCCAGAATTTTTTTCGAGCGATTATATCGGCCATTTGTTAAATAAATCACCGCCATTGGTCAACATTAATCAGTCAGTTTCGAGGACTGAAAGAGATGCATCAATACACCACCTGAACAAAAAAATAGAACAGAAAATGTATTAACCGTTAGTGATAGGTGGTGTCCGAACAAAAGGAGATCTGGGTCATCAATTGTTTAACGCCGCGCATTATATCACGGCTAAATCGGTATTTGCGAGTATGATATCATTCCATGTAAAGTCGAGAGGCAATTACAGATTATTTATGTAATATTCGATTCAGATTTTCAAACTCCTATTTTTACGACGGGATGATCTCTTATCTCTTAACCCCTCGATCTCGCCCTCCTTAATATCGTAAATCCCGAAGATCTCTGTTTATCTGTACGTTTGTTATTTCATCACGCGAAAACCACTGAGCCAATTTCGTTGGAATTTTTATGTAGGAAGGTGTAATCTCCGGGGGATATATGGGCGCTTCCCTTCACTACGGAATTCATACGAGCTGTCCAAAGAAAAAATACAATTTTAAATTACTTTAGACTCCTGCGATGATCTTTACTCACGGCAGTTATAAATTTCATACGTCAACAATTTCTCCTTACGAAATCAGTCCACGGACGTCATTTATCAACTAACATTTTGAAAAACGGATTTCTGCAGGCAAAGGCCTTACTTTTCCGTCGTTCTCTAAATACCAACGAGACGAAACTATTTCCACTTGTGCAAGGACAATAAGGATCGCTCGCAGCGGAGAAACGTTAGCAAGAACGGCGGCCTCGGCAATTTTTGTAAATCTCTCTTTAACCCGACCATCAGGATCCCCAGGGACACTCCACTCATCAAACTTTCTAAGACGTCCCGGTAAAACCCGAAATTTTAAAATTGCCACAGTCGATGAGCCGCTGATGATCACGAACTTTATTTGATAACAATGGAGTTACTGCAACGGGTAATTACTCTGAAACGAATTACTTTCGAAATATGGAAGATTCAAGCTTGACCCACTTCAACTGAACTACACTTTCTTTTTGGATAACTATATAAACAAAACAGCGAATCAGGGAGTAGTTGAAATAAGAATTTCTATTAGGGGCCGTCCATAAATCACGTGATGCTCCTAAGGGGGGGGAGGGGGTTACCTTTTTATCACGGTTTATCGCGGAGGGGGGGGGGGTGTGTAATCATATCACGTGATATTTAAAAATTGCCTGTATTTCTACCTTAAAAGAGAAATTTTATTGCCTTTAAACTAAAGACTAAAACTAAATACCTATAAGTCCCACACATCAAAAAGTTTATATTATCTACCTTCTTTATTTCGTTTATTATTTATAAATCCCAACCATCTCTATTTTCCCGAACGAAATATCCAATTATTAAGTAGGTAAGTACTTATTAGTAAGTAGGTATTTAAGTGGATGATCTACCTGGAAATTCCCAAATTTAGGGAGAATTTTAATGTGGATTGCGGTGGTGTTTTGTAAAATAAAACTAGTTCAGTTGTCTGTCAAGTTCTGAAACGGAATATTATATTAGTGAACAGTCAATTAAAGGAAAATTTGGTGAAAAAGTGAGACAAAAAGTGAAAAAGTTAGGTATTATAAATATTTTTTCTCCCCTGTGATATAGATAAATTATATGTTCTTTTATCAAACAGAATAAAATTGATATAAATTATTTTAAATTTGGGGGGGGGGGGGTGTCAAAAATTATCACGTGATTGTTAGGGGGGTATTACGGCATATGACGGTTAATCACGGTGGGGGGGTTCAAAAAAGGCCAATTTAGCGTCACGTGATTTATGAACGGCCCCTTAAATATTTGAAAGCACGGTTTACTACTTTAAAACTTCTCAAATTACTTAGTGAACACAACACGTTTTGAACAACTGCGTAAACACAAATATTCTACATTTGTGGTATAAACTAATTTACTTTCCATCTCTTAACTGATTATAATATTGGAGAAAGTACGCACGTACCATACATACATGTGTACATATGTAAAACACTATGGTAATAAATCTGCTGCGGTTGCTTTGCTTATTTTCCCTCGAAGACTTGAACCCAGTAGTATCTGATCTCTAAGTTTAAATGCAATATTTCCTACGTTAGATAAAATTGTCTGCCAAGATTTGATCTTCCTTAGCAAAATTTATAGTAATGGAGAGCGCCTTGTTCGACATTTCCTACGCGACTCCCATCAAAGCAACAACTACCATAGAGTCGAGCCAATCTGGGTGCAAAAGGTGTTATCGATTCTGTATTGCTAACAAAATCAACAAGGACGACAGCGTACATATGTGTGCTGAAATGAGGTCCGATTGTGTCAACAAATTATAGCCGTGTCGAATGCTAACGAATGTCGACATTATTGTTTGTTGATTCTTATCAAGGCATTACGAAATTATTTTGGCCATTACTTTTTATCGTTAATGTTATTTTTTATCACCGCGTAGAATCACTTGCCTCTCACTTTATTTCCTTTTTTTCCCTATAGAAATACTTACTACACTTGAATAAAGTTTCCCCGAGACAATGTCTCAATAAACTCAAAGTTCAACAACGGATTTTCTTGGCACGTGTCCGGATAAATCAAGAAACTGCCGAAAACAGGAAAAACATGATGACAGGCAGTAAAAGAGAATACGGTGAAATGTGGGGAAAATGACTGGATCGGTAATTAATAAAAATCAGGAAATCGGGATTTTCTTATGCCATTTCTCCCCTTCCCGTACGACATTTGACTTATAATGAATAAAGGATATATAAAGGAAATGGGATCGGAAAAATGTACACATCCTAAACTGCCGGATAATTTATTTCCCTGCGTAAGGCTGTAAAAGCTGATGGACCAATTATCGAATCGATAGTAAATATCACTTTGAAATGCTATAATAAAAAAACGGGACTGTAATGATCACTTATTTGAAGCCTAATGGCAATGAATGGACACGCATAAAAAAACCATTCAAATTAATATCTCACTAACAAGGGTTAAAGTAGGATCGAGTAAAGTAGCATTTCAGGGCAGAATTGGTTTTATTTCACAATGAACTTATTATGTGATCGTTAACGACGCAGGAACGATAAATAACATAAACGATATACTTGATTTACTGATCAATGACGCTAAATGAGTGACAATATTTCATAGCGGCCCACTGTTCCTTCAAGCTTATACGGAACGGGTTCAAAACTAAACCAAGAGAATATTCATGGTTGTGTGTTGTGTAGTCAAATATCGTAACCACAAATTTTATTTTCGATCTGTTGGTTCATTTTTGTTGATATCTATACTGCTTTTGGATGCTAAAGAACTAAAGGAACTAAAGAAAGAATAGTTACGTAGGTTATGATTCACACACAAAGACGAAATAACTCTCCTGTGGCCAAAATTGTAAAGAGAACGCAGAAAAGTTGGAATGTATGTAGAGAAATTATTTGGAAAAAATTTGGTTGTCTGTAAAGTCGGTTTGATAATTTTACGTGATAACGTCATAAGAAAACATTGATGAAAAATTGCATACGTATCTATATGAATTGCATTGAATTATTATTTATACGATCATTTATATCATTCATCATAATTTTTTAGTCGAAATCGTAACATAACATATTATTACTGCACTCGTTGACCGATGCTACTTTGTTTTAATGATCCAAGAACAAATATCAAACTCTAAGAATGCAAGAATTAAACACCTTATTGCCGCAATTGTTATTGTAATATTAATAAGCAATGGTATGTACAGTAAATATTCAGATAGTGGGCAATATCGCTAACGTCCAGCGTGTGCTGCCGCCGTCGCCGCCGACAGAGTGGAAGGGAGATAGACGCGTCATCTCACTCCCGCATGGCTCACATTGGTTGTGTGGTGCCGGTCTCTCTATCACTCGGACTCTGTAGTGGAAGAGAGATAGATGCGTCGCAAGGCAAACGCTAAGGTCGATCTCTGTCACTTGTTCTCGCTCTCGCTCGCACGCATGGGTCTGGCGTAACGTTACAATGTTACGTGTAGGTAGCCCGCACACCGATTTATAAGACGTATATCACGTCGAAAATTCCAGGTTCGAATATTAAAAAACCACTTACAAATTCTATTAGAAATGTCGCTGAAGAAAGAACGAGTCATCATATCTACTGTCTCATCATTTCCACCTCCAAAAATAACTGCATCCAGAATTTCCTGCATGACCTATTCACGATTGATTGATCGTTATGATTAGAGCGTTCCTAATGTACCAATATGTACTTCAGGCAACTTTGCCATACATTAAAAAAGGCTTTAAAAGTACTAAGTACTAGAACTTAGAATATCTTTTTTTAAAGTAAAGCTAAAAGCGCTACTTTAAAAAGTGCGACTTAAATACTGTTTGATAGTTTAGTGCCATTTCACAACATTTATTATCTCGTAGCTGGGGCGCAATGTCGATGGAAACATTAATAATGTACGTGACATCACATTGTGCGATTGGCCGAGTAGTTTTTGGACGGTAAATACTAAAATTGGAGTTTTAGTGTCACTAAATGAAAGCGGGTCTAAAAAAAGTCGGAAAAATAAAACTTTAAACCTCATTTGGCCCGAACTGGCCTTTTATTGTGGGGCATTTTGCATTGTGATGGTATCGGGAAATGAATAATAAAATTTTATGTGTACATATCGGAAGAGGAAACAAAACGGCCGCCGTACAATTAATTAGGGATATCGTTACTGGGCGATTTTAGAAAACGACTACGAACCGAACTCTTAATAATAATTTTGAAATAGAAGAAAACAATCCGGCCTTCACTTAACTGCACGCCCGTAGTAATGCCGCCAAATCAATTACTTTCATCCCCTGATGGCTAGAACAAAAGCGTAAAGGGGAACCACCGAACCAAGCCACCCTTGGGCCCCGGCTCATCTAATGACCGTTACGTACCTGCGTAGCGTATACTTCTGGCGATACAAAGCGGGGGCCGTGAGGAGGAAGCGCGGTCTCCCTTTTGTTCTCCCAAGCCGTGCACGATATTCATACAATACAGGGTGACGTCTTTACGGTCCACCTGACAAATGCCTAGCGATACACGGCCTACTTGTCGATTGGATTAATTAGTCGTGAAATTACTACATCGATGACAATCGCCAGATAAGGCAACACGGGTCGGTAGATGGGATTGCCAGATATCCGTTTTCCTCGTAATTTGACGGGAAGTTAGGTGTAAGGGCACGTACGGGGATAAGGGGGGCGAGACACGTGAGATAAGCCACTTATAAAACATTCCTGGAGATCAATAATGGACAGATATGGAAAACTTGAAGGTTAAGAGGGCGCAGGTAGATGATGTGACAATTGTCGCGCAAAACACCAAAACGTAGAAGCCTAAACCGACGATCAATTATCGAACCCTTCACGTTTTTCTCTCACATTAATGCAGATCTGGAGAAAAACTGTTTTTATCGCATACAAGCTCCAATAAACCAACGATTTTAGGGTTATTCGCCATTCTAGTGAAAATCGATCGAAAATACAACACCTTAAAATTGTTCAAAAACACTGCCACATTTTTTTTTTATAGTCATTTACCGATAATTATTTAATCTTACATATACGCGAGTTGTATACAACAACTAAGGCCGTTTCTCGCATCTAAACGCCATTGTTTTCTCTTGCCACTTGTTTTCAGTCATTTCTCTCACTTTCGTGGCTTCCTTGACTCCTTCCTTCCAGTCTTTTAAAGATCGACCTCGTTTTCTTCTTCTCTCCGTTGGAATCCATCTCCATACTCCTTGGGGCCGTCTGTTTGTTTCCAGCCTTCGTAAGTGTCCATAACACAATAATCTTTTTGTTTCTATATCATCTACAATTGTGTGTCGAACATTCATTCTTTCTCCGATTTCTTCATTTATTATATGTTGTAGTCTAGAGAGCTTCAGCTTACGCTGATGGCTGATGCGTACTGATTGTACGCAGAAGCTTACAGCTTCTGCGTACAACATCCATTTCAATAGCAATCAGTCTTTCTTTGTATCTTTCAGTAATCTTCCAGATTTCAGATCAATATGTGGTAATACTTTTGACTATGCTGTTAGAAATCTTTATTTTTGTACTTTTTGTTATTTGTTTGGACCACCATATGAAATTTAACCTTTGTACAGCCTGTTTGCCTTGCACTATTCGACAATCAATTGTATATCTTGACGACTATGGGATTCAACAGATATAGGTCCTATATAGATCCTAAAAATTTGTAGTCTGAATCTACCATTTTTCCATTTATATCAAGTAGCCTAGCAGTGCCTCCAATGATTAGATATTTGGTCTTGCCAAAATTAATTTTGAGACCCCATTTCCCATAAGTCTCCGTCAATTTCCTCATTACATAGTGTGAAAGTAAAAATTCATCGTCAATAAGGATTTCCATTACTTTACACTTGGCTTACCATTCAACTCTTTTTGTACTACCCCCTTCAATGTGGAACATGACAAAAATGTAATACAAACACCAAAACTGATGTAAAAATCTCACTTTTGGTGTCACAGGAGCAGCGCAAATTTCGTTAGATGAAGTAATGAAAACACAATTTAATTTTTTTCCTTTTGACTCGTTTTGTTTATTGCCGCGGGTATAATGAAATGTCGTTAATTTCGAGCGTTCTCGAAAACTTTTGCCACAATCAACAAATCCGTACTTGTAAGCACAATCACGCAGTTTAATCGCTTTGGAATAAAGTATGCAATTGTTGATTAATGAGAATTGACGGAATTACTTACTAAATAAACATTAAGTTAGTGGTATTCGCTCGCATGGACCGTATTATCAACTCAAGCGGCGGTGTTTACCGTCGCCTTTAAATCCTTAATATCATTAAATATCTTTTAATACAAGGAGATATCTCTGTTTGTTTTACAGTAACGTGCACAAATATTAAACATGCGGTATCTTAGAAAAGGTGGGATTTCCGGTCTTTGTTTAAACAAGGCTTCTAAGCGAAACCTGATGGTAATCACAGACTGACTTTTAACTCAATTTCTCGAGTGATCAAGCTTTTATTGCTGGGGAATTGAAACCATACCAACAAATCCGCAGAACCATACCTCATTGGCCTCCTAATAAAAAAGTAAACTGATAATTGGAAGTTTATAAATTATTTTCGTCCCGGTCTCTCCGGAACTACCGCACGCCACCTTCGTAAATAATATACGGCTTCGCTAATATTTTCCATTATTGTCGGTAATAAGTTCGAAAAATCAATGTGAAAATTCGACGGCAGCTGCCTCTAATGGTTAACAGTTCACCCAAAAAAGGCATTAGTGAAATCCAGATTGTGTTTATTTTTTGCTTTGGCAGGGAATTATTTACGATTTTATGGCGTTTGCTATAATTGCCGCGTGTGAAATATTGGCAGAAATTATTTTCAGCTGCATATTGCTCGTAGGGACAATTTAAAGGGAAGCCGAACCTATTAACTACCAAGACAAATCTTAGCATAAGACTTTAATAACTTCATAACGAAAAAGGTGAAAATAAGCGCGGCAACACTCAAGAAATAGTCCAAGAGAATTAGACCCAAAACCTACCAGATGTGGCTCTGTCTTTACGTAACTTAGATATTCTCAGAATTGGTCGAAAATGATGTATATAATCATATTATAAGTATGCGCTAGCTTAAAAAGTTGTGCTATTTGCAAGAAAAATCGAGAAGTGCAAATATGCACGAAAATACCGCATTTTGTATCACTATATTCAATATAACTCTGTATATATGCAGTTTAGACAAAAAATTATCTGTTGTGAATTTGTTCCTTATGAAATTTACTACAACATAGAATTAGCATAAAGCTCGAATTTGTTATATTGTCGCTGCTAGATAGCAATAAAGAAGGAAAAAAGGTATGAAAATCGAGGTAATTTTGAGGCGTTCAATAAACAGGTTGCACAATTCGAGTATAAATAGAGAATTAAGTACTTTAAAGTATTACAAAATGAAACCCGAAAACCCGATCCTGCTTGTTAGTTTTTGCACTGTACATTTGTTAACTAATTCGAGCAAAAAAAAACGTCATTTGTTTGCGTCTCTGCTGGTGTCGAAATTAGGCATTTTCATTGCCGCTGATTTTTTAACATATTATTGGGCCCGTTAGCTATCATATAGAATCGATATAAAATCCATTTTCTATTTTGTAACAACTTTTGAGACGATTTTAAAAGTTTGTAAAATTTTGATATTATAAATAAACATTAGCGTGAAGCGGTTTTGTGGTGCGAAAAATATATCAAAATACTACAAAAATAGTTTTGATATATTTTTTGCACCGCAAAATCGCTTCACGATAGTATTAATTTGAAAAGTCAAAATTTTACAAACATTTAAAATCGTCCCAAAAGTTGTTAAAAAATGGAAAATGGATCTTATATCGATTCTATATGATAGCTAACGGGCCCAAGAATATGTACAAACATCAGCGGCAATGAAAATGCCTAATTTCGACCCCAGCAGCGACGCAAACAAATGACGATTTTCTTTTAGTTCGAATTAGTTAACAAATGTACAGTGCAAAAACTAACAAACAGATTGGGCTCGGGTTTTCGGATATCATTTTGTAATACTTTAAAGTACTTTAATCTCTAATTATACTCTAAATGTGCAATTTCTTACCTGTTTATAGAACGTCTCAAAATTACCTCGATTTTCATCACGTTTTTTCCGCTTTATTGCTATCTAGCAGAGACAATATAACAAATTCGAGCTTTTAACTAATTCTATCTTGTAGAAAATTTCATAACGAACAAATTCACGAGAGAGCATTTTTTCTTTAAACTGCATATATACAGAGTTATATTGAAAATAGTGATACAAAATGCGGTATTTTCGTACATTTTTGCACTTCTCAATTTTTCTTGTAAATAGCACACCTTTTTAAGCTAGCGCATACTTATAATATGATTATTTTCTAAAGAGTCGCAGGGTGGGATAAACATAAGTGCGAGAGAAAGGCCATATATTTCTCATTGGCGAAACAGAGAACGACCTTTTGCGATGTTGCTAGCTTGCGAAACATTACAGTCATCCGCCCCGCACACTGTACCGCACACGTATAAGCGATACGCGTTGACTTGGACTGCCTGCTCGGCCGGCAATGTTGCAAAACTTCCCTCTCTGTCACGCTAACGAACTACTGCTAGTTTCTCTTTTGCTCTTGTTGATTTCCCACCATGCGTTTCGATAGAAAAGGGGCCGTCCATAAATCAAGTGATGCTCCGAGGGGGGGGAGGGGGTTACCTTTTTATCACGGTTTATCACGGAGGGGGGGTGGGGGTGTGTAATCGTATCACGTGATATTCAAAAATTGCCAGTATTTTTTCCAATACTACCTACCAATCTTAAAGGAGAAATTTTGTTTATAATCCCTACTGAATTCTCAAATGGACGTCGTTTAAATATGATTGCCTTTAAACTAAAGACTATTTACGTTGTAAAATATAAATACCTATAAGTTCCAAACATTGAAAAGTTTATACCTTCTTTATTTCGTTTATTATTTATAAATCCCAACCAATTTTAAATTTAATACTATAATTAATTTTTCTCCTTTGTAATATAGAATAAATTGTATAAATTTCTTTTATCAAACAGAATAAAATTGGTATAATTTATTTTAAATTGGGGGGGGGGGGTGTCAAAAATTATCACGTGATTTTTAGGGGGTATTACGGCATATCACGGTTTATCACGGTGGGGGGGGGAGGGGGTTCAAAAAAGGCAAATTTAGCGTCACGTGATTTATGGACGGCCCCAAAGCTCCGTATACATTTTCGACCAATTCTGAGAATATCTAAGTTACGTAAAGACACAGCCATGTCAAACTCTAGCGTTCCTGGACTAGAAGGAAATGACATGGTACACACAATTTTCAAGTAACGTAAATATTTAAACTTCAAACTCGTTAAGTGCATAAAATCATTACGAATAAAACGTTCCGTGAACCAGATATTTAATTAATTATTGACATCACATCACTGATGAATAATAAGTTTGTTATTGCATTTCGTCGAGTGTGTTGATAACTTTTATCCAAACTTATTTGCGTTTGCAGATAATGTCCTGGATACATGTTACAGGAAGTGGAATTATTATTTTCAATATCAACTCAATTACTATCAATGAACGTAGTTTTAAAAAATTGGTTTATTTTAGGATAATTGTGTTTACTTACTTAATCGTAAATTATCCGTTTAAGATATTTATATACTCGACCTACATCCATTTTGTTTAAATATAAACAAAAAGACGATTATGTTATGGCAAAGAAACGAAATTTATCAACAGAGGAATGTTAACAAGCCATTAATACTTGCTAAATTCTGTTATTGCTTACAATAAAAATACGTATTTGTTTATTGAATCGAATTGAGTAAGAAGTGACGTAATATTTAGAAAATGCAAACAAGTACATTGGAGTTTATCGTATTTCTCACTTAAGTAAATCAACACTGACCCGTTTATATTTCACAGAAACGCCGTATAAACTAATAACGCGTTTGGGGTGAATTTATAAACCTCTTCACTTATCCTATACGCGCATATTTGTGTCTTTATTAGTGTAATAATATAAATGATACAACTTGACGAGAACCCAACACCAGTAATGGCCGACGACTTTTAGAGATAGTATTATGACGGTTAATTGCGCTCCGTAATGGGATGCATAAATCGAACGTCGAGAATCACATAAAATTGCAGCTTGCGATAAATGTTTTCAGTAATTCCGGCACTTTATTGGTGCGCTGAATTGCACTTTGCGAATTTATTGAGGAATTAAAGCCGCCATATTAAGGGGAAAATGGCAAGTGACGTAGGTTAAGTGTTTTAGGCTTAACGATGATTGATGGGAAGAGGTACGACCTTTAAGTCGAAGAATCTGGGAGCATATTTTATAAATTTCTGGATATCGCAGGTAGGATAGGCCCAAAGTGCCGGGATGACACCAAATCAGTCTTATAACAAAGGATCCGTTTTGGAGAATTTCGATGCCCACAGGTCAGTTACAACTCCCTCTAGGTGTAATGTAATTCCACGTTAATTTGGGATATTAAAGTTATTTTCCTCTACGATCCTTCAGTCTCCCCAAAGGTAATTCAATTTCGAGGCAGATTACGCTGTCTACACGAAGCGTTTTTTGAACATTACCCGAGTAACTATTAAAATAACGCCTGGCACATTATAGAAGAGAAACATACAATTAAACACGAAAAAAACTAAGCTGTAGCAAAACCGCCCCAATAAAGCCCGGCACATCATCACAGCCTCATCAACCTGCAACTTAATTGTTTCCCAGGACGAAACTCCCATTATTCACCACCTCGTACAAATAAAATTAGTTTTCGTAGGCCTTGGGCGATTTATTTGCTTTATGTCGAGAGAATCGATGGACCGATAGAAAGAAACAAAAGTCTTTTGTGGGCAATGGATCGCGAAATGCCGCCTGTCCAGTTTGAGAATGTGAAAATTAGATCAATCTGGGAATGCTGGATCTTGATTGGAGCTTGCCACATCGATTTAAGTAGGTTTCGATACGATCGTTTGTATTCGATGAGATTAGATGAGAAGCAAACACCTCGTTGGCTTTGTGGAGGCGTTTCCAATTGCTATCGATTTTGATTTAGGAAACGCGTGAAACTAAACCAACGTCGAATTGGGTGAATTGAAACAGAGGCAAATAAACACGGTTTGTATTAGTTAAGGAGCAAATTTGCTCGGTTTGTCGTCGTGCTCGTTACCTGCACACAACACGTTTCGCGCTAATGTTTCCATATTTTGACAAATTCCAAACAGATTTACTATCTGGATACACTCCAGTCTGGTGAACTTAATTGATATATAAAAAGCGACCTAATGTATATACCATTTAGACGATCCCACGGCAAAAAAGTGCGCCTACCGTGATAATCCATAATAACTGCTCCAAGACACGTCCCACAAGATGATGATTAGTTAACAGGACAGTGGGGAGCAAAAAATTTAGAACAATGAGGAAGCGATTTCGGGAGAGTTTAGGAGGAAACTTGCAACGGTGGCAGGACTCCGTATTGCCTCAAACCCTTTGTCAGCGGTTTACTTGAATACACAATGATTTATTGCTATTACTGTCCACTAAAAAACTTTACACCCTCCCCGTGAATTTATCGTAAATTACCCTAGTTTCGGTGTTAATGGTTTCACCGCCGACTAACCGAATCTCAAATCCGTCAATCCGACCTGTTAATAAATTGTTTTCATCACAAACTTACCCCTAGCATAAAAATCGTGATGTGTTCATTAGAGTACTTTCTCATATATAGGGTGTTTCAATATGCGTTTGCCAAATCCAAACAGGAAATAGATACGGTTAATTTAAGCAAAAAAGCCGAAAATTGACAAGTATAAAGTGTCCTTCACAGAACATTTAGCCAAAAACGCTAGAAATTTTTATACATATTTAATAGTACAATAAATATTCAAAGTTTAAAAATGATTTTTGGAGTGAATTCCGAGAAAAATTCAAAAAATTGAAAAACGACAAGAGTAAACTACCCTTCTATCCTGGCCTATTTTAATGAAAAGCTTATTTTCACGTCCTGGTATGGTACAAAGTCTAAATACATAGTTTTGACAGTTTGTGGTTTTTAGTTTTTGACAAAATCCTACCACAGACATACATATATACTCACACACACATACATACATACACACATACATAAAGACGGTTTTCCAAAAACATATTTTTTGGACTCAGGAGACCTCAAAACGTTCAGAAATGCTAGTAATTCAATTTCGAAAAATCGACCCGATTACAATACTCGCATATATGAGTACCTCATATATGAGAAAGTTAAAACCCAAATTCGACAAGTATAAAGTATCCTTCACAGAAGATTTAGCCAAAAACGATAGAAAACTGTTTTATACATATTCAATAGTAGAATAAATATTCAAAGTTTAAAAAAAAAACGTGGAGTGGATTTCGAAAAAAATTGAAAAAACCGAAAATTAACAAGTATAAAGTGCCATTCACAGAAGATTTAGCCAAAATCGTTAGAAAACTTTTTCATACCAATTTAATCGTACAATAAATATTCAAAGTTTCAAAAAAATTCTTGGGACGGATTTCGAGAAAAATTCAAAAAACCGAAAAATGACAACAGTAAACTACCTTTTTATCCTGGCCGATTTTAATGAAAAGCTTATTTTCACGTCCTGGTAAGGTACAAAGTCTAAATACAAAGTTTTGACCGTTTGTGTTTTTTTTTTGTTTTTGAGAAAATCCTACCACAGACATTCACACATACATACACACACACATACAGACGGTTTTCCAAAAACATGTTTTTTTGGACTCAGAGGACCTCAAAACGTCCAGAAATGCTAATAACTCAATTTCGAAAAATCGACCCGATTGAGATATATATATGAGAAAGTAAAAAGGCGATAACCATTAACTCAAACTCGTTCAAAATCAATCAGTTTATTACGACGCGCTTGCGCTACAAAAATTATAATCATTTAGGGACAAGTCGCACTCGAAAAACCTACAAAGGAGATCAAGTAAGAACTTCCGCAGTGTGTGTGTGTTGGGTAATAGCCTAGTCAAATAAAAAAAAAAGTATAAATGCAGTCAATTGTAAGAATAGACCGCGCAAAGGGGTGATAATAATATATTTGTAATACTACGTCTGTAGCTTACACGTCGCGCTCGAGAGTGTATATGAATTCTTATGAGGTGGCCTCACCGCCGATCGGCATCGGCGTTGCTCGCCCGTGTCTCTGAGTGATTCCCCGGCTGGTATGGTGAATGTATTGATGGTGGTATATAGTTGGGCAGCATAAAGTATTTCTTTTCAGGATGAGACCTTTTTAAAATCAAAGTTAAGGACAAAAGAAATGATATTTTTTAAAAAGTATCAGTTTAAAATGTCAAGATCATTGTTTAAACATTGATTAAATGGCGAAAATTGTAAAAACATTCGTTTTTTACATGAATTTAAGAAACACGAAAAAAATAGGTATTAGACTTTTTTCTTCTTATAGGTTTTTGAAAAGAGCTTCATTTTTGACCTGATAAAAAAAAATTATAAATAACTTATTTGAATAATCGCAAAAACCCGTCGAAATTTGAATTTACAATAAACTAAGAAAAAAAATAATAAATTATCTCGAAACTTGTATAAAAAGTTGCCTTTTGCTATCCTTAAGAATCCTTTAAAATTTGGTTAAAAAAATATTAATTAGTATTAGTATTTGTTTATTAGAAAGTGCCTTTTTTTTCAACCTAAAAAACGCGGTTGTTACGGTTATAGTAGAGAACTTTATAAGAGCTCATTTTATTCATTTTGATCTATATTTTCAAGATACTATATACTTGGAAATTGGAATTTCAAAGATCCTCCACCTGAAAATGAATTTTACATAAAGGTCTAATTTGTTCAGAAGGTTTTTCGTTAATAACATTGTGAGGAATAAATTTATTTCAATGTTGTTTTGGTGACTTTTAACGAATTTTTTTTTAAAGTAGACCTTGGATCATTTCCAACTGAGATATCCATTTTATTTAAAAAATTCTTTTAATTCTTTAACTTTACAATGACTATCATAAATATCGAAAAATGTTTATGCCATTATGATAAATAACGATTGTAAAGGTGTGATCCAAGAAATTTTTATATCTACAAAGTGATGGGGGGAATCAACCAGCAGCGTTCAAAAGTGAAAATCATATCTCCAAATCGAAATCGCCTGCAAATTTTGCGATATCTCCGGACCACTTTCAACGTTGTTTTTTCAATTTAGGGTAAGCACATGAAAATAATAACAACTGCATGGGCCTTTTTGTAATAATTATTCAATAGTTTGCTATTTGGAAAAAATTTTCATCAAAAATCTCATCCTGAAACGAATTACTTTTTGATTTACATCTACTAAGATTTTATTTGATGGAGCTGAAAGGTTTACGTTTAATATCGATGAATTTGCAATTCCATCAGATTAAATGGCAGGTAATCAGAAAATCAGAATTTTTATCGTTCAAGTCCGAAGGTCTCGGAGGTATCGATATCCTCAACGGAAATACTTACTCTGATATTCCAGATGTTTCTTTCAACGTAATTCTACCAAATAAACTTTTGGTATCATAATTTATATGTTAGATTCGCCGATCTTATTCCCAGACGTTTCACTTTATTCCACGTTTAAAACCGACAATACTATTAGGTTCAGAAATCTAATCCACTTCCTTCGCATGAGTACCAGATCGGCCAAAATTTCATCCAAACCAATTATTTAACTGGGACCGGCTATATCCATCGAGGTCGGCAATTATCTGTTTCATATCTGGTTGGAAACCGACAAAACTATCAATTTCATAGAAATAGATATTTGATTAGCGTGAAAAATCCTGCCAGCAGGGCGACTATTTTCGAGAAACTTGAGAGTTTAAAACTTCATTTTTAGCTGATATCGTAGGTCGTAAATTCAACGCGTTAAAGTGAGGAGAGCAGGGATTTTCGCCGGCTGTCATATTTTTACTTTTTACCTTAGGAGGAGCTTTAATCCGTACGAAATCGGCGATTTGAAATATTCGGCGGTCCATACTTATCCCGGTCGTTATCGATCTGGTTCGGTAGTATCTAACCGACCAGAACTTGTAAATATTGCAAAACATGTGCTTAAGATCGACTGGAAACCGTCGAAGACCCATGTCAATCTCTGTCACTAAAGCATCTAAGAAATTAATTTCAACATGAAGGTAGGTAGGTACCCAGCTTCTAGATTATCTAGACAATATCCAATGTCGGGATTCGTGGTTTAGAAGATGGATTCGTTGCGGAAAAGGGAATACGGAATCCGGGGGTGGTATCAATACGATTTTCTTTTGGTAGTTACGACAGGTAGAAAATTTGATTTTACATTTTCCTACACTCCGGCGAAGTAATTTTATGTATTATATACGTGGAAAACGATACCGAATTTCATTTCATTTTGTTTAAAACTAAAAATTCGTAAAATATATAGAACTGTTTCGTTAAATTTTGATCAAACACAAAAAGTTTAGAAAAGGACGTATCGCACGTAAAACTCCTCCAATCTGTTGAACGAGAAACGTATGTTGCATTGCGGAATATTTCATATCCTTCTTTAAACAAGGACATAAAAATAAAAAACACATTATATACCTACTGATGTTGCGGGAATGAGTGAAAGGCCAAAGAAAAGAGGCAGTAAAGCGTATTTAGGGCTGTAATTGTCTTGGAATAAAAGTGTTCAGAAATTGGGCATTTTTTCGAGCCACGTAAAACGAGAGTAATTATACTTAAATTAAATGTCAAGTAAGAAGCCTTTGTCTTACAGAGCGTTTATTCTTGTAATTTAATCGCCACCCAGCATTTAACTACCACTCACCAAAAAACAAAATTACAGGGTTGTTGGGAATGCCTCCTTTTTTATCTTTGATAGTGGACTGTATGTTGAATTAAGGCAACCACTTTCTGATTAATATGTATATTGAATTTAAATACATCAAAGCAATGGCGGACACACGTCCGTATCGGAACAAGTTTGTAAAGCTTCTCCCTGGTCGAGTTCGAGTCTCTCCCGTCTCGCGCGCGCCGGTAAAACGTCCCCGCTGAGCCCGCAACACACAACACACGCGAATTAGCTTAGAAGTTGTCTAACACTGCGCCCCAACATGGCCCCCCCCTTGGAAGCCCTCAGGGGAGCTTCCAACCGCTTCTTCGGCCAATGGCAGCCGGCACAGTCGGACGAAAGGTCGTCTCAGGACGCCGCTCCTGGTCCTGACGGAGGCCACTCTGGCCACGCCATCCTTGCCAGGGTGAAGACGCTCCACGCGCCCCAAGTGCCACTGTAGAGGTGGAGTGCCGTCTTCTTTAACGACAACTAAGTCGTTGATGGACAAAGCACGCTGCCTCGCCGTCCACTTCGTGCGCTGCTGTAGCTCGGAGACGTACTCTAGCGCCCACCTGCTCCAAAAATGCTGCTGCAGCTGCTGTACTCGTTGATAGGCCTTCAGCCTGTTTTCGGGAACGTCCAGCAGTGGCGGATCAGGCAACGAAGTCATGGCTCGGCCGATGAGGAAGTGAGAGGGTGTCAAAGGTTGTAGATCAGAAGGATCAGAGGACATAGGATGCATGGGGCGCGAATTAAGAATTCCCTCAATTTGCACTAACAATGTGTAAAATTGTTCGTAAGTTAGTAGGGCATTGGCAGCTACTCGCATCAAATGAGCCTTAGCGGATTTGACCCCGGCCTCCCAAAGTCCCCCAAAATGTGGAGAATGCGGAGGTATGAATGACCAGTTGACGCCTTCGTTTTCAAAGACTTCTGATAAATGCCTCGAGTTGTTAGCCAAAAACCTTCCGAGCTCCTCGAGCTCAGAGTTGGCTCCTACAAAATTAGTACCGTTGTCAGAGAAAATTTGAGTAGGCCTTCCGCGCCTTGAAACAAAACGCCTGAATACAGCTATGAAACCTGCGCTTGTGAGATCCGATACCAATTCGATGTGTACCGCGCGAGTGACAAAACAAACGAAAAGGCACATATAAGCCTTCGTTACCTTACAACCCCTGCCCTGCCTATCCTTTACCCTAAAGGGCCCAGCGTAATCGACGCCACTGGTAGAGAAAGGCGGAGCTGGAGTCAATCTAGCTATCGGAAGGTTTCCCATCATGGGAGCTACTGCTTTAGGTCGAGCTCTAAAACAAGTTACGCAGTCGTATACGGTTTTCCTAGCTAAGTTTCTACCGAGCAACGTCCAGTATTTGCTTCTCGTGTGCGCTAACAACAAAGAAGGTCCGGCGTGCATTAACTTTCTGTGCGTTTGATTGAACAGCATCTTCGCGAAGGGAGATTTTGAACATAGAACCATAGGGTATCTTTTGCTATACGAAAACGGTGCGTAGGCAAGCCTACCCCCCACACGCAATATTCCATGCTCATCCAGAAACGGATTCAGCTTCATCAATCTGGAACGCTTATCTAGCGGAACCTCTTCAACAAGCGATTGAATCTCACTTTCGAAAGATTCCCTCTGTGACATTTTAACCAAAACTTCGGTGGCACGATTAATCTCTCGACATTGCAATGGATCACTCATTGTGCGCTTATTAGATTTATCCCTTGCCCTAAGCCACCTGAGACAGTAAGCGACGACTCGCTCGAGCTTGGACAATGACGAGTAATTTTCGAAAAGATTCAATTTTTCCACGACTACTTTACTAACTATCGATACAGCTTTCAAGTCCGGTAACGCTTCAGCCACATGTAATTTGGATGGCCACGTCTTTTCGTCGCGCGGGAGCCAGGAAGGACCGTTCCAATAGGTATCCAGAGATACCAAAGCGCTTGGGTTCACGCCACGCGATATGAAATCCGCGGGATTGCATTCCGTGGGGACATGGCGCCACTCTTCTGGTTGTGATAATTCTTGTATGGCGCCGACCCGATTCGCCACGAAAACTTGAAGTAGGTTTAAGGGAGTCCTGATCCATCCCAAAGTTACACTAGAGTCTGTCCAATAAACAACTCTCACGATTTTCATTTTTAAAGCTAAACGTACCCTTTTGACTAGCCTACACATTAACAAGGCAGCCATCAGCTCCAATCTAGGTACCGTCTGTACCTTGACGGGACACACCTTAGACTTGGCGCAAATCAAATGAGTAGAGTAGTTTCCGTCATCGTTACGAGATCGCATGTATACACAAGAGCCATATGCCTTTGTAGAGGCATCAGAAAAGGCGTGAATTTCAGCATAGCTTGCTTGACGGCGAACTACGCGCCTAGGAATCTCGAGGCGTTGCAAGGCCGTTAACTCGTTTCGAAAGTCTAACCATCGGGTGTGCAAGGTAAGAGGAAGGGAATCATCCCAGTCAATCTTTTCGATCCAAATGTCTCGCAATAGTATTTTCGCTAAAATGATGGTTGGGCTCAACAGTCCAAGTGGGTCAAATATCTGCGAGCTTTCCGATAATACTACCCGTTTAGTAGTGCGATTACTGAAACTTAGATTAATCTTGTAAAGAAAACAATCAGTTTTAGCGCTCCATAACATTCCCAAGGTACGCGTGTTTTCATTAGCGCCTAGATTCAATAAGCTCGACTCATTGCAATCCCTTATGTCCTTGAGCACGTCTGGACTGTTAGATATGAATTTACGTAGGCGAAAGCCCCCTTTTTGTAGAACTCTCGAGACCTCATTCGCGATATGGGATGCCTCAGCTTTCGTAGCTGCGCCGGTAAGCATGTCGTCTACATAAAATTGAGTCTTTATGACGTCCGCCACGACTGCGTCATCACATTCGAGTCCGAGCTGATACAAGCAACGGATAGCCAGAAAGGCCGCGGCAGAAGTTCCATACGTGACCGTTGTTAATTCGTAAGTGCTTAAAGGTTCATGAGGATTATCACGCCAAAATATTCGTTGCAGGAACCTCTGCTCGGGTTTAACGATGCACATCCTGTACATCTTCTCTATGTCGCCTACCACGACATAAACATGTTTCCGAAAAAGCGTTAAAATCGAGAACAAGTCTGACTGTATGGTAGGACCTACCATTTGAAGGTCATTAGAGGAATAACCACTACTAGAAGGACACGACGAGTCAAATACCACCCTAAGCTTGGTAGTCGTGCTAGTTTCCTTTAGCACGCCGTGAAGTGGCATATAGTACGCGTTATTAGGGGACTCCGGGTCCTCTACCTTTGTCATGTGACCTAAACGCTTGTATTCGTCCATGAAATTGCAAAACTCCTTTCGAAATTCGAGATTTTTAGCAAACTTTCGCTCCAAATTTAAGAACCTCCTTTCGGCGGTTTCGCTTGAAACTCCTAGGACGCTAGGATCGATTCTCAATGGAATAGCTACAATGAATTTTCCATTTTCATGGCGCGTTGTATTTTCTTGAAAATGCGTTTCTACTAACTTTTCTTCGTGTGACCAGGGCTTACTATCGGGGAATTCTTCAATCTCCCAGAACCGAGAAACTTGCTGTTCCAAACTGTCGTGCCTCGCTAAACCGCAATAAACAGTCTGCACGCTTAGGCTCTGGATAGGACCACCGATTACCCAACCAAATCTGGTCTTCTGCGCGGTCGGTCCGTGCTTAGCAAGCTTGTATTGCCCAGTGCACAAGATATCGTAAAAGTGATCTGCTCCGATTAAGAGATCAATCTCGTCCGTTACGTGAAAATTCGGATCGGCTAATTTAATGTGGCTGGGTATAACTAAACTGCCCTTGTTGATTCTGAAATTAGGCAACATTCCCGTGATTTTAGGAATCACAAAGCATCCCACCGAAAGGGAAAACTCATTTACTACAGAGTGCAAGTGTATGGAGCACTTATAGTTGATTTCCGAATGCGCCCCGTTAATTCCCCCAATAGTTAATTGCGTAGGAACTAGTTTAATACCCAGTAACTTCGCGAGTTTCGAAGTTATAAAACTGGTTTGCGACCCAACGTCCAGCAACCCCCTTACTATTCGCGTTTTATTCGATCCGTCGACTATACGAGCTAGAAATGTAGAGAGCAACGTCTGCTCTGTACCCAATGCACGAGTGTTTCGTGATGTTAACGCCACATTTTCATCTTGAGGACCACGAGCAGTTTCAAAATGCGGACGTTCCAAATGCAGTAACGTGTGATGTCGTTGCTTACAAGTACGACACGATCCCGAACGACAATCCCTCGCGAAATGTCCCGACCTAAGGCAATTAATACACAAGCCCTTTGCTCTGACTTGCTCCGCGCGCTTACTTGCCGTTAGCTTCATAAATTCAGGACAATTTGCCACGTAATGATTTACACTCTTGCAGAACTTACAGGACTCGTTAACCTTAGAATCTGTAGTTACGAATGACTTATAATTTGACCTTGGTTCTATTGACTTGCGTTTAAACTTATTTGATAGGCTTTCAACTTCCTTATTAGTTTCCTTTGTTTGTAAACTGTTGGCTCGCGCCTTTAAGAAGTCCAATAAATTCTCAAGAGTAGGATGCTTAAATGAGATTTTCTGCTCATCCCATTTGTCGATCGTGCTTTCGTGCAACTTCACCAAAACCATGAATTTTACTAAATCGCCCCAATGTTCTGTCGGTTTTCCCAAATTCTTTAAAGCCTTTAAGCGATTAGTAATTACGTCTACTACCTTTCGTAGAGCTGTTGAAGTTTCGCACGTAACCTTTTCCAAATGGTATATAGCCTTTATATGCGTGTCAATAAGCAAGTTGGTATCGTTAAAACGATCACAGAGCGATTTCCACGCATCAGCGTAGTTTGCGCTGGAAAACTCTAGGTTCTCGAAAGTCTCCGCCAAATTCGAACCAGCTGCCGCCTTTAAATAATGAAATTTTTGTATGTCGCTGATATCCGTTCGCGCGTGAATTAAGGATTCGAAAGTATCTCTGAACCCGAGCCACTGATTGGCATCACCGTCGAACTTCGGTAAATCTATTACAGGCAGTTTTACGTTTTTGAATTCGACCGTACTCGTACCGGGATTTACAGACGCGCCATTCTCATCTGCCGTGGTCGAATTCCCACAAGCTGCAGGCTGATTCATAATCAAAATCGCTCTAGCCTTGGCGATAAAGGTGCTATAACCCTTCTCAAATTCTTCCCTCTCTGCTAGCTGCTCGGCCTGATCTACATCAGCGAGCAAGTCAATTTCACCTTGTATCTCATCAAAATTATCTATATAAACACGCGCTCTATTTAGGCGATCCTCTAAGTCGAGAATGACATTCATATCAGAAATCTTTTTATGTGGACATGTGACTTCTAAGTTTTCAATAAACTTCTTGAATACTGTGAATTTCGCTTTAATAGATCCGCGCCGCCTTACTAATTTCTGAAGTTCTTCGGCCATGATGCCTTATAACGTGAGATACCCGAGAGAAATACAACAAAATAGCATATAAAATTACAAAATTCGCTTGCTGCGCGAGCACGTCCGCCTTGTTAAAACACTGAATTGATTGCACACAGCCTATAAGAGAAATGAGAGCTGTCTGTGTGTAATGCGCTTGCGTAAGTACGCTCGTCTGATTGAAACACTCTTAATTGGTTACTGATTACACACAGCCGATAAAGGACTGCGAGATATCTGTGTGCAATGCGTTTATGCGTTAGTACGCCTTTGAAATGTATTGCTTACACACGGCCAATAAGAAACCGCGAAATATCCGTGTGCGTTGTTCACACACAGCCGTTGAGAGAAATGAGAAATATCTGTGTGCAAATTGAGGGGGATCGTAAATTCGTTTAAGGAGATAGGATTTGTGATAAGAAAATGGACTCACTTCCTTTTCTTCCGTCGTGTTTACTTGCCGCTAGCTCGTTCGCTGCGCCCAAGCCCCTGTGTTGTCCTTTCTCGCGTCGTCTGCCCCACGCCGCCGTCCGTGTTCCGACGATGGCGTCGATGGCTCCGTTCGATAAGATCGATCGTACCCGTCGTTGATTCGATCCCGGCTCGCTGGACCAAAATGTTGGGAATGCCTCCTTTTTTATCTTTGATAGTGGACTGTATGTTGAATTAAGGCAACCACTTTCTGATTAATATGTATATTGAATTTAAATACATCAAAGCAATGGCGGACACACGTCCGTATCGGAACAAGTTTGTAAAGCTTCTCCCTGGTCGAGTTCGAGTCTCTCCCGTCTCGCGCGCGCCGGTAAAACGTCCCCGCTGAGCCCGCAACACACAACACACGCGAATTAGCTTAGAAGTTGTCTAACACTGCGCCCCAACAAGGGTTTTTCAACATATTGACTACTGCGCGTCTCGCTTATCATTAGAAATGTCTCTACAAAAACATCTCAGTCCGCAGGTAATTCGTCCGTCGTCCATAGTCAAATTTTGTCAGATCAATTAAGTTTTTATCCGGGGATCTTGCCATGCCATTACCTGCCGGATTATCAGATTACAACAAAACTTGTTACAATTTGGGAAACTACACTACTGATGAACGAATATGTTAGTAAATAGGTCCAGTATTGCAATCAAACGATCCATACCATTTTTCGAATGCCGGTTCTAAGAGAAATCCTTCTAAACTTTTAAGAAAACCAAGCCATTCCCTTAAAATGCGATTTATACCGATAAGAGCTGCAATTTTACCATTTACCGTCCTTACTGGTTCAATGGTCCAATGAATGAGACGATACCTATTGTAACGCGAAATGTAAAGAGCAGCGCGAAATGTGTTTATTCTTATAGGTCATCGGCGGTTTACCTCAAAGGAACGCCGCTACGCTAAATTGAGTTCCGGCAACATCTTATTAAGGAAGAATGATTTATGACCTTCCCGACCTCTCTAGAACAAACATTATTCGAGAAAGGAATGACCTGGAACTATCGCGAATACAATTGAGGTGTATATAAGCGGGCTTGCGGTCGGAGAGATGATATTAGACGTGAAGCCGCGAGTGAATAAATAAGGCGAAAGACGGACCAGTGAAATAAACTACATTTAAGAGTGATATGAATTAATTAAGATAAATTAAGTAGTGTGTAGTGTATAATTAGGATAGTGTAAATAAATCAGAAATAAACGTTACACTATTATCACAATATTAATTTTGCTAATTAATTGCAGAGATAGTGACTGGTCAACAAGAAAGTTCATTAGGACTCTTACTCGAGTTACTTACTAAATATGTTCGACGTACGTACACAATTAATTCGGAAAATTACGATGATAAGTAAACTTCATGTCGTACGTTAAAAATCCATAAACTCCAAACCAAACGGGAGCTGCAATTCAACAGAAGCCGTAATAAAGTGGGTTTAAGTACCTATGTATGTACTATATACATCCGGAATAATTGAAATGTACCTCGTCTACTCCTCGAGCAACTCGCGAAAATAAAATATACATATGTCATCAGAGCGGTAGGCGCATTCGTTCCCGCATTTCAAGTTTCAATTTGTAAGTTTCACTCGACGAAATAAAGTCGTATCCAGAGGTGAATTATTTACAACGACTCTATCACTTTTAGCCGGTAAAAAGCAGTAATTTACCTCTTAAGTGTCAGCGAGGAGCACCGCTATTTATTATTGGAACGTACAAAGTTATTAATGTTAACTCCTGGATCGGACCTTGAGGGAAAATTATAGTTAGGTCTCGGGAACGGAAGGATAAGTTTTATGGGTTTGAGGTTCACAACGATTACTTCCTTTGTTATTTATAAATACGGGGCTATCATGCGTATTCACCTACGGGAAACGTTTTGCGAACTCCTTTCGAATACTTCGATTTAATTAGCACCCGATAACGGGCGGAATTTACGGGTATTTCGGAAATATCCTACGTGGGTAATGATTAGGTACTTGTCAAGGTATGGAAGTCCTGGTACTTTTTCCAATTTCACTTGTGATGTGTCGAAATGTTTAAGGAAATAACACATCTGAAAAATAATTTTCTACGTTTCGGCACTAAAATGACAGCTATTCTAGCACTAAAATGGCCGAAAACAGTGCTTTAATGAGGCTTATTAAAGCATTGTTTTTGGTAATTTCTTTTGTTGGATTGGTAACAAGATATTCCCTAATGCTGTCTGATGTCTGTCAAAACAAAATTAAAAATAAATATGGCCGCCGCGTCGATGGGATAGGGATGCCTCTTGTACTTGATTCGGATTCTTGAGACATGATTTCGATTTTATTTAAATCCATTAAATTAAATATGAACATTGTGTGAAAATTGACAGATGTCTAGGAAACAGCAGTAATACCAACTTACATGTCACGATAAAAAAATTCCCCAGATAAGAAATTTTAAATTATTTAAACATAAATAAAAATGAAATGGCAGCCGGAACATAGAAAATGTTGTAAAGTACTCGTTGCAGAAGACATTCCAAACCCTCGTCCGTTCTAAAACTCGCCGTAACCGGCTCGTTTTAGAATCTCTGACTCGGGCTTGGAATATGACGTTTTCTGCAACTCGCACTTCAAACTACTATTTCATTCGATACCTAGTTTTCAACGCTTAACACGCTTAACACTTTTAATAGGAGAATATAACTGGATATATCCTAGTTTTTCAAATTTCCCCATACAAAACAATTATGCATCTCCATTTGAAAAGCAACCAATTCTGCTAACTAATACTCTGGAAATTGCTAATTCACTGGAGCATGCCGATAATTAACTTGCCACACTTGTAAAACTGACACTAACATAACTTTGTGTCAACTAGCCCAGTAACCGCCAGTATGCAGTACATCGGCTGCGTCCACAAGACTCAAATCCAAGCCTTCCGATATGAAAATTCCAAATATTTTCCGGACGCACTACATAAATTCCTGTCGCTTTAATTAAACCGTACCGCTTTTCCCTCCAAGTTAAGATAGTTTCGACTAATTCTATAAAGTGCTGCGCTCCCTAAAACTGACAAACTTTAAAACTCCCTCCGTAATTATTTCGTTTATAACAAAAACAAACAAACTCAACTTTAAGGATTATCTGCAACTTCAAACATTCAGGGGGTCGGTTCCTTTATCGAAACACTTTCGACGCTAATCAACTCCAACGGTAAACATTGTTGCTAAATCTTCCCATCTGCGAGATCAGGTTAACTGCCCGGCGAGTATTAAAAATAATTTTGTTAGCGAAATCTCCACGCCATATTCATGGAAAAGAGCAGAAATAAAAGCCGACGTCGAGATTAATTTTAATTTCGCACCACTGTAGTTTCATCAAGAATAACTGCCTTTAAAGTCTCAAAGCACCCACCCTTATTAACAGTATAAATTTTCCTTAATTGGTGTATGAAAGAAAATAATTGTGTGTGCCGGGGGAAATGTAATGATGAATTAAAAGGACAGTTATAAATAGTATAATGGGGCCTCGGAAAGACGTCGTGGATCGTATTGTCTACTATGGGTTTAGAGGTCTGTCAATGTCAAGCTGGCACCCCCACCACTACGGAATCGAATGATTGCGCAGGAATTATGTGCTCTTGAAAAACCAAATTTGAAGAGTGGGGGTGCTGACTTGATATCAAGCTAGCACCCACCAATTTGCAAAAGTAGGAAACAAAGTCTGGCAAACGCTATAATTATGTGCTATTTATGTGCTTTTCAAATGCCTTGAAGCGAACTTGATAAATCAATCCCTTCTTCGGAAAAGTCACCCCTGAAAGTAACACCCTCAAGAGGTGAAATTCACAACGATCGAGCACAAAATTTTTATCCTATGCTAAAACGTGGCAATCAATAATGATGTGCTCTCCAAATATCCTAGTCGCGATTTTTGTGCTCGCACCCTTCTTCGAAAAACTCACCCCTGAAAGTAACACCCCCAAGAGGTAAAATCCACAACGATCGAGCACAAAAATTTTATCCTATGCTAAAACGTGACAATAATCATGTGCTCTCCAAATATCCTAGTCGCGATTTTTGTGCTCGCACCCTTCTTCGAAAAACTCACCCCCGAAAGTAACACTCAAGAAGTGAAATCCACATAATTATTGCCACGTTTTAGCATAGTTTAAGTTTTTGTGCTCGATCGTTGTGGATTTCACGTCTTGAGGGTGTTACTTTCAGGGGTGAGTTTTTCGAAGAAGGGTGCTAGCACAAAAATCGCGAGTGGGACATTTGGAGAACACATAATGATTGCCACGTTTTAGCATAGTTTAAAATTTTTGTCCTCGATCGTTGTGGGTTTCACCTCTTGAAGGTGTCTTTCAAGGGTGACTTTTTGAAAAGCACATAAATAGCACATAATTATAGCGATTACCAGACTCTGTTTCCTACTTTTGCAAATGGGTGGGTGCTAGCTTTATATCTAGTCAGCGCCCCCACGCTTTAAATTTGTTTTTTTCAAAGATCCCTTTGAGCACAAAAATCGCCATTGCGGCACATAACTAGCACATAAAGAGCACATAATTCCTGCGCAATCAAATTTCGATTCCGTGGTGGTGAGGGTGCCAGCTTGAGACCTTGGGTTTAGAGGCTCGTTAGTACTGGTTGAGTGGTCAATTAACACGTACCACAACTGAATTCGATAGAGGCAGTCCTCTAACAAAACTATAAGAATGAGAGTATCAGAATGAAACAATAACTTTACAAAAGTTACCAAACTACGAACAGTACACGTATAAACATTGCCAGTTTTCCAAAATAGCCCGTTAGCACTCCTCATTTGCAAAACATACATTTACGGTCAAATGTTACATCCCGTATCTCGTTCGGTAGGTATTTGTTTTCGCTCGATTTTCCCGTTGAACAAAAAGTTCTTTGGCGAATTCGCGCGTGGAAATATCCTGTTGATCCTTTCGCGAAAGTTCCCGCTCGAGATGAACATCAATCGGTATGGAAATTTTTAATAACGCCGTTTTCCCGACATCGTTTTTCATAAACTGAAAATGTAGCCAATAACATGCCCTACGGTGAAAAAACTGATTTTTTTCGACGTGACTCACAAAGATTGATTCCCTTGAAATTTTGTTATTGCTATAAGTGTGTAGAAAGTGATTGGATTTTCTAGTAATAGCCTCGGTATAGGTACAAAAAATTTAATATTCCCCTTAAAAAACGGAAAAGAAAACAGGAGCAGTTTGAGTTGAGCGCCGGAAAATAAAAAGGTGGAGGAATAAGTGTATGGAAATGTGAAATGAGAATGAGGGTAAAATAATACGTTTTTATTTTTCCCGTGCCGTAAGCTCGTTTTTAATAAAAAGTATTACAGAAGATTTTCTTAAAAATTAAATTGAAAAAATGAATTTGAATAAGTACAGCTAAACCATAGACAAAGTGGAAGCAAGAGGAACGAGACGGAGAAGCAATGAGAAGTCTTATATACGAAAATATAAAAATTTCTGACTCGCTGTGAAGATGAAATAAAGCAAGACTTCTCGATATGAGTTTCTACTTTAACGTAGATTACAAAAAAAAAAAAGAAATTATCCCAGCCCCCGGCTTCTAACTGCCTCTCGAAAGAATATAAAAATACACAATTGAACGAAGCACCTTCTCCACCATACGAAAGGTGCAATTTAAAAATGAAAAAAACTCCCGTCGAGACTGAAGTTTACCATTTTTACTTACGTAACTCCAACTACTTAGGCTTTATATAGAATATACAAAGAAATATGGCCAATTGCAATTCTAGAGGGAGTAGCAGAAAGTTAGCGTCCATTAAAATATTAAACATTCAAATCAAAGCGAGATTTGAGGAATCTTTTGAGCATGATCTAAAAGGAGAGACGAGAATTATCTTTGCTTATTATTTATTCAGTCTCGGTGTACGTTTCGACATTTTTTAAATTTATTTTTATTAGCGAGGGCGAGGGACACTCGCTTCCTGAGTTCAAGAATTACTTATTTTCTTGTGCGAGTTATTTTGGATATTCTTTTTTAGAAACGGCGGGAAATATGCAATGATGAAATGAAAATTGATCTCTAGCTAATGGGACAATTTTTGTATTTGACAAATACCCTCAGCAGCGCACGATATTGACGGAATATTGGTCGTAATCGGCCCCATGTCCAAAAACTAAATCTAGCCAAAATTACCACAAATAGCCAATTTGGCCCGAGATAGACTCGACAAATGTATGCGGCCATTATCGAAATACAAATAAATTGGCCCAATATCGTGATGCAAAACCCTGCAAATAGTTAGCCAATATTGTCGCATCAGGTCCATTCAATTTCTGAATGTGAATCGAATGAAAAGTCGCACGTACTCTACGCACAGATTAGAGGAAACAGTATTCTCTTAACCCTTTCAAGTATGCATCTTTCTGCATCTTTGGTAAAAATTATACATTCGGTTCTGACACTTCTTCCTCCTTGGTGTGAAGAACCTGAAGGAAACGCCCAGGATATCCGGAAACGGGTAAGTTACTTTACCATTGATTCTCCAGGGTGTCTTGTTCCTTTCACCCTTCTCATATCGAATGTCGGGTTCACCGACATTATCTCAAAAATGAGTCATTTAACGAATGAGTAATTGATCAGTGCAGTGTTCAATTTTAATCTTGCGATAGTACTTAATTAAATGAATTTTATTCAATTTTGCCATATAAACTGACGTTTATTGACGTCAAATCGAACCTATAACGCCATTGTTTATTTTGTTTATTTAGGCAGCGGATTAATAGTTTTTTATTCAATTTTGCCGTATAACGACGTTTTATATGTTTAAAATTGTTATCGTCGTTGTCAAGGTTGTGGCACTCAAGTTGTCATCTTGTCAAATTCTCTCTTCAAAATTGAACTTACTCCGCTAAACGTCAGTTTATATATGGCAAAATTGAATAAAACGTTGTAATACACTCGCGGATACAATGAACGTTTAACTCGCGATATTAACGCGTTTAAACATATCGCTTGTCAAACGTTCATTTTATCCTCTTGTATAGTAATAGTTAAAGTCACAAGGAATGTAAAGACGTTTTACCAAAGCCGAGGCTTGTCACTTGCCGAGAATGTTAACAGTCGATATATTCCGTGTGGCTTATTAGATTTTTCACGCTGCCGTTGAAAATTTCCTCATAATTCCTCAAAAAATGAAATGTTTGATTTAGTTTGGACGTACGTCACTCTGACATAAGTTGACTGACATACGTCAGACTTACATATGTCAGTCTGACAAATGTATATGTAACTAGGGATAAATTAACTTGATTTACTCTTTTGATTTTCCTAGGAATGTAAATGACAGTATTTACATTCCGTCGTCAAGGAAAAATAATACAGGAATGTTATTTGCCATTTTCATGTTACGTATCTATGCATATAAGAGCGATTTACGATAGCGCCAGCGTGAAAATGAATTTTAATTCGACCATAATTAAAATTCGTCTTAATTAATGTGCTATCAGTTTCAATTACATATCGATTAAAATAATAGAGAATATGATAAAATATTTTTCAAATAGGTTTAATTCCTCAGTTGGAAATGTGGTCGGCAAATTTTGGCAAAGTTGCTTAAAGGTAATACAAGAAATATTTAATCTATTCTGTGGCGTTTTTTACTCCTAAGTAACTTATTAGTGCTCGCAATTTCACACAGTTTTATACAGTGTAAGAGCCGACAAAAATGTGTTCTGCTTCTGTCCTTTGGCAGAATGTCACAACTCTTTGAACAGAGATTTTTCCATTATCATATGGGTGTTTTCCGTTGTTGTTAACCCTATTACATGAGATAAAATCTCAACATAATAATACATAAAAATTGTAGAACTAATGCGATGATTATTGATTGATCTTCTACAATTATTTCATCTAGCCGTTTTAACTGATGAAGAATACTGTATTTCATTACCAGAGAATATGTATATCAATATTGGCCAAATATCGTAGACCAACACTGGAACCTGATTGAGAAACCACACTAGATCAATCTCATCACAAAAATTAATGAAATACTGTCTTACGACATTGGGAAAGTATTGTATAATATTTTCTGGTTTTATTACTTCAGCATTTAAAAACAATACCGGGCCAATATCGACTCGATATTGGCGTCCAACTTAGACTCTCTTAATTACGAAGTCCGTCTCTTGCATAAACAGTCTCTTGGCGATACAATTACCCCCGTATGGGCTTAAAACCATTTTCAGGTGATTACTTCCGCGACGATAAATAATTTACAGCTAAGTCGTCGACCGGCGGAGAGAATAGAAATACCCATGGAATCTCGCCGCCTCCGGGACAAACTGTCTCCAACCTCAAAACCGCCCCCTATCCCATGGAATTCGTAGGGAGAAGGACGGATAAATAGAGTGGGGCGTGGGGTTTTCAGTATAGGACCGGTAAGAATTCCCAATTAATGGTCAGCCGGTCGAGATTTCGAATTCCTGAAGGGGCAAGTAATGAGTTGGGGAGAAAAATGGGAAGAAATGTATTTTTCCGGTTCCGAGTTAGTTAATAAAGTGATATTTTCGTAATAAAGTAGGTATTTCTGGATGGGATAATAGTGAAAATAAAACAAAAATGATGGCGTAGAGATGGCTGGCTATCTATGTACGTATGTGTTTTTTAATTGAATATTTCACGCGAAATCACAACATGGAAAATATTTACCCGTCCAATCGCGATGCGCGTCAATTTTCTGGTCGTATGATTTATGCAATTTAACTGGGCGATAAAAATTTATTGGAATTTGTTGTGAAATAAAATTTCGAGCTGTCTATGTAAAATACCGCATAGATAATAATCTGAAACGCATTAAACGTCAACCTGCGGGCGATGGATGTTTGTGTTGCAGTGGTTTCCGGTGATATTTAATTAAGTTAACGAAGTTTGCCACATCAAGCGGGCGAAGGAAGAATTGCACACCCTAGATTCGCTTTTCATCCACTCACGTCACAAATATTAACCGTCGCGTCGTAGCCGGGAAGTGTCGAAAATAAATGTCGAGTTTGAAATAATAAAAAAGTAACTGACATATTTAATCCAGCTCCGACCATTTCGGAAACGAATTTCCGGTGTTATTGTGCAATGTGATATTTTTGTGAATATTTTCCTTATTCTTTCACACTTCACCCCCCCATCAAAGCCATTATTTTCGTAACCCCGTCAATTTCGTCATTGTTTTCCCTCCCATCCAGCTGCGGTTCCAATATCCCAAAATAATTTAATCTGTGTCCACACGGATGCTTTCATTTCGTTATTAGATTAAAATTTCACTATCGATTACGCTCCCGTCCGATCCAAACAATCTGTTCAATGTTTTACCGATAAAACCTGCACCGTTTTTAAACATCGCGATATTTTGATGTCAAACAGCTATATTTTTATGGAAATGCACGTGGAAATCTTGATAGAAAGAGGAAACTTGCGGAATATAAATATAACCTGATGTGAAACCATTCAAATTCAATGAGAAATAAGGAAAATATCAGCGAGGTTAAAACAGAAAATGTGTTTTTTCATCCGTTCCATCATAATATAATTCATATTTTAGAATTCAAGATGCGTAGGCCTTCATTGGCGACGCGTTCGAAGTCCCATTGTTAAAACTACAATAACAAATCCTTGTCATTCGCTTTTGGACGTCGAATTCGATAGACCAAACCACATTCACGCGTAAATCATTTGCCTACTGACAAGAAAATCCACATCGCCATAGCGAACTATAATTTTCTGAACATAACGATTGGTCATTAACGTTTGATTATTGGTCGATGCTCGAGCGGATTGCGATACCATTCCTGGACGAAAATTTCACGTAAAGCTCCATTTTAAACCGAAATTGCACGCCCACCATTCTGTTTTACAAGTAATATATTACACTTGCTGCCGTACACCAGTTTCACGTTTCGATTATATTGTTAGCCTGAAATCAAAACAGGTAATCACGGCTGCTAGGGGAAATTGATGTTGCCATGCGAAATACGACAAATAAATCGGTCGATCATATTCCTACTTCCCAGCCGCGGGTGAAAATACGTTTGCTTAATTTGGAAATGTAAATTGCTAACGCTATTTTTTGGACTCGATGCCGAAATCGGGATAACGGCCACTACGGCGGACAGAAAATCCGAAGGGCAAAGAAGGTTCACAAGGTGAATAAAAGTCAGGTATTCATTTCTTTCCAAATTCTGCCACCATGACACCACCACTTTTCCCATTAATTACATTATTTAATTTTCAAAAAGTCTTCTTCTTCTTCTTCTTCTTCTTCTTCTTATTTTAAGACAAAGTCTTGTTTCTTCAACGCTGTAGCCTAAGTTGTGACTCCGATGATCAGCTTTCGTACCATCGTTTGGGGGGTCTTTCCTGTAGGTCTACGGTTGGTCGGTTTCTCCTCTTTTGCAATTTTGGGTAGTCGATTATCAGCCATTCTGTCGACGTGGTCTCTCCAAGCTCGTCTTCTTATTCTGGACCATCTTACAATGTCTGGAGTGTCACATTGGGTTCTTATATCGCTGCTTCTCACTCTGTCTCTAAGAGTTTTGCCCGTGATTGATCTTATGCCCGTTTGCACCAATTCTACTTAAATCAGTACACAGCAAAGTGATACTTAATGTTTAAACCAGCTTAAAATTGTGTGACTTGCACCAGTTGCACTTAAAAAATACTTAGCTCAGGTACAGTGGAAGGTTGGTAGCACTTGGAATTATCATGTTTCGTGATTAAATTGTCAAGTGACAACTAGTCAGGTCGTGGTTTTGTGGTTATGTTTGTTAGTTGTTGTTGTTATAGACTGTTAGAGCCCGACTGTTGTTCCTAAAAAATTAATACAAATATGATGAAATGCCAACTAAACAATTAAGAAATATTTATTTTATATAGATACTTACAAATCACAAGGATATTCTAAATGTTCCTCAATTTCTTCCAACAACAAAAGTGTCGTTGCTTTCGAGATTCGAAAACTTTTATAATAGGTAACATCATCAAATGAATAAAAATATTCTTCTCTGATGTAGAATCTACGTGGTATTTCAAATTCTATCAAATTAACTGCATTTTATTTAAAAATATCTTCATCATCTTCAAATATTTGCAACATTTCTTTGCTTCTCAAAATAAACAGCACAAAACCGTCAAAACCTCTATACACAACAAGGTTAAGTCCGAGTTAAACCGAGAATATTCTTGGCTTCGTTAAAGGTCATACTAAGGTGAGCTTAGTGGTCAAATGTCACCATGTGCAAACCATTTTTTGAATTAAAATGTTACTTAGGGTTAAGTGTAACTGGCGCAAACGGGCATTAGAGTCTTTATTTCGGTTGTTCTTAGCACCTGCTTAGTAGCGGCTGTTTCTGCTCGTGTTTCTGTGACGTAGGTCATAATAGGTCTTACACACGCCTTATAAATTCGCGTTTTGCCTTCAATACTCATTTGTTTGTTTCTCCATATTACGTCCCGTAGGTATCCTGATACTCTAGCTGCCGCTATTGTTTGTGTTCGGACTTCTACTTTAAGGTTTCTGTTACTTGTGATATTAACGCCTAGGTATTTGAATGACATGACCAGTTCTACACTTTTATTGTAGATCGCTAACTTACACATTCTCGGTTCTCTTGACATTGTCAGAGACTTCGTTTTCTGGACAGAGATCAGCATGTTTAATTCCTTTGCTACTCTTTCGAATCTATAAAGCAGTTTCTGCAGATTGTCCTCATCTTCCGATATTATCACCGCGTCGTCAGCATAGCAAATTGCTTTAAATTCTTTCTTGCCCAGTTTATATCCTTTCCCTGCAGATTTTACTTCCACGATGATCTTATCCATTAAAAGATTAAAGAGTATTGGGTTAAGACTATCCCCTTGCCTGATTCCTGTTGAGACTGGTATCTTGTTGGAAAGCTTATTATTTGCATTTATAAAGGTGCTATTTCCGATGTTCATTTCTTTAATGATATCAATTGTTTTGGGAATCAAGTTCCTCTCCTTTCATAATTTCAGGACATCGCAGAGTCTAAGGCGGCTCGTCCATTTACGCAACTAAAGCCATGAAACCAGTTGCATGCAACCGATTTCATGAAACCAGTCGCGTCATTTCGCGTCCATTTGTGCAATCCATTTCCAGTTTAGTTTGAATGATGTCGACGTCCGATAAAGATCTAGTTGTGGGTGCTTTGTATTTAAGAAGAAGGAAAACCAGAAAGCGTTTCTGGGTTCATCCTGATTTCAAGACAAATTACAAGAAAGGGTTCTCTGTAATAGCAGAAGAGATACAAGACCCAGGCATATTCCAACAAATGTATAAGCAGGGATATTTCTCTATTTCCTGCACTAGAGCAATATTTGAAGTTTGATCGTCAGTCGACAAACCTCTAGGCATTCTTTCAAAAACTATTGTACTGCAAAACTACTTTAAAAATGCACCTACGATCTAGTACGAACCGCTTCAGCACAAAGATCGCACGCAACTGATCGACACGCGACCAACAAGTTTGGTTGCGTGAAATCGGTTTCGTGTAGGTTGCGTCGCAAATAGGTTGCAGTCGCGCAAGTGGACGGACTTACGTTGTGTAAAGTAGAAAAATTGCATTCGCGACTGGTTTCATGGTTGCATGCAACTGGTTTCATGGTTTTAGTTGCGTAAATGGACGAGCCGCCTAACCCTGTCAAAGGCTTGTGTGAGGTCAATAAAGCACAAAAAGGCAATTTTGTTATTCTCAATGGCTTTTTCCACTATTTGTGTCTTAAAATGAATATTGCATCTATGGTGGATCTCTTTTGTCGAAACCCCTGTTTTTCAAAAAGTAAGTCAAATAAAATGTATCTTGATCGAGTGAATGAACCAAAATTTCACCAATTTTACGCGTTGGCGACTTCAGTTTTTCACCAGTTTCGGTGTGGTCACATCATTCAATTACAGTCCCCCGACGTGGCGTATTTATATCACTCGAACCAATTTATTACCCGCAAGTTCGTAGTTATGTATTCAATTATAGATAATTAGATAAGTTTTGCAAAGTAATTCTAAACGTATTGACAAGCATAACACCAAAAACCAACTTCGGCTGGTAGTTCAGGATTCCCGAACTAATACAAACTCTTACCAACTAATAGCTTATATATGTTCATGAATTATTTATCGCGCTACTAGACGTATCGAAGTCAAGTCGAAACTGTGACGTTTAACTGCGGCTTGAGGTTTTTGCTGTACAAATTATAACAGGGTTACATCCTGAGAGTAAACGGCAGATAAATAACTGAAGACTGATAGAAATGTCGGTTACAGGAAAAACCCGCTTGGTATTCAAAAAAGAAATACATCGCTGCATTTCCCTTGACAGAAGTCGGGGAAATTGAATAAAAATTACAGGTAGGCAAATATGTTCATGAAAAGCCCTCGGAAACACTTTGAGGTCTTAGATCAAAGGGAAGCCAAATTTTCTTCCAGTGAAAAACTACGTCCTGTAATTTTGTCAAGTTTCGCATTATAGCCTCGAAACTCTAGAGAATCGACGATTTTATCATCTCGAAGGGACCGAATTCAACAAATACTCCGAATTAAGCGACAAGTTGATTAACAAGTCGGTCGGTAATTAACGATTTTTAGAGGGAAAAGGGACGGATACCCGTGTGCTGATTTAATTCGAAAGTTTTGTTGTTAAAAGTAACGCGACGACGAAATTATGACAGAACTGGAGATGAGAGTAACCTCCTGCTGTTGTTGATGGTTCCGCCTCTGCACCAAACTTCGCCGATGGTTACTCCACTTGCCGAAGTTGTACAACAATTATTTTCAGGCTGGCAATATTCCCCGCAGGCTGGTCGACTTCGGAGTAACTACCATCTGTCATTTCCTTAACGTGCCGACTTCTCCCCGAAGTGTCATCATCTTGCTCCGAATTCTACTTCCTTTATTGAGAAGGGGTGCTATATTTTTAATTAATTAAATGTTTGCAGTTTTCATGCGCTATTTGAGACGAGGGCTTATTAAAAGTTTCGTGGGTATCCGACCACTGGAGCAACAGACCACAAAACGTTTACAAAATAATTAATCATTTGATTATTTAACAGAGGTCGAGTCGGGAAAAGCACCCCCAAATTGAACTTATCAACGAACTCCATGGAATAATAATATTAAATTAAGAATTTAATAACGTGATTAAATATGTATATTTCAACTCTCGGATCTGGCGAAGTTGGCAAAATAATGTGTTAATAAAATAAATACGAGTATATCAAGGGCGCGTATAAAAGTTTTATTAATTAATAAAATCTCGCAAAAAATAGAAACGAAGTAAGTTCTCAATGGTGTTTAGACCCAAAAATATTTAACGTTCTTTTTGAACCTATTAGAAAATATCTGTATACAGTGTTGTTAAAAATACTTTGAAAAATGTATTAAATACAAATAGAAATACTTTAAAAAACTGTATTTAATGTATTTGCAATACTTTACTTTGCAATGTATTTAAATACAAATACAAATGCATTTACAATATATTTAAAAAGTATTTAAATACTTTTTAAAATTTTACCAATATATGTATAACGCCCTTCTAATTGCACTTAATCATATTTAAAAAAAATACACCTAAGCATAGGTATTTCAATAATCAAAATGAGAAAAATAGTCTTTAAAAAATTGGAATTCTCTTATGATTTTTGGCCTTCAGTAATATTTAGTACAAAACTTACCCGATTTTCCTCTTTTGGCAGTCCAAAGTGCTTAAGAATTTAGTTATTTTAGCTTCAGAATTCTTTTAACCTTTTAACATTTTTAACAGTTGTAAGGAACAAAATTTCATATTTTAATTTATTGGCAATATATTGCAACTTAATTAATTAATCGTATTCACTTCTCTTTTCACTTTTGCTAAAGCATCGTATCGTGAGGCCTTAAGAGCTAAAATCCTAAAATTCAAAATTCTTTTCATTTCAATAATCAATACCTAATGTATTTAAGAGTTAAATACACTTAAAATACAAACCAAATTAATGTATTTCATCATGTATTTAAATAGTTTAAAAGTATTTTAAATACAATCTAAAATACATGTATTTAAATACTTAACAACACTGTCTGTATATAATTTGAGACATTTTAGGAAACGTTCCTATTTATCCCATTACTATCTGACGGAATGGATTATATCAACTGAGTGAAGAGTTCTTATAATCAACCGATCTAAACACTTATAATTAACGCTTTCAAAAGTTAAATCAACACAGCTAGAAGTGTTTATACGTACAGAAATCCGAAGCTATTTCCTTCACGTTGATTTCGGAATCTCCGGCGTTTATTTTGACGTTTTTAAGCAGTTCGAGTCCAGCCTGGATTGAAATTGTTAAAACAAACGCAGTGGAAATTAAAAGATGCCGTTAGAAGTGCGCATTAATAATGAACTTACAAGAGTTCCTAAAAAAGACGCGTGTATCCAGACGCGCTAGCACACACGACACATCTCACACATTTTACACAAGGTTCACAAATAGCACGGGTCCTAAATCGCGGGATTTGAATAAACCCAATGAATTCCTTTTATACAGCACAAGAAAGGTTTGACTGGCTTCCCGCCACTAAAATAAATTCCAGTGTGACCACATTCTCCATAAATTTCCCGGAGTTCCGTTCAATAAGCAACCTTCCTAATTCTGGAAGGATTTCCAGGTCAGTGGATCCTCTGAATATATTTTTTCGGGGGGGACCGGGAGCGTTAAATAAGATTCTTGTGAGCCGGAGCTCCAGTCCAGATGTATTATCCCCGGAATGGATTAAATGCATCACGCTAGTGTCATTACTGACGCTGGTGTGGCTTTTTAGGAACCCTTTCGATAAAATAGTCCGGTTTCCGAGGTGGAAAGCGCTACCGAAATCGGCACATAACCGTTTTTTATCGAGTTTATCGATAATTTGCGAAGCCTCCAGTAAGAGCCGTGTAATCTTAGAATTGGAAACGCTTCCTCTCTTTTCCCAGACCCTAATAGGGCTTAAATAAGGGATTTTTATTCTTCCCCTGTCACTAAATGTTCTACTTCTCCTGATGATCCTATCGGACCGAACAACTTCACACAACTTTATTATCACACTGAAAAAATTATATAAACCAGATGGAATGAAGGGGATTGAACCTCAGAATTGTTGTTTTCAGGTGTAAATCAATTTAAATTCACGAAGAATTGCGGGTAATTACAAATTAGTTCCCTGGTTTCCTAACCTCATGAAGTTAGCCCCGCCATTTTCGATTTTTGGAAATTTTTTTGCTGTGCTGACTTGTGCTACGTTTGTGCTGCGTTGTGCCGTAATTGATTTTTACATATGTCAAAAATTCTCGGAATTGTAGAAACTGGTTTTTGGAAAAAAGGAAGTTAGCCCGCCATATTTATTTTTTTTTTTTCGAAAAATTTTTATTGTGTTGAGTTGTGCTCGGTTTGTGCTGCGTTGTGTCGCTTTTCTTTTTTTTACTGTAAATTTTTAAAAAAAGTTAATAACAAATAAAAATTTTTTGTTAACAATTTGAAAAAAAAATGGAATTACATCGAGGGTCATTTGTGCTGCGTTTTGCTGCTATTTTTTTTTTTCAAAACTTCCAAAAATAAACGAAGATATGACAGTTTGTTTCTTTCGACAATAGGAACTCAAATAGCACAGGACGTTTTAAAAACGTCCCGTGCGTGACATTATTAAGCTGAAATTGAATGGAAAAACGTTTTTAAACTGTCCCGTACAATTTCGCCTTAAAAATGTCCTCCACGGGACGTTTTAAAAACGTTCCAAAAACTCCTTTTTTGTAAATATTAATATTAGGTGTGTTTTGTATGTTTCATTTAATTATTTTGTGTTTGTATGTATTTTTTTTGTATTTGCGTATCATTTTTCTTGTAATTTGATTTTTTGTATCTTCATATTTGTATTATTTTTTGTTTTTCCTTTATTGAGTAGGTACATTGGTTTTTATTTTGTATATTTAATTGGTCTCAATTAGTTATAAATACATTTCGGAGTAAATATACATTTTTATTTTCCTTTGAAATGGATCTTTTAAGGACGTTCTAAAAACATCCATTAAAGGTTCTGATATCGGCTGCTTCGATATAAAAATTGACCATTTCTGGACGTTTTAAAAATATCCATAAAACGTTCTATAATGGGCTGCTTCCAACCAAAAATGGATCTTTTTTGGGCGCTTTGAAAACTTTTTTGAAGCGAAACTTCTTTGCGCACGTTGTATACATTGGGATGGAGTGTTGGTCGAGAAATCGCGTCACGCGTGATAAGTAATCAGAGGACAAAGCCGTGTTGCCAGAATGCGCGTAAAGTGTACCTCTTCCGCGAACCGAGCCGATCGCCAAATCGTTTCCGTGTGCTACTAGCGAGATCAACATGGCAACACCGGAGAGCGTCGACACTTTCGTACAGCTGACATCTAACCTAACCTCAACCGGCGAGAAACAATAACTTCGAGCGGCACAAAACGGTGAGCTGTATTGTTTAATTACGTGACATGGACATAGAGAAAAGTGAGGAGGCGTCATGCCTCACCTCACCTCAAATGAGAACATGGAGACAACATCGAAGACACTGGAAGAGATGAAAGCCCACGGCGCACGGAGACTGGTCCGCTGCGAATGGGTGGTAATTCTCGAACACAAGACGAACGGGCTCGAGGCGGCGTACGCGCGAATCTGTGGAGACCATCGAGAAGGCGGTCGTGGGAGGACTCCAGCAATAGATAGTGGAAGCGGCGAGGCAACAAGCGACCATTGTTGCTCTGAACGTGTCGGGGCAGACAACAACGTTCGGATCGAGACGCAGCGAGGAATCCGGAGTGGAGCAGGCGAGTGCTCGATTTCGACCGTCTTTGGCGATGAAGATGGTGGAAGTTGTCGACCTAATCGACCCCAGCAGCCCGGAGAGCAGTGATGAACTATGATTGACCATGGGCAAAGTGGCGAGCCATGTTAGGGGCGGCGTTCCTTAGGCAGCGCGATTTCCACGGAATGATGACGGAAATGATGAGATGGGAAAAGTTGGCCAGCGAGACAATGGGAGATCACCTGAGCCGAGACTGTCGGCAGACTCGAGCGGACCGGTGCAAGCGTTGCGGCAGCAAAAAAAATTGTCTTATATTTCATTTATATATCCTGTCCGTCGGAGAGCGCGCGCGCGTGTGTGTGCATATAGCCAAAGAAGTTTCACTTCCACCGTCTGGTCCGACGCAGACTTTAACAGTTTTTTTTAACATAACGTTTTCAAAACGTTATACGGACCTTTCCTGGACGTTTTTAAAACGTCCTAAACGTCTTGCCTTGACGTTTCTAAAACGTTCATGTGCTCAATGGGAAGTTAGCCCCGTCATATTTCTTGTTCGATTTTTTTATTTGTTATGAACTTTTTTTTATAAATTTACAGTAAAAAAAAAGCGGCACAACGCAGCACAAACCGAGCACAACTCAGCACAATAAAATTTTTTCAAAAAAAAAAAATATGGCGGGGCTAACTTCCTCTATTGTTGAAAAAAATAAACTGTCATATCTTCGTTAATGTTTTGAAGTACCTATTGAAAAAAAATAGCACAAATGACCCCCGATGTAATTCCATTATTTTTTTTCAAACTGTTAACAAATATTTTTATTTGTTATTAACTTTTTTTTAAAATTTACAGTAAAAAAACAGAAAGGCGGCACAACGCAGCACAAACCGAGCACAACTCAGCACAATAAAAATTTTTCGAAAAGAAAATATGGCAGCGCTAACTTCCTTTTTCCAAAAACGAGTTTCTACAACTCCGAGAACTTTTGACATATGTAAAAATCAATTACGGCACAACGCAGCACAAACGTAGAACAAGTCAGCACAGCAAAAAAAAAATTTCAAAAATCGAAAATGGCGGGGCTAACTTCATGGACATGAGACCTCATCGTTTAATTTACGGATTCATTTCAAAAGCATTCCAACGGTCGCTGAACACTTCTTCATTCTGTTGAGAAAACATATATTTTAGGTTCTCAAATTTCCTTTATGTCACTATTTGTTTTTCGTTGGAAAAAGAGAAACCAATTTCCATTTTTTACCTAATTTACGTTAAGGGGAATAAATAACGTCTTAAATCTTCCCAAGCTTTCTCTCCCGAAAAACATCGAATATCAAATAAAACTTCCCATCATCATATCGTCTGAACATCGCTTCTCCATTAGTCTTTTCACCTTCCGAATAAATCAAATAAAGATCCGAGCATCACATCGAGTAGATTCAACTCGCACATCAGGAAAAACTTTTTCCAGATGGTTTCCAACCTGTTAGAAAATTTCTTAAATGATTTTCACGCACAGCGTGTGTTTCACATTAGGGTGACATCGACGCGACGTTACCGTCGTAGAACACCCCGATGTATTTCTCAGAGAACTTCATTTCTGTATATACCTGATTTCTAAAGGATTTTCTCAATAAAACACCTCCGACAATATCTGCTTTGTGAACACGAAACAAGCATCGTTGAAGCCCACAGGGCCGACCTCGTCAAAATTTCCATATACAAAATCAACGAATATATACTTATCAACTCCCAGTTTCTCTCTTTCACCCTAATGAAAAAACAAAACGAAAAACGAACTATCGATAACAGAAGTCGCTAGCGATGGAGTCAAAACTTTATGCCATTTTAACAAACTGTCAGCGGATGTTACATTTCGAATGAGGAACTTTCCGAAAGAAACTTTTTCAATTTAAATATAAGGATGGCTCGATATTATTTCACCATAATTCCTAGACGAGTGATACTGTAATGCATTCCCATCTCGCCTGCAGTTAGCAGAAACTTTGACAAGGCGCTTCTTTGTTACTTAACGTAAGTGGTCTTTATTTCCTTCTAAAATATTACTTAGTCGATTTGCACCCTTCAAATGAAATTTCTTAAATAAACTAAACTTTAGATACTTTCAAGGCTTTAACTTAATTTTTATCGCTTCGACATTATAAGCTCTCTTAAGTGGATGGATGATATTGGATTAGACTTCAAATGTTATTAAACTTTGTAAAGACATGAAAGTACTAAGCCACAGGTTTTATTGGAGCAGTGGTTGCCTTGTGTAGAGTAATAAAAAGTGACACCGAAGCTAATTTTCGCTTATCAATTGTTAATTACAGTGTGTCTTCATTAAGCAAGGGCGAATAACGCTTCCGACTAGAAAATAACTCTTATCGTTATTGATACAATACGGCTGCGTTTTATGTACAAGAATACTTAATTAAAAATTTGCGCAACATGTAAAAGGATATGCAAAATTACGTTATTCATTCGAGCATTTAAAAGGCCTCCTAAATACACTTGTTTTGTATGCGTCCAAGGATCAGACGGCGGTCATTGTCCGAAGCGCCATTTTCCACATTAAAACACTACCATTACGAGAATTTTGCATTTATCTGTCCATCACAATTTTTAAATTGCCGTTACAATTTGAATAACTTCGCGTTCAAGTTTGATTTTCGTCGTTTTCTAACATTTACCCAAAGTTTACCTTTGTGCTTGTTGACTAGACGAAAATGACAAGCTTCTAAAAGAGTTCAGGAACAACTTTCAAAATCGAATTCGTTACGGTATAATTGCCGTTTGTAAAAGTTCTTAGCGAAATTAAGAAAATATGCTAGCCGTTTCGATGGAGGGACCGACGCAAATTTCATTCATGCGTATCTGGAACGGGCCCAATCTAACAATTTGTTTCCATAAAGCTTCTTCCACGTTTCAAACTTGAGTAAATATCCAATAAGTATAACCATATATCATTCCAATTCCAATCACCCTCCATTTAATGCTCGATTCGCTAATCCGAAATGTAACCCTCGGCGAAACTCGGTTATTCACCACCGAGAGTCCAGCCAAAGTAACTCAATCCCGACTCGCCTTTAATCATATTTCATAATTCCGTGGCCGCAACCGAGTTTCCTTCCCATTCTCCGAATTAGTCAAAATTTCTCGGTCAAAGTTTGTGACTTTAATGTCGATAGGTCATAATAATTAAATGGAAGGAGCAAATAGAGTGCCATCATGGGCGGCAAAGAGCCCAACACATATTTTGTGGTTCGATAACGAGCTTGATTCCGAGGGAACGACTGAATAGGAATCCAAGAAGTTTTGAATGGGAAAGGGCCCGGTAATTTTCCCTGGAACACGCGTACGCTATTGGCAGTTTAGTTTCGGAACTATTGTAATTATTAATTAAGAAAACATATACGTAGGTATATCCGTTTAAATGTCGGGCTAGTTAACAATAATAGCTTTCTCATGATTTCGATTCGAATAAACTAAATAGATGTGCAATCATACTTTGGGAAACATACCGACCTCTATGTATACTTTAAACGCTAATTAGTTGCATCAAGATTTGATGCACTAATTTGCATGAAAGTGACTACAACTATACAATTTTACTGCAATTACCGTAGGTACACCATGTTTTAGAACTGTCGCAATAATAAATCAAGAAAACGTATTAAAGCGAAAATGAAAAGTAAATTATTACAGCAATTTCTATACACAAGTACCATCCAAATTGATCTACTTTATTACAATTTCCGCTCCCCTCCCATCAATAACTTAGTACAAACATTTAAAGTTTAAGATTTACCTTCCGGCTAGTGTAGATCACCGAAGTAAATATTCATTAATATTGGAACCTCATCAACGGCAGATTTTGTTGATGTTGCAAACTCATTTGTCGGTTACAGTTAAATAAATAACAAATTAGTATAGACGACGTTCGGTCTGTAGTAGAAATAGTATAGTAGTAGTAGTTATTTCGAAACAGAACCAAAGCTGAATATCTTGAATGTTCTCGCCACAGCAAGCGCGTAGGAAGTGACAAACATAAGAAAACGTTAAATCGTAGAGTACACAAAACTTGACAGAATAAAAATTTCGTCTAAACCACTTTTTGCTACTTTATTAGAGTGACAACGCTCTCGGTTAATTATTGTTTGTTAAAGTGCGACAATTTAAAAATTCCTATAAGGGAGATTCCATGTCAACTGATCAGGGAGTGAATGGGGTGGTTTTTAAATCGCTACCGGAAGTATCTAGTCGTCTTTTGGATATAAAAATACGTCCGATTCCACATTTTCAGCCCCTAATTTTGAGCCATTTTGGATTTGTGACCTATTTTGTGTTTTGTTTGCGGGCCATGATAAATTTTCGTTTTTAGACTGCCGATGCGAGAATATGAGTTTAAAAAAAATTCTGAAAATAGTGGGTGGGTGTAAAATCTTCCCAGGAATCCATTTCCGGCCTCAGAATTAGGATTGGATGTTCCCCCGAGCGAGAAATTCGAAAAAACATATTTTTTTCAAAGTGCGATATCTAAAAAGTTTGTTTTTTTAAAAATATTTGGAAGCTGCCAAAATATTCATTTTTATATATGGGCAATTCCATGTCAACTGTCGTGAGGTTGGTGCGTCATAATTTTTTTTCCCAACCAAAACTATTTCATTCTATTCTAGGTTCGACTACAAGTATTATCCCAAATTTTCAGACAAAAATATTACTACTAGCGTTTTTTACGGCCAATTTTCGTTTCTTTCGCGTTTGCAGTTTTCGATGACAAATTTTCTCCAAATCGTTACCGGAAACACATCGCACGCTGGAAAAATTTTAGAGTACCCATAATCGATGTAAAATTTTCCAAGGAATCCATTCCCGCCCTCAGAATTGCCCTAAAATTTTTCCATTTGCGAGAAATCCTAAAACACCAATTTTTTTTAAACTTGCTCTATCTCTCAGGTGGAAATTTTTGGATTTTTTTGAAGAAGCGCAAAATGTTTAGTTTTTAGTGTACTTTGAGGGACTTATAAGTTTCCCGTGTGTATTTTGGTTTCAAGTGCCCTAACATGCGAAAAATGGCAAAAAATGGACGAATCAGTCTAAAATGGTGCATTAAGCGTGAAAAAGGAGTGTCAAAAGTCTGGAATATTCATGTGGACCTCAAGCTCAATCCTGAGCGATGAAGTCAGATCATTTCCATTAAATAACAGACCATCTGGAGGTCCAATATTGTGAGATTCGTGCAAAAACTCAAGAAATATTTTGAATTGCTCGATACTTTGATGTTCGGTTTATATGAACTTTGGACCCTAATATCCAGGAACAATGAAGGTAAATGACGTTAAATGACGAAAAATCAAGTGATTAAGATATAATATGACAAAACCGAACATTTCCTTTTATGGAGACATGAGGGCAAATCAGCATCTTTTGGACATAAGATACACAGACCAAACATGCAATTCTCGTTTTCTGGGCTACAAACTAAATTAGCAACAAGATTCTTAGAGGTCAATTTTGTGCCAGTACGATTTAGAAGGAGTTTGAAATTTTGATGGATCTGACAAACACAAACTGAATGGGTACCATTCGCACCAGGTACCACGCATTGTTTACAAGGACAAGAGGTTATCACCAATTCTCTTCGAATAATGATTAGATAATAAAATGCAAACATACCATTTTGGATGACAAATTTGCTGGTCAATATGCAGCGTTTATCTTCAATGACGTGTGGCATCTAGGAGTAATAATGATTTCGGATGAATTGAATCTGGACGCAGAGTTTTCAGTACTTTTCTTCAATCAAGTGGCTTAGACTTATTCATTCCCAGATCCGTCAGTTTGCCTGTTGATAATTTAGTTTGTAGCCCAGAAAAACGAGAATTGCACGTTTGGTCTGTGTATCTTATGTCCAAAAGATGCTGATTTGCCCTCATGTCTCCATAAAAGGAAATGTTCGGTGTTGTCATATTATATCTTAATCACTTGATTTTTCGTCATTCAACGTCATTTGCCATCATAGTTCCTGGATATTAGGGTCCAAAGTTCATATAAACCGAACATCAAAGTATCGAGCAATTCAAAATATTTCTTGAGTTTTTGCACGAATCTCACAATATTGGACCTCCAGATGGTCTGGTATTTAATGAAAATGATCTGACTTCATCGCCGAGGATTGAGCTTGAGGTCCACATGAATATTCCAGACTTTTGACACTCCTTTTTCACGCTTAGTGCACCATTTTAGACTGATTCGTCCATTTTTTGCCATTTTTCGCATGTTTGGGCACTTGAAACCAAAATACACACGGGAAAGTTATAAGTCCCTCAAAGTACACTAAAAACTAAACATTTTGCGCTTCTTCAAAAAAATCCAAAAATTTCCACCTGAGAGATAGAGCAAGTTTAAAAAAAAATTGGTGTTTTAGGATTTCTCGCAAATGGAAAAATTTTAGGGCAATTCTGAGGGCGGGAATGGATTCCTTGGAAAATTTTACATCGATTATGGGTACTCTAAAATTTTTCCAGCGTGCGATGTGTTTCCGGTAACGTTTTGGAGAAAATTTGTCATCGAAAACTGAAAACGCGAAAGAAACGAAAATTGGCCGTAAAAAACGCTAGTAGTAATATTTTTGTCTGAAAATTTGGGATAATACTTGTAGTCGAACCTACAATAGAACGAAATAGTTTTGGTTGGGAAAAAAATTATGACGCACCAACCTCACGACAGTTGACATGGAATCGCCCATATACTTTAAGGTCAAAACAAATTATCGGTGTGTATTTTGGTTTTAGGTAATAAAACACGCAAAAAACTGTTTTTTTTTTGTGGAAAAATGAAATATTTCTGTGTAAATAGAAATATGTGCAAACCTATTGTGAAAACTCGTGCAAACAGTCAATTTGACATTTTTTGACGTTCCAGTGTTATACCTTTCTTCATTCCAAAGCCTATAATCTTGATCCTCGCTTTTGCAATTTTGGAACCAACAAGGTGCTCTAACTCACTAGTTGCCATATTCAATTTTTTCACCGGAGGGAGGAGCTCTAGAAAATATACAAATTGATGGGAAAACACGTGAAAAATACGTTGTAAAAACCCAGAAATTTATAACTTATTCATCCAATCTAACTGGTACAGAGAATTTCAGGAATCAAGATCTTCAATGCTAAATTTGTTGAAATGTGTTTGAATTTTGTGTGCCTGAGCCTGAGTCGAAAACCAATGCCCAATTCTCGTTTTTACATTCGACGATTTGCTTATTGTGAACACAAAATTGATGGAAACTTCTAATGCCTGGAATAGTTTTTGCTCCCTCTTTGTCACTGTTTTCATGACAGAATTCAAGAAGCTCGTGCACTGTCATGGTTTGGTTTTCGTAGGATCATTTCAAACTCGCAATAGCAGCTTGACGCTTGATCAAGCCCTTGATAAAGGTTTAAAAATGTTGTCTCTTTCACTGGAACGTCGAAACTTAAATGTTGTCATGAAAACAGTGACAAAAAGGAAGCAAAAACTATTCCAGTCACTAAAAGTTTCCATCAGTTTTGTGTTCACAATAAGCAAATCGTCAAACGTAAAAACACCAGTATGGATGAGAATTGGGCATTGGTTTTCGATTTGAAAGATAAAGTTAAAAAACTTTGGGAGGAGAATTTAGATGTTGCTTTTCTATTCAATAACAACTGGCATTTGGGTCGCATAATTCACAGCAACGAAGATGATCTTGTTGCATAGACGTTAGTGTTTAGCTATAATTCTGTCTCAAAAGTTTACTTCTTTCCTGACTCACCTATTTGGCCAACTGTATCTTTTCCCCATGTTATTTGTGAGGTTAAGCTCACTGAAAAAAAGAAATCACCGAAAACGTTCACTTTGAACAAAGCTCAGGCACACAAAATTCAAACACATTTCAACAAATTTAGCATTGAAGAGCTTGATTCATGAAATTCTCTGTACCAGTTAAATTGGATGCATAAAGTATAAATTTCTGGGTTTTTACAATGTATTTTTTAAGTGTTTTCCCATCAATTTGTATATTTTCTAGAGCTCCTCCCTCCGGTGAAAAAATTGAATATGGCAACTAGTGAGTTAGAGCACCTTGTTGGTTCTAAAATTGCAAAAAAGCGAGGATCAAGATTATAGGCTTTGGAATGAAGGTGTTACACTGGAACGTCAAAAAATGTCAAATTGAATGTTTGCATGAGTTTTCACAGGGTTAGACACAAAAAAAAAACAGTTTTTTGCGTGTTTTATTACTTAAAACCAAAATACACACCGATAATTTGTTTTCACCTTAAAGTATATGTAAAAAGAAAGATTTTGGCAGCTTCCAATAATTTTTAAAAAAATCAATTTTTAGATATCGCACTTAAAAAACTGATTTTTCGAATTTCTCGCTCGGGGGACCATCCAATCCTAATTCTAAGGCCGGAAATGGATTCCTGGGAAGATTTTACATCGACACACTATTTTCAGAATTTTCTAAAACTCAAATTCTCGCATCGGCAGTCTAAAAACGAAAATTTGTCATGGCCCGCAAAAAAATGAACAAAACACAAAATAGGTCACAAATCCAAAATGGTGCAAAATTAGGGGCTGAAAATGTAGGATCGGACGTATTTTAATATCCTAAAGACGACTAGATACTTCCGGTAGCGATTTAAAAACCACCCCATTCACTCCCTGATCAGTTGACATGGAATCTCCCATAAACGACTCGTAAAATGTTCATCGATGACGTTTCGAGCTCAACAAACTCTGACCGACTACTTGAAATGTATATCTTTAATTTACGAGTTTCGAACGTTCGAGCCTATTTCCATTAGCCAGTTATCTCGAGTAATCAGATACCCTCAACTTGCCACTTAAAAGTTTATACTTTTATATTACTTCGATTTCAACAAAAATTTCATTCGCCATTCTCGAGTTCTAAAAGATAAACATTTTTCTGTACGTCCCACGTCAAAACCATTCGCATCGAAAAAACAAAATACTTCTCAAACTGGTAAAAACCCATCGTTTTAATTCCTTTACTTGGAGTTAGAAAAATAAACCTGCACCGAAATAAAACGAATTATCCCCCGCTGTAAACTTCATTTCCATCCCTTTAAGCAGCCCCATGAAACCTTTTAGCAAAAAAAAGTTGTGAACGTCAGTTTAATGAATTTCTATACGGTGAAATGGAAAACATTTTCTGATCGCTATTAAAATTTCATTAGCACTCTTACAGCGAAAATTGAGTACAACTTTTTGTATAAAGTTGTTTTTTAATCTCTGGTAAATACATATTTACATACAGTGTGACTCATTTGTTCTTTAATAATCTAGTAGAATCGCTATTAACTGTGTAACTTTGACCGGATATTTTTGATTGCAGAGCCTGATAGCACATAGTGCCCAAAATCCAACGCATAGTCAAAATTTATACGCACATTCAGATATTATCGCTGTAACCAATAGCACAACCCTAATAGTTTCTCATGATCTCCCAATCCAAAGCAATGCAAAATTGGTGACTGAAAAGTCTTAATTTTATTTCTTTCCAAGCACCTTGTATTTTCTTTGGTGACATCAAAGTCTAAACTAGCCGTTCCAGGATTACTCCCGAGGATGTTGCTAAAATTGTCGAAAAGAATTTTTGAAACAAGGTGCCTTGCTGGATATAAGTTGGTACAAAGTACATCAGAAAAATACCTCCAAGAAAATTTGAGTAATGAGAGTAACAACAAATACTATAAAAAATCGTTTGCACATTCCATACTTTTGGAATGAATTAAAGACTTAAGCAATGAATAAATTGGCATCCAAATTCACACAAGCAGAATCGATGATTCGGTGAGGGAAAATGTTTTTCCCTAGTCTCCTTCCTAGGAACGCCTTTAAACTACGGTTTGGTGGGCCTTTGAAATCTAATGTTGGAAACTTTAACATATAGATCTGATTTCCAAAGGAAGTTATGCCTTGAATAATACCCTTTGATTAACCGAGGTATCTGTGTATGTACGTACGTTTCTATCTACAATAAAGTTAGAGTCACGTAAACAATGCCAAAGAGTTTGCAAAGATAGCCGAATAGTTGTAAATATTTATTTTTGAGTTAGGGAAGTTGTATACACAGACATGCTATGTGTTAGGATTTACCTTCAGAAGCGAAATAAAAGACAAACCGTTAAAGATTCACATCGGTAAATAACACATGGTAATCACGCACTGATTTATGATAATTTTCTGTCGGCTAGAAGTGAGATATGAAAAGCGCAACCCTCACTTTCTGGTTCTCTTTAATATGCTCCTGGTAACGTTAAACAATGCGTAAACGGCGTCCGTCCAATTTCTATGCAAATTTGAAACCCAACGTGATGCACTATCTTAACTTGCATCAACTACGTAAGGTCTATTGTTTTAATTTTAGGGTTCCATTTCAGCGACGATCTACAACTTTTATAGCAGCAGTTTCCTCTCGAGCGGCTCATTGTGGTAGAAAATTATTTGTCTTTGGATAAATTCGTGCTGATTCAAATGAGCCTCCCGCCGAACAATCTTTAATTTATTCATAATCAAACATGCGAAAAACAAAAACAAACTCATTATTTTTTACAGCACTCTCCGAACGTATAATATTTAACGAAAAATTAAATATCACTGCCGTTATCTCGGCGCCGGCATTCCTTTTGTTATTTACGCAAAACTCGGAATTAATAGTTTCTAATAAGTGATACAGCGATGGGACGTTAAATTTTTAAGTCTCAAGGTTTGATTAATTGATCGATGGTTTCAGTACAGCAGATTATCCATTATTTAGAAATTTTCTCCTTTGAAAAATTGGTATAAAGGGGAGTATCCGAGGAGAGCAGGTGATTAATCTGCCCCGAAAATGGGATTTTCCTTGAAAATATGTTTTCAATTAAATACTTTAATAGGAGACAGTTGGTAAAACTAAGGCTGTAGCTTCTCAGTTGAGATTATATCACGTTAGATAATTAGGGCATTAACGGAAAGTTAAACTAATCAATTAAAAAAATTCCAGGATGAATCTTAAATATCCACACATGGTACTCGTTACGTTTATGTTTATTGGGCCAAGGATTCGGTGAATAGCTATTTACACTGCAAGAGATATACCTATTACTTTAATGGACAGGATTAATTAATTAGTTAATGCTTCCTTCGTCTCCATTCGTTGGATACAGAATTTCCTTAGGAAAATCACTAGGATGCAGTTCAAATGCAATACTAGGTCAATATATTTAATGAGATTTACATTTCCTCTTCAATTTCTTAATAATATTCTTTATCGAACAGGGAAAGAATTCACCATAAAATATGGCGAATAATCGCAAAAGCTCCGCTTTTTTATCATAAGGGAGTTTTGATTCAATTAACCATTCTAACATTGAATCATGGTGATTAGAGCTAATGAATTACATTCTCTCGACAACTTACTAATTGTAGACGTACCTAAATGAATTACCAATAAACTTATTTAACGACGTAAACCTGGTTGAGCCCTTTTTTGTTTGGATGAAAGAGACTTACAGTTCGTACATGACAAGACAAGGAAATCTCCGCAAACACCATTTACAATTCGAGCAGCAAACGTAGATTAATTAGATTTCTTTAATTAATGAAGCACGATATGACCGCCGAAATGGCCCTCATAGCTCCTGCTACGCTCGCTGCAACCTTCGCAAATATGATAATATGCGCCCCCCCTGTGTTCGCAACGGAGAACGGCCACTTGCAACATTCACTGTAATGACACTAATTCAGGTATGTTATGTCGCAGTTTGATATCCCAACGATCATTAGCATTTCTATGGCGGCGCGAGAAGGATGATGGCAGCGAAATATGCCGGGCAACTTATTCGGGTTTGATTGCGACACGTAACTGCACAAAGAGAAATAAAAGTGGACATTAAAATTGCAGATTAAAAGGAACGTTAAGCTCATTAATTCAACTCGGTCAGTTTCGGGTACAAAAAGAAACGGTTTCAAAGCAAACAAGGGTTAATGTTAATGCACAAAACAAATTAATTTCGTGATTCGATCCATTCAATTCTGCATCAGACAAGAGAGTTTCAAAAAAATAAAAGTCAATATGAGGATTGTGCACACAACACGAAAATGGTTTTAAACAAGAGTTAATAACACGGTTGCCTCAACCATTCGGTTTAGTTTGAGTTCAGGAAACTTTTCTATTGCTTTTACACTACTCCTAAGAAGCTATGTATGTCAGGTGATGAGGTAAGTATGTATGTGTCTGTTTCTTTACCAGAAGTGTCATAGGTTAAGTATTAGTGTTGATTCCCGATTCTGACCTCTGGGAAGTTCACCGCTGAATGTTCTGACCGAAAGTGAATTGTTTTCTTCCCTTAAAAAAGATATTATTTATGTTTTTAATATTAACAGTCGTGTATTGTCAATTTTCATTTAACTCCTCTGAATTGCTTTGTATGCTTGAAATCCATAAAAGACAGTCAACGAGTTATATATGTGATATAAAATGCCACCTCAATCAATCAGTTGGAAGTCGTACAAAAATTAAATGGGGTAATAATAACCACTATAACTAGTAATTTATTTTCATATATGAAATATAGGATATAAAAGCCCTTAATTTTTCACCATTTTGGATTTGTGACCTATCTTGTGTTTTGTTCATTTTTTTGCGAGCCATGACAAATTTTCGTTTTTAGACTGCCGATGCGAGAATTTGAGTTTAAAAAAATTCTGAAAATAGTGGGTCGATGTAAAATCTTCCCAGGAATCCATTTCCGGCGTCACAATTAGGATTGGATGCTCCCCCGAGCGAGAAATTCGAAAAAACAGTTTTTTTTTCAAGGTGCGATATCTAAAAAGTTTTTAGAAAAAAATTTTTTTAAAATATTTGGAAGCTGCCAAAATCTTCCTTTTTACATATACTTTAAGGTCAAAACAAATTATCGGTGTGTATTTTGGCTTTGAGTAATAAAACACGCAAAAAGTTGATTTTTTATGTGAAAAAATGAAATATTTCTGTGTCTAACCCTGTGAAAACTCATGCAAACATTCAATTTGACATTTTTTGACGTTCCAGTGTAACACGTTCATTCCAAAGCCTATAATCTTGATCCTCGCTTTTTTGCAATTATATAACCAACAAGGTGCTCTAACTCACTAGTTGCCATATTCAATTATTTCACCGGAGGGAGGAGCTCTAGAAAATATACAAATTGATGGGAAAACACGTAAAAAATACATTGTAAAAACCCAGAAATTTATACTTTATTCATCCAATCTAACTGGTACAGAGAATTTCATGAATCAAGCTCTTCAATGCTAAATTTGTTGAAATGTGTTTGAATTTTGTGTGCCTGAGCTTTGTTCAAAGTGAACGTTTTCGGTGATTTCTTTTTTTCAGTGAGCTTAACCTCACAAATAACATGGGGCAAGGATACAGTTAGCCGAATAGGTGGGTCAGGAAAGAAGTAAACTTTTGAGACAGAATTATAGCTAAACACTAACGTCTCTGCAACAAGATCATCTTCGTTGCTGTGAATTATGCGACCCAAATGCCAGTTGTTATTGAATAGAAAAGCAACATCCAAATTCTCCTTCCAAAGTTTCACAACTTTACCTTTTAAATCGAATACCAATGCCCAATTCTCAACCATACTGGAGTTTTTACGTTTGACGATTTGCTTATTGTGAACACAAAACTGATGGAAAATTTTAGTGCCTGGAATAGTTTTTGCTTCCTTTTTGTCACTGTTTTCATGACAAAATTTAAGTTTCGACGTTTCAGTGAAAGAGATAAAATTTTTAAACCTTCATCAAGGGCTTGATCAAGCGTCAAGCTGCTATTGCGAGTTTGAAATGACCCTATGAAAACCAAACCATGACAGTGGACGAGCTTCTTAAACTTTTTCATGAAAACAGTGACAAAAAGGAAGCAAAAACCATTCCAGGCACTAGAAGTTTCCATCAGTTTTGTGTACACAATAAGCAAATCGTCAAATGTAAAAACGAGAATTGGGTATTGGTTTTCGACTCAGGCTCAGGCACACAAAATTCAAACACATTTCAACAAATTTAGCATTGAAGATCTTGATTCCTGAAATTCTCTGTACCAGTTAGATTGGATGAATAAAGTATAAATTTCTGGGTTTTTACAAGTTTTCCCATTAATTTGTATATTTTCTAGAGCTCCTCTCTTCGGTGAAAAAATTGAATATGCCAATTGGTGAGTTACTACAATTTGTTGATTTCATAAATTGCAAAAAAAGCTAAGATCAAGATAATAGGCTCTGGAATGAACCGAAAATGTTTCTTTACTATTAAGGTATAATACTGGAACGTCAAAAAATGTAAAATTGAATGTTGGAATGAGTTTTCACAGGGTTAGACACAGAAATATTTCATTTTTCCACAAAAAAAAACAGTTTTTGGCGTGTTTTATTACTTAAAACCAAAATAAACAACGATAATTTGTTTTGACCTTAAATTATATGTAAAAAGGAAGATTTTGGCAGCTTCCAAATATTTTTAAAAAATAAACTTTTTAGATATCGCACTTTGAAAAAAAAACTGTTTTTTCGAATTTCTCGCTCAGGGGAGCATCCAATCCTAATTCTGACGCCCGAAATGGATTCCTGGGAAGATTTTACATCGACCCACTATTTTCAGAATTTTTTTAAACTCAAATTCTCGCATCGGCAGTCTAAAAACGAAAATTTGTCATGGCCCGCAAAAAAATGAACAAGACACAAAATAGGTCACAAATCCAAAATAGCGCAAAATTAGGAGCTGAAAATGTAGGATCGGACATATTTTTATATCCTAAAGACGACTAGATACTTCCGGTAGCGATTTAAAAACCACCCCATTCACACCCTGATCAGTTGACATGGAATCTCCCATATGATGGTTCATCACGTATTATGTTCAACATTCACATGTGCATAATGATCCCACATCTTCACATAACTCTTTTTAATTAACAACGAAATTTTGGATGATCGAGAATGTACATACTATATTATTGTGTAACAGTACTATAAAGAATTTCTCTCATTAAAATTTTGGCTATCAAGCTTTATATGGACAAACTACAAATTTTAAAATTAGGTAAATGTTTCTTAACAAATTTTGGGACGATTAGGATCATTTGTTGGAAAATTGTAGTAGGGTTACAAAATGATTACGAGAATCACTCAAATTATTCAATTTCGGTGGTACAAGTGATGCTTGCAAGGAATTTCAAAAAACAAAACAACTAACAGCAACGGTTACAATGGTTGCAAAGGTCTTTCGAAATTGACTCACTGTGAAAAAGTATCAATTCCGCCGAACTGTTATTTTTGCATTGATCGAAAACAAAGGAAACCTCGGCAACATCGTTTACTCATCTCTCTCTCCTTTCTGTCTATATCTCGTCAACAAGAACAAACCAAAACTAAACCTGTTTGACTTGCAGATTAACATGGTGGAAGATAAAAGTAAACAACGCAAAACCTTCATTGTATATCGCACGGATGATGGCAATCTCTCGTTGTCTCGACTAGTTCTGAACGTGGATTATACAGTGGGCTGCTGATAAGCAGATCGGAAGTTTGCCCGGAGTCTGGATTCATTTAAAATGGAGATTTTGCGGGAACCGAGAACGTTCCGTTCGCTCCTTGCCGTCAACGGTGTGATTTGATTGTTAACAATATTTACTTTTTTTCAAGAATTATTTTTCATTCTGGCGTGCCAAAATAGAGGCTGCGTTATCGAAAATCGACCCACAAAGGAACATCAGAGCTCTAAGAAGAGGTGAAGTTGAACAAACCAGTCTCTACAATTATACTATGTGTTAACGTCAATATATCTTACAAAGACGTTTTAGAAATATACAGCTTTAAATAATGTATTTTATATTTCCATCAGAAAAACTGAATTTCGAGTTAATCAGTAAAGTGTTCACATTGAACTTTGGTGTTTAAACCTTGTTTTATACTCTTTGACATTCAAAACAAAATTAGTTTTACGCTATGAATGCAAACCAGTCTAAGTAAAGCTTGACTTTTAAATAATTTGTTGCTCAATAATTAATTTTGCTGCACATGCCGTATCTGAAAAATGCGTTGGCCCATAACTTGATATTAAGCTACGGTAACCATTTGCCATACCTCGCCAACGAGGACAGTTATCGAGACGAGCTTGGTAGTCGCTAATTGCTGATTGCTAAATATTTTGCTAGTTCCGTATCGATATATTCCATTTCGTTCCAGAAAGGTGGAAGGTATAGCTGGTGTAGCTTAATATTAAATAACGGGGCAACGCATTTCTCAGAAACGGCATGAGAACAAAATTGCAGAGCAACAAATTAGGGGATTAGTTAGTCTATAGGTTGAGTCTTATATGAAAGGGCTGCCGCAACTTAATAGACGTGATTGCATCAAAATACCGTGGTATGACCGATCTGAAATTTCAGGTTTTCATCAATTCCACAAAGTCAAACGTCATTTGTGGGACTTTTCCCTAACAAAGTCTAAAAACGTTGTCTGCGATTTTCCGGTCACTTTATACTAAAATCTCTTTAGCTTTCGCGGTGTCTTCGACCGAGTTCGTTACTACGCCGCCTCCAGATCTCTTTATTTTCCCCTTTTGATGCAATCCGCCTGAATTCAATTTAAATATACTCCTCGCGAGGAAAAGCTAAACCTAAATTAGTAGGACCGAAGCAATAAAAATAAATGAGGAGCACATCCTTGGAGACGGCAGGCGTTTTTCCTACGGTGACGGCACACGGCGAGTATAAACATATGTCGCAGGCCTCATTATCAATCAAATTTGTTGACGGTGGGATCACTCGACTCGTTTGTAGGGTTGAAAAACGGTGATTAACACTGTGAAAGCAAGCAGAAAAAACCGCACGTTTCGAATGGAATTCGTTACTCTTTGCTGAATTAACAATCGGAACACCCTCATTAATCAGGGAATTATTAAAGCAGAGAGAATTTAAAATACGTACCTACATATATCATGGTAGCTCTTAATAACAACCGAATTCATACAGATTGTGTCACTTTTTGTTTAATTAACAGTCCAGATGACCTATTAATCAAGAAATTATTAAAGCAGAGAGAAATCCAAAGTTGAATCATATATCACGGCGGACCTTCAAGAAACACTTAATAAAATGCGATGAAAATGATAAAAGTTCGGCGAAAACAAATATTTCCTTTTGCGAGCTTAATTTGGAAACCCATCGAATGCACCCCTTCAGACAACTTTCGAGGAACAAAATTATTTGAGGGGAAATTCCGCGATGGATTGGAGTTTATAAACAGGATTCGACGACACGACGACTAAAATCCGAGGAAAGAACACTTTCAATCAAATTTCCTCCTTTGTCCCGAAACCATTTCACTTTTCCGGTGCGCTCAAGTTGAACTGTATTCATTTTTAACAATTACTCCCCGACTGTTCCTTACGAACACAGCGAATTGGCACTTCAAAAGGTTATACTTTTCTCTTTACACGACGAAATTCGTTTTGTGCCGTTCGTATGCAACCGTGATTGTGAATAATCTTTCTGTTTTGTAAACGAGTGCTCTCTCTCTCTCTCTCTCTCTCTTTTTCTCCCCTCTGTTTAAGCTCTGCATTTTCCCCCTGGAACGGTGCAAATATTACTTCTTTTTATTTCCAAAAGATCAACACGGAAGCTAAAATACTTCTATCAACAACCTCTCTTCGAGCATTTACTCACGAGAATATTTGGAACCCATTTTTAAAGACCAAGCGTGATCCCGGTAAGGTGCAGTACGTGAAATCACTCTTCCCCACTTTTATCCCATCATTTGCGCTAATATATGTTCGATGTATGCATCTACATGCTGGATATGATGCCTACGTGGACGTAATCCACAAAACTCCCCATTAGTCAGTTCGTCATATTTTGCGTCGTTAATGTTAATTTCGCAACTTGCAGCCTTTTCGATAATCGACGATTGCGATCTGAGTTACGGTTTCGTCACCGTTCGAACCGCGACACGTGTTTATCGTCCCGAAAGCGCAGAAATCTCCTGTGCTAACCGTACACGTAACGATAATATTTTCACGAGATGCAATCTCGATGGCCGTTATTCAAAAATTGCCGCATCCGAAGAACACAGCCGAAACACGCGAGGAACACATATTCAGAATTTTGCCCGAACGGCATCGAAATGCCCCAAAATAAATTTAAATAACAGAAAAGGCGTTTTCGACCAGTCTAATTGGAATGTAAATGTATCTATATTTTAGGGGCAAATGGTGTCAAATTTGAACAATTTCCTACGGTGTTGAGACAAATCTCATAGCAACAATATTGGGATGTGCAATTTATGAATTTTAAGGCATAGAGACATATCTAGCGATCGTAATACATACAAGGAAGTACAATCTCAATCCTAAAACGAGCCCAAATATCAGAATTCTTACGGGACATAACATGGAAAAATAAATATATGAATGTAGACAGCAAAGTCAAAATATGTAAAACAATGACAAGACCAATAGTGACATATGGGGCAGAGACTCGAGCCGAAACAAGTTGGACAAAACAATTACTTCGAGCAGTTGAAATGGACACTTTAAGAACTATAGCAGGTAAGACCAAGTTGGACAGAGTAAGAAGTTCAGATATACAACAATGTAATGTAACCGACATCACGAAATTCATAAGAAAAAGAAGAAGATTTTGAAATGAACATGTGCGAAGAGCAGATGATACCAGACTAATAAAAATAGCAAGAGGCTATAAACCCCAAGGAAACAGAAGCACAGGAAGACCACAAGAAAGATGGGTCCAAAGTTGGCTATCTTCGGAAGAGGACTTAACAAAAGTTTAAAGCGTGAAGAAGAACAAGACATAGCCCTACAAAAAAAAATGAAGAAGAATATTCCTCTGAAAACTAAACTCCTGGACAAAATTAACGCACCACCACATATATTTTGTGTTATTCCAAAATAATGATGATTTTTACAAGTAGGCTCTGGATATACTTCGACAGATCAAGTAAATGTTGTCAACATGGGTTTTGATTTAAAAGTGTAATAGCAAAGAAAAGCATTTTCGATGAAAATTGATTTAAAATCTGATCAGAAATTGTTGCTTATTAAGAATAATTGTTTTGAGCCACCAAGGTTTTTTGTTATTGATAGTGTAAGTGCGAGTGTTCTCCAGTTTAATAATGAATAGCAGAACAAATTTGCCAGTGGAAGAAGTAGTAAGAGCATCAACTTTGCTGAATGAGGGATATTCGATGCGTCATGTTGCTAATGTGATAGGAAGAAACTATTCCAGCATAAGTCGCATGGTTAGACGATTTAACGAGGCAGGTTCTCATTTACGAAGGCCGGGACAAGGGCGAAAACGGTGTACTAATCCAATAGATGAAGGTTTTCTTAGACAATCCGCTCTAAGAAACAGGATAACGACTAGTACCATTATACAAAATGAACTCGTAGCTGCTCGCAATCTTCTTGTATCTTCCCGAACGATTAGAAGGCGCTTAAATGAAGCTGGATTAGACAGCAGAAAACCGGGCCAAGAAACTCCTGCTCACCAGAGAGCACAAAATTCAAAGGTTGCGTTTTGCGAGACAACACCAAGATTGGACTCGTAATGATTGGAAGAGGGTTTTATTCTCGGATAAAACGAGAATCAGCCTTAAATCTTCTGATGGACGTGAGCGTGTCTGGAGAAGGCCAGGAGAGAGATTTGCAAGTTGCAATATCTCTCCAAGAGTTCCGTTTGGTGGTGGCTCTGTAATGGTTTGGGGAGGCATCTGTTTCGATGGCCCCACAGAATTGGCCCCCATACGTGGTAGGTCAATGAATGCGGATTATTATCTGGAACATATTGTTGTTGACCATGTAACGCCATTTGCTCCTATTGTGGGACCGAATTTCTTGTTTATGCAGGACAATGCTCGTCCTCATGTGGCTGGGCAGGTTGTTCGCTACTTAAATGCTATAGCTATTCCGTTCATGGAATGGCCAGCGAAGAGTCCCGACATGAACACAATAGAGCATATATGGGACGATACTAAAAAAAGGATTCGACGTCGTACACCTCCACCTGCCAACCGCAATCAACTGGTAGGTGCAGCAATGCAGGAATGGGAAAATATTCCTCAAGAAGTCGTTCAAAATTTGATCTCCAGTATGCAAAGACGCATGGAAGCAGTAATTAGGAGCAGAGGAGGACATACACGATATTAGAACAGCTCTAAGTCTGAAAATTCTATTGTTTTCGTTTGTTTTCTGTTTGCAAGTTTGCATTGTTTCCAAGAAAAAAAATTTTTTAATAAAATATTATTAGAGATAACGTCCTGATTTGCTAATTTCATTTACTAGCTATTAGACAGTACCTAACTATAAGCTTTTATAAAAATGTTATTGCAATATTAATAACGGTATTGTAGTTATACAAGTTTAATTGTGTGGTGCGTTAATTTTGTCCAGGTGTTTATAATACAATTTCTATATGTATTCTTGGACAAACTACCTATTCATTTAACGAAAGTGCATAAAAGCCCACTGTGAAAAATTCACAGATTCAATATTAGCCGAAACGGTAAAACCTGCCCTCGCTGCACGGAACGTTATTTTATCATTGCACCCCCTCGATTCGACAATAATTTATTTATTTATTTCAAAAACACCCATAACACAACACGCAAAAAGACAGACTCGCACTCTTCCAGGCACTCGGGAGATAAATTCCAGCGACATATTACAACCAGGTAAAGTGGAAAGAGTAAACATAATAGGAAAATGCAGACGTGGATGTAATTTTCGTCGGGGTTTTCGAATTGATATCTAAATGGCGGAGGCGGAGGAAAACAACATTAAGATACTCGATACGGGCGAGGAGAAATTTCATCTCCTAGGATGTGTTTGATCTTCGTATTTCTCGTCGCCTCTCAGCCCCTATTCGCGTCTATTCAAGTAGGTATATCTATACGCAAATTTCCCGAAAAAACGCGTGTTCCAGGGAATTTATCATTTAAATGTGAAAATGTAAAAATGTCCTTGGACGAGGATAGATTGCCGGGGGTGTTCGATACTTATTGATATCCCGGAACAGAACAAATGGAAACAACCGAAATACGCTCAACCGAATTGTGTATTTTTTCCATATGTCACACTTTGATAATCGAATATTTTAATGGAATGTAATAAAACAATTTACGGGAAAATTTCAATGATTAAAATTTTTTTTAAAATTTTTTTTTAATTAAAATTTAATCAATTAAATTAATAAATTTAAATTTGTTATCGGCAGTCACCATGACGACCATCGAGACGAGAGGCCCACACCGGAAAAGGGCCGATGTCAGCTTCTTAGGGAATCACGAGAGAGAGACCTCGGAGCAGTGGGACGGCATTCAGCATTGAGATTCGGTTCGAGCATAGCCAGCGAGTTAACGTGTCACACAGGCGGCAATATAACTTTTTATTTAAATATAGGGTTTTTATTTCAAAACTCATTTTAAATCGCGAATCGTTAACAAATTTAAATAAATAAATAATAAATAAATTAATTAAATTTAATAAATTTTTTATTTTTTTAAAATTTAAATCAAATAAAATTTTCGATCAAAGTGCTTATATAAAGAGCAGATTCGACCCTTTATGCAAGAAGTATAGCATCATGTTTCAGTTCCAAGTGACTTCTAGCGGAATTTCTTCGCGTAAACAAAGCACGGAACACCCTTAAAAGAAGTTTGAGGCGATATGTAAATACTCGTCCTTAATCTCGCCGGTCGCGGCTCCCGTGGATCAAATATGAATCCCGCCATAATCCATCTACAACAAATTCGAGCCATTTCAGTTCAGGGCGTTTATTATGATCCAGCTTCAATTAAGTAACGACCCACAGCGATTCATCTTTTCGATGGTCGAGGCTATCATCCTCTGTAATCGCCCCTCTTGCGATTAAATCCGTCAAAGAAGCTTAAACTTACCCTTCCACAGTGAATTATATCTCAGAATCGACGCTGCATTGTGGACGGTACAACGTTACTCGCTCTATACAGAAGAAAGCAATTTTTGCACAACAATGTGCCTCGATTACATTACGCTGCATGTAATCGCTTTTATTTTGAAATTTCCAACAGAAGAAAATAATAAGTCGTATGTCCGACGAAAGACGAGAAAGAAGCCAGGCATCTCAACAAAAATGGGGAATACTCCCATGCAGTAGGTACATATGGATTTAAGAACGATTTTATTTAATGTAATAACGTAACAAGTCTGAAAGTTATGGAACAAATAACTGCGACTCACACTTTAAACAAAGTAAACGATCAAATAACTCCACTATTAATATTCGTTTATCCTTCGCGACTTTGACATGAAGAATGTGAATCTTTTGAAAATCAACCAGATCAGTTGATCTTGGACAAACAACAACTGCGTTGAATAACATCCACACAAAGGCGATGTCAAACGCATAGCTGTGCTGCGCTTCCCCATCGAGGGTTAAAAAGTAAACGAATGCCAACGGAAAGAAAAACAATGAAGTGAAAGGGCCCCACAACGTCTTTGTCTAACCCACGCCGTACCCGCAACTACCACGGGAAACAATAATCGTCTGCGTCTACTTATCTTGGATATTGATTAAGCAAACCGAAAGATGCCTTTGATTTCCACGCACGTTTTTCACGTTATTTACCCGCTTATTCTTCAAATAATTCAGTAAGAGGATGAGTAAATTAGAGGCAAGTTTTAACTTGATTTTAACTAAATTGCCTTCATTTTCATTTCTGTTCCGACTTTCGACTCTATAACAGTTCAACTGGAACTTTAAATGAAACTTTACAAGAATAATTAATAACTCGCTAAATAAACACGAAGAAAATCCAAGGAAGTCAAAAGTACGCGAAATGGATAGTGCAATTAAAAACAATCGAATAGATTTAATCATGACTATTAAAAACGTCTCGACTGTCAGGCCCCGAACTTACGAGCAATTAAAACTAAAACAAAGTATACTTCATTTATAACTTATAAGTTGCACTAAAGAACTGGAAATAAATAACAGTGTGAAGTTAGCAGCCAAAAATGCAGCAGTCATTTTTTCAACGTGACGTTTCTAGCAGCCATTTTATCAGTGGCGTCTCAATAAAGAAGTGCAATATGACATTTCAAAAAATCGTTGTTTGCTATTAATGTAGCCATTAACACCAAATTTTCAAAATATTTGTTTCATAGTGCAAATGCAAATTTTGGTGAACAACTTACTCTATGTATATCCATCATTAAAAAAAATTATACGACCCTTACTGTAAAATAAGACGGTAAATACAGTTTCGTCCGTAATGATTTCTTGAATAAATTTTGTAATACACTTTCGTCCGGCGTCCTAATTTTCAACTATACAATTTCGTCTGATGGTAGTACAGGTAGTCTTAACCCTAATTTGGAAAACACATTCCACGCAATTACAATACAAATTTCACATTCTACAGCAAATTCTGATGATGCATATTAAGCTCAGTGAGTACGTGTTTGATCCTTGCCTCCTTGCGTTTCGAAAGTTCTTTTGTTTTCTAATTATTTCACCATTTCCAACAATTTTAATATGTCTTAATACAAATTTTATAGTTGTTATCCTGGCGGACGAAAGTGTATGCGCCCGACCAATTTTACGTACTCTTATTTCATTATTCATGTAAGTTTCCAAACCAGGTAGATCGGACGAAAGTGTATATTCCCGATATTAAGAAGCGGACGAAACTACATTTTCAGGTAAGATTTTCTTCAAATTTTATAGTTAAGTTATGCGAGCGGACGAAAATGTATGCGCCCAAATAAGAATCGATTTCAAAAGCATGAAATCAAAATAAAATTATCGAGCAGGAACTAAACCGTATCTTAGTATATATGCTCTGATTTTACTAATTTTTCTGGTTAATAGAAAAAAACATATTGATACTAGAATTAAATAATATCACTGAAGAATAGAATGTTAAAAGATGATTGAGCCGTAAGGGGGTGAATTTTTTTTCCATTATTTATGTAATCATTACAATTACACACCATTATCTGTGTAAGAGGACAATCTGGCTATTTTATCAACCCCAAAAAAATTAAGAAGTAAAATTGCAATTTTGTATTGATATTAGGATTAAATAATATCACTGAAGAATAGAATGTGAAAAGATGATTGAGCCGTAAGGGGATGAAAAAACTTTCCATTATTTGTGTAATTATTACATTTACAAGCCATTATCTGTGTAAGAGGACAATCTGGCTATTTTATCAACCCCAAAAAAAATTAAGAAGCAAAAATGCGATACCTATAACGTTAAGATGTTCGACTGACAATTTCGCCCCCTTAAACCCTCTGCGAAAAAACCATTTTTGTTTTATCTGTTTAATTTTAAAAGAAATAAGATTCAAGAAGTTTGCCTCTCCTTCAATGCATATATAGTAATGATAAAAATTATTATTCCTGTCTTTCTTCACAAATAGAAACATCATTCGCAAGGCGCCAAACCTAATGCGTGTTTTTATAATCCACACCTAAATATTTATGAACCGATTCAACGTTTATTAAATTTACAAATTGATTCATATGATGTCCCAACCAAAAACTGTATGATAAATTTACATTGAATAACAAGTACAAATAACGTTCAATGCAGATCAGTTAACTGGAATCGAGTTTGTAAAATTGACATGGTATTTATTTTACGAAAAACAAATTATACAATTATCGTGGATGTGCGCTTATCTGGATCACGGGCCAACTCGTAAGAATTAATCCCCGGTCCGCATTTGACCTTCGCGAGATTGGTCAACTCGTAAGAATATAGTTTTTTAGATCGGTCAACTCGTAAGAGTTAGAACTACCTGAAAAATCCCAAAACGGGGATTATCGTATTCCTTGCGAGAGGGCAAGGAAAACCCTGTGGAACCCGACCCTAGGGTCCTAAAACGCATATGATCATTAACAACAAGCAAGTCTTTGCCGCGTTGACTTTTAATAAAATCCACAACTATCTCGGTGCGATCCATCGTCACCGTTTAGTTGGAATGTAACAATCCACCCCCTTATATCATATTCTTAGTTTCAACAACCATCATCCCCTTGATTATTTCCGAGTATCCTCTTACGAGTTGACTCATCCAAAACAACCCTTTAAAAATTTACCTGCCGGTTCGCTTAACAATTGACCGATTTTAGGGTTGATGATTAAAATTTCTTACGAGTTGACCGTCGCCGGACAAGTCGACCTGTGTTTTCTAGTCAAATACCTCATGGGTTAACACTCGTGTCCGGAGAAAATTGTTGATAACGCAACAGGACTTGAACTCTTCCAATAAGGTATCCCATATAACGTTTGTACACCTAGTTAGAAGAAATTTGCAAGTGATATGATAAAACAGACGTCCACCTACCTTTATTATCAACGGAGAATATTCCGATGCCGTCTCCCCCGCGTATCGAATACTCGATGTTACTGTCTCCCCCGGGCGGATCGAGATCAGTCGCATTCACTTGCATCACAAAACTTCCCAAGGGCTGGTTCTCCCGCACTTTACCCGTCAATACGAAGTCCCCGAATTGGGGCGCGTGCATATTTTCGTTCACGTCCACGACATTGATAGTCACCGTAGCCTCGGATGATAAAGAGGGGTTTCCTTTGTCATTAGCGAACACTATTAAGCTATGCACTTGTCTCTCCTCGAAATCCAAGGCTTTAGTTGTCCTTATGGTGCCCGATAGACGATCAATTTTAAAGGTGCCGTCGCTGTCGGTGTCTTCGAGGGAATACAATACCTCTCCTTCTGGTCCCAGATCGGGATCGGAGGCGGTAACCATGGCTACTACCGTCCCTCTGGGTATATCTTCGCGTATTTTGACGACGTAGTTGGGCAAACTAAATTTAGGCGCATTGTCATTTATATCATCTATTGAAATTCTGACCACAGCCTCCGAATAAAGCGGAGGATTATCGGGGCCTTTCCCACCTCCATCAGTTGCTCTAATTCTCAATTCATACAAATCCTGTCTTTCCCGATCGAGGATATTGGACACAGTGAGCACCCCCGATAACTTATCGACCGAAAAGTCTTTCGTGTCCGTGACCAACATATAAGTCACTTTAGCATTGTCTCCTTCGTCCGCATCTGTTGCGTTCGCCCTGAATATAGCGGTGCCGTTGAGGGCGTTCTCCGTCACGCGGAAGCTGGCCAAAGTCTTTTCGAATTTAGGCGCGTTATCGTTCACGTCGAGCACGGTGATCGGTAGCACCCTCGAGGAAGACTTTTGGGGTTTCCCTAAATCGTAAACGGTTATGTTCAAGAAGTACTCGTACTCTCGCTCCCTATCTAGATATCCGATCACTTTAAGCTCCCCCGTTTCCATATCGATACAAAATTGCGAGTGTATATCGCCGCCTGATATCCCGTAAATGAGTTTGCCGTTATAGCCGAGGTCCCTGTCTCTCGCTTTCAGCTTGACGAGCGTCGTTCCTAACGCGACCGATTCGTTCACCTTAATTTCGACGGGGAAATCTATGAATTCGGGCGTGTGCACGTTTTGTCCGTATCTGATCGGCATCATCGGGAAGTCCTCTTGCGCCACCGGCTTGTTATTCTCTTCAGCGTCGGCCAGCACCTCCGTCAGCCTCCTCGCGACGCCAGTGTCTTTGCAATCGAAGGCGCCGGTATCGTCGTTAATGAATTTGCCGCTGACGGCCGAACTTCTTTTCGCGTTAACCAACTTGAATCTCACCCTAACGATATCGGCGAAGTGCGTGTTATCGGTCGCCGTTACGTTTAATTCCCTCTCGTTCACCCTGACGTCGTTTAGATCGCAGCTGACTGTTATTGTCCCTGACGTGGCGTCGATGGCGAAGCAACCGTCTTCGTTGCCGGACACGATCCTGTAGCTAATGATGTTGCCGGCGTCGAAATCGATGGCGGACAGCGTGATTATTTCGGTCCCGATGGGAACGTAACGGGCCACGTGGCCGACGCAGTCGACTTTCTCGAACTGCGGCCTGTTGTCGTTCACATCCTTCACTTTGACCGTCAACTGCATTTCCGTTTGACGTCTGTACGGCAGGCCCCAGTCCGATGCTCTGACCCTCAGCACGTACTCTCGCCTCATGCTCTCGTAGTCCAGGAGTTGCGTGGTCTTGATGATGCCGGAGAAATGGTCGATCTCGAATGGGACCTTGTTCAGGTTCGCTATCAGATAGGAGATGTACGCGTTCTCGCCGCGGTCCTTGTCTTTCGCGTGTACAGTGGTGACCGACGTGCCGGCCGGCATGTTCTCGTCGATCCACACGACCGCTTCGGATTTTTCGAATATGGGGTCGCTGTCGTTGGCGTCCTCGACGGTGATCTTCACCTTCGCCGAGGACTGCTTCCTGGTGCCGACGTTCCCCTGGTCGATGGCGGAGACCGTCAGGGTGTAGAATTGTTTGGTTTCGGCGTCGAGGGTGACGGCGGTGTACAACATCCCCGTTTCTGGGTTAATGCTGAACTCGCCGCCTTCGTTCCCGCCGACGATCTGCAAGTAAACTTGAGCATTTTTGCCTTGGTCGGCGTCGGTAACTTTCAGTCTTATCAAAGGAGTATTTACAGGCGCCGTCTCCGGCACTTTGACGTCGTAAAATTCTTTATTGAATACGGGAGCGTTGTCGTTCAGATCAGTCAGCTGTACGGGCACCGATTTGTAACTCTCCTTAGGCGGGATGCCGCGATCGACGGCCCTTAGTTGTAGCACGTATCCCTGGGGGGTGCTCTCCCTGTCTAATAATTTTAGAACTTCGATGTTATATTCCCCCTTCTGGCGCGTTGGACGGATTCGAAAATGGCCATCGGGATCGCCGTCGACGATTTCCAAGCTCGCTATTTCGCCGTGGATGCCGCTATCTTTATCCGAGACGTTAACTATGGCGTAAATATCAGCGTTCGAATTCTCAACTATCTCCGGATGGCGTCGGATCCGGATTTCCGGAGCGTAAAAATTTACTTTTTTCACGCGGATCCTCACCTTTGCATTACTGAACATGCCCTGAACGGGACTGACGCCTCTATCTAGCGCAACCACGGTTAGCTCGTGATACGTTCCCTCGTTATACCTCAACGGCCTGCTGAGAGATATAATGCCGGAGATAGGGTGGATCGCGAACTTGTCCGTTTCCTCGATGAAACTGTAATAAATTTCACCGTTTCTTCCCAAGTCGGCGTCCTCTGCGACCACTTTTAAGATACTCTGATGTACGGGCGTGTCCTCGAAAATCGTCGCGTTGTATTCAGTCGGGTAAAATAACGGGCTCAGATCGTTCGTATCCAGGACCGTGACCACCACCGTCGTATCCGATTGCACTCTCTGCTTACCCTCTTTAATCGAGGCGGTGGCGCGTACCTGAAGTATGTACTTGTCCTTTCGCTCTCTGTTTAACACGTCGTTATTCCCCGTCTTTATTCGGATAAACAAGAAACAAAAATCCCCGACGATCCTATGCTCGGCCTTAAAAAATTTATCGCGATCGCCTTCCACTATCTTATATCTTATGTCGGTGAATGCATTCGAGGGCAGACGTATCCCCATGAGATCGGCACCGGGCGGTTGGGTGGCGTACGTTTTCGCCACGCTATTTTCTGGGATGCTGACGTTGTATAGCTGCTTGGTGAAATGGAAAGCCACGTCGAACGTGCCGCCCGCGGACGCCTCATTTTGCGCCTCCACCTGGCCAAGCGCGATCACCAGAAGGATGCAGGCGAAAGCGCAAACTGTCATCATCTCAGCTCATCACGGATGTATCTGGAATCAATACAATGGAACAATTAACAATTAATCAAGGCAAACACGTCTATTTTAATATAATCCAGAAATGTATATGCAACAAAAAACTAAAATGAAGCACTCCGGGAATGATCGAGAGGGAAGCATATAGTCTTCTTAAACCAATGCATTACAAGTGGATCGAATAAATAAGTGAAAAATGCACGACGTAATGACGAAAATAGTTAATAAAGGTATCATCTTATATTGATAAGAGAGCAGGTGTCTACAATGCAGCGTGCTCAAAAAATTTACCTCCCGAAATTCCCTGATTTTTCCCGTGAAATTTTAAAATTTTCCCGGCCTTATTTTTGTAATCAGCGGTCTTTCACGCGCGGCGGGCGAACTTTGGGCCGCAAATAATGAGGGTACCTGCTTTAATTGAAGAGTCAAATAAGCTTACAAGAAATTTGGGCCGCGGCTTATGATAGGTAGATAGGAAGTGTATTGGCATTTTCCTTGCCCTTTAATAATTCCGTGATAAAGATGGAATTTATAGTAAATTTGCCTCGTCCTCTTGTCCCTTGCACCTACCCTTTCCTAATTCAACCACCCATGCGCCAGGGTTAAATTTCTTTATCGCCCAAAATACTTGTACAATTAAACCACCTTTTCGTCGTCCATCCATAAAATCGTCGTCTCCACCTGGTCGCGGCCCAAATTTCATCCGCCCTTCACGCGTGCTTCCAGGAAGTCTTTTCTTAGGAAAGTACCTAATGGAAGGATCATATGAAAAATATCATTGAAAACTTGTGAAAACGGGAGAACTAAAGTTTCTTAATATTTATTGAGATTCATAATTAATATTTCAAATTATCAATGTTATCAATTAATAATTCAAATATTCAAATCAATAATTTCTCAATTAAACTGCCTTAATTTATCAGGTCTCATTTGGTTTGGTTCCATGTCATTTTTGAGGTTCAGCCTTGCGTGTGAGTACAAAATATGCAATTCTCTAAATTCTCTTCTTATAGTAGCGATCATTTTGGTAAGATCTACAATTTCCTTATCAAGTTCTGCTGTCTGATTGTAAAAGTTGTCTTGCGCAACGGCGTCAAGCTTGTCAAGCTTGTCAAGCTCACGGATTTTAATGTTTGCCAGTCTAACTTCATTTACAATTTCGATTTCTTTATTCTTATTCTGGTTTTGCAGTTTGAGAGCTTCTTCATATTTTTTCGTGCATTTCGAACTGACAGTATTAATGGCTTTGTAATTTCTGCACTTTATCCCAACAGCCCCAAAATTCCCGAAATTTTTTCCAAAATCCCCGACTTTTCCCGATTTATCTGCCGAAATTTAGAATTACCTGACTTTTCTCTGACTTCCATGAGTGGCCACATCAATTCGTACAGACATTTGTTTGGTTACATTGCACTTCGTGACTATTTTAGATACAATTCAAAAAAGATAGAAGACTTCTCAAACTCAGTAAATGTGACAAATTGCTTAGTGATGGTTGGCCACAGTGCGTGTTTCGGAAGGTTAATAGGAATTCTGTAAAACGTTATACAAGATTGAAAAAATAATACAAGCAATAGAACCGAACGTCAAGAAAACTGTAGGAATGAAAAGGAGAGATAGTTTTGTAAGGGCACGGGTCATGTCGTAAGAAATTATCCCGGTCCGCATTTGACCTTCGCCGAGATTGGTCAACTCGTAAGAATATGGTTCTCAGATCGGTCAACTCGTAAGAGTTGACCTGAAAAATCCCAAAAGGGGATTATCGTATTCCTTGCGAGAGACAAGGAAAACCCTGCGGAACCCGACCGTTATTAACAACAAGCAAGTCTTTGCCGCGTTGACTTTTAATAAAATCCACAACTATCTCGGTGGCATCCATCGTCACCGTTTAGTTGGAACGTAACAAACCACCCCCTTATATCATATTCTTAGTTTCAACAAATATCCGAACTACTTCGTTGCAATCATCATCCCCTCGATTATTTCTGAGAATCCTGTTACGAGTTGACTTATCCAAAACTACCCTTTAAAAATTTACCTGCCGGTTCGCTTACGAGATGACCGATCTTAGGGTGGGGCATTAAAATTCCTTACGAGTTGACCGCCGCCGTTTTGTAAAAGGTTCTTAAAACCTACAATTTATTACAAATGAACACCAGGCAATGTCGGGCAATCAGACAGTTATTAATATATAGAAAAGCTTTATACGAAAATCAGAGCTTAATTACGATCCCATAAGCCCATTTTTGGAAAGAACTGATCTAAGAAATTGTATGCGACTCCTGATGGGAACATCGTGTCATCTAATTACGAATAAATGACATAATCTAGCACACCAAAAACCTTCATATTTTATAGAGTGACAAAGGATATTAGCTTTCCACTCTACGACCCGGCCTGGAAATCGAAAGACAACACTAGCTGCTCGACGATTTCCATATTAAAACAATCGACAATAAGTTATCTGCGCAAGTGGGAGTATTTGTAGTGTGCTTCTCACTCGTCATCGTCTAGTGTCTCTCTGATCCCTTCAAAACGACAGAATATATCGAGCAGTACATGAATGTCGCTTTGCTTTTGTTGTAAGTCGCATTATCACTGCCGCCCTTGATTGTGTGTGAGTTATGACAGACGTTGATTGTATCGGCGGAATGCGAATAGAAGTGTGCAGAGACTGAGGTTGATTTTGTTTATAAAATGACGATGGGGATGCTAATGTGCTACAGTGGTTAAACCACAGTGGTTTTAATTCGAAAGATAAATCTCTGGAAATTCATGTGTAAAACAGCTTTTGTTTACCGTACAAATTTATATGTATGTACATACACGCGCTCCATGAGAAGTCCCTCTAATCAGACAATACGTAAACCACTGCTTTATTAACGTAAACTCGAGATCTCGATCCAACCTTTATGCCTAAAATGCCAGACCGATTTGAATTAAACTCCTGCTACTGTTATAACTTTCTCTCGTCGTATTATACGTCCCATGACAAATGCTATTCTTTAATTCATATATAGTTAAATACCTGAATAACAAAACTATTATTCTGCATTTATAACGCATATATCACATCTACGATCGTTCTATACCTACACAATGCACAATGTATACGATTTGTTTTAATTAGATACAAATGGACACTACGAAGGTACGGATAAAAAGTAAGCTCAAAACAATCGCATCCAAACGCAATTATCCAGCGATCTTTTAGCTGGTACATATTGTTTTTATTGTAATCGGACCGACTAAATTGATGTCAATGCGAAAGCCCAGGGTTAATCTCGACCTTATCAAAAATAAATCGTTATTATATAATCAAAATTAAATCACTACAAGTGATTAATGACTATTTAAAACCAAACACATGACATCATGTAATTCTGTTTCCAAGAATGGGAAAATTTTGTCGACGATTAAGTAGGTATGGGTTTGAGGTTATGTATGAAACAACTGCGCAACTGCGATTCATAGTCGAATAAATTGTAAACTACCTATAACTTGTCATGTAAGTAAATATTTTATTTAACTGGCGCGAAAAACGAGTTTCCATGATTTTGTAATGTTTCTTAAATTTATTTAAGTTAGGCATATGTACGTGAGCGAGAATAACAAGAATTCCCCCCGAGCAATACTATAGGCAATCAAGGAATACTTAATTACCTAACAAATGTTTTAAACGAAAGCATACACGTTTTAAGTACACATAAATTGTAGTTACAAGGATATTTGCTAACCCAGCGGTTCTAGAATGTTTTCCGCGAATTTCCCTTCTGCCCCAATTTGCCTCTTTCTTATAATAAATAATTCTTGTATTTACCGCCAGCAATCCTTCAACAAATATCCTCCTGGTCTAATTTAGGTGAATTCACTGAAAAGGGCGAGACGTAATGTAGTTAAGGATGGAAATTTATATTATTTGCCCTCACGACCGACCTATCGGCAGGGACTGATGTTTTCGTAGGATTTCGCTGAACGTTGACATTTTGTTATAATTTGTCACGATTTAGTACAACGTTATCGGATTAGGTACTGTCATGAAGGTTCTGTCATTTAAATCTACATTTTTAAAGGAGGGTTTTGAAGAGAAATTTGAAAGGGCGCAAATATATATAAAATAAATGGAAGGTTCCAAATTTCTTTTCCAACAATGTGCCGTTATTTGCCGATTTCTGCTATCGATCCGAGTTTTTAGAGAATTAACGAAACAGAACCCCTATTGAAAACTATGCAACCTGTTATTTCTCCTGTCGCGTCGATCTCCTATCCGTAATCGATTCACCCCTAAAGGACAAAAGACATTATCCTATTTTCCTCTACAACCCCCTTCTATCCCGTAATAAACTTTATCCGATTTCTTTGGTTCATTTCAGCCCTTTGTGTTACTCGTTACCTTTCATTCAATTGTCTGAAAAGAAACAAAAGAAAAAATTTATACCTACTAGTGTTCCGGGAATGAAAAGAAATCCGATATCTTTCGCTAGGTGAGACGGTTTTCACGATTCACCATGCCACGCGCAGTATTTCGGGGTTGTTGGTCGAATAAAGCCGGTCACGGAAATATATAATGCCATCAGGTTCGAAATTAATGCTCGCTGTATCGAACGTACAATTGCTCTTCTTTGCAATATTTCACATTGACAATTATGGAATGGCTACTATGTGATCGTCGTCGCATTCGAGATCATTAGGCGGGTTGTGCAACTGCAATCCCATCCATCAACCGTCGTTTTTTGCATATGGTTTGACTTTCCTAAAGTACTTTCGCCGTACCTGTTGCAATTCTCGACATGTGCTCGTTCTCATCGCCAACTTTACATGTAATTACCAAGTGAATAAATACCCTTGAGAGTTTGAGTCCCTCTCGGGTCAAATTAGATTGCATTCGCAAGGGTTGAAATAGTAAAAGTGTGTAGTTGTCCGGACAAGCGATGTAGGGAATCTCTTTAAGGGACCAACAGTTACAAGACATTTGTACAGAGTCACTTATTAAAACGAAAGAGGATCGCTAATGGTTCCACTATTCGGCAGTGTACATAAATTCAGCCATATTCGCCGGCTATTTTTCTGAATAATGTTTCCGCGTTTTCTACACCACTGGCGAAATGGGCGACCTTTTTGAAATTGGAGCATTGTTTTTCCAAGGATCTGTTATTTATCTATCTGCATAATTCATGGGATCGTTTCTGTCACACCACGATGGTTAGAAAGGTTAACATACTGACTGAATATTTTTACATATCGACTATATTCGCATCTACGAAAAAAAGGGATTTTAAGGAGATCGACGTTCCCATGTAACGGGAATAAAAATAAAAGTCCCTTAACGCGTTTAATGTAGGAAGAAGAACGATAAACAATCAACGCGGTGTTTTCCAGATATACAACAAAGCACATATATTTGTTTTAAACTTTAAACTCGTGTAAGCTGCCCAAGCCTTATGTCCGCCAAAAAACGCAACAAAAGTATGAAGATAAACAGTACTAACAAACTTCAACCGATATTGTTCAGCAATTTAAACCTAGCAAACCATTAAAGGTCGTTAATTAATTAACCGTACATTGTTGACCTTCGATTGAATAAAACACAAAAGAATATATAGTGGACCTTATTATTTGTCCCATAACGAGAGTTATTCAATTGAAACCATTTCCGAACGTAAAAACCAGCTAAAATGAACCCAATGGACAGTGCATTCTGCATTCGCCATAATTCCGGTTTTAATATTAGAAGATACTTAATGGACCAATGCAATTCATACTAACCACTTGACATTTCGCGTATTTACAACAAATTCACGCCGTAATGAAAGCGCAATTAAAGGAAATTGATGTACAACAATTTAAGGACAATTACCTCTCCGGAAATGTGCTCAGTCTTTGTCAGGGCTGTTGTGAAATTACGACCCTATTTGTCCTATTTTCCATACTTAATTCCATAATCCAACCCGAGACACGCAACATTTAATATTGATGGGCGAAAACTTTTCATTTTGGTCCCTGCACCAATGTGTGTACTTACAAAATGTATTGACCGGAACAAATTGTCTCTCTTCTAGGGTATGCATCAATGCTTAAGTTTAATCGGACGGAATTTTAGCACCAATTATAACCGCGGATAGAGGTATTAAAATTTTACATCAAACATTGCTATTAAACAATATGAGGAATTGAATGCAAATTTACACGCTTTTCTAAAATTAGACTAACGTGCGGTATGAATTTCCATACGGTATACCTTCGATTTCCCCAATTAGCCTGCTCACCAGCCCATGGGGATATAGATAGAGTGACCACCCAGTTCAATTAACTAATACCGATTTCATGCACTTTTCATACGTACATACATCATTTATCGAGCCTAATCCAACAGTAAACTTGATTGATTAAACTGTCTGAACATCAAAAACTTCCTGGATCGAGAGTGGGACAATTATCATTTTTTAAACGAAACACAACAACGAAACGAAATCGAAAACACGTTGAAAACTTACGAAAATGATATACGTTCCGATATAAAAATATTGCCTGTATTAATGTCCCTAATACTTTATTCTCGGAGAGCGGGGAGAAAAATTATTGTTTGTTATTGCGGTAAAAACACTGGAAATACTCTTCAAATTTGGAAACATTAACACAGCAGTAGCGTTAGAAGATTTTATGGCTTGGAAAAGCCATGTTGCGCAAATGAAATGTAGGTACAATTGCTCTATGTAAGGTTTTGTGTTTCATTTAGTTAAATTTATGGAATAACTTGCTCCACATATCTTATTAACCAGTGAATGAGTATGAACTTACTTTACTACTTACCATAGCCAAATTGGTATAGTAAAAAATAGTTTATAGTCTTGTCAAAATAACCCGTGGAGTAATAAAACGATTATTTCGCCGGTAAACAGAGGCGTTCTTAAAGAAATGAATGGAAATTAATAAATGAGATATATGTAATGATAAGTTTGCTTAAAACCGATATAATTGGTTTAATAAAAGGTAGGCATTACGATCGCGAATGTTATCAACTCAGAAACGCTTCCATTTTTACCTGATTGGTTGTTAACTTGTCATTAATATAATATATTATAATATGGGAACTCGGTATTTATTCATATTTTATGGTAATATTTTTTATATCTCCTATTTATAACGATGTGTTGGATTTTTGACGTCTATCTTGCAAATTTGTCGATTCAGATATTGGTGATCAAATATTGAATTTGTATTAATTCATTCATTCATTTTTTTTATATTATTATGTATGGAGAGATTTGCATGTACTATTTTGTGAAATGTGAAAACTTGCATTACATAAAAATTTCAATTACTTTCACAACCAAATACTATCAACTTTATTGTAGCTACATTGATTAATACACATTCATTGATTCTACTAATGTTCCGTCACTGTTACTTTTGTCAGGGCAGGAAGTGACTGTGAAGAGGCATAATAAATATTTTTTAAGCAATAAAGATCTGTACTTGTTATGTTTTCAAAGTTTGCTTTCCAAACTATTTCAAGAAGAGACCACAACGGATATTGTCATCTCGGCAATTCTAGGTAAGTTAAGGGAACTGCAGCTGCAAATGCTTGCGTTAACATCTCGGGTGTTTATGTAAATAACATCGGCTCATTTATTTCAGTTAAAATCAGTAATCAGTCATCCTTGCCTAGACGTGCAAGTGTGTGTAATTACACAGGGACAGTTTGAATTTCAAAATAAAGACCCGAGTTTACCAGGAAACCATTAGTCCTGTGTGTTCATAGTGGTATTTTTAAACTGCGGAGATACGTTTTGGAGCATGGAGAATTTACCGGGACTATCGAAACGCCCAAAATTAGCGTCGTTTTAATTTAACGTTTTAACGTTTAAGTTTTAATTTTGAATTGTTTCAACCCTAACAAGAATCAAAATTCCGATTCGAGTGTGGACACACACAATTTTTACAGTTACCGACTATTGCGTATTTACTCATTTTCCCCGACCGTACGCCAGAGGGTGATTATGTCCTGTATGTTTACAATAGTCAGAGGTACAATATTCGCACGTGTTTCGGGTGAGTCACTCAAAATACAAAGCGATTCCGCAAGGCATAAGACAGAGGCGTAAGACATAAAACTCCCAAAATTTAGAGGATGCCACCTTGTATGGGTTTTGCATTTATAATGAGATTTTATTACTCCATGGGTTATTTTGACAGACTATAAAGAAATTATTGCCTGTCACTTTCAGAAATTCAATGGCATAACATAATTTGCAATAGACTTTAAAGACCTAAATATGTTTCTTAATGTTTTACTCTCTTTTTTGTTAATTTTCAGATATAATTGATTGTTATTACATTTTAAGTGATTGTTTAGCAAATAACTGCTAAATGGAAAAGATCTTTGTTGATGATTCAGGCATAGACAGAGGCACAAGGTGTGCAAAAAAACCAAATTTAATTTACTCATTTCCGAATCAATTAATTCAAGATCTGTGTCAACGTTTAGTGAAATGTGAATTGTAAACATGCCTAGTTGTCAAGAAAAACCAAAACCCTCAGTTCCCAAACTACAACTGCATGTAAGTGAAAAATCAGTGTAGGAACAATATTTTCCTTTATTACTATTGTACGGGATTTAAAAAAGAGTTTTCTCGTTGAAATATAGCCTAAGGACAGCCATTTTCTGTATATAATTTGATGTGCCACCCTCCACTCAATGTTTTTGTTTTTCCTTGGAAATTTTAATTTTTGAATGTGCTTTGATGTTTTGTTCCTTATTATTTTCCCTACAATTTTCAGGCTCCCCTCAATCATTGTCGTTTAATTGAAAATTCGTACCTTAAACGTTTGCAACCATGAGCAACAATTGGTCCGTTCAGAAAGTAGTAATTAATATTTTATTGCATCCTAAATAGACAAGTTTACAACTGCACTTTCTAGACCCACAGACGTTATTGTATTAATTTAGAACGTGGAAAATATGATAGGTACTAAATACTGACACCGTTAATATGCAATGATTTCTCCCTTAAACATATCGTTTACGTTATACAAATTTTATTAAGTCAGAAATTGACTGCTACGAACAATTTTCCCTACCCCGCATATTAATTTTCCATACCTTTCCTTCAGAGGTAATCCCATTCCTGATGCATGTTATCTCTCGACCGAAAGTTGAAGTCTACACGGAAAAAGTTTCATCGTAAATTGTTACCCGTTTTACGGTTACTTCTACCTCTCTCTGCGGACGAGTCGAATCCTGTTTCTTTCAAATCTTCCCTCAAACACCCAAACAAATAAAAGTCCGACGACGTTAAATCAAAACTGTTAAAAGGAATAACATTCCCGCTATCTAAATAGCCTCTTGAGGGTTTACACGCGATATAAAGTCCAGCATTGAAACGTTTTGACACGTACAAATGTTACAATTGTGGATTAAGGTCGGCGTTGTCATTGAGTAAATGCCAATATGTATCGTAATTCTAAACAAAGGAGTATATCTCGAGGAGTTATGCTAATAGCATTTGAACCAGTATGGCCGTTTATGTTTCAGCCATCGGTCAAGTGTTTCTTTTATTAAGTTCTCAGCCATATCCATAAATCCAACAAAGACTAGTCGGAAAAATCGAGTCTAGAGTCATTATTGTTTAAATAGTTGTCGATATTCAGAAATATTATGACAGGTCAACTCAGATAATTAATACCTAACAAATATGTTTGCTGGGACACGAATACTGAATAGAGAAACACTTGGCTCTAATATAATTGTGTATTTGTTGCGGTACGAGTACCTTCTTTTCGTTAGTAATTGAAGCTAGAGTTAAAGTTTAACCAGCTTAAAATTATGACTTTTGGAAAAGGTGATATATAAATAATTACAATTACTAATATGGTGTGATTTTCAATTTTCAATTAAATTCAATTAAACTTATTAGAGTAAGTATAAATTTATTAGTACTAGCCTGTTATTGGCGAATTGGACTTGCCGCACAGAACAACTCATAACCATTTGGTATTATTTTTCACGGCTATTATTAGCTACTTGTGCTAGTTTGGCTGTAAAACTTTACGAGTCCTCAGATGAATAAGAACTTAGAATAATTGGCTAGTTCTCCACGTTAAACTCGTCTTTAGCTGAATATGCTAAGGATCCTTATTATTTTATTATCCATAACTCCACAAATATCAAAAATTTTAACGACACAATTGGCGATATACATATACACTCAGTATATATGTGCATCATCTGCTTTTATCACTTCATCTGAATTTTATAGACGAATAAAGAACTTAAGGGGCATATCTACATAATTGTACATTTCTACTACCCTTGTTACCATTTAGGTAGCTCTAAATTTTATTGTTTCATATATGAACGCTCCGTTCTCCCCCTACGGACCCCTAATTAAATTTGACTAGTTCGCTTCAATCTTTAATGAGAACTGCTTTTGTACGATAAATGTTGGAAATTACGTTAAAAGATGAATACCGATGGCGATCGATCGGAACTGACGGCGTCGTAATTTCAATGGAAGAATGCAATCCACACTCTGAAATTACAACTGGGGAAAACTGCAAACAGGGGGAGCTCCGCGGGGATTTACTACCGACGAACCGGTTGTACCAAATTTAATGATATTGTTGAAGAAATCGGAGATTCAAGTGCAGCCGCAACATCACTAAAACCCCGTATGAAATACGAAGAAGTCGATATAAAATCCGGACCAGAAATGCATGTAGTACGTTTATGAACTGTTACATTTTGATCATTCTGGATATCGGAAGTTTTGATGAAATACGATTCTTTAAGAAAACCACTCGCCGATATATTTTGTAAACGAGGAAGGGTGAACGTGTACCTACTGCTACGTTTCACGTCGATGCACGAATCGAACCGTTCATCACTTTAACCTAATCAATTATTACTCTAATCTTAATATTAGATTATATAACACTAACGTGATATTTACACCTGCTGCTCTGTTCATAAGAAGAACTTTCTAGTGCACACGGGGTCGTTTATTCTAAGTTGTTTTCATACATCGAGTCACCCATAGGCAGCGACATGTTCGTAATTTCGTTGTTATATGCGTCAAAAACGTCCTAACTCGCTTTTGCACTTATCTTACGTCCTGGAAAGTCTCTGGAATTCATATTTCATGCTAAAACGCGAAACAATTTTTTGAAACAAATTTTGAAACGGAAAGAAACAAACGTATTCGAGATAGGACATGTATTTATTTTTGATCCTAAGCAAGTTATAACACGTTAAAGGTCGTGAGAGACCTTTCTCTCTCCACCCATTACCCCTTAAACCGTCGGACCAAAAATCTTGAGAGAAAAACTCTTCAAAGTGTACTGTATAAAATTATCTAAAGCCGTTTTTTTAAATTTTGCTTAAAGACGTGATTAAACATAACATTCCAGTGAAAAACGTAACGTCGCAATATAGACCAAGAGCTGGAGACGAGATTTCAACGTCATCAGTAATATGGAATTCGTAAAAAGCAATAAACTCTATTACCATCAGTTATTAAAGTTCCGAGCAGGCGGACAGATTACTTGGACTAAGGGTAGTTATAAGGGGTGAAATTTGTTAATTTTTCGGGAAAATTTCGGTATCGATCAGAAGCTTCAAAATTTATGTAATGATAGGTCTTATCATAACTGAACGAAACTCCAAGCGCGGACACATGAGTGGGTACAAAGGGGGCGGCGGACAAGGGTCAAGGGGGTGAAAATTTATGGAAAAATTCGTGAGTTTATTCTTGTTTACGAATTCCATATTACAGATAACTATGAAATTTCGGCTCTAGCTCTCCGCCTTTTCACCCCCTTCGCCCTTGTCCGCCGCCCCCTTTGCACCCACTTATGTGTCCGCCGCTTGGGATTTCGTTTAGTTATGGTAAGACCTATTATTACATATATTTTCAAGCGTATTATCGATGCCGAAATTTTCCCGAAAAATTAACAACTTTCACCCCTTATAACTAGCCTCCGCAACGAGTAAGCTGTCCGCCTGCTCGGAACTTTAATAACTGATGGTAATAGAGTTTATTCCTGTTTACGAATTCCATATTACTGATGACGATGACGTTGAAATTTCGGCTCTAGCTCTCTGCGTTTTCACCCCCTTTACCCTTGTCCGCCGCCCCCTTTGCACCTACTTATGTGTCCGCCGCTTGGAATTTCGTTTAGGTATGGCAAGACCTATCATTACATACATTTTTAAGCCTATTATCGATGCCGGAATTTTCCCGAAAAATTATCAAGTTTCACCCCTTATAACTACCCTTAGCCCCAAGTAATCTGTCCGCCTGCTCGGAACTTTAATAACTGATGGTAATAGAGTTTATTTCTGTTTACAAATTCCATATTACTGATGACGTTGAAATCTCGTCTCCAGCTCTTGGTCTAATATGACTCTAGAGGGCAAACGATACTTAATCAGTTATTTCCTGTGAACTTCTTCACTTCTACCAACCGGTGTTGGTAAATAGTCAATCTTGGTAAATTGGTTCCCGGCAGGTAAGAAATTAAAGGGTAGTACTTAGTGCCTCTTATCTATGTACAAATTGGTTCCTGGGAATTTTCGTTTACCTGACATTATCGGAGGGGGCGAGTTCGGACCCACACAGGTTTTTCCTTGCCCCTTCAATTGCCTACCAGGTTTTCCCTTGCCCCTTCAATTGCCCATTAGGTTTTCCCTTGCCCCTTCCAATTGCCTATTTTCCACCACAGTAAAAAAATATTTCATTCTACTTACAATGCAGAGACGCAAAATAAGCTACTTCAGTTTTTTGTAAAGCTCAGGTAATTGAAAACGTTGGGAACCAATTTACACTTAAAGGTCAGGTAAATCAAAAATTGCGGGAACCAATTGGTATGTTATTTTTGACCCTCCTTAACTTGGGAACCAACTTACGTGTTCTCCTATCAACAGCCAATAAGGGTGCATAAAATTAAAATCCATGATGGATTGTGCAAGTGAATATTCACGAAAAAAATGTTTTTATACCCATTAAAGTTAAATTTCTGGATCGAGCACATAGGTAAGGTAATATTTCAATGTAAAAAATAACAATTCGAGTTTACTCTAAACAATTTGATATACCGCTCGACACCTGTGGTGCTGTGTAGCGAAACGCGATGAGTTGACGTATGACGTTCCAATAAAATTTTAGTGGTAATGGAAGCTCTCGCGTATATTCACTAAACGTGAATTCGAGCAAATAATGCCCTGTGAACCCCGTTGACTATCAACGTTTCTTACAATTTTAGATAGAGAAAAATAGTCACTAGACTTGAGTAAATCAGTATAGCATTTTATGTTGAGAGAAATGATATTTCGCGAAAAGTTGCCATGGCGTCACGTGAGAGATGTTTACTGTGCATATTTAATACAATATACTGTCTTTCGCTCCACCTTATTACATAAAACTGTTGTTTTTCATTACTTCCTTTACCTTCACACTATACATTGTTGCTGTTGAGCATAACCTACATTACCCTCCGTTGCGAGGAGCATTCATTTGGTCACATAATGCCCTTATTTTCTTCGTTGGGTGACTCAGTTTTCCTCGTTTGCATTACGACGCAATCGCGGTTTATTTTTTGGCATCAGAGTATTGAAGAACGAGTTCAAAAAGTAACAAACACATTGAGTGTGAAATCTAGAAACTCGTTTTACCAGCTATTTTGTGAAAATTTTTGGACATACGCGGAGCGTTGTTGTTGTTTTAAATATCCACAAGACGATTTAACCTAAACAATTTTATTACGATATATCACAGTGAAATTTAAATTGTTTGTAGGTAATGTCATAGTGTGGATAACAGCTAATACAATATGACCCAGCAATTTACGTGCGTTTTACAGAGGTAAATACTATTTGGGTACAAAAACTTTCTTGAAAATGCAGATATCTTTATTCATTTTTAAGAGGCCCCGGAGTTTTAAAATATCCGTGTGGATAATTGATGTTTAATCAGTTGGAAAGCCTCAACATTTTCGACATACGTAAATGAATTCCGTGGGCATTGCAATAGCGAACAGGGTTGATTCCACGGAACATTGTTATGTTTGTTTTGCAAAGGTAAATACCGTGCTTGTTAAGTTAAAAAACAAACGAGAATCCCTAATAAAAAAACTTCTATTTTCTAATACGTTTCCGGGATGGTAACGATTGTTTAAAAATATTCAAGGGGATAATGGATTTTTAATCAGTTGGAGAACTGGAACATATTCAATATACGTAAGTTAAACAATTTCGGCTAACATAAATCCGCGCAGAATTGAAAAGATTAATTCTGTGGGTATTACAAAGGGGCAAAGGGTTAATTCGTTTTACGTAACAATTTTCGTTTACGTTGGTTCGCAGAGGTCAACATCGTATTCTGTTGATTTAAAAAATTGCAAGAATTACTTTCATAAAACTCTACGTGTCCTTTAATTACAGTTTGATTACTGTTACAACTCCGTACGATCACGATCGACAAGGGCAGAATTAATAAAAGTAAGTGTCCAGTTCAATGTATGAAGTATGAAATTTTCATTCGCGTTTGTTTTGGTGAGGTGAACGGTGTGTTTATTAATTTAAGAAATCCTTGAGGGTCCCGTTAAAAGAACAATTTAAAAAAAAGCGCTGCACCATTATAAATTTTCCCTTAATCACCGATTTTTTGCAAAATTAAATCCATTAACTGCGAAGGAAAAGAATAAAGCGAAACTTCTCTATAGCCTCCAAATGAGATATTTGAATTTATGTTTTATTTATGAGGTTAACTGTAAAAGACGCTCTGAGGATATTATTCTGCAGTCGGGCCGTGTGGTACAAAGTGAAATAAAATCTCTTTATTTCTCGAGATTCTGACAACCTCGGAGTGCGTTATTTTCACGGCGATAAGTAAGACCGCAATAAATTTTGACAACCCAAGACTAGTTCCCAACAACCGTATACATTGATGGTAAAATATCAGACAGTATAGCTCAAATAAACCGCCGTTGTTTACCTTTACCTATGGTCAATTTAATGGATTTTGGAGTATGGCTGAAGAGTACCGATCGTGGTTTTTAGGCTAATTACCATTTGAAATATTTACTGCTGCAATTTGAATTACGTACGCCAGGTGTGCCAGTATTTGCGGACAAAAATGAGCCGCAGAGTTGTATAAGTGGAAAATAATTGCATAATAATTTTAATCCAACAAAAACTGCTGCATTTAATCACAAGTACAGAAATTGGGTTACACGGTTAATGATTGCCGCTATTTCACACTGATATACATATTTTGATTACTATATGCTACCAATAAGTTTATCAAAACAAATTTTAATTTAGGTGTATTGAAAATCTCATTAATAAACAAATTTCAAATCATTTTTACTAAAAAATATTCGATGGAAGAGTCCCCGAAATGCGACTGCATCGCAGAGGGTTAAAAATGTGTAAAACGCTCTTTTGATCGTATGATGAAATTTAATAGAGAAGTTATTGAGTTTAGCAATCAATAAAAGGCACAAAGGATAAAGGAGGGGGGGGGAAGCGCCCTTAACTATGTACGAGCAAAATTTCATTATAATTGCATTCTATAACACATGGTTTTTTTCAGGGTATCTCTGTCAATTTTAACTTAAACGTGACTTTTTTAAATTGAAAATCTTCAAAATGCTCACAACCAACATTTTTTTTAAATTTTTGTTAAAAAATTCACTATGTTTGTAAAATCTTTGAGACTAGTAAAAATGAATTAATAACAAAGAGAAACGGTACCACGAAACTATTTTACGCATTTTATGTCTATCTATCACAATGGATTTTTCAGAATGTTAAAAGTGCCATTGTTTGCTATGTTTTAACGACATTGCGTCACTATTACTCTGTTAATGTTGTCTCTTAATTTTTCAAGCTGAAAAATGACAGTACAAATTTTTTGAGACGATTTTTAATGTACTAGACTAGAGGACACCTGAGTAGCTAGGAGGTAAAATTTTTCCCACTAGGCTTTTTACCAATTACCAAAAGTAGTTTTCTGATGTCTGAATTACTTTAGTGATTCAGTCACAATGAATTAATATGCAAGTTGTACCCACAGTCCAATACTTTTTTCCATTACGTAGCTATATGAGAAAAAACGATGCACTCATAATCGATTAATTTATAACCAAGTTCCAACGGTTTATGTCGCTTTTATCTTTTAAAGACCAACTTTAAACACTTCTAATGATGGCGTTTTCTAATCTGGTTATAACCATTAGCTTAATTAGACTATTTCGCAGGCACTGCTATTTCTTATCTACCTTAATGGCTGTATAGTTCCAGTATCTGCAATTTTAGATTGTATGTTTTAGGACGGCCCGACTGTATAACAACTCACCTGTTGTTTGCCTTACTTTCGTCTCTTCCGAAGGGCTCATTTTCAAACGGTAGAGCTTTAATTAATAAAATCACAATAATGAAGTGTTTTATGAAGACATTCCTCCTCCTTTCAGTGTTGTTAGCAAGATAATGAAATTAAACGTTGGGAAAACGGTATTTCGGTGTTCCTGCGTTTCGTGTTTGTTAAAATTGCCCTTTTTTCGTTCACTAATAGTGATAAATATTTTTTCCAGGGCATTTTTTCTTATTCTTTACTCCGACATCGACCTGCACGCAAAGGTAAAATTGTCGATAAAAGTTTGTTTGTACCTTTGTACATTGCGAACGGATGAACTGGTTAAGGTAGACAAACTTCACCTTGTATAGACTTTACTTTAGGTAAAGTCTCTCGCCTTATTTCTTACATAGTCGGATTCTTATCGTTTAATAGATAACATAAGCTGCTTATTTGGATTTGGATTTTGGTGAAACTTTCGTGATAGGTTATTTCATCAATTGTATTTGGTAGAAATTAATAACCTTTAGCGGCAATTCGATCAAAGTAGTGTCATATTTCACGTCAAATTTACGTTAAGAGTTTGTATAAGGCAGCAAGTCGCTGATGACCTATTAGGTCGTATTATGTAATATGACGAGCCCTTTTCTAACTATTTTGTAATTACTTTTTTGTGCGGCATACTACTTAATATTGTAGCCCAATCGAATTAGCTCCAAAGAGGGGCAAACCTTGCAAACATTTTTGACAGCAATTTTCCTTCGGAATTGTTTAGGGGGGGGTCACTAGCAGTCTAAATTTAGATTGCCGGGGTACCAGACCCGTTGCGTTATCCGCCATCTTGAATTTAAGGGTGAACTTTTGTTTATTAAATAACTCGTTTATTTTCAATTTTAAACGAAAACTAGCTATTACAAAAGTTGTTTAAAATTAAATTTCCTACAATTTTGGTTCCTATCATTTTCTTCCTAGGATCGATATTTTTCGATTTATACCCGAAAACGTAGGGGTGATTTTTTGTTTATGGAACAACTCGTTTATTTTCAATTTTACGCGTAAAATTATAATAAACAAAGTTGTCTAAAATAAAATTTCCTGCAATTTTAGTTCCTATCATTTTTTTCCTACGATCGATATTTTTCGATGTATACCCGAGAAAAGGAGGGGATGAAATCTTATCATTGTCTTTTCACGTTTATTGTCAATTTTACGCGAAAAATTGTGATGAATAAAGTTGTGTAAAATAAAATTTCCTACAATTTTGGTCCTTATCAATTTTGCCGTAGGATCGATATTTCTCGATTTATACCTGAGAAGAGGTGAGGGTGAACCTATAAGTATTGTATTCTCGCGTTTATTATTGATGTTTTCGTATTAATATTATTTTTCGATCCTACGAAAAAATTTATAAGTACCAAAATTGTGGGAAATTGATGTCAAAAAACTTTAGTCATAACAATTTTTTTCGTAAAATTGACAATAAACGTGACAATACGATGGTAAGATTTTACCCCCACCTCTTCTCAGGTATAAATCGAAAAATATCGATTCTACGGCAAAATTGATAAGGAACAAAATGGTAGGAAATTTTGTTTTAAACAACTTTGTTAATCACAAGTTTTCTCGTAAAACTGACAATAAACGTGACAATACGATGGTAAGATTTCACCCCCTCCTTTTTTCGAGTATACATCGAAAAATATCGATCCTAGGAAAAAACGATAGGAACCAAAATTGTAGGAAATTTTATTTTAAACGACTATGTTTATTACAATTATACACGTAAAATTGAAACTAAAGCAAAAATTCAATTTTTTCGGGTATAAATCGAAAAATATCGATCCTATTTAGAAAATGATAGGAAACAAAATTGTAGGAAATTTAATTTTAAACAACTTTTGTAATAGCTAGTTTTCGTTTAAAATTGAAAATAAACGAGTTATTTAATAAACAAAAGTTCACCCTTAAATTCAAGATGGCGGATGACGCAACGAGTCTGGTACCCCGGAAATCTAAATTTAGACTGCCAATGACCCCCCTAAACTATTCCGAAGGAAAATTCCTGTTAAAAATTTTTGCAAGGTGAAATCCTAATTCGATTGGGCTACTGTGACTTATTAGGAATCTATTCTCATCAAATTTTCTCATCAATTATTTGATTACTTAGAACGACTTATCCTAAATCACTGAAATATAATCCAATTTCCTATATAAATATGTAAAATTAACTTTGTCTTTGGTGAACAAGACCTGAATTATTAGCTGGGATGTCTGTATCTAATACGTGTTTTACGATGGAATTTTAAAACGAATCAATAATATTAACCGATTCAATGGGAACACGTTTCCCGTTCGAGTGGCGTCACTGTCGAACTTTCAAAAGTATTGTCGAGTGCCCGAATAACGATTCGATTGCATTGATAAAAGGTACAGTGAATGTTAAAGTACCAGGATGACAATATTTCACTGACATGACAGCTGCTTATCGAGTAGTCGGCACATCAAACGGCTTGATAAACGACGAGGCCCCGAAATTTCCTATTAATCTGGAATCTGTTGAGCCTGTGTTGTTGCCAAATAAATTATTCCAAGATTTTCGGTTACATTCCGACGAAAGATCTTAATTTTCTCCTCGAGACGTTATTAACAATGACGCAATACAAACAAACTAACCCACATTGACACCAACTAGGAAGCAATAAAGCGTCTGTTAACGCAATGTAATAAATTGCCACCGGTTGTTTCAACAAAACCAAAAAAGGTTTACCAGTCCCCTGCAAAGAAAGCAAATCACTGCTGCAACATCAACAAATAAACCCAGATTTTGAATGTTTTACGAAGCACACTGTTTAATCATAATACACACATTAATCGCTAGTGGCCTTTTCACTAAAAACTCCCCCTTTCAGAATAAAGATACAAAAGCTAAACGCCAAACTTTTACCGAAAAACCCTTCTTACATCAGTTCTATTATTGTTAACATCCCCTTTACCTGTACTAGAGCTACCTTCTTAAATTTTTTATGAGCCGAAACCTTCAAAAGATTTATCTGTACAAACAACATCGTTTGAATTTAAAACCTCGCCTCGGTTCTTCGAATAGAAAAATATATAGAAGAGAAACAGTATCAATGGCAAAAAAGTCCGGGAAAGTTGCACAGCATTTCCCGACATTAAGAAAATGAGGGTCGAAATAAGGTACTCCGGGTCAGTAAATAATAATGAAATTGGGCTGGCTGAGAGTCGGGTCATGATATCTCTGCAGACTATAGGCGCTACAAAAACTGTAATCAGAAATTCGTATGAAGGTAGAGTCTCTATGTACGTAATTTGAATCGCCTTCCTGCTTTAAGGATAAAAATGGATAACGTTTCGGTCGTATTAAGACTCTTTTTTTACTACACGCACACTTCGAAAATATTAATGCGATAAGGGTATTGATCTATAAATAACCACATAAAAGGTCTACGTCACTTCGCAAAAAGAGTTATTAAAAAAATCCCAATTTCGCATCGGAGAAAATTTATAAGTAATGATGCTGCGGATTACAGGACATACATAAGGACGGTCACATGATATAAGTATTACTAAAATGGTTATGAAAATTCGAAAGTCTTATGATCACACGAAAACTGACTAATGAATGCCTTTGTTGAAAGTGCTATGAGAAGAATAGAAATCAGAAACTGCAGTATACTGTTTATTAAATCGTGTTACAGATTATAACCAGCCATATGAACCTATTTCGTGTTTCAATCATTATGTTGTTTTGGACAAATTACCTTTTGGATGGGGATTTTCAATGAGAAGCATTTGCGTTAATTAATATTGCAGGAAAATTAATCGTGGGACTCCTCGCATCCAACTATTTGTATTATAACGAAAACTGGGAACGAATGCGTCGAGCCGAGAGGTAGTTGCTTCCCTAAATCGAAGCGTCCTGCCCAGAATTAATCGATTCCATTTCGGACTTATTTCGAACTTCTATAGTGTTCGAGTTGTTTCCTTAACGTTCCAGAAAACAAGCTAAATATATGAGTAAATAGTGATAAATACATTAAGTGCATCATTAGTGTAGTGTAACTATTTGGGCCCACACATTGATGACAGCATAGGTGTGAAATAGATCAATACTTTTGTATACATGAACTCAAGTTATGAATCGTTATGGTTTGTAAAAGTATATGTAACAGGTCAAAAAACTAAATGTACAAACATGTCTTTCTTTTTCAGTTGATATAAACAACATCACAACACAACTTTGTTGCCAAACAGCAAATTTCATTTCAATACCATCATTAAATAATACTTGCGTTAACTTTGAAGTGGATACATACCATAAAACCACCAAACGTTGCCCTAATGAAATAACTCTCAATTATCTTCGCGGACCGCGAACATAAACTCGGCCAATTTACGAAAAAATATGGTGACTTTTATATGATACTTATATTTACTGATATAAATAACATCACAAACACAACTTTGTTGACAACCAGCAAATTGAATTTCAATACAATCATTAAATAACACTTGCGTTACTTTGAAGTGACACATACCACAAAACCACCAAACGTTGCCCTAATGACTAAACTCTCTATTATCTTCACAAACCGCGAACATAATAAACTCGCCAATTTACGAAAAACTGCTGTCCATTATTGAAAGTAAATATTGAAAAGCCACGTAGTGTTTGTAGATGAATGAACTTTGTGACAACTACAGCAACAAGGGATTAAAAACAATCAATAAAATACTCAATTACAAAGGGTAAACCACCAAATGGAAACAATTCGATATTGGATTAAATTCACAGATTAAAATGATATCGTAAAAATAGAATCGTGCACGTGCACCTGTGCAAATAAAATTGAAATATAAAATGTGACTCGATATTGAGGTAGGCTAAAACCCCCATACATCCGGCAATTACATCTTAATCGAGTAAAACGCCGGCAAATTACAAAAATAAAGTGAAAAATTTAGAAAAACAAAGATAGATCACTTTCGCCTGGCGAATTTAGTTTATGAACTGGGGCATATCCGGAATGACATCATCGAAAAGCTCGGAGAGAAGACACCATTATTGATAAAATATAATCTTGCCAATTAATACGGTGCGGTCACGTTATGGGAAAGGAAATATGGCTAAGAAAAATTATATCGTTCACTTCGAACAACAGGAAAAAATTGGTAGATCGAAAACCTGGCATTTCCATTAGCTACCTTTGTCATTACGGCTGGAAAGTGAATATTCTTTAATAACAGTGATACTAATTAAGTAACAGCAATACTACTTCGGGATGTCATATTTCATACAAAATATATTAAAGAATATTACCTAATGGTTGAAAAAAGTGTGAACAAAAAATCAAGATTGGAATGTAAAATACAATCTGAGTAATATGAACAGGTAATAAAACAGTACGTTGATGCCTGCGGCAACAATTTTATTACACTGCCTATTAAATGCTAATTTAACACATTTAAGAGTAGACCACTCCACACCACATATGTAACGCGATATTCATATTGTTCTCAGAACTGTTGTCGAGTGAAATTAAAGATGATATCATGGTTGATATTTGACTAATGCGTTGAATAAACTTTTATTTTGCATACCTGTCTCAATGTCTCATATGAAAGAAACAACCTCGCAGGCGGCTAACGGGCGTAGAATGCTATTGTATCAAATGACACGTTTCACAGACAAATACGTTCAATAACAAGTGACGAAAGTATAGATCAGGTCGAAGATGTAGGTGAATTGCGTTTTTGTTAAAAAAAGTTATCTGTAAAAGGAAATCGGAGATGATCAATGGAAATGTAAAATATTTACTTATTTGGTTATGAACTGAAAAATCAAACGGTAAATCCCAGCATTTGAACATACTCAAAGTCAGTATTCCACCTTCGATTAAATATGGTGGTTGTTAATCGTCAGTTAGGACAATCGGTCAAGTGCTTTAACTTAGCCGTGTAACATCGAATGTGGGAGCAATAGTGAAAAATCACTATTTTAAGGAAGAGTTTAAAAAGTTTTAAAAGTTTAAGGAAAGGTCCCAAAAGGCGCTCAAAAAAATTGCAAAAGTTATAAACAATTAAGTAAAAAAAAAGTCTGGCTTTTGTTTTTTTATGGAATATCTCGAAAAATATTAAATATTTTCGAAATATTAAAAGAGATCTGAGAAGATCAGTAAATTTGCTGAAAAAAACTTTTCATCAGGCAACGCGCGCGGAAGCCAGACTAGCCGGTTTTGGCTCTATTTTCAGGACTCTGTAAAAATTATAAATATTGGAGGTACAGTTTCGTGAATTGGAACTTTTTTTCAACAAATTTACTGATCTTCTCAGATCTCTTTTAAAATTTGAAAGATTTTGAAAATCTTTAATATTTTTCGAGATATTCCATGGAAAAAAAAGCCAGACTTTTTTTTACTTAATTGTTTGTAACTTTTGCAATTTTTTTGAGCGCCTTTTGGGACCTTTCCTTAAACTTTCTACATGACATTACGAATCGAATGACACCATGACCATAATTTTCGAAGACTATACAAAAAAGTTTTCAAAAATGGTACATGTTGACTAGAGTAGATCCCTGGAGAATTATTTTAAGAGTACCTTGAATCTTTGAAACGCAAAATTTTACTTATAATCCATATTGCAAGAAGTCATTTCTGCCCAAAATAACAACCGAGCAATATCCAATAGCCAAATGTAATGTCACAATGGGTCAAAAAGTAAAAATAATCTTTTTAAATGATACTAATACTCATTACACGTTAGATGAAGACGTAAACAAGTTTATAAGGAACAAGATCCCGTGGACGATATCTGGGAGGAGCGTTAAGTTTAATTTTGTGGAAAGAGGTGAGTTTCTCGTATATATAACTCAAGCGCCAAAAGGGCTCGCACTTGTAATAAGTTCAAACTTCAGGAATACCGTAGGCTCGATAGGGAGGGTCCCCTCCAAGAGTTATATTAAATTTTCTGTCATTATCTCCATAAGTTAATTTCTTCATGTAGGTGCTCGTCCGGGCAACGTTCAGGCTCGCATTAATTTAGAGCGAGGTTCAGATTTTAGTTTGATCTAGTCGAGATTATTCCCGGCCGACGTAATAATCTAACCACTTGTGTAATGGAATAATGCCGCGGGGAGAAGGATTATTTTTAATCTGTTTAAAATGCGAATTAGGACGTAACGAGCACCCCTTTTTCGATATTGCAGAAACAATCAGCGTAAATTCTCGTTTGTTTTTTGGTTGTAGAGTTCACGGCGGAAGAAAACGGCAAAGAACGTGAACCGTTCCCGATCCAATTACTCGTTAGAGTTATAAAAGTTGGGTTAATTGCTCAAAGATTGACGACTGACAGCCGGTACGGAATTTCGCCTCTTCAAAATGTCACCGTTAATTTTGCATCGTCGCCCAAAAACTCCAATTGAAATTAATTCTGGAGGCTGTTTTCTTTGTTTCCCGACGAACTCTTCCGTCACAAACCGTTATAAAGAAACTTTGGCGTCTGCTGATAAGAATGCCTGCGCTAATTATGACTGAATGTTATTTACAACTTTAGAGGCAATTTTCAAAGTATGAGCCTTATTATGGAACAACCACTAAGCTCGTGCTAATACTGTTAGTCTTAATTTTCCACGTAAACTTTGCCAGAACTCTCTTTCCTCTACTCCATTCTTGCACTCTTGCACGTCATCTCTTTTTTAAACAAAGCCCGTCTGTGCTAGATAAAACGAATTACAAATCTAAAAAGTTTGGACCAGGGCATGATTCCTTAGTTACGTACTGAATTATTCCTCGCGGAAAATTTATTTCGGCTATATCAGATACATATATATCGTTAATTACGGCTGTGGTATTTTATTAGCGAAGTCGTCGAAAATACCATAAAATAAAACCTGTTTAATCCCAGCGGCTCACTACAGAATTTCGGTAATTTATGGCTAATTAATTAACCCGCTTGGACCCCACCCGACCGTTACGTCGAATAAAAACTCAACTAGACTTGACTATAAGTTGAATATCGGCGCCTAAGCAGCATTTACATTTCCACCCGTATTGATTAATATTTATGGACCACTAGAGGGTAGTCGATTGACTAAGTAATCAACTTCCTCAGATATACAGAGAGAATGAAAATGTTCGGGGCATAGGGATCACCGTGAGTGCGAGAGAGAATATGGGAATTAAAACGTAGTAGAAAGAGAGACGGTTTACTTCTGCCTCCCACTTTTCCACCTCCACTACACGCCATTTCCACCTCTCCACCTCCACATCCACACACACTCACATCGTCACATCACGCATCACGTTCACATCGTCACATCTCACGATCTCACTGTCTCACTCTCACTCAGACAGAGTCTCGTCTGTGGTCTCTGTCATCTGCCGATCTCTCATAATCTAGGAAGCAGTGCGTAGCAACAATGAAAATTCAATTCATTCCTAATATGTATCAATTTATTAATTGTTGTTAACTTAAAAAAGATATTATAAACGAGATGATCAATTTAAAAAAATTGACGTGATCTTCTTGAATTCTTCAATTATTTAAACAATTTTTATTGCTTTTAATTGACACGGTGGTCTTAGAAAAATTATTTAATTTACAATCGCGTAACTTGAAAAATTGAGTTAGACCGATTTTTACTACGGGACCATATTCTTTTCGGTGTTGAGAACACACCATAATTTATTTGAATTTTTTAATTGATATTAGATAATTATAAAGCATTATTTTATGCCACGTACTCGCTTTAGAAACCGCGCGCTCTTCCCGAAATAGCCACGCGGAAGCCTATTTTCGGCGTTAATTTAAAATAATTAGCAATGAGGAAAGTTACGGGAGGTGGGACAGTTTTGTTGGAAATTTTCTCCTCTTTTAGAATCTCTTTTCAGATTTCGATTAGCTCTTGTAGTTTCTGAGTTATTCACGGAAAACTGAATGTCCTTTTTTCTTTGTTCTTTATGATCCTTTATGATTTATGAATGTCCTGATTTTCCTTTATAACTTTTGAAATTTTTTCTTTAATTTACAAAAAAAAACGCTTGTAAATTATGATCCACAACTCCACGAAATATGTTTTTTTTAAGTGCCTCTCGAATCTAGTTAATACTTTGTTTTTCAAACTTAAAAAAAATAGAATTGTTACTAAATTTATTACCGTTGCTAGCGCACGATGTCGAGAGTCAAAATTTATTGTGAGAAATGTTCTCCTCTTTAAGAATATTTTTATTTATTTTCTTCATTATTAGCACTTTTCGAGTAATTTTCAAAAAACGAAACCTTTTTCTTTTTTTATTCTAGTACTTGTTTTGTTAATATTTTGCAATTGTTTATCGTCATTACAAATGGAATGAGGTCTTGCTCATATTTTGATTCAATCAGCCCTAAAAGGTTTAAATCTTTAAAGTTTTTTTGTGTACCAAACTTGAATAGAAAATGTAGGTTCTTTTATTCCACTCCCGTCTCCATCTCTTTTGGAGTAAATTTGTTTTTAGACATTAATAATACATTAATCGGCTTACTCAATTAAAAACGACAAATAATTTTTTACCACGGCTTGTTGCGAAATTAAACAGATTGCAAAAGCAAAGACCACGTCTCTGACTGTGAGTGAGATTTGAACAGATTTTAAAAAGAACGGAGCGGTATACGCCTGATTCGTTAAAAATTGAGAACGCGATATAACCATAGAGAACCCGCTGTTGTTGTTTTTGTTTCAATTAATCCCCTCTTTAAAGCTCGAAGCGTTGTAGGTTTTTAAACAACTTATAAACAAATAGCGTTAAAAAATTTTACCCGCAATAATGTAATTCTTATTTCAAATATAAAAACAACTATAAAATAGGTGTATCATAATATATGAGAAAAAAATTTTTTTAACAACAATTGTAGGATTTTTCATTGTTTGTTAATTATTAAATTTCAAAAAAAATTTCATTGTTAAATTATGGCGGGTAAAATTTTTTAACGCTATTTGTTTATAAACAAATGGCCTACTTTAATGGTTTCGAAAACAGTTTTGTTAATTTCAAAAACTCGTTATAAACAAAATAAACAAAATTTATACAACTTTATGACGCCATCTTATTGAGTACACTCATAGAAAGGATTCCAGGAGGCGAAAAATTTGTAATGTGAGTATTTAAACAATTATCAAGCTTTCAATGTATATGGAGTTACGAAATAAAATAGGTATAATTAACAATAGCCTAGCTTTTGGAAAAATGCATTTAAAATTTTTTTCTCAACGGGACTTTCTTTCTGCAAGTGTTGAAATGACACCATATTTTTTTTAAATTTTTAAATCAATATTTATTGGTTTAACAAAATTTTTTTAGGTGCGGCACTCAACTTAGAGGCGGCGTCATCCCGAAACGGCCGCGCGGAGCCCTATTTCAACACCAAATTACCATTATAAATGTTAGAGCTACAGATCCGGAAGCTAGGAGTTTTTTATAGGAAATTTCCTCCTCTTTAAGGATCTTTTTTGCAATCCCCGCTATCTTGTATAGTTTTGCAGTTATCATCCAAAAACAAAATGACTGTTTTATATTTTCGTTTATTGTTAATAACAATTGCAATTTTTGTTCGCATGCAAATAAACGAAAATATGTGCATTTCTGAGAATTGCAATCCGCGTCGAATGAGCCATCGCTCATATTTTTCCTACCCTTCTAACTATCTTTCTCAGGAAACTCACTTCTTGACTAGACTAACTGATTTGGTATCGATTCTGTCTTCCTTCGTCCTTCTAATTTAGTTTGAAAGTTAGAAATAGTGATAATTCTTGTTATGACTAAAAAATATGAGCAAGACCTCATTCCATTTGTAATGACGATAAACAATTGCAAAATATTAACAAAACAAGTACTAGAATAAAAAAAGAAAAAGGTTTAGTTTTTTGAAAATTACTCGAAAAGTGCTAATAATGAAGAAAATAAATAAAAATATTCTTAAAGAGGAGAACATTTCTAACAATAAATTTTGACTCTCGACATCGTGCGCTAGCAACGGTAATAAATTTAGTAACAATTCTATTTTTTTTAAGTTTGAAAAACAAAGTATTAACTAGATTCGAGAGGCACTTAAAAAAAAAACATATTCCGTGGAGTTGTGGATCATAATTTACAAGCGTTTTTTTTTGTAAATTAAAGAAGAAATTTCAAAAGTTATAAAGGAAAATCAGGACATTCATAAATCATAAAGGATCATAAAGAACAAAGAAAAAAGGACATTCAGTTTTCCGTGAATAACTCAGAAACTACAAGAGCTAATCGAAATCTGAAAAGAGATTCTAAAAGAGGAGAAAATTTCCAACAAAACTGTCCTACCTCCCGTAACTTTCCTCATCGCTAATTATTTTAAATTAACGCCGAAAATAGGCTTCCGCGTAGCTATTTCGCGAAGAGCGCGCGGTTTCTAAAGCGAGTACGTGGCATAAAATAATGCTTTATAATTATCTAATATCGATTAAAAAATTCAAATAAATTATGGTGTGTTCTCAACACCGAAAAGAATATGGTCCCGTAGTAAAAATCGGTCTAACTCAATTTTTCAACAAGTTACGCGATTGTAAATTAAATAATTTTTCTAAGACCACCGTGTCAATTAAAAGCAATAAAAATTGTTTAAATAATTGAAGAATTCAAGAAGATCACGTCAATTTTTTTAAATTGATCATCTCGTTTATAATATCTTTTTTAAGTTAACAACAATTAATAAATTGATACATATTAGGAATGAATTGAATTTTCATTGTTGCTACGCACTGCTTCCTAGATTATGCGAGATCGGCAGATGACAGAGACCACAGACGAGACTCTGTCTGAGTGAGAGTGAGACAGTGAGATCGTGATCGTGAGATGTGACGATGTGAACGTGATGCGTGATGTGACGATGTGAGTGTGTGTGGATGTGGAGGTGGAGAGGTGGAAATGGCGTATAGTGGAGGTGGAAAAGTGGGAGGCAGAAGTAAACCGTCTCTCTTTCTACTACGTTTTAATTCCCATATTCTCTCTCGCACTCACGGTGATCCCTATGCCCCGAACATTTTCATTCTCTCTGTATATGACCAATTACTAACACCTGCGTTTCACCGGGTATTCCTTGTGTAAAGAATTCCATGCAAGTTGTAAATTATTCCCCAACAGGAACTTCGATAAAGTTTTTATTCACTGCCGACACGGCACGGCACGCATTAAAATCGGTCTCGATTTTTCAAAAAGTTCCAAATCCGAACGTGTCGCCCGCATATGGATGTAATTGTCGGGAATCCTGTATCTGACCGCTTTTATCTGTACTTAATAGATATGTTAAGCTTAAAGAGCGAAAACGCGAACGGCCATAACACGCTCCCGGCTTTCGGGGAAGGCAGCAAAGTGAAATTCGTTTTCTGGCCGTTAATAGAAACGGTTAAATCGCTCTGATCGGTTTTTCCCGCACTAAGCGCTTTTCTGTTTTCGAGCTTAACAACACACAATAGGCGATATAGAGAAGAAAACGCGGAATAATTAGGAAAAGTAGGACGTGGTTCACAACTCGAATTTAAGCAAAATTCCACGGAGATCCACAAAATAATCGTTTGTTCCTAACGCGTTTAACGAGAGTACTTTTGTAGGGCTTTAGGTGGATAAAACCCAATCTGCGTTCAAAATTTATCCATCACTTAATTATTCTAAGCTAACGGCACTTTGTTAAATACCAACTTAAGTGGATAACTGCGCAATGAAAATCTACCCGAAATAAACAAATCGATTTTAACCAATCTTCACAGAGTAACCAAAATCTTAAGTAATTTATTAATGAAGTAGTTGTAATCGATGGAGACACGTTTAAGAATTCTCTTTTGTGCTACCATAGTTTACGCATGTTGAATACACAATTTATTGATTGCATTTGAAAACCGTTTGTTAATCATCCATGATCGACCAAAGCCTGTGCGACATCCTGTACGTTAACAAACTATTTATCACATGAGCCTGAAATAAGCTTATTCCACAGCTTGTCTTACAAACATTTTCGACTTTAAAACTATTTTTCATCCCCCAAACCCTTAAATACGTTATGTCGGCACGTCTAAGCAAGGGCAAAAATAAAATATCTTGAATTACGTTAGGCCACTAACTTTATGTTAACCACTACTGGCACGTTGTTTATTACAATTTATCGTATCAACACAAATTTTTAATCAAGCTGTCTCTTTCCCTTTTCTTAAATGATTTCCCACCTACAGCCCCTAAATAAATCATTTTTAGCGTCCGAGATGCGCCAGTCAATTTCGAAACATTTAATGCCTTTAGTTGCTTACAGTCATTTTAAACATTTTTAAACAAGGAAATCACCCTCGAAATATTTTTTTCTCTTTCACGTTCTGGAATAATTTTCCACCCCTCACAACCCCTCGATAAGTTATGCGGTCCTGAATAGGGTAAAAGTCAACTGGGGGTATTCAGAGTGATACATGATAAACATATATTTCATATGAAGATAAGTTTGGTACATTTCAACTTCTATTTACTCCATTCGACCTAATCAGGCCATTTCGGAAATCATTAGGCTTGACTTAAAATTGTACAGCTTCAGGACAGTTTCCTCCTAAAATTCCTAAATAAGTAATAACCTAAATGAGAAAAAATCCAGATCCTAAACCTGTTCAACATAGTACTTTAAATAAGTAAATGCATGACGAGTAAATGAGAAATTTCAGAATCTTGGTATTAGTTCAAAATTCTTTGAGGTTTTCACTCATTCTAGAACTACTCTTCTCACAGCTCTAACCAAGATCATCTTAGATTAATTTCAAGTATTTCGGATATTCGCACGGCAACTTCAGTCTCCGATGGGATCGTGGGCGTCACCAATTAGTTCAAATGCATCGCGCTATCTGCAACGGCCCAAAAACAAATTGAATTTACGTTGAATTGTCGCTGTGATGGCGATTCGGCGCTTAATTAAAACCGAGTGTAATTGTTTTGCGATATTGCGTGCTTTTTGCTCGAAATGACTTTGGTAATTATTAATTTTGGGTTTTCATTATTCATGATTATCATTGGATAATCGAATAATATAACGAGTCATTATTTACGCACCGCGCGCGTCGTTGAGTTGCATTTAAGGTTTTTCAGGTGCGAAAATAATAAGAGATTTAAAGTATGATTTTTATGACTTTTAACGACGCTGCATTAAGTGCACCGTAGTTACGAAATTAACACGTGTCAGTTCTTGGTAACGATTTAACGATCATAGGTAACATTAATAGACAAATATTATGACGATTGAGATAATGCCTTGGGAATACTCTTTTATAGCGGGAATTACCTATATTATCGCCTTCATAAATCTCCGTTGATACCTCACAAACGATTTATTCTTTTTTGACTGATCCCAGTGCATAACAATAAATTATGTTCATCCGCCAAGTTTTATAACCATGATAACCGATGAATTCGATATCAACCTGATTTTATTGCAGTAACCATTCGTATGATAAAACGATCACGACCTATTTTTTTCCAAAAAGTTATTCTCGAAGCGTGATCATTATCTGAATCACGTGGCCAATCAATTTCAACAACCCGTTATTAATGAGGAGATTTTGTAAATGAACCGTATTGACCATTCTATCAGAAACACGTACGTACGTTTTAACAGGTGCCTTACGGTTGGATGTACAAAGCTGCCACGACACACGGCGAACCGTACCCTCAATATGAAGTATTACGCATTAAATTAGGGTAATTACCAGAGCCGCGAAAATTTTGTACGTTGCGTAAATTGATTTGTACTGGAGACAGCGGCTGTCATCGCCTGCGTTTCTCACCAATGAAATAGTGAACCAAGGCATTGCAGTTTTTCGCAGCTTTAGACTCAGATGTAAATTGAGATACTACTTCTGTAATTAGAATTCAGAGTTTTAACATTTCAGTGCTATTACAATTATAGTTTATCACTCTTCTTCTATTCACTATTTCTTTACGATTCATGTTGAAAGAAATCATAGAAACTTTGAATCCAGTTTATTTTAGTGGTTAAGTTGTTCATTTTGTTCACCAACCCCGAGTGTGATCGGTAATACTCTTTGGTACTATTACGAGAAATAATTGGTAAGTTACTATTAAACATGTAATGCATAAAACAAACTAGATATTGATAAACTGGAACTAGATAACGCCAAGTCTCGTGAAGTTAGTTGCAGCGACGTGAAATTTGCGTAGACATGATCTACACAGAAAATAAGTCTGAAAATGAGTCAGCGAGAAGTGCAGTTTGCAACGTTCAAAGGAATCAAAAAGAATTTTTGGTAGCTTCGACGGTACATTAAGCAGTTCACGCTTCATTCGGGATGTTTAATGAAATTTGTACTAATATGATCGTCGAGCAAGGAATTTGTATTACCAACAACCCCTCGTACACCAGATATTCTGTCTACTATACAGGGCTTTTACCAAACCGATTTATTCACAGGATTCACAAAAATATCTGATTTATGTACGTGTGGATTCAAGGAAACAGCAAACGGCGTATCTGGGCAGTATAGCTGCGCAATTTGCGGACGACGCTGTTCGTAGCGAGTCAGTGAACAGTAAATTAAAATGATTCTTATATTGTGCGTCTGAAATCTGTTCCTATGTCTCCTTTCTCTCGTTCTTGCTAATCTTTCTCGTACGCGTTTTGATCTGAGTGCATGTAATTGGCGCTCCTATCATTTAAAGCAGTCTGGAATCATATAGTCTCAAATCTGTTGTACGTAATTATATTTCATTATTAAACAGTACCTATACGCTTTCGATCCGATATAGTTTAAATGCTTTCACATCTGCCTGGCGTCCCGCGACGGCTCACTTTATAAAAACCTTGTAGTCTTATATAAGAAAAATAAAACTACATATAGTGTGCTCCCCACGGATGCATAGAGTAGAAGTCATGGAAGGTACGGTTCACGAGTGTACGATAATAACGGTCACTGGGAACGGTCACGTTATTATCATAGGATCGCTGATCTCTAGTATCTCGCAGATCTTTTGTCGATGAATACAAATTTGAGCGGTAAGGTATCGTATTATGTCAACTTTACAAGATATTATGGATAGGAATCGTAAAAAAAAATCTGTAATAGATCAAAGTTCAATAGGGGACATAGGCCGTGGGCGTTTAACGAATGGGTAGTTTTTCTCACTAACGAAATGTGCGAGCAGAGGAAATTAGACACATTTAACACGGCATAAAATATTCGATAGGACATAATTCACCGGAATACACCATGGTAACCTCGTTGTAGCAAATAATTCTAATTATACGCTTCTTAATCACAACTTTCAGAATTTGTGTGGAGTGAACTTCTCGTCGCATCATTGACCAGTAAGCCGTCGAGGAAGTACTTACTTAACAGTTGGGGAATGGAAACTTTCTGAATTACAAACTGAGGAGGAAAGTTTTGAAAATTACGACGTATTAGCCAGAAAGTAATGCAACTAACTCGACGACTAAAAATCAAACATCCTGTCCTGTTTTCTACGCCCATTCGATCTCACTACCGCCCTAGACGCAGTGACGAAGGGTTAAATTCTGACGCTAAAAAGCACGACTAAGTAAACATTTCGTGTCTTTCTAAAATTCGTCTACAGATATTTAGTGCACAATCGACGCTTACCCACCAAGTGCAGCATTATCCCACTTTGGTAATAAATATAAAAACCGATGTCAGGCTACGTACTACGTATTGCAACATATGAAGTGAAACTTAACTTTCGCATTAGCGCTCCACCTTAGAAGCCCTAATACATGCGATTAGGATCGCAGTCTTCCATTAAACGTGCTCGTATATGTCTCAGGCTTCACATAATTGATATATACGATACGATACCTCAAATCAATTCTCTAATAGTTCAATTTCTGAGTTTGTAATCGCATTGTCTGATTCACCCCTCCGGATCGGTACATCTACACACATACCTACATATGCATCGCTAATTGATATGTGTTTAATGTATTAAATTAGTGATCGTTAAGCCGATTCGGTGTACATTGAGGGACATTTAACGGAATTGAATTCGGGTTTGGCGTCAAGAAATTGTCGCAGCTTCTGTTCTGAAATCAAAATAGACAAGAAATGCAAATTCCGTTTGGTCCCCCTTTTAACTAAGATGAAGTTCACCGTAATTTAAAAAACCTCAAAGCTTTCCGGCTCAAAACGAAGCTTTACCAACAAATAATCGGAAATAACTTGATTTATTTTAAACCTAACGGTATTTCAGGCCCTTTCGAAGGCATCAATATCAATGTGAATTAATACAGGAACCTTAAAAGCCGCTTTGAAAATCAATATCGTAAACACTTTCCACAGGAAAAAAAACACTCGGTCGAGGACGACTACGTAAAAATATGATTTATACATACTGGGATTTCAGACTCGGTAATTATTTACTTCACTCCAGGAATCGCCGACAATCTACATGTTTACGAAACTCGAGGGTGAATGTCAAAGGGTTGAAAACAAACAAGTCTTAGTGGAGCAACATGCAACTAGAAAAGGCTACCGAACTTAGTAACGTTTGTTTTGCACTATTCAGTTAACCCTTCGTTAAATGATGAGGATCGACGATTTAGATTTCACCTTTGAAGCTGACGAAGGGGGCGAAGTGTTAAAATCAAGCTTTGCCTAACGGGGAATGATCGTACTTGTCCTCACCTAAAATTAAGGCTTTGAATCTGTTCCCGGACTCCTGAGGCGATCTCACCTAACCTGAATTAAAAAACAAAATAATGGAGTTAACTGTACAAGACCAGATTCGTAATTTGATCCCCGTTGTGAATTTTAGACATTTCCGAGACGTTTAAGCTACTGTTGCTTCATGTTACTGACGAAGAAATTTCGGAGGTGATCAATAACCATAAAGACCTTGTATGACCTAGAGAAACGTGACATTCTATTACATTTCAAAGTACACACTTTGAAACCTTATAATTGCCGGGATTTATGTATTTCCGCAGAACGAAAAGATGAACAGATATCACGTTACACTAATCTCTGTGAACGATTAAGAAACATGAAACCAGCCGAGTAACGACGAATATATACGTCTCTATTATTACGCCATTGCACATCTGGAGCAGAAGTGTGCCATTTCACCCTCCGCAAAGTTTGCTCAGATTTAAATAAAGGGAAAACGCGAAGGGGTGGCTGATCTGGATATGGAAGGGTCATGGATATTGTATAGGGCACGAATATTGGATACGTTGAATGAGTCATAAATTTGGGGGACCTTCGAAATTCTTGGGGGGGAAAAGAGAGCAAAAAAATTGCTTTTTAGATGGTCGTAATAAAAAATTCTACGTCAAATCCTTTATTATTGGGCTAAAAACTCATGTTCGGTGTAAAACCGAAATGTAGTCGAACACGTAAAACGCCACAAGTATTTTGTAACCGGTTAGATACCTACATATGCGTTTGCATGTATGTATGTGTTTAAGTTGTCTAAGAAACTTTCAATTTTTATTTCATTCCTTCGGCGTTGTAACGCTCTAACCATAAGTTCTGAGTGCGAGTATGACTTTAAAAGGGACTTTTCGAATATAACTGGAAAATTTTAGGAAAAAACGGTAAGACAACAATCAGATAAATAATTTCCTTTGATGGCAATTATGAAGTTCGTAATTATTACAAATGTTTCCCCGAGACCAGGGAGATACAAAGCCACCCCCTCAGTTTCAAGGGTGATTTATCACCTAACTCGAGCAGGTCAAGTAGGCCCAATGTTGCTCCCTCAATTCCAAGGGGATTCCAAAGGCAATCACTCACTTTGCACCATAAGATGCCCCAGATAATCAAATTTAAGAGTGCAACATTTCCGAAGATGATTTTAATTTAAACAAACCGCCGCATGTATTTACGCTATGAAGGAAATATTTGTTCTAGTTATCCGTTCCCCCTCGTGGGCATCACATAATCCCATATATCTCGTGTTTGTTTTTCTCTCTCTCCGACTAAATATTTGATCCAAGGTTGCATAATAATTCTTAAAATTCCGTTCGGTGTGCCTTAATTTTCCTCTCATCTGTTTTTCTTTCACAACTCTCGGAATACACGTTTGAGATGCTCCGGTGAACGACCGAGTTATTGAAGGGCCACGCCTTTTCAAATCTAATACTTTTCGGGTATATGTTATCACACCGTTTCTAAAAATATATGTACACTTACACGACATCGAGATCAGTATCGCCTCGACGTCCATGTGACTCTTATTGTAAATATACATACACACATACATTTATGCGCCGTTTGATAAGAAAACCGTCTCGACAAGCAAATAGCGCAGTTCGATAACTTACAGCTGCAGATTGTGGAAAGTCGGGAATACAAACACTAATCTAACTACTAAACTAAAAGGTGGATGTACATAATATATCAGATCTTGACATTAATTTACAAAACTATGTTTCAAAGACATTTGCACGAATGAACGCAATGAGACAAAAAATTTTCAAATTGAAATGTATACATCCCTTAAAACATGAAATTAACACTACTCAAAAACCTAATTATCCGCAAATTGAGTACCGTATATACTTCAACTTTGTGCTCAAATAGGTATAGGGTGTAACTCATCAGAACCGATACCACAGCTCGTTGGCATACAGATGGACTCAAAATGTACCTAATAAGTTCATTCTATTTGCTTGTATACCACGCTGCTTTCCTGTATAGTTAAATTTATAGTTATTTGTTATAGTTTATAGTTAAATTGAGGCACCAAATTTACTATTTTTGCAACCCTTTAGAATTGAATTCACAAAGGCAAAACTATTTTGTAACGGTGTCCAGAAACGAGCACAGCTACACAATCAATTTTGACGGAACAAGTTAACAAAAAATTGGCTCCAAACTATATCACTTCCATTATGTATACTGTAAAGTAAATAAAAGCAAAATTACTAATTTTGAATAATTTTTTGAACTTGGGGGTATTTTTTGAGAAAAGGGGATGGGTTTTGAAAATCATAAAGTGACTAATATGGCGACTAGACTACCAATTGTATCCATTTACTTATTTAAATAATTTAAAATTTCCCCTTGAGCGGAAATTCATTTTCAAACTTTTTTACTCTAGTTAAGTTTGAAGAAATCGTGCGTCATTCAAGAAAAAATGGATTAACTGAAGCAATGTAACAAAATGTATCAATTAGAAAAATATGAAAATTTGTTTCGTCAGTCTGACAACTAACAATTAAATCGCTTTAAAAAAGGCTACAAAAGTTTCTTTTGGTGAACAAGTGGAACAAGAGTTAGGTATTTCTACGCCTCAAAAAATAGTTGAAAGATTTATGTAATGATCCCAAACTTCAAAAAAACATTTTGTAGAGAATTTAAGTATTACTGAGGTATTATGAAGAAGAGTGGTCTTTATACAAAATCTTTGTTTCGTCAGAAATTTGTGAAAATCCTTCGAGCAATAAATCATTAGCATACCTTATCTACAGGTACTGGAGATAAAACAGAAAACATAGTTTTGTAAATGCCAAAAGACACTAAAGGTGTTATAAAAGTAAAAGAGGGACCAAAACTGAGTTAGTTATATGAGATGTCGTATTTTACTCGCAAAGTATTTATACAAAGACTTTTGGGAGAAAAGGAACAAAGTTGGGCTAAATTGAAAACTGCAAGAAACTTGATTTTCTCTCTACTCATAAAGCAAATGATAGAATAAGGGTAGCAGTTTTTTAATAAGCGCCTCAGTGCATTTCCAGTCTGCGAATCGAGATTTAGTGTATATCTGCACGATTGCCGTTTCCCTCTTGCGAATTTTACATTTTTCGCAAATAATGCACTTCTCCGTTTACAAGCTCTGCATGGGATATGTTTGATTCGCCATTTGGCGGTGTAAATAGCAAAAGCGTGTATTCTTCAAAGCAGTTACGTAATAATTTGATGGTAATATCACTCGGCAAATAAAGCCAATTCCGGGCATGTGCTCGTCTGTAATATGATTAAATGATTGTATGTGTTTCATTATTAAATTTGCGACAGCTAAGATATCTCATAACCCTCTTAAGGTGTAGGTGGGATTGCTTCAGAATGGTTCTGAATGGTTTATTGTACTTTTCGTGGTACTCGAAGATTGTGAGATTGAATATTTCAGAGGGGTCTCGCCCCGTGTTCTTACTGTACCCTGAAGTATTTCGACTTTTCTTTCGTAGTCTAAAAGCCAACTGAGAGTAATAAAAACATGCTATAAAATTCTTTTCTAATAACACGAATGATAAAGTGGTGATTGTTAAAACGAGGGTAAAGTAAGATTTGCCGCTGTTGCTCGTGCACTTCGCAGGGAATTTTAGTAACCCAAATATAAATTGTCGTTTGGGAAATGTGTGCAGTAACTTTAGAGACGAACTGAATTGAAATTTACTATGCACTATGTCGAGATTTTGAATTGCGATCTGAATTCCGGCAGTGCACTTTTCACATAGGTATAGTACAAACGAAAACCGTTCGAGAAGTTATTCCGGATTTTACGGGTAAAGAGATTTTACAATATAATGGATCGAACGGATCGGCGTGAACTAACTTTTCACTCAAACATGTGTAACTACAAAGTTACCGGGTAATACGTGAGTATTTCATATCAATAAACCGCACTTTACTACCAGTAGCGCGCACTATGCATACGGGCGTTCTTATCCTAACATCGGTTTCATATTCTACATCGTATTACGTAACAGGAATTGTAAGGATGAAACCCAAATTACGTTCGCTCTTTAAGATCCGACTTTCAAATTTCCCATTTCTAACTCCTTTGTAGATGTTAACGTATACGTAACATTTAAACGCGAAATTCGCGAACCTTTTGAGATTTCGAATATTTCTTTTAGTTCGTCTTATTCAAAGGAATATTATAATAGAAGGGATAGGTACCTGGAACTCATTACTAGTGAACTGCACCGTTACTGCTTTTCGGAGTGGTTTCCGATACTTACTGTAAAGTTTAAACTTAAAAAGTGACGATTACGGTCCTAACAAGGCGCTAAGAACACGTAAGAGAGTAATGGTTGCGATCCTCACTTTCTAGTTAGTTTCGGCTTAATGGCCATGAAACTTTTAAATATATGATAAAAATCTCTTTATAATACTCGAATCAACACTGCAACGACTTTGATATATCCCTAAACAATTGTTTTGTCCACAATTTAGCAGCAAAATCTACAAAAATCAGTTTAGGTCTTCTTTAAACACATTATGCTATCTTTCAACATAGTCTTTACGAAGCCAGTGTAACAACCAACATATATACAAGCTTATACGGGTATCGATCAATAACAACATATACGGCATGCTCGATACATGATACATGACTCGTCCTGTAGATTCCTCCCATTTCAGTTCCACGCCGAGCAAGTCACACGCCTAAATATTGTCAATACTATACTTTTCTCGCTTGTGCTGTAGTGGATTCATAAACGTTTTGGACGACTGGATCTTTCCTAGAACGTTTCGAACACGTGTCTTCAGTCTTTTACCAGTGTTGGCACGGTTTACATCACCGAGACAGGTTATAGAGGTATTTTGTTTGTTTTTAAGTTAATTTCATAATCATATAATTTGCCGTTCGTTTTTATATTCATAATAATAATTAATTGTAATCGAAATGGCGTTTTGCAGACCGTGGGCGACAGAAACAGTGCGAGTTGATGTGGAAAACGTAACTACTCAACCCTCTTGCTCTTCCTCGTCTCCTTCTTGGGAGTTTGCAAATAAGGATCTACATCCTCAATTACAAACAGTAATTTTAAATATGCTGCTTAATTTTAGAAATTTCAGACTTGACATTAATTCCATATTCTTCAATTTATAAAATAATTCAGCGAGGAATTGTAGATCATCATCAAAATAGATTAGGTAAACAAAAGAAGTTCAAAGCATTAGATGACATTGCTAAAGACGTTATACGCAGAACCGTTTACGATTTATATGCTAGAAACGAGGTGCCCACTTTCCTATAAATTTTTCAAAAATTACAGTCTTTTGAGGAATATAAATATAAATCTTTAGACACTTTAAGGTCAATTCTGTTAAGTTGCGGATTTAAACACAAAAAATTAGATTCTCGAATGGTCATCATGGAGTCACCTCGTATTGTTGCTTTGCGTCAGGATTATTTGAGACAAATTAGGTCATTTCGGGAATCAGGGAGCAACATTGTATATTTAGACGAGTTTGACACCCATGAAGTAATTCAACGTGGTTGGGTTGATGACAGCAACTGTAAATTAAATATACCCAGTTCTAGGGGAAATCGGGTGGTAATTTTACATGCAGGAAACGAAAACGGTTTTGTGCCTAATGCTTTGCTTCTTTCCGCCAAGAATATCGATAAGAGTTTCGCCGATTATCATCAGGATATGGATGCCGAATTGTTTGAAAAGTGGTTTAAAGATCGACTTCTGCCCAATATTCCTAATAATACAGTTATAGTTCTTGATAACGCTTCATATCATTCTCGTCAAATTAATAAAATTCCTAATAGTAATTCCAGGAAATCACTTATCATCGAATTTCTTCACAGCAAAAATATTCCTATAGCTTCAAACATCCGTACAAAAAAACAGATTCTTTAAATTGTTAAATCGGGTACTTTCAAAAAGGAGTATGCTGTTGATAAGCTTGCTGAGGATAAAGGTCATTGTGTTCTTCGACTACCTCCCTACTACTGTATTTTTAATCCCATAGAATTCATTTGGGCTAACGTCAAGGAAACAATCCACAGTCCTACTTTCACTAACATCGTTTTTGAGAACATTGAAACCGTCTTTAGGGATGATTTTTACAAACAAATTTGGCAAAATTGCGTTTCGCATGTAATTAAAAAAGAGGAGGAATATCACGTTTTACCACCTATTAACCCCATTGTCATTCGTCCCGGCTCCGAATCTTCTTCTGAAGATTACGATTAATTATTTGTTTATACTCAATTATTTTACTGAAAACTGAAATTTTACTGACCAAGTCAGTAAAAATATTAAGAGCGCCTATGGAGGCGGCTCCTTTACGTTCCCCTTTCTCGTCGGCAGCCCGTTGTTACACTGGCCTCGTAAAGACTATACCTACTCTTTAAAAAACGGTTTGGTCAAATATATCAATAATTTATTTCAAAACTTAACCTTGGAACTAATCTGATAACACGGGGATATGACAAAATAAACAATATTTGAATATTGATGATTTTTGCGACTACTCGATGTGAATAACTTTATATAATACACACACCTCTTGAATGTCAAACACGAGTTTATCTCCACGACACAAAAAATTCTGGATCTCTAGGGTGATGTCATTAGTTTGATTGATTTATAATATCTATCTTACTAGCAGTATAGTCTGTTTGTTGTCATTAGATCACAAGAGACTTGTTGTTATAACCATCACGTGTTATATACCTTGTTAAAAAATGGGATATTTTATATCACTTTCGTGGTTAACGTTACATTTTTCGTCTCCACGTATTCCGTCATCATTTTACAACGTAACTCGAGCTCTCCCTAACATCAATTGTTACGCCGACAACATTGACTAATTGTTGTAGAAAAGCGCGACAATGGTTTTCAATGAAATCCACGAAGTGTGATTTTTAATGGAGCATAAGCATCAAATCCCATTCGGCGGAATATCGAACTGTACGTCACGAACTCTGACATACAAAACAAACGGGAGATTAAACATAAACAAACGAAAACTTTAAAGAACATAACCAAACTTTACGTAAATACGAAATATCAGAACGGGGTAACCGAACGTGAAGTTGAACGAATTAATGAAGAGATACATGTGTTAATTCAACTATTGTCGGGTTAGGACCGTATAAACAATTTCCATTGAACGTTAAAAGCTGATATTTCGTAGAGGGCACAGAAAACAGAAATTCCGGCGATATTGTATTTCGTTGGAAATGAAACATCTCCAATTGCCGATGTTATCGTTATCGGTGGATTTTATCTCCAAATTAACAATAAACGTTACGCATTATACACAAACAGAAATTGGAAACGTGTTATCTATTTTTAAAATGGTCTTCGCAAGACTGATCTACTGCAGAAGCTACAATTTATCAATTCACCTTCATGAGAAAGTGGCGGAAAATATAGTACCTCAGTTATGAAAACATTATGCCTATTACAATAAAATTTAATATGATTTACCATATTGAATCAATAATGTAAAATACCTTACATGCCCTAACTAAACTAAACTAACGCGAGAAAAGTATCCGGACTCTTTTAATAACCCAACTATTTTATCCAAAATCGTCGTGAAAGTGAGCTTTTCCAAAACAGAGCAAAACTGCAACATAATATTCTTTCCAATATAAAATCTAATGGACTGGAGTGACACAAACCTTATTTTTAGTCCACCTTTCCCAATGTCACCATGAACAATAATCATCACTCAAAAATGTGAACATACGAAACATCAACTTTTATTATAGTTGGTTGTTAGAGCATAAAATGAAATTTCCCTCTGTAATTACTGTTTCTCTCTCTAATTTACTGTTCGTTAATTTTAATTAATCACGGACTAGTTAAACATTGCGAAATGATACTTCATGTATTCAGCACGTAATAAAAAAGCTTCATATCAAAACAACCATAGTGGTAATGATGTAAATTATCTACAATAAAGAGGTTCACTGTTACGCTGCAACAAAATTTTACAAAATTGGAAAAATGTATTTTAAAGTTTTATTATAATTAATTGGTTTCCAATAACAAGATTTGCAGAGGAAACGTATTGCTCCAGCATTACGATACTCTAAAAAAAATATCACTGCTATTATTTTGAACAAATTATTCAAAATTTGTGCAATAAATTAAAAAAATACACGTTTCAAAAAATTTCAAAAGTATGGGCTAGTGTTACTTAAAGCTGATTTTCTTAGATAAAAAGGAGTGAAATGGTTGCATAAAACTAGCTTACAAGGATTTTTTTGAAAAGTGGGATGGTACAAGTGCTACCTGTTGTCATTTTTGCGGCCTGTTTATTTCTTCTCTGTATATGTATTTGTACGTACAGTTTACCGTTAGTATAATTTGTATTTGTTTTAACATCCAAGGTAGATTTGTATCGATTCAATATTGTTTTGAGTTGTTATTAAAATTTTATGTTTCTTTTTGCAATTTTTGACGTTTTAATTGCCACATTTTACTTTTTTCGTGTCGTCAAATCCGTTCTCTAGTAAAAATGATAGAATGGAGCTGTGATGAACCTACTGAAAATTTTTGGAAATAAATGAAACTATATTAGAAAATTGTGGAAAACAACGGAACTAAACTGAATGTTTTTGGAATAGAATTTGTGCAAAAATTTTATAATTTATGATTTAACATGGAATCCACAAGAATTCTAAGACATTTTTTGCAATTAGTTAATGTATCAGTAGATATTGGCAATCAATTGGTTTGGATTCTTTGGAGATACTAATAATTTATTTACTTACGGAGTTAAAGTTTTTACATGAATACCTCGGGAATAAAGCCTAGAATAAGGATCGACTTATCCTCCAAAGCGCAGAGGTCGGCAACATTGTTTAAAATGCAACAATTTCAAAAACACGTTTTTCCGACTTGTTTTGCTTCTAACTTCTTAAGTATTGAATTTAGAAGAAAGTTGAAGAGAGAAAAAAGTTGCAGAATCGATTTTTACATAATATGGCATAGGTTAGAAATTCAAAAATTTTTCAGCGGTTTTGCAAAATAACAATAAACAAAACAAAATCGGCTCAAAAAAGTGGTTTTCATTTATTATTTTAAGCACTTTAAAATGCAATTAGGACTTCCATATTACAGGTATAAAATCTCGAAGTTATACTAAAAGAATCCTGTAAATTTCGTTTCGATCGGTTTTCTAGATTTTGCACAATAATTTTGCAATCCAGAAAAATCGAAAAATATTGAAAATTTTTAAAATTGTTTAAACATTTTCCCAACTATGTATTTGATTTTAACAAAACTGGCTGAGCATGTATAAAAGGGTACAAGCTTTCATGTGCTTTTTTCAGAATAAAAAAAAATATTAGAACGGTCAGTCATTGTTTAAAGTTGGTGGCAAATTTATAAATTTGTCAAAATTCGAAGCGAGAAATTTTTTTTAATGTAAATTTCAACAAAAATATTATACTGGTTACTGTGAGAAACAATTAGTATTTCTTGATATGAGAAAAAAATAGTAATTTTATTAATCATTATTAACCATTTTATTAAACACTAATCAAATTTGAGGAGTTATATCTCAGAAGATAATGAACAAAATAGCAACTTATTATATATAAAAAGAAGCGTCTTTCCGAGTACTTTCCCGCTATGTTTTCAGAATTTCATTTAACAAAAAATTCGCCGAGATAATCTATTTGGTTATATGCAAAAATAACGACATCAAATTTAAACAATGACTGTGGCCGTTCTAATAAATATTTTTCAATTCTGAAAGAAGCACATGAAAGCTTGTCCCCCCTTATGTATGCTCTGCCAGATTTGTTAAAATCGAATGGTGAAAAAAAAATTTAAACAATTTTGAAAATTTTCAATATTTTTTGATTTTACTGGATTGCAAAATTATTGTGCAAAATCTAATAAACCGATCGAAACGAATTTTACAGGATTCTTTTATTATAATTTCGAGATTTTCCACCTGTGATACAGAAGTATTAACTTCATCTTAAAGTAGGTACTTAAAATAATTAATTAAAGAAATACAATTTTGGGGCGTGTTTTTTTTGTTTATTGCTATTTGGAAAAACCGCTAATAAATTTCTGAATTTATAACCTATGCCATATTATGTAAAAATCGATTCTGCGACTTTTTTTCCTCTTCAACTTTCTTCTAAATTCAATACTTAAAAAGTTAGAAGCAAAACAAGTCGGAAAAAAGTGTTTTTTAAATTGTTGCATTTTAAAGAATGTTCCCGACCTCTGAGCTTTAGAGGATAAGTCAATCCTTGTTCTAGGCATTATTCCAGAGGTATTCATGTAAAACATTGCGGTTACCTCTTGCATCCATCTAAAGTAAATTTCTGACAAATGGGTCTTGGACTCTTAGGTATGTATATAGGTATGCAGTTTTAAACAAATATAGGTAAATATTCAACAGCTAGGTACCTCGTATTACTTTCCTTATATTGATATGAGTCCCTATAAGTGATTTTCCTTATAAATTTTTAAATTAACGAGTTTTGCATTAGATAGCTAGATGTATACTACCTAGGTAATTAAAGTGTACCTACCTAATATACCATTTCTTAAAATAAAATTAGTGACGTTTTCTAAGAAACCACAAATAATTGAAAATTGAAATTTTGTATTTAAGCTGGGTCCCCTGAAGACTCGCGATCACATAAATTTCATCAGAATCAGTTAAGGGCAAAGGGCACTTTACTCTTGTCAATTTTAGGTTTTATATTGAATTGTCTCAAAAACTGGTCCAACGTTTTTCTTTCAAACTTTGTATATTTACTGTACTATTCAATTCTTATTGACTGCTGTTACCGTTATCTTGACTGATGTTCTGCGAATGGACCTTTACTCTTGTGAATTTTCAGTTTTCCCAATTTTCTCCAAAGCGGCTTTACCGATTCTTACCAAATTTTAGATTTGAACTGACCTAACTAATGGCTACAACTTTTATTTGAAACATTTTTTCCTAAAACCTCCCTAAAGGGCACTTTAACAATGTTGCCATTAATATTTAGTCCGGCCATGTGACGATGTTTACACATCGCCAATTTTTGGTTTGTTACATTTCGAAAATTTAAAAAGTTGCATTTTTGGTTGCAAATGGTCAAAAAGTGTCAAAGGGCCAAAAATTCGAGTATCACAATCCCAAAAATCGTCATATTCATATACAAAGCACGTGTATACAAGCAATTAGTCAACATGCCTCACTCGAAAGTTAAGGAATATTATCTTCTTGAACTTGATATTTTCTCGAGTTGAAAACTTTTAAGTGGCGGGTACTTCGATAAGTGTTTTCGCAAAAATTTCACTTTCTGATTAACGCTACCGAATCACCGAAATACCACTCCGTTCCCCGAGAGAAGTATTATTCGAGAATTTCGACGAGCGGCAAGGCGGCAGATGTTTCGTCTCTCCAAACCAGTCGGGACCGGCAGAGAGGTTATATTTACAAACAAAACGCATCTTCGCGTCTAACTAGAATGGTATGCCATGGTAGGTGAAAGAAGGATAATGCCGTAGAGGCCGAGGCATCTATGAAAAATACAGACATTGAGAGTGAGAGAGAGAGAGAGAGGGAGAGAGGAGAGGATGCGTTAAAAATAAATGCATTCGACCGTTCACGAGGCAAAGAAGAGCATGCAGGTGCTTCCATCTTGACCACGAACTTACTTCACATATCTACCGAAGGGACACCAGAGTGGTACCTAATAACGACGTCACGTTACCGTGAAGGCGAGGTTCGAGGTTCGCCCAAGAGATACACTTACGTACAAAGACAATACGGAGAGATGGGATTAACGTGATTTTAATGACGAGGCCGAGGGGAAGAGGTGACTAACCTCTCGGTGATTCGGTATCAAGTTGTGTGTGTGTGTGTGTGTGTTGTGAAAGTTTGAAAAGCCCTTACTTACTTCAGACGACGCAAACCGCGATCGGTCGGGTCGGAAGTGCCGTTATATCCAGTGCTGGTGCCGGCGGCCCGAACATGTCACCCGGGACCAAATCGGGACGATCCGTAGGACGAGACCCGATCACTAAACCCCTTCACTTAACTCACTTAACGTCCCTTCACGCGAAACCAACGTCCTCGCGCTCCCTGTTTAACTTGTTTACGAAGAGTGTCTCCGACGCGCGGGCCGCGAGATAGATTGAAAGGAGAGAGGGGAGTACGTATACGCCGGCCAGGTACGTCTCGATAACACGCTGGCTGGGGCCACACTGCACTGCCGCCGCCGCCGCCGCCACCGTCGACGACGATTCGACGTTCTCTCCCCCGTTTTCGCTCCTCTTTCTCTCTCTCTCTCGGCCTGTGTTTACCTTCTCTCGACGAGAGTTTTTGGGTTCGGGTTCGGGTCTCTCGGGTTCGCTTCGGACGGCCGAAGTTCGCCGTGTGTGTGTGTGTGTGCAAGGGCGTCGCGGAAGGGGGTGGGGCCGGGACCCCCACGGGGGTACCCCCGCCACCCGCCCATCTACCCATCGTCCATCCCGGAAGAGTGTAAACCCGGCACACTTAGATATTTTGCGGGATTTAGCAAACTTAGAATTAACATATGATAAAGTTAGGTTAGGTATTGTAATGCGAGAAGTAAACAAAGCGACACATGTTTACTCCTTCAAAAGAATAACTACGACGCGTAGGACAGGTGCATGAACATTTGCTGCGTAGGCTTCTAGAATGTACTAGAATGTTCTCGATCAGGGTTGGGGGTGTATATATAAGGGGGTTTGTGATCGAGGGAGTTAGTTAGAAGTAGAGAAGCAGAAGTGAACGCGACATACGATCCGAAAGCGGAGCGGTACAAATAAATTATGTAGTGTCTAGTCTAGTGAACAAGTACTATAGTGTGTTAAATAAATTAGTGTTAATTAATGTAAATAAATTATAAAATAAACGTTACATTGGTGTCAGAAGTGGGATCATGAAGAAGTTACGCGAATTAAAAGTGGCCGAGTTAAAAAAAGAACTCGAGGAACGGGAATTGGAAACAGGAGGGAGGAAGACTGAACTCCAGGACCGGCTCTCAGCATTTTTGAAAGAAAATGGCCAGGACCCGGAAGTTTTCGAGTTCGAAGACGATGACATCACGAAGCAAATCGCCGCCCAGAGGGAAGAAAGCGCCGCCCAGAGAGAAGACATCACTGCTCAAATCGCCGCCCAGAGGGAAGACATCACTGCTCAAATCGCCGCCCAGAGGGAAGACATCACTGCACAAATCGCCTCCCAGAGGGAAGAAATCGCCGCCCAGAGGGAAGAAATCGCCGACCAGAGGGAAGACATCACTGCTCAAATCACCGCCCAGAGGGAAGAAATCGCTGCCCAGAGGGAAGAAATCGCCGATCAGAGGGAAGACATCACTGCTCAAATCGCCGCCCAGAGGGAAGACATCACTGCTCAAATCGCCGGCCAGAGGGAAGACATAATTACTCATATTACTTCTCAAATCGCCGTCCAGAGGGAAGAGATAACCGACCAGATGGAGGCTCAGCGTAAGGAGATTGAAGAGAAGATCAAGCAGTTGGAAGAACGACTAGAACAAGTCAGTAGCGGCGAGGGGAAAGAAGACGAAATTAAAGAGAAGACGAAGCAGTTGGAAGAACGACTAAGGCGAGTCAGTAGCGGCGAGACGAAGGAAGAAATAAAGGCGGTCGTTCAACAGAACTCGATATGCACTAATCGAGTGACGCCCCCAACGTTCGATGGAAAAATTCCGTGGGCCAGCTACAAGAAGCAGTTTGAGGCAGCAGCGGAAGCTAATGCTTGGTCCCCTCACGAGAAAGCTGTTTCCCTAACGGTAGCCTTACGTGGAGAGGCGTTGGAAGTTCTTCAGACGCTATCCACCGAGGAAGCCGGGAATTACACGGAGCTGCTGAGGCGACTGGAAATGCGGTTCGGCCAAACACATCTGGAGCAAGTCCATCAATCCCAGATGTCCAATCGCCGTCAGAGATCGAACGAGACCCTGCAGGAGTTCGAAGCGGACGTAGCCAGACTAGTGAGGTTGGCGTATCCCACGGCACCGGAACAGATTATGGAGTGCCTCGCAGTGCAGACGTTCGTGAGCGGGCTGCGGGACCAGGAACTGCAGATGGCCCTGAGGCTAGCTCGACCGAAAACAGTAATGAACGCGCTCGCCATCGCACTAGAACATGAGGCAGCAATGGAAGCCTCCCGCATTCACGGTTGTGCTCGAGCTGTTACCGAGGAGGTAGGCACAGAAAAACTCGTGGAGAAGGCCGTCCAGCAGATCATGGAGCTGCTGTCAGCACAGAAGACGCGGCCCAAAACAGCGGTGCTGGCAAAGGCCCCGGAAAAACTAATGAGGGTCGATAAAAGGGAGGGGACGTCGAGCCGTGGCAATAGGAACCCCCGGGCCAGTATAGCCTCGTTTTCCCACCAATTGGGGAGCGCGTACGTCGATGGCACTATCGACGGGAGATCCCACGCCATGCTTGTGGACACGGGAGCTACGAAGACGATCGTACGCTCGGAAGTTGTGAGGGACCGTAGGAAGATTAGGCCAAGTAAGTGGCAATTAAGAACTGCCACTGGGCAGAAGGCAGTAATACACGGTGAAGCGACGGTTAGCATGACGTTGGGACGAGTGAAGTTTGACCATCCTGTACTCATAGCCGAAATTGAGGAAGACGTCATACTGGGGATGGACGTCATGAGGAATCATGGATTCCAGTTGGATTTCGGACACCGAGTGTTGAGGATCGGTCAAGAAGAATTACTGCTACACAATTGTGACAACTTTGTGTTAGACGTAATAATGGCAGAAGATGTGATTCTCCCGGAACGAAGCGAAAGGATCACCTCTACCTGTCTGAGGGGTGTTGTGGAAGAGGGAATTCCAGCCGTGATCGAACCAGAAAACGATGACAATCGACTGGCTCGGGGGGTACTAGTAGGAAAGGCGCTCGTTACTCTCTCAAGGGAAGTGCCTGTGCGGCTACTTAACATCAATCAGTACCCGGTCACCATCAAGAAGGGTACGAAGCTGGGCACATGTATAGCCGCATCAGCCATCGTCAGGGGCGTTAGTGAGGAAGAAAGGTCCAGACACACTCCGCAGGACTTGAAACAAATTCTTTCCCAGACCAGTGCGTTTCTCTCACCCATACAGAAACAGAAGGCCAATGGATTAATAAATAAGTACCAGGATATATTTACCACCGAGAATGGAAAGCTGGGAAAGACCAAGGTCGTGACACACAAAATTGACACGGGCGAGACACGACCGATTCGACAAACAGCAAGACGACTACCCTTGGCCAAACGGGAGGAAGCCGAGAAAATTATCAAGGACCTAGAGCGGGACGGGGTCATCGAGCCGTCAAGCAGTCCATGGGCCTCGCCGGTAGTACTGGTGAAGAAAAAGGATGGAACTACTCGATTCTGTGTAGACTACCGGCAGGTGAACAGTGTCACCAAAAAGGACAGCTACCCGCTACCACGTATCGACGACACACTCGATACTCTTGCTGGATCCACGATATTTTCGACCTTGGATTTAAAAAGCGGCTATTGGCAAGTCGAAATGGACCCTGCCGATAAGGAAAAGACGGCATTTACCTTCGGTAACGGCCTGTGGCATTTTACAGTCATGCCATTCGGACTTTGTAATGCCCCAGCGACGTTTGAGAGGCTGATGGAGAGCGTGCTAATGGGTCTGACGTGGAAAACGTGCCTAGTCTATTTGGACGATGTCATCGTGATGGGCAAGACCTTCGAAGGACATCTGAAAAACTTAGAGGACGTCTTCCAGAGACTGCGAGGTGCGGGGCTGAAACTGAACCCGAAGAAATGTCAACTCTTCAGAAGGAAGGTCTCGTACTTAGGGCACGTAGTGAGCAGAGAGGGCGTCGCCGTTGATCCGGACAAGACAAGTACGGTGAAGGAGTGGCCAATACCGGTAGATAAACACCAGTTGAGGAGTTTTCTGGGCCTCTGCACGTACTACCGACGATATGTCTGGATGTTCTCCGACGTCGCAAAGCCGTTGACAAGGCTCACGGAAGAAGGACGAAACTTCTGTTGGGATGAGGAATGCCAGTCTGCCTTCGACGAGCTGAAGAGGAAGTTGACCAGTGCCCCAGTGCTGAGTTTTCCTCTGCCAGAAGGACAGTTCATCCTGGACACCGACGCGAGCAATGTGGGAATTGGAAGTGTTCTGTCGCAGCGCCAGGAGGGACAAGAACGTGTCCTTGGATACTTCAGCAAGGTACTCTCCAAACCAGAAAGGAATTACTGCGTCACCCGACGTGAATTATTGGCCATCGTCAAGTCCATCGAGCACTTCCATAAATATTTATGTGGAAGGAGGTTTTTGATCCGGACCGATCATGCTGCTCTTAAATGGCTCCTCCAGTTTAAGAATCCCGAAGGACAAATCGCTCGCTGGATCGAGAGGCTCCAGGAGTATGACTTTGTTATAGAACATCGGCCAGGACAGAGTCATGGAAACGCAGACGCACTCTCGAGAAGACCATGCCCTGATGAATGTCCTCATTGTCATAGAGCTGAGGAAAAGTCCGAGAAAGTCTACCGAACCACCGTGGTCGCCGAGGAATGGACACCATCCTCGTTACGACAAGAGCAAGAAAAAGACCCGGTTCTCAAAGAAATCCTGGTTTGGAAGGAGGGAGGAGAGCGTCCTGAGTGGCAAAAGGTATCACCTGGCTCGCCAAAACTTAAGAGCTATTGGGCACAGTGGGACTCGCTAGTGGTTGAGGATGGGCTACTAAAACGCGTACTGGAGAGCCAAGACGGGACGGAGGAAAGACGGCAGTTGGTAATTCCCTCCAGTAAAATCCCGGAGGTCTTGCGGCACCTTCACGACGGATCGTCTGGTGGACATTTAGGGATCAAGAAAACGCTGCAGAAGGTACGGGAGCGCTTCTACTGGATCAATTGTTCAGACGACGTGAAGAACTGGTGCAAGAAATGTACTACATGCTTTGCAAGTAATGGGCCACAAAGACGACCGAAAGCTCCCATGAAACAATATAACGTCGGAAGCCCCTTCGAAAGGATCGCTATTGATATAGCAGGACCCTTCCCTGAGACCGAAAAGGGGAATAAATACATCTTGGTCGTGATGGACTACTTTACGAAGTGGGTAGAAGCGTACGCTCTCCCTAATCAGGAGGCAGAGACAGTGGCCGATGTGCTAGTGAAGGAGACGATCTGCCGGTTTGGAGTACCCATGGAATTACACTCGGATCAAGGAAGAAACTTTGAGAGTGGCCTATTCCGGAGGATCTGTGAGAAGTTTGGGGTACGAAAAACAAGAACCACGGCCCTTCACCCTCAGTCTGACGGCATGGTAGAACGAATGAATCGCACCCTCAACCGCTATCTAGCGAAAATGGTCTCGTCACATCAAAGAGACTGGGACGAACACGTGCCGTTCTTCCTGATGGCCTACCGCTCGGCCGTTCATGAGTCGACAGGACAAACTCCAGCCAAAGTCCTGTTCGGGCGAGAACTTAAACTACCCTGTGATCTAATCTTTGGCGCTAGACCGGACGAGGACGTTTCGGGGGAAGATTACGTTTCCCGGATGCGGCAAAGGATGAACGAAATTCACGATCAAGTCCGGTACCAACTAAATATCGCCAGTGATCGCATCAAAGAGCGTTACGACATCAACGCTAAAGAGGGTGGCTACCAAATGGGAGACCGAGTTTGGCTGTACAACCCACAGAAGAAACGTGGTTTGTCCCCTAAGTTACAGACCAATTGGGAAGGTCCCTATGTTGTGAAGAAACGAATCAATGACGTGGTCTACCGGGTAAGCAAACTACCAAACGGCAAGCCGAGAGTGGTGCACTTTAATCGGTTGGCACCCTATGAGGGGTCGCACGATGAGGCGGAGGTTCCCCGAGTAAGAAACACATTGGCGCAGGAGAACGAACTTTCCTTCGAAGAATTTATGAGCGCCTACGGGGGTACCGGAAAAGCACGGTATGGGGTAACCTGTGAAAAACAACAGGATTTGTTCAGCGTACCTGAAGAATACTCGTTGGCCCATTGTGTGTCCGCCGACCTGGTAATGTCACGAGGTATCGCCACGGTTTTCAAGAAGAAGTACGGGCGCTCGGAACAACTCAGAGAGCAACTCCCGGAAATTGGCAAGGTTCTGGAACTACGTGACAACGTAAGACACATCTTTTATCTGGTTACGAAGGAGATCGGGTCCCTTAAACCATGTTATCACGATGTATGGCGAACCTTGCATAGGCTACGAGACCGACTGCTGGAGCTCGACATCAGGAAGCTAGCTGTCCCCAAGTTAGGTGCTGGACGAGATCAGCTGGACTGGAGGGTTGTCCGGAACATGCTGGAAGTAGTGTTGAAGAATACCGGAGTGGAAGTTTTAGTCTGCTGTTTTGGGCCTGCACCATGTCGACTCGGGAAGACGGTCCCCTGTTATTTTGACGCCACGTCTCGCTGTAAGCGGGGGGCTAACTGCAGGTTCCTGCATGGGCCTACCAGGGATACGTTCCGAGACGAAACGTCTCTAAGGCGGGGGCAGTGTAATGCGAGAAGTAAACAAAGCGACACATGTTTACTCCTTCAAAAGAATAACTACGACGCGTAGGACAGGTGCATGAACATTTGCTGCGTAGGCTTCTAGAATGTACTAGAATGTTCTCGATCAGGGTTGGGGGTGTATATATAAGGGGGTTTGTGATCGAGGGAGTTAGTTAGAAGTAGAGAAGCAGAAGTGAACGCGACATACGATCCGAAAGCGGAGCGGTACAAATAAATTATGTAGTGTCTAGTCTAGTGAACAAGTACTATAGTGTGTTAAATAAATTAGTGTTAATTAATGTAAATAAATTATAAAATAAACGTTACAGTATTAATTTTCTTTCCTATATAAGGTTTGTATTGTGTAACAAGCACTTTGCGAACCGTTCCGATTCTAGTAATGGATTTTTTAATGCGCATGTGCAAACAAAGTTTAGTTCCAGGTTCCAAAATCAGTTCTGAAGTTCTGTTGGAACAAGAAGAAAAACAATTCCTCTTCCTCACTTGATTCTAAGGCCAAATAGTCGTTTTCATCCAAATCACTATCGGCCATTTCGCGTTTAGTTAGTTTGTTTTTACGATTTTTAAAATATATAACCTCAAACTTCACAGAAACCGTTGATGGTGGGAGAGTCCCTATTCTCGTTCTTGGTCAGAACCAAGAACTGATTTCACCGTCCCTGAACCGATTCCGAATTCGTTCGTCGCGTGTTGGAACACAGTCCAACGTTAGAACCAGTCCTGGGATCAGTTCAACGTTTGTTGGAACATAAAAACGCCTCTGCGCACGCTCCGCTCGATTCAGAACTAATTCCGGTACTTGTTGGAACAAACCTATAATCAATACTAATCGTTTTTAAATAATAAACATCATCCAAGATCAAAGTACCTCTGGACGAAACCCACTCTTCCAACATCGAATCTCAGTAGGCTGTGAAATTTGGTTCTTAAACTGAACAAATGCTCTCCTCTCCTAGCAACGCTCAACTCAACTTCTGTCGACTGTCAACAAACAGACGCCATTTGCATTTTACACTTCGAAGGTGCTGCAGCGTTTTGCACACAGTAGTCCGAAAACATACATAAACAGTTAAAGTTTTACCAAAAATGAGTGTGAGCGGAGTACAAAACATTAAACGGGGGCGGCACGCCTCTTTGTGCAAGTTGCAGGCGAGGATGAAGAAGCAACCAGAAGCGGTCAAGAAGGTGCAGCGTAAGAAAAATCGCCGTCCCAATGGATTCTTCAAAAGAAAACTTCATGAGATTGAACGAAGCATGAGCTGGACAGTGAAGGAGAATATAATCTGGTTCGTAACCGCTCTAGTTGTGAATTTTCTGGTAGGACTCTTTGCTATTGGACTGTTGGAGATAATTCCGTATATCAGAAACGTATTGGAATGGATTTACAACCTGTCGTTTGGCAACTAGAGAGATACTGCAATGGCCTGCGGCATCTATATTTTATATACTATTTATTATGATATAACATTTACAACAGAAAAATTGTAGTGCAAAAAACAATTCTATTTTGGCAATATTAAACAAAATTTTAGTGATAATTTGCGTTTTATTTAATAATCAATGCCAAAATGACATTGACGTATAAATTCTCTATACGGGTTAAATAAAAAAATTGTAAACTTGTTGCAAGAGTATAAATATGAAATAAGCAGTTATAATAAAATAAATAACAGTAGTTAATAGAATAATAACAATTATAGTATGACACAATAATAAGTGGCAACATGGCTCTCGAGAAGATGGCAGGTTGTGAGTTGAGCCGTTTGCAAAACATAAGCTAATTGAGTTAATAATAATGAAAAAAGTTCCAAGTAATGTTAAGTAAGTGGATCAACACGTAAGATGGTTAAACTTGATGAAGATCCCGGAGTTTTCGACGTTACTAGTGTAAATAGTGGATTAAAACAAGACCTAACTTATACACGTTTCTGCAGAAATTAATCTCAATTGTGTAAAAAAGCAGATCGAGTGTAAAGAAACCCGCCTTGCGAAAATAGGAGTTTCTACTAGCTATACATAACCTCAAAATAACCTACTTAAGCTCTTTTAACTTCAGGTTTTTCTCTGTCAAAAGAAAACGAATTCTGAGTAGTTGTCTATTTGTAGTATTTGTTTTGGCCCTGAAAAGGGACGTTAATTACCAGCAGAACTGATTGCCAGTTTCACAATAAATGTTCGAAGTGGCTACCGTTTTGCTGCATGCATAAAACCAGACGACGTTTCATATTATTAAAAATGTGCTGCAATATATTTCCCGTTATTTCGTTCCATATTAAGGTAATGCGGTCCATCACTTCATCCAGATTATTAATCCGTTCTTTGTAGACCTCGTTTTTAAGGAAGCCAAAAATGGAAAAGTCCCTAATGTGACCTCTCTAATCTGGACAAAATTTTAGCTCCTCTGGGTGTCCGTATTATAGAGATTTCTCTGTAATTCTGTCATTGTCAGCTACACTGACATCATCTATAACATATAAATGTGTTACCTACTTCAACTGTAAGATAGTAATGAATTACAAGCTTTAATCATGTAAATTTTGTACTGTGTGGTGAGAGCTGCGTTAGGATTAGAAAACTTTAGCACAAGGACTTGACAGATTTTGACACTCAATAAATGATTGACATAAATGTAAATGGTACAATCATATTAAAATCCATGACCACCCATGACCAAGGTAACTTTTGACATCACGGTACTTCCCAAGGTACAGCATATTAAGTAACTATATGAAAGTGATTCGGAAATCTCGAGATAGCTCAAGTCTTGCTATGTCCACTTCGTATTCATTTTTGTCCTCTATCGTCTGTTATATTTCCAACAAGAGATGTTTTATATCTTAACCAAGAGACCTATCGAAACGAACTAATAAACAGAATGAACCCAACAACTCTTCAAGAACAAACATAGACGAAATAACAGAGGAAATAAGAAAAAGGGATTCATACAGCTACAAAGAAAATCTGCAGTAAGATAAGAAACAAAATAGAAACTAATTGAATCCCGAAACAATCAAACTAATGAAAACGAAGAGAGATGCTGACAGAGACAAGACAATAAATAAAATTGTGAAAAAAGAAATAAGAACAGATTTGAGGAATCATAAAACGAGACAAATTCAAGAAACCATAGAAAATAATAAGAATATGAAAGCATGAAAGCACTAAAACCAAGTAAGACTACAGGAGGTTGAACATGCATTACAACAGATGAAAAATGGAAATAGTCCAGGAGAAGACCAAATAACATCGTAGATCAATGATGTTAGAGAGGTGGTGGGAAGACAGTGGATGAGAATAGCCAAAGATCGAAAGGCATGGCAGAACATGGAAGAGGCCTATATCCGATACTGGATTAATCCGAGCAGAAGAAGAAAAAGAGGAGGATCGTTTGTTATAAGAAAAAGGATGTAGAAAGTTATGCTTCAATATCTACGAAGCATCTTTCATAGTTTAGGGTGAAATAACAACCGTTGGCGGAAACGACTCTCGTACAAAATTAGACACTGGAGATTCGCCGCTAACTTCACACACATCGTCATTCTCCTTAATTACGTGTTTATATCTCGTTGCGCGTAATTCGGTTATTAATTTTTGGGTTCCTTACACCTATTCAGGTAGAAAATCGCCCCTCCCCATTTGTACCCACTCTACGCCGTGCAAGAGTAATTCAATTATTTTCTGAAAGGTAATGAAGCGCTTTCAACTTCCAAAAAAGGTAAACGTCGATGACGTCATCAATTCGAGAATGACAGCAACACGAATACAAAAAAATAGTAAAAAATGGCATTTTTGTAATTAAATTCGTTCGTTTCCAAGCAGTTTTATAAATAATTAATTATTTATAACAGTTTCTCAACATACCTACACTCCTTCTCGAACACATATCTCCACTTTACGGGGGTAATTATATTATGTTTTTCAACTTAGATAAACTACAAACAAATTTTGTCGCCTTTTCCTTGCCAACACAGCTTGCTTTTATTTTCTGAAAACTAGTTGCTGCTTGTTTACCGTTCTTACTTTCACCCAGAAAGTTAGAAGACAGATTGATCTTACACGTGCAACGCTTGAATGGCACAACAAAATTTAGTTACTTTTATATAACTGTAACTTCAAAAAGTATTAACATTACTTTTGATGATAGGTTGATATCTGAAATATCGCTCGTCCATGAGGAAAATGTAGTAAGGCTCAGCTTTTATCACCTCGTTAACCACCACTTTAGAGCGTGTTACTGTTGGAGTTTTATTTCCTGGCAGAGTATTATTGTAAAAGCGGGCAGAATTTCCATTCGGTATCCCGTCTTATAAGTGTCGAATTACCAGTCAAATGTTGCACAGACCGCCTCTGAATAAAATAATTCGAGGATTAATATTTCTCATAAATCCTCTCCTGAAAAATTACAATTTCTGAGTTCTATGGCGAAGAACGAAACGGCTCGAGAATATTAATACGCGAGACAGTTTTTCGTGAACTACGTCCTAATGAACTTATCTTACTTTGAAACCTACCAGGTGAAATGCTACTTTGCTACTGTCGTATCTGCGAAATATTGTGTGAATTGTGTATAACTTCTTTTGGAATACATATAGTATTAGTATGTTGTGTTACACTTTGTTTAATTTGAGTTCAAAAATATATTTCTATTAATTGTTTCAAAAATATTTTTTAGAAACCTTTTTCATCTAAACAACCAAAAGAAATATTTACTAATAACAGGAAATGTTATAATTTTATGAAAGAGTGATAATGTTGCCATGAATATTTTGTCCGGCCATATGAGAAAGTCTTACGATGTTACACATCGCCATTTTTTGTAAATGTACCCCATGTATCAACCCCCAACGACAGCTAGGGTGGTAAATCGTATCGGAGACATTTATTTAGTAATAAACAATCTCTCCGTGAACGTTTTTCGGCTATCTTTACACCCGTATTATTTCGGGCATTTCGGTTAACAAATGAATTTTATCGTATACATCTGAATCATCGCCGCTTATCGGATTTGTTCGATCGAGACGGACGTATCGGTCTCCCCGCTCATGCGAGTGTGTGGAGTTTTGTGAGTTGTGGCGCGAGTTTTGTGAGTTAGCATAGTGACGTGTCGTTCCTGTGCTCCCGAACGCTTTGAAATTATAATTCTGGCTAATGAATTGCGCACTTGAACGTTTTCTGAGTGACATAACGTCTACCCTGAGGAATTCGGGGCCGAAAAGGGCGAACTAAGAGGAGAGAACGCCCTGGAAAATCGCGAGGAGGTGGCAAGTACTAGAGGATAAATATATTTTCAAGTTTTTTCACATATAATGGAAATTGACGTTGAGTTTAGGTTTTTAATAAGTTCTAACCGCCTAATACCCAAAAATAAATAACCTAAATCTGAACCCTAAAATGCAAAAAATCTAAAATAATTTTTAATAAATTTCTAAAATTAGTTCGTGAAGGGAAAGTTATGCAAGTAACATATTTAAACAACAAAGGGACTCGTATATTGTTTTTAACGAAAAGCTAATAAAAAGTCATTGCTTCATATAAGAGAAATGAATATAGCGCACTTAGAAATTTTCAATAACTAAGTCTATTTTAGATATCAACATGCGTAAGTTTTTCAGATTGTTCTAAATTTTTGCTGTTTATATTTATAAACTGTCACTGTTGCTTCCAATTTACGACAAGCAATTTTTTTTATTAAAACGTTTCCTTCTTAGCAACAAAATGAAGTGCATGTACTTGTACATAATAAGGTAAAATTAAAAGTTCGACGAAAAATTGTATTGTATTACACACGTTAAATCTTTTAAAGGTTCGATGACGATTATACGGATAGGTACAGTATGCCGTTATAAGTAGTTACATAACGAATTGGAGGTAATGAGATGATTCGACATACCAATAACCAAATGGAAACGTAGGGAAACTCTACTTTCGTGAATTTTCAGTTTTTCTCAATTTTCTCCAAAACGGCTCTACCGATTCTTACCAAATTTTAGATTTAAACTGATCTTACTAATGACTACAAGTTGTATTTGAAATATATTTTTGTAAAACGTCCCTGAAGGGCACTATTAAACATTTCCATTTTCTTAATTTTTTTTTAAATGCTTTGAATGTTTTCACTAGACTTTATAGTTTAATTAACGTATTAAATGTATACAATTTTTATTTAAAATATATTTTTCTAAAAATGTAATGAAGGGTACATTATTCTTAGGAGTTTTTATATTGTACAATTTTGTTTAAAATGGTTTTGGTCATTTATGCCAAATCTCATAACATAAGTTAACTGTGTAATACCTATACCTTTCATTTGAAACATTTTTATCTAAAATTGCCCTAAAATAAATTTATTTATCGTTTCGATGAAGTTAGTTGTATTCAAAAACATTTTTTAGAAATCTTTGTCGTTTAAACAACCAAAAGAAATATTTACTAATATGAGAAAATGTTAATATTTTGTCAAGCCATATGAGAAATTCTTACGATGTTACACATCGCCATTTTTTTTAGTTATTTTACTGAACGTTAACTATATTTTTTAAATTAACTTTTCATTTCCCGTGAGTCGCCCGGAATCAGTTTATCTTGAATTAATTGCTGACATAAATTGTTCCAAAACGCCATTGATTCACCCAAGTTGATATTTGGGGATCGGCAATTAATTCCCCTGGCCGCCCTCCTCTTTTCCCTAACCAATTACTGTTCTTATTTGACAATATCTATAGTAAAAACCTTAATCCCCAGGAAAATAGTCCGGCTACTGAAATTGCTTCCCCTCTTTTTATTTACCGATTACGAATCGGGTAAATTTACGACTTTAAAAAATTCAGCTACGCATTTGAGTTAAGCATGTTTGATGTACTTAATCTCGGCAGCAAATGTCAGCCCAGTCAGAATAACGAGTAGTAGTTATTTTAATTTTACCATTATTCCATTTACAGACCCAATCGATACAATCATCTATTTTTAAGGATTCTATCGAAAAAAGACATGAAACGCCGCATGGGTATACCGTATAATTTTTTTATGTGCGTTGATAAATTTTTCAGTTGCTCTCCGTTTCATGAATGTCACATGTTATAGGTCTATTTGGTAATGTAGAAGCTGAAATGTCAAGGTTTCACCCTTAGGATGTTTATTTTATATTTATCTTATTCGTTTAGTCAGAATTTTTGGAAAAATTGTGATATGCAGCAGAGGTACAGACTAATTTGAAGAAGCAACGTTAATATTATTCCACGCTATTATCTAAAGTGAATAATTAGAAACATAACGTTACCCAACAACTATGGTTAATTTCATTTCATATTTTACCTTATTCATTATTAAACCATGTCAAGCAACTCAAACTAAATGCATTTTGTATAGCGCTCACTACATAAATTAGTTTAACTTGGTAATCGGAATTAGCATATTATGATGGGTTATTTGCTTTACATATTTTCTTGAAATTGAAAGAATTTTATTTTTTTTTTGTTCCATTGTTTATGATATAATCTTAAGAACTTTATTCTTGAAAATATATTTATTTTCGTTTTGCAAATTATCTAATGCTAATGATTTATTGTTTAGTGATTATTTATTTATTTCATTACCTATACAGGCAGTTCCAATAAGCGATTGCAATATTAAAAACCAAACAATCATTATTATAACAACATGAGTCTAAAACTAAGATTTCCACGATAACCTAATAAATTTGCTTATTTCTTATTATTATTACTATACTCTATAATTATTATGCTGAACCATTCCAGAATTTCTTTAACTCGTTAAATACAGTCCATTCGTATTCCTAAGGATAATAATTCTTTCTAAATTTTTTCCTGAATGTCTGAATTTCCAAGATTGTGTGAGTTAATTAATTCACTATGAATTCACATAATGACGACTTGAGAAACATTACTAATAATTCTTTAAACCAGTCAGAATATTTGTAGGGATTGTGCAACGAATACCAAAAGTTATTTTAGAGAGAAATCCGTAGAGATGCTGTGACAAACGGTAGCGCCACTTTGAGCATTCGCTGCAATGTTTATTTTACTTTTAAACTATGCGAGAACGTATATTGGTTAAAGCACTTTTGTTTGTTTTTGAGTTGAAAATCCCCTGGCGAAGTATTATGAAATTCGGTATATTCTTAGGAACTCTAAATATACTAAAGGATTGTAACAGACTCAAAAAGCTGTATATCTTCTATTAGTACTCCATAAAAAGTTTACAGGCGGTAATGAAGAAATCCTCTTTAACTTCCCACCCAAGAAATTTATTAGATTCATCTCGTTCCTAATAAGATCGGTCTAACGACTCCCATAAAAAAACAAGATAGAATTTTAAAACGAGTTAATTTCGTTAAAACATTATAAACATATTTTCATTGTAATTAGTAGAAAGTCTTAATGATCATAAAGTCCAGCGTCTGTGATTGGAGATTTGAAGATAAATAATGATGAGCCGCAACCGTGACATTTCGATAGTTTCGCTTCTATTGTGACCTTAGTGAAGTATATTGTTGCTAATAATGTCTTGTGATGTGGGATTCTCGGTTTGTTGCAGAAAATAAAGGCGAAGCAGATCTTGACGACTTTTATCTTTTTTGAGATATGTCTAATGATGGTCTCTTGTAGGACACAAAGAAGTCATAACAACGAAAATTCCTTCAGGACTGTACCAGTCAGTTGGTTACAAAATGTATGTCTAGAATCAAGCTCGTTTAAAAAATGACATCCTATCAATTTGTATGTATGAGTTGCTGACAATGGAAATCCCGCTTTGACGCAACACATCCGACAAAATAATTGTTTTTCGTTATCTTTCGTCAGTTCCTTCTCCTTCATTTCGCGAGCTAGTTTACTTTTTTTTTTGTTATCCAGTTGCAGGAGGGAGCCCGAGTTCAATCTCTCGGAATTAATTTGTATGTTTGTATGTTTCTGTTGATAGCGTTTTTGATAGGGATAATGGAAACAGAAACAAAAGCTCCGATAGTACCAATAAACTCGCTGTATCTTTCTCGTATGTGAGCTAAATAAACAAAACTTTTATGCAATTTCCACACAGAAGCTCTTTTATGCATTCGTTTTTCTTTTCACTGGTAAACTTGGAATGTAATGTATTATTTAAATATCGAATGGGAGAGTGTTCTCCGGGAGCTGAGATGAAATCAGGAATGATCTTGATAATCCCCAAATAATAACAACTAATTGTTAAGATACTTCAAATTGCCGACGTTTCGTTCATGATTATGAACATTTTTTTTAATAAGAGATACTTAACATATTTTTAGTTATATAAGACATACTTAACATATTGTAAGGTTGCTTGGGGTGGATTGATGGCCGACTTCACTTCATAACCGTTTATTCGTACTGTTAATTTACATTAGATTTACAATCTTCCCTCTCGACGCTGTCAAGCGAACCAAACCCAATGACACATCCTGCGTGCGTTTCTCTTTCTCAGGGTGGTTGCTAGGACAACGGCGCTAACAATAGAATACTAGATATATACGCTTACAATATCCTAAGGTGTATATTGGAGAAACACAACAATATATAAAAAAGAGATTACAGCAACATCAATTGAATATCAATAAGAATAATTCAGCACATTCCGGTTTAGTGGAACATGCCATAGAGAACAAACATAATTTCGATTTTGAAAATGTTTCGATAGTAGAGCGTGATTCAATTTGGTTTGAAAGATTATTCAAAGAAGCGGTACATATTAAAACATCAAATAATATTGTAAATAGGCAACAAGATTTTCAAAACTTTGCTCAAGCATATTACAAATTATTCAAATAAATTGAAGATATGAAAACTATCACATTTTCAACACAAATATTCCAGATTTTATCCTTCATCTTTTCATTTTTTGACATCATCCTTTTTTGACACTAGTTTAGCACTCACGACTTTGAAGGTTTTTATTATTGATAATGGCCTTCTATTAAATTTTTTAAACAATCGATATACAGTTATCAAATGTCAAACATGTCACATTTTCTATTTTGATAACATGTAAGTGACACTTTTTGGAACTTTAGTTTCTTACGTCAGGTGTTGGGGAGCGAGGGTGGTCGCGTTAACAAAAAATCTGACCGTTAAATGGAATGCGTTACCGGAATGCGTTACCGAGCCGACCCACTACGAACGCTGCCGAGCCGCTACGAACGCTACCGAGCCGCTCGCTATCTCTCTCTCTCTCTCTCTCTCTCTCTCTCTCTCTCTCTCTCTCTCTCGTTCGCTATCTTTGTTTCAATGATCGAATGCACTGACTAGATCTGAATACTTAATATGTAGTTCGTACCAATCAACTTAATGATAAGATTTTTATAATTAATACTATTATATGTTTTTGTTAAATGAAGTTTCATCCAGAGTAAAATAAATATTATTAATTAAAAGGAACTAAAGTTCCTAACTCGTGTCCCGCGACACGTTTCATGGTTTTTACTTTTTTAGTTATATAAGTGATACTTAACAATACATAATTTTAGCGCCATGAGTATGTTCATAATCATGAACGAAACGTCGACATTTTGAAGTATCTCAACAATTAGTTGTTATTATTTGGGAATTATCAAGAACATTCCTGATATTATTTAAATATCGTTCGTTTGTTGTTTAAACGTCGTACTGACTACTGATTCAAAGCACCGAAATTTAATCGAATCTTTCAAACATTAAAAATGAATAAATCAATATTTGGATCGTTCACATCGCGAGAAAAAACTCCTAAATCGAATCATCGAATCCCTGAGCTCTGAGGTTAAGCTGAATTGCCGTAAAATGATAGTAAAAATACTGTACAGTTCATCAAAAACTCATTTAAATCGGGAAAGTCGTATTAATAAAAAACATCGTTCTGGAACTGACATTTAGGGAGCAATATCTGCAAAGAGGTGCAACTTAGGGAAAGAATTTATCCGAGCTCTAATATTAATTTGATATGTATTATGCACTGCTGGATTTTACGCAATACGGGATTTCAGGAAATAGAAGCGTACGACGTCTAAACCTATTTCTATTTAATATTTCCGGATATGTGATTGGATCAGAGTGAATGTAAAAATCCATTTAAGTACGTACGTACGTACTACATATGTATGTTGATATATGAAATCCAAGATACACATACAAAATTGTTGAATAGATTTATTTCGCTTCGGTAAAATTGGATCACCGGCCTCGTTGCATCACGATAAATGCATTACGCAAGCAAAATAAGAAGTCCAATTGGATTTACAAGCGCGGGCTTCATTTTATAACAGATCGACAATTAAATGAAATGCGGCGAGTTAATCACAAGCTACTGACGTCCTGGAATCTTCGGTCACAAATTATAGGCATCGAACACGGGGATAGCGATAAAATGATATTTGATTTTAGGGTTTCGAGTTTCCGGAAAAAGGGTGCTTTCCTCGCGTTTAATTAAATTTATTAAATAGGTTCTCGATCCATTCAAAGTAGAACTCCACCGAAAATATTGACTTGGGGTATGTACATATGTAGACGCAGTTATTGAAAACCCCCTCGAAGAATCTACAAAATAATGAAAAGTACACTCTCTGTTGTTTTATCTGTAAATAAAACAGCGATAAATCTCAACAACTGAAAGTATTTTTAGGCCCCCATTAAATGAAAAGAAAGCCATATGCAACAAATCAAAGCGACCGTGTTTACATTTGGCAGCTTCAAGGGTAGGTCTAGTAGAAGTTTTTTTACTCCGCACACTGTTTACCCATAAAATATACTGTAATCAAGGAAATATTTCTTAGCAGCGTAAACTTTAAAGGCAACGATATGTTTATGTGTTTGCTGTCGAAAATAGAACTACTGTACTCCTATGGGTGTGATTTTTAGGCGACGAAAAGGTAAACAAGATGTCGTTTAACCCCTTCTTTAGGGAGCTGCTTGAAAGATATTAAGGACGGAATAGTCGGTTGATGGCCCAGAAACGTGTCCTAAAGAATCTTGTAAATTTGAATGAATCTGTTCATAAAGTATAACATTAACGTCGAAATATTTTATTAACACTTCAATTTCAAGTGTAATACTGAGGAAACTAGTAAGTCCATGTAATCGTTGATACCGAATTCGTTTTAATAATGCCGCATCGGTATATAATTTTGAGTGCAGTGCTTCATAATTTGATAATTACGTTACTATTATTAAGACGTGACGCTTATCAAATGATAATTAATTAGATTAATAATATTGGAGGAGTATATTGCGGTTTATTCATGAGCTAATTTTTTGTAGTTTCAACTAAGCAAAGTTTTCTGTTATGAAAATTTGGCATTAAACACACGAGATATCAGTAGGTATGTGTTACTATTCCTATTCCTATTCCCAATACTTTTCCTGGACCTCTATTCTCGATATAGACGATAGTAAACTGCACCTAAACCCATCACCGGCTTATCGGATTACGATAAGAAAGGGATGGTGCACGGACCATAAACAGGTACCAAAGCAATCTGATCGGATAAATGTATACTAGAATCTTTTATAAATGTAGTGTAATGTAATGTATAAACAACTGGAGCAAACAAACATTTTATTAATAAAATATGTTCAGAAAAATCGGCTTTTTGAGCGCTCTAAAACGATACCTCATTCGATAGAGTTGAGAGTTAATTTTATACTAATTAAATCAGGTTTAATATGTACTCTAAATCGCATCTAAAATGTACTATATTAATTAAGTTAGTAGATGAAATTTGCAAAATATATACCCTTCGAAATCGTCTTTATGACCTCTTCAATTTAGTACCACACTCGATATAGTAGAAATAAATTCTGAATGTTGTATTAGAATACTTTCGTTATAAAATAAGTAGATTTTATTCATTAAATACCTAAATACTGATTTAAAAAATGGGTATCATATCGCTTAATGACATTTATTTACAGGTACAAAAATTAGTATCCACTACATACTATTATAGTAATATAAGACAATAAATTATTATTTTAAATTATGTAGCTTTAAATGAATAATTTACTTTTTTCTTTTAATATTTTTTTTAATAATATTAGATTATATAAAGACGACAAATTCCTTCCCGCTTATACCCAGACTTAGGACTGGCAGAATTCGTTCTTGAAAAACTGTTTGTATCTAATAATTTACATTATCCGAATTTTGGTGCGGTAAAATTTTTTGTATTTAGTGATACACTTTACCTTTACAGTGAAACTGGAAGGATTTGTACTCCAACTGATCCAGCAACCAAACTGATACCCGTTTGTATTTCATACTAACTTCTAAATTGTCTTATTATATTACTAGTACGTAGTCGATACTAATTATTGTATCTGTAAATAAATTTCATTAAACGATATGTTACCTTTTTTTTTAAAAATCAGTATTTAAGTATTTAATGAATAAAATCTATTTTATAACAAAAGTATTCTTATCCAACATCCAGAATTTGTTTCTACTATATCGAGTGTGGTATTAAATTGAAGAGCTCATAAAGACGATTCCGAAGGGAATACATTTTGCAAATATCTTCTACTAACTTAATTAATATTGTACATTTTAGATGCGATTTACAGTAAATATTAAACCTGATTTATTTAGTATAAAATTAACTCTGAAAGCCGATTTTTCTGAACATGTTTGTTTGCTCTAGTTGTTACTACATTTATATAAGGTTTATACATTTATCCCATCGGATTCCTTTGCTACCTGTTTATGGTCCGTGCACCATCCCTTTCTTATCGTAATCCGATAAGCCGTTAAGGGGGGTTTCGGTGCAGTTTACACCCGAGCCTCGATATAGTTAACTTTAATCCAATACCCCTCATAATTTAGGTGAGATATGTGTAGAAAATTACAAATTTTTGGCGGCAATTGGACCAAAGTGGTGCTATTTTTCACGTCAAATTTACGTAAAGAATTAATAAATTTGGTGCATCATAAGATATTAAATCGCGGTCGGTTCATTAAGTGGAAGTCTCACGTCGACGTTACGTCCTAACTAGGTCATAATTGGTAAACACTCACTTTCCCAGTTTACGACTATAGAAATATATCGATTGAGATTAAAAATTTACTTCATGGTGTAAATTAGGAGTGGTATCCTAAACTTATACTCCATGTCAACATCGGTAACAGGGATCGTAATTATATAGAAATATTTCATACAATCATGTAGTAAATTAGATAAACTTAAAGCGTAAATTCGTATATGCCAGAGATTTTATTATCAAACCTTAAACACTTAGATATATTGTTTAAACCGAATATTTCTGTCATAAATGATGTGTTCTTAAAGTTTGGGGTAATTGTTTGTTTAATTTGGAAAATATGATTATTCCGAATTTAAATTTATATTGTTTGGGAATATACAGGGTTATTCACGATATACGGCACGGAATATTATGGCCAAAATACGTGACTTTCAAAAAGTCTCACAGTTGGGATTGATGGGAATCTATTACAGTTACTTTTTAAAATTATTTGCATATTATACAGGGTGTCCTAAAAGTGTGTAAAGTATCAAAGTTGTGTTTTTTTAAATGGAACCCCACGTATATTTTTGCATTTTTCGATTCTCCGATCAAAATAAGTGCCTATTTTAATAAGGCTTAGTACCCAAACTTTATGTTTTTTAAAATAATTTGACTTTTATCAAAACTTGACCTAATTTTCATTTTTCAAATACTTATGGAGTATTCAAGTTATGCAAGCGAAATTTACCATTAATGAATATTGTTATAGTTTGCTGGATTATAAACTACATTCCAAGTTTCTCAACATTTGTAGAATTATTCTCCATTGTCATATTTTTAATTTCAAATCATAGGGTATTTCTAAATAAAACTTGGACCTTTTATTAATAAAATACCAAATGGTGCAAAACATGATAATTTGGCGTATTCTGTAAAAACGAGAAGGTTTAGCTATAGGACACTCTAATACTATTCGATAGGTAATTAAAAACTACAATTACTGGTAAGTTTAAAAATATGACGTTCCTTTTAAATTAGGCAAGTTATAGCCACTTGAATGTCTTATTCCATTAATTTTAATATTTGAACACCCTGTATGAAATGGTAGTTCACTGTAAATTTCGCTTGCATAACTTGAATACTCCATATGTATTTGAAAAAATGAAAATTAAGTCAAGTTTAATAAAAGTAAAATTATTTTAAAAACCATAAAGTATAGGTACTATACCTTATTAAAATAAGCACTTATTTTGATCGGAGAATCCAAAAATGGCAAAAATATTGTACGGGGGGTTCCATTTAAAAAAACACAACTTTGATACTTTGCACACTTTTGGGACACCCTGTATAATATGTAAATAATTTTAAAAAGTATCTGTAATAGACCCCCATCTATCTCAACTGTGAAACTTTTTGAAAGTCACGTATTTCGGCCATAATATTCCGTTCCGTAAAGCGTGAATAACCCTGTATATATTCGCTACATTTGTTTTCAATATACCTAACTGACTTTTCACTTAAATTACTTACAAGTTAAGTAAATTGAAAACACCTATGGAGACAATAACTTAAAGGCATTAAAATTGAGCAATTCTGAACACTTGGCCACAATGCATTGTGCCATATTACACCAAGTAGGTCAAAAAAAGTGCTTTTTGGTGTAAATTGACTACTTATTTAGTGAAACAGGAATCTTCAACTCATATAACCTATTATGGGGTGTTCGTCACATCTACCTAATTAACTTGATACGTAATATAGTGGAAATGTGACGTAATGGGGTGTGCTGTTCATATTTCACCAATTTGCTACCAACAAATAACTATTAGGTGATACAAGTTATGTAGAATCACTGGCGCTGTTCTACCTATTTGATACATGTGTTCTTATTTGATCTGTTAGGTGGTCTGATAGGACATAATTTTGAAACTTATTAGGAATCATTTTCACCAAATTTTCTCATCAGTTATTTGGTTACCTTGAACAATCTCTCATAATTCACTGAAATATAACTCAATTTCTACATAAATATGTAAAATTAACTTTAACTTTGGTGAACAACACCTAAGTTGTTAACTGGTTACATATTTGTATTTTGTGTGATAGATAATCGCAAAGTTAACTGTTACTTAGCTTTTGAGGGAGCAGTGATCTATCCTGTGCAAAAAGTCCAATTTCTGATTTCCTTTCGGACAGAAAACCTGTAGCGTATTCTTATCACAGTATTAGAAAATTTAGTGTAGCGGATTGCATAAAAATTCGGCAGGATTATCCCTTAACTTGCCACGCGAAATTGCCTCTGCTCATGCCGACATATCACTTAAACAGTGAACTAATCTGGTGTGCATAATAGGCATATACCTACACTTTCGATATTCATTTGCTTCAATATATTGATAAGTGAACAACTTCAAAGACACTGACCCGGTCGGCGGGGGGGCCTGCCAACAACGTCAGCCTCGCTCTTGTAAAGGGTACTAGTACACCCATTAACCCCCATTAATAACATGGCGAGAACGTTAAACACGCAGAGTGTTAAACAATATGTATTGTAAATCGATGTGATTTATCGACAATTTCGAAGTATCGCAGAGTTCAGATTGACCCTCCCCAATCCAATGCTGACAAAGGGGGTAGGATTTTTGATGAGAGAATTATGTAAGGGAGTTTTTTTGAATTGCAGTCAATTTCATATTCTACCATTTACGGAAGTACACACAATAAAAATAAGGTTATAATTATTCATAGGTATTACTCGCTAAAAATCCATTAAATCCATTTTGTAATTTACCGAATTTTCAAACTGTACATAATGTTACACCGCTAAACCGTTATTATCGCACACAAATTGTAATCTATTACCACCAAAACTTTTCAAATTTGAATGTTATTGGAATTCCCAACAGGTTACTTAAATTAGTGTGTAAATTGAAACCGGAAACATTTCCAGTTTTGAAACTCATGAAGGTACTATAACACAACTTTGCAAGGCATTTAATGCCATTTCAAACAATTTTTAAACAGTTTTATTAAAATTGGGGGTACAGTTCACTTTCTATAATGTTTGTAATTAGTCGTTGGTGCGAGTTCAAAAATATCACTTCATTCCAATACCGAAAATCGTACCAACTCTTCTTTTTTAGGTTTTTGGTATAACCTCAACAAATCAGTACGTAGGGTTTTGTCAAAATTTAAATTTAATTTCATTTTCATTGTCTACGAATTTTTAGAAATTAGTCGTTGAGCGAGGTGGAATGTGCCACTTACCCCATAACCAAAAACGATACTTTTTTTCTCAAACACCATAAATTAATGAATTAAAATATTCTCAGTGCTTCAGTACAGCTCCAACCAATCATTAAACAGAGTATAAACAAGATAAAAGAACCAGTCGAATTTCTATGAATTTTTGGAACCGAATGTTAGCGCAAAATCCAAAATACCCTTTAACCTGAAACAGAGTTTTACCTGTTGCTTAAACTCTACAAACTAAGTAATTAAAACTTTGTTATGCTTTTGATACAACTTCAACGAATTATTACGCAGAGTTCGCGGAAATTGGAGTGTCAACACGTTTTATATAAATATTTAAAATTGGCCGAATTCAAAAACAGTCGCGGTAATTCGCCAATATTTTTGTGTGATTAAGAAATACGTGTATGTGCATTTGGCGTTATCGATCTATGTGACTGGCTGTGCCATCAGCGATTTTTCGTTCTCGTGATTTTAAAATCGAGTTTAAGTCAGAACAAGAAACGACATATTCCTCGCGTCCAATGGATCAATTATTTAATCCGTAACGTATTCACAACATATTCAGCTGACTTGTTACACTGTTGTATAAATTCTGATAGCTCGAGCAACATGAGTTAGAGCGGTATCGAAGTATTTCAAAAATTGGATCGTTGCACAAATGCACAACGTCGACTGGTAAGAGATTCTAAAGTGAAGGTCCCATTAATCGAAAATTATTCGTATGTCAATGTACGATAATTTAGAAAAAATGTATAAACATACGACTTAGACGTAGGTATAGTGTCGTTGTCAACGTAGCATATATTCACATAAATCGATATATCCGATACTAGGCACAAAGAATTCCCCCAGACATCTAATATCTAATAAATATTTATGCCGGTTTCCTCATCGCGCCTCATATTTCTTCATTTACTTAAAATTACACGGGTGTCACATACACGCCACGAGCTTTGGTGCAACTGACGACGACACATTGATTTAGCACCTTTACCGTATACTTTAGTTTCAGTTGTGACACTTTGAACACGAAACTTTGTAATTTTTAAGGGGCCATTAGAAAGAACGATATATCAGTTTGACGTCAGACGGTTCTTCTGGAAGTTCAGGTGTCTCCGGGAATAATTTAGATTTAGACGAGCGGAATGTCGCTAAAAGTTTTCGAGAGTTCCGCAAACGGGGAGCGGGACACGATGCAAAAATCAATCTGCGGTCTGCTCATTTCTAATTTTATTAAACGCAGTAAACTCCGTTCGAATGCGTCGCCGTTATGAAATTTCCCCCTTTCGCCGGTCAGTTCACGCCGCCATCGAAACTGCCCCGGCGGGATATTGCGGGATAATTTTTGGACCACCACCAAACGGTCCTTTGTCGATGTGAGAATTGGATTCTTAACAAAAGCTTAGAAAACACTTTAGAAATATGGGGGAGAGGGATGTTAAAAATGATATACGGTGCTACGGTAGAAGACGGGGGTGGTAGGAGAAAAACAAACGCGGATGTATTTGTAACACACGAGAAGTACAAAGTAGGTGTAACGATCCGATTTCTAGTGTCTCTTTTATAGGGTGGTATGTAGGGGTTGAAGCGAAATGTTCTTTCAAGATCTGGCAAATTATAGGAAGATTTGTTTAACTCAGTATAAACCAAAGACTATAATTTGGTTCAACAGCTCAAAATTGCCTTAATTTCCTCAATGGAGGTTAGTTAGACACTTCACGGAACAAACATGAAATAACACATTACTTCTAATTGCTGTTTAACAAAATAAAGCAGATGCAAGCAAAATATCCAATATACAAATAATACGCTACTTGAAACTCAAAACTTTTTGACGTGATATACGTCTTATAAATCGGTGTGCACCTGTACTTACACTTTCCAGAAAACATTGTAACGTTACGCATCTATCTCTCTTCCACTACAACAACACAGCGTCCTAGTGAAAGAGACAGAGAGACCGTAACCACACAACCAATGGAACACCTAAGTCTGACGTCACAAGTGGGCGGTGCTAAGAAACCTTTCCAAACAAATCGATAAAACGTGTAATTTTCCCATGAGAAGATTTTATTTTCAAGTTTATGATTAGTTTTGACGTGAATAAGAGTGGCCAGGTCAATATTTTGTGAAAACTTATAGACGGAGAGAAGGGGTGACTCGGTGCAGCGGAAGTTTTGTCAATTATAGGCTGGGTTGTTACAGATATAGCGTAAGGCGGGCCGCCAGAAAGTACCTTGGAAGAATAACGGAAGGATAGGGGGTTAAATATGCAATATTTTTATGTAAACAAATTGATGAGGTGCAGTGTTGAAAATTTGCAAAATAATCGGAGATGGTACAAGTAAGTAGAGAAAAAAATTGCCAGAAGACTAGGTGGAAGACAAAGACTCGCCAGAAGGCGATAATGTTGCGAAAAAAATTGCAATAATTATGTGACTCGGTGCACTTCTGGCAATTTTTATACTCATCGTGTAATTCAAAACTAGATCGCCTGCAAAACGCCAGAAGGCTAAGTGGAAGAACGAGAGAGATATTAGCGATACTCACAGAGCGTCGGTGGCCACCACGCCATGACCCAATTGTTTTTTTTTTTTTTTTGGAAGCATAGCTTTCTTATGGAAGCACAGCTCGAAGCGCTTAATCGGCGAGAGGTGTTAACGCCGAAAAACCGTACGACCCGGACGGCCAATTATCGCGCCGCGCTAGCTGTTTATTGACAACGTGTTACAATTGTTTTTGTATTGTCGGTTGACTTCTCCGTGGTGACGCTAGCTATCAATCGTTTCACAAAATGCTTTAACTGTACAATAACAAAAATTATATCAACAGAATCAGCATCTAAAGAAGAACCTACCTGAGGGTGGGTTCTTAAACGTAAATAGACTGACAGTAGACATCTTGGATTGAGATCTACACGGAACGAGAAAATCCTTCACGGAAACGTTTCTGGGCCTACGACTACAGTCCGGAAGGTTAGGTTTGTTTGGTTTGGCTTGGATAAAAGTATAAAGAAGAATTAATAGTACATATTATATTATAGTAGATTAATAAGACGGAGTATCGTCACACGAGATTTTTAAAGTAGGACGAGCGAAGCGAGGAGTGCTTTAATTGAACGAGTGTGACAATACGTCTTATTAAACGAGTGTAATATACTATTTTATCTACTTTGCTTTATTAATTCATTAAATTTTGGCTGTTCAAGTTTTCGTATTACCCTAAGGAATTTTGCGTGGGTTGCTTACACTGACGTCACTGACATTGAAATGACCCTATATGAAACCAAACCATGACAGTGCACGATCTTCTTAAATTTTGTCATGAAAACAGTTACAAAAAGAAAGCAAAAACTATTCATGAAATATCTTCAATCATGTTAATAAAATCGCTAGAAGTGCACCCCATGATATAAAATATAAAATACAAAATAAATCGAGTCATCGCGTGGGCCACCGACGCTCTGAGTATCGCTAATATCTCTCTCGTTCTCCCATATAGCCTTCTGGCATTTTGCAGGTGATCTAGTCTTGAATTACATAATAGGTATAAAAATTGCCAGAAGTGCACCGAGTCACATAATTATTGCAATTTTTTTCGCAACATTAGCGCCCTCTGGCGAGTCTTTGTCTTCCACCTAGTCTTCTGGCAATTTTTTCCCTACTTACTTGTACCATCTCCGATTATTGTCTAAATTTTCAACACTGCACCTCATCAATTTGTTTACATAAAAAAAAATGCGAATTTAACCCCCTATGCTCCCGTTATTCTACTTCTAATTTACCTTCTAAGGTAAGGTACCTTCTGGCGGCCTTACGCTATATCTCTAACAACCGAGCCTATAATTGACAAAACTTCCGCTGCACCGAGTCACCCCTTCCCCTCTGTAGCCAGCTCTTAGACTATTAGGACGGTTCAACGTTTGAACAAAGTATTTTTGATAAAAGGTAAGTCTAATTATTATTTTTCGCCTATTTTACTTTTTTGAGGTTATGTTTTTGTTTACACGTGTGATTCATTTTGTGTACTTTTTAGTTAAATAAATCTATTTGAAGTCAGAATTTTGGTTGAAAATGGCATCCAAATATGTTTTGAAGATCTGCAACATTATTGAATCTTTTGAAGACGAGAATAAAATGATAAAATGGGGTGAAAATGCATTGGAATCCAATCATGTAAAAAGCATGCAGTTTAATGCTGACGCTTACTTTATGATTATTATATCATGAATGATGTAAATGATCGTGTAAAAAGTCGACTGCTTTCATTTAGTATTCAATGAAAATAATTATCCTGCGCAGCAATTCATGTAAGGTTCAAGATTAATGTTCAACTAATATAACAATGTCATAACAATGTGTCTAAAATGACCAGTTGGACCAGCCAACTGCAGTGCGAAAAAACCTTCTAATCATGATTTATAAATTTAGTGATAATAATTCTATTCAAGTCATAAACGTATGACATTCTTCATCAATGTTTTCTTATGTAAAGAATATAGAAGAATAAAGAAGAAGATAAGAAGTTTCTTATCACGTAAAATTATCGTCCATAAACCGACTCTACAGACAACGAAATTTTTTGGAGACATTATGGGGTTGATGGCCTCTACAAAGTTCAATTACAATTTGTTATAATTTCACCATGTTCGCAAATTTTGTATGAACCCTCAATTAGTTAATTTGGTGCCATTTCATTAATCCGGTTTCACCGGTATCATTACCTAATGGAGTCATTGATAAAATTTTGCCTGGTGAAGTCTACGTAAAAACTTCCCATATAACCGATCATCTAATTTCTTTCGAATGTCAGGAGGTTTTGTGCCCTCTTGTTTCATCGCTTGAGTGAATAGGATTGAATTCGTAGGTATTCCGCACACAAGGTGAATTTAGGACACGCAATGGTCCAGTTTAACATCTCGGGGTCTTGTAAAGCCTACGTCTTTTGAAACCGTAACTGCCGAAATAGACCTGTAATTTAAGCAACCACACTATTATTACATCAGACTGTGGATCCGACGCTGGCAAATTTGCCCGAATTCCTTATACCTCCTGAAATATGATTCCTTTCTTCGTTCTGAGAGTCGCAGTCATTTCCTAATGGCCAGCAAATCTCGACTAAAACCCCTGATACTTCCTATTTCACCTACTCGCACAAAGAGAACACGGAAAGGTGAAATCCGGCCGTCATTGTGATACCGCGATAGATGGAAATGTTTGATTTGGTTTAAGGAGCGAGTTTTAGTTCGTTTTTAAGGGGAGATCATGTGCCGCGCGTGATTTTCTCTATCTCGAAGAAACATGATTTCGAAAAGGAAAGGGGCGTGTGCGCCTGCCAATAATACAACGCGAAACCAGGACTATAAAATTATCCCGTTTTACCTCTCACCGATTGAAAACAGTGGTGCAATTATGAACTTCTTTTACAGCCATAGGTGACTCGTAAAAACGACGATAACACATGAATGAAACCGAGAGCTCGTTTATGAGGTTTCTTACAACACCAATAAAGCACGCGCAGGAAGAAATGATTTGGAGGGAGTGGATTTAGAGCGACTTAATATGTTTGTTTCGCTTGTGCGAGACTAATTCTTGACCGTCACCGAGGAGCACGTATTTGCCGAGCCGACTGGAAGCAAGTTTATGATCGATCCATTGTGACCTCATTAGCATACTGTTTTAAGAAAAAAAATCAGCCATTAATGCCTATTGAGAATAGTAAAAACAACATTAAGTTATTGAACTACACATTAAAACTAACGGTAAATAAGAGGCTTCCCAGCAAATTACTTTTGTAATAAAATTGCTTTAACTAGGTACTTAAGAAATTACATGAGTGGAAATACAGAGTGATTAAGAAATACTGTTTAAGTTGGCAATCCTACCTGGAGAATTTTTGAAGTGAAACTTCTTTGCGCACGTTATACACTTTGGGATGGGGTGTTGGTTGAAAAACCGCGTCACGCGTGATAAGAAATCCGAGGATAAAGCCGTGTTGCCAGAATGCGCGTAAAGTGTACCTCTTCCATCGCGCCCGCAGACCGAGCCGATCGCCAAATCGTTTCAGTGTGCTACCAAAAAGGTCAACGTGGCAACACCGGAGAGCGTCGAGACTTTCGGACAGCTGACACCTAACCTAATCTCAAACGGCGAGAAACAATAACATCGAGCGGCGACAAAACGGTAATCTGTATTGTTGAATTGCGTGAAATAGACATGGAGAAAAGTGAGGAGGCGTCGTGTCTCACGTCAGATGAGAACATAGAGATAACATCTGTGGAGACCATCGTGAAGGCGGTCGTAGAAGAACTCCAGCAATAGATGGTGCAAGCGTTGCGGTCGCAAAAAAAATGTCTTATATTTCATTTATATATCCTGTCTGTCTGTGTGTGTGCATATGGCTAAAGAAATTTCACTTCCACCGTCTGGTCCGACGCAGACTTTTATATTTTGCCTAAGGGTTTGCAAAGCTACACCGGAAATCTCTGCACTCTGCATGACAGCGACAGCTAAATAAACACAAATATTTTAGTTTATGTGAATTTATTTATGATTGAAAGACCACACCATAAAAAACTTCAATATTTAAAGGTACTGCTCGAATTGAGCACCATTATATTCTAAACATAAATTCACTCTCCGTTTTAGGCTTCGAAGACATAAATTATTACCATCCGAGGAGAAATATTTGCAATTTCCTCGATAATGGCAGCTTCCAGTTCTTCACGTGTATGTAGAACATTACTGAACACCTTGTTTTTAAGGTGCCCAAAGAAACAAAAGTCTAGAGCTGTCAGGTCTGGTGGCCTACTTGGCCAGATTCCCGTACTTATGACTCGATGACAAATACTTTCCAGAAATATTGCATTGTGCATTACATTTTCGCGCTCCTCTACGGTTAATTGGGCAACGAATGGCTGGAGAATGTGCTGAATGTATCGTTCAGAATTAACTGTGAAGTTAAAAAACACAGGACCAATTACTCTCTGCCGCGATACAGCCAGCCACACACCAACTTTAGTAGAATGTAAAATTGTTGTTCTAACAGCATGTGGATTTTCACCAAACCAAATTCTGTAATTTTGAGAATTAACATAGCCATTGAGATGGAACCATGCTTCATCTGAAAAAAAGGTTTTATCCAGGATGTCATCATTGTTTATTTCCAGATTGAACCAGTTACAGAACAGGACGCGTTGTGGACGGTCAGGAGGATTTAGAGGGATTGGACCATCGAAAATTTGTACGGGTGGTATTTCAATTTGCTCTTCAACACAGTAGAATACGGGAAATTAGGAATAAGTGGAAATTGGTGAACTTTTGATAAAGATCAAACCTGTTTGGAGGAAAGCTTCCTAACCGATTTGCGAGGACTTTGTTGCAGTCGGGCCCTGACGTCTTGCACCACATTTTCAGTGAGTATGGAGGGTCTATCAGGTGGCTTTCCTTTCTTCACATTGACTGTATTCAAATATCGTGGAACTACGCGCATGCAATGTTGTTTAAAAATGTCGATAGTGAACACAACTTCAGGAAACATTTCTTCAAATTGGTGCAAAGTGGATTCCAAGGAGTATTGCCATCCAGAAATGGGGTCATGGATTGCACTCCGAAAATAAGCCATGCCAATAAAAATATCCTGTTCTAATGTAAATAGTACCATTTTTATATCTTTATAATAAAAATTTGAATCGTCGCTCAAGTGTCAATGCTGTCACTGTTAAACGTCGAAATAGCTGTCAAGCAACCGGTAGTGGTTCCAGTTCTACCAATTTAAAGTAAAATTTAGGATTGTCAACTTAAACAGTATTTCTTGATCACGTTGTAAAATTAACATATGATAAAGTGAGGTTAGGTATAAATTTTCTTTCCTATATAATCAATACTAATCGTTTCATCCAAGATCAAAGTACCTCTGGACGAAACCCACTCTTCCAACATCGAATCTCAGTAGGCTGTGAAATTTGGTTCGTAAATCTGAACAAATGCTCCCCTCTCCTAGCAACGCTCAACTCAACTTCTATCGGCTGTCAACAAACGGACGCCATTTACATTTTACACTTCGAAGGTGTTGCAGCGTTTTGCACACAGTAGTCCGAAAACATACATAAACAGTTAAAGTTTTACCAAAAATGAGTGTAAGCGGTGTACAAAACAACAAACGTGGTCGACACGCGTCTTTGATCAAGTTGCAGGCGAGGATGAAGAAGCAACCAGAAGCGGTCAAGAAGGTGCAGCGTAAGAAAAATCGCCGTCCCAATGGATTCTTCAAAAGAAAACTTCATAAGATTCAAAGAAGCATCAGCTGGAGAGCGAAGAAGAATATAATATGGTTCGTAACCGGTCTCGTTGTGACTTTTCTGGTAGGACTCTTTACTATTGGACTGTTGGAGATAATTCCGTACACCAAAGAAAAATTGGTATGGATTTACAACGTGTCGTTTGGCAACTAGAGAGATACTGCAATGGCCTGCGGCATCTATATTTTATATACTATTTATTATGATATAATATTTATATAACATTTACTAAAGAAAAATTGTAGTGCAAAAAACAATTCTATTTTGGCAATATTAAACTAAATTTTAGTGATAATTTGCGTTTTATTTAATGATTAATGCGAAATTGACATTGACGTATAAATTCTCTATATACGGGTTAAATCAAAAAGTTGTAAACTTGTTGCAAGAGTATAAATATGAAATAATCAGGTATAATAAATAAATAACAATAGTTAATAGAATAATTACAATAATAGTATGACACAATAATAAGTGGCAACATGGCTCTCAAGAAGATGGCAGTTTGTGAGTTGAGCCGTTTGCAAAACATAAGCTAATTGATTTAATAATAATGAAAAACGTATTGCCTGTATTCAAATTTCGATAAACTACGTGTATGCAGTGTTGTTTAAAAACGTCGATACTGAACACAACAATAGGAACCATTTCTTCAAATTGGTGCAAAGGGGATTCCAAGGAGTACTGCAATCCAGAAATGGGGTCATGAACTGCACTCCGAAAATAAGCCATGCCAATAAAAATATCCTGTTCTAATGTAAATAGTAGTACCATTTTTATAATAAAAATTTGAATCGCCGCTCAAGTGTCAATGCTGTCACTGTTAAACGTCGAAGTAGCTGTCAAGCAACCGGAAGTGGTTCCAGTTCTACCATTTTAAAGTAAAATTTAGGATTGCCAACTTAAACAGTATTTCTTGATCACGTGTAGGACGATTATCATGAGGCATACTTTAGAAGTAAACAAAGTTCTCAATTTTGAATTTACATCCTGAAATCCACCAAGATTTGGGGTATTTCCAGATGTCTTGTTCTTGTTGCAGTTTTTATAATCGCACTAAAAAAATGTTTATAGGGTAGGAAATTGTCAAGTATCCGTTAATTTGGGATCACTACAGTTGACGTTTGTGCAGCGAATTAAGTTTCCAACTGACGTTAAAACATAAGATGTAACAATTAAGCGAATCCATCGATGACTACTTCACGTGGAACATTTCCTGCTGTACATCGAACAGTGAGCAAAATGGTGTCGCGAACGTTAATCTCGAACTCAGGACTTTATTGCGTCCAACTTTATAGCATGTAATCTCCTCTTTGCCGAACGTTTTAATCTAAGTGGATTCCCAGGGAAATATAAGCAGGAAATCTAGTTCCACCGTCGCCCTTCGGCTTTAGCGCGTTGACCGATACTACAAGACAAACGTACACATTCTCTCAGGGTACGCTTCGCCGTAGAATTTTTGCGAAATGATATGCTTGTTACGGCGCAAATGATACACTGTATAGGTATAAATCTCTGAAGGTATGCACGGTAAAGCTCCATCATTTTCGAAACAAAACCCCCACGGCCCAGCTCTAAAAGTCGCGTATATATACGGCGCGCATTGTTCGAAAAACAAAAAGCTCCAAAACAAAACGATTTGTTACAGCATTAAACTTGACGTAAAAAGCGTTAATTTTATTCAACTAAGACCGAAAACGAGGCAGCTATCAGTCTTATTTACTCATTTGCATGACTGTGTGCGGTGGGGTGAAATGGAAATGGACCGGTATAAAGCGTTGTCAGGTTTATGTTGCAATATCACTAACTAGAAGTGTTATAAACACGGAATCTGATGCTCGGTTAAGCCTCTCTCTGCGATGACACAAATATTTCCATATGTATTTATTTATACTCGAAATCTAACTATCTTTCCAGTAGCTGTCATGACCGGATCATTTAGCGGATCTATTCACTCGTAGACAAAGAATTGCTCTTCCTGAAAAACAAAAATTTCCCACGATTATACCCAAACCCTTTAATAAACTATATAGGGTAACTCAGAAATTTTCTAATTCATATCATTTTAGACTCGCGACCAAAATAACTTCTGGGAAACCTCGAAAGTTTCCAGCTCGACTGTGCAAACTCCGAACAAAGACTTTTATCCGATTGCACATTTCCTTTTTTTCACTTTAAGATCCCGCTTGAATCTATTTACGGACACCATAGTACGAAAGCTTCTTATAATTGGGTGAAAGTCGTTATAAGTTCGACGCAGAAGAGATCTGTCCCGACCGGTAAGTTCGTGTGATTTCCTCGGAATTGCGGCAATAAACACGAATGTCAAGGAGATCTGAAGTGAATTTTGCCTAATGTGCACTGTACAAATGTAAAACGACGAGAGAACTTCTACGAAAACAATCTGAATTATATCGTCTCGGTACAACTGGGGAAGTTTTGAGTGGCGGCTTGCTCAAACACATATTATTACTCATTACATATTAATCACTTTGTCAAATAGTTTACGAATGATTAATTAACATTACTCAAAGTTGAAACAACATCCGAGCACAATAGGTATACCACAGAGAAGTTAATAATTGTATTGATAGCCTTGAAATACTTATTGCAATTATTATACTTTATCGTACCAACAACGTATTATTTCATTAGTAATAAATCAGCAGTAGACTTCGATATTTTTAACATTATTCAAAATCAATCGCCAATAATTAATTATCTAACGGCGATAGATCATTATAGGGCAGATTTGAAACATCAATCGATAGAATATCGAAGACAACTTAATTGCTGAGACCATAACTCAACAATAAGAATATTTATTATTTTACGCACTAGTTAATCAGGATTGGGATTTAATAACGTTTAGAAATAACTGTCGATGATTAATTTATGGTTCGATACGTTCTGAAAAAACAAGCTATTTCCACATACATAATTTGAAGTAACGCATTGTACAATTATTAGTATTATTTAATCTAACTTTAAATTAATTTACACTTTTAAGCTTTTTTAATGTTGATTACAATTTATCTATGGATAAATCAATATTGACGAAATTGGCCAATGGTATAAAAACTTTAATAATAATCAAAGGTTAGCCGAGGGTAAGGGCACATCAATATCTGCATACTTAAAATAACAATAAAGGTGGCGTAGTGAAGCCAACCTAATTGCTATACGATTTCCTACTTTTCTCATTAATAATAAACAATATTTCGCGCTCTAATCATTTAAAATGGAACAAATTTTTTAATATGAATCAAAGATGATTTATTATCCAATAAAGATAAATCCACATAGGTCATATTTAAAACATCAAAACCATATATCAAACTAACCTAATTGCCGAAACAATCATTTAACTATTTACTGTTCCTTATTCTCTATCATGAGAACGGATATTTTAATATTTCAGATTCAAATCAGTCATGATATTGCCTTCAATAATTTTTTTTTTTGATATCTCACTGAATCAATCGATGGGTTACGGTTTTGGAATATGGCACGTGTTCACGACATTAATCATCCAATTTAAATTATCGAATTTCAGTTGAAGCACGTGCATACTAGGCAAATGTTATTCATAGGGCCCTGCGTGAAATTTCAACAAGGAGAATAATTCGGTTAATGGCGGCTTAATTGATGGAATCGAAGCGGGAAGTTGTTTATAAATTGTCTAGATAATATGATAATATAGCTACTCACAGAGGGAAGAACGCTATCCAGAATAATGGATAATGTATATATAGATCGCCCGGAATTGGCGTTTTCAGCGCCTAGCCGTTTAGTAAATCTGCGGCATACTCTGAATATTTCGTAACTTGTTGATTGGGTATTAAATGATATTAAATATTTTCATATGAGAGCGGAGGGTTTGGAATTTTTGAATTGGAACTATACGTTTTCGCACCAAAAACTTGGATTTCCTGCCCGTGACAACAGTCCTCCGTGTACTCTGAAAAGGTAGATTTCTGAATTTACTTGACTCAGCCTAGAGGAAATAAGTCAAAATGGCATTTCATACTTTTGGTATAGCAAATAACTGTATTGGTTTGAAATGTGGGCAATTTCTCACCTAATAGTTATTTATATGGGAACATCGCCCAGAAACGAAGTACACATTTGATAATCTTGCATATCTGTGATACATTAGATATCATTACATTTATTGTTCATTTGATGCGTTAAATACATGTTTAAGGTTTATTAAGATAATTCTAGCCAAAAAAAGAAACAGCCACAGACCATTAATATAACTAGACCTGGTGTTCCCTTTAGACTCTGATGTTTGTTTACATGCCAACATAGCCGATAGGCGCGGTGTAAAGGGGGAAGGAAATATGGCCGCCGTTGACGAATTTTGACAGCGTACAAAATAGCTATCCATAGGCGTATCAATAGTAAGGGGCAAAAAGGAAACAAAATCAAAAAAATAACTTATTTATTTATTCAGATCAACGGACAATGAAGCCCTTTACATGCTAGGTAACAAAGGTGCGAAATAAGTGACAAATGTAGTATAGAAGGACATAGATTATCAAAATCATGATGACAGTAATAATGCATACGATAAGTACAGTCCAAGACCCATCTGTCAGAAATTTGCTTCAGATTGACGTAAGAGGTACCTAACCGCATTGTTTTTACATGAATACCTCGGGAACAATGTCTAGAATAAGGATTGACTTATCCCCCAAAGCGCAGAGGTCGGGAACATTGTATAAAATGCAACAATTAAAAAAAATGGAAAAAACGACTTGTTTTGCTTCTAACTTTTCAAGTATTGAATTTAGAAGCAAGTTCAAACGAGAAAAAAGTTGAAGAATCGCTTTTTACATAATATGGCGTAGGTAAGAAATTCAAAAATTTATTAGCGGTTTTGCCAAATAGTAATAAACAAAAAAAATGTCGGCCCAAAAAAGTGCTTTCTTAATTTACTATTTTAGGCACTTTAAAATGTAGTTAGGACTTCCGTAGCACAGGTAGAGAATCTTGAAATTATAAGAAAAGAATGCTGTAAATTTCGTTTCGATCGGTTTATTAGATTTTGCAATATTGAAAATTTTCAAAATTGTTTAAAATCTTTCCCACTATTCGATTTTAATAAAACTGACTGGGCATATATAAGAGAGAACAGGCTTTTATGTGCTTTTGTCAGAATTAAAAAATATTTATTAGTAATTTATTATTAATATTATTTTATTAAAACTCCCAACTCTGGACTTCGCCCTGGCGAATCAAACTCCAATAATCCTCAAAGGTCCCCGACCTGAAAGTAACTCTTAACTCTTGACTTCGCCCTTTCGAGTCAAACTCCAATACTCCTCAAAAGTCCCCGACCTGAAAATAACTCCGTAATCTGGACTTCGCCCTCGCGAATTAAACTCCAAGACTGCTCAAAGGTCCCCAACCTGAAAATAAATCCTAACTTCGCCCTCGCGAATAGAACTCTGACTTTCCTCAAAGGTCCCCGACCCTTAACAAAAATCTTAAACCTCAGTGCAACACAACTGACCTGAAGTCTGGTCCCTGACCGTCTCTCCCTAACTCTGAACTTCCTTGCGGTCCTTGCCTTCAACACCAAGATGATCACTCACTGTAAAACACAACCGGACGGGGTGCGGTCCCCCGACCGTCTCTGGGTTCGGCCTCTGACTGACTCCCCAACTCTCAATTTGATTCTCTCCAAGAGGTCCCCCCTTCAACGAGTACCAAAATTCGATCAAAATTTTTCCTCCAAAGTTCTAATTGGTCAAATTTGGCTTATTCAACCCATAGCTATCCTTGTTACGCCATAAAGTCCGCCCTCTTAATTACTTAGATGTTGTTATCCGCCTCTGCTTATTTGACAAAAGTGCGACGCAAAGTCCACAGACCTCAGATATTGTTACCAATTCAGCGCATCCAAGTCAGCTGTTTCCGCGTCATTTTACGAAATGATATGAGTATGTTCTAATTACCGACTTACGGCCGTATTCACCATCAACTTATCAGACTGTTACACATTTATCAACCTGTTAAATGTTTGACTGTTATTCACCATTCAAATAAATCGCTTGACAGCTTGTTAAAGTCAACAAGTCACAGTCATTGTTTAAATTTAGTGTTAGTTTTACTTATAAACAAATGGATTATCCCGGCGAATTTTTTGTTAAATGAAATTCTGAAAACATAGCAGGAAAGTACTCGGAAAGACGCTTCTTTTTATACATAATAAGTTGCTATTTTGTTCATTAGCTTCTGAAATATAACTCCTCAAAGCTGTTTAGTGTTTAATAAAATGGTTAATAAAATTACTATGTTTTCTCATATCTTAAGAAATAATTGTTTCTCACTGTAACCAGTATAATATTTTTGTTGAAATTTACATTAAAAAGATTGAAATTTAAATTAAATTATATGTCTCGCTTCGAATTTTGACATTTCTATTAAACACAGTTACAGGGTAGAAATTAATTACCTCGTAGTACTTTTAGGTCCAAAACCTTGATGCATAGGTAGTAGAACACCATCTTTCTTTAAATATCTAGCATTGTCGGTTGCACCTATTTTAGACACAAAATCATCTTTATTGAAATGTTTTGAGCAAATATAGGATCATTTTGTTATGTTATCATTTTCGCTAAGTCCCAAAACAGAAATCCAAATATTTCTTTTAATTGGATCTATTGGAAACCTAAAATAATAACACTGATAGAACGCCACTGAGATGATACATAACCTCAAAACATTTTCATTAATAAATTTCTTTATTTACCTATGAAAAGACAATCCCCAGGCTTTCCCTGCATCGCTATAAACGCTGCATACCTTGCACCTATTAACCATTGTTAAATGTTTTCTATTTTTATCAAAATACACACACAAACCGCGTACACAACGAATTCTATCACGTGAATGTCTAGGACGCGATGTTGCCACTTATAATAAAAGTCTATATTATTTTAGATTTACCTACAACTGACCAACCGCAGGCGAAGTAGGCTGGATGTATACCCAAATCGTAAGCGAGAATTCGTCATCTGCATTCATGCAACAGCGCAAAAAACGCTTAGAATGTGCTAAGATCTTGGCAATACATTATTTTGTAAACAAAGGGGTCTAGTTATATTAATGGTCTGTGGAAACAGCGAAAGTAAAAATCGTGAAATCTCCCTTTCGGCATTTCCACACTTGTACCAGCCAATCAGTTATCTTTAACCCAATAAAAAGTGGTTAATCACAATTTTCTAAACCACCATCGGTCATTTCGCCATTGGTGATCAGTTATATGTGCAGTGTAGCTTCGATATAATCTCCTTAAGTCTCGGAACATACGACAGACTTCATAAATTCATTAGGGCGCTTATATCGCGGTTAGCGTCGGAACTTATGAACTTGGCACACCTAGATTTTGCCTAGTTTCGCTGAATGTTCATTAGCTTTCAGCTGTTCTAATTCGAATTTATGTTCTTCTGCGCTGATATCCAGCTAGACATTGCGAATACTCGTTAACGAAGCCATCACATCGTGTTTGCTTTATAATTTTAAGGCGAGCAAAAATGGAAAAATATGGAAGGAATTAATTGCGGGGTCGTGCCGTTCGGGCGGAAATCGATTTTACGTTTCCGAGTTGAAAGTTCCGGTAAGAGAGGACTTTGGATTTTTCATCGCATCAAACTTGCCGGAAGGATAGTTACGGCGATTAGGATTTAAACTTATCCATTCATCAATCAAGGGTGACATTTGCACTGGTCACCTAAATTTAAACCTAATTAGAACGTCGTGGATGTAAATTCCCAGTCCCGAACGCAATCCCTTGGTGTTATAACTGTCATCACGAATTGCGGTGTAGCCGGTAAGACTGATAAGACTGATTGGTATCGTAGTGAAGCTTCAACTGTCTGCCGAACCGTCGCAGGAAAATCATAGGATCACATTCAGTCGGATAATTAACGGATCCACTCTATATTGAAGTGATATGTCTTTTCCTCGCTTCGCGCTTCTAGGTGCCGCCGTCATTGAAAGTTTTAATATTAGATCCTTTTGTCTGAAATTAGCACTTTAGTTTTCTGATAACGAAATCTTCCGACTAAATTAAGGATGCTTTATTCGAATGGCCGGACAACAAATTCTTTATTCATTAAACCGACCTAACACATTCAAGCTTTAGTTAATGTCATTAGGTCTCCTTCGGAAAGTTGCTAGCAATTCGTTTATAAAAAAAGCCGTGTTGAATGTAATTACGTTTTTCGTCGACGTTTCCTTAATCATTCTCCAAAGTAAATTATTTCAGGATAGCGTTCAGAAACATTTCAAGGAATAGCAGCTTAGCGTGCAACCTCGTCTACTTGGATCCGTAGATAAAATGAGCGGTATAATTTGTTACTGATTAAGTCTAGAAGACATCTCGGCGAGCTAGTTTCGGAATTGCACAAGTATCCAGTTAAATTTCTAATTTACACTCCGGATCGATTTCGTCTTCAATTAAGGATATCCTCGAGATTCGGAATATCCGGGTGGTAGGAGAAATTATTAATAAACGTTTTTTTTTCATACTCATCGGAATAATGCAACCCTAATTATGCTAAGTGAGCCACCGGGCTCTCATCAGATTGTCTTCGGTGAAATGAGAGGGCACTTCCCGGAAAATGTGCCTGGAACACAATGCTGAATAAGCAACATAAGAGTACCTATTATTTTTCGGATTTAAAATCTTCATGAACTCACTCTTGCGATCCATAATTCGGGGATACGCCGTCAGGTTTTTTGCACTCATTATCCGTTGGACAGATAAAATTCAATAAGCCTATCGGTTTTAGGGCAATTTAATAACCGTTTTAGTGGCGCAGCTCACAAATTGGCTATGGAGTTCATCCGCAGCATTAACTTCCGGAATTTTTCGTCGGGAAATTGTTTTGAACGTCGTTTCATTAGCATTTTAATGACTTCATGCCAAAGCGACTTTCACGATGAATGGATACACGTGTAGGACGAAGGAGAAGGGACCAACGATCAGGCTAGGAGGAACACTTCCCACTATTAAAATTTTATGTAAAGGAGCGATCGCTCATTATTACACTCGGGAGATATAGAGCGTATCAGAATAAAACCGAATGTACCATTGCAGCTTAGTCAAATCATTTCCTATTTGCGATTAAAACGCTTAGCTGGAAAACACTCACCTCGAGTTCAAAAGTAATTTAATTCCGCAGTGAAGCGAGATTAACGCAACTAAAAAAGAATATAAAATAAATGAAAAAAAAGCAAATCATTTCATTAAATCCCTATATACCTCGAAAAGAAGTATCTTATTTCAAAGCTTTGCCATTTATTCCCCGTTGAAATTCTATATTAACAACGGTAGAACTTTTCGAAACTTTCTGTTATCCGGCAGTCTTCCACAGCCAGGAAATGCATTTTACGGTTTCCCTCTCTTCGTTCGATTTGTAAATATCCAAACCGGAAACGGTCCGTGTAGGGTATTCAAGATTCAATAATTTAACTACCGATTTATCACCTAACCATCTGAATATGGATCGTAGGAACCTATCGATCAACGCATTATTCTCAATGGGAATCCGTCGAAGTTTGGACGGGGGTGTTTTCACAAATCAAGGGCTTAAAATATGCATTTTGCACGGTTTATCTCTGGGTTCAATGCGATGGATTAAATTGAGCGTGGAGAGGAGGGCGAATAAATACACGCCAACGGTGTATATAAACCAACATATATGTACACTGGGAAGTTAGCGTTTAATCCATTTAAAGTCGATGATTTACTTTTGAACATCTTCGGAGATTAATTGCTGCGTGGTTTCTGATGAGTAAATTATACATGCAAAACGAAACTTTTCAAATACCGAGAATATTCCCGAAATTGTTTTTCGGGTCATCTAGAAATGAAGATTTATTTTATGAAACGGATATTGATAGCGTTGAATTGTATTCGCACTAATAAAGAAATAAATTTGAGAACACCAGTACAATTTTACTAAAAATTTGACAAATAGGTACAAGAGAGGAAAACTACTGAAAAGTAGTAATTTTTGAAGAAGGTACAAAGCACAAAAATACTATGTTGAAATAGTTGTTGTATTCGACGGCATTTGTTAGAACTTACATTCGTTCTGAAAAAATTTTAATATACTACTTGAATGCTTTCTTTAACAAAAATGCTTCGACCAGTATGTAATTGACACGTAGGACAGTTTGATTAGGCAGATGATAATACCAACTGCGAAAGTTATTCATTCCCATTTAACACATCTTTGCACATATTTTGTTACCATCATAAAGAAATCCTTCCAACGTCATAATTTAGATATATAATCCTTCGGGTCGTGACTGTTCTACAACCTAATTCATGATTTTTATGCACTTTTTGATCTTTTTGCTCCTTTCGTTCGTCTCGAAATTGATTTTGTAACAAATTTTTCTATTTTAGTGTACTGTACGCTGTCTGTAGTGACCAGGCAAGAAGCTCCTGAATGCAGAGATCCTATAAGAATCCCATTGTTTTTGCAAGGTATTTCTACTGGGTGATCAAGAATGACTGTTTGAGTTGGCAATCCTACCTGGAGGATTTTTTTGCCTAAGGGTTTGCAACGCTACAACCAGATATGTTTATTTGACAAAAATTTGACATAACAATCAGCGATAAGATTGTAGGTTATGTGAATAAAAATTAACGCTTAAAGAATGAAACTCGAAATACAGAACAATGATTTAATTAAACAGCTAAAAGTAATGCTCAAAATGCCCCCCATTTTGGTCCAGACATAAATTAACTCTTCTTTTTAGGCTCTCGAAGATATTCACCAGCATATTGGGAGTAATGTTTGCCACTTCCTGAATTATTGCCTCTCGCAGCTCTTCTTCAGTATGCAATATGTTTCTAAAGACATTGTCCTTCAAGAGCCCAAATAACGAAAAATCTAATGGAGTGATATCTGGTGACCTGCTTGACCAAATGCCCTGACTAATTACTCTGTCGCCAAAATTCCCTCTTAAATATCCCATAGTAGCTCGAGCCGTATGTGCCCATGCAGTCGTGTTGGAAATATCCAATTTGACGCTCTTCGTCTGTTAATTGGTTTATAAAAGGCCACAAAAGGTGTTGGATATATCTCTCCGAATTGATGGTAAAATTAAAAAAATATCGGCTCATACACCCGCGTCCTTGAGACTACCAACCAAACACCAACTTTAACTGTGTGCAAATGTGTTTCTCTGTAGCATAAGGATTTTCACCTGACCAAATTCTGTAATTCTGTTTATTCACATAGCTGTTGAGATGAAACCAGGCTTCGTCGGAAAAGAAGGTATTGTCAAGGATATCATTATTATTTAATATGTCATTGAACCAATTGCAAAATAAAACTCTCTGCGGGTGATCAGGAGGGGTTAATGACTGGACGATAGAAATTTTGTAAGGGTGGTACTTTAATTTCTTTTTTAAGCACAGTGGAGCAACTTCCATGTGATAAACCTGTAAATCTGTGAATTAGAACAACATGGAAAAGTGGAAATCTTATGGGTCAGAATGAAAATTGGTTGAATAGGAGGCATAAGGACCAAACCTGTTTGAAGGGAGAGCTTCCTTAAGGATTTGCGAGGACTTCTTTGCATTCGAGTTCTGATATCCTTCCTGGTTTAGAGTACAAGCTCTACCAGCTGATTTTTGTTTGCTTACGCTCCCTGTGTTTAAATAACGTTCAACTACTCGCATGCAATGTTGCTGAAAGACAGCAAAAGTGACCAGTCTCCGGAAACAACACCTGAAATTGCTGGTATGTCGCTTCGAGAAAGTACTGCCAACCAGTAATTGGGTTATAAATCCCGCTTCGAAAGTGCGCCATTCCAATGAAAATTTCGTGTTGTAACGTGAAAACCATTTTAAATAAGTAAGATTTGAAAAGAATACCAGAAATTTGAATTTGAAATAGCAAATTCAAATTACCAGTTGTTCCATTTAAAAATGAAATTCAGCATTGCCAACTCAAACAGTCATTCTTGATCACATTGTATATTAAACGTTGCAAGGAATCGAATAAAAACTTCATATTTAGAAAACATTCAATGACGAATTTTTAAAAGAAATGTTTTATTACCACTTACAGACTTTTCTGGGATCAGAATTATTTTTGTCGAAAAACTGAGAAAATCTTGCTCAAGTTTGGCTAGAGAAGACATGTTTTTTTGTAAGTCTTGCCTGTGAAAAAAATTAAAGGCAATCCGCTTTGTACAATTGTTTATGTTTATACCATACTGCGACTCTGTAGAGACGGTCTGTATATGAGAGAGTATTGTAATCGGGTCGATTTTTCGTAATTGAGTTATTAGCATTTCTGAACGTTTTGAGATCCCCTGAGTCCAAAAACATGTTTTTGGAAAACCGTCTCTATGTATGTGTGTATAGTCTGTGGTAGGATTTTCTCAAAAACTAAAAACCGCAAACGGTCAAAACTATGTATTTAGACTTTTTACCATACCAGGACGTGAAAATAAGCTTTTCATTAAAATAGGCTAGGATAGAAGGGTAGTTTGCTCTTGTCATTTTTCGGTTTTTTTGAATTTTTCTCGAAATTCACTACAAGAATTTTTTTAAACTTTGAATATTTATTGTACTATTAAATATGTATAAAAAGTTTTTTAGCGTTTTTGGCTAAATGTTCTGTGAAGGGCACTTTATACCTGTCAATTTTCAGTTTTTTCAATTTTTTACGAAATCCACTAAATAATTTTTTTTTTAACTTTGAATATTTATTCCACTATTGAATATGTATAAAAAAGTTTTCTAACGTTTTTCGCTAAATCTTCTGTGAAGGATACTTTATATTTGTCGATTTTTTGTTTTTTGTATTATTCTCGGAATTCGTTCCAAGAATTCTTTTTAAACTTTGAAAATTTATTGTGCAATTAAATATGTATAAAAGGGTTTGAACGTTTTCGGCAAAATCTTCCGTGGAGAGCACTTTATACTTGTGGTTTTTCGATTTTTAAATTTTTCTCAAAATTTGCTACAAGAATTTATTTTAAATTTAGAATATATATTCTACCATTGAATTGGTATAAAATAAACTTTTCTATCGCTTTTTTGCAAAATCTTCTGTCAAAGGCACTTTGTATCATTCTTCCATTTTTTTTAATTTTTCGCGAAATTTGCTCCAAGAATTTTTATAAAATGTTGAGTACCTATTCTACATTAGATATAATATATAAAAAAGTTTTGTGACGTTTTTGGCTAAATCTACTGTGAGGAGTACTTTATAGGTACTTGTCGTTTTTCGGTTTGTTGCAGAAAGTACTCTGATGAACACATCACGATTTTTTCTATTTTAGATAGGCAACATTTAATTTTACAAATTCATTTGTTAGAAAATTTTAGCGTTTGTCACGGTATTCCTATCGATTTGAAAAAAGTGGAGATTCATTAAATATAGGAAGGAATAAGGTCCAAGACTATATTTTTATTAAGATGGATGTAGGTACGTTTATATGCAATGACACAAAACAAAACCATTTTCAACCTTTTCTTGACTCACATCTACACCCTTTAACCAATCCATCCTCGAAATTTCTAGTACATAAATGCAGTAAATTTGACTGAGTGAGTCAACCAAAGTAACTGCGAGCGAATGGGCACGGCTCAACTCGTAAGAATTAATCCCCGGTCCGCATTTGACCTTCGCGACATTGGTCAACTCGTAAGAGTATGGTTCTCTAGGTCGGTCAACTCGTAAGGGTTAGAACTACCTGAAAAATCCCAAAAGGAGGATTATCGTATTCATTGCGAGAGGCAAGGAAAACCCTGCAGAACCCGATCCTAGGGTCATAAAACGCATATGTTCATTAACAACAAGCAAGTCTTTGCCGCGTTGACTTTTAATAAAATCCACAACTATCTCGGTGCGGTCCATCGTCACCGTTTAGTTGGAACGTAACAAACCACCCCCTTATATCATATTCTTAGTTTCATCAAATATCCGAACTACTTCGTTACAATCATTATCCCCTTGATTATTTCTGAGAATCCTCTTACCAGTTGACTCATCCAAAACTACCCGTTAAAAATTTACCTGCCGGTTCGCTCACCAATTGACCGATCTTGGGGTTGGGGATTAAAATTTCTTACGAGTTGACCGCTGCCGGAGTGAAAATGTCGGTCAGGAGCATAGAGATTACGTAAAAGGTAATAAATTAAAATAGTCTTTTACTTGGACGATTCTGCACAATACCACCCTGCACTTTATGACCCTCGCTTCCGACATGCCAAATTCAGGAAACCTGTACTCACTGCTCCAGGTTGCGTAAAACGCAGAAATTTAATATCAAAGTTTTATTTACACAGGAGCTATACTAAAACGGCCGTTCAAAAAAGGATACTTTACGCGAGGGCGGAACATTTAACTGAAACCTCGCCCCCGTTAAGAGAAATGAAATAGAAGGGTACCGGAAAATCATCGACGTCTCGTTCGAACAACTAACGGTTCCTAAATTCAGAGGAAACCGCTTTCCATTCTCGTCCGTGTAATTTTTGTCGCCGTTCCTCGGCTTCATTATAAATTCTTTGGAGTGTACAGGCATATCCGAGCCGTTCCTAGTGGCAACAACGATGGACCGAAATTTATCGTTATCGTTCTGAGACCCTTTCAAGGGCTGACAGTAATTTAAACTCCCCCGCCTAGGTCATTTCAGGAGTAATACGGGAACCTTATCAAAATACCTCGAGTTAAAAGGGTTATTGAAAAAAACTATTTACGGTAACAAGTGTTCCCTTAGCTGAAAAATTTTTCGACTTCGGTTTTCATGAATAATTCATTTGCTGAGAGTGCGCATTTATTTGAAAACATGTCGGGAATATCATTTCACACGAGGAAACTAAAAGTTTTATCGACGCTCAAATGGACAGTTTTCTCAAAAATTACTACCTGTACTCAAAATCGGCCGAGTAGAAAGTGCGCATGATTTCAACTGTATTTATAATAGAACTGACTCGATCCTCGATTATATTTCTTAGTGTTTCACCGACGGCCTATAAATGCTGATGCTTCTAACCTGAATTCCGTTGGGGGAGCATTTGTGATTTGAATAGCCAAATTTTTACATTTAAAACCTTCTAAAACATCAGAGAAAAATTCATTCCAAACACCATTCCCAGCAGAGAAAAGTGCTGAACAATGTAATATGTGAGACGTAAAACGGCGAAGTATTAAATACACCAGAGAATTTGTTTGCAGGGATAATTTAAATATTTCGGACGTTTCCCAATGTGCGAAAAGCTTCCTGGCTATATTTCTTAATTTAGCGTACGAATTTTTGACGATATCTGTGTCCACTTTAATTTCGGTCGCTCTCCCCTTGTCTCCAGATCACCCCTGGCCGAACAGTCCTCATTTCATTGACGACCAAAACCCTCTTAACAACATCCCCTCCCCTAACGACTAATGGTCCAGACGTAGATGCGATCCCGTGAGTACACAGGAGGAGGAAAAAGAACGATTCGAAAGTACTAACAGGCCACTTTTCGACTCTTCTCGGGTCCTGTGCGGGACCCGTTTCTCCCATCTCTTCATCAGGAAACGTAATTGTTATCTCTCCTGGCGAAAAGAGTCGGAATGAAAATGTTTTCGGGGCGAGTTTTTGAGAAAAGTGGGAAAGTATATAATGGGAATTAGGGGAGGATAATCGGAGAAAAATCAATGATAAGTTAACTAAAATTCCCCGTTGTTTTGATACTTCCTCTCCTTCGGAATTATAAAAAGGAGCCGAGGGTGTCCGTATCTGCGGAATCTTTTGATGATTTCCTCGGATTTGTTGGTCTAAATTTCAGGCGCTAGTTATAAGACGCCGAGGAACGTGATTCCCTATTATTTTTAAACGTCCACAGTTCTGCTAAAGGAAGGGAAACTGAGGTATAACACTCGAAATTCTCTAATTTTACCTAAAGATCATTTTAACCTAGGGTTTCCAATTATCCGACACTCATAACTATCCGAATATCGAATAGATAAATACCAAAATTATCCGGATATCCGGATACTTCCTTGGACATATTTGTTGGATTTGATTGTGGTCTCTAATTCGATTTATTTTCTGACAGGTAGGTATTTAGGTAGAAAATGATATTTGGATATTGCACAAAAATTATACGTAATAAGAAATGTATACAAATTAAAAATATTAAAAGTAATACTATCTTTATAAATTAAAAGGTACTTATATCTACAGACACACTGGAAAAGATACATTTATTTCATGGGGAAGAGGCGTATTTTAGGAATATAATTGCGTATATAAAAACACCAATAATGACATCTTTAAAAATACTTCTATCTATAATACAGAAAAAATGACAGAAAAGTATACACAAAGAAAAAAATACATTTATTTCATTTGGGAAAAAGCATAATTTAGGACTGTTGCAGTCGATGTTGGTTTGATTGTTAATGACGCGTTATATTTAGATTATCTGTTATAGTTTTGAAGTTATTAAATAACTGAAAATCTTCGTTCTGCTTCTCAATATGGCTAATTGAACATATAGCTTCCTCCAGTCGATACTGTAGGGAATGTTCTTTGAAAATAGTAGGATTTTTATGACTTTAACTTTCTACAAGGTCTATAAAGTCATCAACTTGATTGCGGTCGACTATTGGAGGATGAATTCGTTTAAAAATTTCCTTGGTAAAAGGGTGTCATCACCTGATCATCCTCTCATTGTCATAATCGGAAATATCCGAATTATTCGAATAAAACTATCCGGATAATCGAATAGGTACAATTGGTTCCATTATTCGGATTATCGGATATCCGAGTATCCGGATTGGAAACCCTACTTTAACCCAATCAAGCGACAAAGATCCATGCAACTGGATAATCTCACAAGGACCACAATCAATACATGAAATTGAAACAAATACCGACATCGAATTTATCTTGTACATATATTTAATTTTAATTGTTTAAGTTTTCAAATAAAACGTTCAACAACGCCAACTGCCATATTTAATTACTTGATATACAATATTTCTAACAGACTTGTTTGTTCCAATATTAAGAACGATAGGTCTGGACAAATTTGTGATAAGCACGCAGGAACGTTTGATATCAGCCTCCTCTGCTTTTTACGTGCGATAAGAAGTAGATACTCGAGCAGGTACGAAACATGAATTAATCAGTGCGGCCTAAATTTGATAATTCAGCAAGCTTTCTTCGACAATCGTATTGCGATATACGTACTAGACGATAAGCGAAAAATATCGTATTTTCGATGTGGATATCAGGGAGAATTTAAAGAGGCGTGCAGCTAAATTTCCTGTGGTTAACGACAAATCTGGTACAGTTGACAGTTTTATTTGATGTGAATCACTTTACAAAAGTGTACAAATAGTTACTCGTATTGTAAAAATTATAATCCTTGAGAGATATGCCGCACTCTAATTGAAAAAAGCGATTAGGAGTGAACACACGAATTTATAAGTGCCGCATCCAAGAATTTCACTTTTCTACCACCAGAAGTTGGAAATGTAGTCACGTTCGAATTCATGCCATAGCAGATCGAAGATATTTGAGAATACCGGTTGTTTAATATACGATTACATTGCAGATGAAGCGTGGTTTAATCCAGAAATGCCTGCTGCGAATATAGCAAATACCGCGAGGACTAAAGATGCCTTTCAGTTATTTAATACTAATTATTAACCTAATAAACGTTTTGAAATTAATTATCCACTTAAGAACATCAATCTCAAAACGGTGGAGTCTAGATTCAATACGTTTAAGATTCGATTCATCAGCACTCATTTTGATATATTCGCATTCGTTTATCCACATTTATCCACATTTCGTTTCACACAACGATACATGAAATTCTGCAGTTCGTGTTTGAGTAAGCATCCACGCTGACCACGCTTAATTGGTTTTTGCAGTGTAAGTATGACAGGTAGTCAAAGAGTCATAACTTTTGCAATGCCTAGGCGCCTATATAATGTTTTTAACCATACTGAGTGGTCTTATTGTCACGGTCGGTAATAAAACGGGAGGTCGTCAAATATCGCTTATCCAGTGAAATGGAATAGCAACTAAACAATACAGGCGTAAAAGTACTGTTATCTACTAATTACACACGAAGAATGTTTGTAATCAGATCCGGTATGTTAGTCTTACGACCAGAAAACAATACCTATTGGGCATTTTCAGTGTCGTTAAGACGCCTTTCCGCGGATTGTTAATCAGCAGGGAACCAATCGGAGGGCGTAAAAGTTAAAACTGCTATAAACTCTTGCGAACGTGCCAATAAGACCATTTTCTACGATAATTGAAAACCGAAGCACTATGAAGAAATCCGAACGATTCGCCATGGAAATTATTTAAAAATGAAACTGCCTCAACCACTGTTGATTTATTAATATTCCTATTAGCGTAAACAAAACAACCAACAATTTTAATTATATATTCTCAGTGTGTTACTTGAGTTGACAACAAAATTTCGATACATCAAAGGCTGTATTGCCGCTTAAATTCTCTGGTGTTTTATAGCTTTTGTTCTGTCTGGTACGTATGTCTGCCATCGGTTTATTTCTCTCACGCAATTAGATTGCTCCTGACAAGAACGTTAAACATATCTTCAACTCGCCATAAATTATAGATGCAAATTCTTTAATGTTATTGTTATTACATAATTTAGGTTTCGTTATGTCCTAGAAGTTTTAAAGCTTGTTCGTACCGAACAGGTTTCTGAAATAAAATCACAACTTTATAATCGATACCTCGCCATCACTAGCGATCAGATGGGATATTGACACATGCTTCTAGAAATCTTCGGTATACACATCATAAAACTATTTTTATATACAAGTAGTAATGAGGACTACGACCGATGTACGTTTCACACAGTAGGTTTATTTTATTTATAAGGCTGTATGATGAAATGAAAGAATATATAAAACGTATTTAAGCAACAACTACCCTTTAAATGAGCAAAGGACAATGGGTCGATTGCAGGCTTCTAATGAGCAAAGAAGCTGTAGGGTAGCCGACGCATTCCTCCCGCAGTGAGGTTTATTTTACTTATAAGGCTGTATGATGAAATGAAGGAATATATTATAAAACATATTTAAGCAACAACTACCACTTTAAATGAGCAAAGGACAATGGGTCGATTGCAGGCTTCTAATGAGCAAAGAAGCTGTAGGGTAGCCGACGCATTCCTCCCGCAGTGAGGTTTATTTTACTTATAAGGCTGTATGATGAAATGAAGGAATATATTATAAAACATATTTAAGCAACAACTACCACTTTAAATGAGCAAAGGACAATGGGTCAACTGCAGGCTTCTAATGAGCAAAGAAGCTGTAGGGTAGCCGACGCATTCCTCCCGCAGTGAGGTTTATTTTACTTATAAGGCTGTATGATGAAATGAAGGAATATATTATAAAACATATTTAAGCAACAACTACCACTTTAAATGAGCAAAGGACAATGGGTCAATTGCAGGCTTCTAATGAGCAAGGAAGCTGTTGGATAGCCGACGCATTCCTCCCGCAGTGAGGTTTGTAGGGAGCTTGGCTCGTAACACATTTCGATAAATGTTTTAACTCTACTTACTCGAATCGATACAAAATTGATTAAAAAATCGAACCACATTTTGCTTGTGTAGTATTCTTTTTTTTAGATGAATTTGGAATAACATTTCTATATTCTTAAAATCATTACAGGCAAAATGAAATCTTGCACACAAATGAATAACGAAAGCAACATTAATTAGCGAAAGTATACTCTAATCTGATTATAACCTTCAAACCCTTATTTGTAGCTACCCTAGCAATTTATGAACATGTCGGTGTCCAAGTCCAGCTGTTGTGCACAGTTAGATTAACCAGCAATAAAGTAAATTAATAACAATACATTAAACATGACAAAATTAAACGAGCTACCTCGGTAGAATTAACCAAAACGCAGGAATCACTCTCGTTGTATTAGTCGAATCAATTCGTTAAATTCAGCTGTAATTCCATTGAAATCGTTTCATTGTTTGTTACTTCCATTGAAAATATCAAATAAGAAAGTTTTTCCTTCTATATCAACGTGTTCCATTTGTATCGATACTTGGACATATAATATAAATTGTCCTTTACACGGTCAGTTTGGCCTTCATTTCAGTGTATTGATCTGTTCCACTGATGCATCTGTTGTGCTTGCATGATTCATCCCAGGTTTGATTTGAGGGTCGAACAAATATGGTCAAACCGAATGAAACAATCGAAATGGAGTAGAAATTGATGTAGACGAAGGTCAGGTTTCAGGTTCGATTCAGGGAAGGTTGAGACGTTCAAGGAACTTTTAAGAATGGAATTTATTGTATTATTTTAGGTAATTAAGGATGAGAGGTATCTTCCATGAAATGGTGCATAATAAGTTACGGATGAATCAGGTAATTTATCGTAATTGGTGTGTATCAAAACAAGAGACCATTTTGCGGAGGCTATAACGGATTATTGATGAAATTTCGCTTCATCAACATTTATCTTTGTTATCAATTAATGTTTTATAATAAATATTTCAGTTTCAATTTGACTCCAGTATAACTGTAATAATAACATTAAAATATACATCAATAGGAAAATATTCCAGAGTGACTCACTACGCTCATTATGGTTTGTAAGGTGCTGAATCTGAATCCCCTTTCTTAATTATTTAACAGCACAACATATAGCACAAGAACTATGGAACAGGGATCTAGGTAAATTATTCGAAAACAATTCATCGAAAACATTTCTTCGAAAGAACAATTCTTCGAAAATAAACATTTCTTCGAAAACAATTCTTCGAAAATATTTCTTCGAAAGGACAATTATTCCTCGGAAGAACAAATTATCGAAAATAATTGTTCGAAACAGCATTAAAAGACACAAAATTTTGAAAAAATCTAGACATATTTGTTACACTAGGTACTGTATTTTTAGAAGATATTAAGAGAAATGAGTTTAGTTGTTCTCGAATCGTTTGTATTGTCGAAAACAAAGAATGTCCGAAAATATTGAAAACTCTAAAAAAAGAAAAAGGTCCGCTTTTACAATAGAAGAAAAATATCAAGTAATTATGGAAATACAAAACGGTAAACAACAATCTACTATTTATCGCGAAAAAAGCTAGGTATAGCAATGGTTTCATTGATGTGGAAAAATAGGGAAACGATTATTCGTATCTATGTTTCGGAAGTGTTCAATAACTCGAAATGCAAGAAAATAAAAACTAGTGCCAATAAAGATGTTGAGCCAAAGCTAGCCACACAGATTATTGAATATCTAAATTTATATTTAATGAAATCTAAAAATGTTAATCAATCAATTTTGGATGCAATAACCTTGATGGATACTTTTGTTTCGAATCAGATATTAAAAAATTACATTCAACAAAAAATCACTGATTACATGTCATCATTAAGATTATTATACAATAAAGCAGTTATTATACTTACATTTATTTGAATTATAACCCACTACTAACCACTCCTATTATTTTGGTATCATTTCGCAAATAAATCGGCCTTAATCGACTTCGGTTGTAATTGACTACTATGACCGTCCCCATGATGTCAATTATTTATTATAAGCGAGGTTGACTGTAAATATAAAAATTGTTCTTTCGAAGAAATACTTTCGAAGAATTGTTCCTTCGAAGAAATGTTTGCGAAGAAATGTTTTCGAAGAATTGTTTTCGAAGAATTTACCGGCTACCATGGAACGGATAGAACCTTAGAATTCTAGGACGACACATCACCACTTTCATCGTCATACAGAACGCAGTCATAATTAATACACGTCACATTGTGAGAAAATTCTTACTTATACTGGACAATACACAACCTCTATAAAAAGTAGTCCACTCCTGATGCTTGCATCTGGGATCGATTAAACGCCATGAACGAAATTATTATTTCAACGAAGTGAATGTAATGGTGATAAATCATGACTAGCAATTTGAACTAACTGAAGTTTTAAACCCGGACACTAAAGTTGCAAAATTCTATTTATTGCCTGTTGATAATCTAAATATGCATACTATATTTTGAATTGAACTTCAAATTAATTTTCTCCATTAAAATTTAAACTCATCAATACGAAGATATGTTTCTGAGTGTATTTCGGGGCCATATAAACTATTATTAATAGTTAAAGTTCGGAGCAAAATTGAATTAATTCGTTGTAAAATTTCAGTAATAGCGATATTTTGATAAATGACTTTATTTTCCCGCTTAGAATACAAACTTTTGTTTCATTTTGTTTGTCACGACCCTAATCAAATTCTGATTGGTAGCTCACCTCTACCGAATAAATTCATAAAATTCGAAGTTGTTCGATGTGCTCATTAAGGAGCAATATCCTTTCGCCTTGAAATTAATAACGGAGCGTGTTCTTCATTTAGAAAACCCCCTTCCTAACTCCTAAAGAGTGAATTTTATGAATCTCCTTCAACATTGTGTTTGTTTTACGCGATCTTTATTAAATTTTATTCGTTGCTTTATGATTGATGTTACCTCGGTGGAAATAATTCATGTATCTTTTTCAGTGTAAACTTTTATACTTCGCTATAAAGTGTTTCGAATGGCATTCGGGTTAATTATGATCCGAGGGAGGAAAAGTTTAATCCTGCCGGCTTTTTCCGCGGCGTTCTGGCATTCCCGGAACTTTTTCCGAATTTCTGAATTCTTCTGGAGTCGGCAAATTCTTTTCCCTTTCAGAAATTAAAAAGTAATCAGTTAAACAAATTTCGGATTCCGTCCCGCCCTGTTTTACATGCCAGAAAATTATTATCTAAATTAATACCACCATTAGCGATCCTCGTGACGTTTTCACGAAATTTTTCACCGACTTCTATTCACGATTTTGTGAAAGATTCTCGGGAAAGTCGCACTGTCTCCAAACCACGTCGCTAAATCTTTCCTCATAAACGTCGGAAAGGAAATCTGCGGAATAGCGAGCAATCTGGATGCCGGCAGCTACCTCGTTTAATTTAATTGCTCTTTGAACTGTACGTTTGCATATCATTGAAAAAAAAAATGAATTCACTCGCTCGGTCGAACTGCATTCAAATAGTGTTTACAGTCGAAATGAGTGACTCGCCTCGAAATTAGCGGGAGCCGAGATGTCGTCGGTTCAAAAAATTATACAAAAGGGCTGTAGAGAATATTAATTCGATAATCAATTCTGCTAAATTTACATTTTATGCGTACATATATTTTAGTAATTGGTTGCGGCCAGGGCCGTTTTATCATTAAAATTTTACCCGACGGTTTAAAACTTCATAAAGAAATTTCAGCAGGCATTTCGGGGAACATTTAAATACCCCTTGTAATTAAAAATAGCGGTAATTTCGCTGCGAGGAAGACATTTTACCGACATCAATAAGAACGAAAATTTGATCTAGAGTTAAGGGATTCCATTTAGCCTTCCGGACGTCGACTATTTCTTGGGATGATAACAATACAACAAACGAACCGAAAGATACTTGATAAAACAAGCTCGGGAAAGTAATACCGAAGTTTTGGAAATAATGACGTTCGTTTGTCCATCAATTTGTACAGATATAATGATTTATCTGCAGTACGAGAATATTGCTAGAAATCATGCAGTAACTTTCGATTGTTGTCAGCGCTATACCTTCTGTTCTAAAAGTTTATTCACTTTCTTTACGCTTTGCTAAGAATGTGTATACGAAAAGAATACCACACTAATAATAATAATAATAATAATAATAATAATAATAATAACACAAAACAATACTAAGGACTTGAGAGATAACATGTAGTAGGAAACTCGAGACCATGTGATTCCTAAATGTTATGTCTCGTCTCGATCTAAGTCTGGTCTCGTCTCGTCTCGGTCTCGAAAAATCTCGAAACAAATGGTGTTCTTTCTTGGCAACACTTACTGAAGTACCTATTGAGGTCTGGTAAAGTTAAGCGTACATAAACTAGTCATCGATTTCATATTCTGATGAGGGGTATTTAGTTTCTTCAAAATATTAAATTAGTGGGAACAGGTACAAAATCGAAAATCACTTTTATCTCTATATATATAAATGAATTGCTGTTCGCTTGTCTCGCTTGAACACTAAAACGGCTGGACCGATTTTGCTAATTTTGATCTTGAAATATTTGTAGAAGTTCACGGAAAGTTTAAGCGGCGAAAAACATAAATAATAAGTAACGGAAATACTAAAAAAGGTACGTTTTGTAATTTGACATTTGTAACCATCAAATGAAAGTATAGTGTCAGTTGGTTGTCAAATAAATAAATATCAAGACGATTTTTAAAATCTATCATCAGTTTGTCAGTGCGCGAGAACTTTATTGATTTTAAAATGCCAAGGAGAAGATGACCTGACTTAGGTCGTCGAAGTAAATGAAATGTGCGACCAGCTACCTCACGTGCAAATCGCACTGACGACCAGCGAGAGACAGATAATGATAACACTCGTATTGGTATGACAGAATTGCGTTCAACAGTGAATTGTTATGAAGTAGATAGGCTTAGAGTGGAACGACTTCGGGCACATCAAATACAACAGCAGCGAGCACGACACAATGAAATAGAGCGATTCTGTAAACCTGTAACCAGTAGCATTCCATTACGACCCGGAAATTGATTATTGTGCCGACCAATCCGTAACGATTGGAGAAATAACAACCATTTGTCAATAGTGTAATGTGTAAAGAGTTAAAATACAGCGGTGAATCTACTGGATTATGTAGCCACAATTGTTCCCATCACCAGATCAATTACACTCATTAGTTTCTGGGGTGGGAAATGACTCTAAACATTTCTTGGCCAACATCCAAATAATTGCTTTCAAATGACGTCGTTGGGTGCAACGCATATTGTACAGGAAAATTTCATGCCCACTTTCAAGGTAGTTGTTGATAAAAAGATAATACACAATTGCAGAAAAAGGACAGTTTGCAGAATCAACTTGGAGTTTCCCTGTTTCGCGCATGGGCAATTTTACGTCGTGTGTTCGCGAGTCGTAAAATCACCATCTTTATATATCTACCTACACACCGCAAAAAAGACAATAAATATAGTACAGCAGAAAGCCTTAAATTGATTATGTGTATTACTGTTGCATTTAAGTTAATGTAGATAAAAATTTTGTATTAGGTTTTGACCATATTTTTCAAAAATCTATGTAGGTGATAGGAAGTTCATCGGGTCATCTATAATTTTTATCTATCTTTCTTCTTTAAACTCTACGTGGCATTGCAACGCATGCCGGGTACGCCTTATTAATAAATATATTTGTTAGGATACCACGATAGAAATTTATAAATATAAGAACAAGTAAGAAATTAATGTAAACTATGTATAATATTAAAAAACAGGATGAAATATAGATATAATTAACCGTATTTAAATGTTTATTTGTATACTAATGCAGCCACTAACGAGAGTGAAATAACAATTGGAAAATTTTACTTGTGATAAACACCAGAATTGGGAATAACTTTCCACCGTGCTTAATAAGCTACTAACAAATGAACATAAATATGAGTAACTTATTTAATAAATAGTAATATCGAATGTTCAACGTTGGTGTATTTGAAAAACTGTTGGATTTCTCTTCTTAATGTGACAGATGGTAAATTAATTTTCTTTATATAATGATATATGCGAAGCTTTTTATGTAATCATCCACTCTGACATTAACATTGTGTACATGAGGTGTTTCTTTAGCAGCACTTTTATTAAGTCGGTTCCGAGAAGCAAACAGACAGTTTATGACTGTCAGAAGCAGTTAAGCGTTACAGTCATGATTCTTTTGTAATTTAATTGTTTTCGTAATGGTAGTGGTTGGCTGCTTCTGACAGACACAAACTGTACCGGAATGCTTCATGTTGGCTGATATGAAACACCCTCTTAATTCGTAAGTTTTCCTGAGGAGGAGTTGTCATTTTTGACGCGATGCTGTGATTATTAATAATGCGTATAACCGAGTAATGAATTCATCAACGACTGGTGACCATAACAAAATAACGTGCTGATGTCTATTAATTTCGATCAATGATGACTCGAGGCTATTCATGTAACTTTAAGTTAAGTTCATTTCAATAGCAAGGGATTCCTATCTAAATGAGTCAAAGTCGTTCGTTCGCCCGTGTCCATTTTTAAAGCCGTGCATCAGCGCTGTTTCCCTTTCTATTTTCTAAAAGTGTCTAGGTCAAAAACCCAATCAATTTTGTGACAAACAAACTATTTCCACTTGAGAAAGTACCAGAAAGACACCGATTTAATTCCAAATGGCTATTCATAACTCGTCACCTTGAGATACGATATTTTCGGAGCGAATACATGCCTTGCTCTTGTATACACGCTCTTAAAATAACATTCAACCGTCTTTGAACTTGTAACAGCATCATTCCCGAGGTATGTAACAAATGGTATTAAGCATTTATTCGTTTCCTCAGACGGTGCGCTCAGGGGAGGTGGAGTAGGGAAAAGTCATTCATTAGTTACAATGAGTTAAGGTCGGTAATTAGACGGAACTCGGGATAAAGTAACATGTGGTGCGATGATGAAAAAAAATTACGTGACGCCCGGTTTAATTACTTTGTTTTGTAAAAATTATAAACGTCTAACTACGGTTATTGTTCTCAATGGACGAAATTGTGACGATGAAGCCGTCGAAAATATTCGAAATAGTCTTGGTAGTTAGCTGAAGAATATTTAAACATCAATGAAATTTTTCAAAACAATCGAAAAGATAGTAGATCTTGAGGTTTTGGGTCTAGAGACCCTTGGTTGGTAAAAGGTAACGAGGTTTCATTGCTACCAACAACTCCGGCTTTCTATGCGCCTGGTTAACTTAATCAATAAATGACTTAATTTCCTTGAATATTCTAAAACTAGTCCAATTAATCCATACTCAACACAAATTAATCTTTTGTTTGAAAATGAAGTGTATCGATTCGTTCCATTTGTAATAGTGAAGTGTGAATTGTGAAACCGGCATGAATATGTGAAGAATCAATTAATGGGCAGGACCCATCCTGACGGAGGGCAAACGCGTGCCTGGCACGCATGCAGCCAATTTAGGAGGTAGCCAAAGACCTGCTGTTGCAACCATCGATATTTTACAAAAACTGAAAATAGAAAATAGAGTCCTGTCCTGATTCACAAGAACAAATCAGAAACCGTAGTATCCAACGCTAGTAAGTCTTCTTATAATAGGTAAATAACCTCTTCTAACGCCTCTAACATCTCTCTCAAAATTTTATTAAAAGTTTCCATGTGCTATGGTGTGATTTCCATAATAAGGTGCCCGATTACGTGAGATAGCCATTACGAAAACGTTTGGATGATTTCATTACCGACTGATTGAATGTTACTTAAATTAATCGTGGAGATCGACGATAACCTGCTGGAACGACGTCGTAAGTTCGAAAAATCGGCCAGGACGCCAATAAACACGCCAATTCGGATCGTTTTGACAATCTGAACAATTACACGAGCCGGAGGCATCCGGATGAAATTTTTGTTCCGGGGAGATCTCGTTCCATTTGGTTGACCGTCCAGATGTACTTCTTTTCAGGATGAGACAGATAGCCTTCCGCTTCCTCTCGGCTGATTAATTTATTATTCTTGGGGAATAAATGAAATGAATCCCTTTTGGCGAAGAGCTCTCGAGAAAATAAAAGTAGTCAATCCTTTCGAAGGGATAGAGAGAGAGAGAGGGAGAGAGAAGGAGAGAATGAGATCGATCGGAATCCAACAAGTTTTTATTGGGAACACACCAGACGGAATGGAAATGTCTGGGGAATTTCAGAAAGGCCTGGGCGGGAAGGAAAATCTTTAAAAGTTATTCGATGAAATTAATTTCCAGCAGCTTAGTGTTTCCGGTTCTACCATAATTTCGGGGGGTCAATTTACAGATATCTGGGCGGGAAGGTAAACGAAATTTTTACAGCATAAAAGAAACACGTTTAGTCTAAAAAGTCAATCTGAAACGTATACTTCATAACTTCGAACTGAAGTATGTCACCTGTCGGAAAGTGAGTCCAAAACTTCATCCAATAATACTTTAACCATTAAAGTTTGACCCAATTTTCAACAATAACATTTTTATTAAAATGGAACCAATCACTTTTAGTCTAAAATTTCCACCAGGGGGCAGCTCAAAGCGAATAATTATGCTTTGTCATTTCGAACCAATAAACTTGTCATTTTTTAACGGATGTAAACAAATATTTGTCCAAATGTGCTGAAAGCTCCATCGAGTACTTCAAACATTAAACGTATTTTCTATTTAAATATACCGCCCTAGCTTCTCTTTATAACAATGCGACTATTTGATTGCAAGAATTGCTTTCAAAATGCAACCAATCTATGTACACATCGATATAACAATACGGCGTATCCATTACTTTTTCATGAATAATTTAAAAACTATTTGGAATTATAATGGACACTGCGTCTTTGAAAGGATATGGATTTTGTTGGTGGGCATCGCATTTTTGGAATAAGGGACATGAAAAATAAAAAAACTATTTTCAAAGTGATTACGAGAGTGTATTTCATAAGATAAGCTGATTAATCGAACTAAATAGTGAAAAATAAATAAAGTTTACAAAAATCTGATTGTCTGTAAAGTCTGTAAAGTCGGTTTACGGACGATGATTTTTGATGAAACATTGGTGAAAAGTGGAATACGTTTATGAATTAAATAGAATTATTATCACTAAATTATCATTAGAAGGTTTTTTTGCACTGCGGTTGGCGGGTCCAACTGGTCATTTTAGACACATTGTTATGACATGTGTGAAGTTGAACATTAATCTTGAATCTTACATGAATTGCTACGCAGGATAATTGTTTTCATTGAATACCAAATTAAAGTAGTCGACTTTTTACACGATCATTTATATCATTCATCATAATGTTTTAGTCGAAATCGTATCATAACCTATTATTACTGCACTCATTGACCGATGCAAGAACAAATATATGAGATTATATAGCTAATCGAACTCTTAGAATGCAAGAATTGAATACTTTATTCCCGCAATTGTTATTGTAATAGTAATAAGCAATGTTATGCACAGTAAATATTGAGATAACTTTATAAATAATAGTGTGCTGACTGCTGTCGCCGGTGTCGCTGACGACGGAGTGGAAACAGTGCAATCAGAACGCGTGTAGCAGCGCGTACCCCTTCGTCCCCTTCCATCGCGCTCGCGAACCGAGCCGATCGCCAAGTCGAGCTTTCACTCAGACGCTGTAGTGTAAAAGAGATAGATGCGTCGCAAGGCAACCGGCAAGGTCGATCTCGGTCTATTGTGGTCGCTCTCACTCTAGCTCGCACGCATGGGTCTGGCGTAATGTTACAATGTTTTGTGAACCGGCAGGTAGCCGGCACATCGATTTATAAGACGTATATCACGTCAAAAAGTGAATCACTCAGCGAAATAAAGCAAAACCATACCCAGTTTAATGGTTTTAATAATTGTGTTGTACTTTTCTTCTGAATCGAGAAAAGTTTATTAAACACGTTTATACGATTTTTGCTTTTTCCTTTGCCTGCACAAATCGCCCAGTATTGTATGAAACTACTTTTGATCAGATGTAGGATAATGCGATCCAACCTCCTGGGATTAGGTGCGCCAATATTTATCAGAATTTGAGACATTTTCGTTAAAATCGTGTCTCGGTGCAGTGAGACGCGTTTTAATTAAACAAATTAGCGGAAAGATCCAGAGTCACGGAGTAAATTAGGTCGAAATCGAGCCGATCGCCAAATCGAGCTTTCACTCTGACGCTGTCGTGTAAAAGAGATAGATGCGTCGCAAGTAGGATTTCCAATCCGGATACTCGGATATCCGATAATCCGAATAATGGAACCAATGGTATATATTCGATTATCCGGATAGTTTTATTCGGATAATTCGGATATTTACAGTATTTTAAAAATGTGTTTTACTATAAAACCGACTTAATCCCAGTACTTGCAATGGTCGGGCCATAGTTAAGTAAATTGCTGCGCAAGTCATTGCCGGCTTATCCAATTATGACAATGAGAGGATGATGAGGTGATGACACCCTTTTACCAAGGAAATTTTTAAACGAATTCATCCTCCAATAGTCGACCGCAATCAAGTTGATGACTTTATAGACGTTGTAGAAAGTTAAAGTCATAAAAATCCTACTATTTTCAAAGAACATTCCCTACAGTATCAACTGGAGGAAGCTATATCGCTCACCGGATGCAATAGTGGCATATCTTTTTTCAAAGTTCTTGACGTCCTGTCCTGTTCTTCCTTCTTGATAGTCAATGTTGTTCGCTATTCTTCTGGTTCCGTAGTGAAGCGAGTTGTAGGTTGTAATTTGCCCATGATTTGAGAAGCCTCACGGAATGGTGTCCGTATTGCTGTAGAATCCGTTGAAAAAAAACCCATATCTGTAGATGAAGTCAAAAGAGGGTTAGTCATGGCAGACTAAGTTAAACACTAAAGTATTAACTACTAGTGGGAAGCTGCCAGTCAATACTAGTAGTCAATACTTTAGTGTTTAACTTAGTCTGCCATGACTAACCCTCTTTTGACTTCATCTACAGATATGGGGTTTTTCCAACGGATTCTACAGTAATACGGACACCATTCCGTGAGGCTTCTTAAATCATGGGCAAATTACAACCTACAACTCGCTTCACTACGGAACAGGACGATTTTCCTACTGCAATGCCGCAAGAAAGGACTAATACCGAGACACATTATGGACCGAACCAGGAGAATAGCGAACAACATCGACTATCAAGAAGGAAGAACAGGACAGGACGTCAAGAACTTTGAAAAAAGATATGCCACTATTGCATCCGGTGAGCGATATGTTCAATTAGCCATATTGAGAGCAGAACGAAGATTTTCAGTTATTTAATAACTTCAAAACCAGAACAGATAATCTAAATATAACGCGTCACTAATAATCAAACCAACATCGAATGTAACAGTCCTAAATTATGCTTTTTCCCAAATGAAATAAATGTATTTTTTTCTTTGTGTATACTTTTCTGACATTTTTTCTGTATTATAGATATAAGTATTTTTAAAGATGTCATTATTGGTGTTTTTAGTTATAAGGAATTTTTATATACGTAATTATATTCCTAAAATACGCGTCTTCCCCATGAAATAAATGTATCTTTTCCAGTGTGTCTGTAGATATAAGTACCTTTTAATTTATAAAGATAGTATTACTTTTAATATTTTTAATTTTTATACATTTCTTATTACTTATAATTTTTGTGCAATATCCAAATATCATTCTCTACCTAAATACCTACCTGGCAGAAAATAAATCAAATTAGCTAATTTGACCACAATCAACTCCAACAAATATGCCCAAGGAAATATCCGGATAATTTTGGTGTTTATCTATTCGATATTCGGATAGTTATGAGCAAAGGGCGGAAAAAATGCACGTGAATAGTTTAAAAAAATGCGCATTAAAATGCACGAAAATTTCAAAAAAATGCACGAAAATTTCAAAATAATGCAAGGAATGCATAAAATTTGGTAAAAAATGCAAATGCTTAAAAAACGTTTTTTTTTTCGTTTAGATCGTCCTGGATTAAGGAAAAAGAATACTGTTGTTTAAAATGTATCTGATTTTATTACAAACCAAAATTTAGTTTCAATACTACATATATTATATTATGTATAGGTACATAGATATATAAAAGAAATAGGAAAAAAACAGACTACAAAATAATAATTCATTTTTCATTCATTAATGCTGGCACAAAATGCATTTATAATTATATGTTTTTCAAAGTTTTCAATAAGAAAAGATTGTCTTCTATCAGTAAACATATGTTTGAAAATAGAGAAAGTTCGTTCTACATCTACTGACGTAAGAGGAGCGTATTTTAATGTATGTACAATATTTGGTTTTACATCAATTATACAATTAAAGTCGCCCGTAAACATTAGTGCAACAGTTTTTAACACAGAAAATCCTTCGTTAGCTTGTATAGTACTGGAAAATTTGGACAAAACTAACTTTCCAATGTTTCCATCTACCTTTTTACATTCCGCTTCAAAAACATTTAATAATTGAACTGCTTGAACCAGAGTCATACATGTATTTTGCAATTGAACCATAGTTTTAGAAACAAAAGAATAATTAGTTTTTATAAATAAGAGTTTATTGTGGAGAGTCGAATTTTTAAATATTTCTTGACATTTTAAAAGAGCCGCAGAAGAGGAATCATGCAAATCGGTAATAACTTCCTTTATTTCATCGTAGTGTTCGGCATAAAACATTGCTGCATCAAGCCATGTTCCCCATCTAGTTATGACAGGTCTTGGCGGCAGTTGAACTCCCGGAAGTCTTTCTCTATAAAACTGAATTCGCGATGGACACTTAATAAATACCTTCTTCATATAACCTATCAAGTCGTTAACAATAGAAAATTGGTTTCTTATTAATTCTGCGACTCTTTTAATGGCATGAGCTAAACAAGTAACGTGAATTAGATTTGGGTAAAAAAATTTTAAATTCTTACCAGCCTTAGTCATATATGGGGCAGCATCAGATAAAAACAAAATGAGTTGCTCAAATGGAACAGTATTTGGTAAAAAAAAATTACTCAAAGAATCTTGAACAAATCTGGTGATTGTTAAGTTATTTGTTTTGTCAAGTTGTTTTGAAGAAATTAAAAATGATCTGGATGGAGTGTTTTCTTCTAAAACTCCTATTAATAAATGTGCAATATATCTTCCAGTCGAATCAATCGTTTCATCAACAATAACATAGAAGTAATTCTCGCATATAATATTTTTTATAGTCGCTATCGTGTCGGTGTAGATTGCATCAACACTCGATTTCCTTAAAGTAGATTCATCCGGAATATTAAATGAACAAAATTCTTTCAGAAATGATTTTAAATGAAAATTATTTAATTTTTTCAATGGAATATTGGCCGCCACCATAGCCTTACAAAGTTTTTCATTGAACTGCTTCTGTGGATCATTTTTTAACTTTTTCTGTAAACAGGACGGTAGAGTTTGATGTTGTTTAGCGCCTTGTTTCGATTTATTCAAACTTGCGATATGCTTTCCACTCTTCACATGTTGCTCCACGATGAATTTTTTTGCAGCATGGATCTAAATATGAAGAAAGTACTGTTAAAATATGTTTTGTTTCTTAATTTTAAAAGAAGAATAGGACTTAAAATTGAAAGTAAAATAAATTCAGCAGTTTTGACTTATATAGGGGCCATTCACAATTCTTTGATAAAGTAAAAAGTGTAAAAATGCGTCAGGTAATTTATGAATGGCCACATTAATTGATATCTACGTAAATATCCACTCAAAATAATTGCCATAATTGGAATATTGTAAGCAAGTAAATGAAATACTAATTCAGTTAATTAAATTAAGTTATAAAGATACTAAGTTATTGAGTATTAATTCAGTTAAATTAATCTAGGTAGTTATTGCTTTCTATGTACTTACTATTTTCGAACATGCTGTGCAAAATAATTTGTCACCATCCCACTTCAGCTCACTATAAGGTTTAATCCACACTTCAATTAAAGTTGTCTTGGGCATTTTTAACTTTACAGAACAACCGTTGAATTTAACTTCTCTAAAGGTAGTGACAAATTGGAAGAACATCAAGCTGGTCCTAAAACCGGTACAATGGCCGGAGAGGATTAAGAAACACACTAACACTAACAGCTAACCCTGCCCCGCGATCAAAATAAGCCTTTCTACGAATTTTGAGTAAGTATAATATGTCATTAAGCACATCCTCCTCCTATTAGACTACCCAGGTAAAAACAACCCTTATGAAAATGAACCACTGCCAGATAGTAAATGTACTTGATTACAGTTCCAGTTATAACTTATATTGTCAATAAGTTGATTTGTCACTCATCAGTACATTGTTTTTCTAAATATCCAGCAGATTGTAAAGAAAAATGCAAAATATGCACGGTTGAAAAAAAAATGCAAATTTGAAGAAAAAAACGAAGAAAATGCAAATAATGCAAAAAATGCATTTTGCATTTTATCCGCCCTTTGGTTATGAGTGTCGGAGAATTGGAAACCCTAGTCGCAAGGCAACCGCCAAGTTCGATCTCTGTCGATTGTTGTCGCTCTCACTCTAGCTCGCACGCATGGGTCTGCCGTAACGTTACAATGTTTTGTGAACCGGCAGGTAGCCGGCACATCGATTTATTAGACGAATATCACGTCACAAAAACTAAAAGATACGCTTTAATGGCGAATCAAACTAAAAAATAAAAATAATTTTGTTTTAGAAAGAATACTATAATTAACCAGAAAATAGATGTTATTGTAATAAAGCGTGGGGTGCTTGCTCTGCTGTTAAAAATATGTCATCAGTACGATTGGTATAAAAGTATTGTACAAGGAGCACCTCACGCTTTATTACAATTATCTACATTTATTTTGTCGTTAATATCTATACTATTCTTATTTCTAAAAACACAATATTTTACGTTTTTAGTTTGATTCGCTATTAAAGAGTGTTTTTTTAGTTGTTCTAAACTATACTTATTTATTATAATTATAATCAGTTCGTCTTCAAGACTGTACTGTCTTCAAGACTGTACCAAAAATACCCCGGGCGAAGTCTTTCTAAAAGTTTAACATAACTGTCTTATAGTGTTTATCTAATTACAGTCAGTAAATAACTAGTAGCTATTTTTATTTATATCTATTTAATGGTATACGTATTTACTCTACTTATATTACATATATATAAAATATAGTCACAATGTAAAGGCTTATTAGGGCCTGTTTTAGTAGCTTCATAAACTTTTATATCTGGCTTGTAAAAATTATCAATTTTCTGTATACGAAAGGCAAAATTCGTGTCGGTTTAGATTATTTTCAGCTGTTAAACTTAACTGAGCACTAGTGTATACCTAATAAAAATGGCTAATTTTTCTCGAATAAATGGTCTGAATTTCCACCTGGGTGTGGGCGAATTTAATGTGATTTTAATCGTTACGCTTTGAAATAAGACACGATTTGACGTAGCCGGCAAATATTTCAAAAGTGTAAGTAGCCTCGTTGACTCGAGAGTGGGTCGTTTGGAACACGATCGAGCATAACTCGATTTCAAAAATAATCTTTGTAAAGCCCCTCTATGCTACATTTATCCATCCTTCATTTCTGATATTAAACTCCCCTTGGCTTTCGAAAATCCCCCCCGTCTGATAAGAACTCATCCGAAAGGGAACTTTTCCATAACACGGTCCGTTATGAATTTGCATGATACGACCCGGAAAAATGAAAGAAAACAGACTATAAGGAGAAATTCCGTGTTTATTCAGACAGCATCGAACTTTGTTTGCAAAAAGTTGGTAAAAAAATGACCCAATAGCAAACTCAGTGTCCGAGAAATTGTTAGCTCCCAGAGCGAAATGTCGGAGAATATACGATAAGGTAAAGAAAATCGAATCAATTGCGGATCCGGAGACACGTACCGTTGTAAAATCCGTGTTAGACTTTAAAATGCAACAGGGATCTCGCCTAAAAAGGTGAACGAATCTATTTAACTAGAGGCGAGCGTCAATATGTCAGAGCGTATTTGAATAAATGCTTAAACAACTAAACTCGAAATATCCTATTTCACGTCAAATGCAAAACTCTCTCTAGTTAATATAGAAATAGGAGCGCGACATTATTTAAAATCAAGGAAGTTGTAACGAACATACGCGTTCAAAATTTCTGATAAATTTTTTATGAGACATCTCGATAGTATGTCTTAATATCATCTGCATAACGGTCCCATTGGACCCAGGGACAATAAAGTCTCGACGACGACGTCGAACTAACGTCGAATTACAATGGTAACAAGTGCGGAATCACAGAACGATCATTTCTGATTTGTGCATGGAAATAGATCAAAACGCGGACGTAAAATTTATGCCGACTAACGCTATAGCTGCAACTTCCTTCCAACGATCTATTATATGATTGTCTTTTCCATTTCCTGCATTCAGACTTTACGAGTGTGTTCGATGTGAGAATTTAAAACAATTTAGACGGCGATCCATACGGAATTACGTTATAAATCTGTCGGATAGCTATCGCTGATTTCGTGTAAAATTAATCAGTGGGAAAACAAATTGGAACGAATTTAGCTTTCGCTTAAAATTAAAGTGACGGGAGCACTTAAACGTTCCGCTGTAGTGGACGAACTCGACGTTAGTAATCCCGGGGATAATTTTAGTGCATTTAAGCGAAGTCTCTCGTGATTTCTATGAAACTTACACACTCTTTCGATCCCAGCGAAGAAATTCCATGAGAAGCAACTGTGAAAGAAAGATAAGCGAAAATTTCAGTTGATCCTCTTGACCTACGTCTGATATAATGCGATTTGAAAACAGTCGCTGTTGTATTGTTGAGCATCTTAGGGCATTAAGAGGCAGTAATCCCAAAAGAAACATTGCCGGGGGACATTTTTCACTCCCCGACTTGATAAACGTCCAGGAAATGGAGTCTTAGACGCAATCAAAGTCGTCCCAATTATCTTCTAAACTTTCCAATCCAGATCGATATTATACCTAAAATTTTTTTTAGCGATAAAGTCATCACACCATCAATATCACTTCCAAACGTTAAATGATCTTGTAAATTCTTCACTTAATGAGGCTATTAAAGTTCTATTAAAAAATTCCTACATAATATATGAATTGATGGTGTTATAATAAACAGTCGCTTAAAGTTAAATTGCCTGAATACTAACAGTGTCTACTTGTTTGTATATTTAAACCAAAAAATTCGATTCTCAGTTTAAGTATTTAAATTCCGATCCAAACTCTTGCGAAATTAACAGATTTCCGATAGAAACACACTTCATTAACAACCTCCATTAACTGTCTGCTTCCTACGCATACATATATTTTATTTCGGCCGCACTTTTATCATAAATTCCATAATTCATTAATAAAAGAAGTTTACCTTCTCGGGCCGGACGTTTTTCTACGTCTGTGTTCTTACACGTGGGAAATTAAGCGGACCATTCATGAATCCACTTCGTGCATTATCGAAGATAAGAGAGAGAGATATAAACTAGTACGGTAAATTTCACACCTTTTCTGGTAACCCATAGGTGTTAAATACCGATAATTATGAGCAATTTTAGCCACGTTCTCTGAATGAAATACAATCGAACACCTACCTTTTCTAGTAATAAAGAGTCCACGACCTGGGCAACCTTAGTCCGACAGCGGCGGAACAGGAAGGTTTTGGTAGGGATTTAAGCGGGAAATTTTTGTTTGAATTCTAATGTGGTTCATAATGAAAGAAATTGTATCAAATTGAATGTGTGAAGTTTGCGACAAGAGTTTCAAAGTGAAATTATGTATGACAGTTAAAATATAGTCAAATAATTGTTGTAATCACTTTTGCTTCCAATATTTTTAATTGACTGCCAGGAGAACTCTATTTTTGCTTTGAAAATTTTCTGGGACTTACTCTATTCTTTAGATTTATTAATATAAATACCATTTGCAGGTGGGAAGCTGTTGGAATTTAAATAAACTATCCGTAATTATAAACAACGTAAACAAATAAAAATATAAAACGCATTTTTGTGTTTTCATTTTTATCGGTATAATATACTTAAAAGTAGAAGTTTATACAATGAATTTGTCTTCAATAGAACACGATGCTCTTATAAAACTATCTGCTGATGAGGCTTATATATCCATTGGTTTAATTGAACTTGGTGCTACAAAGCAGGACGTTTCCCGGAGTAAATGTGATACTTCTAGTTTCCAATTTGTAACAATGAAGCTATGGGACAAATACATAAAACGCAGATCAAGGATTACTACTACAAATCAAGATCGATATATTTCTTTTTCAGTTCGTAGAATACTGCCAGAAATGCCAATGGACGATTTTGAAATGTCACAAGAAGTCAATTTAAAATAAAGGCATTATGAAAGGTTCCACTTAATACGACAGACAAATGGTGACGATTCACTTGAGCACCTAAACATGCAAATTGGAGGGAAGTATGGAAACCAGTACATGTCATGTAAAAAGTTATGATTTGGAAGATATTTCGATAATCGGAGAGTAAATGATTTCTCGGTCCAAGAAATTTCTCCCTTTTGTGGGAACTGGTTAACCACTCATGTGGTTGGAGAAAATATAAAGAGAAAGTCTTAAAATTTTGAAGATGGTTGAAAGTGGTGGTGTTGATCACATAATTGTTAGAGCGTTGAAACAAGCAGCCTCTTACATTTCTTACTGTTTAGCTGCAATTTTCAATAAGTGTCTGGTAGACACATAATAGCTAAATAGTTTGGACGTGTCAGCTGTAAAGAACCAGTAGCAGAATTAAGTAAGCAAGTTAGATAACAGCAAACTTACAGTAACTAGTTTTTTGGACTTGCCACAAACAAACTAGACACACTTGTTATAAGAGGACTAACACTCAAACTATTCAAAGATTAGTTATACAATAGAACTTAATGGATGTGAAACTGACTGTCGCAATGCCAAAATAGAAGTGACCCAAGGAACGATTCTAGAACCTTCATGAGTCTTCGTTTATGCAAATGCCTGATGGTTCAACATTGTCTTACTCGGACGATACCACTCTTCTGGCATCAAAGGTACTGGGGAAAAACGACCTAACTAGAACGAAGAGTTTACATAAAAGCCATAACTGAATACACAAATCAATATTAACTTTGAATCGAAAGGAAACTGTTTACGTCACGTTGTCAAATTATATTGACAAAGAGTTTCACTGTTGTCAAAATAATTGACAACAGTTAAAATCTTACCCGATATCTCATTTTCGTTTTTGCAAATCTTATGAAATTATTAAGTTATGAAACTACAATTTATTTGACTGCATCAGTGTTGTCAAGTAATTAATTACAATTACTTAGAAAAGTAATTGAATTACTTTCATTGTAATTCAAGCAGTAATTAATTACTTGCTTTCCAATTGTAATTGACTAGTAATTCAATTACTCGTTTCGGTACAATTACAATTACATTTTCAATTACTTTTCACAATTAGATTCTACAAAAGTGCTTTTAATATTTTTAGTAGATAATATGTAAGTAGCTTAAAGTTGCTCATTGTGGGTTCTGACTACCTGGTTTCTTTACCGCAACTCTATCACTGTCCTAACCAGTGATTAGCATTAACGATTATCTTTAACTATCCTATTTTTAATTCTAAACAACGAAGTTTTTTGTAACTCTTCGTTTTTTGACCTAATGGCATAATCATAATTATCTATTATAGTTTTAACAAGTATATTTTGTTGGAGTAGTTTGTAGCGTAGATGGGCCACATTAAGTACAACCTTTTTTTTTCATTTTGAATTCACACTCTTTGTAAAAAAAAGTATAAATTTCAGCTTTTCCGTAAAAAAGTGAGTTTACACTTTTTTACGAAAAAGTTTAAATTCACACTTTTGTTACGGAAAAGCAGAGATTTACACTTTTTTACAAAATTTCGTAAAAAGAAGGGTAAATTTACACTTTTTTTACGAATTTACTTTTAAAAAAAACATGGCATGAAAGGCTGAAAGGTATATTTATGGGTAGTGGGTAGGATATGCTATAGTAATACAACACGATGTGTAAAAAAAATGGATACGAGGTGTGAAAAAATACAAACGTCAAAATTTTAAAATATTTGCAAATAACTTTTTCTCTGTACTTTTCTCAAAGATATGTTTTATACAAAAGTTGTTTGCCTCTAAAAGGGCAACAAAAAACCTAAGTAACATTTTTCTCTCAGACGCGAAATAAAAGTTTTTTGATTTTTTGAATTGAAAAGTAAATGTAATTGTAATTGTAATTGCAATAACAATTGCATATTTTGTAATTGTAACTGTAATTAATTGGAATTTACTCAAAGTAATTGTAATTGTAATTAATTATATATTGTGAAGTAATTTTAACAACACTGGACTGCATGGGGAACACCACATGACGATGGTCAGACCACAAATGAGGCTTCGTAAATTAACAGATTTTCTACATTTTTATATAAGAAATCCTTCTTTTATTCTACTTATTAGCGATATTTTTAACTTTTAACGTAAACTGAACCCCAGTCGGATTTTTTAAATAAAGTCAATAAGTAAAAGGAAATATCAGTACATGTACTGTTGCAATGAGTGTTCACTAATAGTTCCGTTTGGAGTTGAATACTCCTAAAGATTAATTTTGTGTAGTATTAGAATTAATATTAATGCATCACTAATTATTGGACTGATGGATACACTGCATAATTAATGAAAGTTTTGTCTTTTTCATTTCTTATTTCTGTGTAGGTGACGAAATTGTATCTTCGTACATCCCGAACTCATTCTGTGTAATGCTAAGCCTTAAGGTGGCATGCACGGTATCATTAACGCACACCCGTTAACGTCTGCTTGGAATTTCATCTCCCTTATTCCTTATTTTTGTATACCCCAGGCAACTTTGTTTTCCACGCCGAAGTTTCACGGCAATATGCTACGATTTTCCTCGGGAAATTCCCCGCAACTTGTATTACGTATTTGCTTATCACTCGTTACCTTCTAGATGCAGTTCACGTTTCGCCACTGTTAACACCTATATAAACACGTCATGTTTTATGTTTATAGAAAGTTACCTTGTGAGTTTGTTAAGAGCGCGTAGGATGGTTCATTCGGGTGAGCGTTTTCGTTTGGGCGTGTAAATTTCCTTCTTCGTTTTTTTTTTATGGCTCAAGCGCCTTCGAGTACAAACAAGACGTCAAAGGTCCAAGAAAGTATTAGCGGTGACTGTCGCAACGTTTATTTCGAATGGTCCGAATGCGCGGAAGTCTTATGTAAGAAGGCCCAAATGATTAATTATGAGCAGCGCTCTGTTCTGGAGTAATTGAGACCTCTCGAGAGGTTTTATTCAGGCGGAATTATTAACGAACACGCCAATTACATCAATTATGCCGAGTTTCGCGAGTTTTCTGTACCGAATTTCGGCCGCAACTTATTAAAACGAAAATGACGCGATGTGAACAAAAGTTCCAAATGCAACAAGTGACTAGAGCACCTACATAAATCCTCAATGGATGATGAGTACTCGGAATAAAATGAATGAAAGGTTACCCGCGTTAAGAATAATTCTGTAATGCCGAAGTTATTTCAATTCAATTCCACTTTTACATTTTGGGTTGAGAGGAAAACCTGGTAGAACGATTTTAAAAATCTCGTGACAGGATTGTTAAACGTTCATATTTCGTGAACTTCGTTCCGGATTATAAACCGCTAAATACAACAGGAGGTCTCGTAAGATGCCACCATAACATTTCCTTTCCGAGCCGGTGCACAGTCGCAAAAATGCCTCTGTATTCATGGCGGATGCATTACCGTTAAGGGAGAGCAAAGTCCCGGTCTTGGCTTTGCTAAACCCGGGAATAGAGTGTCAAAAAAGTAAAGGGAGGCCCACCGAAAATGAAACACAATGAATAATATCCAGGGTATTTCGTAAGGGTCAGTTAGTAGCTATACAACTAAGTGCTTTTACAATAGTATATTATTATACTAGTTTAATAAGACGGAGTATTGTCACAATAGAACTAGTGTGACAATACGTCTTATTAAACGTGTGTAATATATACCATTTTATCTACTTTGCTTTATTAATTCATTAAAGTTTGTCTTTTCAAGTTTTTGTATTACACTAGGGAATTTTGCGTGGGTTGGTTACACTGACGTTACTGAGATGGACGTTTCGTATTTGAATTTGAAAATCTAGTAGCTCTAGTCTAGGACAAATTCAATAACTACTTACTTACGTTGGCGAAATGAAAGACAAAAATGTAGAATTGACCTATACACCCCCAAAAATACACAAAGCTGCTCAAGGAATTTATTGAAATAAGTACTAATAATTTAACCTTGACGTCTACGTGACAGGCTGACCTACCAATTTAACAAAACTAAAAGTTACCAAAAGTATTGTAATATTATGAAAATTATTCAGCCGCAAGCGCGTTAATATCGCGAGTTAAACGTTCATTGTATCCGCGAGTGTATTACAACGTTTTATTCAATTTTGCCATATATAAACTGGCGTTTAGCGGAATAAGTCCAATTTCGAAGAGAAAATTTGACAGATGACAACTTCAGTGCCGCAACCTTGACAACGAAGAAAACAATTTTAAACATGTAAAACGTCACTTTATACGGCAAAATTGAATAGGCAGCGTATTAAAACATTTTAATCCGCTGCCTAAATAAACAAAATAAACAATGACTTTATAAGTTCGATTTGACGTCAATAAACGTCAGTTTATATGGCAAAATTGAATAAAATTAATTTATTTTCACTTAACACTGTTAATTCGTGTTAAATGATTAATTTACGTTGATGCCCAATTTTGGATTAAACTGTCTATCGACACTAGAACTTTTATCCCGAGTTCGTGTTCCTTATTGTGCAGTTTTCATTAATTTTTAATAAATGTTTGCATTAAATGTGTCAATCTTCAAAGGAATCAAAGTTAATGGAATATGGATCAACGATATCCCTTTTGCTAATGATACGGTCATAATCGCTGATAATATACATGACCTACAGCAACTGGGCAATATAGTAGGAGAAAGAAGCAAGTCGATAGATTTAAATATCATTACCAAAAAGAAAAAATTTATGATTATATCCAGAAATTCAAATACCTGGGCACCAGGCTCTTTGAAGACTGGACAAAGAAGTGAAATGTCGAACTGAACAAACCTTAACTTATTTTTGATTATATTATTTTGACCTTAACTTAAGACCAAGTTTCGTAAAGTACTATGTTTGGTCGGTGCTTCTTTATGGTATGGAGGGTTGGACACTGAAAGCGAGCGCAATCAACAAATTGGAGGCTTTCGCTATGTGGCTATCTTGAAGATACCTTGGACGGCGAGAGTGATAAATGAGGAGAACAATTAAGAGAAAAAAGCATATCCTGGACATATCATGGGAAACGAGAAAGACCAATTCTTGCAACTAATAATTGCAGTTAAAATTGAGGGCAGAAAAGGAATTGGAAGAAAGAAAATGTCTTAGCTGCGAAACATCAGAAAGTGCACAGGGTTACACGATATACAGTCGCTGATACACACAAGGAACAGCGAAGAAATGAGAAATGTTATCGCAAACATCCATTAACAGATATGCAGCAGACATGATAAACATAAATGTTTACAATGTTATTCGTATTAACAAACTTTTAAGAATCTAATGTAGGGGAGACTGGGTACGGTTGTAACGGGGTACGGTTGTAACAACTCGAATATTACCGAAACTATACGCGGTAGGTGCGAGGTACAAAAGTGCTGCACGCAGGCAGCAAGTCCCGCCATGACTCCAGTGTTGCTTCGTCTGTCTTGCGGTAAGTGCGTTTACAAGGAGGCCTACTGTCTGTTGTCAACCAAAAGTAAGTATTTTTGGCGAGTTTATTTATGATATAGTTTGAATATTAATATTATTATTGTATTTCAAAATATATTTACGCAATCGTCGTATTTTAGAGATTATAATACGGTAATTCGTTTTTGTATAGGTTGTGTTATCTCATTACTATGACAGCCGTATTACCAAAAAGGGGGGGGGGGACGGTTGCAACGATTTTGCCTGGGGGGCGTTTGTAACAGTAATTTTATAATATTTTTAATCGTAGATGCCTAGGAAACGTATACGAAAGACTACGAGAGGTGAAAGTGACATGCTGTCGTGTAAGTACGCCTACGATGAAGTCTAATTAGGGACTTCATTATGACGAGCTGCTGTACAGTACGCCGTTAATTATGTCTCTCTCTTGAGATATAAGCGAAAGAGGGATGCCGCGAATGAAGATGACCATGAACTTGTACAAAATGTTAGCATGGGATATGCAAACGAAACATTTATTGATAGTCAAATTCCTACACCACTTGAAATCGCCGAGTTCCAAACAACAAAAACGCCGCTTAGACCAACACTTCCAGAAGTTAACCAAGAGTCGCAAGCTTCTACATCCAATCTAGAACCAGGCATCTCTCCTCGCGATGCTGTTTCGCGTCAGCAACCAGAACCTCTTCCGTCTACAAGCAAAGTATTCTCGCCTGAGGCGTTACGGCCCTACCCTAAAGTTTCTGCTAGGAAATTAGGAAACAGAGGTAGAAAGATCAAAAAGCCTGCGATCTACACAGATACCTCTAAAAGGGAAACTGTTAGAAAAGAGTATGAAGAACGACAGAAACGATCGAAGAATACACAATCGAAGTAAAAATACTTCAAACATCGACTGAAAAGACCAACAAATGGAAGGGGAAATTGAAAGCAAAGAAAAAGAAGACTAACACACCACCAGAATATCTGAAGAAGAATAGTATTGCCATCTTTGCCAAGAGACGTATTCAGCGAGTCGATCTGGAGATAGTTGGATTCAGTGTCAAGGGGGCTGCAAGCAATGGTCTCACGTAGCTTGCGTACTGGTGGGAGTAAATTTTATATTTGACATAACTGCGATGAGTCTAAGTATATATTACACGGAAATAATATTTTATTTAAATTTAGATTTTGTTGATTAGTTTTTTTTAATTAATATTTTGAGATTATTTTTGTTTGGCACGTCTAATTATGAAACTACTCGAGTGATACACTCCAAAGAACGAATATTATCTCTGTGGACTTGTCTTAGTTTAGTTTTAACTATTATCTACTTGAACATGCCTTAAATATTTTTAATATGTTTTAAGTATATTTCAGCATTTTTTAGTAATAAAATTCGTTTTAAATGCCTGTATTATTTTTGAGTGTTACAACCGTCCCCCATTGTTGTTACAACCGCCCCTGCTATGGGGACGGTTGTAACGATCGCACATAGTCATTAAAATTACATATTCCTGCCAAACTGTTATTCCTGAGCTATTGGTTTGACATTATTTTAAAGATAAATGATTTTGCTTTCATCAAAAATGCTTTAATCGCTGCTTATAGCTGTGATAACTGTGCTGTGGACATTTCAAGGAAAATTGTTACAACCGTACCCAGTTTCCCCTACTGCCAATTGCAACAAAACGTCATCCAACCTATTATTCTAGTTCTAGTTGTAGTTCTAGTTCTAACAAACACCTAGATGTGTGTTGTTATAAAAAAAACTAACTTCTTCCAGTTTTAAACAAGAAGTTTGTTAAAAAAGACAGATAAGATGAATGAAAGTAAAGCTGGGAAATTAAGTTTTCCTGGAAAATTTCTGCAACGATTTCTTTTACAACTAAAATGGATTGTAATTGTACTTCGTCATATCAATTGTAGGTTAATTAAAGGTAGTTGTCGAGATATGTTCAGTTCGGTCCTGGAGCGTTTCCTAAGGAAAGGTGTATTCGAAGTTTTTGGAAAATCTTTCAAATTTTTAATATTACATTCTAGCGATCACATCGACTCTGTTTACAAACTTCGATAGTTGATTTCCGTGAAACGAGTAGTTAGAAATTTGGGTATAGCCGTAAAATAATTTAAGTGAGCACGTCAACACATCAATACCGACGTATTTTCGTGTCAGTACGGCGTTGCATTTTTCGTGTCGACGTCGAAAACCGGCCCTCGACGCTGCTAGAGAAGTTTCACTTCAAAAAATTCTTGTCAAATCTGGTGCTAACGTAACTGGAAGCCGACCACTTCGCGCTTCCACCCTTCTTCGAGGGCACTCGAAAAAATTTCACCCCGCCGGAATATCTGTTGGGGAAATTTTCCCGCCCGGTAATGCTGTGTTTGCCTTCACGTAAACATAATTCTAGGGATTATCATCATTATTAAATTAATTTCGAGTGAAGGTGTAAGGGAACCGTCTTCTTAAAATTTTATACTGCGAGGAAATTTCAGGAAATTATTTGAAAGGCGGGAGAGAGACGGTTCGTTTTCACTCGAGAACAGAGTTGTTTGTTTGGAAGTTCTATATAAAATGGTGAACTCTCCAAAGTTTAATCTGCTAAATGTAAATACCATTCGGATTATAGACTTCCCGATATTTATCACAAACACTCCAAACCGGCGTGCATGATTATTCGAAAAATACGGATCGAAAATACGCGGGCGATACCGGAACGTTTCGATTGTGAAGCGAACAGTTTTGTACTTTTCAACAAACATTCCATCCTGTGCAAACTCAGACCTATCAAACCCTCCACTTTCACCTGACAGCTCTTTTTTTTTAAAGAAATCCGTCTCTCCCCTTCACCGCCTTGGAAATTCAATTGTTTACTCTTGCGCCCCGACGAACAAAAATATTTACATGTTCTTCTAAACCGAATTACAGAGGTTTTCCCTTTCCGTTCTTTTCAGCGATGCTGTAGTTTCGAGTGGGGCGTTTCGATGTGAAGACAAACACTATATTGGTCGTATAATGGACTTTCCGCGGCTTCTTCGCACGAGGGTAAGTTGTACGGAGTCCATGGAATCAACATGTTCAGTTGATCAAGAACATTACATTCGAAACGCTATGTGAAGGTTCGCACTTAAAATATATATATGGAGCGGTTCTAGCGGTGGACACGAGACGAGACGAGATGAGAAACGACATGGTCTTGTCTCGTCTCGAGAAATTCCCAAAAATTATGTCTCGTCTCGTTTCGATCTGGTACAGGTCTCGTCTCGTCTCGTCTCGTCTCGTCTCGTCTCGTCTCGTCTCGTCTCGTCTCGTCTCGTCTCGTCTCGTCTCGTGTCTCGAAAAGTCTTGAAATAAATAAACGTATATAGATGGTACTTTTATAAATGTACATTTTTTTGATAACATTTACTGATTTTCTTGAAGTACCTATACAGGTGTGGTAAAGTTGAATGTACAGTAGTATTTTATTGATGTTGTGTTTTGATAAAGAATGTTTCAGTCTTAGAAAATATTGAATTAAAGAAATTAGATTATAGAGAACAGGTACAAAATCGAAAATAAATATCATTAATAAATAGGCTTGTTAGGATACGAACTATAAAGCAAAGTTATTAAATAAACTTATACAATAAACTATATATTTTTATAATGACAAATAAGAAATTAATATCATCCGCATATTTATATATTATATGTGAAATTGGTATTATTTAATAGAAAATATCAAATTTTAAAAGTAAAATTACCTACCATAATTTTAGAAAAATGTGCTGGTAATGGTATACCTACCTATTTACCTCATATTATCGCTCTCAGAAAAGAAAAGATATTGTGATTAATCAAAACATACGTTTTCGACATAAAATTAGAGGGCACTAATTAGGTCCTTATTATGAAGCTGAATAACCTATGTTTAGAACTATTTGGGACGGTAATAGTCAGATCAGCTATAGTTTTATTTTATTCAATCCGGGATATGTCTCAACAACACCAACAACATCGCACTGGGAACTTGTAAACTGGAAATTTCACTTATACCTACCAAGATGTTCACCTATCAGAAAAGTTGCTAAATTTGGGAAACTACGCTACTAATGAATGAATCAATGAAAGAATGAATGAACATAACTGTTAAATATGTCCATACCGCAGATAAACGTTTCACACCACTGTCCGTCCGTCTGTCGTATAATAAACCCTTCCAAAATTGTAAGAAAACGACGGGCTAATTATAAATTTTACTCCCTTACTGGACAATGGCACGGTTTAATCCTGACCCTTTATTAGGTATCCTTTTACCTGCGCTTTCGCTATGGAGTTTGGTGGCCTTTAATTTCACAAACGAAAGAAAATTCTTAAATTGCAATTTCTTAAAAAAAAAAATCGGGACTTCGAGACTTTTCGAGACGAGACGAAATTATGTCTCGTCTCGTCTCGTCTCGAACCAGTACTGGTCTCGTCTCGTGTCCACCACTAAGCGGTTGAAAGGTGATCCGGCCGGAATTGTGCGAATTTCTCGAATATAGTGTTTTAGAGCTATTAAAAATATGGTTCTTACTGGTGTCGTTATAAAAAATTAAAGTACTTAAATGATATATTCTATAAATTTCCGGACATATATCGATCACTTGTATTTAAAACAATTGAAATTTGTTTGTATTTGAAGTTAGATCACGTGATTGAAAACATTATAAAAATGGTTATGTATTTGGTGACGTGATGTGCTTGTAAACAAGGGATGGTTTTCATATTGAAGTTGTGGGTTTTGCGAGAAATATCAATCATCAATTATCAACTTTGTTGAATTTAATCAAGAGAATCTATAATATTTAGTAATTCTGTGAAAGTAAATATCTAAAATAGATGCTGTCTAAAATACATGTGAACATCTACTTTAAACTTTTTTTTAAATAAAATTATTGATAACAGCAGGTTTCACAATATGTTTCGTGATTAATATCTTTGTGATGATCTGTTTCATAGACCTGATTCTGGCGATAGTGGAGATGTTTACTGACATGTGACGTCACGAAGACATGTGACTCCGGTTTAGCACGAGGTAACGTGGTGGCAGCCTTTTATTTTGTGCAAATTAACACGTGATTTCTTGAATGTATTCAAATAAACCTATTACTGAAAAATTGTGGATTTGGCTAAACCACATTTCTAAATTTGTCCCAAAAATGAAACAACATGTTATCGTTGGTATGTGCTGATATTTCGTTTAGGATCGTCGATATAATCATTGCTCTACGGTCGAAAACACTCTAAAATTGGTTACGTCTCTGGTGACGTTACATGTTTGTAAACAAGGAATGGTTTTCATATCGAAGTTATGGGGTTTCCGATCAATATCACAGGATTTCGGGTTTTCATTGTCTATCAAATATTCATTATCAAATTTGTTGTATTTAATCAAGGGGGTCTATAATATTGATCAATTTTGTGAAAGTAAGTAATTAATTTTCGTTTCAATAAAATTATCGACGAAAACAGTTTTCACAAGACGTTTCGTGATTAATAACTTTGTTCCATAGACCTGATTCTGGCGATAGTGAAGATGTTTACTGACATGTGACGTCACAAAGACATGTGACTCTCGTATAGCACGAGGGAACGTGGTGGCAGCCTGTTATTTTGTGCAAAGTAACACGTGATTTCTTGAATGTATTCAAATAAACCTATTACTGAAGAATGGTGGATTTGGCTAAACCAAATTTCTCAATTTGTGCTATTTCGTTTAGGATGGTGGATATAATCATTGCTCTACACTCTACTGTTTAGGTAAGTATACGGTACGGAAATTCATTGCTACTTACAATTTTAGGTCGAAGTTGCTAAATATAATCGTGATGGTTGGTCGACCGTATTACACTGCATACGTCACAAATGATAGACTTGGACATAGGAGTGCCTTAATGGTTACTTTAATAGAAATCACTTCTGCTATCATAGTGTATCAGACAAGATGGACGAGTAACGATGGCAGCTTCAGTTTATCAGATTTTATATATTTTGCACTTTTTCGAATTAAAAGTAATAACACCCAAATACTCAAGACTTAAGTATCAGTGCATATAAATAAATTATGATATGACTGAGGAATATCCGAAAATCGTGTTGTCTATTATCGTTATTTCAAAACGTGATAAACCAGTTAGCTTAATGTTCCAAAATTGTAATGACGTAAGAGATAGGGTGTTCTACTGAGTACAAGTGTATATGGTGTTATTACTAATGTAAAGTTGATGTGGATAAATTCTTTTTTAATATACTGATTGGTCCTCCCGACATATACTTGCATTGGGATTGCAATTAGGACATGATATTTCGATATTTGATATATTACACAAGGCAGTTTGTCTGTTTCAGTGCTGTCCTCGATTTTGGAAAATAATTTAGTTGTCAGTAAAGTATACGGACGATATTTTTCACGTGATAACGTCATTAGAAAACATTGATGAAAAATGGAATACGTTTATGAATTTAATAGAATTATTATCACTAAATTATCATTAGAAGGTTTTTTCTCATTGCGGTTGGCCGGTCCAACTGGTCATTTTAGACACATCGTTATGACATGTCCGAAGCTGAACATTAATCTTGAACCTTACTTGAATTGCTGCGCAGGATAATTGCTGTCATTTATGTCATTCATCATAATGTTTTAGTCTAAATCGTAACATAACCTATTATTACTGCACTCATTGACCGATGCAAGAACAAATATATGAAATTATATAGCTAATCGAACTCTTAGAATGCAAGAATTAAATACCTTATTGCCTCAATTGTTATTGTAATGGTAATAAGCGTTGTTATGCACAGTAAATATTCAGATAACTTTATAAATAATAGTGTGCTGACTGCTGTCACCGTCGTCGCTGACGACAGAGTGGAAACAGTACAATCAGAACGCGCGTAGCACGTACTCCTTCGTCCCCTTCCATCGCGCTCGCGAAACGAGCCGATCGCCAAATCGAGCTTTCACTCGAACGCTGTCGTGTAAAAGAGATAGATGCATCGCAAGGCAACCGCCAAGGTCTATTGTTGTCGCTCTCACTCTAGCTCGCACGCATGGGTCTGGCGTAACGTTACAATGTTTTGTGAACCGGCAGGTAGCCGGCACATCGATTTATAAGACGTATATCGCGTCAAAAAGTGAATCACTTAGCGAAATAAAGGAAAACCATACTCAGTTTAATGGTTTTAATGACTGTTGTATTTTTCTTCTGAATCGAGAAAAGTTTATGAAACATGTTTATATAATTTTTGCTTTTCCTTCCACGTATCGTATGAAGCCGCTTTGATCAGATGCAGGATAATGCGATCCAACCTCCTGAGATTAGGTGTCCCAATATTTACCAGAATTTGGGACATTTTCGTTAAAATCGTGTCTCGGTGCAGTGAGACGCGATTTAATTAAACAAATTTGCGAAAGGATCCAAAGTCACGCAGTAAATTAGGTCGAAAATCTGTGCGCATTCAAATAACTTGTCCCGAAGTAGAAGCGTTTTATTCCAGAACAGGCCGTCTTGCCTGGAATATTCCGTGATTCAATACAGCAACTGGTAAATCCCAAGAATGTTAATTTCCACCTCAACTATGTTGAACGAGAGGCGGCTAATCTCCGCCTGCATTTCTGGAAAATGTAAATGAAGTATAATAACATGGTTTTCCAACTTTAATTACAATTTCAATCTTACGATTCGAGATTTAGTTAGAATTCAATTAAACGTCGTTCGAATTCATTTTAAAGTGAACGCTCCGACATTCAATTAAGTACGTTCAGATTTTCTTCCGTTCCAAATCTTTCTGCGGGGGAAAGCGATGTTGTGGTTTTTCGAACGGAAATATGGACGAAGTTTTTTCTCAAAAAAAAAGGGGCCGAAGAAAACGCGGGAGATTTTATTGGTCGAGATAAAAAACTTTTCGTGGCAATTTAAGTCTCGTTATGAACTGTTTAGAGGAGATTTTGGAGCGGTGTTTTATTACGAAACAAAGTGGATGGGAATACGATAAGAAATATCTAGACCGCCCACAAGAAATATAACCTTTGGCGAGGCGGTTTTATTCCTGATTTAGACGCACCACCAAAAAATAAAAGCTCGCAAAACCGAAATGAAAATGAGATAATTAAAACGTTCGTATCGCAGCAAATATTTAACGGTACCACTACCGAGCTCTATAAATAAATATAATTGAAAGCCGACGCAATTTTGCTGCATCGTTAATTGAAAATACTGCTGGAACTTGTGCAAAACTAATGGTTAACTGTGGTTGGTTTGCCAGGGTATTAAGTACCTTTTTAACGTAGCCCGACAGGCATAATCCGATAGCGTTTTCAATGAAATTATAAAAAGCGGTTAAACACAAATAATCGCCGAAGATGGACGGCAGGGTTTCTAAAGGGTATTACGAAAAAAGTAAAAATACTGGAAGGTAAAATAAATCAAAAAAGAGTAAACTAAAGCGAACTAACAAAACGTTCAGAGAAATTCGTTTTGTCTTATTCTATTGAAGAAGTAAATCTACTCAACAAACCGTCGAGCCTCTATGGAAATAAAATTTTAATATTGCCAATGGAATAGTGATATGTATAAGCAAGTTTATTTAAAAAAAATCCAAAAATATTTCACAATACAATAGAGTTTTGCCATATGGTCGCACCAGTCAATTTTTGGTTTAATAATGAAAACACTTATTTTCGGTACCTTGGGTTGCCCTATTTCAACCCCTGTGTAGAGGTGCAATTCGTTCACCAGGGGTGGCCAGTGGGGCGTCATTTTAACGCCCTTATTCGTTTGAATACGTACCCTAGTACTTTGTTGAATTTGACGGGAAAATACCAACTGAGCGCACGGTCAATTTAAAACACTACCAACTGACCGCAATGTCCGCGAAGAGGCATGTCGAACTGAGCGCCATCTGAGCAGTGACGAAATTAGGTAAATTTCAATGCACCCTTTTGAGACAGCCCAACTAGCCAATGTATCTACCTGTTATTAATTGTGTCCCTTTTATGGATTACTGTTCCTATTTTAAGAGGAATACTTGCACTTTCATTAAAACTTAGTTATAATTTGCGGTATTGCGTATTCAGATACCTACTATACCATAAAATGTAGATAATTATTTAATTAATTATTGCACCCCTAAAATGCAGTAACTTCCACCGCTCAGTTGACCTACCTTCCTGGCCAGTTGGCCGGTCGATACCTACTCATTGACACCGTCCAGTTGGCTTGTCCAACTTAATTGCAAATTTTACCTAGGGGCGTTGATTGATCAACGCTAGGGGTCATAAACTGGCCAGTTGGCTCCCCTTCCAGGATCTGGTCCTTGGACCATGTATTTTTATTTCAATGATACAACCATAGAGATAAAAGAGAGAGGAGGTAACAAATAGGGAGACGGGGTAATAAATTTTGTAGACGGAAGCGGCCATATTGAGAAGCCACTTTTCGAACGCGTCCTTGCGATTGTCTTTGTTGAATTGTGCAGTGGCGGATCTATAGGGGAAGCTACAGTTTACCATTGGGAACTAAAGTTTATCAATTAATAATAAATACATACATATTTTTAATACAATATACCCACTACATAACTGAATCAGCTCTTCCACTCCTTCCTGGTTTCCTGCTCGTTCTTTGTCTTCCTGGTATACCTGGAACACATTTCTTTTTTGGTAATTTTTGTTCTATTAACTGATTAATCCCAAAATCGAAATTTTTTTTGTTTGTTTCCGTTTTCCAAAGAATGAACAACAGCGTAAGGTTTTAAAAACTGATGTAGGTAATTTTGTTATGAACTATTAGTATAAATATGCGTTAAATTAATCAAGAAATTTAAAAATAAAACATTCTTGACTTAATTCGTATTGAGCAACCTTCGTATTGCTTCATATCTTAGCATTTTGTGACATTTTATGGAAAATAAAACTGCTTCATACAAATTATTATTTCATAATTTTAGTTAATGTAATGCTACGCCATTGGGGAGAAAGATTTCTTACAGGAAGTCGGCCATATGCAGAAGCCACTTTGGCCTGTGCTTTGGTGTATTTGTTCCAAGCACATTTGTTACCTCCTCTGTCTTTTATCTCTATGGATACAACTCAAACATGTATTCCGTAATAAGATAAAAATAATAATAGGCGGGCGCTCTATCAGGTAAGTTGTGACCGTCATAAAAGTGGTTCAGGTAGTCGCCCGCAAATGCGCTAAGTTAGACGTGATCTCGCACTAGAAAATTTGACCGCGCGCTCAGCTCGTAGTCGTCCAATTTGACCCAATACTTTTTGAGGAATTGTATTCAAAAGACCAGAAGAGTGGAATCAATCTTCCATAAGCTCAATACACAAAAAAAGAAACAAAATAATATTTGACAATTACAGGAGCATAGCTGTGACATTTTCAATAGTGAGACTAATAGACGTCTTACCAGAAAACGACTGGAGGAAGAAATAGTAGAAATTCAGGAAGAACAAATCATGTATAGACAAGCTTTTCACTCTTAGGCAGATTTCGGAAAAGTGTATAGCTCAAAGGAAAGAATTAAATGTGATATTTATTCACCTGAGGAAAGCCTATGATTCGGTACCTTAAACTAAGCTATGGGAAGCAATGAAGAAGACTAGCGTTAGTGAAAAAATACAAATTATAAAGCAAATATGCAAAAGGCAACGAGTTAAGTGAACTTTGGAACTCACTTATCAAAACCATTCAAAACTGACAAATGGTTAAGACAAGGTTGTCCAATGCTACCCAATTACCAATGCAACTTTGCTTTAGGAGTCAGCGCTATACCAATTGGCTTACCTGAGTTGATGAGACGGTTTCTATGAGGAGGATACATAAGTTGACCCTCACCTAGAACCATTCAAATCTCGAAAGATGAGTTCTAGCGTTAACCATAACGCTATTGTACTATATTCTAGTACATATATTCTTGTTCGACAAAAATACATATTTCCGTAGTAAATACCTCTGTTTCGTTTTCGTTTGGCCACATTGTATAGGTAGAGGCAGAATAGAAACATTGTTTCCAATAACACAAGTTTATAAACATTAACACATCCCTCATTTCCATAATGTAACAACAACGCAAATAATGAATTCACCTTACGTAAATCCTCAAATTCTTGGTAAATGTAAATGTAATATAAACATAATATCATCAGATTTTGATCAGTATTTCCAAATAAATCTAAATCCTGTGTTTTGTTAGTTAACTGTTTGTAATGCATACTAATTACACGAAAACAAATCAATTTATCCAAATAATGAGATTTTTTTTAATATTTGTTTTAATCGAACGAGAATGCTTATAAAAATTATTTATGTACATCCCCAGGGGTTGTTCGATTTTACTTCGCCCTTTAGGGTCGCGCCACTGTGCTCGCTGAGCGCATTTATTGTTTCCACCCCTACCGAAGGAAATTTATTAATGTTAATTATGAAAATGATACAAATGTGTTTGGAATGGAAAAGTTGTTGTTGAAACAGTCTTGAGTTTTTGGGGGAAAGCTGAATTAATAGAAGACGAGAAACAAAATAAGGGGGTGACTAATGGGAACGTTGAGAATGTACGAAAACAGACGTACCTATTAATTACGTAAACTAATTTTGTACCTAATAATTAGTACTAGGCCTCGTCTACGTGCGACATTGAGTTTAAAATGAAAAATACATTAGGCTTCCTTTGTAGCTGTATTTACATACTTAAGTGATGTCCACCCAAGATAAACTACGGGAAATGTAAAAGAAATTAACATGTTGCCGTAAATTAATATACAAGCTGCTTCCAATAACTATTTTAAAGTTCAAAGAATAAATTTTAGTTTATCTCAGGAGGCTGCTGAACATCAATCTAAGGCGCAGCCGACCTGATTCTGAATAAATATTTCTTTGACTTTATTTTTCTTCAAAGTAATATCTCTGGAAATTCTTTTGAAAGTGACAACTGTGTATTTATGATGCCTTTACGAGTTTTAAAAATAATTATTTTATTTATGTTTAATAGGTAACGCAGCGAGTGTGAATCATTTAAATAATTCTTCGTTAACGATAGCATGAAAAATTTCACATTTTACTTCTGAAGTCAAACTTTCAACCTTACAAATGACGCGAGAGTATTGATTGATCCTCACCTCCCCATCATCACATTTTTCTTACAATAAACTAAACATTCGAGGCGATAAAAATACCATCTTGTACATGCGTATCATTTTTTTCCGATGTGGAAATGTGACACATATTCGCAGGCTTTTTTTGAAATATGCCTTCGAAAAGGACAAGTACTAGGCTATAAAATAACGCTTATATAATATGAGTCGTTCGACTCCATATCTAGGGGTTTTACATAGCAATATGGCAATATAATATTGATGTTTAGGATGTGCGTTCCCTTTGGGGGTTTGTGAGAACATATGCGACGAAAATATCATCGCGACGCCGAGTACGAGGACGTGAACAAAGAAAGATATGGAAGGTACAAGGATTGTGCACAGATGAGGTGTGAAATAAATACCAACGAAGTTTCACAAAATTAAATGTCGACGAGGAGGCCTTATCATTGCTACCTTGGTTTAAATTGTTGTGGTATCGCTACAGCTACTCTTATTTCAGCAACTTATTTTTTCAATCTGCCCGTGGGCAATAAGTATGTGATCTATCGTCTAATAATTTAACACGTAGGTTCATGCCCATTGGCATTCACCTGTTTAAGGTAAATATTTACATGAATAAAAATAACTTTTTAATCTATATACATTTCAGATTTCTACACTTTATCGGAATCTCGAAGAGTCAAGTGGTTTGTGTCGTTTCAGTCTTCTTTGGTTTCTCTCTTCACTCAGAAGTTGTTTGGATGATTTGGATGTATGGCGAGCTCATTTTTATATTTAGCCCCATAGTTGGCTATCTCTTCCTTGACTGATTGCATTTGTAGATCGTCGGATATTACTTTATTTGGTACAAACCAGGGAGCAGCGGTAATCATTCACAGTATTTTTGCTTGCCATCTTTCTAGGATCTCAATGTTGGAGTTTGCTGTGGACCCCCAGAGCTGTATCTCGTAGGTCCAGACAGGTTTCAAAATTGCTTTATATACTCGCAATTTGTTTTCTAGAGACAGCTGTGAGTTTCGACCAATAAGCCAGTACATTTTTTGGACTTTATGTCCCAGTTGCTTTTTCTTAGTCCAGACGTATGTCTTCCAAGTAAGCCAGCGATCCAAGTGCATGCCTAGGTATTTTACAGATTCGGTCTGCGGTATTTGCTTCCCGTTTAGCGTCAGAGCCGGGCATATTTTCCGTCGTAGCGTAAATGTGATATGAGTAGATTTTTGTTCATTAACCTTAATACGCCACTTTTTGAGCCATTCTTGAATCACATTGAGGTTCTTTTGTACTTGGGCGGAGGCAATCACTTGATCTTTATGCGAGGCAAAAGTTGATGTCTGGGTTTCGTTGTTTGTTGGCAGGTCGCACGTGTATAACAAGTAGAGTAGTGGCCCCAAGACGCTTCCTTGTGGAACCCCTGATGTTATCTGGTAAAGGCCTACTTGTTGTAGTGAAAATATCTGTCACTGAGATATGATTTCAGGATCTGGAACAAATTGGAAGGAAGGAACTTCCTAACTTTGTAGAGTAGCCCTTTATGCCAAACTTTGTCAAACGCTTGTGAGATGTCTAGGAAAACAGCCGAACAGTAATTCTTACTTTCCAAAGTATTATTTATTTTCCTGACTATTCTATGAACTTGATAGTGGTGTGTCGTTCACCAAATCCAAATTGATGGTGAGGTAATATGTTTTTCAGTTCTGGGTGTATTCTTGTAGCAAGAAGCTTCTCCAGTATTTTGGATAGTACTGGCAATAAACTTATAGGCCGATATGAGGTAGGAATAGGTGGGTCCTTTCCTGGCTTTTGTAGAAGTATAATTTGAGAGACCTTCCAGAGCGATGGAAAGTAGCTATTTCTTATAATTGCGTTGTAGATGATGGTCAAAAGTCTTATTACCTTTTCTGGCAATTCTTTTATGATTTTTCCGGTGATTTAATCATAGCCTGAGGCTTTTTTCGTTTTTAGTTCGATGCGAATTATGCCTTTAACCTCTCTTACCTAAAGGGCTTCAGATCAGCCTCCACTTGTAATGGTTCTTGTAGATACAAGTCAATTTCATTTTCCTCCTCAGCCGATGACTCACTGGGAAATGGTTCGAAAACCTTGCATAGGTGTTCAGCAAAAACTTCGCACTTTTCTTTATCGCTTCTTGCCCATTGCCCATTCTCAAATTTTATAGGTGGGACATTTTGTACGGGTTGTTTTAAAGATTTTGTTGCTTTCCATAGGGAGTAATCAGTATTTTCTGTAGGTGATAGGTTGGTCAAGTATTCTGCTATTTCATGATTTCTTTCGGCTTGAATTTGTTCCTTCAATTCCTTAACTAGTTTATTTAGTTTGCTCTTATCTTCAGGGAACGAGTAATTTGCCATTTTTTCCTTATCTTACGTTTTTGTTGAATTTTCCGCATTATCTCTGCCGAACACCGTTTTGAGAGTCTGGTGGAGTGGCCGCCCAAGCTGCTTGTTGTATCGTTACGTTCAATGAGTCGATTGCTAGCTCCAGGTCTTCTGGAGTTTTAAGCAAAATATTGCAAATTATTTTGTCCTTTACAAGACTGCGAAACAGTGTCGAGTTGGTTCTTTTGTTATGCAGTATTTGATTGCTTCTATTCTTTTGACAGAGATTTCAGCTTATTGTAGCAATAAGGGGCGAGTGGTCTGAGGAGAGATCAAGACTTGATTCAATTTTCATATTTTTTTCAGGTGTTCCCTTAACAATGAAGAAGTCAATTACATCCGGCGTTTTTCTCATGTCTAGCAACTTATAAAGCAACTTCTTAGTTAGTGGTAATCTTAGAACCTGATCACCCACGATCTAAATAAAAAGCGACCATCGCGGGATCCTCATTAATTTCTCCTAAGGTGAAATACAGAGTTGCGTAGTATTTTACGTCGAAAACAAGCGTTTTTTCATGTCGAGTACGAGGGATCGTTCGGTTTTTATTAAGTGTAATATTTTTTAACCCCTTCCGAATCCCTTCCCATCCCCTACTTTTCGTTTTACACGAGTAACTCTGAGCTGCTCCAAACAATTACAATTCAATCCCAATACAGTGTTTTCATTCGAAAAAGGGTTACGCGGAGGGTTTTAAACTTTGAAATTGATTTAACTGAATACCGTCCGTTACGAGATGGCGCCACGGGAAGGGTCTGTAGAAGGTCGAAAATAGGGGATGAGCGTTAATTTGTTCGAGTCTTCTTCGTAGGAGAACGGTCGTAAAAAAGCGTTATTATCTTGAATATTCTGTAATTCTGGCGACTTTTTGAATAAACCATGAGAAAACAAGAATCCTCGTTATACAGGCTTTTCCTCCGGTTTTATTGTCCCTTTTGTAGGTCTAATTGACGTTTAAAAACGCATCCCTGATGAACTTTTTGTGATGTTACCGTTAACTGTTCGCGAGAATAAAAAGGGATAATGATATTCGGGAGCTTTGGGTTACGGAAAGGGTCCTCCATCCACGCCCACGCTTTTGAATATTAATCTCATTCGGCGGAGCAATTGATCTGTGAGTCGCCCAAAAAAAGAAAAAGTACCCTTATTTGCTTATGGCATTATTTCCAGTAGTCTCTCCTTTCTCACGACTATTACTCGCGAAGACGTTAATCCTAATGACGAGGATTTTAATTAATTCGTGTGAAATTCTAATTCGGGAACGTTCAAATTATGTCGTATAATTTTGTATGACATCGCGTGCTGAACCGGCAAATTCGGTTTGATGCGAGAAAGTGCGTGGAGAGTGAGTGATGTAAGCGCCGAATGAAAATGCGTAAATGAGTTTAGCATCAGCCCCAGAGACGTCTTCATTTAATAAGATGAAAAATCAATATACGTATGCCGCCCATCATAACAACTGTATAAAATTTCCCCTCCATCCCATTTCCACACCACTTTACGAGTGGATTGTGGAATTTTCGTCCTCGGAGACCTGATACGAACAACTACCTACATCAATCCCCTATGGCACTCCTTTTACCAAATTACTCCTTCGCACTAATTAGGTCGGAATTACATTTTTTGCCTCGAGGACGTGTAAGTCGGTCAATAAGCCGCTAAAAGGTAGTCACAAATCATCTCCTTTTCACCATTTACCCTCAGCTTCTGGTTATTGTTCGAATATATCCACATATACTACGTATAACATTCGATGCGATTACGTCACTTCTGGCCCCGAATAGACCTCGAAATGTGACTAACATCAAGGCTAAAGTGTCACCGTGAGCCGTCACTTGTTTTTATTTACGTCGGACATAAAAAACAAATAAGGGATTTAAAAGTTTCTGTTCAGTAATTTTTATCTTTCCGTAACGTGTGAGCATACAAATTGGCTTAGGCCCTTCCTTGCCTACACCGAAACAAATCCCCATTGAAAAAACCCACGTCGCCGCTAATCCTAACAGGAGTTCAGCTCGCTCACCCCAATCTTTCCGCAATTTGTGTTATCCTCCCAATTTTTTCTCTCCCCGCTGTCAGTGGCGAAATAGATGTGCGACCTATCCCAAGTTGCCGAACGCGCATCTCCTTTGTATTGCAAACAAAAATTAATCCGACCAATGAAGAGATACAGGCGTCCTTTCTCCGCGGGTAAGTCACGATCCCTGTCCTTTCCCTTTTTTGCACTTCATGTAGCTGCGCTTCGCTTCTTCTTACCGTCGTACGAGAAAAACTTTAGGGATTAGCACGATATCACGTTTCTGTGGTCTTCGCGGTATCCGTTCAAAAACTGCACAAAATTCCCACCAAACATCCATTACTTCAAGTACTAAAAAAGCCGTTCGTTACAGGTTTTCCGTTACCTTTTCAACTAAATGAGAATAAGCCTCTTAGAGCCTCTTAAGGTACATTTTCCTCGGTGCGACTGTCACGATCATCGTGTGAAGATTAAACTTTGGTTACCGTTTTGCTCTGAGCGTCTACGATTTGTTGATTTTTCACTAGTCGCCCCTTGTCAATCGTCCTGGAGAGAGGAAGATTGAGTTTAATAGAATTAGTTCAAAAGTCGTAAAAGATCACTACTTAAATAACTTAATAGAGGGATGGGAGACGACAAAATACTTCTCCATGCTTAAGGTAGAAGTCCATTATTCTCAGGTAGAGCGATGTTAATCCATGGAAGGAACTCGAACCCAAGTAGCACACAACATTGGCAGGGCATTGGGAACATATTGGGACAATATAGAATGTTATTCCAATATTATACCAGTATTGACCCAATATTGGCAAATTAGTTGTAGCCAATATCGAACCAAAAATATATTGCCAATATTTACCCAATATGGTTACATTAGATGTGGCCAATATTGAAATTCAGATCATTGGACCAATATCGATTTAATAAATTTAGTCAAAATTGAACTTAAGATTAATTACCAATATCTATCCAATATTGTTACCCAAGTTCCAGTCAATATTGAACTTAAGATAAATTACCAATATTTAACCAATATTGTTACCCAAGTTCTAGTAAATATTGAGAAAGCTTCCTGATATTCATTGTCATGCGCAAGTCAACATGTCATAAATATATTATTCTAATGTTACATTTCAATATAGACTGATTATTGTTTTTAAATAATGGGCCAATAATAATTGAGAACATTTTGCAATATTCTCTCAAGGTTGTGCATCAGCATTAATATTGGGCAAATATTACATATTAATATTCATTCGATGTTGCATTTTAATATTGGCAGAATATTGTACATATTGGGCAATAAAAATTTGACTATTTTGCTATATATTGCGCCAAGCATGTACAAAAATTGGTCCAATGTTGCTTTTCAATATTGGCAAAATATTGTACATCGAAATTGGACTAATATTGATAAACAATTTTGTAACAATATTAAAATACAAAATTTAACGAATATTGTTTCACAATCTTGGGGCAATATTATCAAATGTTCACATTTATTATTGGCCCAATATTTAATACCTATTATGGCCCATTATAACATAATATAATATTGGTACAATATTGGTGTGCTACTTGGGAAGTTACCTTACTACAACAAATGATCATATCTATTTTTACCTTAAATTCTGGGAGATTTTGTAAATCCAATAAAAACAGGGATTGTAAACTGTATGTACTTAGTTAAAGGATTGCTTTCCAATGCTATGACACTCTATTAGCTAAATCTCCTCTACTCTAGACCACACAAGAGACCGAAGAAAATCTAATAGGCATTTAATAGTAATAAACACAGGATCTATCTCCTGGAGATAGATTTCTTGCGTCTATAAGTCGTTTGATGATGTAGAATCTAGAAACAATTAGTTAATGTGCTATGAACGCTGTACTTAATTTTGGTACAAAAGTTTAAAAATTGATTTTATCAACTGCCAACGTTTTAGATTTTATATTTATTTAGGTCTACATTAATTTCTTGGATGGGTTTTAAGAATTTCATCCCAAAAAACCTTAGCTTCCAGTTGTCCGAACGAGGGGTTTAGTGTAATAACGATAAGCCTTCATGAAGAACTTTTAAAAGGTTTGAAAGCCACGAGAGCTTTCAAAAGTAAAGTTTCCAGTTTAAGTCCAAATTAACTTTCTAAAGATTATGTTCAAAAGCAACTTTTGATAATTTTAACAGTTATTACTTGTTAGATCCATTATTTATTTAAATGTGCAATAATTACCTGGGTTCTTAAGTATTTCACCGCAAAAAGAGATTTTAGCTTCTAGTCGTCAGAACATGGAGTTTAGTGTATTAACGATAAACTTATTTGAATATTTTTACAAAGAACTTTTATAAAGTTTGAGATCCAAGAGAGCTTTCGAACCTAAAGTTTCCAGTTTTCAGGGAAAAGTAAATTAACCTTCCAAGTCTTTTATTCCAGTGGAAGTTTGGGATATTTTGTCAGCTTTTCTGATAATGTTACAATTTTGCATTGGATTGTAATGTTCCTTGTCCGACGTTTATGTCTTTTGTCGTGAGCATAATCGTTATAAATTTCCAGCTCATAAATATTTTATACGGTTTAATAAATCAAAGTGGGTCCGCATCAAACAAAAACAACTCAACTTTACCCCTCAGGAGAGGGAAACTGTTCCATTTGTACGTTTTTATCATATTTATGTTTACCGCATTAAAAATATGTGTATTTTATTCCCAATAACATCGAAGTTGTTATTATAGCAAGTTAATTATCATATTATTAATTATATTTCGAAAATTATTTGTGAAAATGTGTGAGTAATTTAGAGTATGTTGTACCTTAAAAGTAGAAAAATACTTCTTAAACGAATAATGGCCGATCTTACTCCATCCGAGCATAAAAAAATATTCAAAAATAAGCCGAGTTGAACGTCGAGGCATGAGAAATATGATAAACATAAATGAAGTAGTAAAAACGGCAATTTCTCCATCCAATTTCCCGACTTCCATCTATCAACAGTCGCTCTTGAGGGTAAACTTAAGAAAACTACCATTTTTCTCGTCGTAAATTCGGATAAATTCCCAGTTTGGCTCATTCGCGAAATGAATGGTGAAAGTAAACATTTTTTCATTAAATTACTTTTTATTCCACAAAGCTGGTGTCTTCTTCGTAATGTGGTTGTTGCCTTGCGGGAAAATGAAGTCCCTCTCCTTGTTTGTAAGAAAAATATCGAAAAATAAACTGGGACTTCCTTGTAACATCGAAAAAAGTAATTCACTTCTTTTCCCTTGTTTCAATAGTTTACGATAATCTAAAAATAAGTGTTGGTAGGTACCCATAAATTTAACGTTATTTCTTTTTCTAGTTCTTGTTTCTTAAGATTACACTAATATCATTGTTTGAACAAACGGAATACATTTATAACACCAGTTGTATTCTATTAACTGGGGATGTTATAATTCTCACTAATGCTGTCAGAGCAATACAACGATAATTGCCACACTTTCACTGGTTCACTTTCAATCCTTCGCCAAAATGTCGAAAGTAGTACTTCACTGGTTGGCAAAGTAAATTCTTACCCTTGTCATCAAAATGCAAAATGCCAAACGTAATTCGATATGTGCTTCACCTAAGATCGCCAATAAGAAAATTATTGACGGAAAGTGATCGATGGGCCAAATTAATAAACTGTCCGAACAAATTTTATTATATCCGAGATTATTTGAAAGGGGAAATCTTAAGAGTATTTCGACCCTGGAAAATTGTCGATAGCATACCATTTTCAATGTATTGAGACAGAAGTAGTGAAGATCTGATTTTCTTCGTATGGTACTGATAATGTAGAAATTGGTACTGAACTTAAATAGGTACTATTTACAAAGTGGTAAGTGGACAAATAAATTATTATATTATACGATAATACAAGTATTTCAAAGGAATATTGAAGTTTTTATAAAGACGTTTAATTTCACCTTTTCTAATTGATCATAAACGGTTCTACCACCAAATGTATGAACGCAGTATTCGCCAACTGTTTACTAAAACGTCAGTAGGTATGTAAGATATTGTATGAACATAATATATCGAACGAAAAGACGTTTGAAGGACTGCATAACATACCAACATTTCTGGTGTATAAAAAGAAGAACGAAGACCTCAATGTGTAGTCAATTGGTTCAATGATTAATTTTACCACCCAGGGCCACTCTGCGAAGAATACCTAGACTGTGGCCCAGCTATCTAGTTTTTGTATTAGTAAATGAGTTTGGAAATTCAAATCAGTTTAGAGTCGGTCCGAGTCTTTGAAAGCGTCCAGACTTTGGGCTGCAGAACCCCAAAATTTGAGGGGCCCATTTCCTAAAATAGCCCACAGTAAATCTGTGTGGTGAATTCGAGTGTCGGTCCTAGATAACGACAGACAGTGTATCTAACAGTGTGTCGCTAAAGGCGGAAACAGACTATTGTCACCTCACGTGAGTTCACATGCTGTCACGTTAACTAACGTCACGGGTAGAAAGTGCGGAGTATTATTTCATATGGTATTTAAATGTATTAGAACCAGACTGAGGTTACCTCAAAGTGACGTGAGTTAATGTGACAGCACGTGAGCTCACGCGAGGCGACAATAACAACAAAAAGGCCTTTTTGAAATCGATCGATCGACTCTTTCATTAGTATCAAACTTCTTCATTTAGTTATTGGTAATCTGAACAATTTAGTTAGATAAATCTGTGACTTCCAGATACAGTTGTGTTATTTCTATGTAGAACAATCGCCCTGTATAAAAATATTAACGTAACGACTTAAGCGTTATAAAATGAGCGACAAATACCACTTCACCGGTACCTATCAGCATAAAAGCGCGTTTAAACAATAATTATTTCTCGTATGTTCCCCGTATTCGAACATCGCGTGCAGATGAAGTGTTGCAACGGCAACTACAACAACCATCAATCCATCCATCCCAAGCGTTTTAATAAGTAGCTATCAGATCACGAACCTCTCCATACAACCATACTATAAATCACTAGTCATTTTTCATTCGCCGGAAATGGAATTCAAAAAAAGGCTTGTTTGTCGCAAATGAGCCGCTTGACAAACATACAGGTCGCTCACCTGAAATAAAAGATAAAGGTTGGCCATAAAAAAACAATAATAAATAACTCTGTTTTACATCAAACAAGTCCGCTAACGATCCGTATTTATATTTCGACTTTTCCCCATTAATAATTACCGCGTCCGCGTCGCATTTTAATCACTTGATTAATAAACCTAGCCAGGTTTACTTTCCTTATTCATTCACTTAAAAGCCACTCGAAAAATCCGGCGTTACGCTCTCGATATCTGGGAATAACTTTCCGTGCGCTCTTTCTAGAACATTTTCTTCTCCATTAGACTGATTACGACGTCGTAAAGGACCGAACGGCCAATCCGGATAAATATTTGATATCTAGAATGCTGGAATCAAAACTAAAGTTTCAAGTTTCGGGGAAGTTTACTATAAGAAAAATTGGAATAGTGGCAGCATCGCTAGGAACGCGATGGGGAAAATAAAAGGACGTTAACTTGAGTGAAAATCCGGTGAATTATTTAAGTCATCGGAAATCTCGCGAAGTTACATACACACCGTAGAAGTTGGAAATGATTCAATTAAATGAGGGAAATACAAATCCATATCGTTTCTTTTGTACCATCTTTATGCGGTAAGGTGAAACATCTTTTTTGCTCTGAAGAATTTTGAAGCAAGTGCAAATTTTAAAAATGTTATTTTCTCACTATTAACTTCATTCATTTCAAACATTCAAACATTTCATTTACTGCAACTATCAATTTTCCGTAGGTTCCAAAATTGATGTCCTCAATATATCTAATTTGTAAATATTTTGCAAATCAAAACTATTAAAATGCTATAGCTTCGCTTCCCAGAAATTTTATGGATGATGATAATATGGACCTAGTCATATGAATTGACTCAAGATAAATTGTCAGAAGAACCAGAAGAGCAACATCCTAACGATGGTTCAGAAGAAATTCAATTGTTATAGTTTTCTTACATAATAAATTAAAGATTTTAAATAGCATACAATAAGGCGTACAACGACCTGTACTTTAATTTATAATTTTATTCAAACTATATTTTATAGCTAAAAAACAACATTATTTCGTATCATTTATTTCATTGCATGTTATCTGTTTAAAACATATTGTAACATTTATTTACTTGAAGGGGTATGAATTTATCAGAATAACATGTATAACCGAGAGAATAGCTAGATTGAAGTGGCAGTGGGCAGGACACGTGGCCAGGATGGATAGCAGTAGATGGACATCTAGAGTATTGAAATGGAGGCCCTGGGAAAACAAACGAAGATTGGGTAGGCCAATGAAGAGATGGGTTGACGATATTAAAACCACAGCAGGAAGAAACTGGATACAAAAAGCGCAGGATAGAGATATTTGGAAAAAACTTGAAGAGACCTACCTCCAGCAGTGGAGGAATTACGGTTTATGAAGAAGAAGAAGAAGAAGAAGAAGAAGTAACATTTATTTTCTAATTTCTTTACACTAATACTGTCAAGAAATGATCAGTCAGCTTATCTATCAATCAATTAATTAATCCAAATTCCGCTGATAATTTAACTTTTTATTCTTACATCATGTCAACTAGCGTGTTTTCTTTTTTCTTTTCTTTATTCTGCAAAACAACTAATTTAGTTACTTTGCAATAACTTATAGATTCAGCAATTCCCGGATAATACTCTTCGCTAATTCGACCCGCGATTCCGCGTGCGGATGCAACGTCTCGAATTCGAGATCGAGCATCCGCCAAAGAGTCCGGGAATCGACGAACTTTTCACGTTATGTTAATAACGATAAAAGCTGATTGGTCATCAGGAAAAGATTATAAATTGGCTGGGGACCGACAAAATCAGATTCATTAGTTTTGCAAATCGCGCCCTTGGTCGGTCTCCGAGACACGTCCCCTGAGCCACGTCCAATATGAACTTCTTAGGGTAAGTCCTTATTTTCATGTACTGTTTTATCCAGGTCCCCTTTTATTATCATCATTCCCCTTTCATCATTAGTTTTTTGTGTTTCTTAAGTTTTATTACGTTGTCCCATGTTTTGTGTACGATTAATTGTCACCGTCTCTCGTATTCGTCTTATTTTTTCGTATTATTTTCAACTGGTGTCGTGTTGGCCGCTGGTCGCGCCTTTAATGTACTCAATTTTGTTCAATATACCCTTTTTACTTAGGCTTACTTTTTTCGTGTTGCTCTACCCCTAGCTACCCCTCAGTGTTCGACCCTGTGCTTAACGCAGGTCGCGACTAATTGTTCACTAGACACTACTTAATCTATTTACACTATTACTAAACTAATTAATTTATATAACACACTTAACTATTTCCTAACACTAATTTATATCACTCTTAATTATTAATTCATTTATACGCTCTCGCTTTCGCTATTTCGCTTGTTTACTCTCGCGGCTTCCGTCTAATAATGATCTCCTTCGTCCGCAGCGTTACTTTTATAGCCCCCACCCATAATGTATTCCCGAATTTGCTCGATAATTCGACAAAGCACTCGATAATAATGTTTACGTAGAAAATGTCCAGAAGGTAATAAATCACCTTTCCTTAAATAATAATCCGGGAGGTTTCTCCTTTAATAAGATGTTTTTATAGAATTAAATTAAGCGTCGCGGCAATTCTTTTGAGGTAAGCCGCCCAGGTCCGATACGAGTAAACACGTCTCGCGCTGTTGTTTACTTTTCGCATTACAATATAAAACATCAATACTTCCATTTCTCTAAAAATGAGCTAAAATTTGTGTAATTTATGCAACTGAACATAATTACTCCTAAAAACATCTCATATGTCTTTAATTTTTATCAAAAACTCTTAATTTAACTTATATAACTAAAATTATATGTTATGTGTAAATTATTAGGAAAAACGTTTCACTTTACCTTGTTTTAACTGATCAAATTAGTGAATTTTTAGTCTAAAGCTAATAAAATGGCTGATATTTATCGAATAAATACAGGAAATAAAATAATATATTACAGTAATAAAAAAGAAGGAAAAATTGACTTCAGGTTATTGTATTATTATTTATTTATTATTTATATTCACCGAATATGAAGTAGCTTTTATTCATACACTAAAATTGTTTCTATTGTCTAAAACATTTCTTTAGTTTTCATATTTGTGATTTGTTTCGATAGGCTTCATAGGTGAGATGTATAGATAAAAATAGTGTAAAATGTAATAAAAATAGCGTAAAAATGTAAATGAAATAATATGTGGTTAGTTAAGATTTCTGAACGAATATACGAAATGAGCAGTTTTAAGCACTAAAATCCAATAAAAATTTTGACAAAGTACTGACTTATCAGTTAATTTTAAATTAAAGTCCTTAATGACCACCAGTTACGCGAGAACGATTAACTGCATATATTTACACATATGACAGTTACTTTGTTTCCAATGGAAACGTGCAACCAAACGCGTCATTTACGTCATTACAAGCTTTTGTAGACGCCCTGAAAATATTAGAGAAGGAGAGAGAAAAAGAGAGAGAGTGAGGTTAAATAATAATTATTAACTTGAATTCAACTGTTTAGTAATCTGAGGGAAATCAAATGATTTTCCTTATTACGGAGAACCATCATACTTCCTCGACTTAAATAAACACGCTGGGAATTTTAAGCAACTTCGGTAACCCCCCCGTTTTTATAATTCTCTGAAATCAACGAAGGTTAAATAAAAGTAAATGTCAAATTTTCTTTGCCGTACAAATATTTCAAGGGACTCTTTTGAGTAATCTTCGCCCTAAAATTGACTAATGAACGCTTTCGCCTCCCGTCTTTATAATGGCAAATAAACAGCAAACTCCCCGAATTTATCTCTCGAAATACCCATCAGCATCCCCTAATGGAGCCGGCCTCTTACAATAGTTTTATTAGGCCTTATCATGACACCAAAGTCCAAATATACACATCAGTCCTCGTGGAAGAGGGTCCCGGACTGAATAAACTTACTACTAATTTAATAAGTGATAAAGCTTTCAGATAGAATAATACTTTGTGTTTATTCTGGAGAAATTCCGGACTTTATTTTGCCCTGTTTTGTGCCGAAGTTTAGCCTTGGGAGGATAGAAAGCGAACAGGAGGAATTAGAAAGATAACGCATCGATCCCAATAATACGAGTAATTTATAGATTTAATTTTTCCAACTAACCGTTGCGATGAACTGTTGATTGTAGGACGGGAAACTGGGCCATCAAGAAAAATAAAAGGTTCATTAACACCGTTAAAAGCTACCTGCCTGTTGAAATATGTTGGTATTTAAAGCGGAAACACGACACTTACGGCAATAAAATGTCAAGACATGCAATTGCCGTAAATAGGTGGAGACAATAGAGCGTGGTCCTTTCTTATATGCCTCGGGAAATGCATAATAGGATTTCGCTTCTGGGATGTCATCCTGCCGCCGGGGACTTTAACATTAGGATGAATTATCTTCGTATTTATAAAGAGGGATAATTATTCTCGGATTAGTTAAGGAAACGGCGTTGCAGAAGTAAATTACTCAGAGTTAAAGTCTTAAAAAATATTAACCCAAAGCTTCCGGACAGGATAAAACAAAAAAATAATTTCAAATCGTAAATCCAAACCGACAAAATAAATCGCATGCGGGTATGTATGTACTTACAGGTTAGCCAATATTTCTCTGTAACATTTTACAATCTTTCCTCCAACTTTCTCACCCGCTTAAGTATTTGAGATTTAAATTCTCCTTCCCGATCTTCTCGAGGTAATTTTACTTCCAATCCTTGTCTTTTCCCTCATGCATATCAAGCCCAGATTAAAAAGTTGGATTCGTTCTATAAGTCTTAGATGTGGTCGATTTTAAGTTAAAGTCGTAGCAAATGAGCGCAAAAAAGGACTGAAGTTTTTTAAAGTTTACCGAACTTTATTAAACGATTCAATCTTGAACAAATCAAAAAATCACTGAAGGATATTCAATTGAATTCCATTAAAAAAAAAAACAGTTCGAGTTGGCTTAATAAATTTCGAAGCTCTACAAAGTCTTTTTTAAGAAAAATCTGTATTAATATTGAAAATAAGGCTTCACGAGACCGAGACGATACCGAGAGTTGGGGCTGGTATAATCATATTACAATTTTGACTTTCTTTTAAAATTATTAAAAATTGTATCTGACTACCCACATTAATCGTTAGGGATAATTAGTATTACTAAATAGAGTTCAGTGGATTCAAAATGGAACTTATTAGAATAAGTTATATTAAGCATCCAAAATAAAAGAATTGACTTTTCCTAAAAGCCTTTTTTTAGAAAATGTACCATACAAGGACATAAGTTCCTTCTATGATTTTCAGACTAATAATACTTACATATTTAATTAAACTTAATGAATGTTATGTGGTCGTAATATCTTATTGGATCGCCATGGAATAATCGCATCCATTGTTACAAATGTTACACAAGTAAATAACAATCTATTGCTGAGATGGCATACGGTAATACAATAAATTGTAATCAACACTTGTACTACGTGGCAGTCTATTGACAATGTTTTGTGAAAAATATTTAATAACACTAACCTTGAAAGACGCCTGTGTCTGACCTTCTGCCAAGATGTCCGTCACTGCCGCCCTTATGACTGATACCTGACAAACAAAATAATAACAATATTAGGAACACTGAATTATAATAAGACAGGAAGACGGGCGTTTGGAAGCAATTTAAACATACTAACCATTAGAGGATAAGTGATTTTCACCCTTTTGCCCTGCTCCGAATTTGACTGCTATTGCTGCTCCCATGACGTAGCTACCTGAATATATGTTAATAATAATTACATTGACAGAAAATCTACACTTGGCGACATTCCTCGCAAAATTCTGAGGCGAAAAGGCTTAATACCAAAATGTCATATCAGGTTTCCCAAGTCCTCACGAAGCGCACAAAGAATAAATTGTTAGTTTTTGAATAAGCGTTAATACTTGATATCCTTGGAAGAAAATAACTTCAATTAAATACAAACGAAAAATATTAATATTCTACGTGTGTATATGGTTATATATGTGATTAATTCGGTAATCACCGTGGAAAATTTACACGTGGCAACATGGTCATTTTGTCAAAACTGTCTATTGCCGTCGTTGGGACATTTCAAATTCTGACACGTCTCATAATCGAATTATTCTTGATTAAAACGTGATCGATTGTCACTTTCACCTTTTTTCGTGTATTAGTTAAATGGGCTCTCGTTAGCTGAAAAAGAATGGTACGACATCTTCGTAATAAACATTTCGCCTTAGAATTTTGCAAGGAATATCCCACATTTATACACTCCTCGTATATTAATGTTTAAAAAAAGGTAGAAACAATACACAATTTAAAAATGTAATATATGTAACAAATACTAACCATCAGAAGCGAAGTAGATACGTTTGCCTTTCTGCTTTTCTACGAAGATGTCGCCACTGCCGCTGAAAATCTTACCTGAAATTTTAATTGTGAAAATAGTAATAATACTAGAGCACACTAAGTTACAAGCAAAATAAAATAGTGAAAAACCAGTGACAAAACACTAACCTTGTAAACAACTGCTGCTCTCCTGTATATCTGCCCTAATCTGAAGTTCTGTGCCATTGTCGTCGATAATACTCACCTAGAAAGTAATAATTACAATTACAACATTGAAATAAAATAGCATAGACCGACAACAAATTTTTTTTTCGAAGTGATTAAAGAAGGAACAAACCGTTTGACAATGACACGTAGTCATGATGGCAACGCCTCTACCCTTGCCACTGCTGCTGACTCCACAATGTTCACCAATAGTCACTATCTGAACGTGCACCTGAAACAAGAAACAAAACAATTAGCACCATTAAATCGCAGAGTAAAATTGGAAATCAAAAATAATTTCAACAAAAATCACCTTTACGCGAACTTAATTCCAAAAGTCCCTAACACCAACACCACCGAAGAAACTAGTTATTAACTCGAAAAACCACAAATTACATAAACGTAACTAATTGATTATTAATTACTCGAATAAATTTCTGAAATTTCTCCGGACGCGAATGAACGATTAGGCGTCTTATTTTTCCGAAAACCGCACAAATTTTAAAAGAATTGTCAATTAGACACCTCCTGTAATTAATACTGATACGCGTTCTAACGAGTTAAACGCACAAATAGGATATTAAAACGTTCGAACATTCGGAGGCAAGAGAGTGTTTTTGCTTAGGACGTGAGGACGAAAAAAACTGTACGTATAGTGACTCAGTAGTGATAAGAGGCAAGAATGTATGAAAATCGATAAACAGTTTCGTTAAAGGTAGCAGTTAAATGTGAACGTATATAAAACATTTTGCACTAATCGATAGTCCTAATTGAAATATGTTTTTAAATCGTTTATTGCTACAATTTATTTATATAAATTAACAATACCAAACAAATTGATTTGTTATAACAGAATAAAAAAAAACGTAGACCGAATATAGAAAAATGTACAAAATACTAAACACTTAATTTACTCAATTAATTCAAAAGACCGAACAAAAAATTGTTACTAATTCCTCAGTTTGTTTTTCGATTAAGTAATTTCATTTTAAATTATTCCTTATGGTAGAACTCAAATTAAACTCATTAAGAAAGGGAAAAGAATACTCAAACAAAAAGTATTTACAGAGTTAAAAAATCGTTTTTAGATTCCGTTTATCAATTTTCATAATAATGAATTTTATCACAAATTCAATTAAATATTAGAGACTGGACTGCGGAGTAAGTAACGCGTTATTGATTGTTTAAATCAATACGTACTAATAAGTAGGAAAAATGTATGAACCCTCACATTTAAAAACAATCAATGTATATTACGATTTCACTTGATTTAATAACTACATTTTGTCCAGAAATCTGCACTATAATTTACTACTTTATAATTGAATTTGAATGAAATAATTGATGAGGGAATTCACCATATTTCAGATCGTCTGTAATTGTAGTCCTTGTATTGCCTTCTTTTTTAATGTGGTTGTGGTGTGAAAAAAGCAAAAGAAAGAATTTATTAGCAATTACGTTTTGAACGATAAAAAAACATCATTAATAATTAAACATTTTATTTGTATGTACTATAATTTAGTAAAAATGGTGAATAAACGATTCAATTTCGAAAGGTTTAGAAATGCAACATATCTTTGGGTTTGCTTAAGAACGCAATGTAGAAATTTGGCTCCAAATAGACACAAACCTGTTTTAACAACTGCATATCAATATCTGGAATTTAATGGTTGTTAAATGAGTAATTTGCCAAACTTGTAAATTTTTTAATGTTAAAGGTTAGGTGTAAGATTAGCTATCACAGCTAAACATCGCCTGTTCACGTAATCTATCTGTATAGTATATTTAGAATAAATAAAGGCTTTTTACTATTATTATTATTATTACTAGTTTTATTATTATTATAAAAATAATTTTATTATTATTATAATAATTGCGTAATAAACCAGTTCTTAGTAATAAATTGTTATTGTTATAAGGGGGGAGTTACAAGTAAAACGCGCTTTTTTTTTAATTGATTTTTTGAAAAATATAATATTTCAAGTTAAACTGAGTACAATAGCATGAAGGTATACGTTCTTTAGTACCAAAAAAATATATTGATATCAATATTATTATCTTATATTATCTCTTATTATTAATATAATATAATATATATTAAATATTTATTTTTACAAAACAAAATGGCGGAGATATCAGCATCGTTAAAAAAGTGAAAAAAACGTCGTACACTCTGGCGTCTCTCCAAATGAATGTGAAACATTTAGAAAATAATATCTCGTTAATAATGTCAATAATTCACAGTCCCTACTAATAAATAGAAAATATTTAAAAGAAAAAATTGAATCAAAGTTTTAAAAAAATCGATTTTTCTGCTAAAATTGCAACACATAATTGTTTATAAACAATTTTTGTAAAAATATATTTCCAAACAAGTATGACGGTCTTTAGGCTAATGTTATTTTGTAGACGTGGTTAAAATTTTAGGTAAAAAATCTCAATTAGTTTTTGAGTACCGAAACTTTATACTCGTTTTTCTCAAATCACTACTTATGTAACTTGTGTACACGATAACTCAAAAACTAATTGAGAAATAACTCCCCCCTTGTCGCGTGTACAGAATAGACTCCATAGTCAGAAAGGTATTTTGATGCAAATTTAGTTTTAACAATAAAGTGTTAGTTTGAGCCATTCGCTTAGTTACAAAGGTTAGGTAGGTTTTTTATAAATAACAAATTAATTTAATAATGTTAGGATTGACAGTGAGATATGCTGGTTGCTGAGGATGCTGAGGAAATACGCGAGTGTAATGTCTTCTGCATATTTCAGAGATTTTTAGGGCGTGAATTTTGAATTTGTATCACTGAAGAGTATTATTTGCTCCTGCTAAACAACTTTTCTTTGGTACGTACTACCCGAGCAAATGGCGGTTACTCGTATTACAATGCCGAATTCGCGGTGTACCTTAGATTTTCCCCAACTTTCGCTCGTCTGACGAATGCGCTCAAGCGCCGCGTTTATCAACGGTGGCGACTAATTTTCTAATATTAGCCTATCCGAATTCTATTAGGTAACATGTTAATCGCTGGAATTCCTGCACACGATCCTGCGTTAATTCCCGACATTTTCCAGCCGACTCGGGTCCGGGGTGGAAGTACGGGGGCGAAAGAACGCGCCGCGGGTCCCGTTTTCGACGTTTTTGTCTTCTCCGCGTTCATGTTCAGGCTTCATCGATTGCATTGTTTTAGTTGGCGTTATTGAAACGATGAACTGACATCCAGTTAATGAGCCAAGGAACGAATGACTGTGCGAAGATGGAGGTTAAACAATAGGACACCGCCAAAGAACTGAAAGAGACGTTGTACGGCATCGCATTCAAACGGTTTTTACGAAGGTTTCATTAGGTAGGTACTGAGTTTCGCGACGTAATACAAGTCAAATTAGGGGATGAAATATAAACTGTCGCAAAAGTAATGGTAAAAGGTCTGTTAGGATCAAATGCATGTAGTCCCAATTTATTTTGGCTGCGATGCGTTTAATAACTACAAGTGTATGATACTAATCACAATAGCCTTTGTTAGTTTATTATATGGAAGATTCCATGTCAACTGATCAGGGAGTGAATGTGGTGGTTTTTAAATCGCTACCGGAAGTATCTAGTCGTCTTTAGGATATAAAAATACATCCGATCCTACATTTTCAGCCCCTAATTTTGCGCCATTTTGGATTTGTGACCTATTTGACAGAATTTTTTTACACTCAAATTCTCGCATCGGCAGTCTAAAAACGAAAATTTGTCATGGCCCGTAAAAAAATGAACAAGACACAAAATAGGTCACAAATCCAAAATGGCAAAGACGACTAGATACTTCCGGTAGCGATTTAACAACCACCACATTCACTCCCTGATCAGTTGACATGGAATCTCCCACATACAAACAACATATTGTAACGTTTATTTTATAATTTATATACACTATCCTAATTATTCACTACACACTACTTAATTTATCTTAGACTAATACTAATTCTACACTAGACTAGACACTACTTAATTTATTTACACTATTACTAAACTAATTTTATATAACACACTTAACTAATTAATTTATATCACACTCTTAATCGTTAATTTATTTCACTTCAATCGCTTTCGCTATTTCGCTTGTTTACTCTTGCGGCTCCCATCTACTAATAATCTCTCGTCCGCCGAGTGCACTTTTATAGCCCCCCATAATGTTTTCCCGAATTTACTAGTATTTGCTCGATGTTTCCACAAAGCACTCGATTGTTCTTTTAATAATGTTTACGTAGAAAATGTCCAGAAGGTCATAAATTACTTTCCTTAAATAATAATCCGGGAGTATTCATGGAGCTGTCTTTTTATAAAGAATTCAATCAAACGTCGCGGCAATTCTTTTGAGGTAGCCGCCCAGTTCCGATACGAGTAAACACGTCTCGCGCTGTTTACTTTTCGCATTACACTATTTACAATACGAAAGATCGATACTTTAACTATATCAGAACGTCCACAATGTCAGATGAATGTTTTACTAAATTCCACTAGTTGATGAAAGACTTTTAAAGTATGTTATGCTGATTTTATCTTCATTTAGGGAGTAGTTTCCATACTCACTCACCAATACATAAGCGAAAAACGAGTACCACAAAATCCATAAAGATATCCGTTACACAAAAAATTCCCTACGTGGATCCTTTGTGTAACTAACATACATACATACACATGTATCTAAGTATTAAAAAGAAGGGACAAAGACTCTTTAAAAGTTACATGTAATTCTCAAAAACAACATTTAATTAGAGAATTGGAACTGTATCGATTAACGCTATTACAACATTTTCTGCAATTGAACATGGAATCAGTCACAAATTCAATACATTTATACTTTTTTGTACCTACAGCAAGGCAATTATGAACGTAATTTAAATTTAAAACGTAGGGAAATTGGTTAAATGCGCGTTAGTGACAGGCAAGTTGTGTCGGAGTTAATTTCAAACCTAACAATTATTAACGGAAAGACACTATTCTTAGTGACGAACCTGATCCTTCCATCACAATGGGATTAAATTTTTCTGGTCGCCCTTTTAAACACAGACACAATCATCATCTAGATTTGGTCGCAAATTACCATGTAAATTGATGTGTTTTTTGTATTTCGGTCCTGGAAAAACAATCTAAATGAAAATCAGTCAAATTATTTTATTTATAAACATCGTATGAAACTATGCATATCGTTTTAGGAATTATATTAAAGGATTTGTTTTCGACTTCTAACTTTTATGGTGTAAACGTGACAAACAAGTAAAAAAATGTGAGGACTGATAAAAAGTTTACCGAATCCATGGGCGTACCTGATAATTTTGGAGAAACGGATTCTAATATATATGCTAGTAATGTACTTTAATTGAAAAGTGCCAAAAACATGGCGAAGTTATATTTGGAAGTGCAGCCAGGAAAGTAAGGGAGAATTAAAAATGTTAGACGGTTTCGTCAAATGGAGCAGAAACAAATGATCCATTGTTCACTCTCCATGAAAGTAAAACAATTCAAAAAGATGTATAAATTTAATTATTTGCTATTGGGACATTCTGTACCATTTACAGTAAGCCAGAATATACGCGTTATACACACGTGCATGTATTTAAGTATGAATGATTTGACGACAAAAGTTATTACGAATTTTAATTACTCCATTATTAGAAAATATCATTTGCACCAATATTAAAGGATGTTATCTACTGTAATTTCTCATAACTTTATTGAGAAGTTGCTCCATTTCAGTTTGACTCAATTTTACTTGAAATAAACCTCTATTTGAAAATCGCAGAAATTTTGAACATTTCGGTAATGAAAACCGATCCAATACTTCGTTCATCGGTTAGAACCAACTTAACCACCATTGAAACCATACGTATATTAGGCGTGTTACGGTTTTTCCTTCAAATAAGAAAAAATGAAAAGGCCACGTATACATAGCTAAATCGCCTAGTATAGAACGCCATATATCAAGGGGAGTGGTCAACCCAAAAGTGCTTTTCCGAACGATGAGCTTTTAGGGTTACTTCGCCCTTACTAAACTCAAGAATAGTGAGAGTTTAATAACGGAATTCATTCCGTGAATTAGTTTCAATCTCTCGAGGAGAAAAAAGGGAAAAACGAACACGTTAAAAAGCTGTTAAAGCTCCCCCCTTTGGCGGTTAGGTGTAGTTAAGTTTTATTTAAGTATAAATTCGTTTCGACCTTTTACTCGCCGAGGTAATTAAGCGGCTCCCGAAACAAACTGAAAATTCAAATTCGATCGAACACTCGACTCTGTCCGAGGCGGGAGGGAATTAAGGGAAAGATGTTTCCAGTAAATCTAATTACATACCGATTCGGTTTATTTATTTTTAACTATGTAGGACGTTGGTTGTTTCGTGAATTTAATTTCAGAATTCGTGGAATATCGTACGAACGTAATCGATTGATCCAAGGATGACCGGACGTCTATTACGCTAGAATATCCGTTTTATAGTTCCTGTATCTATACGACGCAGTCCTTATTTTGTGACGTTAAAATGAATTTTACCTCCTGTGTTCTCTGAACCCAATAGGAATTCGATATGATTTCGATTGAGAAACTATAAAATGAATATTCTGGCGTAATAGACGTGATAGCCGGTGGAATTTATAATATTTTTTTATATCACGTTTCTTAGATTAAACGATTCTTAGATAACAAAAATTTTAGAAAATTGTAAAATCCATGGACAAGAAGCTTGTTCCCTTCAAATTTATGCCATCTATGACTAATGTGCTTCATATATAACAAACCTAGGGATGATCGTTTAAAACTTTATCAAAAATTTATTATTATTTTCAAAACGTCATATGTATTCGTTTGCATGAATTCATCAAATGTTAAGGATATTGCCGGTATTGATCCCATAACTGAAACAGGTTACATAAAGGCACTCGTTTATCATCAGGCTGCATACTTCGTAAGACTTCTTATTTGTTTAACTTTTCTCGGAAAACGTAAGTTTTCCGGTTAAAAAGTGTCTTTCCGCAAAAATCAAAGTTTCCCACACCTGAATGTCAAACGTATCCCGCAGGATATTATCATGGAAAACGTGAGGAATTTTACAAGGAGTGTTTAGTGCATGGGGATGTTTTTAGTGAAGACGTTAAATGGTGAAAACATGGTCGTTTTCTTCGCCGTGACCCGCACTTTGAGGAAAATGGGAAGTTAGCATTTGTTCGAGTTTCTGAACGTGTGCTTCGGCGGAATATCCTTAAAAATTCTTAAGGAAACGTTGCGTTGCCTTGGCCTCAGAAGTAAATACGCTGTTATTAGAAGTTGTTTAAATGTGTCAGTTCGTAATTTTATCTGCGCTTGTGACGTATCCATCTGGGAAACGTAACGATGGAAAGCGTAGGAGAAATGGAGCTCGCAGCATATTTTCCCATGGAATAACGCTCGTCGCTGAAAACCTGACCAATAATCGGGGACGGGAAGCGAGTACATCAGGCTGGACAGAGCTGAAAAAAAAATGACGAACGGCTTATATTATTTTTTAATTCCGACTCCATTAATTTATCTGATATCCAATTACGAAAGATGGCTAAGCACAACGAAACACACCACTTGGTCTAATCCGCATTTTGCCGGATTTACGCTCGAAACGTAGAACGGATGACGAAGCAAATTTTTAATGTGAAACTGTAACTTGTGAAAAATATAACGGATTTTTTTTTGTGTTTCGGTGGCTGCGTATTATCTCACCCCCGTATAAATCAGATCCAAAAATTTACAACCTTCTGTAGAGAAATGTATCATGGAAATGGAGGGAATTTAGCGTCGTTGCTGTCTTCAGGGTACATTATTAAAAAAGGATTATAAGCTCACTAGCGAAAAAGATTTCCAGTCAAAATGGTCCATGACATGATTTAAATTGTACTGTTCTTATATTACGTTACCTTGTTCAAACTGGATTCGTGGCAGAACTCGTATATAACATCTGAGTACACGTCACCATGTCATATTACTTCACCTTTGAAAATGTCCTTTTGAATTTAGTGTTATAATGACAACATGACAACTGTGAATGTTAAAATTGGTGGATCATTCCACCACTTATATTCTCGAAGAGAATAAGTTTTGCTTCACACGAAATATGTAACTGTCACACAGTTCGTTATAGGTTACACATAACATTGAAGTATAATTTGTCTATATTAAACAATAATTACCCATAGTGTGTAGAGTAGTGCTCAATAGAGACAGAGTTTAGCCAACAGCTACTGTTACACTTAACCATAACAGCTACAAAATAAGTGAGATGTTTCACAAAAAAAATGGAAATAAGGAATGTATATACGGTGTTCAATTGGAAAATCCAAATTGGCTGTGACGTTTTTAAATGATAAGAAATTGGAAATGATAAACGACAAACTCCTGGACAAAATTAACGCACCACCACATATATTTTGTGTTATTCCAAAATAATGATGATTTTCAGTTGTTTAGCAATCTTACAAGTAGGCTCTGGATATACTTCGACAGTTCAAGTAAATGTTGTCAACATGGGTTTTGATTTAAAAGTGTAATAGCAAAGAAAAGCATTTTCGATGAAAATTGATTTAAAATCTGATCAGAAATTGTTGCTAATTAAGACTAATTGTTTTGAGCCACCAAGGTTTTTTGTTATTGATAGTGTAAGTGCGAGTGTTCTCCAGTTTAATAATGAATCGCAGAACAAATTTGTCAGTGGAAGAAGCAGTAAGAGCATCAACTTTGCTGAATGAGGGATATTCGATGCGTCATGCTGCTAATGTGATAGGAAGAAACCATTCCAGCATAAGTCGCATGGTTAGACGATTTAACGAGACAGGTTCTCATTTGCGAAGGCCGGGACAAGGGCGAAAACGGTTTACTAATCCAATAGATGAACGTTTTCTTAGACAATCCGCTCTAAGAAACAGGACAACGACTAGTACCATCCTACAAAATGAACTCGTAGCTGCTCGCAATCTTCTTGTATCTTCCCGAACGATTAGAAGGCGCTTAAATGAAGCTCGATTAGACAGCAAAAAACCGACCAAGAAACTCCTGCTCACCAGAGAGCACAAAATTCAAAGGTTGCGTTTTGCGAGACAACATCAAGATTGGACTCGTAATGATTGGAAGAGGGTTTTATTCTGAGATGAAACGAGAATCAGCCTTAAATCTTCTGATGAAGAAGGCCAGGAGAGAGATTTGCAAGTTGCAATATCTCTCCAAGAGTTCCGTTTGGTGGTGGCTCTGTAATGTTTTGGGGAGGCATGTGTTCCGATGGCCGCACAGAATTGGTCCCCATACGTGGTAGGTCAATGACTGCGGATTATTATCTGGAACATATTGTTGTTGACCATGTAATGCCATTTGCTCCTATTGTGGGACCGAATTTCTTGTTTATGCAGGACAAGGCTCGTCCTCATGTGGCTAAGCAGGTTATTCGCCACATAAATGCTATAGCTATTCCGTTCATGGAATGGCCAGCCAAGAGTCCCGACATGAACCCAATAGAGTATCTATGGGACGATATTAAAAAAAGGATTCGACGTCGTACGCCTCTACCTGCCAACCGCAATCAACTGGTAGGTGCAGCAATGCAGAAATGGGAAAATATTCGTCAAGAAGTCGTTCAAAATGTGATTTCCAGTATGCCAAGGCGCATGGAAGCAGTAATTAGGAGTAGAGGAGGACATATATGATATTAGAACAGCTCTAAGTCTGAAAATTCTATTGTTTTCGTTTGTTCTCTGTTTGCAAGTTGGCATTGTTTCCAAGAAAATATTTCTTTAATAAAAAATTATTAGAGATAACGCCCTGATTTGATAATTTCATTTACTAGCTACTAGACAGTACCTAACTATAAGCTTTTATAAAAATGTTATTACAATATTAATTTCTATATTGTAATTATACAAGTTTAATTGTGTGGTGCGTTAATTTTGTCCAGGAGTTTATTCTCAAAATTTCACACCTAAGTGAAAATTCTTGAACACCCACATTTTATAGTCATAACATTAGACTGATCATAACAGGCGTAATCGAATTATTATTAATTATTCATTAATATATGCGGTTCTTATAAAAAAAAACTAAAAATACTGTTACATACTTAGATTAAAACTATTTTTTTAATTAAGTAGTTATCAGTTAAGGCATTTCTGAAAAGTAATGCACGATTGCAGGTAACTACGTGCCTTGTTGATTAAGCAAAATGATGTTTGATTAAGATTTAATAGATTTTCCTCACGTTCTGATATTATTCGCATATTTATACATAAATACAGAGATAATTTCCTTGTTTTTAGGTGTGATATATGTACATATACAACACGTGGCTACAACCCACCTTCCCCCTTCTCTGCTAACTTTGGCACGAAATGCGATAAGAGTTCCTCCTTTACTTGAAAGTTAATTATTCATTGCAAACTTGGGATTATAATTATCGTTATTTATTGATAAATTTGATCGCTCTTTCATTTATCTGAGTTTTATTGTCAATTAAATGCTCAAAGAGGAAAGAGGAGCATAAACTAGAGAATTAGAAAAATATGATAAGAAACCCATGGTAACTACAAGCATACGCAAAGTATTAATTAAGTATTAAGTTGTTATAAGTTAATTAATTAAGTAAATAAAATATTAATACTAAGTATTAGTTGGTGGAATTTTCATGTTTTATATATATTAATGAGTAGACTATCGAATGAGGTGTGACGTGAAACATATTTTGTGTTTATTAAAAAATACGTTTTGAGTGAAAATGTGCCACTAAACCTCAATTTAAATTGACTTGTTTGGCTGTTGGAGTGGAGCAAGCAGATTGCAGTGTCTATTATTTGTTCCACACTGTATGGTGCTATTATACAAAATGAATAGTCGCTTTTTATCCCAAGTCCACGTTAAACCAAGACAATCCTAAAAAAATATCGAAGCAATAGCAATTCATCACGCTAAACACTCTTAAAAAATATGAATTGAATTACATTATAATACCATTTCAAACAAGTTTCATTTCTAAATTACGTAACCGTCATCGGCACCGTGACGGATCAAAAAATGTCCTAAAAGAAAAACAGAGAAATCTTTTAAAACAGAAGAAAAAGGAGGCGAGCAAAACGTTCGAAAAGTCCGTTTGTGTTTCACTTCCGATTGGAAGTAAATGATGTGATATATAAGCGTTAAGGTGGCCGTGAGGCGCTCAGTTCTTTTAAATATGTTATCGCTGAAGATTTTTGGCGCGTTTGGCGTCCTGCTAGCCGTTTGTTATTGCGGTAGGGTGGCGGTGGTTCCCCTGCAGATCGCCGGTGGGCATTCCAGTGCTTTGGCGTTTTACAGTGAGCCTTTCAGGAGGGATACCCTGCCTGCGGGGACGGAATTTTCGGTGGCCGCCCCCACGCATCAGCAACACAAACAAAGTAAGTGTTTTCAGTGTGGCAATCGAGCCGAAAATTAGCGTCATGATAATAGGAGTCATAATGATCAAGATTACCAAACTCTAGGTTTTCCATAATTTTCATATTCGTTAAACATCCCTTATTTGCTTTTTTCGATTTCCCATGAAATTTTCGATCATTTGGAGTTTCTAATGTATAACTGATGTTTGAATGAAGTTCAATTTGAGTTCAGTGGAATAATAAGATTGTTTCTTCCCATTTTCCATGGAATTTACCGTTGTTCCCGTTTTTGAACGATGTGGCATCTAATTTCGTCTCTTTTTTACCCCCACACTCATGCCAAACGTTGCAAAATTTCAAATTTTTCCCCCGTTCAATAGCCCCAAAATTCTTTTAACCTTCTCAGGTCAAAACTTAGAGAAAAATAGTTAAATCATATTCTCTCTCCTCTTTCTCTGTCTTACTAGAACATATTTCCATGATTCGACATTTTTGTATTGTCTTAATTTCTATACTGCTTGACGAGAGGAAATAACTATATGAAATGTTCTATTTGATTTTTCCCTTTGTCAGTTTAAATGTTTCCACTTTTCTTAAACCGACTCGAGTCTACATAGTTTTGTTCTACAATGACGTCAGACAGCGAAACGTACCTGAAATCCTCTTATTTTTAATGATATTGCATTTTCTTTTAGACCCAATTTGGAACGGAAATAAGAAAATCCGTATTTATTATTAAGTGCTTATTTAATTTCAATGGAAAACGAACATAATAATAACAAAATCGACTTTGTATGTATTATCATATTTGTTTCCGTTTTTGTTGGCAGAGTAAACCCCGTAATAAGTTTTACATTGTTTTCGGTACAATAATAATTAAATAATAATATTATTATTTACCATAACATTTTGTAAATTTTACAGGTGGGCATGTAAAAATAGAGAGGACGAGTTAATTAAAGGAGGAAAAAATCTAGCAAAACCAAATATTTAATATCGAACCGTAAGAAAAAAATTCTATAGAACAATTTGTTATGTGAAAATAATAATTTTGGCAGTATTTCATACTTTTCCAAAGAAGTTATAATTTCATCTTTTCAATTTTATTTACTGGTAAATCTATAAACACTACCTACCTAAGTAGTAATTCAAATTGAACGAGTTCTTATTGCTGACCTAACAATGCCTACACTAAACGCTAAATTTTGCACCAAAATGAAAACATAGGGGATAGAAAAACATAAAAATTGATAGGGGATGCATTAAAAGGGCTATAACAACACAGATTACAATTTTTTACTCTTAAGTTAATCTTTTGCACGTGAAACTTCACAAAGTTGATCAAATTGCATGTTTTATATTTAACACTATCTAACAGAACGAAATGAATATTTCTTCCTTGCTGTAGATCCTACAAATTAATCAGATGGCATAATATAAATATATACACGATGTTTCATAACATTTAAGAAACTTTTTCTGCCTTTTTTCTATTCAATTAATCTTAACTCCAGGAGCCACCGTTACTGATACATATTTAAGGCCTAGTCTAAGATATTACATAGTGTCTATGCTAAAATGTTTGTAATTTCTAATTACAACTCCCAGTATTACTATTTGTTCAAACTGTGATGAGGTAAAATTCCAAGAAAACGTGTAGCTACCTTTGTCGGTATCCGACAATCGCGGGAGTATCAGCAGCGTTAGAAAGTCATTGACGGCGCGGTCGTAGCACTTACCATATTAGCTTTTACGTGCATTCGACATTGACAATAATGTCGAAATTTTTAAGGCACGCCTTTGTCGCGGTATATTGTTACAGTAGTTCCGATAAGAAGGGGTTTATAAGCTTAGTAAGTTCTTGGAATTCTAAATCATCAGATATCGTACGGGCTGTATGTAGGTGTACCTTTAGATCTTTACGCGACGTCGACCATTAAATAGTCTAACTGTAGTTATTATTTGCCTCACAAGCAAAATTAGATAGCTCTGGATGATTCAATAGGAAATCATGTTAGTCCAGTGCAAATTTATTTCCAAACTGTTCCATTATGGCATTGTAAACAATAGGTCCAAAGTTATATGCGAAGAAGTTAAGAATACCAATAGGACGATAGTTCTGTACATATATTGTGAACATCACCTGTTTTAAATACTGAAGTAATAATAGATTCTTTACATTTATCTTGGAAAATGTTTGTATTCGGTAAAGGATTGAAATGAGAATACAGTGACTTTAGAGGATAACCCTTAAAGAAGTAGACAGGCACATTATCACCTTCAGCTTCAATTCATTTATACAAAATTTTATATCTTCCTCGCTTATGAATAACTAATTAAAAGTGCCTTGTAACTCACTCCATTATGTGGATAACACCTGGTAAACTGAGCTAAAGATCTATTAACCTGAAGAAGTACAGTATTGAGCACATAAACACAATTCGTGAACGGCAGCCTTCAAAAGCACTTTTGAAATAATTGGGGATACGTATAATCAATAGAATTTAGTACATAATCATATTCTTGTGCCTGATAATTATCATTTCTTTTGTACCGAACAACACTTCATACGATGACATTATGTTGAACACATTTAGTTCGCTTCCTTAGTTAATTTCGAGACGGTCTGTTTACCCTCGTTAAATTTGGTGACTACTTTATGTGCCAAGTAAATATGACAAGACCTGCGGGTGACTTAAATTACAGCTATTCAGTTGTCTTGTCCAGTGGGAACAATTTCAATTCTGATTCCCTTTATTTTTCATGTAAGTGTTCCATTTGTTATATTTATCTGAAATTGGTAGTAAAGTGGCTTGTAAAGAGCGTTATACATATAATAACGTTAAATTGTTTGTCGATTTCTCAGCTATCAAATACATAGTTTGCACGTCAATTGTACGTCTTGAACAATCAAAATTGAATAATTACTTCAAATGTGAAGGTCCAGTTGCACGTCGGAAGTAGGTTGCTTTGTACGAATGACTCACTGCGTTGTTTATCTCACTTCGACAATCGAGTACTCTCATTTAAATAGAATTAACAAATACCTCTTTCGTTTCGCTTGCAGGCCACCATTCCGTCGAGGGCGGCGGCAAGAACCACCATGAGGATCACTTCGAGAAACACGGCGAAGAGGCGAAGAAAGGCCACAGCTCCAAGAAACATCACGACGTGGCACATCACGGCAAACACGGCGAAGATCACAAGGCGGCGCATCACAATGAGCGAGCCGGACACGAGAACAAACACCACGACGAGGCTTCGCACTACAAAAAACACCACGAGGCGAAAAAAGCCCATAAATCGGCCAAGTTCGGAGAGAAGAAGGGTCACAAGAAGGGACACAAAACGAAGGGGTACCACAACAAGTTCCACAAGGACGAATATCACAGAGAACATAAATTTTATGACGACTTCCATAAGAGCGGTCATCACAGCAAACACGGCGATTTCCAACACAAATATAAGAAGAAGGAAGGCGGCCATAAGAAAGGTGGCGGGCACAAATCTGGCTACGAAAACCACAACTACGGCAAGAAGGATCACGACGATAAGGGACATGACGAGGAGGAGCACAAAGGGCACGAAAAGAAAGAAGGGCACGAGGAGTACCATAACCACCAAAACGAATACGGGAAACAAGGAGGCAATCAAAAAGGGAAGCATTACGGCTATAACACCAAACATTAAGAAACAGTGGATAATTTCTCATCATTCATTCAATCATTCATTATTATCAACAGTACCTACATATCTAGTTTCTAATAATAAATCTGGAAAATATTCCTTCAAAACAAAATGTTCCAATTGTATTTACACTCACCCAAACAAAATTCTATTGCTAAAGACCTTTTCACACTATTTATTTTATTTATTGGATTTTTCACAATGGTTTCGGACTTCACAAAATGTAAACACCCTATACACTTTTACTTTTTGTCCTCCAATCTCATTGTTCTTTATTTACGCCTTCATGATGTAGTTTCACTGCTTGGGAAAAAATCAATTTTGCAGTCTCACCAAGAGAACCGCAACCTAAATTTCATCAAGAGTCTAATTTACCTTTTTTGCATGCAGAAGCGATATAAAAGTTTTCAAATGCTACATGCTTCGTTACCTCTACATAATTATTTGTAATTGGTGAAAGTGTCAGTAAGCATTATCGGCTTAGAATGAGTTCGTATCTTTTTTTTGTAATTGCCATATTTGTTATTTAATGTAAGGCATTGTAATGTGTTTTATACTGAATAAAAAATTAATTATACATGTAAGCGATTTGGTTTTGTAATAGAGCGGTAATGTTTGCGAATATGGGGTTCAATTGAACGCTTTGATATTGCAAAATGTAACGTTCCTGCTGTTTTATAATTACTAGTTTAAAAATCTTATATTTGATGATTTAATGATTTAACAATAAAACACTATTTTAATCAAATATATTCCAGGTTTATTCGGATTTCATGTAAATACAACGCATTCCTAATGGCCCACGTTCTTCAAGTACCAGAGTTGAGGTTCGGCGTCGATATAAACCTTGACCGCCATGTCTGGATAAGGAGGCTCGAACAGTGGCTTATAGTCGCGTCCTAGGTACGATTTGTACGGAATTTCCCCGATCTTCACCATTTCCAAATCCTTGCACAGTTTGGCTCTGGAAAAACGCGAGATTACATCTTAGGGACACTCGAACCGTTGTACACTTACAATTGAACGCTGGTAGCGTCGCATCTGATAAGGCTGAAACCGCAATCGGTTCCTAAAATTTTGGACTTCTTCATTAGCCTCAGCTCGAGCCCTTGGTGTTTGTGTGCCGGATCGACGAATAGATGGCTCATCTAGAAAACTTAAATGTATTCAACGCTCTAACTTTTGAAACTGAGTACGTCGTACTTCGAATATTTTTTGGACTTCGTAACAGTTCCATAAGTCAGGGACTCTTTGCAGGTAGGCCTGGAACAGAAGGAGGCTCCGCACTTTGGAACATTGGACGCTGCAGGCTAATTTCTCCTTCATCTCTGGGTCCCATGGGTGACCGGACTGATTTATGCAAGCGCCGGTAATGCAGCCATCATACCTACACCTATGTATGTAAGAAGAAAAAGGATGGTTAGATGAGTAATGAGTAAATAATTACAAAACTTGCAACGACAAAATTAAATAAATATAGATGACTCAACTTCACGTCGTAACTTTAAACTTTATATATAGTGTTCAAGAAGAAAGATTGTATAAAGTTTATTAATTGGCAGCCACATTTTAAGTGAACGTTTTAATAACGACATTATTACATTTTAATCACAACGTTATAATGACATTGTTTAATTCTAAAGATGATCTGCTTACTTGCATGACTAGACTAAATCAAAACATGGTACTTATTTGAATCAGATATCGCTTGTGTATCGTTGAACAACAGGCAGAAATAATCATTTTCGAAATTAGAATTTTTTTATCTAATAATAAGGCGCTTAAATCTTCATGCTGACAATTAAAAACTTAAAAAAATCTCATTTTTTAAAACAATGAGAAAAATTCATTCTTTCTAAATCAAAGTAATTAATCCAAAATTGGCAAAAACACCACAAGAAGCTTGAATTTCCAAGTTTTAAGCGAGAAACTGCCAGGTAGACCAAGTAGCGCAATATCAATGCAACCCCCCCCCCCCGAACACGTACATGCGCGAACTTGGTTCGTGACGTCACGAGCCGCCATCTTGGAATGAATTACTGCGGACGTTTTCGACAAAACATATTAACTTAAATGAAGACGTATGTACGTACATACGTCTTCATACATAGCTCATTAATTTCTGTAGTTTAAACTTTGTCGTCTTACCTAGCCACTAGCGTGAACCCTTCCTGAAGAGTTCTCATAATTGCCTCGTCCAATGCGGGATTCTGCACGATGCCTAAACTGCGCAAAGTAGGTTCATTGGGATGATAGGACTCGTGCATTAATTTTAAAATATTGGGATGATCTTCCTTCAAGGCCCTCGTGATTACGTATGGGGACAGGTCCGATCTCTGAAATGTCCATGCACTACTTACTACAAACTCGGGTAAAAATCAAGCCAAACACTTACCTGCTTGGATTTCCTCTTGAAGATGGATTTCAGCCTGAATAACATTTGCTTGGACTCCTCGGTGGTCTTGAAGACGTTCGATGTGAATTTATTGAAAAAACTAGCCATTTTTACTAATAATTTTGATAAATTTGCGGAGCTACGAAAATTTTGACGACTACTAAAAATGGTCTGCTCGATTAACAACTCTGATTCGTCATGGCAACGTCGTACTTCGACTTTCACAGTAACAGAGTTGTTTCTACCCAATGACGTGTTTTGTTTCTCGGGTGTCATCGTGAGTCGTGACGTAATCGGACGCTTCCCATTGGTAGAACTGGTTCCTTCTAGAACATTCTCGAAGGTGTTCCAAGGGCAGGGCAATGTTTCGGACCAATAGGATGCTCCGATTTGAACACTCGGAGCAGGAAGGTCGTTTAGGTGGCCAGGGCGAGCCAAACCATTTCCATACTGATTCTAAACACTTCAAATTAATGGAATTCACCGATTTTGGACACTACGACTACAATCTGAACAAATACCACCATGTTATTGCGGCGAGTCTGGACGAGCCGAAAGTGGATTTGGAGGTTACGTTACACGGAACACACAAATCACAAAACGCTAAATAGTTGGAGTAATTATGATGTGCCTACGGTTGCGCTTAGGACGCAACGAAACGTCAACTTTGAAATTAGGCGCCAAAGGTCTTGTGGTAAATAATAATTCATATATATAATTCTCTTCAGTACTTTTGGGCTGTTAAAGTAATTAACTACTTACCTTGAAGAGAGTCAGAGGAGGTTGATTTAAATTTTTCTGTAAATGTGGTAGATCAAACTCTATTGTACATTGTACATTACAATTACATTGTAGTTGTACCATTTAATACCTTGTGATAGAAATTCACAAAATTTACTAATTCTTTACGTAAATTTGATGTGAAAATAGCAATACTTTAGTCGAATTGCCGTTTAAAGTTAATAATTTGCTACCAAATACGATTGATAAAATGTCTTAGTCTGTTTAGTGTTGGTCAAAGTAAACCTTCCCTTCAAGTTATAACTGAATGTTAATAATACCCTGGCGAAGATATCGGATTGAGTTCAAAACTAGAATTTAGTATTGGTTTCCGAAAAAAGCAGAAGCGATTATTTTAAAAGGAAGATTCAAGATAGGGAGATGATTCCCTGGAAAACTATTAATTGTTGGACAATGTTGTAAAATGGACAAATTAACATTTTGGGAAAAACTTTACTCCTCGATTAAATTAAGAGCCTTCCAATATTGTTCTACCTCGAATTAAACGAATAAACACTTCCCGTCAACTTAACGTTCAGATTTGTTCTCCCATAAATCCCTAATTCCATATTCTCCCGGTCTCCCCGGGTTCCGCGGTTTCCGTTCGAGTGCCGACTCCGTGATAAAAGTAAGAAACCTCCGTCTTTAGACCTACCCACGATTTCGGGCAGAAAAAAATTTATTAGCATTTCACGGAGAAGGATTTCCGATCCATAACAACGCGAGATAGCGAATTCCAATTTTCCACTTTTAATCCGTCGTGAATAGTTGTAAGAACCGCTCATTTCCGCCACATATCAGAACGAATCAGGGGCTACGGATAGGCGGTTCGTGTAAATTGAAAAATTTTGTTGGTTATTGTCAAAGTAGGTCGGTGAAAATAAATAATTCGTCGAATTAAACCAGGGGCGTTCGAGAGGTTTTTTATGAGTAGGATGAGGAACTGGCGAGAAATACTAAGATGATGTCACTCTTCAAAACTAGGAAGCCTCAAATTAATATGAAAAAATTTACTAGTTAAAAATGTATGTATAAACTTTTAACAATAGGAATCGATACTCTTTCTCGCAATATAATCCACTTAAAATACTCTATTCTAAAACCTCATATTCGTTATAACTACTTCTGAGTCTAAAATATCGTTCACCTTGTGAAACACATCTAAGCCCTCATATCTGATTCGTTATCGGAATATCAGTCACCTATTATACAATACAAATCAAATGCGTGACATAATTTATTCAGATATATATCTAATGACACCACACGTCTATTCAACATTTTTAAATCAAATTGAAAACTGTACATTTCAGTTTGAATAACCTCTATCTATAAGTTTTATATAGAATATGTATCCTTAATTACATTCTGCTTGTAAGCGATTATCTCGTACAATGCACTTAGCGTATTGATTTTACTGACATATAAGATTACGTATTGAACGCACTTTGTATTAAATTTCATACTTTGTACCTGTGCACCTGCATTATGAACATTATCAATTAGTACGCTCATATCTGAAGAAGCGAAGGCAGTTTATGGCACCAAACGAGACAACAAAGGCTATAGACGCTTTGTGCGTTTACATCAGACTTGTGAAAGGATTTATCCTGCATCTGTTACAACAACTTAGCTAAGCTAGCACGTTAAAAATGTGCAGTAACGGTTCATCCGTTCACGTTCATGCCAGAAGTATAGGTTAAAGTGCAGCCCGATGATGAATTTTCTTTGGTGTTTGTTGTCTGAACTCGTCCTTCAAGTCAATATAATCGAGAACGTTATTTCATGGTAATTACGATGCGATTATGATTTGATGCCTAACAATTACTATTGCTTTGAAATTCCCATTTGGGGATGGGTCTTCATATAGCCTTCTTCAATCCATTTTTAGATGTAGACCGACCTCCTCTTTTTCTTCCAACTTTCTCTCTTTTGCGCTACTCTCTTCCAGACCAGTCCAACGTGTCTACTTCATCTATCCGTTTCATCTGAGGTCTTCCATTTGCTCTTTTTCCTAGCCATGGTCTCTAGTCCAATATTTGTGAGTTCTACCTGTAGTCTGTTTGCCTGGTATTTTGTCCGGTAAATTGGCACTTCAGTCTTGCTGTTATCTCTCTCACATCTCTTCTTCTTCTCTAGGTGCCGTCTCCGTTTCGAAGGTTGGCAATTATCAGAACGATCTTTATTTTAGAAACCGCGGCTCTAAATAATTCGTTGTTAATGTATCTAAACCACTCCCTAAAGCGGCCCATACACGCTCAATATTATTGCGCAATATTTAGGTTTGTGCAATATAGTTGATCGTGTGTAGTCGAAATTGAAAGGTTGTGCAATATATTGTGCTAAATTCAAATCTTTGAAAATATATTGTGCAAACGGGAAAAGGTTGTGTCGTCTGTAGGCAGTATTGCGCAATATCCCATCAGTCAGTATCAACCCGTGGTAGAGTACGCGTCGACATGGCTGCCAAGGAAGCTGATAGGCAATTCATTCCCGAATTCATTGAAGTTTATCGTGGCCTTCCTGTTCTGTGAGATGTAAAGTGTAAAGATTATACTAATCGTGCGAAAAAGGGGAGCAGTATGAACTCTTGTTAGAAAAATATCCGAAGGCTATAAACCAGAGCTCTTCACTATCAGTGATATCATGTTGAGCTATCACTCAACATTACTTCACTACATGAAATTGTGCTTGGAACTGCTTGCACAATATATTGCCTTGAAGGTTGTACGTCTGTGCTCGCGATTGCACAGTATATTGCACAACTATCAATATTGCCTGCATACGATACAATTTATTGCACAAATCAAAATATTGCGCAATAATATTGAGCAGGTATGGCCCTTCGTCAAAATAATGTGCAACCCACATTGCGCAATAATATTGAGCGTGAATGGGCTGCTTTAGGTTCTTCAGCAATGAGTTTCGTCTCTTTCCTATGAATCTCTTTCCTTGGATTTTCCTTTGCATAATAGTTTGTAGTATTCGATATTTCTCTCCCCTCATGACATCTCAGATTATTTACTGCCACACCGTTAATTTTAATGCCTATGTTCTGCTCCTCATTTGCCTTATTTACTGTATCTTCTGAGTAGAGGTTAAAGAGGATTGGTGAAAATATACACCCTTGGTTTGGTGGTATAGGTTTGAAATTATTCTTATGTCTCTGAGGTCTATCCTTCTCTTTATTAATGTTTCGATGAGTTGGTCGTGTCTTACTTTGCCAAAGGCTTTACTATAGTCTATAAAGCATACGTGTAGATCCTGATTCACGTCTAGAAATCTTTGTGACAGAACATTGAGTGCAAACAGTGCTTCCCTTGTTCCTAAGCCTTTCCGGAATCCAAATTGCGTATCGCTGATATCTATGTCAAGTTTCCTGAATATTCTATTATGGATCTTCAACGTGTGCGACATTAGGCTTATTGTACGATAGTCAGAACACTGCTTGGCATTTTTCTTTTTTGGAAGAGTTATAAAAGTTAATACCAACCATTCATTCGGTATTATTCCTGTTCCGTATACTGTATTGATTAATTATACCATAATATGAATCTGGTCCTCCTCTATCAGTTTAGAATCTCCGCTGGCAATTGGTCTGGTCCTGTTGCTTTTTTGTTCTTTAGCATATTTATTGCATCACTTCTTCTTTAATTATGTCCGGGCTCAAATAACTTCTCTGACATCTCTAACCTTTGTTAAATTTGTAATCCACGAGTGTCTTTTCTTATCTTTTAGTGTTACCCCACCCATTTAACCTTCCATGGCCATTTGGCCTCTTTTATGGTTTTTCTAATGAGTTTGTTTATTTCTACGAATTCTACAGTTTTTCATACTAGTTCTCGTCTCTGTTCTCTTTATTGTTAGTGATATGTAACTTCCTTTTTGTTCTATGATCGCTGCCTACGCTAATTGTATTTAGTACCGATGTGTCTTTCACAACCATGACCATGTATCTTCCCTTCGATCTTTTCGGGAATGGTTAGATTGCATGAAATGAATTGCTTCAAGCTTGAATTCGACATGATGGACGATAGGAACATGGCTTATCTGCAAAATGACCACTAGGTGTGCCTATAGACTGAGAAATCGTAATGTCGCGTGTTTTCCCATTTTTAGATTACCGGTGGTAGACCAAGGCGATGACGAAACCGCGCCGATTCCTAATCACAAAGCGACCAATAGCTGTTAGGCAATATGAAACAAAGAATTTATCCACATCAATTTAACAGGTCTGAACTAATTCGACGGATCGTTACGACACTGGCGAATCTAAAAGCAATTGTATAACAGCAAAACCACAGCAAAGCAGGGCTGCGCCCCGCTCCAGAAAATAATTACCAAAACAAGAAAAGACTTATAAGTAGCACGGACGCCCGTTCTCATCAATTAGAACAAAATAAAACGGCGGCTAGTCGAACGAGAAAAAGTGCGGATTTCGTCCATCATTCCCCAAATTTTCTCTCTTGATTTTCTCATCGATAAAACGTTCGGGTCGTGCGACATGGCGGTGACGGTGGTGAATCTCCTCTTGCTGATCTCCGTGGGTACCACCCTCGGCAAGCCTTTTTACGACGACCTCATGCAAGAACAAAGGGACGATACCGCAGTGGTCGAGTCCGTCGTAAGGGAGGCGAGGGCCGTGGGACCAACGCACATTGGAGAGTTGCTCGGTCCGGGTAAGAAACACACATAATATTACACTAAATACGTATGAAAAAGTTGACGGGAACCCGGCTAGTTTCGATTCTTTTTGACTGCACCCCCAAAACGCTTCCCTCTTTACATACAAATCAGCACGAAGGTTATTTAGCATTTCGCATTCGCACATCCCGATTAAACTCTTTGAAGTGTGGATACAATTTAATGCGGACGTAAAAATTGCGATCACGTCTGTTGGGATGTTTGGAGAATAAAATATATACTCTCCACGCACTATTGTTCACTTAAAATCATGTACCAACAAAGAAAATTAATGTTAGGTGAGATGCATTGCAATTAAGCGATAATAAACGCCGCTTTTTCAACTCCCTCAAACATGGTAGTTTCACTACGTTGTACAAATTCAATTTTTGAAGGAAGATTAAATGGTTGACAACTGAAATATGCCAACAACATCAATACGTTCTCAGTATTCCCCGTTTCGATACTTAAATACATATCCATATCTTTGGAATGGATTCAAACATTAACCTTCCAAATTCGTCCTCTGAACCATCTACGTTTCTACAATTAACGCACGTTATCAAAGATATTACTTTTTAGGACCTACCTTTTGTGATTACTGCAATTTGAGTGCAAAGAGTTGAGCAAAATATAAATTAATTCATATACTATCGACAACAATTAGAGCATATTAAGAGCAATTTCAAATACAAAACCTTATTTTATATACATATTTAATATTGTTATTTTGTACTGCAAGTAAATTATGTTTTGATCCTCTTTCTAAACCAAAATTCCACAATTTTTGGCTAAGACGTGTCATTTTTTGAGAGAAACAAAGCTAAACCACAATTTGCACAGTTTCGTACCAAAAACTCCAGAAAGAAAGTACCTCACTCGTAGTTTTAATTTAAACAATACAATATTTTCCAGTTTACATTGCCATTACTAACCTTCTTTTCGCCAGTTAATATCTATAAATCTCTTGTAAACAAAATAATAACCATATTTTCAATTTGATAAACCCTACTGGTATTATCCAGTGCTATCCAACTGTATCCACATATTACTATCCAGATTTCCTGCTCGACTAAATAAAAACATTTTTAACGCACGTAAATAGAAACAAGTTATAAAATTTGTTAATATATGTATGTATGCAACTGTTTTATACTTTATTTACCGCCATGTATAAAATTCAATTTACTATTAATTAGATAAATAACATTTTGTACCCCTTTGGTGAAATAATACAAACAACATTATTTACGTCCCATGCTTCTGAATTACATTGGGTATTTAATTTTTTATGGTTTAGATATTTTAACGTTAATTATATTGATAGTAATTTTACTATTTATAATCACGGGTGTATAGGAAGAAAAACATTATTTGGGATTGTACATACATATATACATACCAAATTCTGTTTTCCATTATGTTCAAAATGGTGTACGTACATATGATATGTACATACATAGCGACATAAACGAATTAACGAGATTTCATAAATACTAAAACGAATTAATCGTAACTTTGCGTGACACTCTGTATGTATACTGCATTTAACCTTGGGCACAGCGAGTCACTCTCTTATCTGTTGATAGTGTATTCAAAAAGAATTGTCGACTTTAGTAGATACACAATTGGTTTTTAACAAAATGAAGAAATATTATGTAAATAGTCATTAAATTAATTTTATCAGTTTTTGTTTAAATTCATAGAATTAGTTTTTTTTTAAATATCGAAATAATTCCCCATTTAATTAATACCAAGAAATTAGCTAATGTTTTTATAATGTAATCGCATCCACGAATTGAAACAGCAAAGATTAAGAAGCAAAGAAGAAATAAAAATACCTTATGCATGTTATAGTATAAATATAGGTCCTTTGGGTAATGGGTTCTTTGACCATTATGACTCCAGTTTTCCTCATTAATAAAAGGCACATAAACAAAACCTATTTCATAAGTACGCAATAAAGTAATATGTTTATCTTATGAGAATCTTTAAATTCACTTCATTAACTCGTCTTAATAATTTGAAGAGTATTGGTCTTAGAATCCAGGGAATCCCAGTTGCAATCCCACGTTTAATATTGTTTTCTTCGTTAGAGCTTAATTAAATAGCTCCAATATTTCCATAAAACGTCTTGTATATAGTTGTTATCGCAGTGAAAGGAAAATGTCAACTTTATTAACTGAAACTACTCCAAGAGACAATTTTAGAGATGTTAATTTCCAATCTCAAAATTATAGATATTAAAGTTCCCATCAAAGGCAGTACAAAATTAGATGTAATTATCTACTTGCGTCAGTACCATGACCACTCAATGTATAATTAAGTTTTTTTTCCTATAAAAATACCTTAGCGTCCCCCTCCCCCACGTACCTCTCGTTAATACCGCGTCTAATAAAAATTTTAATGATCAAACTAATCACGGCGACACTCCACGTTAATCTCTATACGTGAGGAGTAACTTCATTAAAAGTATTATATTACCATATCAAAGTGTGATAAAAAAAATGAAGTAGATGATTTTTGCGTGTCGAGCAGAATCAGATCAAAGAGGAGAATTCGCCACGGAGAAATGAGGAGCGCTCACTAATCACATGTATGTGATTTTATTTGACTCGCATACAGAGTGTTTTAGTTTATGGCATTTGCAGTGTATGTATATGTATGTCGGCATTTAACATAACTAATATGTAACGTAGAGACTTCTCGGGCTTTGCCTTTTCCTGGAAGTCAGAAATGACTCCAGCTTTTTGAACGAAACATTCATTCCACACTACAACAGACACAGGTTACTAGGAAAAATCGTTACCGGGCATTCAAAATAGTGTGGATACAACCTTCCCCAACTAAATAACCGTCAATTTAATGAGTCCAACGATATGACACCATACCCCTTTCACGCACCCAGCAAATATAACAACAACCATACCCTCACCCCCCCACATCTTGACCCGCACTTAATACTGCTCTGGCCGTCCTCAACTTCTTCCCTTTGATTCCCCCACCCCTTCTGTTGGAAGGGGTCCCATGGAGTCCCATTGCTCCTCTTCGATCATTTCGGCCCATTGATCTCCATCTCCCGTTCTCCTTCCAGGTGTGAAGGACGCCTTCATCCACACCTACGGAGACACTGACAGCGACGAAGGTAACTTACAGAGCTACACGAAGAAAATGACAGACGATGGGAACGACGGTTACAAACACTTTGACAGTTTCCACAAGAAAGACTCTGACAAGTACGGGTACGAGGTGCACTCCGAGTACGGGAAAGCGAACAAGGCTGATGTAGATACGACTGGCGGAAAGGAGAAAGGTAGAGGAAGGGTGGATGGTATATTGTGATTTCGATTTGACAGAGGAAAAACGGGAATGGGAACAAGAGATGTTAGATCTACGGAGGAGGAGCTGTTAAAGCTACATTAATATGTTTTGGTAGCGTTTCCAACATAGGATTGATCTTCAGATGGGAAATTACTATTACAATTCCAAATGCATTTCACGGAGATTAATCTCACTCAAGAGTTTCACTAAAACATAATTAATACAAATCTTCTTAGCCTTTTGAATGATAAACTGTAGAAATTATATCAATTGGTGTTGTCGCCAGAAAATGATACACCTATTGGTTCAAATTTGTGAAAAATCCCAAATCAATCAAATTGAAACCTACTCAACCGGTACAATCAATTATTTGACCTATGCCAATGGTCTTGTCGGCAGTCCTCAAAATTGTAAATGTTGGATGTGGTAGAAATGAAAAATCCATTGAGCTCTCTTTACGGCTCAATCAGTCACTGTGAAATAACAACACAAATAAAACTTCCTATGCATCACATTCTCCTCGCCAATACTTCACAGTTTACGTGACGGAAATCATTTTTTGTTACAGAGAGCGTAGAGGAGGAAGACGACGGCGAAGAGAGTAAGCAGTCTTACCAGATCGCCGACGAGTCGGAAGGAAGGTGAGCACCATATCCCTTTTTCCCCATTCAGTGTTTCCACCGTTTGTCTTTCATTCCTCAGCAAGCAAAAGGATAAGAAAGCAGTAGAAGACTACGACTTCGGGTACTACGGTGACTCAGGGGACTCGGGCAACTCCGAGAAGTACTCAGAAGGTGAATCTGGCGGAGAGGGTGAAGCTGAGTCTGGCAAATATGAAGAAAGTTCAAGTAAGTCGCCAGTGTCGAGAAATTCAGTTAATGTGAGATCGATCGGAATAAATAGGTTTAGTTGAATCGAAGAATTATTGTGAAGGAGATGGAATAAGGTTTGTTAAAAGCAACTATAGTGAGTTGCAATAGTATTACGTGGATCATGTCACCTCTTGGTAATTACAGTTTTCAAGTTGCTTAATACAAAGGTCCCAAGGCCTCATAGTAGATGCTATTCAAGGGAGAAGTTATAGTTTGAATTTTATTACATCGATTAGTTACATCTTGTTTATAACGTTTGTAGATATCGTATCATTTCTCTCGTAAACCATTCATCTTTCAACAATTTGATATAATTTTCACGGAAATGCTGCAATTAAAAATAAACCCAGACTAAAGAGATAAACGGTCATATCATATCAGTCGTATTAGTCATATAATATAGGAGCCGGTTTTTTCCGATTTAATTTTTCTGCTGTAAATCACAGCATCCTTGATTTAGGTCAGATATGATTGCCAAACCCACAAATGTTTTTCTCAAGAAGCATGTAGATCATCTTAATTAATTCAGTATTGGCATTAGCAGATCTAGTCGAGTACTAGTTGTACTGGTTATTTCCTGATTTAAGGTATAGTTGGGTAAATCACAGCAGCCTCAATTTATTTCCAGCAGATGTGATTGTAATAGCTCTCTGCTGAAAGTTATTGGAGAGTGTTCCGATACTGACACCTAACTAAGCCTAGTCAACAAAGTTTTTGGTGATTCTGCGTTATCAATGCGTTAATGTGCTATCGGCTCATACGTTTCGCATTTCCGAAGAGACTTTCTTTTATTTTCCGTCTTATTTTTATCGATCCCCGATCCCCTCAAAGTGTAACACGATGTCGTGAGCAACAAGATCAAAGTGATGGGTGCAAACAAAATAAAGCAAAACCGTTGCTTGGTCTTCCCTCATACTTTGGACTATTGAAATGAAAAGCGTCCGAGCGTGTCATAGGACGTGTCTGCGGTCATCCGTAGTGCAGAGGGGTTAGATAATCCAGGTCTTGTCCGACAACGTCGGGCAGATTTGCATCGGAGGCGTCCGTAACGCAGTGATATTTTATCAGTGATATCGCTTCGATATCACATAAACGTACACAAATTAAAGCGGAACAACGTCTGCGTGAGACGTAGCCCAGTAATAGATTTACGTCAAGTCGCCATTAATGTAAATGAAGTTTACGTTCTGCAATGCCAATAATCATCAGTTATTGTTGGAGCAGTTACGTTAACAGTAGTTTGTAGGATAATGTGTGTATCTGCCTGTTTGTAGATCCGGATGTGCGCTAGATGGCGTACGATAACACTTTGGTTTTAATGAAGGAAATTGATAGCTCTTCCAAGTTTCAGAAGCGGGATTTAAGGCTATTACACCTCTGATAATAAACGGTTCTTATACGTTAACTAACGCTAAATTACTGCACCTACCGCTTTTACATCGAAGGGAGAATAACAATCCTCGCAATTATACTATATGGACCGTTAACTCTTTACGCTCATCCACCTCTACTCACCTCGTTATACTAATGCCGACCCTCTCATTTTTACTTGTTTACCCCGATATTCAAACTTTTGATTTTACACGGCAAACGATGCAACTCCAATTGCGCGTCGTACGTGCCAATTCGACTGCGATTCGGATTTTAAAGTTCAAGTGAAGTTATACAACTTTCCAGATAAATGATCTAATTTCCCCAATATTAATGTTAGTTTTATTACAGTTGGTAAATTTCGCTTGTCCTGATACAAGCTTGAGTTTACTTTAGTATACAGAATAAACAAAGCGAATTTCATTAATGCACGTTTCATATAGCTGGTGTTATAAAATAATATTAATTTGGATACTGTCACCTTGTATTAACAAGCCTGAAACTGGTATTGATTCAATTTCAAAATAGTTTTGTTTTTTCTAGAATCAATGATATCTAGTGATGTTAAACCCATGGTGAGGATTTTCTAATTTGAATGGTTTCGGCTTGTATTGTTACTTTCTGTTAAGAAATGTGACATAATCGATCTCGATTTGGTGAAATTTCTCTTTAATTCAGAATTAAGTAGAACTGAGAGGCAGCAACGCCGACGCAATTTCCGCTTTATTTAAATATCATCGGAAACGTGTCACTTCAAATTCAGTCGAAAATTATTATTATTAATATTTTCTCTGTTTATCTGAACATTTAAGGCGATTGATTAGTGGATGAAATTGAAGTCCATCCAGTAAACACTCGAGACCGTATTATCTTGCACTCGATTTGGCATAGTTCAATAAACCTTGGCATTGCCGAAATTAAAATGATTCCGTCTTAATTCCAGGTTACGAGAGCGAAGGTGGAGAAGGTGAAGAAGCCGATGGTTACGCCTCGGAAGGGGACGCAAGCAGTAGCTACAAAGCCACAGAGAAAGACGATGAGGGATCCGAAGCGGAAGAGGATGAATACTAACTACCAACAACTCGTTTATTGTTCTAACATTAAGTGTTATTTAATATTTAGGTTAAGTTGTGTAAGTGTATCTAAACGAGTTTATGATTAAAATGGCCGGAAACTACAAGCTGTTGATTTGATTTTAAGTAAAATTTGATACCGGTAAATCGGGTTATTGGGAAAAAATTCCAGTGCCATGCCAGCGACTCGCCAAGTTTCATTCATTATGAAATTTCATTCAAAACATTAAACAATTAATTTCCTATATCAATCACAGATTTTGTAATCTCTCTCTCCCGCTCTTTGTTCAGTAGAAGTAAGTAAGCTCTGCAGCTAACTTCATTCTTTAAACTCTCTATTAATTTAAGTTTTTTAATTTCGAAATTTAAATTCCGTATAAAGTAAATTGAAGACCAACAAATCGAATTTAATTATATTCTGAATTATGTAAACAAAGTCCTACTAGACCATTCTTCGGAATTGTTCCCGGGAAAAAAATCGCTATAAAGGAAGAACAACAAACGTCATCAGAAAACTTTCAACCTTATTAACTTACACTGCTTTGTATAAACTTCTCCCTTGAATTCCCCGAGGAATCACGACTTATCTTAGAAACTTTCGGGTTAACAAGGTCTTATTATTATCGATATCGAATATCTTTGAAATCTTTGACAAACACGGCGTATCAATAATCGCTGCTTGTTATTTTTTAATTATTATCGATTATTGGGAAAGAAGGCAGGTGATTGTTTTTTGTTTTTCGTTTTTCTGCTTCGGCAAACAGGAAATGTGAAGTCGATTTACTTAATTTTATCTTATCACAGATTCCAAACTAATTCGATTTTTGGAAAACAACTACAAAATGCGCACTAAATAGAAAATAACTGTATACAAAGGAATCCCCGCTCGGTTAGAATTTTATTCATTACCATTTGCAGGATTTGTATATACTTCCCAACTAATTTTGAATAACAAAGAACAACAGTGGAATATGAACTGAATGGAGTACGCAACGCAATAAGAGCAATTTCGTTACATTTAACATCAACATGCGGTACTTTTTGTTCGTTTTAATAAACTAATAATGAATAACAAAATTCCCGTTTTGATAATTAGATTATTTATGAAGTTCTGATATGTACTCGTTTTAACTTTTAACCTTACCGTTGTCATAGTAGTGCGATTATATAAGTCTATCGCGGTATTTTTCCCAGTACCAATTAAATCGCTATTTCTTGCGTAAAATTATCGAAATTTTAGCATTACGATTCCGACGTGGTGCAGTTGCTTACTACATCAGCGATATAACACACAACTGAAAATAATCAATGTTGTACGTTCATATTACCAATACCTAAAATCAATACAATTGTTTACCGGCAAAATACGAGTTTCAGTTTAAATGTCTGCTAAACTGCAACAATAACAACATTAAAGATCGACGTTCGGATAGGTAAGCTACTTCAATATTTTTTATTTGCTTTCTACTTATTTGTAATATTTCAATTACCCTGCATTTAATTAACTCTTGAACAGCACTAAGATCAATTGATTTGTTTTTATTCGCCCACTTACTTTGTGCCTCTATTACTAAATTTAATTAAGAAATAGAAGTAGAAAGAAATTGTTTCGATAATAATAATTAGTCTCGTTGCAAAATCTGTTCTGGTATTTAAAGGATCTCTCTTTCTCTCCCTCAACGCTAATAGAGCGAAACAAAACCGTTTAAACCGCGATATTGGTACAAGTAATCGAGTGTACATACAAAAAATTAGAACTGCCATATTAAGAAATTGTAATCAATAAACTCAATTAATATATATAGTGAACTAACAATCAGTCTCAACGGAAACGATTGCGTGTATGTAACTTTTTGGTCAGGGTCGTACAATACCCTTTTGAAAATTGTTTTTCCCCTTCTCGATCATTTACCGATCGATCTATCGATTTTTCTGATTTGTTATTAAGTGGAGACCTTACACATTGTTATTTTTAATTTGTTATCGTGACTCTACACAAACGTTAAGTGTAACAATACTAACGACCTCAATTAAAAAACAAACTTTATCTTTATTTAGACTATTTCTTGAAAACTCCTCTTTCAGAGATGGAGCAATTAAAAACGATGAATCATCCAGCTCAAAATACCTATCTTGGGATTGTGATAGCGGAACTTATTGCAGTTGCAAACGTATCGATGGCGATGCGTTTTCAAATACCGTGTGAGCAATTTCAGTCTACGCAATCACAGAACATGAAAGTGGTCACAATGGTCACAAAACAAACCTAAAAAAACCGGTTGCGGTAACCATTAAACTAATAGACTCCTATTCCAAATGACTTGGAATTTAAAGAATCTTATGTGCAAAAATCAAAAATTTGTATCAGGAAATCCCAACTTACAGTAGAAAAGATGTTATTTTCTTTAATTTTTGACGCAGAAATTTCTTTATTACTCACTGACATGAAAGTTTTTTGAAAAGTCTACGAACACTAGTTAATTATCCTAAAATCTACTTAAGTTCTAATAAAAATTCGATCCATGAATCTGCCGTTTGGACCAAAGCAATAGATTTTTCAGAAACCTATTGATGACTATAGTAAATCCATCGAGAAGAAAACTTCCATGAAACACAAACGTCAAAATTCAAAGCGCGCGACACGCGCGGCCAGTTAGCGAATAAATACAGGGGCGCATTAAGAATGATCGCCTTGACTATAACTTATCTTTTACTAATATTTTACTAAGGATGTTCATTTCTTTCTTTTCTGTACCTATACATTTAAAATAATGGTTTTCTCCCCGCAGCTTAAGTATGTTCCAGGTCTCTTTTTGGGAGGCGAGCAGGGAAGGTGTCTTTCCATAATTGCAATAGATCACAGAAATATGTTTATAAACCATCAACTAAAAGTCCACTATCACCGTCAACGACTTGCCTGAACACTTGTAAACCATAGATCAGACAACTAAACTTGTTAATTACACTGAACCGACTCTGTACATCAACAATTCTCGCCAAAAGTTTTATGACTTTTCCACCAATAGCAAACGACGTGTATTAGGTGTTGTCTAACTTTACTACATTTTCTCGTTTCGTAGATGTTTTCTTTTCAGTGGATTTACTATAGTCTACTGTTCACAAATATCTTTCTATGTTCCGGCACTAAAATGACAGCTGTCCCAGCACTAAAATGGCCGAAAACAGTGCTTTAATGAGGCTTATTAAAGCATTGTTTTTGGTAATTTTTTTTTGGGTTAGTAACAAGATATTCCCCAATGCTGTCTAATAAAAATGGTGTGAAAATTGACAGATGTCTAGGAAACAGCAGTAATACCAACTTAAATGTCACGATAAAAAAATCCCCAGATAAGAAATTTTAAATTATTTAAACATAAATAAAAATGAAATGGAAGCCGGAACATAGAAAATGTTGTAAAGGACTCATTGCGGAAGACATTCCTAGCCCTCGTCCGTTCTAAAACTCGCCGCTCTGCAACTTGCACTTTAAACTACTATTTTACTAAAATTATGACTTTTGTTGCTCTTAATAATTATTGCAGAAAACTCTAATGCTCTCTGGTCGTTTAAGCCATAGATTAACATAACTTTTGTCATATTAGCTAATCTCTAGTCAATGTTCTAGAAACTAAACCCTTAACAAGGTAATCGGTCCATAAATGTAATTTCCCCAAAATCACATGAAATCGAGTCGTGACATTTGTTCAAGAAAGTAATATTCTTGTGAATAGGGGTGTTCAGTTACTTACTTTTTCTCCCATTAATCGGGAACCATGTGCACATTCGCAGAATATGATTAATTTCAGGTAATAGTTGACAAAATATTGATTTTCCTAAATTGTATTCAGTTGAATACGAAATCTAATTGTTGCCATTGTGCCCACCTATGTACCAACGAGTACTAGTAGATGTTGTACTATTTTGTTTATTTACTCAATATGTCTCCCTAATGGATGATGAATCTCTTATTTCATTGCTTTGTTCTAATGGCTTGCTGTCACGAATCCATTTTAACATCAAAATTATTAATTACACGTATCTGCTAATCGACCGCCATAGATTTCGGTGTAAGAAGTAATCCTTGGTAATTAGTATCAAATCACTTCCGTGAATATTCACATGTGAAAATCTAACAACATATGATTATTTCGCTTCTGGATATCATTACGCAAAACGGTAGAACGTCTTGTCCGGTTTCAACCTTTACAAATTTCAACCAGGTAATTATTACGCACCTTACTTGACCCAGATTAAAAATAACCAACAGCTTATTTTGTAATTATTTAAAACTCGTTAAATGGAAGTATTTTCATGAAAGGTCAACCGCGGAAGAAAAAGGAACCTCAAGACTCTTCCCCGTTTTACTTATGAAAAAATAACCTCTCCCAAATGTCTCGAGTTATGATTAGCTGGAGAGACGAAAGATATTATCGTGTTAATGGACATTTCCCAGATTTCATATAAACTCTCCGACACAAGTTAAAAACAACGTTCGATTATCTGTTCATTAAAACTTTTACGCCGAATCATCGCGATGTAAGCAATATTGAGATTACGATTTCAATAAATCGTAATGAAATACATAAACAGATGTTACAAAATATTAATAGCAATACTTACAAGTGGAAAAGATAATAATTTAGTAACCCATTGCTTATTTTGACCAACGATTCTCAATAGATACGTTTTTAAATTTCCTCATTGTTCCGTTGCAACAGTAGCAGTTACTGTCGTGACGGGAACAACGTTTTGTTTGTGCAGCGTACACTTGTGTACCTATCTGAAAAGGAAGGGCGTCCGTTTCTATTTAGATCTGTCCACGTTATAAATTACAATACTGTTTCGACCTTGTTCGATACAACCATTACTGGTCACTTCCTCCCAATGATTCGCGACCCGGGTAAAAGACACCACCCGGTATACATATATATCAACCACTCGACTTTATCAACGAACGTGATTTTAGAAACACACCGATACCAATACCATTGATAAAAAAATTGGTAACGCTCTATATAAAAAAGCATCTCTTGACTGACTCTCCAAGAATTGATCGGAGTGATGCGTTAGGGTAGGACGTGATCAGGATTACTTTCTAGTGTCGAGAAAATGAGCTCGTGCGATGGCCAGGCGAAGAAGTGCCCGAAGGATTGCCAGGTATCATATTATTATGAGGAGAACGAGGAGGTCGACACTTACTTCTCATCGAACAAAATTAAGATCCCGGACGACGAAAGGGTAAGTATATTTACTGTCTCACGACACTACATTAAAAACGTGCAATACGAAACAAAACCGAACGCAAGTAAAAAGTATTCAACGTTATCAGTCCGAACTGCCATCGAGATGAGATTTTGAATTTACGCTACGAATATCCGTTTAAATATTTTATTCTACCAATTACTGAGTTTCATCGTTGAAGGGTGATTTTTGAATTTAATTCCCGAAGTGAAATCATTTTGCTTTATTCATTAAATTTTCAAAAGATGGATATTCCTCGGATTCTCCGAGTGGTATTCCATCATAATATCGCCGGAATAGATTTGAACTTTGGGCCCCTATTCCCTCTGCATTAAATTTTGGAATTTAACCGTCAGCTCTGTATATGTCCCACAAGATCATTCCGTTTTAAATATTTACATGTGTCGTAAGTAGCTTATCCTCACTCATAGACAGATTTCGCTGCAATTGATTAAACGGTTAATCTCAGGCAAACGTGTCACGGATAATGTATTTTTGATAAGTCGCTTCCTTAACCGATTTTAAACAAAAATATGTCCAACTAATGAAGAAATACTCCTCACCAATACCATCAAAAATACGTCCCATACATATAAAAGCGAAATCACATAGAGTGCGGTTTAACAGTATTACGAACTAATATTCCCTCTTCTGACAGGACTATTGAAACGAACTAATCCGTAAAGTTCCCAAATGTATTCATATTAAATACTTTCAATGTGTATCATCGTGGTGGATTTCATTTCTAGAAGGAAACGTATGGCTGGGACCTTCCAGGGGAATCCAAATATGATCGCAATTTATTCCGGCATCATGTTTATTACTTTTTATGCAATTTTTAGGCGGGCTTCGATTTCCGAAAATTATGGGCGTTCACCGGACCTGGTTTCCTCATGTCCATCGCTTATTTAGATCCGGGGAATATCGAGAGCGACCTACAGTCCGGCACTGTGGGAAAGTACAGGCTGCTGTGGGTCCTTTTTGGATCGACGGTCCTGGGATTTTTGATGCAGTCGCTATCGACGAAATTAGGTAAAGATTAGGTCGGTTTGCGGGGTAATTTGTTACTTAATATGCTCAAACTGGCAATGATCTGCTAAAATAGGTGGTGAAATCATCGTCTTGATAAACTCGATAACAAACAGAAAATGAATTTTTGAAATAAGTTCATTTTTGATTAGCGTTGCTTAAAAATCAAAAAATCAAACTAATGATGCCTAATTGAACCCTTCTTTTACTTGATATCAATCGTTAAATGGACACTAAATGGTTGAAATGTATCAAAATCCACCTGTCATAAAAACCATTTTGATGGTGTCATTAAATCTATTATTTGTGTTTGCGTAAGCGTTGATAATTGATAAACTTGACGTTAATGACTCCGCCTGTCTGTTCTCATACCTTCGCCACCTTTATATCTTAATACCAAAAATCAGACACTTGGTCTTTATCTCGCACAATAAATTCTCATCAAATCCCCATCGGACCGCAAAGCTCAACAAAATAATAACCAAAACCCTCCCGAAAACTTCCAACTCTAAAAACTTTTAATATCCAATTAAACCGTCTGCTCCCGCCTTTATCTAGCCCGATAATATAAAAACTTTTCTCCAAATCTGATTGTAATGGCCTTTGTCTTTTCGACTTTTTAGGAGTAGTTACAGGGCTCCATCTTGCCGAAATGTGCCACAGGCAGTATAAGAAAATCCCTAGATTAATCCTATGGATTATGATCGAAATAGCTGTTATTGGTTCGGATATGCAAGAGGTCATCGGCACTTCAATTGCCATCTACTTATTATCTAACAAAGCGTAAGTAGCAATTATTCTACTAGTAGAATTACAGATAATCAGTAATCCAAACAGATAAACGTAACATTGTATTGGAGTACTTGATTTCAAGACAAGATTTTGAAACTGTAGACTTTAGCGAACTGATAAGTTCGCTAAAGGTGAATAAAGGCATAATTAGAACGAAAGATCAAATGACTTTTATATGATAGGGTTCACTTTTTTAAACGCTTTTAATTTGTCTTGCTGGAAATAATAACTCTTTCAAAAAAATTTAAAGGAGTTACCTACGGTACTCAAATCGTATCAATCGATACTTAATAGATTATATCGAAAACCATTTAATTAGGATGAATGTATATTCAATTAAGCTAATAGCTTGTTCTCGTTGTATCCCTTTTGAAATACTTCCTTAAATTCGAGCCATCTAATTAGCAAAGCCTCTTCTTCCGTGTTTTATAACATCAGTATTTAGCGTTATACAAGTCGCCATTCTGAGCGATATTTTATTCCATAAGGTAAGATTGGTATAAATAATATTTAGTCACGGAATGAATGCGTGTGTATACTGAAATCAAAATTGATTGTTACATTTATAATGTAGAATAATTTATGTATATGTCGTGATAAAATTTTTTCTTAGTTACTAGTGAATGGGTAAATTTGTGATGCCAGTCTAAGAATTTTGTTTTGAAATACAGCGTTACGAAGAAATACGTCGTCACGTACACAATCTGGCCGTACACTATATCAGTTTTTATTATCTTCAATCTTAATTCCAGGATTCCCCTGTGGGCCGGATGCCTTATAACCATATTCGACACTTTTACTTTCCTATTCCTCGACAAATACGGCCTAAGGAAGCTGGAGATGTTCTTCTGCGTTCTCATCGGCACCATGGGCATAGCCTTCGGTTACGAATATATCGTGTCTGGTCCGGACCAGTTGGAAGTGACCAAAGGACTTTTCATCCCAATGTGCAAGGACTGCGACTCGGAAGTACTATTGCAGGCTGTCGGAGTAGTCGGAGCTGTAATTATGCCGCACAATTTGTACCTGCACTCGGCCCTGGTCAAAAGCAGAGACATCGATAGGAAGAAGCCTTGCAAACTGAAGCAGGCTAACATGTATTATTACATCGAAAGCGCGATAGCTCTGCTAATTAGCTTGATAATCAATATATTTGTCGTGTCTGTTTTTGCTTACGGTTTGTTCGCCAAAACTAATAGAGATTTGGTAAGTGTACTGTTAGTTGTGGAATGTTTAATGTATTCTAATTTATTAATATCATTTTAGCTGGAGAAATGTCGCGATTCTAACAACACCAACTTGTACAACTTAGCCAAGGATACCTTCGAAGTAAGTATTTCAAACGACCAATCGAGTAGGTTCTGCAGAATGGATTCTGGTGAAAGTGTAACACTGTTGCAAGGTGGGTTCCATTCCCACACCTGAATTATCACTTGCTAAATTTCATCAGTAATGAGTCGTTCCTGACATGCTCAATTAAGCCCATGCAATTCAAGCCGTCTTGCCTTTTTAGATCATATCACCGCCATACTGCTACTGAGACTGTTCTAACTAAATCAATGTGTCTGTCGCACTCCAGTCGTGACATGTTTCTTCTTTCAAGAACAACACCGATACGGTCGACGGAGACATCTACAAGGGCGGAATCTTCCTGGGGTGCACCTACGGCGTGGCTGCCCTCTACATCTGGGCCATCGGCATCTTGGCAGCCGGTCAGAGCTCAACCATGACCGGCACTTACGCCGGTCAGTTCGCGATGGAAGGTTTCCTGAACCTGCGCTGGCAGAAGTGGAAAAGAGTCCTCTTCACCAGAAGTATAGCGATGGTACCGACGTTCTGCATCGCCTTCTTCAGCTCGCTGTCGGACCTGACCAGTTTGAACGATTACCTGAACGCAGTTATGAGTCTGCAGTTACCGTTCGCGTTGATACCCACCATAGCGTTCACCGCTAACAGGCGGATCATGGGGCAATTCGTTAACGGAATGTAAGTAGCGATCAATGAGCATCAGAAATTAGTAACATGTACCAAAATAGTGACGAGTTAAACTAAAGATTGTTCATAGTGAAAAACTTGGTTTTTCAATTTTTATCCTACTAAATCTAGTTCTCTTTTTTAGAATTATCAACATAATGGCAGTCACCTTAAGTATAGTTATCGTAGCCATTAACGTTTACTTCGTTACCCAGACCTTAAGAGAGTTGGAGTTGCACATAGCTGCGGTGTTGTTCATTGGATTAATCGCAGTGTTGTATTTCATATTCATAGTATACCTGTGCGTACATTTGTACATAGCCATGGGTGGTAAAGGGATCGAAGATCATCCCGTCATGCAGAAATTCGTCGTGGTCCCACTGAATAAACCTCCCCAGGAAGATAAGAAAGCGGTAAAGAATGGAGTGGTATAACAGCTTTAACTTAAGTATTTTTATATTTTATCGAATAAATTATTTTTGTACATAATCTAATATTAGCATTGTCGCATTTAATCAATCGAATAAAATAAATCGACTAAAGTTTGTCCAGAGAATTGAGATCATCATTTTCGGTTGTGATCATTTTCTTTATAAGCAGTGAGAATCATTCATGGTTATGTGATTAACACGGAGTGGTTTGGTGTTCTTAAGGGGTCTAGAATAGATAAGTTACTTACTTCGATTTCAATTCACTTCCGTGGAATATTACATTGTGTAATAAATGAGTATGTTCTCTGTGCCATCTGGGGATTATCGATGTAAATTGAGGTACAGGTACGGACCAAAATTAAACTGTTTTATTACCTTTTAGCAGAAAGCAATACGGAATTTCATCGAGAGTCGACACTTGTAGATGTAATAGTTTCATTTTACAAATGTGAAATAGAATTTGAATTGATATCGGAGACGTTATTTTATAAAATAACGAATGAAACTATGTGGTAATTTTTGTATCCCTATTCTATTTGAGTGTTATGCAACGTCGCGCATGCTTCTGTTAGCTCAAATAGAACTTGGTTACGTAACTTTCTTATATAACCTTCTAACGAAGTCTGATCAAAAACTAAAGCCCTTAATACTTAGACGTATTTCTGAATCGCTTTTGGACTGTTGGGGTCGAACTAAATAAGTAATTCCGTAATGTCTTTCAAGTCCTTCCAAAGAAAATCGACGCAATTTAGCCAAGTGCCCCTTCGTGTTAAAAATAGTTCAGAGGCAGAGGCAGTACAACTACTAAAGCGTAAGAGACATCGACTAAGCAAGAGGAACGTCCCTTAAACGCAATAATAAAAAATTAAAATATCCTTATGCCTTACTTCGAAACTCTTCAAAATATACACCACCCATACATTTTTGCGTTTTCCAGTCCGTGGTAATAAAGTATGTTATGGGTGGCTCGTATTCTCGGGACGGTTATAACATACAGATTGTGAGAGGTCACATTAAAAAAATAAAATTAAAACATTTACAAGAAGTCTTTTAATTGCAGATAAATTAAACAATTTCGGTTACGTATTTATTGACTTGCTAGTACTTCTTTGATATAGTCAATAAAGTATGGTATTTTCGTATAAACCCCAGGGTTGTTGGGGGCAGCGCAAACTCTCCCCCACGACGTTATACCAACTAGAATCCCGGACACCACCAAAGGACCTCCGGAATCTCCCTAAAAGATTTAATCGAAATCATTACGTTACTTAGATGGCATTGAGAAGGTTAGGCTCAGGTAATTAAAACTTACAATAAAAGGAAATTTAGGGCGTAGAACTGCTACTAGGAATGTTAACAGTTTACGTTACCCAGGTAAACATCATAGCTTAATTGAGAAGGTACCACGAATGAATATAAACGTGACATGTATAAGTGAAATGTGATGGTCAGGTGCAGGTACATTCTCCAAAGATAGTTACACAATTTACTATTCTTGAAATGATCACACTGACACTAACCACCGGAATGGAGTAGCGATTGTACTGGAAAACAGTACAGTGCTGAAGCACTTGAGAACACAATGTTTGGCATTAAAGTTAATGGATACTTTGTTATGCTATAATCTCTGATAACGAACAAGACATGCAACTATTACTTGACAAGATAAACAGTGCAGAAAAGCAGTATGGCTTAAAGATGAACGCATCAAAGACGAAATGCATGGCAATAAGCAGTGATGCAAACATAAGAATGCAGTTACATGTTGATAATGTTTAAATCGAAAAAGTCAGATCCTTTAAATATCTGGGAACTTCGATAAATGATTCATGGGATCCAGAACAAGAAATAAAATGTTATATCAACCAAGCAAGACAAGCATTCAAAAAACTTTGACCGTTACTATGCAATCACAATCTCTCCTTTAGCTTGCGCGACAGAATGGTGAAATGGACCTTAATATATCCTCCGTTAATAAACTGGAAGCCTCTATCAGATAAAGTGAAGAATGATGGCGTCCTGAGTGGAGCTGGTATAGAGAGAGAACTATTCGATGTAATGAAGACATTGAAAATAGGTTACCTGGGTCATATTTTAATGCTATAACCTATGCTACGCTACCATAAATAGATGTTTGATGCTAAGATAATCGCCAACGCACTTTAGGTGTAGGGCACCATAAGAAGAAGAATATCCCTCGGACACATTACCGCTTACTAGATTAACATACCTGGCAGGTATCCTTGCCGCCTTCTCTGTACCCAGCACAAAACATCCTGTCAGTGAGATTATCCCCTTGGTAGTACTCGCGACAGTCCTCAGTGGAGATCGTCGGTACCACCACCATCTGCAGCTGGTCGGAAGGAACACCCCCATTGGTAGGGTCCTCGGTGAGGCCCCAGCCGGTGGCGGTGGCGGGCAAACCGCTACTCACTATGGTACCCTCGCTAGCGATGGTGATACTTTTCACCCCAGTCTTGAAATTCAGGGACGTGGCGAGCCTCAGTAGGGCGATGTCGTAGTCGTAGGTCTCCTCGTCGAAGTCTGGATGGGTGAAGATCTTGGCGACACCGTAGATGGTGCCGTCGATGTTGCGATAGGAGGAACCGGCCCTGACGGACAACTCCGACTCGATGACGCTGGAAGGGATGTTAAAGTGCTAAGTCAACAAAACAGTCCTCACGAACGGGATTCGGGAATATGCACCACGTTGCATTTTGAAAACGAGACACACCAGATCAGTGAGTGCACGAAGAGTAACTAAATCATGTTTATACAGTGAAAAATGGATTTATATTCCTTAATCCCATGGCGCAGATAAGACAGGTTTTTTTGTCTTTTACAGTTTTAATGCGATCTGTACTTTAATTTATCAAAGACTGTCTTTGAAGATGTAGATCGGAACTCACATAACATGGTTTCCTTTTAACTTACACTAACTATAGAACGTTATTCCATTACTTACTCCCATACTTACTCATATGTACAATGTGCAGCTGTCAAGATGTAATTTTCGTTTATAATTGAACCTCCACAGCCATGTCTACCATTATATTGTATAGAAATTTGATAGGGGTAGTCCGATATGTTGGCGTCCTGTCCCCCAACTATTCGCGGATCTAACGAATTCCCTAATGCGAATAACTAAAAGCAATTTCGGTGTAAGGCTATATGAGATTGTCACATAATATTATAACGATGAAAAACTGGGAAAACTTAACCGCTATATATAATTTCCTCATACTTTGAATGTCCGAATATTGTAAATATCAAGCACATGTTCCCTCAGTATTTGCTCAAAGTATAAAAGTGGTTTTCTACTCACCTCAAACACGGCTGTAAAGAAAACCAACGAACTCTTTCTAGACATTTTTAAACAACCTTTTACGCACGAGAGTACTACTATTTGTCAGGGAAAGTTGATTTGAATTGAATAGAATGAGTCAAGTTTGAATAAAAATCTAGCGAGTTTTTCATGAAATCGCAAACAAACGATAATCTTATCAAAATATAAATCAATGACGTGTTTTTATTATAGCTCAAAATATAATAATATTGCAGCAGTAATAAATTTGCTATTTTTCTTTTTAGTAAATTACCGAAATAAAACACAAATTAAACAAAAGCCTGTGAACAATCGAGGACTATTAAACATCATTAGGAAAGTTTTAAGCAATTTTTAATGGGGTATAAAAGGAGGAAATGGCTATTTAATTTTCAGTATTAGTAAAATGCTAGTGCTTATTATATACTTCAGTTTTTTCCTTCAGTATGTTACAGGTCAGTTGTACATTGATCTTAAACCATTTTAATTGAAATATTATTCATATAATATCATTCATATAGTAATTTCATTAAGCAGTAGACAAATACCAATTAACAAGTAATTCGTAGACATAATTAAACTCGCCCACATACTATTATTATAAATTATCTATGACATGTTCTTAAGTAATTTACTCGTAATTTGTTTTACACAAAAAAATTACCATAAAACTCAATTAATCTATGTTTGACTAATGTACTGAATAATTAACAATTCAAATTATGTAATATGTAATTAAATTTTATCAAGCTAATTAAGGGGTTGAATGAAATCTGTTTCACTGAAATTTTCGTTAATCAATGCAAGGTACGTTATTTAGGTACATATTTCTTGATTTAAATTGGATTAAACTGCGGGCTAAGAACTGTGACGCCATCTCGCGTTGAATGTAGTGAAATATATCAGCAGGATTATAGGTATCTTTCCTCGAACTACGTTTTATCCGTATTGTATGTGGGTAGTAAATATATCGATTTCAAATAATGTGATGTATAGAATATTCATTAACGTTAATTCTAGAAAAATTTAGCTAGCTCATTAAGGTTAATAAGGTTGTAATAAAAATATGATGTACACTCTAACATAGGAAAAGTCTCACACATATATCTACTAATTTATCTACTAAATATTCCTGAGCTCTTAGAATATCGTCTCAGGAATAATTATTATCCCTGCATTAATAAAAGTGCCTTTTGTGTGTGTCTTAAACGTTTCTGATCACACTGGGCTTGTGACACCCTAACTCGCTTTTGGAAATTCCTGAATAAATCATTTCATCACATATGCCATACAAAAAAATCTCTTAGCAAAAGTTGAGAGCGATCAATTGTACTTCTACCTCTAAATCTGCTACTGACAGCCAGCAGCAGTTTTTCCAGAATTTCTAAATGAAAAATTAGAGTGTTCACATTTCACCCCTATTTCCACCAGCTTCGGAGGTAGAGGAGAACATTTCTGTAGGTCAAAACTGTAGCTCAATGATTTTGATCTCCACTTTTAATATCGATGATGCCATTTTCTTGATGATGTTGAAGAAATATCGCTAGATTTTGTCATAAGTGCGTGAACGTGATATTAAAATTTCTTTAAGGTGGGAACCAAGAACCTACTCCGAATCTGGACAATAGAATCGTCGGTGGCATCGAGGTAGACATCAGTTCGTATCCCTATCAACTATCTTTGGAATACCTAGGCAGACATTTCTGCGGAGGGGCCCTCCTGTCCCCGACATGGGTCATAACCGCGGCCCATTGCACAGACAACATTTACGTTCCTTACTTGACGGTACGAGCGGGTAGTAGCTACAGAGGTAAGGGTTCGCTTACCCCCTCGAAGGGGATGATGGGGGATAAATTTAACCCACGGTCTGCATCCATCCTTCAGGTACCGGGGGTCAGGTCGTCAAAGTGGCGAACAAGTACCAGCACAGCAGGTACGACAGGAGGACGATAGACTACGACGTCGCCATGCTGAAGCTGCGCTCCCCCTTGAACCACCCGAAGGCGAGGAGCGTCGCCCTGCCTGCGAAGGAGTTCCGGCTAACGGCCGGCCAGTTCGGCACCGTGACCGGTTGGGGCGCCACTGGCGAGGGCGGGGGCGTAGCGCCGAAACTGCGGGGCGTCGTGGTGCCCCTCATCGGGCACGAGCAGTGCAGGCAGCGCTACAGGGGTTTCTCCACCATAACCAACAGGATGTTTTGCGCTGGTTACTCCGGCGGCGGTAAGGACTCCTGCCAGGGCGACTCTGGCGGCCCGATCGTGAACTACTGGAACGGGCAGCTGATCGGGATAGTGTCCTGGGGGTACGGCTGCGCCAGGCCTGGCTACCCTGGGGTTTACACTAGCGTACCAGCGGTGAGGGATTTCATCACAAATGTATCTGGGTTGTGATGAGTCAATATATTATATATATCGAGCTTTTACAGATTATCAACCTGATCCTCATCCTCATCCTCTACCTTCTCCGGTTTCTGCAATCCCCTTCTTCTAAACCTAATCCAACTCATCGATACATAACAAAATTTATACAGAGTGATCAAGAAATACTGTTTAAGTTGGCAATTCTACCTGGAGGATTCTTTTGCCTAAGGGTTTGCAACGCTACACCGGAAATCTCTGCACTCTGCATGACAGCGACAGCTAAATAAACACAAATATTTTAAGTTATGTGAATTTATTTACGAATAAAAGACCACACCAGAAAAAACTTCAATATTTAAAGGTACTGCTCGAATTGAGTACCATTATGTTCTAAACATAAATTCACTCTCCGTTTTAGGCTCTGGAAGACATTAATTAACATCCGAGGAGAAATATTTGCAACTTCCTCGATAATGGCAGCTTCCAGTTCTTCACGTGTATGTACAACATTACTGAACACCTTGTTTTTAAGATGCCCAAAGAAACAAAAGTCTAGAGGTGTCAAGTCTGGTGACCTACTTGGCCAGATTCCCGTACTTATGACCCGATGGCCAAAAACTTCCCGCATCAAATATTGCATTGTGGCACGAGCCGTATGTGCTCGAGCCAAATCTTGTTGAAAGTAGCCTTTTTCGCGCTTCTCTACGGTTATTTGGGCAACGAATGGCTGGAGAATGTGCTGAATGTATCGTTCAGAATTAACTGTGAAGTTAAAAACCACAGGACCAATTACTCTCTGCCGCGATACAGCCAGCCAAACACCAACTTTAGTAGGACGTAAAGTTGTTGTTCTAACAGCATGTGGATTTTCACCAGACCAAATTCTGTATTTTTGAAAATTAACATAGCCATTGAGATGGAACCAGGCTTCATCGGAAAAAAGGTTTTATCCAGGATGTCATCATTGTTCATTTCCCGATTGAACCAGTTACAGAACAGGACGCGTTGTGGACGGTCAGGAGGATTTAAGGATTGGACCATCGAAAATTTGTACGGGTGATATTTCAATTTGCTCTTCAACACAGTGGAACCACTTCCATGTGATAAACCTGGAAAGACACGAAACAGAATACGGGAAATTAGGAATAAGTGGAATTTTGTGAACTTTTAATAAGGATCAAACCTGTTTGGAGGGAAAGCTTCCTAACCGATTTACGAGGACTTTGTTGCAATCGGGCCCTGACGTCTTGCACCACATTTTCAGTGAGGGTCTACCAGGTGGCTTTCCTTTCTTCACATTGTCTGTATTCAAATATCGTTGAACTACGCACATGCAGTGTTGTTTAAAAACGTCGATAATGAACACAACTTCAGGAAAAATTTCTTCAAATTGGTGCAAAGAGAATTCCAAGGGTATTGCGATTGCGATCCAGAAATGGGGTCTTGAACTGCACTCCGAAAATAAGCCATGCCAATAAAAATATCCTGTTCTAATGGAAATAGTACCATTTTTATATTTTTATAATAAAAATTTAAATCGCCGCTCAAGTGTCAATGCTGTCACTGTTAAACGTCGAAGTAGCTGTCAAGCAACTGGAAGTAGTTCCAGTTCTACTATTTTAAACTAAAATTTAGGATTGCCAACTTAAACAGTATTTCTTGAGCACGTTATATATTATTATACTAGTTTAATAATAAGGATTATTGTCACACGAGAGTTTTTATTTTTTTAATAGACAATATGTGTCTATTATTAAACGAGTGTAATATACTATTTTATCTACTTTGCTTTATTAATTCCTTAAATTTTGGCTGTAAGTTTTCGTATTTTGCGTGGGTTGGTTACACTGACGTCACCGACATTGACGTTTCATATTTGAATTTTAAAATCTAGTAGCCCTAGGACAAATTCAATAACTGCTTACTTACGTGAGCGAAATGGAAGACAAGAATGTAGATTAATGAAGTTTTAAAGGTTGTGTTTATTGAAATACTAATAATTTAACCTAGACGTTTACGCACGTCTACGTGACAGGCTGATGTACCAATTTAACAAAACTAAAAGTTACCAAAAGTAATGTAATAATGAGATCATTAGTAACGCAAAGTAGATAAAATTCTTTAGCAAACACGACCATTAAGTGCCGTAGTAGTCGCTTTTTTCAATTTACACACAATAGCAGACAGTGGCCCATTTGTTTGGAACTAACCTTCGACCTGTTGAACCTAAACCACGACAAGCTTTATCACATTTTTGTGATATTACTAATGCTTCACTCGCTAATCACATGCGTAACAATTTAACCGATCCAATTAATGAGTAGATAATATGTATTATCTAATACATACAATGAAATGACATGGTAATTTGTTGTAATGGTTGGTAAAGTAAGTACTTACTTGTCTGACATACATAAATCCTTGTCAGACAACCACTTCATTAACGCTCATTTTCTAGGATTGAAGTGAATGGTAACTGACATACAAATATTTAAAAAATATTTTTAATGGCAACCGTAACACTGAAATCTCTCACTTAATAAAAATAGAGAACTTTTAAGAATTAATTAAGGACAAAAATCACTACTCTTTACGACCGAAGAAGTTCAAAGGGTCCTTGTTATATTTGGCATATATCTCTTTTTTGAAAATGTCGAATTGTTTTCTGTTCAGATTGTTTTGGTGTTCCCTCCAGGGCGGCCTTGTCCTTTTCACCTGTAGGCCCCAATGACAGGTAAAGATCGGTGACAGGACTAAAAATTCATAACCGGCCACGTACATCTCGTATACCTGAAAATAAAATATAAAGTTAGTATCGTTATTAACAGTTTAAATTGTTTAGTAGAGTCTGAACAGGGAACGACGTATGTCCTGTACCGTTTTGTAGGTTACATCTGAATCGTTTTGGTACAACACGTACATATCTAATCTTAAGCTGCACTTACTTGGCTATTCCTCGTGTATCCATAACCGACAAATCTTTCGTCGTGTGGAGGAACTACGTCAGTGGCAATGTAAAAGGGTTCATACAGAAATTCAAAATTCGTCACTGGATGGCTAATATGGACTTTGGTATCTTCATTCACTTTATTCTGCCATCTGTAAATTTTAAACGTAAGGATAGCAAAATTTTCAATTCAGTTAAACCAACGTTGTATTTTGACGATAGCATCAGTTCAAAAATGGAAGGCTACAAGATAAATGAATCTGAAGGGAGATTTGAAGCTAGTTTTAAATCCTCGTGATTTAAATGGAAGTGTTTCTAACGAAAATTAAAGAACTTCATTTCGGCGTCAGTTGATAGCATATATAGACAGTTTCTAAAGAGTCGCACGGTGGGATCAACATAAGTGCGAGAGAAAGGCCATATATTTCTCGTTAGCGAAACAGAGAACGACCCCCTGCGATGTTGCTAGCTCGCGGAACATTACAGTCATCCGCTCCGCACACTGTACCGCACACATCCGAAAGTGTGAAGCGATACACGCGCTGACTTGGACTGCGTGCTCGGCCGGCAACGTTGCAAAACTTCTCTCTCCGTCACGCCAACGAACTACTGCTGGCTTCTCTCTTGCTCCCGCTGGTTTCCCATCAAGCGTTTCGATAGGAAAGCTCATGTAAATAAAAATATTAAAGATTTGGAAGTTTCTTTTTTTAATTTAGAGGCCACGATTTTATATCTTCTTGCCCTTAGTATTTAAATATATAATATTATTATTCATTTCTTTACGAAATAATTCGATTTTTCTTTAATTTCGTTAGGCCACATGTACATAAACAAAAGTACATAACAGGTTTGTTCCAGTACTCCACGAACACTATTACAGAATCTTTATGAAGTTATTTGGCTTTGCATTTAATTTATGCTTACTTATAATAATGCACGGTGCCTTCAGATAATAATTATTTGGCACATACGATAAACAACTTTGCAATAAAAGATGTTTATTTTATTTACAATAGCAGCGATAACTGGAAAAGTTGCCTACAATGAAAACTCGTTCTATAATTACATAAGTCGTGGAAAAGTAGAGTTATCGTTTTGTCTAATGGAACAGTTGTGTAGTCGCAGAGTAATTTTAGTATTCATGACGTGAGAAAATGAACGTTTAATTACTCATCGTCAATGTTTAATACATTATAAATATGAGCAGTGGCACGACACGATTTTTCGTGCGGAAAGTTGATTTCAAATTCCAATAAAGTTATAATATCACATAGAGTAACTACCATACTGATTACTTACCTAGTAAAATTTGTAGCGTACTGATTGTAAATAAAAACTTTGTGGTGAAAGGGTCTGGCAAGGCCCTTATTAGCTAATCTAATCAACTCAGTCTTATTGTGCGGAAAACTGACTCTTTCATCCAATTCATATGTTGGCACAACATAGGCACACTTTCCCTTGCACTCGTCGCTCTGCAAAAATTCATCCAAGCCTTCCGCCATTCCTTTACTAGGAATAATATCTACATCTGTCAGGAAGACATATTTGGTCTGGCAATTTTTTCTTGCCAAGTTCCTCATGTGATTCTGGGGGTAAGGAAGCTTCACTCGCCACTTGTTAGCCGCCTTATTCATGTTGTTCACGAGTTGCTTGTGAACTTTGGCCGGATTGTCGCATTCTAACTCTGATAGAATATCCAGATCCAAGCTAAAGGATCTAGGTAACTTTTCGGCTAAAAGGAGGTGAAACGTGACTTTATCCCTTATTTTCGAGTTACATTTCCTTAAATACAACAGGAACATGAACAAGTTATTGAGCTCAGCTTCGTAAGCTGCGAATACGGCCAATGATATAGGCCCGTTCCAATGGTTAACGACCTCCACCACAGACAACAGCTTCTCTAAAGACCCCTGCATTGCTAAGCAGGTCTTAAAAGCGTCATTTAACGCTACGTATCTATCACCGACCAATATATTATCATGTATTTTGTACCTATGCCGATTGTCCCACCTTCCAAGATTCAAATCAACGTTTAAGTTAAGGTTGTCGTTCTCGAAAGCTGCGTTTCTGGCCTCTTTCTCATTATCACACTTCTGGTATATTACATCCACCTTCTTCTGATCCGGCGGGGTCTCACGGGGGCATTCCGGCGTCTGCATTAGCTTGGCTGTTAACATTATGTTGTAGACCGTCAGGAATATCAGTGCTGTTATGCTTATATTCCATAGTCGACATGTTCCCTGAAAACACAACTAGTTACTAAGTACATACCTACATACGAAGCTTAGAATTAATTACAAATCTCGTATCTCGGTTTAGTGGCGTCTCACCGTTCATTCTTTCACATTTGATTGTACCACAATAAAAGGCAGTTTGGAACTTTCGAATACACAAAAACACTAAGTATAAGTTTGCACCGCATTCATTTATCTTACTGTTTACACTAATTTAAACCAGAATAAGGCATGTAGATGCCGTTAAATTAATTTTCTTCTAATTTAATAAACGCCTTTTCATTATCAGATAAGACTTGTCGTAAGTTGTATTATAGTAACTACACTAATTTACAAAATTTCAGATTACAGGATTTTTAATCTACCAATGTTTCTCTTTAATGTCGTTATTTCCCCTACAAGCCAAATAATTTTTATCTGATTTTTAATCTGATTTTTTTCTGATTATCTACTTACAATTATTATAATATAATACGAGAAACGTAACAGGTTTAACCTTACTCGTTTAGATGAACATATGAACACATATGGCATTGGATGGAATTAGAACGTAGAAATAATAAAAATAGGAAAACGTGGGGGGCGCTTCATTTCAGAATTTTCTTTTAGTACCTTTGACCGCAAATGATTGGGAATTATAATGTACCTGGAGTAATCAACAGTGGTACTTACTTTATTCGCCATAACATTTTGGCAGCAAAAATTCATTCTCAAAATTTAATAAAGGCAGTTTCATAACTTGTCTGGGAAGAAACTCGATAAAACCTTAAAGTTCAGTTTATGCGTCTAAAGAAAACCTCTCATATTTCTAGATCATTTAAACGTGGAACCAATTTTGGGTTAATAAGTTTCGATTGTTGACACAAGTGATACTAAATATACTGCTGGAACCACACTGATATCACTTAAACCGTATTACCGTCTCAACGGTATCTCGCTTCCCATGGAATTATCAACATATCGTAAAATTACATGAACACTCAATAATGATAACAAAATATTGAACTTACCTGAAACATTTGGTTTTCCTAGGGCCAAAAACGGGACGGTCGCCTATCCCGATCTACATGCCACCACCCTTGGATAACAAGCCCATTATCACGAGATCAACTGCATTTTCGTACGTTTTCTTTGCGCTCACGTACACGTTTGCCGCAACATTTGCCGAAATGATGTTTTCCAAGGGATTTCCCTCCTTGTTTTGCAGACAGATAAATGGGCCGGGCGTAGGAGGGCGCAAACGCAGCTGTATTGATGTTCTAAATCAATAGGACAGAATCGGGAAGAGCGCCGGGAATTTATTTAATTCAATTAGGTTTTGGTTTAGTTACAATGTCGATTTTTGGAAATGTATATCTTGATCGTCTAATCTTGATTCAAAAATTCCTCCACCCAATTAATAATTACGTTTTATTAAGTTGTTAGCCCGAGCTGCATAGTGATGAGAAGTAATGTCGTTTACTAATTAGGTGCAATTTAAAACCTTCCTATTAACGTTTATAAACGGATTAATCCAGTTTTATTCTGTAATTAACTTTTCCTACATATTTTTTAAATTATGTATGTAATTGCAAGTGTACTTACTCAGTTGACAAACAACACTTCACTTCTTTCAGTACCACCTACCTATCAAGAATTATAATTTCCACTACAATGTTTTATTAATTGACGCAACGCAAACGGCTTGATGGCTTGCTACAAAACATAATTCATTTACTTCAATAACAGGATGGACAGCTGGAGTTAAAAATATCACACCAAAGTTTTAATATCGCCGATGATGAGTTCTACGCTATGTCCACAATAAATGAGACTTAACTTTTAAGATTAATGTATTAACTAGAGAAAGGTATGCGGTACTTATATTTCATATATTTTAAGAACTTAAACTTTAACAAATTTCGAATCTCGCAATTTTATTTTGACATTTAATTCATTACATACTCAATTACATTGATAACAGATGAGCTCGATAATTTTTATAGTTTTATCCAGTAGTAGCCGATCTACCCGTCGTCTATCAGGGGTAGACATAATCTCATCCCGTTTTCCAGTACCTCAGTAAATGCAATTCAGAGATACCGCATTTTTCTGAACCATCTGGGGGCCCAATCTAAATCCGTACCAAGGTCTAACGATTTCGTAACTATTTAAACCCATTTAACACCCATTGGGTAAGCGAAATTCGATGTTCCTAATTTTCTTTCGAGCCGTTCGAGAGGCTGAGTTACACCTGTGCAGAGTTTAAAGTTTATGAGTATGAGGAGCGACGAAAATAAATTTCACCCCCCATTTTTCACTCATTCAGAAAGGAAATTGAAATTATAACCATCTTTGAGCCTAAGCTAGTAGCGTGCCAAGTTGAAAGTTTCTAGCTGTCCGAGATTAAATTTCATCTCCTCGCTAAGTAAAATTTGGGGTTTTCAAATTTTCCTGGACCACTTTGGCGTTTAAGGTATAGCCGTGCAGAGTTGATGTATCCTCTGTATATGAAGTAGATGAATCCTCGATTTTCTTACCAGAATAGATTCGAGCCATCCTACAGTCATAGTCCTAAGAACTGGAAGTTCTAGATAAGCAGAGTTCCTTTCATTTCAGGACACCTTATATTACTAATACTTTCTTTATCGTAAATAACATCTTAAAGATACTTAGTACGTAGTAAATTAAGGATTGTAGATTTTGCAACAATCAACTTAAAAAGGTTCAAAACAATTTGCGTTTTTTACTTAATGCATTCGAAACGAGGTAAGTGACTCAAAAGTCAGATGCCATCCAAATAATGAAATGATTTTGTTGAGACATGCTTCAGGTAAATTTATATCCATCTTCAGTCCCACCATACCAATGAAAAACCACTGTTGAGTTGAGGAAAGATATGTTTGGGACGTTTCAAAAAACGTATGTTGTTTTAAAACGTCGAAAAACGATTTATTTTTTGGTCAAAGCAGCCCATAAAGAACCTGTAGTGTTTGTTTTTAGAACACCAAGAATAATCCATTTTTGGTTCCAACCAGCCCGTTATATAGTACGTTTAATGGATGTTTTCAGAACATCCACAAAAGATCTATTTTTTGACTGAAGTAGTCTATTATAAGACCTTTGATGGATGTTTTTAGAACGTCCGCAAAGATTTAATTTATGGTTCGAAGCGCAGTTTATGTATAGATACATCGACGATTTAAAATACGTCATTAAATTAGTAGCCATCAATAAAAACAATAGACGGACCTACAGATTAGAACCAAAACAATTTAACGAAATAAATAAAAAATTAACGCGGGTGAAATTAAACTTCTTTTCGAACAGAGAAAATTTCCTTGATGCAATATCGCTTAAGTATGTAAGTAACCACTATTTAATGTTATAGCAATTAGGATTTGTGGACGAATCAGTTGAAAATTAAACCGGGTCCTTTCAATAAAAAAAGTAATTCATGGGTATGTAAAAGAACCGAATTGAGGATGCAGAAAATATAAATTTCGCGCTAATCGGTCCCCCCCACCGAACCCCACTCCAATGGCCGTCGATGGAATTTTTGCCAGTTGACAGCATTGCTTTGGCGCTGAAAGCGACGTTCCGTGCCGGAGTCACGGAGCGAGTATTTTTCAGAGTCCTTTGGTCTGTCGTGGAGAACTGACCTGTTGTGTGTTTTGCTCCCAGTTCCCAGTTCTGAAACGCATAGTGCAAGACAAGTGCAGCTCACCGGTAATACACCCAGTTTAATGCAAGTATTAATTTATAATTCTATTAGCCCTTAATTAACGTCTAATCGGCGAAATTGACGCCTTAAAATACTATGATGGCAAGGCGAAATCTCATAACTTTCATGTTTTTGTCGTACCCTGGATATGTGCAGGGATGCGATTGATTTTCTCTGTAAGTTGGTTTTATTTTCAATTTCAGCGCATCCGGATCCAATCCGAGATGTCCGCCGATTATTTATTCTTCGTTGTATGTTTATTTTACTTCCATAAAAACGCTATAAATAGTTTTATCGCTTTACCATCCTAAATGGTGCACGTGCACCCATATAGTCTCGTATTCGATCAACGTGATCGAGTCCTGCGTCGAAACGATGACTTGTGCAAAATCACTTTTTGGTCAACGTTTCCAAAATGATTTTTCAGCAGCAACAAGTGATGGCACTCCCATGGCCAAATTGGCATGACCGTAGAAACTGCATGCAATCAATCTATTTCCACCATCTTGTTTTAACTATTTACGAAAAAACTTACGTGGGTAAATGATTTGAGCGTACAGTGCAAGGTCCGCGATTTAGGACTAATGAATAATTAATATCGATAATTAAGATTCGCGTGTCTCCAACCGTCATCAAATCGAATTGAAATTATAATCGCGTAAATAATTCACGCCGGCATGAATAAATTTGACTTACACTATTCTTTATCTGTTGGGATAGGTTATTTACATGTGTTTACCGTGTATACAAATTAAATTACTGAGTGAGCTCTTTGTTCACATGATAAAATCGTGCAATTAGTGTACAAGAAAATGTCAATACACAAAAGTATTTTAAAAATTGCAATGCGCCCTGTGAATTTATTACCATTTTAAATAATCAGTTCATTGTATATGTGCGATTGTGCGATTCATTGGTTTTGTGGGAGTAACCCCATAACCACCTGTTAAGATTTGTGGGGAAATACAATAATTCACATTATAGTCCACAAACAGTTTCATTGTTTTATGGTTCTGGATCTCAAAAGCCCACAGGGGACAAATAACTGAAAGCTGTATCAAGAATGATGAGCCCGCACAATAGAAGAAACTATAACCAGCCCTCTATAGGTATTCCACCTCTGGACGTAGAAGTCAAGAAGCCAGACTGGCGGCATACTGATTTACTGTGGCCGGGAAATGCCACGCCATAATCTGGCAATTTAGCTTTTCTAGAAGCACCGTTTCATAACAAAACAACACAGCATCGCAATAAAACTCCTATTTTACCTGAATACCATTCAAAGATAGAGGAACAAAACTCCAAGACCTGCCAAGAAGTGGACATACAGTTCATTGATAGATCAAGGCGATCGAGCGACAATAGGGAAACTATTTCCCTGGGAAAATAGGCCTATCCGTTTTACTGGCCGTCCTCTGATAGAAAATTTGTTTATATGTAGCAATTATGAATCCATTGTTAGGTTATTGGGAGAATTTACTATCACCTCAGCTTTTTAATAGGTCTTCAAAGCCGCAAAACAAACCCTGTTCAGTAAATTTTACAACCTATTGCAAAGGAATGATGAAAATGACCTTTTCAAATATCCAATTAATGGTATTGTCATAAAAAAAATAAATGAAAACAATGTGACCTTTTTATTTGTACAAATATGTAAGAAAGTGTGTTAAGTGATGAAAAGGTTACATATCAATTATATTGTCACATTAATGTTCTCTTACATCATCCATTACCTTGTCAATTGCAGGACTTGACAAGGAGTTTTATTGTTTTTGTAGCAATCCGTATCTCTGGGTTGACTGAAATACAAAGGTCATTTTCTTGGCACATTTATTTTTCAAACGTTTTTGTTTTCAAACAAAACGTTTTATTCAAACATATTTGTTGATTTCACTTTTTTGTTAGCGTTTTCTTGCCTTTCAGAAAACTACTTAGTGGAAAATTCAAGATAACATATAGCTACCATTGTTTAAATCACTGAATCAGTCCCCAGTACCATTATCAGTTTGAAAATCTAGTTCAGTTGAGTGATTTTCCTATCAGTGATGATATCTTATCAAAAAATCAGTGATGATATCTTATCAAAAAATCAGTGATGATATCTCATCAAAAATATTTTTTATGGAATGTAAGGGTTAGTGGCATTTATTTTCACAACGAGTTCAAAGTGAGGTAAATGTGAAATTTTTTTAATTACCTACACGATTTTCTTCACTGTAGTGTTCTTCAACTCACACTAATTACAGGCAAACCCTATAACGAAACACCTTCAACTTTCCACCAGTGATAGTGAATAAAATGAGCCTCATTCTGACCAAATTTCGACATTGTAATTTAACAGCGCTTGCTATAATTCGGACCAGACATAGCATCGCCATCCCAAATCGCAAATCCGCCTTAAGCAAACAAATAAGTAGAGGAGATAGGATATTGGATTCGACTCAAGAGTGCAAGTCCCAAAATCGACATGTAACACCTGATAAAAATGGAACTAATTACTCGAACATTCTAAGCGCTTTTTTAGGTATAGTAAAGTCCATGTACACACTTTAAAGTTAGGTTTTACTTCTGGAGACGTTTTGTCAAACTTTAAATAATGAACAACTCTTTGGATTATCAGTTGTGCAAGTATTATTCACTGTACCGTATACTGTAATCTACTTTACTTGTGGTTGAACACTAAGTAATAACAGTTTATTATATAGGCTTATTTCTTGATTGTAAACAGATCGCAAGATGGCCGACAGGCTCGACATCCTCATCTTAGGAGCCACTGGTTTCACTGGCATGCATTGCATCCCATACGTTTCCAAGTTCTGCAAAACTGACGGGCGTGATTTAACATGGGGCGTGGCTGGACGTTCTGAGGGCAGGCTTAAAGACACTCTCGAGAGAATGGGCAGAAAAATTGGTAGATAATAACTTTCTCTCTTTTTCTATCTAATCTCAAATGACTTTTCTTTCAGAATCTGATCTGTCGCTAGTGCCGATCATAGTGTGCGACATCCAAGACGATGAGTCTCTCTTAAACATGGCACAGAAGGCTAAAGTCTTGATAAACTGCTGCGGACCGTTTAGATTCTTGGGTGAAGCTGTCATTAAGGCTTGCATTGAAGCTGGGACGCATCATGTGGATGTAAGCGGTGAGCCGCAGTTCATCGAAATGATTCAGCTCAAGTATGATGAACTGGCTCGAGAAAAAGGTAAATCATTACTTTGGTTAATATATTGGAAGAACTTTAACATGCATTGTCTCTTGAATTCTAAATAACACTATGCACAACAAAAGTAAGCAGTTACTCATGGCAGTATTCTTTTCTTTGAAAGGCAATATTAGGCCCTGCTTTGTTTGTCCCATTATTCGTTGACTTCAATGAACCCTTCACAGAGACTACTGTAAAATTTGAAAACAAGATTTTCCATCTTTTGGTAATTGACAATTTCATCCTATGACTTTATCTTGTAAATAAAATATAAATATGATCTGTCTTCTAGGGGTTTACATTGTGAGCGCTTGTGGCTTGGACAGCATCCCTACAGACTTGGGCGCTGTTTATGTAGAGAGACAGTTTGAAGGCGTCTTAAATTCTATTGTTACTTACATGGAAGTAGGAGGGGAAAATCACTCTGGGCCAGTTGTTAATTATGGCACTTGGGCGTCTCTGGTTTACAGTGTGGCTCATGTAAAGGAGCTGAAAGAGTTGAGAAGGCATCTGTTTCCCGAGAAATTGCCGTCCTTCGTGCCAAAGTTAAAGAGAATGTAAGATATTAACTACTATGATAAGCGTAGTGAAATATTTTACTACTTTTTGTTTAGGAATATGCCTGCAAAATCCAAAGTCACTGGTGGTTGGACTTTGCCTTTCCTAGGTGCTGATCGTTCCATCATGGCAAGAACTCAGCGCTATTTCTATGAGAAATGCAACAAACGTCCAATACAGATCGATACTTTGTTCGTCGTCAAGTCAGTCATTCACATGTTCGTCTTTTTATTCCTGGGTGCCATGATTGGGATTTTCACCAGGTTCAAATTTGGACAAAAACTGTTACTTAATGTATGTGATCAGTTGTGGCTGTAATGACAAAATGTATTACATTCAATATTTTTCAGTACCCAGCACTCTTCTCATTTGGTTTCTTTAGCAAGGAAGAACCTTCAGAGGAGGCCATTGAAAAAGCTTGGTTTAAAATTACTATTTATGGAGAGGGATGGAAGGAAAAACTTGCTAACAAGGATGACCAGTATTCTTATCCTCCGGATAAGTGCATTATAGGTGTGGTGAAGGGCAAGAATCCTGGCTATGGGTCTACCTGCATATGCCTAACAGGGGCTGCGCTTATGCTGTTGACTGAAAAGGATAAATTGCCTGAGAATGGAAAGTAAGTTTTTTTTTACATATGTATATATTTATATAATAACATGCTAATATGGTCATGATAATACCTATTAATGTTGTTTGCTTTTAGGGGTGGGGTTTACACTCCGGGGGTGGCATTTGCCAATACATCTCTTGTTGAGTTTCTTAACAACAATGAGGTTACTTTTGAAATAGTTTCTCAGAAAGATTTGTAAAGTGTGACATGTTTATCATTTATATTCCAAAATATTTGTTTATTGCATTTATTTTTATACGTTTTTGGTTATTTTTGTAAACTTTAGACTCATATGTACTTTGAATTGACCATTTTGATTAATATAGGAGACAATTTAAAGACTATTTCAGATGGCACATGATATCTATTATTTAATGTTTAACACCGATAGCATTCAACATGTAAATGAGATTTAAACTGATTATGTAAATAATTTGTTCTAAATAGTAAAGCTATTTCAGATGTATTAAAAAATTTATTAAACATCTAAGAAGACTTTATAATGTGACTGAAGGACCACATGTACATATTTTCGAATCTCAGATTTAATTTACTGTATGGTTCTTTTAGAATACTATGCATTGACTTTCACTAAGTTCTTTAACTTACTCTTATATAGATGTAATTAAATGTAAATAATGTTGTTAATGTTGGAAATATTTCTTGACTTGTTGAAACACTCGCTGCTGCACACATAAAATGAAATGTATATAAACGATATTGTCTATTTTCTAAAAGTTAATTTGAATTTAGTACTTTACACTTAAGACTACTGAGCTAACAAACATATGCACTCATGGTCTTGTAAAATATGTTTATGAAGTGATGGGAATATAACTTTGATGCTTGAATAAGTTTAAAAAAAACTTATTCTTAGTTTGCTTTTTAATACTTTGAATTGATTTGACTTGATGAAGTATTTACATTGTCCACATATTCATTAGATTTATTGGTGCTATAAACTAGGGATATTAAAGAATAAACAAATGTAAATAAAAATTTTAATATATTTACCATGTTATATATGCTTTAAATTTTAGAATGCTTAGCTTTAACATGAAAACCGTATCATTTTTAAATAAGTTAAAAATTATCGTTTTTTTTTATTTTTTTTTTTAAAGTACTTGAACTCTTGGCTCACAAATATTTCGTATCCCAGATTATATATACCTAGTGTAAATACAGTGTTACCTTCCTATATTAATGTTCTACATATTTCAAGGTTTAAAAGTTTGGCTTAAACCTTTATATTTAGATGGTAAAAAAAATTATTTACTTATTACCATTTTTTGTTTGAATTTTTTCAAAGTGCTGTAATTGACTTGTTTCAATGAAGTACTTAAACGCTTGGTCCAAATATTATTCAAACATGATACACTACATACACCTAGCTGTAAATGAAGTATTCTATGTTCACCTTGTTTTGTGTATTTTAGATTTTAAAATTTGTAGCATAAAAGTAATCCTTATTTTCATTTTTGACTTGGTTGGGAATTACCATTTTTTGTTTAATTTTTTTTAAAGTACTGTAATTGACCTGTTTCAATGAAATACTTTATCCGCTTGGCATATATTGGTATTAATACATTATGTATACCTAATTCAATGTTAACCATATTTTGTATACCTTAGGTTTTAAAATTAATGTAAAAATAAGCCTTGTTTCAGTTTTGAATTGGTTAGGTTAGGTTAGGTTTTAGTTTTAAATTTTTTCAAAGTGTTATAATTGACTTGCTTCAGTGAAGTACTTAAGCTCCTATCTCCAATGTTTCGGATACATGTAATACTGCATACACCTTAGTGTAAATGAAGTATTCTATGTTCATATTTTGTATACATTATGTTTTAAAATTGTTAGTCTAAAAATAAGCCTTACTTCAGTTTCGCCAATTGATTCGGTATTACCATTTTTCGTTTTAATTCATCAAAAGTGCTGTAATTGACTTGCTTCAGTGAAGTACTTCAACGTTTGTCTGCAATGTTTCCAATACATGAAATTCTGCATCCGCATAAGCCTAAATGAAGTATTCTGTGTTGATATTTTGTATACTTTAGGTTTTCAAATGTTTAACTTAATCCCCCTTACTTCATTTTTGGATTTTAGTTATGAAATGTCATGTTTAATTTCAGTCTTTTCAAAGTGTTGTAATTGAGTTGTTTCAATGAAGTACTTAAACGCTTGGTCCAAATATTATTCAAACATGATGTACTACATACACCTAGCTGTAAATGAAGTATTCTTTGTTCACCTTGTTGTGTATACCTTAGATTTTATAATTTTCGGCATAAAAATAAGCCTTATTTCATTACTGAATTGGTTAGGAATTACCGTCTGTAATTTAAATATTTAATCGACTCGTCTCAGCTATATACCTACTGGAACTATTATTCCTAAATGTGGCCAAAAATGTAAATTCTATGTAAAAGCCTTAATTCACCATACTATATGTGTGAATTGTAAAAATAATAGAGAAATTATAACTTCATAGTTATTTTAATAAATTGCTTTTAACATGTGCACCTTTGGGGCCTACATAACTGTAAATAAAATATTTGCTATATTGAAAACATTTTTAATAAAGATTGTCTAGCAATGGAAAATATATTGACGAAAACTATTTTAAATTGTTTTTAATAATAATGTACATTGCTCGTTATTTTAGACATAAGTAAGTGCTTTAAATTGAATTGTTTCAATGAAATCTTAGATTTAATTCAGGAGCTAAAAAACTTATTTAAGGATAAGAAACAAACAAAAAAAATTATCCTTAGTTTATTCCAACTTTAGTCGAGTGAAGTATTGGTGTTAAACATTAAATATCCGTGCAATAATCATAAAATGTTTTTTGTTACGAATTTTTGTTTTGTTTGATTATAGTCTGAGTTGTGCTTTAGAATGTTTCGCATAAGACAGATTTAGATTTAAGTTTAAGATAATTACTGAAAGTGCTATTAATTTATTTATCACTCCAATGATATGCTAATTGGTATTAACTGCATGAATTAAAGATACCTTATAAGCATTTAATGTTCATCATATTTATTGGATATGTATACTTATTCATGAATAAATTTGTACTGCAAATCTCAATGGTTTCTTGTTAAATAAAACTAGGAATTATCATAAAGAATATATTAACAACAAAAATTACAAAGATTGTTAGTACAAGGAATGTTACTTTTTGGGCATTTAACATGTTTTGTTTTTCGTATGAAAAACGAAACGCATAAATTGCATAAAATGACCCTTAAAGTATCACTCGCTCGACTTTATAAATGTTCGCTACATAATCAACTTAATGTAAGATACCAACTACCAATATTAAAAATATAAATGCTGGTTCCATTATTATATGTATGAGATTTTTTTTTGGAAGCCTCCCTATTTTTTATTCTAAAACAGAAAAACTTAATCAATTGCTATAACCATGAATAGACAACTGTGATTTTTACATTTAATACTTTAAACAGTCTTCAAAAGCGAGTGAAAAAATAAGGAAAAGTCAAACGGAAACGTTACTTCTTCTTTTTAATCTGAAAAAAAAACACGCAAAATAAAACAAAACTCAAAATACTCATGCTTTTTAAATAAAATGTTTCAAAATTAATAAACATGCAAGTTAGCTTACCTTCTCTTTGTGTTTGGGACCATGAGCTTCTGTATTTGAAGGATGGGTTTTGGTCGATGATCTTTCCTGCTCCAACAGTTTGTAGAGCCGGGCTACTTCCTCGCCTAACTCCTCTTTTATAGCCCTCAGCTTTTCTAATTCAAGCAAAACTGCAGCTTTGTCTTTCACTGCAAAATATAAAAATCAGTTTATAATTAATTAGGACATTGTAAAATTATGCAATTACCAATTAAGCACATTTTTTTAAGTAGGTATAGCCTCTGTGTTTAACAGGTTCTACCTTCATTTCATGCTTATTATTACAACCTACTTGATTATCGAAAAGGCATGTACAAAGTATTTCAACTCTACTTACTCTCTCCTTGGCTTAGCATACCACACAAAGTTTTATTCCTCGTTTTTACTTGAGCAATCTCATTTTTTGCTTCATCCAGTTCCTTTTTGAGCTGCTCATTTACTTCCGTTAGCTTCTTTATTTTCTCCTAAAAGCATCATAAATTGTGGCCTGTTTGTCACTTTACAACAAATTTCATACCTGATACTGAGTTAGAGTAATCACCTCCTCGATGTTGGTATTTCTTTCACGAAGCGTTTCTTCGAACTGTTCCCTTTTCAGTTCCTCCTTGGCCGTAAAAATAACATCTTCGAAGAAGTCACTCTCAGTCTCCTCAGTTTTGTCTTAAAGAACAAGATAATATGATTCCTTAAAGTCAATTATATTAGTACCTTTATCAGATTCTGCTTTATTATTGCTGTCCAGGAATTGATCCAGTGGTATCGGCTTGGGCTTTTTCTTTTTGGCCTTCTCTTGGGGAGGAGATACTGAATTCTTCTTCTGGTTTTCAAATTCCAGTTTGGACTGGAGGATAGCGCAACGTAAATCCTGTTCAAAGTTCTCATTCACAAACTCGTCATCCTTCCTCTTCCATTCCTCCCACTGTTTCACCTCTTGCTGATGTTTAGACTTTGTCTTCTTAATCGCAGTCTTGGAGGCGCAGTTGCCATTGCTCACAGGATTCTACGAAAGAGTTAATAACGTCATTTAATATGCCCAACGAGCAAAATAATCATCGAACCAGTAAAAATAGACTTGCGTATTTAAGAATATGGTCAAAATAAATTTAAAATTGGCAGCAAAATTCCAAGTTCTCCATAGCTAAAGTTGTAAACTATAAATGTGTTTTAACAATAAATAACATTTGGGTCAAATTGCAGTTAGAACTTGCAAAAGCTGTTTCTCCAATTAATTTATACTTGTTCTATTGAGGTTCATTTATTCGCTCATTGAAACCAGAATATGATAGAGAAAGGTTGTTGGGAGAAACGAGTATACATATTACCAAAAGAGAAATCTATTAAAAACAATGGTTTGAGAAATCAAGCTTTGTGAAGAAAATATTCAATCAGTTGTACAATTAATATTGGATTATTTCTGTTAAAATGTTATTCCAAAAAAATATATTTTCGCGGAAAAATAATTTCTTTGCACCTATGAAAAATAGGGTCCACAAGAATGAAATCCTGAATTATAATTCATTAAATAAGATTTAATACAAAAACAAGAAGTGATGAAAAGACCATACATACCAGATAAGCAGACACCATATCTCAATATATAAAAATCAAAATTGGCATAATAAAGGCTCATATCTCATCCAAATTTATAAAAGAAGTTTCAATCTATCTGATTAAAAAATTAAAATTTGACTTCCAGTTGAGATTCTTTCAGATTAGGTTCAGATCCTTGGAACTACTCCTACCTCAAAAAAAAAAAAAAAAAAACAAAGATATAGGTACTATTTACTACTAACCCAGATCCACAAAAACAAGGTTTTGTAACTAGTACAAAAGGACAATGCAACAATCCAAAAATCTTTACTTATATAAATACCAGTTTCGCAATCCAAAAGATTGTTGTTAGTGCCTTCGCAACATGTTTTCAATGCACATATAATGTATAATATAAATATCTAACTTGCATTCCTCTTTAATGAAACCAATGATGAAAAAGGATCTGGATCATGGTCCAAGACAAACAAAATTCATTCTATCATGTCTTGTCTTGTCTTGTCTTATTAAGTTAACGTCTCTTTTACGCTGCCAGGGCCAATTTGGACGGGACCTACAGTTTAACGTGGGCTCCGAACCACGGTCTTCGAGCACGGTTGTACCCCCTTAAGGTTCTCACCCCAGTTGATCCACTCCGTGCTCTACCGACTCAGGGTGTGTGTATCCTAGTCCCGCCCTCCTACAGGATATCCGATCCTATCCGGCCTGGTTACCGGCTCATTCTATCATGTGATGAGATTTCCAAAATTTTAAAAACTATTACATTGTAACATAACCACCCCCGATTTACCTATTAAATACAGATTCAATTTTAATTTATGAATTGAATAATGCATTATTTTCTTTCTTGTAGTATCTGTTCCGTTTTGTGGTATATTGGAGTTGCTTTTATTGTATATAAATTTACTTCATTGGGCACAGTGCTTCTTATAACTATGATGTCTTGTTAGGCAATAAGGTCTTCTATTATAATCCCAATTCAGAATCTTCATAGGAAATTGTTTTAAATGTTTGGGTGGATGGAATGTATTCTCGAAATTAATTCAAAGTGAAGGTGTATATGAAACAAATGTAAGAGAATCTGAAAATGGAATTTGTGGCTCAGCCGGGATGTTATTTGAACATTTTAAATGCATACAGACCTTTTGTTGTGTAGTCGGATTACCTGTTTGCTGCCATTAGCTTTCTTTGGTCGATTGATTTTCTCGACCACATTCGTTTTGATTAGCTTGGAATTGCTGTTGGCATCTGATCTCTTCCTGCTGGATTTGCTTGTAACTGGACGGAACTCATCGTCTTCTATCTTGAGGCAAGAGAAGCGCGATGGAACAGATATTCCATTCATGTCTAGAAGGAATGGAAAGTTTATGTAAATACATTGAATATTAGTGTTGATAGTTTTAGACTGGTAAATCGCAATAAAAATTATATCAACCTTCACCTGGACCTTACATTACCAAAAACAGGTACAGTGGATGTATTACTTAATACAAAAATTTAGGAAGAATAAGATGATTGAGGAGCTCGAATAAGGTGTAGTGCATTGTTAGGTACCGAGACTCAACAATTAAAATGTGAAAAAAACATTTCACTATAGGTAGGTCCTGTCATAAAAATTTGGAAAATGGAAATTATAAGGTTGCTTCCCAATTTTTACCCCATCAAAAGTGCCATTTCAAGTAGAAAAAGTGAACATTTGGCAAAAGTTAATATATCGACATGGTGTTCTAGTTGAGTTTTCTTCTAGTGAAATGGAAATTTTCTATGTTGTCACAAAATAAGAAGTGCTTCTGTACTACGAGGTATAGAAGCAGCTTCAGTGGGTAAGGTATACTTTGTCCAATCCGAACTGGAACGGTAACAAAAACACTTAATGGCTTTTTAAGTGGTGCCTCCTGGTCGTCCATGGGCGTAACATTACGGATAATAACTCTAACAATGAATTCACTTTCAAATAGTATAAATAAATGGCACACACACACACACCACTGCTTCTCGAGTATAAATGACGAAGAAGAAGAACACCTGCTCCATAGAAGACGAAGAAGACCACAAACGAAATACCGCTGTGGTAAAAAAAATTTTACGACCCAATGGACCCTTTAATTCTTTGTCTGTAGATATCCATACGTTCACACATACGATTTCACTTGGGCGACTGTACAAATACGTACACCTGCATTTTAAAATATACCAGTGCGTTTCTGAATAAGCAAAGAAATAAGTCCCATGTGTTTTGTATAGAGATAACGGGCTATTTTCGAATGTCCTCGGTAAATTCAGATTTTGTAGTGTGTTTCAATTGCTACTGGTTAAAGTTTACCTGCCATACCAAAAGCAGGAAAAACCAGTAAGTAGAAGTGTCCAAATATTGGAATGATACTGACACCTGTCCCTGCTTCAAGGAGTGTTTTTTAAAACATTTTGTTATAACGTATCTTAATGTTAACTGAAATCGAAGTAAGGAGGCATTAAAATGGCACTGAAACTGAAAATCAGAAGCAAAACTTTGCAGAGTTGCAATTTAAAGGAAGACTCTCGAAACATGCCGAATTCCCTGAGAAATAAAAACAAATGGGTGAACTATCGAACAATTGTTCTGCTGGACATATCTAACAAATTTTTACAGCAAGACAAATGCGCGGCTACTTTTAAAATAATGAAATAAGGAGTATGTACTCCCGAATTCACTGGTTAACATCACATTAAATTGATTTCATGGTAAATATTGTTCATTAAATCTCTCAAATTGTATGACACTAACAACGCCCACTGAAATGTTAACGTAAAATAACGAAGTGTTCTAATCACACACTCACCTGCAACGTTTGGAAGAGCTGAAAACTTGTAACAACGTTAAAAGTTGAAAAACAATAGCCACTAATCACGGACCGACTCCCAACATCAAAATGATCAAAATGGCCAGCCGGAATGTACGGATAGACAACCAATTGAACCTAATTCATAGAACACGACTTCCAAAAACCAGGAAATACGAAAATTCATTTTTTAGCCAGAACTACGGGTCTTGCCCTTACGATTTTCTCCCAAAATAAGTCCGTTTTAGATTTTTTATTCCCAGTTGCAAGCGATAAATTGAAAGCTTTTCTTGTGTTTACCGTTAACTCTTCCTTACAAATGTGACAAAGTGGTTGCTTTTTCAATAAAGCTAGAGGTGTGTTATTAATCGAAACCAAGACGCTGATACCAATTTTTATTCTTTTGATTATCATACACAGCCAAATTGTAACGGTTAAAAGGGTACATATAAGTTAGCCTACAAACCTGCCCCCAATAGGAACACACGGTTCAAATGGCGTGAACACCCTGTATTGTACCAGTTTCAACAATATTAGCCTATATATTTTCCAGATGCCTGCACTTTTGCCTCTTTTTTAATTATGAATACTTTCTAAACTACCCTCTCGCTGATGTCTGGACACTTAACAATGTCTCGTAATTAAAAACATGTTTTTTTTAGCAAATATATTGAACTAAATAACAGAAATTTACATGTTCATAGGTAGAAATTCTTCAAACCATAAAAAACGAACTAATTACAAAAATCTTCATTCAGCATTCAAAACTCAGTCACTCAGGATTCACATCCAAATTTAGAAGTTTTCCCGAATTAATTTAGCAAAACAAAACTGCAAGTTGCAATTAATTAGGGAAAATGAACGGTTGATGGCCAATACGAAAAAAATTGCGCCTGTAACAACCGCGTAATTTACACTAAAAATTTTGTACAATAACGCCAACTAATGCTTAATTCTTTTCTTCCTTCTTTTCTTTGGAATCTTCGCCTTGCTGCTCCTGACTACTGCTGCTGCTTTGGCCTTCACGTTCAGCAGCCATCTGAAATAATACCAATGAGCGACTTTAGAGCTATTTAACACAAAATGACAAGTACCTTTTTGTACGCCATTTCGAATAATTTAAGGGACGATTGCTGCAGCGCGCTCGTAGTTTTTCTGATCTCTTCGGGGTCAACCTCGTCCTTCTTGCCCAACATCTCCCTGACTTTGGCGATCTCCTCTTTTAACTTATCACATTCTTCCTTCGGCAACTGATCTTTGTACTCTTCCATCTTAGTTTCAGTATCATGGACGATTCCTAGAATTAAACAGAATTGTAGACACACGCAAAGCGAATAGTGGGAAAACTTAATCATGAATATTAATATCAAGAATGCATTACTGGGAACAGTAACACTTCTAGGATACTTTTAAGCATAACGAGTACCGAAAAGAATCTGGAGATACTCAATATTGTGATGGTGATAATATTGGGTTGTGTGACAAATGAGAGAAAAATGTTGAGACGGGGCAAAGGAAGTAAGACCAAGAATGCAAATTTCCTCCTTTACAGTTGCCTAGAATTTTTAAGGCAGCCATAAATGTAATGACCAACATCTTCAAAGGTGATGATCCTTAAAAATCAGCTGCCTGCAATATTCAGAGTGTCCAGAATTATAATAGTTTTTATTTTATTATTTTTCTTTCTTATGCTTTTAAATTCAGATGTTCATATGAATCCAGATGTGCATCCTTTTAGGAAGCGATTCCCTACAAATGACCAACCAAAAATCTACCTGACCCTATCCCCCTCCCTTCTCCCATCCATTTTAACATTTTAGATTTTTACCAGTCTACAATAAGCCATCAAGTTGTACATATAATTTGAATATACATTTTTTTAAAGGAGTTCACATTTAAGAAAATTGCCCCAAATCTTTAAATCACACAGATTACCTGTCACACCAATAAGAGATGCTCAATAAAACTATTATATATATTTTATGAATAGATAATTTCTCACCTTCAGCTTGATTTACAGCCTCAACCCGGTCCTTATTGACCTTATCTTGTTGCGCGTATTGCTCGGCATTTTTGACCATATTCTCAATCTCGTCCTTGCTCAAACCTCCGGATGATTGAATGACGATTTGCTGTTCCTTTCCGGTTCCCTTATCTCTAGCAGAGACGTGTACGATACCATTAGCGTCGATGTCGAAGGTAACTTCGATCTGGGGTACTCCACGAGGGGCCGGAGGAATCCCGACGAGGGAGAATTGGCCAAGAAGTTTGTTATTCGCTGCCATTTCACGTTCGCCTTGGTACACCTTGATTTCTACTTGGGTTTGACCGTCAGCTGCAGTCGAGAAGACCTGGGATTTCTTCGTGGGAATAGTGGTATTCCTAAGAAAAATTGTTAAGTCAACATTTGTTCCATTATACTACCCCAGTACTTATACATGTTTTTTATTTCAGTATGTATTTGCTGTTTGGTTTATATTATTTTCATTACCTTCATTACTCAATTTCTTCATAGTGGGTACTTAAAATCTTTTAGGTGGCCGTCACTAATAAGTTTTATTACATACCTGGTAATAAGTCTTGTAAAAACGCCTCCCAAAGTCTCGATACCAAGAGAGAGTGGTGTCACATCTAACAGAAGTACGTCAGTTACGTCTCCAGCAAGAACTCCTCCCTGTACAGCAGCCCCAACAGCAACAGCTTCATCGGGATTAACAGAACGGCTCGGTTGTTTGCCGAAGATTTCCTGAACGGTTGACTGAACCTTTGGCATCCTGGTCATGCCGCCTACCAGCAAGATTTCCCCAACATCAGCCTTGGATACCTGAAAATTAATGACAAAACTAATTAACTTCCTTATAATAAATAAATGTTACATCATGTAACATTAAAAATGAATAAGTGAGAAAATAAGAAAAAACGATTAATTACTTCAGCATCCTTCAAAGCTTTCTGACAGGGGGAGATGGTTCTCTTGATCAGTTCCCCCACCAAACTTTCAAATTTCGATCGAGATAGTTTAAGATTCATGTGTTTAGGTCCTGCAGAGTCCATCGTCAAGTAAGGAAGGTTGATATCAGTTTGAAGTGATGAAGAAAGTTCGATTTTTGCTTTCTCCGCAGCTTCTTTCAGACGTTGCATGGCCATGGGATCTTTGGTGACGTCGATGCCTTGCTCCTTCTTAAATTCAGCAACCAAGTGGTTGACCAGAGCATTGTCAAAATCTTCGCCGCCAAGGAAAGTGTCTCCGTTAGTAGATTTTACTTCAAAAACACCTTTCTGGATTTCCAAGATGGAGATATCGAAGGTACCACCACCAAGATCATATACTGCAATACTATCACATATGTTAAAACAAGGTAACACTTAAGCACATCAAACTTACATCTTGTCTTCCATCTTATCCATTCCATAAGCCAATGCAGCGGCTGTAGGCTCATTTATGACTCTCAGGACGTTCAGACCGGCAATCTGCCCCGCATCTTTGGTAGCTTGACGCTGTGAATCATTGAAATAAGCTGGGACAGTAATGACTGCATTCTTAACTTTGGTGTTTAAGTACGACTCGGCAGTTTCCTTCATCTTAATCAGGACAAAAGCACCGATCTGACTCGGAGAATACATCTTGCCGTCGCTCCCCTGTACCCATGCGTCTCCGTTAGATGCTTTCACAATTTTGTAAGAGACAGTTTTCCTTAAAACATTAAACCATTACAATTAATATGTACTCACCAGCTAAACAAAAAGATTTTTATGGGGAACAGTTCGGCAAAAATACAACAGATTGTGGGTAAATTCAAGAGAAAGGAACAATTTTTTAAAAACTATCATAGCAATTCAACATTAGAGCAGTAAAGGAAGCAAAAATAGAGGATATTGAAGTATTTTATGTATAAGTTTCTCAGAAGTGGACCACCTTTTTCTACCTAGTTATCAAATTAATTTTTAGGCAAAAAACAACCAAAAGTCAAAGATATAAGTAGTAGTAAATTAATTCAATTGTATTATAAAAACATGATTACTTACATGTCCTTTTTGACTTCTTCATCCTCAAATCTTCTGCCGATCAGACGTTTAGTGGCATAGAAAGTATTAGCGGAGTTGGTGACCGCCTGGCGTTTCGCAGGCATACCGACTAAGCGTTCGCCATCCTTAGTGAAAGCAACGACTGAGGGGGTCGTACGGGAGCCTTCAGCATTCTCAATTACTTTGGCCTGCTTTCCTTCCATTATTGCGACACAGGAGTTAGTGGTTCCCAAGTCGATTCCGATAACTGCACCCTTAACGCCCTCAGATCTAAATTAAATGATAATTTCATACATAAGACATTGGGCAAGATTGTGAGTCAGGTAGAGCTTCAGCTTTATAAAATTTTAACGTTGTAGATCTAGGTTAACGGAACTTTGGTTTCATTGCTTAATCCCTGCAGAAAACAGAATATCCACAGCCTAGCCACTTAATTTTTATAGTTTTTAACAGTTTAACAGGTTTTTGTGAAAGTTCTACCAGTTTTTTTGGCTTTAGTGTACTACGAGCAAAGATGCGAGATTTAGATGGAAATGGTTCATGCTTGGTAGCAGTAAAGAAGTAGTCGGTTTCTGATCGACACAAACTGTGGCGCAATTCTAAACTTTGCAGATATACATCAATCAAAGCCAAGCACTACCTCATCCCAATTATACATGAACCATTTCCGTTTAAATATCACACCTCTGATTACGAGTAAAGATGAAAAATGTATGAATTAGCAAAAAGTACTATGCTACGGTACAGTTTATAAGACCACCAAAGATACACAAACACAGTATATGCTGTTGCACTGATCCACTTTAAACAAATTAACATTGGTAATTGTTTACTTAAGCCACTTCGCCTATATATTGCAACTTTAAGGTAGTAATATGTAACGATATAGATATTTCCCCAAAAAATAACCAAGGCGCCAAGGGGATAGTGGAGTAACTCAAAAAGGCATTGTAAACGCAAGAGGGCGAGGATAAACCGGGGCAGAAGTGGTCCAAGTAAACATTCAGCTTAACATTTTATCTGGTTAGCACTAACAGTGCCGAAACATGCATTGAAAATTTAGTATATCTAGATTCCAGCGACATCCGCAGAACATTTTGGATTCAATTGAGCAGCGACGCAAAATTGAGAATACTTACTTAAATCTGTTGATGGAGTCATATTTCGGTCCGGAGTAGTGCGATACAATTGAGGGCTGCAAACGAAAGTCCCATTTCAGCACATTGTGCAAATCTAACCACACTTTTAGAGATTAGAAAGAAATTTGGACATTTTGAACAGTACGAGTTACAAAGTGTTCTATACATACTGAACTCAATGCGTACGTTCGAAGTAAGTTATATAACGTAGGGATTCAGCTCTTGGACAGATTGTTTTAAGGAAAAATCTCGGTAAAGTTTCATGCCATGGTGTTCTTACCCTCTGCAAGAAATTGCCATAATTCCTCTTCCCTGCAATTTCACAACTTAGTTTGGAGCAATCCAAAGCTTTGCGACTCAAAGCGCGTGCGGCAGCTAGCATTTTCCCAAAATTTTCTGCAATTTTCCGGGATCACTTCTAACTTCACGTGCGAATATGACGAAGAGAACCAAAAGAACAACGGACCGGTGAATGCTGCTGACCCCGCGACGCGGCGACGGCGCCACCGTCGACCAATCAGAGAGGAGTTCTAGAATGTACGTCAATGGCGGGCATTATGAATTAAATGTTAGATTTTTATGATAATAGTAATTGGTAATTACCTAAAGACAAGTAAAACTACATATGTAGGTTTGATTGCAAACATATTTTTAGGGTTTAGGTGCTTTCATAATATTTTTTGGACGTTTAGAAACATTTATTCAGGTATGACGTGTTCTTGAATTTTAACAGTCATTAGTGCGCTAGCGCTGGGCTTTCGACGTATGTTTGGAAGTGTTTCACCACATTTTTTTTTTTTAATTAATTACAAATGAACTTTGAGCTTCTCAGTTAACGTAAAACGTAAGCTATCTGCTTGTTACTCATACTGTTATCTTGAAATCATTGTGTGGTTACCTAAATCTTTTAGGGCTTCTAGCCGTATAACTCACCTGTATTTATCGTCTTTAACCTATAAAAAAGCAAAACAAATGTGGAAAAGTAAGGAAGACACTTGGTCTACTTGGATCAGAACTTATGAGGAAATGAAAAATAAGCATGACGAAACTTTTGTGCTCATCGATGAAGGTGTTCGCTTGGAACAGGACCTCAAACCCAAACAAGTAAGTGAAGTGTATATCTATACCTATCTTATTCGATGGCATTCAGCCCAAACTGGCCTTAGCGTCCCTCGGCTCAGTTAATATGACCCCCATTACTTTTTTACATCTTCAAAGGGTTCTTTTTCCTTCCAGTGCCGATGGAATGCCATGGAAAACCTGACAGTTTTGGGTATATTCTTCTACGGAGTGTTCCGTTGCTTGGTTTTCCCACTGATCTATTTGCCTTGTACAAACTGCTTTCTCACATTCTAAACATATCGTAATCATTGGGTTTTAACAAATTCTAATTGAGTAGTTCCCTAGATATTTGTGTTTTTTTCCCTTTAAAAAACAAATGTAAGAGAATACATTCCATCTTTTTCCTTTTAAGTTTTTTGTCTCTTATTTATTTATTGTTGAGGAGTAAAAAAGAGAGAAATTATTTTCTTTACTGTTAAAGATGTTTTCCATGTTAGTAACTTTACCAAGAACAGTCTCAGGAGAATAACTTTTGTCTCATTTATACCCTTTTGTTTTGAATACTTAGATCATCAAAAATTATGTGAAATATCGACTAAAAACCGGCTACGTAGCTAATTAAATAACATGTATTAGCCACTCTCATTTTTTACTTTTGAGTAGCTCCAGCTACTGAACCTCTTCATACCTTTCAACTGAGAAAACTGCAACCGAAATACAAAATTAGTGTCCATTTTCTGCCGAACAGCAGTACTTCTTTGGAATCATTTATACTTGCCACTACAAACATTAAATTTAAGCTTCACAATTGCTATGTCTTCCTTTCAGGCCCTAGAGAAATACAAAGCAGCTATAACAATCATCGATGAGATCTTTGCGATTCCAGTTGAATGTCCTGATAACCCAGATTCCACTTGGAAAGAAGCTTGCAGCATGATTCAGAAGTTAAAGAGGACTCGAGCCGAAGTTATGCTTCGAATAACCAAAATCCAGCAATCTCCAAACTTCGTACCTGACGTGACTGAAGAAGATCCTCCATCTTATGATGAGGCCGTGGCATCGTCAGCATCAGAAGATGAAGGACCGAGAACTTATCAAGAGCTAGCTACCGCCCTTAAGGACCTGAGGCTTGAACTCTGTCAAATTGAAGAGGAACTTATTTATTCTCATGATAATGTTCGGGTGTACTTTATCTCACCCAACGGAGAAGTGTTGTCTACAATGGAGCCTGAAACATTAAAAATATTTGTTGTTAATGGTATCAACCTCAGTCAAACATCATTTTCCAAAATAATTAATACTATTTTCAGATCCTCAGCCGAATGTACCTAAAGCAGTTTTACAGATAGGAACCTTCATATATCCTTTGGTGCCTGGGGTTTCTCCATGTTACCGCACTAACTATGGAGCTTTTATATTACCAGATCTAAGTTCAGCTGTCCCTGGTATGTAAATAAGTTATATGTACTTCAATAACATAAATTAACAGTTGTATATTAGGTTCTTCTGTTGGAATCATATTACCCTCTGACGCTGATAAAGATGTTTTTGATATGCTTGAAAATATTCTTTATGGCATTGTCAGGGAAGACATCACTGAAGACGTAGAGAGATATGGACCACATATGGAAGTAGAGCCACCTGAAGATTATAGTACAAATGTTTCTAATCGTATCGTAGATGGTAAGTAAAAATTAAATCATAGAAGTTTGAATTTGTAATACAAAATGTTACTTTGTTTGAGAAACCATTGTGGCATGATTTTTTCTGTTACAATATTAATTAGGTGTGTGTTCCATTTAGGAGCCCTATTTATATCTCAAAACCTGATTAGGGGTGCAATGAAAGCCAGTGAGTTCTTGAACAAAACAACTCCAAAGCTGATCAATGGAATGCCGGGGGCGCAAAACCCTACAGAAGTTCCAACAGGTCTTTCAAAAACCATGAAAATTGCCGAGAAAACAACCAACACAGCAGCGACCGTCACTGGTTTCGTAGGTAAGTCAAAATTCTTCCATCTTTTTCTCAGCTTATTTAAACTCAATTTTTAGCTGAAAAGGTAGGTCATGCCACTGTGAAACTAGGGCAATTTTTGGCACCTCACATTCAAAAGCAAGGAACTAAGCTTTTGACAAGTGGATTTAAAATGTCTGAAGAAGAAGCTTCAAATAAAATGAAAAATATCTTGACTGTAACTGCTGGAGCTGTAGAAGGATTTTCTACTGTATATGCTGGCTTAGAGACGTCTGCCATTATATTGGGGAAAAATTTGAAAGATAACACTGTAAAAATAGTGCAACATAGGTAAGTGAAATGTGTAATTGTAAAAGTTTTAGTTTTGGGTTTAGTTTTTTCCCTTTTGTTGCAAATTGTTTGACCATACGTTTTACAGTAAGTAGCAACTCTGTTATTTACAACAGTACTTCTGTTGTGCACTAAAACACACCGTTGAAGTTATCATTCAACACCTACATATCTTAGGTACATCTTTTGCAAGGCGTATCAACTTTAAATAGGTTACCTTATTGAACAGCTCCCGGGCGAGGGGGTCGTGCGGGGGAGGCGGAGTTCGTGACGTAGACTGGCGACCCAGGTCTGAGTTTTATTACCAGTGTTTAATCCATTTTAATCTAACTCTGTGGTTTAACCCATGTCCTGTATTACTCTGACAGTTTGGCGTTTGGCTGGCGTTTTCGTTTGTAATTGACAACAGTTTTGAGTTTTTCAAAGTACATATTTTTTGCATCGCCGGTCGCCGTGACCTAGATCGGTCGCGCGCTGTTGTGGTAGGTCAGGATCGCTTGAGGCAACCTATTTAAAGTTGATAGGCCTTGCATCTTTTGTATTTTTAGTTCAATATATTAACCGAAAAAATATGGGGGCTGCTTCCATCTTTATTGGTAGAGAGACTGAGAACGTAAAATGAATACATAGAAAAATGGGCGAAGGCAAACGCAGATAGGCATTCAGATAGATTATTTAAATTTGTGTGCTTCACATCATGATAACTAATATAATAGTGTTTGATGTATGTACCTACACATTCACAACAAATTCCATTACAAAAATTAGTTTCTGTTGGACGGTTTAACTACATTTATGCATCATTATTGAGTATGAACATATTTTAAAAACATTTCCCACATATTCTTGTATACTTCAAAGATCCATCCTCTCAAATATTTCTTGTAGGTATGGTCAACCTGCCAGTACGTTAACTGACGATACTCTCTCAACTGTAGGCAATGTTTATACCATTGCTCACCATTCTAAGGTTCTAACACCCAAAGGTTTAGCGAAACGTGGTGTGAAGGATGCAGGCAAAGCTGTAATTCATGGCTATACTGCTTCTTACCGGGCAAGTACCTCCTACCAAAAAATGTTAAATGAGGGTAAATCAAAAGACTCTGAGAAAATGGAAACCAACGATGAAGAATCAGAGACTGAAAATGTGAACAAAAAGGGCTAGAATCTTATGGACTGTAAAATTGTTTGTTTTTATTATGGGCAAAAAGGTAAAAATAATCTCAAATAGATTTTCATCCCATATTTCCTTAATTGGGTGATGGTGACAGTTTTATGTTATTAGTGCCTTTAAAAATATTTGTTTTTCAATCTTGGTAAAAAATTCCAATGTTACAGACTTTCTGCCAGCCTCCTATTTTACAAAAATACCATATCGCTCCAGTTCATTGTTATAAAAACCACTTTATGTACATTCATTCAATGATATTCATATTATATATTTATAATCTATATGTGAATACATTAAAAAAATGCAAAAAAATGTCGCTCAACTTATTAATTAAATTCTATTTTATATTTTTTAAGCTTCATTTTTATTTAAGGTGTTTGATATTATTTAGGTTGTTGAATTCAATAAATTAAGTCTTTATATAGTCTTTTATTTTCCATAAATGAGGTTTTAACATAATCGTAATTAATAGATTATTTTTATAAGAGCATTTATTAGGTTACAGTTGCAGTTTTTTTTTATATTAATCCGAGTATTCGTTAAGAATATCTGCTATCCAATTATAATGGGCAGCAACACTTGTATAGAGAGTATGTTGTTCGATGTAACACACTTCATTTCTATCACTACGACCCAAACTACTTATTCCATATACAAAATATCTCCGACTCTTTTCAACTATAAAACCACTTCCACTAAAGCCTTTGCAACCAATGGAACCACCTAAAGTATAAAATATTTTACAAAGAGAGGTTATTAAAGGAGGTATCTGGCTAATCACCTGCACTGCTTCCTGCGCAGAATTTATCATATGTCAAATATTTGCTGGCCCAATCATTGGGAAGCTCTTGCATGCATGTTGGATAGTCTTTGAACAAAACGTTGGCATTTTGGACTGTATCTGAAAGCTTACCGGCTGAAAGTCCCCAACCTGCCACCTTAAATGTATTAGAGATTGAAAAAATGAAACAGTGTAAATGTTTTCAATACCTACCGCTCCAAGAGTATTTGGAGATAACGTCATGGAATCCAAGCCTGTGATACATGCAGGTTGGACCCATTTTGAAAGGATTAGTTTAGTTTGGGTGATTAAAAAGGCTATATCTGATGAATACGCTTGTATTTCTCCTTTATATTTTGGGTGCAATATAATTTTATCAATCTAAAAAAAAAGATCACTATGAGATTAGAATATGAAAATAAATAAAAGTTTCTTACATTTGCATACTGTGCATGAAGATCTCTGTCATCATTGAAACCTACGTAACGTTTTCCTACACCTATTTTATATTTATGGGAGGGCTGAACCATACCGAGGTAGTTTGAAACAACATGTGCTACTAAAATTGAGAATAAAGTCCTTACAACAATGTAACATAAGCATTGTTCTTATATACCAGATTACATAAGAAGGATACCTTATATATTTCAATTTGTTACTTATCAAAACGTATTTCACAATATTTTCCTTACCAGTAAGTATTATTCTTTCAGATAACATTGTTCCAACCCCTATATAAGTGAAATTTTTTCCTTCCTGTTTGGAGTACACTGCAACAACCCAAGGAGACTCGCCTGTTGCAACATTTTCCCCATTATTACTAAGTGGTTCAGCTGTGAGAGGTTTGATCCCGCAAACTAGAAAAGTATTTGATGAAAATTAAAATTATGTTAAAGTAACACAACATCCAAATCTCGTAATTTGTTCACATGTAAATAACATATTGATTATTTGGCCAACCTGGAGAGCATCGAGGTGGTGGATAGTCCCATGATCCATCAGAGCAGATCCTTTTATTGTTTTTATCAGAAGTCTTATAGTAATGGGCACATTGAAAGACCGCCCGAGTTCCATCGACAGCTGCACTACAAGGTACTTTAACATTTTCCTTGCTATAGCACTCTACTTTCGTATTCTCAGTTCCTAATAAAGTGGTGCACTGTCCTAAAACCAAACTAGAGTAGAAAAGTTGACAGGCAGATTCACTTTTCAACAAATTGAGTAATAGATTTTGTGATAGTTTTAAGATTTCCAGTATTTGGTATTCTTACTTACTTACTTACTACACACTGCGGGATTGCCATATTCCAACCATTCTCAGTGCAAATTAAGGAAGCAGTTCTTGATGTTAGCGTATAGCCATCATCGCACATGAACTTTAGTGAAGTATTAACACCGACCTGTTCTCCTGGTCCTCCAATTGTCCAGTATCCATTTTCTGGATATTCAGGTAATGTACAAGGCCTAATAAAACACCGAAATTAATAAATTCTCTTCGTCAACTATTAAACAAATTGACACGTGTGCGTTATGCTGCTAGGTATTTTTCTGTTTGTTATTCTCAATGAGTTTTATTTTTTCACTGTTGTTAGTCATTTGTATGAAAGCTTACCCTGTTTTCGCTTGTCTGCTAATTCTCGATAAGCCATTGGAACTACCACGGTCACTACTACTAAGCGAGACATTTAGCATACCTAAAATACGATGTTTCTTTATTAAATATTAGTTTTAATTCCAACCCTAAACTTACATGAAATAACGCTACAAAAAAAGAACACGAAGTAATTTAAATTCATCACAATTATCGTTTTATTTCGAGATTTGATGGTATTAGTATCCGTTGTAGTATTGGCTTTGTTCGGCCTTCTAACTCGTTTTGCGAGTCAGAAACTGGTAGTATTCATCCATGCTACTTATCTCGCTGTGACCCCCGATAACTGGAATTTACAAATAATAATAAATAACATGTGGGGATTACCCACTTTATTCCTTATTTTGATATGTTGTATGGAAGGTACTTGCAAATATGAGGATTAGTTATTCAAAGGTGAATAGGTACACCCATGATACTTTTAATTACTATAAAGCAATTTTACTGCCTGACTGTGATGTAAGTAGTAATGACTTACATTTCAAACAGGTTTATTAACGAATCTCGAGAAAAATCTGTCGTCTTTTAAATGTTTACTTGTATTTGATTCAGACAAAAATACGATAAATTCGATGTCCAAAACCTCGGTAATGTGTTTGTGATTTATGCTGTTATCATCCTTACTCATATAAAAAAAAACTGAAATTTGTACAATTCACTATACTTTAAAAGACTTGTTGAATCCGCGCCAACGAATTAGGTCCTCAGATCTTCTCCTAAGTGAACAAATAGCATGTGAATTAAAAAATAATAGTCCTGAATTCGTTCTACTGTAATTTAATGTCGTGCCATTGTTTTTCCGAAAAAGGACATGCTTAGTTTTTCTATGTTGCAGTGAGTGTTATATTAAAACAATTTTTTTTAAGAAATTTTATTGGTTTATTATCACAGTTTATCAGTATTAATTCGCATATCTAGCAGTAATTTCCTCGAGCATATCATAATGTTCTGCAACACTTGTGTATAGAGCGCTGAGTTGGATATCGCACCCTTCTTCCGTTTTATGGGACAAACTAACTATGCCATGTACAAAATATCTGTCGTTCCTTCCTTGGACCACAAAACCACTCCCACTGTCGCCTTTGCACACAGCAATACCTAAAAATACATGCTTATTTAGAGATAGTCGTGGAAACTCATTCAGCTAACTTTTATTAAAATGTCCAGCACAAAATTTGTCATAACCGAAATACTTGTTGCCCCATTCCGTAGGAAGCTCTCTTCTACAGGTTATATCGTCTTTGTAAAACACTTCTACTTCCTGAAGAGTATCAGAAGGTTTACCACCTGCAACTGTGTATCCCCAACCTGCCACCTTAAAATAATTTTGTTATGAAAAAATTTAACCTTGCATTTACCTAATGTGCACATTTTTAGTACTTACAGTTCCGGCAGTGTTTGAAGGTAGCTTCATGGTGTTGGAGTTCAAACCTACAAAACAAACAGGTTGGACCACTTTCGAATAGGCCAATTTATCCTTAGTAATCAAGAAGGCTATATCAGATGTAAAACGTTGGTCGTCTCCTCTGTATTTTCGATGTACTATTATTTCTTCGATCTGGAAAGTAAATACGAAGTACACTTACACCTGTCATTTCATCAATTCTTACATCTGAATATTGTGCCTCTGTGTCCCTCTCATCCAGGTATTTGTTGAAATATTTTCCTACAGCTATCTTAAATGCACTTAATGGAAAAGCGACTTCACCTTTATTATTTGCTACACAATGCGCAGCTGCAACAAAAAGGAAAATCAACCAACTAATTTAAGACCAAAAAACACGCATCTATGCTTTCTAGTTCACCATATCATATGATGATTATTAAAAGGACATACTGTTTCACATTTACTTACTAGAAAAGATAGTTTACCTGTAAGTACGACCCTCTGGGTTAACATCGTTCCACCACAGGCATTTACATATTCTCCTCGAAGTAACACGAAGAGGGCAGTAACCCAAGGATAGTTACCTCTTTCGACTTTTTTTCCACTAACAATAAGCGGTTCAGCTGTGACATGCTTTTCCCCACAAACTAGAAATAAAAATAAATTCTCAATTGATTCAGTTTCTCAAGATTCTTTAATATTTGAGAACTAGCAACATAAATGTTTTCATGTTGACGAAATAGAAGTAGAGGAAATAAAAATGCGCTAACAATATAATTTGTTCATATATTTCAATCGTATTAAAACTCTAGGGCTATGTAACAAGATATTACATTGTACACAAGTAAATATGATTTATGGTATCTTTGAATTCGATTAGGAACTATCGGTTTTCTTTTAAAAATATCAGATAAATAACCCAGACGGCACTCAATATCTGTGGAATATTCCTCCCTCATGCCAATAATCCAAAAAATATTGCAATATTCATAATATATCCCATGCTCCTCTTGAATATTTTTATACAAAAAGAATATTCCTGGCAGATATTTTATGGATATAAAACTAGTCTTTAAAACTAGCGCAGGCCAAGCAGACCGCGACTTCATTCCCAGAGTTAAGAATATCTCAAAAAATACGAATTGCATCAAAAAATTATTCAAACAGAAACAATTTTGTGTCATTTTATACAAAAATTATTCCCCCATTACCCCCCGAGGGGGGGGGGGGGGGTCGAGGGGCGAGAGAGGGATTGACTTTGAGCTTATTTAACTACGTTATAAGAAAATATTTAATTTTTGTGTACTTCTCTGTGATAGATTACGCAAAACTTTTGTTTTAATTTTTTCGTCATTCGATTAATATTAATCGAAACACGCTTTTATAATGCTTATTTCTTTATTATAAAAAGCGTATTTAGATTATTTAAATTTCGCGCCGATCCTACACTAAACATATTTTGCGTACAATCTGTCTTTTGCATTTTTCTCTCTCCTATGCGATTAAATATCTCTAGCTTTGTCTCCTTTTTTGAATCATACGTACGGCTGCCGGCTGCCGGGTCTTTTCGCCATAACACAGTCCGTCTCTCTCACGTACCTCTCTTCAATCTTCATATACGTTAATCTCTCTTTCTAATGTGTGCCGCATGCGTGTTGCGATGGTTTTGCAGTTTTGCCGTTTTGCGTTATAAATAACCTATAACCCGACCCGACGGGCGGCGGCGGCGAAGTGAAGTGCTGGTGCTGCATTTTTGTTCTTGTACCTTGTAGAGCTGTAGAGTACTTATACGTCGAATATACGTAAAACGCGTAATAAATCCATCTCCGTATCGTGTCGGCGTGTTGTTCGTAGCGTTACAGTAAGTGTAAATGTTATAAAAGTTTGTTATTGTGGTATACCGGTATTGTTGTACTTTAGTTGGTTGATTCTAACCTCTGTGTGTGAATTGTAGTTAACGTCTCCTTTTTGCTGCAAGGCTAAACTGGACGGGACCTATAGCCTATAGTTTAACGTAGGCTCCGAACCACGGTCCTCGAGCACGGTTGTACCCCCTATAAGGCTCTCACCCCAGTTGACACACTCCGTGCTCTACCGACTCAGGGTGTGTGTATCCTAGTCCCGCCCTCCTACAGGATATCCGATCCTATCCGGCCTGGTTACCGGCGTGAATAGGAACGGGATTTTGGATACATTTTACACACTTCCTGCAACAGACAACATTCATGGAATACGTGGGAAACCTCTAACCTGTAATTTTTGGGGTGTTTTAGGAAAGGATCAACCACCAAACAAAATCCTAGGCAACCATGAGCAAGCTCTACTACAAATATTAATTTAACTTAGTCTGCAGGTAATATATTATTGATTTTTTAAATCGTTCATTTAAATTCTTCAAATGCAAAACTGATTTGCAGACTTTGCCGAGATTATAAGATTAGGTTCTTCACGTCAACAATGGAAGGGTGTATCAAAACACGTAATTAATTACTACTATACTGAACAACCAAACTAGTGTTATTCCAAGTGAAAGAGAACATAAAGAAGAATCAATTTCAAACATAAACTTAAACTTGCCTGCAAAAACATCTGAAGGGCTTATTAAGTTGAATTCTTTGCTTGATGGCAATCACATCAAAACAACTTTTGGTAAGATTATTTATTTGTGTTGGATGTAAAAAATACTAAATATTTGCAGCTTACATTTTTTAGGCTGCAATTAATTAATGGCTGTTTGAGCAGAAATATTATTTGGTGCCCACATATAACATGAGGCTGTTTCCTATTATTTTTCAGATCAACAAGTTTATTTTCGTTGGAGGGAATTCCATTAAAGATGTGCAAAGAATTTTACCTAGGCTGGTAACCGATGAGGTATTGAAAGGGTATAGTTGGATAGGAGAAAAAGGAAAAAAGAAGTTTGCGTTATTAAGTAATACTGTACTAAAGAGTGTTATAAACGGTAAGTGAAAACAATAAAAATAAATTTTTTGGTCTCAGAGAAAAATGTCAATTAGGTTTTTTGTTCTCCTTATACAGACGAACTTTTTTAAAACATTTTTGAGAAATGTACAGAAATGTTGTTTGCAAGAGTTTTAAAAATATGACTTCTAGTTTTTCACACTTCCTATGGATTTTTTGTCTGTTATATTATGGATAATGTCCATCATATTACTATATATCTTACTCATAAATCAACCTTTTAGCCTGGCCTGCCTTGGTGTTTTATTCAGAACCATACAGATGGGCAAAACAATTACCTGATCCACACAAGACTAAATTACATTAAATCTGTTTTTGTTCTTTTATTGTACTTTATTGTACATGTCTTGTAAATTTAAACAAATTTTGATGAACTAAAGCCTATATTTATTTTCAGAGACTGTCAAGCAGAATTTAATCACAAAAAAAAGAGTTTACCGAAAAAGCAGTAGAGCAAAGCATTGCCCTTTTTCTTTCAAAGGCCACTGAAGGGTGTACTCGGAAAATGTGAGTAATTTAGTTATGTTATTCCTTTTCCACAATAGTTATTCATTACACATGTGTTCAATGTTTGTGAAATTGGTTGAAGTCTATGAATGAAGTTAAAAAGGTAACTAATATTAAGCAACCTTTTTAGGGTTAAGAACGCAGCAAGAAATGAAGATGTAGTTTAAAGAAGAAATCGAAGCAAAGAAAAACACGTGTTAGAAAGGGTTAAAACGTGATAGTATTAGGAATACACAACTGATAGGAAAGAATCATATAATAGAACCATTAAATAGAAAATGAATGTTAGTACAGTTTCTTTTAACTAATATTTGCGTTTTATTGGGGCCATTGAAACTTGTTTATTAATTTTTTGTGAATTTATCGTTGCAGAAAAATATAATTATTATGAGGTAAGTAGATATATAAAATATGTAGAAGGAAAATCCTTACTTGCTTAATGAATAGTTTAGAAGTACTGTGGACTACAACTGAATGTCTAAAAACTTAAAACTTTTGAAGATATCGAGGCTGCAGCCTGGGGGCGGAGAAAGAAAACTCTCTTTTCTTGTAAAACGTTTTGATTGTATTTCTATCTTCTTCAGTTATTCGAAAGTGAGGTTTTTCTCTTAAAAATCGTAGCATTTAAACAGAAATACAATTTCTTGGTTAAGTGCGAAGATCTGACACTATTGAAAAATTCTTTATGGTCCGAATGTGTCAGATGTTCGCACTTAACCAAGAAATTGTATTTCTGTTTAGATGCCGCGATTTTTAAGAGAAAAACCTCACTTTCGAGTAACTGAAGAAGATTAGAAATATAATCGAAACGTTTCACAAGAAAAAATAGTTTTCTTTCTCCGCCCCTAGGCTGCAGCCCCGATATCTCCAAAAGAATGTTTGTAAGATATGCTGCGAATATGCCAACAGGGATAAAAAAAAAATTATACGCATATACACAGCATATGCACGAGATATTTTTTTGGGAGCTGAAAAGATATTGCTGGCATATGTTTCATGGTGACTTCGAATATTCCTACAATATGCGTACAATATGTTTTAGAAGATATGGAATATTTAGGGAATATAGATGTATGCCTTTGCAATATATTATGAATATTCCTGGAATGAGTTTGTGCCGTCTGGGAAATACCCTTATATAAAGTTATATTATACTTTCATTTATAATTCATAAACTAACACTTGCTAGTTTTCGTTAATTTTTAACAAATCACTAACAACTTTCAAAAAAAAAAATCATTTAGGTTGAACATTTATTAAACAATAATAAAGGATTAAAGTCTTTAAACAGAAGACAGAAGTAACATACTGTTTTCGTTTTAATCCATCTTTGGTACAGGTATACTCGCTTACTTTTCAGTAGCTCAGTAGGTTACATGGAAAATGACAGTAATAAAATAATTCGAAAAATATTTTTGCAAGTTTATCTTATTGTTACAATGTTACAATTTGTCAGAAAGAAAAGTTTACAGTTTCTTTTCCTGCACCTGTACCTCTCTGTAATAAAAAAATTTAATAATCCTAAACTTAATTATTGTAAATTCCTATTTTGGTTATGTTGGATAAAAAACTGTATTCTTATCAGTATTGTTTGTTGAAGGAAATACATAGCTCCCATCAGAGATCTGCACTGTACTATTTTGTTTAAATTTACAAAACGGATTATTAGCAATACTACAGTCGGGATACACATTAATGTTTACATTAACAATTACAATTGGCTGACCTGGTTTGCACTGAGGCGGTGGATTATCCCAGGTGCCTCTGAAGCAGTACCTTCTATTGGAATCATCTACAGACTCGTAATATGGGGCACATTCAAAGGTGGCTGTGGCTCCATCGATTGCATCCTTGCAAGGTATCTCGTTCTTTTTACTGTCATAGCACATTACTTTCACAGTATCGCTCGAGAAGATGGGTTCACATAATTCTGAAATAAAAATTAGACTGAAACATATGCGTGCAACCAAGTTAATAAAGTAGTAATGCGAGGAAAATGGAATATTACTGCTCATTAATCGATGGTTCCATTTTGAGATTTACCTCTCTTAACACTTTTGCTTCTGATTAAACATCAGATTAAGTTAATTCACAGTTAAAACAGCCAACCGACTAAAGTTCGAGTACTTTTACCAGTTACTTGTAAATGCGTTCCAGTTGGTTGGCCGGTTTAATTGGCAATTAACCTAACCCAACGTTTAACAAAAAGCAAAAATACCAGCCCTTTAGTATTTAAAAGAATACGAGAGTTGAATTGATGATTCACAACGCTAGATCATAAACGAAGTAATATAGATTAATTAAAGGAATTTTATTGCACAAAATCTGTATTTATTAATACGTTTGAGGATATTTTTGTGTTCTTATTTTATTTTAACAGCTTAAAATTTCCTTTGAAACATTTTGAAAGTATGTAAGTAGTAACCATGGTTAGGTGTGATCCAATATGTGAAGAACTTACTTGCACACTCGGGAAAGGTTTTAGTCCAACCATTCTTGCTACACAATATATAGACATTTTCCGTTGTTACCTTGTAATTGTCATTACATGAGAACATCAATAAAGTTTGATCGGTCACACGTTGTCCTGGTGCTTTCACAAAACCACCTACAATTGACCAGTTTCCATTGACGGGGTGAGGAGGTAAAGTACATATTCCTCTACAAGAATGCACACAATTAGAAAATTATTTGACCTGATTTACAAAAAGTTTACTTACGGCCCAGAATCAGTTGGGGGTGTAACAGAAGGAACTGTAACTGGACTGACGCCACAATCCTCTTCATCTGAATTGTCAACACAGTCTTTCACTCCATCACATTTGGCATAACCATTAACGCATGCACCGTAGTTGCATTTGAAGGTGTAACCAGGACATTGAATATTAAGGCAGGTGGCCTTAGTTTCGTCCGAATTGTCTTTACAGTTATGCACCCCGTCACATTTATTATCCAACGGAATACACTGGCCGGAGTTGCATTCAAACTGATCAGATCTAAAACAAAGATCCCGTTTCAAACTATTTATTTCACTGTCGGCATTTCTGACTTACTTGCAATTACTCCCTTCGGTGGGAGCAACCTGTGTATCTATACAATTCGCTTCATCGGAGTTATCCCGGCAGTCTTTTTTGCCGTCACATTTTTTAAGGATATCAATACAGGCACCATATTCACAGGTAAACAAGTAACCTGGACAACTATTGAAAAGAAATTACTGTACATCTTGAGAATGAAACCAAGTGGACATTACCTAATGTCTTTGCAATCTTGAAATTCATCGCTGCCATCTCTACAGTCTACATTTCCGTCACATCTTAAGTCTTCAGATATGCATTCTTTTGTAGAAGAACACAAGAATCTTAAAAAAATGTGAGTTATTACGCGAGGACTGAATGTTAACAAATCCCATTTAAAACTGTTAGACCAGACCAATGGCAATCGGACAATAATATCATTAGTCTTGACCTTCTACAAATGGTCTATGTTTTGTTGTAGCTTCTCTGCGAACTCCGTCCTTTCAATTTATAAATACGATACGCTTAATAAACACATTATAAAAATTATTTTTCATGGAAACTCACCCATTACATTCTTGTCTCTTAATCCTTGTAAAATTTGAGGTACTGATTGAGTAACTATTAACAGGAGAGATATTTAGCGTACCTAAAAAACACAGATATATGCAACTTAAACCTAAGGCTTAAAACCTATACTTACATATTAAAATAATGCTGCAGCAAAGGTACCATATAGCAAAATTTAAAGACGAGCTCATCGTCATGTAATGATCACTTTATATGCAGATTTTGAGGATATTTTTCGTTTCTTTCGCTGTGAAACGTCCTAACTACTAACTAGTTTTGCGAGTCTGAAACTGGTAACATTCTCGCTACTTATCTCTTGTGTGACCCGTCGATAACTGGAATTTACGAATTATAATACGTATATATGTACGTGGGGATTGCCCACTCTTTGTGTATATACTTATGTGATGGGAAAGAGCTCGAGGTAGTAATAGGGTAATAACCATGTGATTTTCAGAATATGGAATTATTAATATTACAATAAAAAGTTTCTTCGATAACATGCTATGAAAAATGAAAATACCCCAACATTTAATTCTCTTTAAAATAAAACTTCGAAATAAATTTTTCTTGTTTTTCTGTCGTTGGTTTTTTATATTATTATTTGAGTAAATATATATCTAATGGACCAACGTGTTTCGAATATCATTAGTGTTCCGATATTTTATTTGTTGGTAAATTATGTATATACAGAAAGGAAACGCTGGTTAAGGAGTTAAAAATACATTTATTTTCAAAAGCCAGTTTTTTGTATAATCATAATTACCTATAATATTTTTTTATATAATTATAGAATACATCTTTTTAAAATATTGTTTACAATAATTTCAATTTAAAAGTACAGTTTTAACGAACTGAGTTTGCATTATTTAATTAAACAATATTACTGGGGTCCGGTGTAAACTTTTGCTGTTGGAAACTACCAAGGACCTGCATGTCTTCTTCGGGAATAACAAAATCCAGCTGCAGGTTTTCCTCCAAATGCTTTTTGGACCTGGCCTTAGGAATAATTGCGATGTCCTGCTGGAGACCCCAACGCAATAATACCTGAGGTGTTAAGATTTTAATTTTGCTGGAAGTTTTAATTAATATCTTAGTCTTACTTGTGCTGGCGACTTCCCCAATTTCTTCGCAATTTCTAGAACTTTCGCATTTTTCAACAACTCGTTATTACCGGAGCCTAATGATGAGTATGCTTCGAGGAGGATCCCTTCTTTGTCACACAACTGTTTTACTTCTTCAGGATGGTACAAAGGGTGCCATTCGAACTAATAATAAGCATTATTGAAAAATTAAATAGTTCAATAAATTCAATAATACTAACTTGATTTACAGCAGGTTTCATACCATGGTCATTCTGCAACAATTCCTTAAGATGACGGACGTGATAATTCGACACCCCAATGTTTCGGGCCAACCGATTTTTAGTCGCTTTTACGAGATGTTGCCAACTTTTATCCCTTTTATCGGAGTAATCTTGTGTGAGATTGCCTAGGAATGGGCCCGGCCAGTGGATTAAATAGAGATCAACATAATCTGTTTGAAGCCTTTTCAATGAATCCTCCAGAGCCCCGTAAGCTCTATCGCCAAGGTCATCAGGTTCTTTTAACAAATTTAAAAGTTCAAAAAATGATCCTTATTAAAAGTTTTTTACTTACGTAATTTTGTGGTAATAAAAATGTCCTGTCTCGTTAAATTGTATTTTGGGAGAAGTTCCTTCAAAGCTGATCCAATGCCATCCTCGTTCTGGTACAAAGACGCAGTGTCTAAAATGGAATGTAGTTGAAATTACTTATTATTTAACCAGTTCAGAGGTATAACTTTATCATGACAGTGTTGCATATCATACATATACCTACATGTTTAAAACATAAAAATATATATAAATGTAAATTGTATAATGACATTAAAGGATGAAGCTATTTTTGTCTAGGGTATTTCAGAAATCATTGAAAATTTTAAAGTAATGGGGTTAAATCCATCACAACTCACCTATGTGGCGGTAACCAGCAGCTAGGCTCAAATCCAACACTTCTTTAATTTCAGAATTGCCTATACGAAAAGTACCCACTGAAAAATATGATGTAGTATTAATATAAGGTATATGTAGAATATTTATATATTTAAACGGTTGCTCTAAAGTACCTCCACCAAACAAGAAATTTAAAATGGAGGCCGTCACCTATTATCAAAAAATTTAAATTTGCGGCTATGGAAAACTCAGTCCGTTCAGGACTTTTGTTTTTTTATCGATTAAACAATGTTTAGAATCATTAACTTACATCCAATCAGCGGCATTAAGCCACCAGAAAGCAACTTGAACTTTTTATCCCTTACCGGCAGTTCTTCTTGATGGCTCGGAATAAGTTGTAAGGAAAATAGAAACAGACTGAAAACACCCGTTGTGAACATCTCGAAGGATTTCAGACAAATGAAAGCAAAGAATTCCACGCAGTATTTATATTAATTAACTATTTCAAGGTTGTACGTTTGATCGCGCAGTGGCGTTGTCAAAGAAGGAATTAGAAATGTTTATCAAGTATAGATTAATATTTTGCTTACATTAAATGTAGATATAGTATTTTTCCAATTATATCGAATCCAGCGCCACCAGTTTTTTTTTCTTAAGTATTTAATATCCTCCTCAATTGTTGGGCAAGCACTTTCTCAATGACCGACGTAATATTCTTACTTGTGAAACGATAGAGCCCATGTTCAAAAAATAACATGCTCTTTACTGGTCATCATGAAACAAATTCCATTGCATATACTGTTGTACGTGCATCTCTATTTTCACATGGCTCATATTTCTAACTGTCTCTTCAACGGCCATAAATGATTACTCCAAAATTTTGTTCATGATACAGAGATCAGCTGCACGTCCTAATAATAATACACCTTCATTTAGGTGTTAAGATCTGAACTTCATATGACCTTTTCAAGCGTTCAATGACCATACTCAAGGATACAGCTTTTTTCTTAAACGAATATTGAATAATTCGACGTAACTTTACCTTTGCCCTCCACTTTTATCAATAATATAATCGATTGAGAATTATGCCACGATAAAATTTCTATTTCATCAATAAAAACGGTTCGTTAAAATCAAGATTTAAATTTGGCAATTTTTCAACGTCTCCCGGTATAATAGTAGGCTGTGAAAAAATGTCATAGTTTCCGTTGCTATAGAAACTGAATGCTTTTGTTTCAAGCCGTCTCAACTATTGCTTTTAAGCCTCCCATCACTGTTCATTCTACTCTCAGACAACATGTCGGCCAGTTTCAAAATTCTAGCTAACTTGCTAAAAGTAGCCCGTACTCCAATATACTTTGCAATTTACGCCCCTTGGTATGGTTTATACAAATGTGGGGACAAGGAATACACAAGCGATGAAGAATTGCTGAGGGACCTGAAGGCTGAAGTCCAACCTGAGGTTAATGGGAAGCCATTTCACTACATTCCAGATTTCATTCTTTACGAGAATTCTCGGTAAGTACCTACAAGCCTATGAATTAAAGAAAAGTTAGTTCAGTCTATTTCCCAGGATATTCAATATCATATTGGCCTTCAAATATAAACTGATTCCCTACTCCAGGTAATTCAGTCCAATCTTCCAAATTTTTGACAAAAATTCTGAATAAAAGGCCACAGGTCTACTGATTCCATCGAATTTTTCAGATTCCCAAGCCAGAAAGACATCAATAGAGGACAAGAAGTGAAAACCCAATGTAGTGCTAGATCGGTAGAACTTTTTAGGTCACACTATAACATTCTAGATCGCCTTGCTTTATTCACATTTAGGTAAATACAAAAGGAGAGGAATAAAGTCAATTATCTTTCAGAAGTAGATGGTTCCACTCACTAACTCACTATTACGCCTCCAACACAAACAACGACTTCAAATATAATGTCCATTTTTATATAAACACAAACCTCTATAAGAGGATATAAAGTCGAAAAATAGTCTTTTTCAATTAACAAAACATTATTTAATTGGCCTTATTTATTACTAAGTTCTGTTCTAGGGCAGAACTAACCGATGTGTTAACCCGGCATCGATTAATAGGTATAATCGTGTAGATCATGGAAAAAATCATTCAACCAAAGTAAAATATATGTATATCCTAAAAAGTTGTCAGTGCTATACTGATTTTCAACTACTGTTGAAACATTACAGTTAATATTATGCTTATCTTATTTCTCTTTAGGGACGAATATATGAAGCATTTCTACATTTACACGGAGTTTATGAAAACGACCGGTGACTTCCAGCTGAAGGTTCCAAAGTTTCAGTACTCCCTCACTGACAAGGATGGTAAACTTACTCAGGTAAACACTAAAGGAATATGTTAGGCTGTAATTAATTGAGCTAGCGAAATTTAAGACAGAATGCCCAGTAAGGGATCCAAAAAATGCGTTTAATTAACTTTTCAACGCAGATGTCTTTCAAGTAAAAGTTAAACTTGGAATTCTTTAAATTGAAATGCACAACTCTCAAGTTAATATAGATAGTATTGACTGAGTTTCGGTTCTAATCTTGTGTGTCTTTATATTTAGGTACAAAGTATGTATGCAACAATGCACGCTACTAAAGAGCAAATCAAGGAGCTGGCAATAAAAAATCCTCTGTTTGAATATATAGTGCAGCTAAGTGAAAATAATTTGGGTTTCATCACAAAAGCCGAAGTAAGTAATTTCACCTTCCAATAATTACATTTTACTTTTCTCTTCAGTTTTTCTCAGGCCAATTCTGAGCATAGGCCTCGTCCTGGCGTCCTCATTCATCTCTATCATATGCAATGTGATGGCACATTTTCCTATCTCCAACTTAAAATCTGTTAAGTCACTCTTAATTATATCTTCATCTTCACTTCATTGTAGTAGTGGTAATGTTTTCAACCTTTGCTTCACTTCTTATTTCCCGTAATGTAGTTTGATTATAAGTTCTTGCACTTTTTTCTGCTCAGAGAAACTTCCAAGAGAAGGATAAGTTATTTGTTTCATATGGAGGTTTTTCTACCTACCATAAAGTATTACTGACAGGATGCATGAATTAAAGACACTTTTATTAAGATAGATTCCATTCAACGTTTCTTTTAGCATCACATTCGGTTTGAGAAGTACTGTCCGGGTTATGCTCGTTAGGTTTGGTTAGAAAGCAAAGATCATATTGTGGCAGATACATTATAATAAATAACTATGATGAGGATATGCAGAAAGTTAATGAACAAGGACCATATGATTCGATTAGGTAAAGGTAGATACTTTACACCCAAACTATAGTTTTTCCACAAACTACAGTTTAAACCCAATCTGTAAAGTCTTTACCTTTACCTAATCTAATCGTATGGCCTAATAATTGTGTCTTTCATGATCATCCTTGCTTTCTCCAGATTCATTTCTAACGTATATATTTTTATAAATTAATATAAATACATTATATGAAAGATATCACGTCACACTGTCTGATATTAAATTGTTATTTTTAGCCCAACGATTTCATTCATCATATCCCAGGACTCTGCATCGCGTCGTGCAAATCCTCTTCGAACGACTCATGGAGTGGAGACGCTGCCATTGTGGCACTCAACGACAGTAATTTCAAAGAGTATCTATTCCAGGAGAAGGTTGTGGTGGTATTGTTTTACGCACCATGGTGCACCGCTTGCCAGGAGATGAAACCGGTGTTCATGGAGGTTGCCAGAGAACTGAAAGCCGAGGGTTGGGAGTCAACTGCCGCCATGATCGACTGCAGCGTTAACTTTGACATGGCTTATAGATATGGAATTGCTGTTTTTCCAACAATCAAAATATTCAGATATGGGCGATTCATGCAGGATTATATCGGGGCGAGGTCAAAGGACCAGTTAAAGGCGTTTGCCATTCAGTACTGCAGGAAAAGGTAGTAACTTCGATCTTCAACTCCTACTGAACACACAGGGCTGCTACTTAAAGAAATTTTTCTTATAACAATCCCCAACAATTTCATATATCGTATCATTAAAAAATAATGAAATAAAATTAATTTATCATTAAAATTTTGAGTGCTTTTTATTTTTTGAATACACAAATGATCTCAACATGCATATTCTACGTACTGAACCTCCTATAAAATAGTTGTCAAGAAAATGTGGCCACTTGCTTCTGGAATTAATATTTAAAGGAAACATGAAACGAATCACATCGAACGCACCATCTGTGGGGTAATAGGGGAACTGAATGTAGTCGTTGAGGTGGGAATGTTAGAGCTCATTACTTTTAAATGCGTTCCAATGCTTTTCTTCAATAAATAACCAGAAAAAGCTGTTCATTAATTAATTTTTAATTAATTATAATTAATTAAAATATTTTTCAATATCCACTTACATATTTGGAGGATTTGCATCGTTTAACTTTAATTGTGGGTAATTTTGATTCACGCCACATGAACAGACCCCAATCAAATTTACTGGATAAGTGAAAAACGGACAAAATTTTAATTGATCCGGCTACAAAAATCGCGTGTTTTACTGAATTAGTTTAATACTGTTTCGAATTTAAATTAATGGTATAAAATTGGACCAATTTTGATCGCTACTTTTCCTCGTCCTCGTCAAAATATCTCTTTAGGTTTATTTAGGTTTCGATACTTACTCGTTTATGGATGTTCCCCTCCCAATATTTGACATTATTTTATTTTTTCTATGCTGTTATTATAATGTTTCCCATTTCCCCTCTCCTCGCAGATGATTTTTAATCATCTCTTCCATTTCTTAATTTAACAGATCTTATCTCATTTAATCAGGCAGTATTTTACGGTTAAAATAAAAGTTTTATTTTATGTAATTTTTACCTTATCAATTTTTAGTTATTACAATTTCATCTTCTCGTGTTCTTGTATAGTTTTATTAAATATAACATAACGTAACATAAGGTTATGTTCTTTTCTTCTCAGCTCCTTACCTTGGTGACGGACTACTACAGATCTGATGTCTGCGTTCTTGATTTGATTTCGTGAATATTATGATGTTTGTTTAAATCAATTAGAAGTTTAATCCGATATATATGTTTGAATTTGAATATAGAAAAACCCATTCCCCTCGATAAATCTCCCGATATCTATTCTTAGAAAAACAGGTCTCAGTCTCGATCTCAGTGTAATAAACAAATGCGTTCTTCAAAAACAATTACGAAAATCAGTTCATTCATTAACTGCAAATATATAGTCGAATGACGATAAATGATAAAGCCAAAAGATAATCGTTGGCCGCACCGTCAACATCACTACTTGTCGACAACAAAAATCTACCACTCGGTGCCTATTCCCAGTTGGTGTGTTATCTGTCCATAATATGTTTGCTCTTCCTCTGTGTTAAAATACAGTACAAAATAAATATAGTGTAGTTGAGTGATTGGTAGTTTCGGCAGTCTGAAGTCAAGGAAGAGAAGGAAAAATGGTGGCGACGAGTTTTCAAGTAAGTACCTATTTTTGTAAAGGTGTCAAAATGAAATGAAGATGAAATACTTTTTAACAATGTTTAATTTTTCTTTAAATGATTTCCTAATGTGTGGCTCACGGCCACAAGTACCTACACGTAAAATTACAAAGAAGAAAATTATATCGTATATACCTGTGCTCATGTTGTAATAACTTGACGTAATTATACGTTTCCTTGTAGGTTATTGTAGGTTTTTATTATTGTAGGTTTTTAGGTAGCATTAAGCTTTATTTCGATCCAATTTTTTTACCTAATTTATAAACATTTACATAGATACACCTATGAAAACGTTTTATTAACTTTTATTACGTGCAATACAATTATTCCATTTTCAATGAAAATATTATATGCTGCTTAAATATTGCGATACATAAAATATTAACGAACTTAAGTAGTGCATAAAACTTTGCAGAGGTCCTACTTTCTACATCCGATAATCTCATTTCTGTCATTTGGTACCAGTTACGGAGAAGGCGTTGTGCTCGCCATATCAGCGAGACCCCTGACCGTGTTATCACACGTTTGCTAGATACCCAAACTTACTTGTTACATTATGATTTAATATGGGAAACATTTCGTTTTTTATATGTATACACGAAAGTCTTAGGTAAAATTGATGAAAAATTAAGCTCAAAATTGTTGGAACTCATATATATATCGGGCACCTACCCTTTTTCTTTTCATTGTGATATTTAATCGTATATAAAAATCTACTTTATGTTAACAACAAAATGTACAATTACTTTGCACATCACGGTGGAATTAAAGATTTTGGAACAATGTTTTTCGAAAAAAATCGATTTTAGAGTTACGTAATGGCAACACATTCAACCAAAGTTCTTTGTGATGCCGATTAACGTTTTGCTGTAAATAAAAGCCTTCTTCATTTTGTAGTACATCCAACATGCCATTTCTCTTCATTTCAGTATAGTTAGAAATTTCGGCAAATATTTCTAAATATGTTTTAAAGACATACGTCAAAAACCTGATCGAGTATGCAATTTTGAGTAAATTGCGTTTTTCACATTTTACCCCAACGTTAGCTACGAAATTTGAAATGTGAAGAATCGTTAGGAATCGTGTCACTTACCGGCTTTTTACATAACAATTTTGCATAATAATTGCAATTACACAATAATTATGCAATAATAATAATTGCATAATCTAAGTCGCAGCGCGCCAGGTAAGGGGTAACCTAAAAATAAATAAACCAAAATACTTCATTATTAAATAAAATCGAATAAATAAGTTCTTACGTATTTACCATTTTTAAATTTCCTTTATGACGAAGAAAACAATGGAAAAGTGGCAACATAGAATTACCGTCATATGAGTCAAGAGAGAGATATGAAGCATTCCTTTTTTTTATACAGGAAATAACAGTTGAATAGTCATAACAAAAGGTCAGACTTTCAGGCAAAAAAGCTTAAAAAGATAATAATAAGCTTTAAAAAGGCATGACGAGATTGACAGAAAAGGCAAATAATAGATATCTACATATATAAAAAGAACAAATAAAATGAACTGTTTCATAAATGTGTTACCAGATACATAGGTACGCCCAAATAAATAAATACGAATATTATATTTCAATACCATTTACTTCCCAGGCAATTATAGTATATGTTTCAATATTTCCTAGCAAGAAATTTGTCGATAAAGAATGTTCTTGTACCCGAAACCTTTCGACCTCATAACATAATATGACTAGAGCATATTTTAAAGTTGAAATCTGTTTAATATTAAGAGGTAATGTTCTTTGCAACCCCTCGTGGAATTTTGCAGATTCTAAATTCTTTTCTAAGCCCATGCAAAATCACTTTTACACAACTTAACGATTGGTATCACTTGCGTAAATAACTTGGAAACTAGATTGTCTGGAATAATCACGTCGTTTAGCACTTATCTTAAAAGCTGTTGTCTTTTATTTTTAACATCTTTCAACCGCAAGGAACTCAAGAAACTTTTTAAAACATTATTTTTTGGTAGCTTGTAAATAAGAATTAAAAAAAAATACACATTTAAATTAATTCTGTTTCCAGAATTCTATGATTGAGAATCATGAAAATATATCAAGTGAAAGTTTTGCCGCTTTGGAGTACACTTTACAATAGATGCATTAGCGATTATGTGTAGTGACAGTTTCACACTTTTAGTCTGTATACATATGTCTTAGCTTTAACGACAAAACTAAATATTAACTAAATAACATTCAGGGACATCACCGTATATTTGCACATGCCAATGAAACTAAAGCGATTAGGTGTCAATTTCAAAAGTACTTATTATATTTATTAACGTCTAATCTGCATTGAAACTCCGTGATAAGGACTTATTTCTGTTTTTAATTATTAACACATTTCTGTTGTATTTAAATTATACATACACCTACTATGTACCTATCTAATCTAATGCTGTATCTCTACTACGTACCCTACTACATAAATGAGACATTATTCGAAACAATTCCATTAAAACAGTTAAAATGGCAATTTATTCCTAAAAAGGCACCCGAGGCATTTGCCTCATTGATCGGTCTTCAGTCGTACCCAACACAGGTATTTTTAAAACGTGATATTGATTTCAATTTTAAAATGATATATATTTAAATGTACTTTATTTAACACATGTCTTCAGTTTAGCTACCTATTTGGTAACGGTTCTTCAGATAAGAAAGCTTACAAGCTCTGTTTCACATTTTTCACAATCATACTATTCTAAATAAATTTCAGTTTCAAACGTCATCTTAAAAAAAACACAAATCCAACATGTATATTACACGAGCAATATTACGCAGTGTTTTATTTAAATTTCTGTTATCCTGTGGTACAATCAACCGCTACAAATTCGGTGTATATAAGTGTTTTGTGAAAAGTGCTATCTCCCCTTAATAAATACCAAGTAGGTAGCAAATGGATAACGTGAGTTAATCTTACAAATACCTACCTTATAAAATTCTACAAAGCTGTTTTTATTCCAGGTTACAATAACCGCCTGGATCTTGGTCTTTGCCAGTCTCACCGAATCTCTAGTAGTTTCCCCCCTGGATATTATGAAATGCTCATATGGGGAAAGAGGTTCCTTGACAGCAACTTGTGTCAACGCCAACGCAAGTTACTTCAGGACTACTCCCTACAGATTCGACCAGCTAGACGAGACTCTCCGGTGTGTCAATTGTTCATTAAAAATCTTAGAAACTGCAACATTCGACATTTCCGGGAACCTGATACGGACCCTGGATTTGAGAAATAGCCAGATCGAGAGCATGAAAGAAAAGGCTTTCGTAGGATTAATATTTCTGGAAACACTCATATTAAGTTTCAATAACATCAGATCTGTCTATCCTGGAACCTTTAACGGGGTGCTAAAGATCAGAGTCTTGGATTTAGCTCATAACAAAATCAACATATTATCCGACGATGGATTCTTGGAACTGGTGAACCTGGAACGGTTAAACTTGGAATTCAACGAAATTCAAACCATATCGAACCATGCATTTAATGGATTAGCAAAGCTTTCGGTACTCAACATGGCAACCAACGCTATTTCCGAAATAAAAGATATATTCTTCCAAAATAATTCGTTAGAGGTGCTGAACCTGTCCAATAACAACATCGGAACGTTGAAAGGTCCTGAATTCACTAACTTAACTTCGCTTATTGATTTGGATTTATCGCACAACAAAATCAGCAATCCTGTCATAGAAATGACAAGTCGGAACCAATTGAGAACACTTTTTCTAGTTCACAACAATATCGAGGTGATGTCAGCAAATTTCTTGAAAGGTCTTTCCAACCTAGAAACCTTAGACCTCCATTTCAACCATATAAAGGAAATTCAGCAGAAGGTGTTACAGAATCTTCACCACTTAACTTATCTAGACCTGTCTTACAATAACTTGACTGTGATCCAAACCGGTGCCTTCTCTGGGCTACCTCAACTGGAGTCTCTAAACGTATCGAGTAACCGCATCAAAGACATCCAGATAACCGGAGTGTTCTCCTTGCACAGCGTCCACACTTTGGACCTATCCAACAACAGCTTGACAGACTTTGACTACGTGCGGTTAATCTCGAGGCTGCCGAGACTTTCCTACCTGAAACTGAATAAGAACCTTCTACCTTGCGACCTGGAGGACGAGATGGCAGCTTACTTCGAAGAAGACAACTTCAAATTCGTATTTTACGAGCCGGTGGTGGGCACCATCAAATGCGTCGATACCCCTGTGAAGAAGTCGAAGTACTTGGCGGACTCCCTCCTCAGTGAAGAATCTTCTTCCGACGGGATCAGTGGGGCGCAGATCACGATTTTCGTCCTTATCAGTTTACAATTTGCATGCATTGCTTTCTTGATGTTCCTTCAGTACCGAGCTTACATGAACGGCCGGTTCTCTAGGTATGCCAACAGGACGACCTCATCGAGTAATCTGGTTATGCCGGAGGCCGATAATAGGGAAGCGGTAGAGTTCTTGAGGGAGTAACAGAGGTTAAAATATTTTATCTGCACCAGCTAAACTTATACACGCAAAATTTTCAACTTTGCGTTTTAAAAGGTATAATGAAATTTCATTCTGAATAGGTAAATGCATTTTTTTCAATGAATGTTAGTTGAATATTTATTAATAAAAAAATTTAAACTATTTTAATATGAACTTTTTGTTTAATTTTAAACACTACCTTATACGTAATTAGAATTGTATTGTTACATTGAAATAGTTATTAAAATCATAATTCGGACTTAGTTGAATAAAATATCAGCATGTTTGACATTTTTTATAACTGATAGATTCTTGTAAAACTTTCATGTAAAAATCTAAATTATATATAACGTAATAAATTATTAAATTCTATTAGCCATTTTGTTGAATTTCATTTCAACTCATAAGTACTCATAACAATGTGTCGTTACTACAATGACTGTAAATCGGTTGCACTATAACGTAATTTTTGTAATCTGTGAAATTGTTTTCCATAAAGAAACCGATAAAAATCAACGCAGTAACAACATATCAAAATATACCAACAAGAAAATGACTATGAAAAATAATTCAAATATCTATAAGCTTTGAGTTATAACTGAATTAAAGATCAAAAATCGCTTAACTGTGTTCGAATAATGAATGGTGTGAAGTCAATTTAAACACTTCCAATTGTCCAATCATATTTTACTCATCATCTGTAAATTCCACTAAAGTTATATACATGTAGCTAATCGATGACAATGCCTTACTTATAACTCCTCGATGAAAATTGTAGTGATGGCTTTGTATATTGTAGTTCGTGATAGTAGTGATGATTTCCAATACGCACAAGACTATAACTGGGCATAACTAATTCATATGTTACTAAAATATATTAGGCCACAAATAGTTCAACTTTCTATCTACTTACACTACGAACAGAAGCTATCTGTTCTGACGTACTTAGATAGATATCTTTTGTTGTACTATTCATTGTTGTTATGGTACTATTAGTACCAATGAACAGTTTTCCATACAGTATGTGCAAGTAATATTTTTGGTGTATTGCACTTATACAAGAGTGTACCTAAATAAATAAATTTAAGAATACTCCAATTTAGCTAGAGATATGTATAAGGTGTGACTATGTCATCAAACAATTGTCTAATTCTTCATTTTCTAGGTTTCTATATTCGTGCTGCTGATGACGCTCTTGCTGTCAACGACGGGAGTGCCGATGGAATGCAAATATGGTCCAAGGGGTTCCCTAACTGTATTCTGCACCAACGCCACCGCTGACTTCTTCAGGGCTTCCCGATACAGATACGACCATTTAGATGAAACGCTAAAATGTAATAATTGCACCCTGTTGACCATCGAGATGGGGACTTTCGATCTTTCCCTAAACCAAATCAAGACTGTCGACATCAGGAACAGTAAGATCCAGGTTATTAAGCCGAAGGCGTTCATTGGCCTGATTTTCATGGAAAGATTGCTGCTGTCTTATAACCCTATAACTGAAATCTATCCAGGTGCTTTCATCGGTATAAGAAAAGTGAAATACCTCGAGATGGAGAATGCGGTATCTCACATATCCCCGTTAATATTCCAAGAATTGAACACACTTGAAGTTCTTATTCTGAGAAATAATAATTTGGTTACGTTATTGCCTGGGTCGTTTGTTGGTTTAATTAACCTGAAAGTATTAGACTTGAGTAATAACCATTTAGAACACCTAGACACCAGTTTAGATCCACTCAGGCATTTGGAGTCTTTAGACCTAACCAATAATAATTTGAAAGTAATCAAAGGGTATGAATTCTCGCACCTTAAGAACGTCTTGGCTATCAAGCTGGAGCACAACTACATCCAACATTTCTCTATCAACATAGACTTGCAGAACAAACTTAGGATATTAAACCTGGCTTCAAATCTTCTGAATGCGAAGTTGATATACAGTGAAACCTTCCGAAACCTCAGCAACCTGGAAGAACTGAACCTGAGTTACAATTCATTTACGAGCATCCCTCCCAAATTCTTCCAAGGATTGTACCGCCTAAGGATCCTCAATTTATTCAACAACAACCTAAAAATATTCTCAACGGGAAGTTTTTCGGGTCTACCACATCTGAGAACGTTGAACTTATCCCACAACCATTTGGAAACAGCCAAAGCGACCGGTAAACTGATTTTACCGAGCCTTCACACTCTCGATCTGTCTAACAACGACATCAAAAACTTCGATTACTTCAGCATGTTACTTAGGCTACCTAAGCTGAGCGAGATCAATCTCGCGTACAACAAATTGCCCTGTAGCACTGTCACTGCAATGGAATTGCTTTTAGGGAACGACGGAATCGCTTTCGTTGTCAGTTCACCTGATTGGAGCGACTGTCGCAATAGAACGGAGACTTTAGAAGAAGCATTACAAGAGACGTCGGATGAGTATCGAGAAGAGCACGTGGACCATACCGCGCTTGTCTGGACGTGCGTCTTAGTAACCCTGGTCTTCGTTTTATTGGGCGTTTTATTTTATGGACAGATTTTTGTTTTGGGCTTTGATACTATCAGAAACGTAAGTTGGGAAAGTTAATATTTTTTACTCCAGTTGAGATACTCAATCCAACAAGTGGACCATCGCACCACGATGAGTACCCGTAATTTCTCATTGGGCTGATATATTAAGATATTTAGAACGTGGAATATAGATGGTAATAAGATTAAAAACGAAACATTTTCTTTTTCCCTTCTCCAATTGAACCAAAAGCGTAATTTCCCATTACCACGCTGGTTAATAACTTAACTTTGCTACATTATAGACTCCACAGGTTACAAGTTAATACTTTTAGAAGTAGCTGGTCAATTTAAATAATCGACTAGGGTAATTCAATAATTTACAAATACTTACTGAAGAGTGGAAGCGAGCGATATGAAAATTATTGCTCTACATATAAATACGATATATTCCAAGAGTGAAATTGTTCATACGTAGTAAAATTTTTTCAAAAACTTTTCACTTTTGTAACGCAATCTGCAGACACACTGTATATTATTATAATACACAATCTAAACGCGTCATAGAGTTGATTCAGCTAATATGTCGTATTCAAACGTGAATCCTACGAAGGGTTTCAATAATTTTATTTTTATTACCATGTGCAGTACTTCCACTTGTTGGCGTCATCTCAATTTATTACCTCAAGGTCTTGTCTCATGCTCGTCTTTACCGTGTAAGAATCGAATGAGATGACTTTTAGCGGTTAAAACCATTTCGCGCCTTTGAGAAATATTTATTAGTACCACACTGGTCTTGAATAATATTTTGCAATGCACGAGGTATGTAAACCTCTACTAAGATAATACATATTGATGCTCAGAGTAATTTATTACCAACATCGATCTGTGTTAAGTATACTAATAGTCTTGCAAGTAATTCGCGTTTACCTGCGTTGAATAGACCACCAAAGCCTTTTATTTACAATGATTAGGATTCGATTTAAAGCATATGAATTGAGTACTTTTTAGGAACTGAATTTTTATTTCAAGTTTCACGTGTTAAGAACGAATGCTTAAATTTTTCATTTTCTAACCCATTAGTATCACAGGCGTGCAATACCCGTATGTATACCATATATACAACGAAACCAAGAAAGAAACCAGGTTCTCTTTCCGCGTTTATATGTACATACTTTCCAAATCCATTTGCACCGCAAGTGCTATCGATCCCTTTTTAAGGTTTACAACGCACGTTTTTTGCATTGTCTTTTAATTGCAGGAGGCCCTTTTTGCCATATAAAACATGCTTCCGATGCGGATCCGACTCACACGCATTTCGCTCCGAAATGAATATCACTGGATGCAGGATATTACAGAGACAAAGCTTCGACTCGAAAAGTTGTTTTGTTCCCTTTAATGGTGTTCGGGTTTAATAAAAGTAATAAAATTTGAAATCATTTTCCTTTTTCCGATCCTTTGTTCTAATAGCTTTCATTATCTCTGTAAATTTATTAAAAAGTCAGAAACGGGTATTTACACATCGGTAATTATTATTACGACTGTACAAACGGTATGCTTAAATACAATCAAATTTCATAATTAATTACTAATATTAGCCTAACGATTAAATCCTAACGATGAATTAAATGATAGCCTGTCAGCCTGTCCATTATCATTTTTGGTTTAATACAATCTAATCCCTGAGAAAATATTTATTGAAATATTCCATCCGTATTTTTCAAATCGAGAATTGCACAAGTATTTTAAGCGTTTTGAACGTAAATAAAAATGCAAACAAGTGCTCGGGATAGAAATGCGTGACATGCCTCGGTTTGCATATACAATAAACCTCTCGTGAAAATAGTACGAGAAATGCGATCGTTTATAAAAACAAAACTCATGCAAACCAGTGTTAAAATTGCATTCATTGATAACAATACACGAATGACCAATTTTTCACCGTATTTTCCATACCGATTTCTCCGCCATAAACGCGCGTATTCGTCATTAACGACGAAACAGACCCATTCACCAAAGATTGTAACTCTTTAGATTTTATTGTTATTTTTGGTCATTCTGCGTTGTTTCTAACAAATTATTCATCACGTTTTCATTTGATAAACCCCTCTCAGTAAGGCTGGATTTTGAAATATTTAAATACCCATTGGATTAAAAGCATTGTCTGCGTGTTTAAGAAAGCTTTGCAACTGAATTATGAAAGAATACATTAAGAACATTAATATAATAAAACCAAGGCTGATTAGATCAAGTGTGAAGTACAGGTGCGAAACAAAGTAAGAACTACAAGAGTTTTCAAACGCAACATAAAAATATTACACAAGAAATGTGAAAATGGAAAAATTGACTCAGGTGAGAAATGAAGTAGGTATAGATTATTTCTATTAATTTAAAACTGGCCAGCATTGAATATTGGTTGTCTATGATTTATAATTTTTTGGAGAAAATGCATGATTTATAAGATTTTGAAGAGCAGATGAACCCTAGGTCAACGTGCCAATTATAGGCACGAAACGAAACGTCAAATAGATTTTTGTCTTATACTTTGACCTCCCATTTGTTTCTCAGCAAAGTGTATTTGATATTAATGTGACTGATTATAAACTAATAGAGAACGTATTAAAAACTCAACACAGGTCGTAAGGAAAATATACTTTATACCATTTTCAGGTATTCTATATGAAGTAATCAGAGACACCTTTTATCAGCTTTTGCAATTCAAAGTTTAGAGTTTTACCACTCGAGGCGAAGGTGTAACAATTTAGTCTCGGCAAGAGCGAGACCGAGACTCTGGCAACTCTCGGTATCGTCTCGGTCTCATGAAGGCCTATTCAACTGATGTATAATATACTGTAAGGTACCAAAGAAACAGACAAAGTTTGTAACGATTACACTTCTTTGAGATTTTCTATGTTCTGTCGATAGCAGTAACAGGTAATCGAAACTTGAAGTTTGCTGCAAATTTTTCAAAATTGCATAAAATGCAAATAAAAATTGTATAGAGATGACTCCTTTACAGAAAATCTGAGACCCTAAGTATATTCTACGCCTAAATTAGATTACTTAATTAAGCTAGTCTAGTTTCAAATCGTTGCCAGTTACCTTAGTTACGTTGCTTAGTTACCTTATAGGTACTGACTAATCTGATATTGTATAATTATTCTATGTTCACTCGTTTACTTTATTCGTTTACATATGCAACTTAATACATAATACTTTTCAATATAATAGATGAATAATATCCCTACCTAATGCAAAATTTCGAAACTAATTGAATAGGTACACGTAGGTATACTCTTTCCACAGCAAGTTCATTAATAATTAATCACTCCTTTGATGAGAAACTACTAGGTATATTGAAATTCGAGGGTGGAATTACTTGGTCCGCTGAAATTGAACACCGAACTAACCTTTGCGAGTTTTGTTACAAAATTCAAAAATTCACTTATTTTGTCGAAAAAACGAGGGTCAAACCCTTGCGATATTGTTTTATAACGATTGTCAATAACGATGAAAAATTGGATTTTGGATTTTTCTGCGGCAAATGAAAACGGGCAAATCCCTAATTCCAAAAGTGCTAGAATTTCATTTGTAAGGTTTTATAAAGGTCTTTTTGACTTTTCATGCAGTTACATATTAATATTCGAAAATTTACTCTTGTGGGTCGAAATACTTACAGTTTAATTATTTCCTTTTTTTAAACGGTCCCAAATGAATTATTTTTGGTTTTTTATTGGCAAATGATAGAAGACGAATCCAAAATATCAAAAGTACAAGGATTGCGTTTGTAAGATACTTACTTTCAGAGTTATTATATTTTTATAGGCAGTTTCTTTAAATCCCAGCATCTCTAAAGCTTTTGGGTCTCGCGAGCTAATACTTGACCAAAGCTCTTATAATCGTTGGGTTGTCATACTTGTCATCCCTTTGGAATTTCATATTGAAATTCCAAAACTCACTTTCTGGATCTAAAAAGATATTTATCTACTTTGCGTTACTAATGATCTCATTATTACACCGAAAGTAGTGTAATAATATTCATATTATTACACTACTTTTGGTAACTTTTAGTTTTGTTAAATTGGTACATCAGCCTGTCATAGAGACGTGCGTAATCGTCAAGGTTAACCTATTAGTATTTCAATAAATTTCTTGAGAAGCTTTGCGTATTTCTGGGGATGTACAGGTCAATTCTATACATTTTTGGCTTCCATTTCGCGCACGTAAGTAATTAGTTATTGAATTTGTCCTAGGGCTACTAGATTTTCAAATTCAAATACGAAACGTCAATGTCAGTGACGTCAGTGTAACCAACCCACGCAAAATTCCCTAGTGTAATACGAAAACTTGAACAGCCAAAATTTAATGAATTAATAAAGCAAAGTAGATAAAATAGTATATTACACCCGTTTAATAAGACGTATTGTCACACTCGTTCTATTAAAGCACTCCTCGCTTCACTCGTCGTGCTTTAAAACTCTCGTGTGACAATACTCCGTCTTATTAAGCTAGTATAATAATATACTATTATTTTGTTGAAAATTGGTTTTTTGGTTTTCCAAATGTCCAAGTGTTTTGTTTGTAAGGCGTTTATTTCCGGGTTAATGAATTTTTAAAGAGTTCCAATTTTTTAAATACCTTCGATATCTTAAAAATTATTGGGCCTAGCGAGCTAATTTTCAGGTCTTATAGTCGTCTCATTGATCTACCCTGTGAGATTTATACTAAATGAGGTTATATAACTCCTTTCATTTCTTCAAAAACTGTACAAAATTTGAAATTAGATTTTGCGGTGGCTAACGAAAGGGGGCGATCCACATGCTCAAAAAAATATATCCTATGACATTAAAATCGAGTAAAACCTTGGTATAATTTGGATCTCGGTAACTAAGTGATTGAACATCAGTGTGACGTCTTAATCGTAACACGTTAAGTCAGTGTATAAGGTTTATTTTAAACGGAGCAGCCGATTTCGGCCACGAACCTTTTTCAGCGTAAGCGGAGGATTATGGTACGTTGATAAGTACGCCGACTTCGGCCACCGTTCTACCTGAATTGCTTAGGGCTTAGCCTAGGATTTCAATGAGTCGGTGGAACCGAAATGCGCCCTGCTGTCAAATTGTAAGCGAATCAATAATCCAATGAAAATACAATGATTTTGAGAAAAAAAGTTCATTGGAAAATTTTTAGTATTAACCAGTTATCCGCTAGTTAATAACTTAGCTTTGTGTAGAGGGCAAATGTTTCTTTTTACAATATCTACATTTGTAACATTTGCAACATACATTCAAGAAAAATTATTCGTTCTATTCACTTTGCTAAACCTCATTTGTTTATCCTTGCCCTTTAACAAGCGATAGCGAATTCATATAATAATTATGGTCGTCGGGGAGGAACTCGTCGGTCCTCTGAGAGGTTTTATCCACCTTCGAATTGACCGCGGAACGAACTCGCCGCCGCTATTTAATAATTTCTCTATTTTCCAATTTTACTTTTACTAACTTAACGCTAAACTGAAAGAAATTAGCTACCGAAATCCACCCAATTTTATTTTATTGCAACTACCTGGCCTAACGAGCCATAATCCTTACTAATCCTATTGATGAAATCGCGTGGCCGAAGTCGGCTGTGATTTTCTTCTCTGTGGGGAATGGTGGCCGAAGTCGGATGTCCCCATTTTAAAGTATCAGCGAGTAAATCGTGCACTTTTCGACACTTTTCTAACGTATGTAAATTCGTACTGAAAATGGAGTAGATATGTGTCGAAATGTAGCACTGACGTACCGAATTTAGTAAAATTATATTGAAACGGCAACACTGTATATGTGTTTGTAATTTTTATAGCCGTGAATGCACGTGTTCGTCCCAGTGTATGAAGATCGTTAGGTACTCCAGCGGACCGAGTGATGCCACTCTCGTGTTTTGATATTTTAGATCGACTCTGGGAAAAAGTATACGGCGTTTTGCTTTGTCGTTCCATAATAACAAAACAGATTGCTGCTAGTTTTGGTAGGCAGAAAATTTAGCACTAAATGTGGCACTGACGTACCGTATTTAGTAAAATTATATTGAAACGGCAACACTGTATATGTGTTTGTAATTTTTGTAGCCGTGAATGCACGTGTTCGTCCCAGTGTATGAAGATCGTTAGGTACTCCAGCGGACCGAGTGATCCCACTCTCGTGTTTTGATATTTTAGATCGACTCTGGGAAGAAGTATACGGCGTTTTGCTTTATCGTTCCATAATATCAAAACAGATTGTTGCTAGTTTTGGTAGGCAGAAAATTTAGCACTAAATGTGGCACTGACGTACCGTATTTAGTAAAATTATATTGAAACGGCAACACTGTATATGTGTTTGTAATTTTTATAGCCGTGAATGCACGTGTTCGTCCCAGTGTATGCAGATCGTTAGGTACTTCAGCGGACCGAGTGATCCCACTCTCGTGTTTTGATATTTTAGATCGACTCTGGGAAAAAGTATACGCCGTTTTGCTTTATCCTTCCATAAAGACAAAACAGATTGTTGCTAGTTTTAGTAGGCAGAAAATGGACTTTTTGGAAGGAAATGTTTGTTGGGCGAAAACGTTAGTTTTCACTAGCACCGCATAGCCGAAGATGGTTACCAGTGTGATCCAGTTTAAATCGGTTATACTCATGGAGCAGACAGTGTGCCGTAAAAATTAAGAGGCGAAACGGTATGTCCAATTTTGAACAAAACGCCCTGTATGTGTATGTGTGTGTGTTGGTGTGTGTCGGTGTTGTTTTTCGGCGTCGGTCGTGCGCAATCGCCGCTGCCTGCCATTACAGCGAGCCGCCTCGGCGGATCAAAGCGAACGTTGATTGGTCGGCACCGACAGAGACGTAGAGAGCGCGCTCAGGCCCGCCAGTCGGCGTCTCAGTTGACGTGTTGTTGGTGAACTCTGAACAGTCGCTGCACGTGCTGCCGCCGATCAACATCGAACGCATCTCTCTCTCTTTCGCTTTCTCTCTCTCACTCTCACGACTTCGTCGACGGGTCTTCTGAAGAATATACCATACGTACACACCACACACACACTCGATCGGTGTCGCTCACCGTCGTCGTCTCTCTAGTCCTCTCGTTTTGCGAATTGTGATTTTGTGCCGCCGTCGCTGTACCCCGTGCGAGTACGTCTCTTTGCTCCTCTCTCTCATCTTCTCGCTTTACCGGGCCGTTTAAAACTTAGTCGCGGTTTTGTGTGACACACGAGTAATGCTGCCGCCGACATGGTCCGAATGCCGTAACCAATAGTGGGATGTAGTGTGATCTAGCTGGCTGTGATGCCGCTTTATCGTGATTTCAAGTGAACCATGCCACACGTCTCGTCCAGTGGCGGAGATGATCTCGGCAGCACCGATGAGGTTAAGGTGTTCAAGGACGAGGGCGACGGGGAGGACGAGAAGAGGTCCTCTGAGAACCTCACCGAGGAAAAGAGCAGTCTTATCGACCTCACCGAGTCGGAGGTAGGGACAAATTACTTATCTCACATGTAGCAACCGCTCACCCAAATCACCCTACCTACCCACCTTCAGATCCTTCCGTTGGATCGCCTTCCGACGGATCGCGGTCCCCCGGCTTCCCGACTTCTATAGCACTTCCATATCGTCTCAACTCACTTAAATTCGTCCGAAACGCTCTCATGATCAGGATACGCTCAGTAGTATTTGATAGGACTTGGCATTACTAAGCGTAATCTGGAAAGAGCATAAATACCCCCCTGGTCGCCTCGTGCGTTTGTGTGTTAACTAATTCATAATTTTCGAAGGATTGTCGATTGTTGCTTCATAGGGTATTGTTTGGTGAAGCAGGACTCGCAGGTCGGTCGTTAATGCGGTTAGTTTTCTAACACTTCAAAATTACAAAAGCAATTCGGATCCTTCTCAAACGAATAGACCGGAATTTGAAATGAAGCAATTAGCGCTGTGCTTATGACAATACCAGAAAGTACTTTTTGGGCATAACTTTTAAAGTACCTACTGGAATGTGGTTAAAGTGTTTTCATTACCATTTTGGTTTTCTTGTAACCCAAACTGGCTGATTTTGATCTGCACACAACTTGAAATTTGAAATCCTCTATGAAGCAAATTGGAAATGAGGAAAGTGGTATTCAATTCGATGAAAATGCACCTACAGCACCTATTACAGTTGAACATGCATTGCTTTGGTACCATTACCTTATGTTATATTAGAAAAAGGTACATGTGGTGTTCTGCCGACTTTCTCGCAAATTGAACTTGCTTAAATTGAATACAAAAGTTATTGGATTTCTTCTCTATTCATCGATAGAGGCAAATTTAATTGGCCGAAATAGTTTTCAGTTCTGCCATGCACCTGTTACTGACAAACATGTAATTTTACATATCCATTACGATTGCTTCATAATATTTTGTTTGGTAATGTTACAAGTTCATTGTAAGAATAACATTTCATCATTACCGTGTTTTAAGGATGAACTAAGTATGGTTTTGGGTTGTCTTGCGGTCTTTATTTGTTCAAAGTTCATTCCCACAACTGAAATTACAAAAGTACTACTTGAATTCAGCGAGTAAGGTAAATTTGAAACAAGTGGATTTGCCTTAAAACTTGTTATGGGTTAACATGTATTAATTTTGAAACAATATTATCTGGCATGTACTTTGGTTATCAAATAACGACAAATTTATTGTTAAAAATGTTCATCTTGATGTTTACACGGGGACCAAATCTGACTGAGTTTCCCAGTAAATCCAGTTTGCTCAAAATTACAAAAGTAAGTGAAATTTTTTAATGGTGGTACATTTGAATTGTCTTCCAAAAGAAGTCCATGACACAAAGATGGAGAATAACTTTGAGGGTTTGTTTGGGTTTGACTAGTATTATCTTATCCTTCGGGCAAACGTCAATTTTTTGAACTAGAACATAATTTTGAGCCATTCCTTCTTATTCTGTTGGTTAACAATACCAAACAAAATACAAATCTATTGTTTGAATAAAACTTTTGGTTATTTTTCTGTGGTTTTCATGCAAACTCAAGGTTTTAAATTCCGTGCAAGTAATTATACTAAATACTCAATTTTTTCTCATATTGTAATTGTTACTAATCTATTGTTTAAATAACGTTTATGATGATTTTTCTATGCTGTTTGGTCTTCATGCAAACCCAACGTTCTAAATTCTTTCCATGTACTTTCATAACTATTGGATGTATCGATAGAGGTGAATTTGAAATGAAGGGATTAGCGATACCCATCATTTACCAAAATTCCATGACCTCCTAGGGTCCGCTGTACCCATAAACGAGCAATGAAATAAAATTTATTACCTACCTAATAGTGGTATTTTTTTACAACCCGGTTTTAGCGACGCTTAGGTGCAGTTGCTGAAAATTGTTTATAATCATTTTTAATACTGGAGTGTATTATTGTGCATGGAGTGTTATGTAGCATTTAAAAAATGTGTTCACAATTATTAAATGGATGAGAATGCGTTGTTCCGTCCTTTGATATAACTGTAATGTAATGCATTTATTCTAATTTTATACTTAACGATAAATTATTACAAAATGCAGACCATTGGCTCGAAATTAAATATCATTTTTAGGGCCATTGCCCAACCATTATTTAATTTACAAAGTATTATTAGGGAATTCAAAACAGCGATCGTAAATATTTCCATGACACGTAGTAATTGGAAAATAAAGAGGGACAAATCATGTTAGTAATGAACAAAATTGTACAAAAACCTAGTGAAACCAGTTATTTTGTTTACAAAAGAAAATAGGTACACTATTTCATATTTTCTTTTGTTACATGTAACCACAAACACCACCATAATTAGATATTTGTGCAATTTAAATAAATGTCACGTTCGTTTCAGTGCATGTAATGTGTTTTACATTTCCAAGTATTTTGTGGCTTTTAGTTCATTAACGCAACTGCGAATTTTAATTCTAAATACCATTTATATAGTTTTATGAAGGAACTTTTCATTTTTTAAGTGCAGTATGAACTTTATCTTACGGTATAACCTGCTTAATCCGGGAAAATTTTAGTTAACCTGAAATATAACGACCAGAGACCAGATTATATGCAACATAGAAAGCTTGAAATATGCATAACATATTGTGTCAAAATAGAAAAAAAGAAAGTGTCAAAATAAGCAATATTAAATGATAATAAAAAATAGCATTTTTTAAATTTTTTGTTCGAAAATCAGTATACATTTACCTAGTAGGTTGTTGAATAACGTCGATTATTATAATCAGGGGTTACATTAACACTATCTGGTGAAATCTCACCTAAGCCATTAATAATTTGAAACACTTATTCAAAACCTAATGTTTTCAAACTTAACTTCAAGTTAGAGAACTGATACATATTGAAATATAACGAAATTATGTTCCATCGATAGATTTTAGCTAAAATATGCAGTAACCAGTAAGAAAAATCTAAATATGCAAGTGCCTATAATCCGGTCTCTGATTACATCAACAAGATCATTTAATTTACCACCGTTCTCGTTAGTTTAAAAAATATCCCGAACGTATCAAAATGGCACTCCATCCAAATAACCAAAGATCAAAGCAAGGAAGATATCAATCGCCTTTAATGCGTCGATTGTTGGTGAAAGATTGCTGGTAAAATATTCATAAGTAACGCAAATAAAATTATAAAACATCAAAGATCTCTGTCACGGCCATGGCCATTGGAAATGGTTGCAATGTGCAGGGATCATGCCGCATAGTTTCACTTCTAAACTCCCACCGCCGTAATTGTAATTACTCGAGAACATTCTAAAATTGTCCGTCTGGGCGTTGAATTTGTATCGAATGTTAACGTTTCCTAAAGAAAGGGTAAGAATCTCTGGTTACAAATATTTAGGAATACCAGTGGACTCCGGCAACCCAATACACTTGACGTGTCCTTTTCTGGACGATCAAATTAAGAAACCTTCAATTTCCTCGCTTGTTTATTGTGAATCGTTTACATAGTATTTTTAAAATTATATTAAATTACAAGGCCGAGAAAAGAAATAAATCCTTTCCTCCATCGACCATTGTAATAACGTATCTATTGTCAGAAATAAGTAAAGACAAATAACAAAATATCGTCGATCAAAGAAATAATCATGCATCGCGACTTTGGAAAAAGTTATGAAGTAATTGCAAAATAGATAATGTTCGACTTTTCCACCGTTCAGTCTGTTATTAGAAGAAATGAGGAAACGGAATAATGGATAATGGGCTCCGGTCAAGTCACGTCGCCTGACAAGGAGGGAAAAGGGTAAAATTACAAGCATTTGATAATATAAGCTTTCGCAAATGATGTCGCATCAACGTCAAAAGAGAATTCGTCGGTACAAACTGCGGAAAATATCGAAACGGTATTGAAAAATAACCGAGTTTGTTACTGATGGAGTGTTTTTATTAGGCACACGCTACATAAGCTATTTGGTCACAGAGAGGTCAAACTATGAATCAAATGGAACGCAGCTCTAATCTGTCCGATCCGGAGGGGATTTAACAGTGACATTTTGTCGTAACCCTAACGACATTACTGGGCGTTTTTGTCGGATTACGATGCTATTTAGGCGTTGATGCCGAAAATAATAATCGCTTGCACAGAATGTACAACACGAGTTTGTTTACTGCCCACCGAACAGATATTATTTTCGGAATATCCAAATTGTGGTCATGGTTAAATTACGCGACAAGTCCCTTGGACACAAACAAGAGTTTCATGTCGAAAAAGATCACTCCTCCTTGGGTTACAATTTAACTGTACTACAAAAGGCCGAGCGTGTGAGAATCAGTCAACATCTCTTCAATTACTTAATGACGGTGGTTACCGTGTAATTTTTGAAATTATAACAGGTGGTGAAACTTATACTTTTTTATGAGTTGCTGACACGTCAAGAAAATGGAATATGAAATTTTAACGGTTATCATTGCGGAGAGGCACGAGCAAAACCACACCAGATTGGTTAAGGCTCATCCACGCAACGTTTGCCTTGTTACCTTGCATAAGACGACTGCAGAATTCGGCTAAGTTTGCAAAGGGTTACTCCGAGTAATTAGCGGATCGTGCAAAGTTCTAATAAGGATAACAACGTTGCTTTGGTCTACCACAGCTCATACTTGTGGAAAACAACGATTGCACCAAGGGTAGATTTCTCTTTCAAAAGTCTGAGCTAGACCGTAAGGCGTAAGCTAATTTATTGGTGATACCTGAGATACAGGCCGTGATACTGGATGGAGCCTATGAGTTCGTTTTGGAACCCAAAAAGTTTGTCAGGAAGAAAAAGAAGATAGTATAGAGAAAAATACGTACGTAATACAATGAAAACCAGAGGAAATCGTTGCTGTCAACCGTAAAACGTTCTGTCAACAAAAATTGTTAAAAGTTTACATAAAAATTTCCAATTTAAAGCTGTGTAATATATTGTGTATTATCATTTACTAGTAACACTTTCATTTTTGTTATCATAATGATTAATAATAATTAATGTTTTATCTAATGATAGTGATATCTTTTTTGTTAATGTGTCCGTATCACCGTTTTTAAATTCCTGATTTCTCTTAAGAAATTTCTCATTATTGCTTAATTTTTGTCGAATTTCTGCTTTCTTCTACCGAATTTGTCGTAACCCAAGTAGCACATCAATATTGTACCAATATTATGACAATATAGTGTTATAATGGGCCATTATAGGTATTAAATATTGGGCCAATAATAAATGTGAACATTTGACAATATTGCCACAAGGTTGCGAAACAATATTGGTTAAATATTATATTTTAATGTTGTTACAAAATTGTTTATCAATATTGGTCCAATTTCGATGTACAACATTCTGCCAATATTAAAAAGGCAACATCGGACCAATATTTTTGTAGTACATGCTTGGCGCAATATTGCAAAATGGTCGAATTTTTATTGGCCCAATATGTGCAATATTCTGCAACATCGAATGAATATTAATTTATAATATTTGCCCAATATTGATGCACAACCTTGAGAGAATATTGCAAAATGTTCTCAATTCTTATTGGCCCATTATTTAAAAACAATAATCAGTCTATATTGAAATGTAACATTAGAATAATATATTTATGGCATGTTGACATGCGCATGACAATGAATATCAGGAAGCTTTTAATATTTCCTGAAATTTGCGTAACAATATTGGTAAAATATTGGTAATTTATCTTAAGTTCAATATTGACTGGAACTTGGGTAACAATATTGGACAGTATTGGACAATATATTTTTGGTATGATATTGGCTACATCTAGTTTACCAATATTGGGTCAATACTGGTACAATATTGGAATAACATTCTATATTGGACCAATATGTTCCCAATGCTCTGCCAAGGTTGTGTGCTACTTGGGAAATTACTGTTCACAAGATAGACAAACTGTAAATACCAAACGACGACTGAGGTAACATGGCATTTGTTTCGTTATACGAAAGGGTATTCCTTTACCTTTACTGGCCCGGTAAGAACATGGGATTATATACCTTAGGTCAAGATTCAGCAGTTTACCTGCATACCCAGCGATTCTGCTTTCTTAGTTGTTTGCACTGTTTCTCGTAGTCGGCATTAGATGCATTTATGATTGACGTAACAAATTGACGACCTGTGATTGTTTTAATTGCTCCTTCACTTAAGAGCTCGCTCATCAGCTCTCGTCTATTGTCCCACGGCATAATGCAAACACCACATCGCACTGTGAGGAAAAAAGTGATAAATTTCGCTGTGCGCAATCTGTAATCCACCGTAACTTGACCGTTTCAATCGTTTTCATTCGGGCTTGGGTTCGAATGAGGTAGTGGGAATAACTAAACGAAGTAAATAGTGTCATAATAATACAAACGAGCTACATGAAAGGAAACAAGGCGTTACACGCGCGTTGCAACGCAATTAAATCTAAGTCAGTACAATGAGGTACTGAATAGCCCTACACAAGACGGCAATAAAACCAACAGTCACCTAATGAGTGTGAAATGTCGACGGTCACACATGAAACGGAAGTTGCGTTGGGGGACTCTTCAAATAAAAAGATTCCTGGAAGTGGGCACGAGGCTGCCGAAGAAGAGTTAGCCGTGGCGACACACTCACTCTTCTCGAGAAGGGATAATACGTCTCATCTCTACTCTTTAATAGTCAACTGAAATACTCTTAATTAACACGACAATGCTCGACGAAATCCCACTTTGCCCCCAGTTTTCCCTTTTATAATTCGTCCCCCCTACCTTTACCTTCTCTCATTGTAACGTTTTTAAATTCATGAAAAAGAATGTAGTGCTTTTCTAGAGATGATAGAAACTTTGATGTAACTCTGAATGATTTTGGCATTTTTAGCACGTTTGTTTCCATGATTGGCGAGTTGTAACGAACTGCACACTTTATAAATTAGATTTGTATTGAAATTTTAAAACAGCCTTGTAAAACTATCTTCATTTGTTTCATAAAAATTTTCTTATTTGTTGTACTTAGTCAAAATGTAATTAAATCCGTAATTTCAATTAAAAACCCCCTCGCCTACTTTAATCTGTTATTGAAATAAATTTAATCTTGGATGTTTTGAACTAGAAACTGTGTTTTGTTATTCTTCTATTCTTATCTAAACGTCAATATACTGTTTTGATCATATTAAAATTTTTCCCACTTGCATAATTCCACATAAGAACCTTTGTTAGCGAAATTTCCCAATATTTCAATTTATCAATGACCGGGAAAAAATCTTTACAGGCGTTTATTGATAGAAGTTTTAGATCGATTTGGATAGTTTCCCATTACGAAATTAATTAGGCGAATATGCTGCAATTACACAGGGTGATTCAAAATTCACAAGGGTCGGATTTTTTAGATCCTCGTCTCAAACGGGAGGCACTTGATTTTATGACGTCACATACCAGTAAACAAGACTATTTCCAAAATAAGATCGATGAAACGGATCAATACAAAATTATCGTTTATATTGTAAGGAAACGTCTGATGAAAATTTCTGTTTCCAGTAATTTTATTTGAAGGAAAATGACAGTGTATGTAGCAGATATTTTAGTAACGTTTCTGCTTTCACAAAATGACACCTTATATATTCCACAGATTAAATACAGTAAGTTTGATCACCGATCGAAACTAGAAACCAAAAATCACGTGATATTTGTCGCAAAACCCATAACCTCAATATGAAACCTCTCCTTTGTTTACTAGCATGTGACGTCACCAGAGACGTAACCAATTGCATGACGTTTTCGACAATCGATATATTTTCGGAAAATTCATATAAAATATCTATTGAAATCCACTGCAACAGTTTGAACCATATTTTTACCACAGTCAAGCACCCTATTTTCACCTACTTTATTAAGACGGGGACCTAAAATGCCTCAAAGTTTATGAATCATCCTGTATATGGCAGTTGCGCTTGTGAATTCGATGCTACCCGTTAATTTCGCAGTCCGAAAAATTTCTTCTTGCAAGAGGGGAAACATCAGGCAATGTATCTTTGATATTAATCAATGACGTATGCGTGTACTTAAATGGCTAATTGGCCAATTAAAATTTAAGTCTTAATCCGGGTATTTGTGGCATGTGCATGTGACACGTTGTTTTATTAAAATTTCTTAGTTATTGCTATTATCTTTTTGGTATAGTTCGAATTTTTGATAACTCCCCTCGAAACCAGTTTCGATTGGCAGGTGCTTAGGGGCAGACGGAGATTATTTGTTGGGCTACGTTCTTAGGATTACATTTAACTTTAAATGATAGTCACCAATAAATTTAAAATGTCCTGTTAATCCGATAAACCTTCGTTGATGCCTAATAATAAGTCATATAAATTCGGTAGAGGTTTTTACCTGGGACATAACTAAATTTCACATTTACGATTTTAGAATAATTTATATATTCTTTTGTAAATGTCAATGTCAGTGGCCTTTCTTTACCAAACTTTATTACCACAGGAGCATTCAACATTGGGACGCTTAGGAAAAGTCTACGGACGAGCGTTAAAACTACACTAAAATCAATTTATGTTCACGTCTCCATTATTTCAGTAGAATATATGAACTATTTAAATTCCAAGATTGTCAAAACTTGTAAGTCATTCTGTTTGTATAATATTACGATCCATTAACATACAGCATAGCATTTTACAGCCAAGAAAATAGCTTCTGGCTGCATTGCTCGAAGTTCTAATTTCCATGAATAGTAATTAATACACAAATGTTGTTTACTGTATGACAGCGCGTATTGTTTGCAGACGGACCGAATTGCTGTGAAAATTTGTCGTTTTCCTTTACGATAATTGATAAAACATCCATGCAAATTTCTTAATGTATTGTACCGATATAATTTTCATATAGGTTTAGTTAAAAAAAATATTCCATCGGGCGATCAATGTCGGTGAACAATTTTTCAAGTACCTGATTTAAATATTATCTTAACTATTATTGAAGGAATTGAATTGTAATTATTTGTGATAAATCGTGTGTCGTGACAAGTCGTTTTTTAGTTGGTTCGTAACAAATATATTGGGTTGCTTAACTAATTACAGTGATGTACAGGGTGTCTCTAAGTAATTCATTTACAAGCGGTACTTCATAACGTGTATCTGATGCTGCACCGGCATTTATGGCACACCCCAATTAGTACCACAAAGAGAGAATTGTTACGCTTGGTTACTTTCTCATATGAGGCAGTAGTATATATAAATCGGTTGATTTTTTGAATGAGAGTTACTATAATTTCTATGCGTTTTAAGAGTCTAAAAAACATGTTTTTGAAAAGAATGTGTATATGTAAAGGTCAAGTAAATCAAGTTTGAAAGCACGTCATCAATTTCAGTAAGAAATCTAGAACGATCAACCTAACGGCCGTGCTGAGGTTTTTTTCGTATGGCATGTAATAGATTTGAGAATTTTTGAAAAGAAAATTTAGAAACGAATTTGGATTGTTCAAATTTCAGCAATTCCTACCAACCTAACAGTTCGAATTGGTTAGAATCTTCATATTCAGCTGGTAGCGTTAATAGAATTTTTGATGAATTTTTAGGGGATAAATTGAAGGTTTAATGAGAAGGGTTTTCATTCCTTTAAATTTGTGGATGCGGCTAACTACACCTATGATAATGATTGCCTGTAATGGTGCAGGAAATGTCTTGGGGGAATATTCGAGATAGTTTCGGTTTCCTCTTCTTCTTTTCGTTTCACAATGAAGAACCAAAAGATTTTCCGCATGTCACACCGTTTTTGCAAATTAAACACAAATTACGGTGAGATCCAAAGTAAATTTCTACGGTGACGGCTTCCAACGAAATTCTCCCATTGTTTATGTCACGGCCCCCCGTCCTCCCCACTATTCTTCTCGTACCGGAAGTGGTGCTAAAATCTCAATTTCCCTCCCTAATTATTTCCGTTGTATAAGGTGCAGTTGCCCTACTCCAAATTTTCTTGGTGTTCGTTTTTTGTCGTGCGGGATGTATGGCTTCTCCTCGCGTCTGTAGACATATGCATACCAACCTCGGCGGTTTTTCTAATTTTGATTTTTGTGTTTTGGTTTTAGTTTAGTTTCTCGTTGTTGTTTTGCCGCATCGCGACCGCTCACCACTCCCACGAGCGCGTCGACGTTCAGAATTCTAATGTCGAATTTGTGAGCTTTGATTCCACGCGAGAGGCTACAAACTCGCTTTTACAAGTAGTTTACTATCTTGCCCGATCTACGGTGTACATATTTTAGAAAAAGCTTTTCAGATGTTTTCGATTCACCTCCAGTTTTTATTTTGAAATTCCAACCGTAGTGTGGAATACTTGGTGTGTATATAAATCTATCTTTTACGAACCTGCTATTGAAAAACATTTATTGTAAGTACGATATCTGGCTTATGTTCAAAATAATATTTATTTTCCAAGAATAGGTTTATAAATAGAAAAAAATTTAATTGGAGAAGTATGGTCTGAATACTTTACGTCCAGTTGTAAAATGACGTTCTCAACGTGTAACGCTTTGTATCCTGTTCTGCGGACATGAGACGTTCATCGTATATACACATGTACATTTAAGATTTCTTTAAGGTATTTTTAAGTGAATAACCTACATAAATGTCTAGACGAATTATATGAACATTATTTTTATGTATCGCAAGCTGAAGCTTACTCGACTTGTCTATAAATATCTTGTTTATAGGAAAAATCTGGAGGAGGAAGTTACAACTCTAATACCAAAAATGTGCAGCGGCCAGAACACAGCCCCGTCTTCGGTACGTATTAAGAATTTTTGAAAATGTAGTTCGTAACGTATGTGGAGCGAAATCTTTAATATTTTTGTTTATTTCTTTTTTTAGGCAAGGTCGAACCTTCACCACACACATCATCCTTCAATATGGGATACCTCGTTTCTCCCTACCCTTACGCTAACGGAGCAGGTGGAGCCATCCCCGTATCTATGGTGAGTGCCTATTTTTGTAAGATAGTTCGGTGTTGGTTTGGGGTGCGACAAGACAAAATATTCGGGGATATCTCACACATACTTGTCGTCAAAGGCGGTTCAAACATTTTATTCACCATTGAATGCCAATATGTAGTTACTTTTCCCCTCGGAGAATTATTGATTCTCGTGAAACGTTGAAAAATTATGTTTAATGCACCTTTATAAAATCCCCCATAGCAGGACCAGTCTGTAAGCCGGGGTCTATCTTGCTATACAATTATGTATTACCAGACAAAGTTTTGCACCATGCAGTTTACACCATTTAATACCATTGCCATCTTCTGATATATGAAGTAGAAGGTTAAATCAGAGTATTGTACATGCGCATTTTAATTTAAAACACTAGAATTTCTAACTCTAAAGTTATAACATTTGAAAACACCGCTCCACCCACTACGCATGACGGAATAAACCACCCTAATCAAATTAATCACATTTTAAGGCCCATTGCGCGATGAAAACTATTTGAGTGAACGCGTTAAAATAATGACCAATTTCGTCTATGTTATCTAACAAAAATCGGCTATTTTACCATTTTAGCTCTCATTTTTCACAAAATCGTCACTTTTCAAGTTGCTTTGACTTATTTACAAAAAGAATCGTTTTTGTTTCATAAATTATACTTACTTTTGTCTAGACACGTTTTGACAAAGATTTGTGTTGCCTTTGAGTTAAATTTCACTCAAAAATTTTTAACAAATAGGTATCATCCACCCTAATATACACTTTATGGTAGAAGTTTCACTTGAGAATGCCTCACCTTTTCTCGACCAATTTTCCATATATCGATACAGTCATATCGTTCCTCTTAGACCATCTATTTTTCTACATGATGGCAGTTTCCACTCGCCTTTTCAGACTTTCTAATAGACACTTATCCCAGGTTAACTTCAACTTAGAATTATCCAATATTTTCGAAATGGCAAGGAATAACTATATTGACATGATCAACAGATTATACCATAACTTCTCTAATAGATCATCTCTTAGGTAACCTAGAGAACCTTTTATAGTTACGATAAAATACTAATATTGATCATTCCCCTCTTTAGAAAATTCTTGCGATGCTCGTTGGGTGAATTAATAAATTTCATTGTAGGGTCATGCGCTTTAAACACTGTGGTATCTAAGACTGAATCTGTTGAAAGAGTGATTGAAGGGTAGATTACCTCCATGGCTATTGAATATTATAACGTAATATTAGCAGAATTTTTATGTAGAATTAAGTCGACTACTTGGTGGGTGTACGAAAGTGTTCATGACGATTTTTATTATGACAATTCTACATTAGAATTGTTTTGGTAGCAATTCACCTTGCATATATGTTATATCAAAATTCATTAATAAATACTGTGGTGGTGTTGCTTTTTTCGTTTTCTACTCTAAAGAGAAAGGGCACACTAATTCGTATTAGTGTATCATTAATGAATATTTACTTTTGTCACTTATGTACGTGAAACTTGAGAGGAAAATGCCGTGATGTACATATGATTTAATGTTCGAACGGATCATAAATCTTTCGCATTTCACTCACAATCAAACTATTGTTCTCGCACAGAAATCAGTTTTCGTTTCGTGGTAATTAAAAACTTCCTTTTTTACGACGAACGAGTCTGTACTTATTTTAAGAAGTCAGTGGTGGTTCTGCACATGAGAATTTTTTATGGTAGTGGAAATATCGTTTATGGCTTCAGTATCGGTATCGGTGATTAAAATAAGATGATTTTACCTTGAACCTGCAATTAAAATTTACTATGAAATGCTTCTACGTTATTAACTTGGAATAAATCAAAAACTCCCAGTGTATGTTATTAGGAAAAGCAGTCATTTTTCTTATGTGATTACTTTAATTCCATTCTACATTTCTTACAACACTAACGTGGTGATTAGTTACCGCAGAGCTTTGTGCCGAGGGGGGAAGTCGAAGAATCACACGGTATAATAATTTTCCGTTATTTGAAAATATATGCCGACGTTTGTAATGTGGTGAATTTTCATGTTAGGAGCGCTTAATATACGCATAAAACTCATTTAGGGGGGCATATCTTTCATTCACTCGTTTTTAGTTTTAATATTAGTACAGATATGAACTTAAATACACTATTTGACAATAAACAGGCATCACCCAGAAACCAAATTTGGTATACGTATGATTTATGGTATGGTTAATGACAAACGATTAAGTTTTGATGAAATGACTCGTTCAAATAACTTTAAAGTGCCCCTCAGGACTATCTTCCCGGTCTGTCGTTTGTCTAGGTTGTCAGACTCTCTTTTCCGATGTTCCCTACTTCCTTGAGACCAATCTCAGAACTGCTGCAATATTTCGTTACGTTCAATTTCGCGAGAAGCAATTCCCGCCTCATTTTGCCCAACGATATGGTCCCTTTCAATAACAATTGGGTGTAATTCGGCTACCTTCGTACTGTTGACATTTTGTCAGTTCAATTTACAACTGTTTAAGAGCATTGACATGGAAGAATAAGAGTTTTCGGATTTGAAATTGAAAGAAACAGCTTTTTTCTTAGGGATCGTTAAAAACTGAGGCTTAGACTCTTTTTTTTATTTTGTATCACTTATTATTTATAAAACCATGAGCGTGTGTACCCAATGTAGTTTAAAAATATTTACTTCTACTGTGTGATCCGTTTTTACTTTCTCATATCTCATATGAGGTACTCATATTTGAGAGAGTACATATTGTAATCGGGTCGATTTTTAGAAATTGAATTATTAGCATTTCCGAACGTTTTGAGGTCTCCCGAGTCCAAAAAACATGTTTTTGGAAAACCGTATGTGTGTGTGTATGTATGTATGTCTGTGGTAGGATTTTCTCAAAAACTAAAAACCACAAACAGTCAAAACTATGTATTTAGACTTTGTACCATACCAGGACGTGAAAATAAGCTTTTCATTAAAATAGGCCAGTATAGAAGGGTAGTTTACTCTTGTCATTTTTCGTTTTTTTGAATTTTTCTCGAAATTCACTGCAAGAATTTTTTTTAAACTTTGAATATTTATTGTACTATTAAATATGTATAAAAAGTTTTCTAGCGTTTTTGGCTAAATGTTCTGTGAAGGGCACTTTATACCTACTTGTCAATTTTCTGTTTTTTTCAATTTTTTTCAAAATCCACTCCACGATTTTTTTTACACTTTGAATGTTTATTCTACTATTGAATATGTATAAAAAAGTTTTCTAACGTTTTTGGCTAAATCTTCTGTGAAGGATACTTTATACTTGTCGATTTTTGTTTTTTTGTATTATTCTCGGAATTCGTTCCAAGAATTCTTTTTAAACTTTGAAAATTTATTGTGCTATTAAATATGTATAAAAGTTTGTAACATTTTCTGCTAAATCTTCTGTGAAGAGCACTTTATACTTGTAGTTTTTCGGTTTTTGAATTTTTCTCAAAATTTGCACAAGAATTTATTTTAAATAATAATATATATTTCTACCTACCTACTAATATATATATCTACCATTGAATAAACTTTTCTATCGTTTTTTGCAAAATCTCCTGTGAAAGGCACTTTGTATCATTCTTCAATTTTTTGAATTTTTCCCGAAATTTGCTCCAAGAATTTTTATAAAATTTTGAGTACCTATTGTACATTAGATATATTATATAAAATAGTTTTGTAACGTCTTTGGCTAAATCTACTGTGAGGAGTACTTTATAAGTACTTGTCGTTTTTCGGTTTGTTGCTTAAATTAACCCCTATATATATGAATGTACTCTGATGAACACATCACGATTTTTATTGTCACATAATGTAAATTCCAAAAATTACCATTGACCGGTCGCAAAGTAAATTATTTAAACTTTTTGTATCTATCGTCAGATCACTTCAATTATTTACGTTTGATGTTTATAAAGATCCGCGGATAAAACAGAAAGTGATGAGATGGATATAACAATTGTGGGCCCCACGAAATTTACTAAAATTAGAACATTCGAATAAATGCGTTGTATTTAGTAGCATTTTTCTCGTGTTTGCAGGTAAATCGCTTACATTTTACACGATCTACAAATCCCTCAAATTAATTTTCCTCATTAGAAGTTCGGTTCTGGTGTCGGTTTTGAAACGTATCGAGAAAATTTACAATTCTAAAAATTTCATTATTGTTAACGCTTATTCAAATGGTGATGGTTGCATTGGAGAGTATTTTTGGCTAATGTTACAAGGAAAAGGAGAATCTTATATCTCCCTGTAAATGAAGTTGGTGTTATATGAAAACCAAATTATTGTCAGTTGCCCCAAACAGTGTTTCTTTTGGATGGAAATATCAAAAATATTTTTCTTTTATGTCAGCCCCTTGAATTAAGTGTCTTTGTATTAAAGCAGTCGTTTTGGATTTCCAATTGAGTTAGATTTTAGATAATCGAATCCGCAAATTCCACTTTTGGTGAAACTTGGGAAAGGTGTCTAGTATATGCAATTTTTTTCGAGTTTTAGTCAATCTTGTGATGTGCCGCCCATGCGTCTTCAGTATTAATGAATTGAACATTGGAAGGTCCGATGGTCCAACTGTTTGTTTTAAAGAATTTACTTTGTGTTTCGTATCGTGTTACACCTTTTGATAATTAAGGTCTGCAGGTACAATTTTCGGCTGAAACTTCGGAATTTCGTGTGGAAATCGTTAAGTGTGATAATTTGTATGTATTTTCGTGAAACGTGTGGTGCGCCGCCTATGCGCGTTCCGTTCTTAACGTACTTAGGTCGATGAGTGGCTGGTGGTACATCATTTGAAAAGCGTTGTTGGAGTTGGGAACCAGGGGTCGCATTCCGACGATCATTGTGCACGAAAAACTTGTTAGGTGCTTTATCCCTGGCAAGTGGAACAGAGAGAGGCAGGTAGTTAAACAGTGAGGTGCGGGCCACATCATCATTCCAATCATTCAGTAATTATTGCCTTGTTAGAAATCTGATGTATATGCTCGTCTCGGTCCGGGCAAATCTACTTTTTTTTCCCGATGTGGTTTTTGGCCCGGCTATAATATTATCTTTCAGAGAAAGGAAATTGTATGCCTGCCTAGACAAATACGGGTGCGTGTCGATTTTCGAGGCTGCCATAACTATTATACTAAATCTCACATTGGAGGTGTTCAACAATTTCAGTGCTCCACAAAATATCATCCTCTGCTGTTCGGTTAACTTCTCAAGTTATTCCACCGAACATTTTTACGTCTTAACAATTTCGCACCTGCTTCAAACAATGGCCATTAATGGTAGCATTAATTGCGTCATGCAATTTCGCCTCTTTTCATCCCTCCCCACATTGCCATCATTCATCATGTCGTCGCGATCCCTCCCCTTTGGTACGTCATTATTTCCAAACCTGGAGCTATGCGTACTTTATTGTTGAAGATGTGAAAACCTTAAATTTAATACCGTCTAACATCCAACTTAAGTGATGAACGCATATTCCGAAAAGACGAGGAGCCGAAAAGGTGAACTCTATCAACGCTCTTCGGCGAAGAGAAACTAATTACTAGTCGTAAATGTAACGTTAATAACCCTTACATAAACTGCTGTGAAAAAGCCACCGAAGGTAATTGTGAGATGATGCGTTAGACCGTAGTTGTAGGGGTTAAGGCGGGATGTTACGGCTTTTTTTTGAGCAAAGCAGCAATCGAATCGTTGATTTTTGTTTCCCTTATTGATTCATTCAAATGAATCCATCTCAACAACAAAAGGGCAGTAACAGACCTTAACTACCCACCAAGAAATAATTTTTAAAACACGAGTTTATCGAATCTCATTTAAGTTATTAATTTAAACATTTGCAGTTCATAACCTGATAATTAAACGACTGTCAAATCAAGTATAAACCCGATAATTAGGAAATATTTAATTATTTAATACCGCGCTCGTGATTGTTATTTTGTAACTGTGTAAGTCATTTGCTTGTTGCTCCAGAACTAATTGAAATTTTATCAAACAGCAAAAAATCAAAATTACGTTAATTACCAAACAAGATAACAACGTTTTGTTTTATTAATAATTCCTAAAATGAACGTGATTATTTACTGGTAAAATTGCAACAAAAAGATCAAAAGAAGCCGTAACAACGAATTCATATAAACTGATCGACTTCTTATATATTATAATAACAAATACTGCGCGACATGACCTGTTAAATTAAGTATAGATTTTGTTTTGTATAAATTTAAACTTTTAAAATGAATGTTGCTACTTCATCCTATCTACTTACGATCTGTGGAATTTGACTTTCTGCTTGGCCATTAGGAGGATTCATGTCAAGCTTTAGATTGTCCATCATCCTCCTACATTGTGAAATGTGATGGAAATCTTCCTGACATGTATTCTTGAATACCTTCTCCCTAGAGGTAGACTTCAAACGAGTTATGTACCGGATGTTCCAAACATACTAATTGTACCCGATGACCGGAGAGCCGAATTGTTCGAGTAGTACTTACTTTTGATAAAATACATCAGTGATAATAGATAAACTTGCACCAGTCGGAAGGGTATCACTACTTCTGGCCAGTAAACGAAAAATGATTGCAAAATTTCCAAGACGTTCATAACGAGAATGCATTAAATGTTTCTTTGCGCGTAAACAGTATACTTACTACTAATTTGAAGTAAGTGTTCTTGACATTGGTGGTCCGTGACAAATAAACAAAAATTAGAGTACCAAACGGGCATACTGTAAATTTTGCAGAGTGTGAAGTGGGAAACTGTGATTAGAAGCGCATAACAAAAATGTCGTTGTTGTATGACCTCAATAATAATATGAACTTCGAGTTGTGCAATGATGGTCAGTAAGACAAATGGCTAGAACAATACCTAACTGAAATACTCGTAATGTTAACTGTATGGGAAAAATGACAACTGTGACAAGCCCTCCAACTAACAAGAAACATTTAAAAGTGTTTATCTACTTTGCGTTACTAATGATCTCATTATTACACCGAAAGTAGTGTAATAATATTCATATTATTACACTGCTTTTGTAAACTTTTAGTTTTGTTAGATTGGTATGTCAACCTGTCAGGGAGAAGTGCGTAGACGTCAAGGTTAAATTATTAGTATTTCAATAAATTTCTTGAGCAGCTTTGCGTATTTCTGGGGGTGTACAGCTCAATTCTACATTTTTGTTTTCCATTTCGCGCACGTGAGTAAGTAGTTATTGAATTTGTCCTAGGGCTACTAGATTTTCAAATTTAAATACGAAACGTCCATGTCGGTGACGTCAGTGTAACCAACCCACGCAAAATTCCCTAGTGTAATACGAAAACTTGAACAGCCAAAATTTAATGAATTAATAAAGCAAAGTAGATAAAATAGTATATTACACACGTTTAATAAGACGTATTGCCACACTCGTTCTATTAAAGCACTCGTGTGACAATCTCTGTCTTATTAAACTAGTATAATAATATACTATTGATTGAGGAGTTGGTGAACCACCCATTCGAAAAACTCTCTTCGAAGTAATGGTGACTTTAACAATTACGTATATACAATCAAAATACTTCACGAAGCGAACGAATGACATTAATTCAACTTCATTTATTCCCTTTGTTCATTTCTTTTTTCCCAGTTGACATTACCTCACACGTAAAAGATTCTTTGGTTTAGTCAAAAGTTAATACTCAGAGAATGTTAAATGTGCCGTAATCAGCTACTGTTTTTACTCTAGACACAATCAATTACATGTAAACCGCAAACAGATCGACCCCTATATCGAGCTAATGAGCATCACCATCCGACATTATTAATTAACATCGACGCAGTTGTCCTCTCGACGCGCCAGGCCTAAAAACAACAACACAGTCGACAGAGAGAGAAAGAGATAGACCGATGGGACGAAGAAGGAGAGAGAAGAGAAGAACATGGCAACGCAGCCCAGTACATCGAAGAAGATTCTCTCTTTCTGTCTTTTCAATCTTAGGGCCGAAACGGCGATGAGTACTAATTCCAGCAGCTCAACGAACTCCTGATACGTATACAAACAAAATATTATCGAAGGCAGTGCTGGTCCACCAGAGGAAATAATAAACAAGAGCCGTTCGAGAGAACAAAACACAGTCTTAGCTAAAACAAAAATGTTCGAAGGAGCAACACACAGAACTGGTTGTGTAAATTAATTTTGGTAAAGGCATTCTCTGCTTCTTTCTCTTTCTCTCTTTTGTTTCTTTTCGAGGAGGAAGAAGAAGGAAGATGGACGTAGAATGTGTATGGGAACGGTTTACCTGAGGTGGTGATCTGCATACTGAAAGATTCACCTTCGTGAAAATTATTATAATTATTTATTTTCCTTTTTACCGTTGCTCTGTTGTTGCTGTTAAAGTACACAGATGATTAACACATGGTTCGATTGTCTTCTCTCAGATAATAATCGTCCGTCTCATTATGGGCAATTTTCTCGATGAAATTTTTCAACAGGTTTATCGAAAATTACTTCGGCTATACGTCGCCCGTAAGAAATAACATAGGGAATAATATATACGGGTTTTGGAAGGACTTATCGCTCCTTATTAAGTTAACACACCTTGCGACAATTTTTTAATAATTTTACAAGTGGGATTTAAATTCGAATCGTTAAACCCTGAAGGTTTGGAACATTGAAACGCCTATAAGTGTGCGTAAAGAGATCACGTGTCAATACGTATTTCAGGTGTAGACACTATCTCTAGTTTCTTGATCCACCGTGGAAATCCCGGATAATTATGAGAACGCAATTTAATGAATCACCGTTACGAATAATCACGAATTATGAAAATTTTATGAGGGTTGTCTTTAAACCTCACGATTACGAAATTTGGGGAACTCCGTATTATCCATACCTCCATACCGCAAATCGTTTGCATCATAAGTAATTACTGCGGAACTTAAGCTGACCATTTGGCACGTACGACTCCAGATATGGCACCTGGGCAAAAGTTACTTTCATCTCGTGTCGACGAACTGGTGTGTTATTGTAATTCTGTACAGTCATGAGATTACTTAATCAGTAATCACCTCAATTAAACATCACTTGCAATGATAACTCGTCTAATGGAATCTATAATTTTTCCGTAGCGCTTATCCTCTCTCGGAACATCATTTATTCACCTATCACAAAAAGAAATCGGTTTGGTACCTACTCGACAAACGTAAAAATACAAAGTTAATTAAAACCTCTTAGATTAGTGTTATAATTGTTTGTTATGGCAGTATTTTAGTTCATTTGTAAGAACTGTTCCTCCAAATTCATTTGTTTCCATTCCAATTTTGTGAATAGTGGGTCCCACAAAATGGCCCAACTTTAAAATTCACCCGGTACAACCGTACCTCTATAAAAATTTCTGAGCTTTTGTTGGGCACAGTTTACTTACCCTAAAACGAAGTAACGGGGAACTTTTTTCGAAGTGGAAATCCTTGAATTGTTGCCAAAAACTGAAAAGTTTGGAGGTGTTCCGCATGTTTGAGTTCACGACCTTACGAGGGGATAAAGAAGTCAAGTTGATCTGATCAATTAAAGTATTTGTTATCGGTTCAATACTCTCGGATAATAACAACGCGATGTTCAGTATACTTCAGATTGAAAAGAGAATTTTTTGTGGAGATATAATTAGTTCGTACGACTCATCGTGTTTTTTTTAGATCAGTAATTAATTAAAACGTAGAGTTCATGTTTTGAATTAGCGTCAATTCGAAAATAATTACAAATAAGTTTACCCTGCCCTTTTAGAGAAGTGTGAGGTATTGTTTCAGATGAATTGGGCAATGTGTTTTATGTTACTTACACACTGAGAACGTTTGATAATTTTTGGGAGAAAAAGGTCCACCTCTGCAAATTTTAAACAGATATTTTAAGTGAGGTCTTATCTGTGTTGAAGGATGAGAAACAGATTCTAACAGTACTTAAGGATGTTTATTTGCCGTATCGGCGCCAAATTCAAAGTGTAATTTCATATTTACTGCACGAGATATTTTCGTGGTTCAGGCGATTCTGCGGTGGAATGTATTTTATTAATTTTAGTACGTAAACAAACATTTGTAAACGCTTTAAAAACGAAAGTAAACGACTGTTGACCCGTTGAATTTGTAATACATGCCTGGCATTGTAGTCAAAGTTTGTAAAATATTTAAATCGATGAGATTTTGAAACGCTTAACGAGTTGGGGAATGGGAGTGGTATTTTCACGTGTTACGTTGTGATTCAGTATGGCTAACGAAAATAGTTGTTGTGGTAAAATAATCATTACGAGGGTTATACAAGTCTGTCAACTGCATAAGGGCGGCATTGTCGACCATAGAAATTGTAGTTAATTGGGTACCTCCATTACAAGCAATTTGACTCGTAGTAAAGCGGTAAAATAGATGATTTAAATGGGAAAGGCAGTAATTTTTGTTCGTAAACCCACTGCTCAAATAACTAAGAAGTAGTGGGAGGCTACTTGAATAAGAAAATATATTTCCCGGTGAAAATGGTTTATCAACATGTTTCAGGTTAGCCAGCACCCGTGATCAAACCAGATTTAAAAAGTATTATTTACGTTGGTTTGAATTGTGTTTAAAAAAGTTAAAAATTCCAAAATATCTGAAATTTTTGTCATTGCCCCGATATAAATGAATAACGTGTCGTCTTAATTTGTTAAAAACAATCTGCAACAGTTTAATGAATGAACGAGTAAAAAAGAAGGATCGTTGACAGATGTCAAGGAGTAAACATCCGAATGCGAAACGCCTCCTCCAATCTCGTTGAGCGGCAAGCACCATTTTTACGTTCGTATCCGATCTCCGGCGAAGCTTATGTAAATGAATCACAAACTTCAAAAAGATAACAAATAAATAATAAAAATTCCTTAATAGCATGTCGGGAGCGTTCATAAGCCGGGCGTAAGACAAGAATGCATATACAATTGGGTTCTTAGATGCACTCTGATCGAGGTCATTCGTAACAAGGCTCGTGGGCCGCGTTGCCGTTCGTGGTGCGGGTGCGTAACCCTGCGAAATCCGACAACTGCGCATCCCGCGGTTAAGGCAGACCGGCGCGGCAGCGCTTCTCTCCTTTCGCCTTTCCCTCTCATCTCGTTCGTTCTCTTCTCTTTTCTTCTCTTCTCTCTTGTTAGCTGGGCCGTTTTTGGTCGGAATTTTGATGAATAAGTACACGGTGATCCATTATGATTTTCCACACCTCGTCGAGGCGTTTCATTAGATCCATGCTTTAAAATCAATAATTTTATTTAAGGGCCTCGCTGCTGCCGAGCCACTCGAATAAAACACAACCAAAAAGTTATTCTGATTACCATAAATTATTATTTTTACTGGGACTATCGTGACTTACAATTTTCTTTTCGAAATCGATTCAACGAGAATTACTAAGGTGTTTTTTGAAAAATGATTAGGTTTTTTCTCCAAAACAAGTCTACCTATGTTTGTAATATTTTTGGAATAAGGTTATTTTACCTCCCGCTATAAAACTCGAACGAGCTAGTTGTCATCCTACAACTCTTCAAATTAAACTCCTATCGAAGTGGCTAAGTTGTCTGAAAGTAGTATTGTTGGTCAAATTTTAATGCCTTGTGGTGGCAAGTGGAAACGCGTGTACCGAAAACTGAATTTACAGGCTGTTTAAATTTCCATGTCGCCCAGTGTATTAATGCCGTGCCACTTTTAAGCCCAACCAGAAATTTCAATCTACAACGACTGTCTCTGTCAGATTTAGTCTTTAGCGAGCGAACGTGTGTCATTTTAAAGCGCGTCGCAGCTTATTTAAGTTCGGCCGATTAAATTTGCACGATTGACCCGCAAGCATTACATTATTTGCGGTCAACCACTAAACTGCACAGCACAGATTTTCGTTTGTAGTAAAGTTTTAATTACAGGAACAAAGGCAAAGTGATACGTGCATTCGTAGAGTCGTTTTTGGTGTTTTAATTTTGAGATCTGGATTGTTTGCAGTCCGTTTTCCGGACGATTTTTTCTCTCTCTCCATAAGCGTGGTCTGTTTGATTTCAGGTCCGAAGCGGTTAATGAAAGTTTGGCCCTTTGATTGTTCTGTGCCGTGTAGAATCCGCTGAAATTGGACCGTCTAATGCAGTAATTGGGCGGAAAATCAAAAATGCTAGTTGCGTTATTTTCCGATGGTTGTGTATAGCTTTCACACTTTCGTTTTAATGACAGTTATTTTTGACAAATGTGAGATTAGTGAGGTGGCAACCGAGAATCATAGAGAAGCGTGAAAAATTTCAATTGGAGCTGGTAGTTATTTGCCATTTTTCTTCATCGGAAGTAGGAAGATTTATCTTTTCTGACGGCCTGGTACTGTGAACATCCACGTCCTTTCATTTCCGATATGTCGTCACACATTTTATCTCCATGGTACACGTTCGTATTATCTTCAACGATTATTTGAACTTCGTTTTTTAACACTAACGAATGTTTACTCTTTCGGCGTTTTCGAACGTAAATAGTAGTACAGGTTGGTATTGAATTTCTTCTGCCGGCCTCTACCGTCCTCGAGAAGAGGAAACGAAATTAACAAGCAGGTGCTCGCAAGAAAGATAATAGGCAACTATTTAACGAGTCCGCAAGAAAAGGAAGAGAGGAAGAGGGAGAGGCGGATAGTAAAGTGATTTCACGGGTTTAGCCAAAATCTTCCGTCTGAACCTTTTAAGCAACAAAAGTTGCACATCCTGAGATTCTTACAGCAGTCGACCAATGGTAGGCTTGGTAAGAAGAGGTTCTTTGCAGGGTTTTGATTTATAGCAATTTTATAGCGATTTCATTAAACATACATTGTGGTTATATAGACGCTGTGTCGATGCCACTCGCGCCTTTGATAAATGGGTAATATTAATTCTTATCGATGGTTTCGATGGTACCAGATTCCAATATTTCTGAATCAGTGATTTAATGTCGGTTTCGGTCGAGCGACCCTCGTGCCACCGTTTGTGGTACCCCTTCGATAATAAGTACCTTTTCGAGCTAACTTTAATAGGCTGGACTTCCGCAGCGTATTTAGGGAGTTTTTAAATTCGCTTCGATGTTTGATACACTTTCGAATTTTTACCCTCACGCCCGATTTGGTCGTTGAACCTTCTACCATGCACGACGTTCACATTTCTTGAATTCCGCTTTAGGCGAATTAAATATGTCTAGGCCCCTTAGGTTGCGCCTCTGAAATTTTTAATCAGATAAAGTACGCGTACCACACGTTCAGAACGGATGAAGTCGTTATCGCCGAAACTTTTATCGTTATGTATTTTTCTAACACAAAACGCGTGAGCTTGTTTTACGAGGTTGTTTCCCCCTATTATTGTTTCATTTTTTCAGAAAATGATTACAGGGGAAAAAATCAACAATCGCCAATAAACTTGGTTATGGTTTTCGTGATTGACTTTTGTTATCTCAGCATTGATTGCCGGTGAACGTGGTTTGTGAACGGAAGTCGCATATTCGTTTATTAGTTTCTGTTTTATGGGTTGTTTGTCGTAGTACGTAAGCGTTTGCTTTGCAGCGAGGTACTTATATGGAAATGGGAATTTGATACAAGCCGAGTTCGTAATCAGTGGTACAGCTTTTGTAAATTTTTGATGAACTAGCCATGAATGGAACGTGACTGTTTCTCGGCACATTTCATTCATAAAATTAAACTAGTTATTGCGTTATTTGCAGATTGCTATGGCGAAGCACGATGTGTCATAGTCTCTACCGATCGGTAATTTACAGTGCAATTGAAAACAGTAAAATCAGTTACCCACAAAACTAAACGATTAATTCAAACAAAGTGAAAGGTATCATACCTGCCCAACTACACAGTTGTACAGGTATCCGGTGAAGCTTTATTCTATTGTAAGAAGCTCTTAAAGTGATAATAAGTACTATTCGAAAAGTGCGGATTTTCCACTAGGAACGTTCAAAATGTACTGTTGGAATTTGGCGGAGTCATCTTTGTTGTCTGGGGCGATTCCGTCTCTGTCTGACTGCCAGCTCTGGTGCTCTTTTGGCTCCGTTCCAAAAGTGTCGGAGCGCAAAGAATTCCAATCTGCGTCCGGCATGAAAGAGCACGAGCAGAGCTCCTATACGCCCGGCAACCGAAAAGAAGGTGATGAAGATGACGATGGAAACCTAAGGCCCAACCAACTCTCGTTTTACGTTCAGTGTCTGGTCCCTTTCACTTCGGCGTACGTTGTCAATCGCACACTGCGTAATGTGTGAATGCGCTCGTTAAAGTTTTAGTGGGAGATTTTAACGGGCACCGACCGAAGAGGACGGTCGGTGAGGATTGGGCCTTACGAGTCCAAGCGTTGGGGCTTCACGATTTTCTTCAATAACTACAATTTTATCACGTCATGTGAGGGTTCAAGGCATTATCATCATCATCATCATCATTCGCGTTCTCGCCGGTGATGAGATTTCGAATTCTCCCTTTTTTATTGTTATTTTTATCTTCGTTTTTTCTTTCTTTCTCTCGCAATGACTGCTTCTATCAGTTGGATGTTTTACCTTTATTTGCTTTGCGATTGAATCGTGAGATAATCTCGGGATTGTTCGTATTTCAACTTCAGTTTCTATATAGATTTGAAATTGAATCAGCTGCGTTTCGCTCGATATGAATAAATGGCGGTTTAGAAATGGAAATGGATCAGCGATCACTATTATATCGTGGCTTAAAAACAATTTGAGGAACTTGAACGTCTGCAAAAACGGCAACATTTCCTGTTCCGATGGTTTAAACACCAAATCCTATTATGCTAACGTGAACACAAGATATAATATAACCTTAGCATTATTTAATTCACGTGTGTGTGTGTGTACATACACTTGTGTTATCGATCTACAATCAAAGAAAAAGGTATACCCACAAGAATAAGCAATACTTTCAAACATCTTACAATGAACATTAGCTCACTAAGAAAACTTTACAATCATTACAATTTTAAAGAAAAAATAGGTACCTTTTACTTATTATAGGTACTTTTATTATCCGACAAACAGAAAGTACATAAAGTACCAATCATTAGGTGTAGTAATACATTTACTAATTCTTCTTAAATATGTTCATGGGTTCATTCCAGGAGGTTGAGGCATATTAACAACAGCAACCAAATAAGAAACAGTAGTTGTAATACTAATGGATAAAATTGTTATAAATTTAAGGACAGTAACAAATATCAGTACAAAGGTGTCCCTCGGATGAGGAGAGTAATAATATCAATAGTGTCGTTCATTGAATAAGGACAGTACAAAGTTGTACTACGAACATGTAATAGGACGTCCTTTGGACAATGGTAGTACTGAATCGTACCATTGGTATAACGAATTTAACAAATGACGGTACAGCGTTCATTGCATAAAGTCAGTACAATGTCATAATACAAAATCATGCAAGGACAGTACAAGATTGTAATGCAGAATCGTACCATTGGATGTGAGTAATAAAGGTCTGCTGGATTAGGGAAAGTAACAAGTGACAGTAGAAAGTTGTCCATTGGTTAAGGATAGTAATAAAAGCCTGTAGAGAAGTTCATTAGACGGCATCAATACAACTTTGTAGTACTAACATGTAATAAAACGTTTTTGGACAAGCACAGTACTAAAGTGATAATACATAATCTTACCATTTAACTACAGTAGTAATACAAACTAGTCCATCGGATACGGACAGACAAAATCTAATAGAAATTCGTTCTTTGAACAGACAGTACTAAAATGGCAGTACAAAATAATACAATAAGAATTAAGCAATTATCATATATCACATATGTACCCATATATTACATCACAGGATATTCAGCCTTGCCACCCGTAACCTGAATCTGTTGAGGTCTAACCCGAAGGGATCTCACTTATGCTTATTAAATAAGCGAAACTGCCTTGAGGACTGATAGTTAAACAATGTGCGTATGGTTTCATTTACAAGTTTATAAATGAAAAGGGCATCACTGATAAATCCATCACTAAGTTGTAGTTAAGGTAATAATCATAATTATTGTATTACGATGTACTCTCTCAACCTTCGCAACACGACTGGTATATTGAAAAGCCCATATGAAAGGGGCATCTTTCAGACCTGAACAATATCGCAGATTAAAATTTGCGTAGAACTCTGAATGTACCTGGTAACAAAACCGAAGCTCATGGAGTTATTTTGTGACGACTCACAGCACACATCCAAACATTTGATGTTCTCCTCATCATAAAAATATATTTCCTTCTAAAATTCAAATGGCTTATAAACGTTTCATTGGACAAATTCCATTCTCTCTTCAATTTAATTCATGTATCAGGGGCTTTCGTCTAAAAATGCGAGTAGCCATGGAAACTATATCTTTCGAAAATGGGAGTAATTGATATTAAATTTTGGACATTAAACCTACATATCATAATTTGTTACGTAGCGTTCATGACTTGGTCGCCCTGAGCGATGTTTATTTTCAACACGGCCGTTTTATATTTCTTTACAATGTACTGGGTAGCGGAATGCCATCTACCAACAACATTAGCAATGTTACATTTCTATGTTCAGTACTTTTCGATCTCATATTACATACACTTCGTCGCCCCAAACGCGCACAACATATAAATTAATAGACCAGCCGTCACGGAAATTCCATTTCTAACCAGTTGTATATGATTATTTTTCTTCTCTGAATATTATTAGTAACATTATGTGGGTACAATTCGCCTAATTCTGAATTATTTTTAACTAATTTGTAACTCACTATTTTAGTTTGTTAAAAAATGCCGTGAGACATGTTCGTTCCTAAATTAAAAAGGTGTAGGAATATCTTCTTTCCTTACGTTATCTTTAATGAAATTTGCTTTTAATAAATCCATTATGAAAGCTTGCATATTAATACTTGTAACTACCGTGCGCTATTAAAAATAGCAAGTGTTATATGGATCTCGCTTTAATCCAGGGTGCCATTGAAAAAATCTGATCACATACGTTAATCCGAGCCTTGATAAGATACGAATGAAGTACAAACTAGAAAATACACAAACCGACAAAGCGTAAAACTTGCCGAATTACTTTTTTCAAACGTTCGCGGTAATGCTTGAGATAATTTGGAATATTATAGACTTGCTTGGCATAACAGTGATATTACTTACTCTCGTGTGTAATTACTGAAATCAAGTGCCAAATGTCAAGTCCTTCCTTGGACGTCTCTACTTACATTCTCTTACATTATAAGTCATTACTTATAATTTAATAATCGACGCAAAAATACCAAGTTGTACTTAAATTATTCCTGTCTTCCCTCAGCACAGATACGTAGAATTTCTATTCCTGCGGGGGATTTATACATAGTAAAGAAATATAACAGTAATTTACTGTGCAGTACTCACAAGTCAATAATTTACTAGTATGAGGTGACAATAGTATACTGAATCAATCTAGTATTAAAATACTAAACGTATTAAAGTGGGAATCGCTACTGAAATAGTCTTAAAAAGCAGTACACCCTGTTTTGAAAACCTTGTTCTGTCTACTGCATCCTCTTCATAAATCTTGATACAATTTGATTTTTTTTATTATTAATGCGTCACGACACTACAATTATGTGTTATTTTATACGATTTAAATGATACTTATGAAATAAAGGGTTATAATAAGGTTAAACAAGTTATTTCTAGGTATATACAACTTTTGCCGATCTCAAATTTGGCCTTGTTTTTTGAATAAAGGGTTAATTGGGTTAAATCCTCGTATTTTCACCTAAGAACCATGTGGGTATCGTTTACAGCGACACCCTGTATATCTCGTGAATAAACTAATGATTGCAACCAATATGGTTTAATGTACTGAAATCTACCTAACGGTAGAAGGCACATTTGCGGTTGTACGCGTGCGCTTGTTGAACATATTCCTCTACCCCTTTGCTTGAGTACACGTTGAGTGTGGTGTGAGGACGGTCCTGGACAATGCGTATTTACAGTTTGTATCTTCAATGGGACATAACCTCTTTTTTGGCCGTGAAAACGAGCAGAGTAGGAGTAAAGTGTTTTCATTTGTAAATTTCTATTCTATTTATTGTAACGTCAGTGATGATAGATTGTCGTAGTTGAACAGAAGGTTGCAGCGGGGATCTGAAACTGTTTAGTTAAATCCGATGATGGTCGAAAATTCTTAGGAATATCACTAATTTAAACGTGAAACGTGAGAAAACTGGGAGGCACTTCCCTTCGCCGGTGATGGTCAGAGTTCCGAAACGGCGTTTTGCGTCTCCTTCGGTTTAGTGATGTCGCCGTCATCGAGTCCGACCTGTATACATCGCGGCGGCCGTAAAAACCAGATCTTCCAAAAAAACTACACATAACCTCGAGATAGTATCTCGAAACTGTTGAAATAGCTGCGGTCATACCTCCAACGAATACGTCCCAAAATAGACAGATTCTACTCGATGTCTGCGGGTGTTAAAACAACTTACGTATACACATAAAATTCTTCTATAAACAAAGAAAATCCGGTATCGAATAGCGAAGAACAGCTTTTTAGATCACAGTAGTAGGAGTAGCACTAACACGACCAAAAGAAAACTGACAGAAACTCGACGAAACAACAATTTCAGCTCGGGAGCTCAAATTTTTAATCGAACTTTAATAGTGTTTGTTTTCCTGTATATTTACAATGCCGGGTGTGATTCTATAATGAACACTATTAGAGGATAATAAGGTTTAATTACAAGTTAAACCTTTCTGACAAATCATCGTCGGATAAATAATTTATAGCCGAATAAATTAAGCGGTAATAAGGTTAATCGTCGAATTAACATTTTTATTGTTGTAAATTTATTAAACTAATTTATCTACCTCGAGGAATGCAATATTGATAACTAGGAGCGAATTTGGTATTCAACTATATTTACCACTTGATCTCCTATTTATTATTTATCGTTAATTTAATTCACATTACCCCCACAACGTGGCATTGAACTGCTAAGACTCAAATTTCTGTTGCAAATCGAACTGGCTGATATGGATGAGGTCTTATCAAAAGTTCCATTACACATCTCTTATTTGCAACGGAAAACCAGTTATATACATTCTCTGAACTGTACGAGTTACAAAGTATTACACCAATTAACTTTAATAAAGGAACTGTGCTTGAAGTCAGAGTAATTACTTATGTATAGTGGCGATTAAAAGCTTATTATGACAAATCCGGGCGTCGTCATTAGGGTTTTTGATGATCGTACCCGTTAGACGTGAATTGGAAAACACTCTACCATTAATTCATTTATAACAACAAACAATCTAACGATCGGATATATCATACTCTATCAAATTTTTGGTAACAACAATCCCAAAATCGATTAATCTAATCTAAGAAATGTCGAACATCAGATATATACGTCATTCATTTATGTTGATTAGCGTTATCTTATCGATACAGTTTTCAAAATCAGAGAGTGTGAAAAATAGGGAATTTTATTAAACGGCTTAGCCACTAAATTACTGCCGCAGATATAAATAACTTTTTTTAATTTAGATAACATTTTAATTTATGGAATCAACTGAAACGTAACCGCCAAACTTGTGTTATTAGGGAACCTGGGAGATAGGAAACCAATAGGACGAAGGAAGTAATTAGGCACGTTAATAATCCAAACTAGAAAATCCCTTGAGCAAACTGAGGGACCTGGTAACTCGGTAAATTGAAATTTTTTGGGAAGCGTGTAAGTTTGCCATCCGGATCAACGACTAATTTCACTTTTAATTCCTTTACTTGCTGCCTTTTGTTCTTTTAGTGCAAAGTCCTCCGGTGCCATGTTATGTGCAGATTGGTCAAATTTTAAATATTTAGTAATTGCCATTCTCACAACAACTCCGTAAACGACGGGTGGGTTTTTGTATTTGAACGATGTTTTCCGGAATGACTTCTTTGAAATATTTATTACCATCATTTTGGCTATCGGACCTCCTTCCTATGTAGACAGAGGGTCATTAGGTATCGACAGGGGGAGAGTAACTTACCTACCACATAACAAAGGACCTCCAGCTAAAGACATTCGTTCGGGTTGTATTTTTGGTGTTACGACGATTTCCGATCAACTGCCATCGACTCTGAACGTTTAATCAGGATTAAATTTTTTTTAAATGAGAATACCGCCTGATCTTAATTGCAGGTGACACTAAATCTACTTTTCATAACATTTCATCGACCTTGGTACGTCCTTGGTCGAATAACTCTTTTCAGATGCTAATGGACCTGTGTAGGTAGAGGTAAATTAAGCTTAAACGGAACCCATGGCGTTTCAACAGTTCTAATTCAACACAGTACGTACCTAATTACAGATTTTTTTTTATATATTGAAGTCCCTGTCTCATTATTATTTTATGGGACGTTCGAAGTATCCAAAGGCAAAAGCCAAAAAAAAAGACACAGACCAGCATTTAAGATCCTGTCGGTGAGTGTGAGTCAGTTCTTAAACAAGTTTGATGTTATCGGGTTAGTTAATGGCATACAATCGTTGAGTATCGAACACGGCCGAGGTCGTGAGACCAAAGACATAAATTTGAGTCTCTAAATCTTCTTCGAAATGAGACGAAGAAGAAGAAATTAGTCCGGCGATATCCGGTCATGGGAAAAATTGTTAATCGATTAACGTGGGTCCAGTTTCGATTTCGAAGGCGTACACCAAGACAATTCCTTACGTTTATTTGTTGATTAATCACCGGTGCTTTGTTAGTACACGGTCGAGTACCCTACGAATACATTATCTAATAAAATGTTCCTATCTACAAAATCTCCTTTGTTAATGTTGCGAGTCGGCTCGTATATCATCGTACCCCTCGGATAAAAATTAACGAAATTACGATGAGCGCGAATCATCGCAGACCCACCGCTTAGAAGGCAACTGTGTGGCTCTGCTGACCATTACACCAGCACACTTGTTGCTGGCCATTAAGAACGTGAACCGAGCTCGTCTCGAGATGCACTTTCTTTAATACGTTTATAGATACGATTCGAATTGCACCAGAGAGAGAAGCACACAATGCAATTCAAGTGACGGAGCCTTCGCGAATCCGCGAATGAAGCGAAGGGCGCAAGGTTTTAAATGAAGTCTGAAGCAGAATGGGGGCGATAAGTAGATGGGAGTCTAAAAAGAGGGTTTGGTGTGTTGGCAGGTACCTCTCAAATTTGAAAACGTCGCTTAATAATTTCGTACGTGTAACATCATCAGGCGCCAAAGAACCAATAAAATTATCCGCCGGATTCCACAAGAAACTGGTCAGCATTGCAGATGAATAAGGAGTCGTGTGTTAACATTAATTGTTTCCTGTAACAAACGCTAATGTGATGTAGAAATCAGGATGCGTAAATAATCAACTGAAGCGTTATTAAAAACGTTTTATTGGATTTTAAAATGTAGTACGTTAGCAATTTAGATGAAATGCAGTTCGCTTGTGATACAACTCCTTTTGATTATCTGAAAAACGCATTGAATAATAATACCGTGTGATATTGGTTCTAAGATCTCCACTCTTTTGGTAAATGTTGGGAATTCTGATTTCCAGATTAAGACCAAAAAGATTCATGTCACTAGAAACTAAGGCAAGCTGAACGTTTGTTTGAGTTTGATATAGAAATTTGTATTTTTATGAAACAAAATCGACCTGTCCGAAATTATCACGAATAACCAAAAACTTTTCCAGGCTAGACGGATATAAGTTCAGGTTGGTTAAACACTTACGATTACAAATCTTCACAAAATGTATTTAGGTACGCGATCTTTCCTGCAATAATAGCAAAAATTTCATCTCATCGTGATTACCTCTTCAAGAATCCTGTTTCGTACTCATCATGGGAGAACTGAGATCTAATAAAAACCTTGTAAAGTTATTTGACTTCTATAATAAGCACCAAGTATACGGTTCAAGTATAAAACTATATCAAAAGCGTTTCTACTCTCAAATCTCGACGATATCCGGATGCGAATAAGTTTAAAACACTTTTAATAAGTATCACCCTTTTATTGCTTTTTTAGCTTTAATCTTTGCTCTCTTATGACTATTTCATTTCACACTACTAATTCGCCTTTTAAACTGGAAACTGACGGAACTTTTTCCATTTAGAGGAGTTCGCCATTTCAAATAGAAGGCATACAATATGCAGCATACAATTAACTGGCAGAAATGACTTCTCATTGAAAACTGTGCTGTGCGAGGGCGAAAAGTAAACACTATTTAAAAAAGGTATGAACTGTAATTGTATAGTGCGTTTGAAACGGAAAACGGTGTCGTCGGTGTTGTTATTCTTACAATAAAAACATTCAATTTAGGCAAACCCCCTCCCTGACATATTTGCTAATAGATATCTACATAAATTCCAATTTTTTCAAAAGGACCGATTTTCGTGGAGAAGGACGAGAGTTCGTTAACTTTTTACTTATTAGAGTATACGATTTAAAAACTTGTTATACAGATTAAATAGATGAATTAATTAAATACTAATGAGATATCTCACTAAGTTGAATTTTGAGTTTATATCTTACACAGTGTAATGGTTTTAACCGTAAGAATTGTACTCATATCACCAATACTTAAAGTTCATCCTTTGTTTGAACGCCTGAAGGAATCAATCACGTGTTTGCATTAATGCCCCCACATACAATTGTTTCCCGCCTCCAAAATAAACACCAGCTCTTCATGTAGACATGTGAGAATACAACAGAAATACTGGTAGTTGATGAGGAAGGATTGAAGTCTTACCATTTTCGCATCGGAGACCACTTCTGGAAGGGCTATCGTTTTAACGAAACAGCTGTCAAATTTTTAAACAAAACTTCATGTGAACGTCGTAAAAATCTATTTTTATTAAAACTATAAAAATATTGGATATTTAACACGTTCTCAACGGCCGGAGGAAGTAGAAAACATTCGTTCCGGCTGTTTTGAAATTTGGACGAGATGTTTGCGGAGTTGCAGCGAAGTTATTAACTCGGAATTGATGTTTTGAGGTTAGTGGATATTGTTGAAATCAATACTGGAAAAATTCAAAACTAAGGCACCCTTAGTGTACAGGCGTGTTTCTTAAGTTGTACCACATGATCAGAAAAATGGCTATAGTTACGTAGAATCAACTATTGGATGTCAAGACGCGAATAAAACTGTTTTATTGATGGCATGATCGTTAAAATACAAGTAACTTACACCTAAATTAAAGAGTAAAAATAATACTTAAACGTATCTAATACCCAGATAATTTATTGTCTCTTTTTTGGGGTTTTTAAACGTTCAATCTAACCTTACGTATACTGTATGATTAAATGAGCAAATACGAAGAAAGACATGAACTGGAATATTCGTTAGGTAGAGTTTATTGATCAGAAAACTACGTATTTATGACATTATTCATATGTTAAGACGTTTCATGTATCAATAACCCGTTGATAATACATTTCAAACAAGAATGGAGTTTCACTGTGAAAGGTAGCTTCATTGCAATTCTGCCTCAAGTGTAAAGCTGTATTGATTAACTCTGAGGTTGAGGTTCAGTTCGACGTTGGCAAGTTTTGAGGTTGGGCATCATTTATAAACGTCATTCAATTCGAAACACCGTTGCGTTGACCTGACACATGACATTCGACATAACCTAAAATATTGTATATGCTTTTTTAATGTATTTAAATATACAATGTGTTTCAAAATGATTGTCATCTAGTCGGCTGTGGAATTCCCATGTAAAATAAAAAAAAACGCCTTGCGAAAATAGGAGTTTCTACTAGCTATGTATAACCTCAAAATAACCTACTTAACCTCTTTCAATTTCTGGTTTTTCTCTGTCAAAAGAAAACGAATTTTGAGTATTTGTCTATTTGTAGTATTTGTTTTGGCCCTGAAAAGGGCCGTTAATTACCAGCAGTACTGATTCCCAGTTTCACAATAAATGTTCGAAGTGACACTTGTCAGAATTTGATAGGTTCAAATCGATAGAGCGCGGCACATCAAAAATTACATGCACAGAAATTTCAACGCCAACTAGACAATCATTTTAAAACACATTATATATACGCAAATTTGTTTGGTAGTTAGCGTTTTGTTTTGGTGTTTTTTTTTGGTTTCGATGTAAACGACACTTTTGTGTCAATGGTTTCATTTCATTTGCGTTTATGCGCAAGCGTGGTCACATTGTCTTATAGGTTCATTCATAGGTTAGAGGTTGGTAGCCGAACCTTCGACATAAAACTTTGTCAACTCTAAACCGCAAACGAACCTCAACTGAACTTGGAACAGAGTTGGTAGATTTACACGGAAGTGGTGCATGCGCAGTAGCGGACGGGTAACGGTCGGCTTCGATTGGTCAGTTCGCGGTATAAATCCGAAAAGTTTAGGTTGGTGCCACAGTTTTCGTAAATCAGAAACCACCGACCACTTCTCTACAGCTACTGCGCATGCACCACTTCCGTGTAAATCTCGCCACTCTGACTTAGAACCTCAACTGAAACTCAATCTCAGAGTTCATAAATCCGGTTTGAGACCTGAAACTGCACCAAAGCTTAAATATTGTTTACGGTGGTTTACCCGTACTGCAACTACAAATCGAGCTTAAGGTTCAATTTATAACCGAACGTGATCGCTCATTGGCCTTACAAGGACGTGAGGAGGACCTGTGAGTTCCTCTCTCTCTCTCACTCTGGAGCAATTTCGGTTTGTCCGAGCAATTTTCCGTAATTCCGACTGTGACCGCATAACACGTCATTAAGGCAATTATTTAAGAACGCCTGCACCATATATTATTATTTAATTGTCGGTCTATTCCCCCCGAACCAATCAGCATAATAATAATTTCATTGAGAAATAGGCTCCTCCTGGGCCGGCGGTGTTGAAATGACCTTCGGACGAAAATCTACCTGCCTCGGCTTTCTTAAGAGCCGTCGTTATTTTCACCTTAGGGGCCCTACACACTTCCGTTTGTTTATGCAGCATCGTCGGAACGAATTCCATCGAAGAATGGGTGTTATTAGGACGGGAACCAGATTTCTTCGGTCCTTAGAGTTTTAAAATTGCGTGTTGTGTGTGTCATTACGGACGTGATAAATGGCTCCTTTTCACCAGCTCTTTTTTCCCCTTCACAAAATGACTTTTTTAAGAGAAAAACCACCAATACGATTTTCGAACCGTACTCGAACAATCGTCGTAAATTCGGTACCTGGAACTTTTTATTGCACGAAGGTTATTTACGATATAGTACGCCAATCATAAACGGTTATTGCCGATGTGCAATTAAAACAACCGGTAATGAGCAGCCAGATGTAACAAAAGCAAATCGTGTTAAAAACAGGTCGTTAAGATAACATTTGAAACAGTTAATGCTTTCAACATCATTGTCACAAAAATAACCTTTTCTCGTTAAATCGTTCACTCGTTAAATATACATATGTATGTACGCAGTACGTACGCACGCCCAAACATAAATACTCACTTATTACTCTATTTTACACGTGTAAACAATAATAGTCATAGAAAAATTGAAAAAAAAACTTAACTGCCTGCTCTTCCTTTGAAGCGCAATGTTTAAGAAGCACCCATTAAAAGTTAGTACCGTCCATTACTTAAATAATTTATTTACGACCTCCCTCCAGTTGATTTATCAAAATATGTCCCCATTGTCCAGAATTCCCTTTAGAACTTGAAACTTTTAATCAAATCTCATTATCTTGAAGCTCACGATGAAGTATATCGGGGAGTGTTATTTTAATTAAAAATAACAGTATTCGTGAATGGCACGTTTAATTTATAAAAATTCACTTGACTCCGATGAAAGAAATCGGATCTTATTGTATTGACACTTGGTGCACACCGAAGGTAAACTCCCCCTATAATAACCTTTGAAAGGTACAGGTGGGGAATTCAGATTATTCTTCTATAGGTAGAAAAGGACGAGGGGCTTTGTGCTGACAAAATCGTGACATTTTTCCTACAACATGCATTTTCACATTTTTCTCACGGCTATTATTCAAAAACAACTTGAAACGCCTCTCTTAAAAAACTCTCGTGAACACAAATACGAGATGAAGGCGTTTCCTTAAAAGTGCAGGAGCAGGGAAAGGAGTGTAGGTAAAAATTTCGACAATGGCACTGATTTAACAAAGAAAATGAGCAGAAAAAGTCCGTAATACAATTAAACCTTCCTTGCATTACAATCTAAGCGAAGGGTCACTTATACCGGGTGTTTCCACAATGCTTAAATCGATTTCAGCCGTTTAATATCCCCACTGCCGGAATAATAGTGTAATTTGGCATACAGTGGCAGAATTTGTAGCTCTCACGTAGGTTTTACAAAAACCACCCCTTTTTCTGACTGACCACCCCCTATTTCCAACATTAAGTAGCTTTAAATTGACGGAATATTTGCTAGCTCATTTTTTGTTCAATTGTTCCGTCAAAATTGATTTAGTAGCGTAATTTACGCAATTGCCAAATTGCGTAATTTGGCATACAGCGGCTGAATTTGTAGCTCTAACATAGATTTTACAAAAACCACCCCTTTTTCTGAATAACCATCCCCTATTTCCAACATTAAGTACCTTTAAATTGACAGAATATTTGCTAGCTAATTTTTTGTTCAATTGTTCAGTCCAAATTGATTTTGTAGCGTAATGTAATTTGGCATGCAGTGGCTGAATTTGTAGCTCTAACATGGGTTTTCCAAAAACCACCCCTTTTTCTGAATGACCACCCCCTATTTCCAGCATTAAGTAGCTTTAAATTGACGGAATATTTGCTAGCTAATTTTTTGTTCAATTGTTCCGTCAAAATTGATTTTGTAGCGTAATGTGATTTGGCATACAGTGGCTGAATTTGTAGCTCTAACATGGGTTTTCCAAAAACCACCCCTTTTTCTGAATGACCACCCTCTATTTCCAGCATTAAGTAGCTTTAAATTGACGGTATATTTGCTAGCTAATTTTTTGTTCAATTGTTCCGTCAAAATTGATTTTGTAGCGTAATGTGATTTGGCATACAGTGGCTGAATTTGTAGCTCCAACATGGGTTTTCCAAAAAGCACCCCTTTTTCTGAATGACCACCCTCTATTTCCAGCATTAAGTAGCTTTAAATTGACGGTATATTTGCTAGCTAATTTTTTGTTCAATTGTTCCGTCAAAATTGATTTTGTAGCGTAATGTGATTTGGCATACAGTGGCTGAATTTGTAGCTCTAACATGGGTTTTCCAAAAACCACCCCTTTTTCTGAATGACCACCCTCTATTTCCAGCATTAAGTAGCTTTAAATTGACGGTATATTTGCTAGCTAATTTTTTGTTCAATTGTTCCGTCAAAATTGATTTAGTAGCGTAATTTGCGCAATTGCCAAATTGCGCAATTTGGCATACAGTGGCTGAATTTGTAGCTCTAACATGAGTTTTACAAAAACCACCCCTTTTTCTGAATAACCACCCCCTAGTTCCAACATTAAGTAGCCTTAAATTGACAGAATATTTTTTAGCTAATATTTTGTTCAATTTTTCCGTCAAAATTGGTTCTGTAGCGTAATTTGTGCAATTACCAAATTGCGTAATTTGGCATACAGTGGCTGAATTTGTAGCTCTCATATGGATTTTACAAAATCCACCCCTTTTTCTGAATGACCATGACACTTAATGTTTCCAACATTAAGTAGCTTTAAATTGGCAGAATAAATTCTAACTATTTTTTTGTTCAAATGTTCCGTCAAAATTGATTTTGTAGCTGTTCTCATTTTCGAGTAACAAGGAATGCAGCTGGATTTTAGTACTACTGGAACTTTTGGGGGTAATTTTTGAAAAGTAGCTCATGTGAGAGCTACAAACTCTACCACCTCAAAGAATTAGATATTTCCAGCGGTCCCAAAGATACACACAGTATGGCTACTGTAGGTTAAGGCTTCAGTTGCAGTAGCCGCTGTCTCTCGCCCACGATATTAATTTTGACGGCACAAATTATGCCACTATTCTGGTGGTGGGGATATTAAACGGCTACTGCAGCTTAAAAGACGTGTTAATCCTAACAGTTCCAGAGATACGCATTGTAGTTATTGCAGGTTATGCCACATCAGTTTTCCTAGCGAGGTTGCATCCATTTGAAATACTAAAATAATAAGTCGCAAGGAAAACTTGCAGGGACACTTGTTTAAAATTAACACCTTCATTTCCACAACAATTGGTCGTAACTTTTTTATGTATTCGCCTAGTAGTAGAAATGTAAATTTTTTTCGTCGCTGTATTATTAATATGAATTTAATTAGTAATTAAATTATTTATGATGTGCATAGTTGTAACGATTCAATGTCAGCGGCGTTTAATTAGTTTCTTTTGTTTTTATTGTTTCCTGTATCTTAATAAGTTTGTTCAGACAACTTGAATTAGTTCTGAATCAAACGGAGCGTGCACAGAAGCATTTTGGTGTTTCAACTTACCCCAGAGCTAGTTACCAATCTCTTCCAACGTCCGATCAACCAATTCAGAAATGGTAAAATCAGATCCTGGGTCGTGTAACTCGTAACGTAACGTTTTATTTGAGGTTATGTACTTACATTAAAGTCAGATTTTGCCATATGTTGGAAGGACAAATTCTAAATCTTGGAATTTTGTCAGGAGAGTAATGGATTAGTGAACTTCGAATGCGTTCTATATAACTGATCGTTGAACACATGCATTGAACATGTGCATTATATTCTAAATTCTAATTACTAGATTCGGGAAAGTCAGTAGTGTTTGTTGGATCAAACCCAATGTCCTGTGTTCCTGCTATCAATGTAAATTAGATATCAGATTAGTTTACTACGTCCTCGGAGGAAGGATGGTTGATTGAATTCCTGCTCATTTTGAAAACTGAAAACCCAATGATGTTGTGAAGTTGTTCTACCCCATTTTAATCGTAAATTTAAATGAAACTGTGTTCGAACCCAACCAAATAATCTTAAATGTACATAGCTGATTTTATCAAAACATTATCTTCATAATTGGGTTTTCCCATCCAAATATTCTCTAATATCCGATTGTTTTACTTGATACCAGTTAAATTACTGATGATGGATGAAGTACCAATTCAAATACGATATCTCGTATACTGTTGCACATTTGTAATGTCGAGGGTTCTAAACTTTGCATTGACAATTCATTTTTATAGCATATCTGGTTTTCATGATTAGCATCTTTTTCATTTTGACTAGTATGATCAATAAAATCTACGAACCAGAATGACTTGCAGGTGATTGAAGCCCGGTTTTTAAACTCGTTCAGTTGAACCAAGATCACAGTTATGTACTAAACTTAGTTTGTATCTTAAACTTGTAATGAAAAACTGAAGCTTTGGTATTGCAATCCTGGAGTTAATAACTAGGACTTGCTCTCGAGTAACGAATTAAGAAACCTAAATATGAATCTGATCTTCAATGCAGTCTATTTATATTGTGTGAAAATATGTGTAAACCATTTGCTGTGTTAACCGAGCTTTTCCCGTAAATATTTAACTAAGGAGCGTGAAACAGCTAATGCTCAAGCTGTGACTGTGAAAAACAGGAAAGTTGGATTTTCCGGGATTAAGAGTTTGTTGTAGTTTAGTAATTATTTGTAAAGTAAGATTAATAACGTGACAAATTATGAAAGGTACGGTGATAATATGTGCCTATAATGTTAAAAAGCCACTTTGCGGTTTCGGGAAGAAAAATAACCCCAGAACCGATCGGACCGTCCGAAGGATGTTAAACGGATTATTTATATCCCGACGGCGAATATTAATTTACACGAGTCCATAAAATTCGTCAAGCAAACCATACGAACGTGTAAAAACCACCATCATTATGAACGGCTAACAACCGTCTGATAAATAATCATCCCAGTTAATCCCAAACCGGTCTTTTCTCATATCTTCCGATGGCCCATTGACTGGTTTCTTCTTCTTATCCTCTGTTCTTCTGCAACTCCTCTCTAGCTGCTGCTGCTTGCTGCCATGCTGTATTGTGACACCAAAGTAAGTAAAAGCTCGTTCGCTTGGACTTTTAAGAGATAAGAAATGAATTTTTTACAGGCGTATACGCGGTCTAATTAAGGACGTTGATTTGTAAGTTTTCGACTAGTTTTTGTCGTCTCGCCGGAGTGGTCTCTTCATTGTTAAGATTCGTTAAAACGAGACAAGAATCAAAGGGGCCCTGCCATGCTTTGCGTAAACGTGCTTCGTTTTAAAGCATTCACTTGTTACTCATCCATTGTTTAAATCGGTTATTACCGGGTTTGTTCAGAGAGAAGTCGACTTTTTGATTTAATAGAGGGGGAAAATGTGATATTTTTTTTAAATTAAAATACTATCAATTTAAAGACTATCATCGTTTTTTTTTTTGGCAGACCCGGTACGCGATTTACCACACTTACCGTTATGTATTTATGAATATGAATGTATAAGAGGCGCGTGTTCACAGTTGACTGACGGACCCCAAAAGATAACCTCATAACAATCATAAATATTATCATCATCTATATCTCTCCCCTATTGGAAAAGTTACCCCTCTTCAATATCATAACTGTGTTATTGTGCAGGATAAGTGCATATTTGGTTACAGCTAATGCGCCAATTTGTACTATTCATTTCTAATTGGTTGGGTAAATTTTTTTATACAGCTGTTTCTCCCCCCTGGGTGTTATTTTTTCGATGAAGGGTAACAGGTACGTACATCTCTTAAAGAGTAATAAATATGTATTTTGCAGGCAGCACAAAAAATGGTCGTAGAAAAATTTTTTAAACTACAATTTTATATGAATAGAATTTGAAGACTTCATTTTATTGTATATGATGCATATCAATTTTCCCAAAATCGTTATGTGACTTAAGAGCGATAATGTGTCGGCTATTAATTTCAAAGCTTTATTCGTATTCAAAGGTTGGGCAGTCATTTCAACCGAGATGGTATCAAAACGTGAAACATAATAAAAGTCATTTTAAATAGTTAATAAAATAATTGTTAGCGGTCAGCAATGTTTTTTTTGGGATGGGCGTATTAAACGGTTTTTACGAGTCACACCAGTCACTCCAGCCAAAGTTGAAACAATCAGAAGTGACAGCTCAAGCTTTGATACATAAAAAAAATCATAAATTAATTAATTGAGTACGTTAGGTTTATGAATCCACCGTGGAAAATTAGTTATTCGATTTCAGTGATATTATTGTGTACACCGGCAATTTATCAACAATAACAGTGTGGGATAGGTTGACAAATATTATTAGCTATTAATGTAATGTGAATGTGGCATCCATTTCGTGTAATCATCATAATTTTGTGGTTCTTCAACTTAATTCCGCGTTTTATGTCTATGTAAATACACTGTCGAGTAAATGGGCAATTACGATTTTTTATTGTATTTTGAAGCTTTGTAGTATTTCCGTTTTGATGCGCGTCAGTTTATCGACACCGCGATTCATTCATTAAAATCAATCAATTCGTCATTTCAATTTTGATTGTATAATAGGCCGTGAAAGTTATTTTCTTTCGGTTGCGTAAAAACCCACTAGAATAATCTGCATGAATTAACACGTACGATTTCGTTTATAACACAGTTTTGTATGTACATATGTATATCCACGGGACCAATTATATTTATAGATATGCTCAATTAAGACGTAATCTCACACCTAAAACGTAAATACTAAAGTGCTGATTGCTTGCCCATTTAACAAGGTACAGTGTCGATGGACATTGTAGCACTTACAAATTATAAACAAATTGATGGTTAACCAAAACAAGAATTATTTTGATAGTGTTCACGTCACTCTCTAAAATTTCGAAGTTATACGATTTGCCGTTGTTTCAATTTAAGAGTCATTACTCACTGCATATTACATTCTGAGTTTAAATCCGTTCATATTAATTCTTAGGTAATCCATTCAAACGAAACAAAATTCCTGAAGTTCTATAAGTTTTAAATATTTAAGTTTGTAGGATTATTTCGGCAACAGAGGATTAAAAAATAAAATGACGGGACATCATAGCAAGCTAATTCTTTATGTAAATATTGTCTCATTAATTTCCGCCCATTGTGAACTATCAAGCTAAATAAATATTTAATAAGGCAAACATTACCGGGTAATTTAATGATGATGAGAAAAAGATTAATAACTTTCAACGTTCCCTTTGGCTTTTCGATGTTGCCTCGTGAAATATTTAACACGGTCCCCCCAATTTTATTACTTGCGTCTACTGAGTTTTTACTACAATTGCAAGGTCGACTTCGATAAATTATCGGATGATTGATGAAAATCAAAGCGCTTTCTGAAACGGAAAAACGTAAAACTCTTCATTAATATGTATTAAGGAAAGGTTTATTCTTGTTAATGTTCAGCGTTATATAATGGAGCGGGTTTTTTATTTGGTCAGCTATCAATTCGGAAGCCTAATTGAATTAAGTGATTACATCTTCACTAAAAAAAAATTAATAAAAATATTTAATACCTGTTATGTTGTCGCTAAGCAATAAATTTTGTGGTAAAAGCAGTATGGAAATGTAAGACAATTATACAGCGTGATCAAGAATGACTGTTTGAGTTGGCAATACTGATTTCATTTTTAAATGGTACAACTGGTAATTTGAATTTTCTATTTCAAATTCAAATTTCTGGTATTCTTTTCAAATTTATTTATTTAAAATGGTTTTCACAATACAACACGATATTTTCATTGGAATGGCGTACTTTGGAAGCGGGATTTATAACCCAATTACTGGTTGCTGGCAGTACTCTCTCGAAGCTACATACCAGCAATTTCAGGTGTTGTTTCCGGAGAATTTGGTCACTTTTGCTGTCTTTCAGCAACATTGCATGCGAGTAGTTGAACGTTATTTAAACACAGGTAGCGTAAGGAAACAAAAATCAACTGGTAGACCTTCTACTCTAAACGAGGAAGTTGTCGAGAATATCAGAACTCGAACGCAAAGAAGTCCTCGCAAATCCTTAAGAAAGCTCTCCCTTCAAACAGGTTTGGTCCTTATGCCTCCTATTCAACCAATTTCCATTCTTACCCATAAGACTTCCACTATTTAATGTTGTTCTAATTCACGGTTTTACAGGTTTATCATATAGAAGTTGCTCCACTGTGCTTAAAAAGAAATTAAAGTACCACCTTTACAAAATTTCCATCGTCCAGTAATTAACTCCTCCTGATCACCCGCAGAGGGTTTTATTTTGCAATTGGTTCCATGACATTAAATAATAATTATATGCTTGACACTAACCTCTTTTCCGACGAAGCCTAGTTTCATCTCAACGGCTTTGTGAATAAACAAAATTACAGAATTTGGTCAGGTTAAAATCCTTACGCTATCAGAGAGACACATTTGCACCCGGTTAAACTTGGTGTTTGATTGGCAGTCCCAAGGAGGCGGGTGTACGTGCCAATATTTTTTAATTTTTCCGTCAATTCGGAGAGGTATATCCAACACCTTTTGAGGCCTTTTATAAACCAATTAACAGACGAAGAGCGTCAAATTGTATATTTCCAACAAGACTCTGCAAGGGCACATACGACTCGTGCTACTATGGGATATTTAAGAGAGAATTTTGGCGACAGAGTAATTAATTAGTACATTTGGCCAAACAGGTCACCAGATCTCACTCCATTAGATTTTTCGTTATTTGGGCTCTTGAAGGACAATGTCTTTAGAAACATATTACATACTGAAGAAGAGCTGCGAGAGGCAATAGTTCAGGAAGTGGTAAACATTACCCCCAATATGCGGGTGAATATCTTCGAGAGCCTAAAAAGAAGAGTTAAAAATGGGGGACATTTGGAGCATTACCTTTAGCTGTTTAATTAAATCATTGTTCTGTATTTCGAGTTTCATTTTTTAAGCGTTATTTTTTATTCACATAACCTACAATCTTATCGCTGATTGTTATGTCAAATTTTTTGTCAAATAAACACATCTGGTTGTAGCGTTGCAAACCCTTAGGCAAAAAAATCCTCCAGGTAGGATTGCCAACTCAAACAGTCATTCTGGATCACCCAGTATTTATGTTGTAGTAGTTGTTTAGGCGTTCTGCTGCGAACATTGTGGTTTTTAGTGGTCTTTATTGGTTATTTCGAAATATGTTGCTATTACTATGATTACAGATTTTATAAAGTATAAGTATTTTGATGGTTGCCTATTAACACAATAGAGCTTCTCCCACTTTCTACCAAATTGTATTTTACATTGTTTTATATTAGCTTATTCCCGAATAACTCCGTGTCTGATTGGACCCCATCAGAAGTAGCCACGAAGGCATAAGGTGTTACTCGTATAAACCAACAATGATTGGATGGTAATATGATGGATGGATGAATGATAAACGGTTATCTAGGATAGTTGCCAATGAAATAATTTGGACCCAAAATTGGAGCAATTTCAGTTTTCAATTACACTCATCTAAACGCTGATTCAATATTCAGTCCCAAATATTGCCTTCCAGTTTCAATTTCCATACAATAATCCTAAACGTACGATCTCCATATGATGTAGGGAAGTCAATTTATGCGCCGTAATTTCGATTTGATTCATGGTAGGTTGTAAAATGTATTAAACATCGATATAAGAATTTTCCTCTGGCTACGAAATATTAACGACAAATGTAAGGCCGGCTTTAATATTTCATTAAATGTTGTATGCATCAGGCTACGCGGCAGGTCCCTAGGGTTATTTAGCACTGTGACACCACTAATATGCAGGTAGCGACGACACAGGGACGGGGATCAAAGGGAATCCGTGATGGGAATCTCTCGAGGTGCTGCCCTTTGACTAAATGTATTTTTGTCATCTGCATTCGGAAAAAATCTAGAGTGGATACGTCGGAGTCCCGTCGTCCCTCTTCTGGAAAATTTAATGAAGAACCCAAAAGAAATAAAATATACCATTTTTACTTTCCGGACAAACATATATATTTTCCGACGATATTTTCTATATTGGTGAATTGGAACACTTCACTGAAAGAATAATAAAGGGGAAAAAGATTCGTATCGGTTTATATATTTCAGCGAGTAAGAATGGTGAACTCGTCAATCGGATTTCATATTTCAAACGTTTCCCCGTAAACACACGAAGTACACAAAGTTCGTTATCAGCATTTCGATCACGTGACTGTCGCCGTTGAGAGCTAATGTTTAAGTTTAAAAGATTTGTCGTTTTCACGAACACCAATTATGTCGAAAGTTTAAAGAGTGGAATACAGTAAAGTATACCCCAGTAAAAAGACATAATGATTAGATGATGCGTTAAACTGACACTAATTAAAGGAAAAGAGGGAGGTGAAATAGGAAAGGAGTAATGGAGGAGAAATGTGTCATTAAAAGAGAAGCAGGAGCGAAGGCCGAACGGGCAATTAGTAAAAACGATGTGCAGATGAAAAGATGACGAGAAAAAGGTATCATTAGAGGGGCAAGTGTCATTATTTTAATAATCACTTCCATACGTTTCAACCACAAATCCTCGTTAACCCGTTCGTGGACGGTGTGTGCATGAATTAAAGAAACGTTTCGGTCGTCGATCGTTGAATAATTAAAACCTGTCCACCACGAACGCAGCTCATTCTTAATCTAGCATTAATTGCCACACTATTACCGGCGGTCCGCTGCTGCATTATTTATCAATGCTCACGACAAAAATAGAACATGTAACATATTACTCGTCCTCCCAACTGACAATTACGAGAACACACATCCTTTCAGGGAAACTACATGCCTAATTAATTTTCGAAACAGCACTGTCTTGCCAACGACCAGAGAGAACACGACCATTAAATCTGACCAGAAGTAGGGTAAGGAAGACGATGGACACACTCCTAACTACTTTGTAAATCTGTGCTCACCATTCTTGACCAATTATCTAATGACATTAATGTGCTGCTCCTTATTTTTCGTTACTTACCGAAAATTTTACTCGATATTACAACAGATTGAAATTTAATCCATCGCAATCGTTTCAAAAGTTTACTAACGTTAAACGCGTCTGTGTGATTTAGTTTTCCCTCGTGTATATTAATTAGGTACTCCATAAATAGTGTTTAACGTGAGGGTTTCAAATTTCATTGATTGGTTGCGCCCTAGCAATTAACAACGTATAGCAACGTAGGTGTCATTGGATTCATAAATAATATTTTTCTCGTGGTTTATTGAAATTTATTGCCTCCTCGGATGCATAAATGAGTTTTTGAAATATCGTTTTAAGGGACTCATTAGAAACGTTATGCATCTATAAAATCGACAGAATACCGGTTGAATTTTTACAAACGACGGTACTTTCCAGTACAACCTCGTGCACCGAATATCGAAAGCAATTCCTTAGCTTAATTAATAGCCATTAAGTTAAAAACACGAAACAATTGTCGTTTTAAGTATTCTCGACTTGTAGGACTCGATTGGGATTCATAAAATCACTTGTCCATTTCTCTGCTGAGATAATGTTATGTGTGAACAAACACAGGATGTAAATTTTATATGATCCCGCGGCGCATTTAAAAGATAAAGTATTGCACGGCGACCACGGTTAAGGACATAATGGCTCGCATTCCACCTCATTCACGGAACCGGACAAATTTCATAAAAACTAGTCGCTTACGTGCAGCAAAGAAAGCCTTATTTCACTAACTGAAAGAGCTACGGCTCTTATTACTGTCTGACCGCAAAAAATTTATTCGAAACGCATAGTCACTTGCTGATTAGCTAATTTTTATTTTGCCCTCTCGAGCCCTAGTTTCCATTGCGAATGCGTTGGACTGGACAAAAAAATTGTTAGTACGATAATGTGACCCAGAAAGTTTCTCACACCCCTTATAAAGTAATTCGTGATACAATACGGTTTTTATCGAGCGATTTGCACATTTTATACGCCTTGCCAGTTATGTTCCAGGTTAATTAATCGCATTTCAGAAAACCCATACATACTGATATTTTTCGTACCGCTGCATTGGCTAGAGACGATACTGTCTGGCGAAGGTTAACGTTAAAAATACAACTGAATAATCCGAATATCCAATCTAGAACTGAAGCGATACATTCTGAAATACAACTGATGGATTTTAAAATTTAATTTGTTTATGTCGTTAGTGTTTGTTGCTTATAAAAATAGTCAGCTTTACTTTCTGCAGCCAAGTCCAACTACTCAAGCTTGTTCAAAGTAAAGAGTGGGACACTGGAAAATATTGCGTGTAGTATGTTGCACTCCAAAGTCGTCGGTTCCTCTTAGTCACATTATTAGATTAGTCTTTTTCATGTTTTGCTCCTACAGAAAGCGCCACTGGGCCCATATTACGAGCTTAAGTTTGAGAAAATTTTATCAATAGACACCTAGGTATAAATGTGAATGGCGAAGTGCTGAATAATTTAACGTTCGTTGATGTTAGTGCTCTTAAAAGACCGTGTAGATCATGCAAATATGATGCTTAACACCCTTAAAGAACAATACCACAACTTCGGACTAAAGATAATTTTCTCAAAGTTGTGTCAAATTCAATTCTCAGTATAGTACTACTAGCCAGAGCCAGTAGACAGTTGCTGTACTTTGCGAGTGGGGGATGAAATAGGCAAGCTGCTCACCTGTTTACACGAAGTAAGTAGCTTTACTGTGTTTCTGGGCAGTGAGCTTGCAAGTCTTGATAGAGAGTGCAATATGTCGAAAGTACGAAAAATTGCGATCCGCAAGGCAATACAATCTTTTTCCATAACTTTGTGCGATGAGTTGGTTAAAGAAATTAAAAGTAATCTGACAAGAAAAAGAAACAGACGGATTTGGGTCAGAAATTGGTTGCAAAAGAAATCATCAGGAGCTACAAACATGATTATGAGAGAGCTATATTATCAGGATCCTCGTGAATATCAAGCTGTTATGCGACTGACACCTTCACAGTTCGAAATTCTTTTAAAATTAATTGCTTCAAGTAGGTATTCAACGCAATGACACATTTATGCGTGAAGCTATCCCAGCTAGAGTAAAACTAGAAGTAACCTTGACTTTTCTGACCTCTGGAATGACGTTCAGGATGCTGTCATTATTATATAGGGTCGCGTTGCTTCAACTGTCTACTGTCTAGCCAGGTACTGTACTATGCGTTTAAATTAGACGAATAGGATGCTAACTACTGACTTCAGTCTCGTGGGGGAAGGCATGTGGCCAGTAAAATAAAAAAATATTGAAGTAACTCGCATTCAGTAGCTGCCCATCCTTACAGAGACAGTAACTCGGCGGATCTGTTTTAATAATAACAGTAGCTCGCATACAGTTACTGGCCTTCTCAACTGACCCGTTAGCTCGCACCGTCTAAACTCACCTTAAGGTTAGGTAGGGACAGTCAAACCCACGAACTACATTCTACCCTTTCTTAGGCGACGTTTGGAAAATTGAGGAAAAAGCCCAAAAAAGCCTTTTACTTTTGCTAACGTATGAAGTAGTCCCATACATCCATAGTCCCAATACGCTAACCCCGACAAAGAAGACAATCAATAAGATACGGGTAACTGAAGCGACGATAAAACCGTCCGTTCGTGATAGAGTCCCAAACATACAAATTAGGTGGAGAACAAGGGTAATTTAGAGCTGTGTAGACGATAGCGTCTCTTAAATGGAACTGGACAGGTCATCTGGCTAGAACTCTGGAAAATAGATGGACCAAGAAGCTGTTGGAGTGTAGAACTCAACAAGAGGCACATAAAAGCAGAGGAAAGACTCTCCTACTAGATGGACAGATGGCTTAAGTAGCTGGAAATGGAAACTAGATCCAAAAAGCCCAACATCGGTATTATTGGAGAGGATTAAGGGAGGCCTATGTCCAGCAGTAAACGTTAGGGACTGGGAGATGATGTTGATAATAACCTAAACATTAGGTATCGTTCAATTCTTCCTCGAAAGTTGTTGATCTATGTACAAAAAGTGCTTTGTACGGGTGTTGATTGATTATTTGAGTATATGTTGAATGATTGAGTTGGGCTCAATTCTCTTCCTTGGGCTAGACCCTTCTTTTGGGTACTCCAGTTGCTTTTGTTGCTAATGTAACGTAGGCCTGTTGTAGCAATGACTTTGCTAGTCTTATAAGGTGGAATGCCCTGTTGTTTTCCCATATTTTCAGCAGTAGTTGGCTGTGGGAACTAGAGTTGACCATGGCCAGTTTTGTTATTTGGTTGTTGTCGAACCAACCAAAATTTTAGTGGTATGAATCTAGCTTGCTGCATGATGTAACTGTGATGTAACTGAAGCCATGTAAATAGAAGATGAATAAATCAGACATGACCAAAATCGCGATATTAGTAAAAAAAAAAGACAAATTTTAATTAACATGACGATACTCATTTCGATATATAGATGATTTCTATGATTGGGAGCGTCATCACTTGAATAATCACTAGTGAGCTATATTTTCAAAAACAAGTCACTTTTATTAGAGCCTCGAGCAAACATTGCGAAGATCGTCGACGATGTTAACCTAAATTTCCCCGAGTTCTTTCGCGTCGAAAATTGTAGCGAAAATGCGTTGTAATATATATGCGTGTACGGGGTCGGGATTGATATTCGCCGGCACAAAAGCAGTTCGCAGCATTATTTGACTTGCTGATCGATATTCGAAACGTCGTAAACACTGTCATTCTGCTAACGGCAATCTAAGAGCATTTTCTCATATATAATTCATGCGGTACTTGGGATCGACATTTGGATTTTTTTCGAGGAACGTCTGGTGAATTTCATTGAGCTAATCGGTGAAATCGAGGGATCGGAACGGAGGTGTGTGAGCGTTTGCATCGACAATGGAATTCCTTTTTACGTGTCATTTCGCGAAAATAATTTTCTGTCTCGACCACAGTGACTAATGACGAACGCCTTATCTCGTCTTCTGATATGTTCTGTGTTTGATAACGTCTCTTTCCAGTGTAGGAAAATAAACTTTACTAAACCGGACCCTTTTCACAACAAGCGCCCATAAATTTATTCGGTACACATTATTAAGTAAGTTTCCGTCCTCGGCTCCTTTGTGTTCTTTAATTTCACTAAAATTTTTCTACCAAAAGTTAATCCTGGTGGTTGTAGCACTCGATTACGTAACATTTAGGCACTTCTGCTTCTTCAAAAGATAAAATTTATGGCGAGTTTGTGTTTTCACGGTAAACATTAATTATTTTGTACCTTAAGAGTTTGTGTATGTATGTTATGAGAAGAACCTACACCGAGTAATAAAGTACGTAATCGCGCGGGCTCTGCAAACAACGCTTTCAAAATTATATATTTAAATTTTCTTACTGTTTTTGGGTGAATTTCAGGTCGATTTTGTAATGAATGTAATTAGATGTGCTCCAGTTACATACGTGGAATAAAACGCACCTAATAACGCACGAAACAATAGGTAATAGTTCGGTTTGCCTTAAGAATCAATGTGTGCATAATGTAGGCAGAAGCGTTATTAAATGCAGTGAATAACAATGAGACAATTTTATTTGTAACAGTCCCTTTTAATACTTTGTTTTTTTTACTCAGCGATAAAGTGCCATTTTCCTACTCGTGAAGAAAAGTCACTTTACTCACGAGTTCCTCGAGTGGTAAAACCATTATCAACACTTGCACTTACAGAAGATAAACATGTACTTAATTATAAATATAAATATATCCCTATAATTCAATGCCTTGAGTGGTATTAGCCATGGGAGTAGTTGTTCAGGATCGGTTCATATTTATAAGACGGGTTCAAACAATATTTGAAAATCAAAAAATGTTTTTTAATATCTCGAAAACTGCACGTTTTGCGAAATTAGTCTCAGCGGTAAAGTTATAAGTATAACAAATTATAACATGAATGAATCGAAAAACTAGCTAAAACCGTGTCAAATGTCACGAAATAGGCCCTTACTCCCAGCAGCCCTTGAACTACTACGCGGGAACCCGTCAGAAAAATTGAACTACCAAAGTTTTGGACAAATGAATCGTCAGAAGAATCAATTTTGAACTTGTCCCTCCAATACTATTTTGAAGTCGATCACTTTTCACGCACATATCTCCAAAATTATACGTAGAGGGGGATGATGATAGCGTTAATCCCGTGTAAATGGGTCGATTACTAGCCACAATGGGGCACAGAAGAGAGTCATTTAATAACCCGTCTAACAATTTGACACCCCATAGGATAAAGCTTAAGGAATAATAGCATGTGGTCCATTTCTGCAATCCCTTTTATATCGCATTAAATATTTTTTTATGACGATGAACATGCCGTAAAAAAGGGTTATCATCCGATATTGTTCTGAGGGCACTGAGTTTATTGATCATTTCGTAATGTACGGTTTAAGCACTGTTCGGAGTACGTCGAGAAAAAACTCCTGTAATGGATAAACGGTTGAATGGTTGATCGTCACGGCTCTTTTACTGGGAATTCTTAATTAGCTTATAATACACATTATAATTATAGACACCGAATCTCCCTCCGTTTCTCGTACCGGAAACTGCTGCTATTACTTTTTTCATTTTGTTCTACCAGAGAAAGATAGAGATGAAAGAAAAACGGAGGCAATGTGCGCATATGTGTCATATACAAAGTAAGAGAAGGAGAGAATGAATACCTATTCGTTTTGCTAAATCTTGTTTTCTTAAAAATACTATGTCGTTTTAACAATTTTTTTGTTTGTTTTATAAGTAACTAATGTATATCGGGATCGTCCTTTCCTCCAAAATTGGCCATACTGGCACTCAAATTCGATATTTCGTTTTTGTGGTATTTTTTTCCAAAATAATGTCGAATTTGAATGTGAACGTAACGCACTTACATCGAGCTCAGAATTTAACGTCGCGTGAAGAGTGTTCACGAGTTTATAGATTCTAATCAGATTTTATACGCGTGAAGATCGCACATCAAACGACACTTTATCGATACGAAGGAAACATTCTGTCGAAAAAGCGTCGGAATATCGAACGTAAATATTTCAAAGCGAGTGATTCTTTGCTGATTTTCTTACCACGCGTGAGCTTTCTACGATAAGCTGCTTTCAAGTCAAGAAGCTTACGTAAGTGTCGTAATAGTGGTAACAGCAGCAGGCCAAATCCTCGTTATTGGCACAATTCGCCAGACAAATGCATAAGTGACGTTGAAATATTTAAGAACTTACCTTTCGGCTGTCTCGCCTCGCCACTCAAATTACATCCAAAATGTATGATGCACTCCGAATGCTACAACGCATCCGATTGATTTCGTTTTCCCAACAGCAAAAAAATTAATAAGACTCTTGTTTGCCCTCGAAAATCGAGAAACGTACATGCCTCGAAGTGACGACACACGAGGGAGAACATAATTTGAACATCTTTTTGCATTCGGTAAAATCCTCCCACTTCCGAAGCTTGAACACAAATCACTTCTCGCCTCAATTAAACCATAATTCATCAAAAGACATGTGCCATTGTGCAGATACACGCTACAAAAACGCTATCTATACACATAAAGTTGGATTATCACAGACCACTGAGCAAAAGAAAAAGAGTTAAATTGCAATGCGATACTCTCGTTGCTAGCTCATTTTTTTTTTTTTTAGTCACAGATTAATACCATGCTTTTAATTGAGGACGACGACAAAACAAACATCGTTGTTTTGCATGTTAATTATATTTTATTTGACCGTTACGAGCATAATGAAGCATGAAACAAGAAATCTAGTATCGAACTGAAACGACCAGAACTGCGTTAGCAGCCGGCGACGAAAGCTGGAAGATATCTACTACTGGATGGGACTATTTTTATACCAGATACCATGACTGAAAACAATATATAATGAGTGTGTATGAATGAACTGAATGTGTTTTATAACTGGAAATTGGAATTTGGGCGAAAACGCATCGCCTAGCAGTACGCTCTAATTGTACAGAACTTCATCAAATACCGGTTTTATCTAACGTGCATTACTTTTGTTGCATCACTAATCATATGGGATTGAGAGTTTCAAAGGGTAAATTAATCAATTCGGTAAAATACACAAGCGCACTGGTCTATTTTTAGCATTGAATTGAATAGGAGTCATAATGAGCTCAGGAAATTCAAACTATCATCTGTATATATTACCTCTAATGTGGAAATTTTTAATCAAATCCCATTTTGCACTGTTGCAATTTTTGCGTTTCTTAACAACACAGTTGACCTGAAAGTTGGGGAATTAATAATTTGTTAAAAAAAAGAATTGATTTTCAATATAAGCTGCATTGGTTGGAATGACATAATACAATTTATTAGATCTTTAAATCTTGCATGTTTTGTTGTTGGATTTAATTTTCATTAGGTATCGAGCAAATGGAAAGTCTCATTATTTCTATATTTCTATGCAATAGATTGATCTTCGAATATAAAACAATTATTCGGAAAAATATTCATTTGCAATGACCAATTATGAAAATAGACCTTAAATGGTTTTAAAACTACTTATGTCGTTGCGTTGGAATTTGTTAAAAAGGAATTGTACCTATATTAAAAGAAGCGTGCAAATTTATCAGATGTTTATATTTTTGTTGTGAAACTTAATGAGTAGGTACGTAATGTGCCCTTTATAATACACCCTCAAGAAATTTCCAAATATATACTGGGATGGCTGGCAAAATTTGGTTATTAAAAGTACTATGGTGTTATTAGTTAGCATCCACTTCTCACGGATTGATAATAATTTGACCAGTCTCGAGGATTTGAGAACAAATTTGGTAAATGTATCAGAAAAGGGCACATTCCTTGTTAAGTAGTTTATTGTGAAAAAATTACTTATTTTCTTGGAATTTAGTTGTTTTGAAGTTGACAGAGTTTACCTTTATGAATTATAGTCTGTCAAAATAACCCATGGAGTAATAAAACGATTATTTCGCCGGGGACCAGAGGCGTTCTTAAAGAAATGAACGAAAATTAATAAATGACTTATAATGGTACACACACACAAACGCACACAATTTTTCTAGTTACCGACTATTGCGTATTACTCATTTCCCCGACCGTACGCCAGAGAGTGGTTATTCCCTGTTTTTTTACAATGGCCCGACGTACAATATTCGCACGTGTTTCGGGTGAGTCACTCAAAATACGAAACGATTCCGTAAGGCAGCGTGTAAGACATTATAAAGCTCTCAAAATTTAGAGGATGCCACCTTGTATCGGTTTTGCATCTATAATAAGATTTTATTACTCCACGTGTTATTTTGACAGACTTTTATAATAATATATATATATATATATATATATATATATATACACATTTTCGAACAATTGCATTTGAGATATTGTTTTCGAACCCAATAAATAAGTCAATTAAAAATCAGTAATCTCTTACATTGGTAAAGCGGCATCTTTAGTAAATAATCCTTCTCTTTTGGGCTATATGAACAAAATCAAGTCAAGATTGTAACTACAGAAAACCTATGAATTTAAATAAACAACGTGTTCTTAAAAATAAAGCATGCATGGTTATTCCATCATATACATAATACATACATACACGTGTATGCGTACATAGTCATGGATAATGTCTGGTTTTTATCGGCCAGTATTTTATGTTTAGCACGTCTCACTTTCGGCGGGTAATTTTGTGGTAATTTGTTAGGTCATTTGTAACTCGAGAGGTTTGTCGGTGTGGTATAACTGTTTTCAAAACAATCGGTTATCTGGTTTCATAGTCGCGTGGACAAACATGTTACATAATTAACAAAAATTAAGGAAAGGAATAAAAGTTTATCGGCAGAATTTGTGGTATATTATATAAATTATTATTCGTGCAAGGTCTACAATAATGTCCTTCAATGGTTGGCCCTGTACGAAAATTCGAGTAAAAGTTGCAAACTGGCCCACCTGTCCTTATTTACTGACTATACGTTTTGAGATGCTGCTGCTAACTGGCATAATTTGCTTTATTCCCACACTCTTCATAATCAAAAGAAGCCCGTATATCACAACGTACATCATCATCATCATCATCATCATCATCATCATCATCTTCTTCTTCGTCGTCATTATCGTTATACAAGGGTAAGTCCAAAACGTTATATAGGTAACGACCTGTGCGTGAGTGAGTAGAGCATGGGATCGGTCAAGGTTAACAAGCCCATTGAAGAAGAGCACACCATACATATGATGTCATCTTCAGGCCCTAAATTATCGTTACAAAATAGCGAATCTTAAATTAAAGAGTTAAAAATCATGTCGTTTCCATAATCGTTAATTGAAAACGTTCCCTTGCACGTTTGCTTATTAAAAACAAAGCCAAATTGACCATTCCAGATCACGTGATTTTGACAAGTCAACCGTAGGTATTTGCAGAGGGGCAAACAATTTATAAACACAGACTTTTTGATGCATTATAACTGATTGATGTTTCACAGTTATGATACATGTAAAAAAGTTACGTTTATAAATTGTTTGTAAATATGGCGGATGTGTCAAAATCACGTGACACGAAATGGTCAATAGGAGTGATTTTAGTTCTCGCTAATATTGCCATATTGCAAACTGAAATGTCACATCAGTTAATGATTCATGTGTGTTGTCAGACGATGCAGCAACATCATTAATCCTGTACTTAAACATGATACGAAGAATTTGTCTTTCATTTTTTGAAATAAAATCGTGACGTGTGTATATTAACTCCTAGTTGCGTTGTTTGATAGACGTTTTTATTTCCAATTTTGAATTTCAATAATTCTAATGGTGGCTAGAAAATCGTGATCGTGCCGCTACTGGAAATTTATGTCTTCTACGCCTTTAAGAGATATAAGTGTAGTTAATAATCGTAATGAAGAAAAGGCACGCGATTTCTCGCCGCCATTCCCATCACGATGTTGTGTTGTTACTAACAATTATTCGCCACATCCGATATTCTATATGTATATGTTTTCATTTTTTCTAATAACGCAGTCTGCACCGGATTCAAACAGAAGCAACAATTTTTCCACGGTAATGATAGTTTACAATGAATGATTCTGATTTTTATGAATCATGCAACGCTCAGCCGAAGGGTTTTTACCGCCTTATTGTAAAATGATAACGAATCAACTTGCAATCGTACGGTGATTACGTAATTCCCTATTATATATCACAAAAAGTGGAAATGTCTTTTGTACGTTGTAATGTGGAAAAAGTAAGTGGATGTTGCGTTATAAAAGACGGTTAGAAGTTTTTTCAAACGGCGTTTAATAATAAATCAGCTCTTGATGCGGTACGTAAGTTTAACAATAATTATGACAATTTCGAATTCGGAAAAAATTGCTTTTTTGGAAATTTTATTACAGGCAGTTTTCTGGGCTTTTATTATAATCTTTATGTACGCAAATACACATACATATTACATTTTGGGGATGGTGGTTTTGTTACCTGTAAACACAACTATAAAGACAATTTATATGTGTTCAGAAGGCCAATAAAGGGCAAATCCCTAATTGTAACCCAATTACTTCTGTCGGTTGGAAAGTTTTGGAAAACCTTCAATAAGAGGTAGATTTTTGAAAAACAAATCAGCCTCACCTAAAACCAAATATTTACCTAAATGCAGACAATTTTTAACTTGCATACCTTTTCATTTCTACTCAAAATATCAAACGTTCTCAAAGGCACTTTTAGCAAGAGGTGAAACCATTTTAACCAACAGACTAAAAATCATAAATATCTTTTTCAATAGGCACGATATCAATACCGACATAATCAATTTGTACATCAAACCGCCTCTCGCTAATTAATGAGTGGTAATTTGCTAATGAACCCGTACGAGATATTATTTTATAAGCATTCGGGGAATATTAATTCGAGCTATGTTCGATCACAGGCTTATTGAAACTATAGGTACACTTTTCGAATCGCGTGTAAACGTATTTTCAAGTACTGTAAGTAACTACGAACTGCTGTGCTCTGGCTACTCTGGTGTGTTTCTAGGTATTAGGTACTTTGTATTCTAAGTCCGCATTTCACTGAAGCATCGTTAAATTTTACAACCTAGTTTAAGTATAAATATAAATACATCACTACACCACGAGGTAATGACGCGTGTAGAAATATGCATTTTATCTAAATACTTTTGAGGCAATGGGAGAATGTTCTCGGGGAGCTGAGATAAAATCAGAAATGTTCTTGATAATCCCCAAAATAATAACAATGGCCTTCTAATATTTTTTTTAAACAATCGATATTCAGTTATCAAATGTCAAACATGTCAAGTTTTCTATCTTAATGACATGTAAGTGATATTTTTTATTTATATAAGAGATACTTAACATATATTTTTTAGAGCCATGAATATGTTTAGAATCTTGAACGAAACGTCGGCACTGTGAGATATTCCAACAATTAGTTGTTGTTATTATTTTGGGGATTATCAAGAACATTTCTGATTTTGAGGCAAGTATGTGGATTTGTAATATATTAATGTTTAGTGAAGCCAAAGAGTTAAAGAAGTTATTTTCAATTATTTGGAAAGGTACTCTGTGATCAAAAGCAAATCTCCGGAAAGTTACTGTGGACATGACTTTAATTTATCTTCATGGGTATATACTTAGTGACAAACCTTTTACATGTTACATTGTGACGAACTGTTATGGGCAAGACTTCACTTAATCATCATGAGCGCTTGTTTCCAGTCACAAACCTAGTCTTAGTCGACCCTATAAGTCCCAACCAACCAAAACAATTTTAAGTCTTGTGTTGTGACTATAATTACAGTGACAGAACTTTTATATGTGACACTTTCTTTTTTATGCATCTGTATTTGTACAGCGACAAGCTGAATCCATATCGATTCTTATGAACATCGCAACAACAACTGTATAACAAGTATGCTCTTATTGTTACAGTTATGAACAATGACTTGTATTTAGTCTGAGGTTTGCTGAGCGCATTTCATTTCTGAGGACATGTTGCATGTAAATTGTTGTTAGCACCTGTGTTAACTGTTAGTCAAAAATTAAAGCAGCTCGAAAAATGTTGCAATGATTCGACAGCCAGACAGTTTCCCAGTTGTTTGGTACGTAACCTCAAATCAATTCTCGTTCTGTTACTCGTAATATGCAGGCCAAAAGTCAAATAGAAATAAAACTAAATTCTATATAGTAATTAAATTGATTTTAAATTACAAATCCAAGGTCTAAGTGCAATCGAAAGCGTTGTGATAAGTAAATAAGGATGTTATTATTTTCGTTGAGTCAGTGAATCCATGGAATTGCTACGTGTTTGCGTAGAGAAGGTCAGGAAATTTTCCAAGGGCTACCAAACCCATAAACAATCATTTTAAGCCTTTTGAAGTTGTAAGCTGGATCGAAGGAGAGGTGATTATCTTAACAATAAGTTAGAACGAAACGTTCTTTTGAATTTCTGGAAGGTGGAGGCAAAATTTTATCTTGGTGGTCGAGATTAAATGAAACAAAAGCTGTTCTCATTTTACAAATCTTTAGGGGTAATTTAAATTGAACGGTTCAGATCATTTCAACATGTAAAACGAACAGACAGCCTAGCACCTTATTTTTGTGGGTCTACGAAATACTAACAACTGGCGCATTTTAATTACGTTGGCAAATCGGATAATACCGGAAAAATAGATATGTACTATGAATAAAAAAGGTATCACATTAATCAAAAATTTTGCAATGAATCATTTACTTCGGCCTGCAGTTTTTGGTGAATATTTTAAATTTTCAGATTGAAAATGTTAAATGTTTGAAAAACTGATAATGCAGATATTTGTACATAACAAAATATTTCAGTTAAGTGCAAAAATGGTTGATATATTGATTATTCGGCACTTCATTTGCATTTTTAAATTAAAATAATAATAAATAATACAATATATTTTAAATGAACACATTTATTTCACCTATTTTGTTATAATCATTAAAATAATGGCTTCATTGAATATGCAATTTTTGATAGGTAATTTGCCTAGTGTATGATAACTGATTCTGTTTTACAAACCTTTAAGGGTAATTGGAACGGTTCAGTTTAGATCAGTTATACATCTAAAACCAATAGTGTAATTTAAACCTTCAGTTTATTCCTCCTCACGTTGATAATAAATCAGTCTGATTTAGCTGCATCTTCTTCAAGACACCAAGAATTCATGTGAAGCATTTGCAAGGGTGAGAGTTTTGGGTATCTTTACGTTAATTGTTTCCTAGTTACAAAGAACGCTTATTGATAATCGGAGATAGGTCGGTGCTACTCAGGAGCTACCCAAAGGTGTAAAACGAAAGCAGCTAATATGAAGAGATGGTTCTTCATTTTGGTGGTGTGGTTAGTTTAAGAACCAAGGACTCAAAGTCCGTTGACTGAAGGAATGATAACTCCAAATCTGTCGTCGAACTCCAAAAATCGTCTACTCTTCAGTTTTCTAATTGTGTTCCTCTGTGCGTTGTTTTAAAAAGATATTTCTCCGTACTCTCCCGAGCGAAATAGTTTTTTCCCCGACACGAATCGGATGTAGCGAATAAACGTAACTCGACGGCATTAAAGTGAACAGCAGAGCTATTAGAAATCGCGTGCCTCTTCTTCATTATAATTATTAGCTAACGCCTTGGTGTTTCGCTTGGGTGGTGTGGCATCGAGTGTGATGATAGGGACACACAACGAAACAACGCTACAAAACGCCCGGCACAATGCAGGTATTTACTAACCGAATTAATCCTGCTGTCGGCACTTTTGAATCGCGCTAATCACATAATTATCGGTTTGTTTTCTGTTTACATGTGTGTTAACCAACAGCTTTAATTGACATCTTATCGTTTTCCGCGGCTTTCATCTTCACCGACTGAAATTATATATTTAGCGGTTTGAAATAACTATCCATCACACTCTCTCGCACACATACACACACACACACACAAACGCTGTTGACCGGGCTTTTAGTCCCACGCTTTTCATATTTGTTTACATAGGAAGGCCGGTTGAACACCGGATAGACTAAAAGATGAACCTGTCAAATTGGTTACATTTAATGGAAAAGCTCCGTATAAGTAGATTCAAAAAATTAATTTCTTTTATTCGGAGCTGAGGAGAAAATATGCGGCTTCATCCGCCTCTCCGTGGTCAAGATTTTACCACGAGTATCTGAAAATTGATAAGAAGTAGAGCAGGATAACATAGTGATGGTTGTGTACCTATTCAACTCATTTTGAAATAAAGTATTTTAAGTCATTTTCTACCCAGCTTTACCCAGAAATTAATAGCAAACCATTTTGGAGCCTAAACTAAAATCGTGCCAAATTTAAAGTTTCTACCTATTCAGGCACTGTTAAATATATTTTCATCCTCTTCTACCGCGTAAATTTCTGATTTTTCTGGACCTATTCGGGGTTGAAGCTATAAACTTGCAAGAATCAAGAGTTTGGCAATACCAAGGTGAAACACAGAAGTATTGTAAAATTTATTTCAAAATAGCCACTACCATTCATTGAGAAAAAGACGATAAAATGTTCTTTCTTCCCTCAACTTAATATAATTATTACAACTGTCACTGAGAAAATGAAGGCGTAATTCAATTAACAGTGGTCCCACTAAATTCAATAATTTTTCATCGGATATCAGAGTTCTGACCTGGCCCACACTTAAAATTTGCATGCATTTGTTAAGCTAACACCAAAAATTAAAATACAAAGGTGAATACAAGTTGTAACTAAAACCAAATCGAGTAAATGATATTGGTGAATATACTTAACTCATCATTACAACAGCAATCAATTAAATATTTATGAAATAAGCGACGTTGTCAGAAACATTTTCTTCTGTGAAAATCCAAGTTACTGGATGAAAGAAGCATCTGAGGAGCATTGTAAACTATTGGGTAAATTGTCAATGTGAATTTGTGGACAAATAATTTGGAAGAAATGTTCTATTTGTATTATAAACGGCAGAAAAATGAAAGCAAGTTATTTTTTAAAAGGACAAAGTATCCCAACATGTAAGCAGAGGAACTGGTTATTTCAAAAGTAAAATGTAATGTTTAATATTTGCAATTTACTTCTGTTTTGAAATCATGGATTGTTACCGCTTAATGACAAGATTTAGGATTCTCTACTGGATTTAAGGATTTAACTACTTTTATAAAACATCAGTTGTTCTGGTCATTCTAGTCAAGATATATACAGAAATCCTTTTTTGCAATTCCAATAATCATTTAGTTAAATTAAAATAGCTGAAACCATTATCGGAGTAATCTAGAAGTCTTTAATAAAAGGGTCTTTAAACTTCCATATATTATTGAGTGGACATTGAAATTATTATTTGAGGATTTGACAAATAATTATAGTTACTAACTTCTCTTTACACGAAGATTGTATTACAATTTCATCGAAAAATGGTAATAACGTTGCGCTTGTGTCAAATTTCGCTGTAGTTTGCAGTCAAATGAGGCCAAACAAATTGTTGCAACCTTCTACAGACAGTAAGTAATGGAGTTGACGCTTCCAACTTTCTTTTACAAAAAGAAATTGGGAGAAGTCTTGTTAGTACTAAAGTACCAGTACAGTTGTCCAATAATCAATGCGATAATAACGTTTACATATGTGATTTGCGGTAAATTGCCACACGAGATTTGCAGAAAATGAAAATAACGATTGTTTCATAAAGAATATTCAAATTGAACTAGAGATGTATACAATTTTCAAGACTACGAGTAAAATTGTTTCGAAAATTGATATCCTGAACAAACCGTTTATAGTGTTGAGTTGAGATTAATATTAAATGTATAACTCGTGTCAAAGCAGACGTAAATAAAATTAATTATGGCAATAAGAAGTAACATGAAAGATCCCATAATTAAAGCGGGATTTTTAATTGTCCCTATTTGTAATATTCCTGCATCAACTCCAGCCTCTAGATGGGGCTTCGTAACCGAATTCTTAAAAACTAGTTCACAATGCGTGTATGAGTTACACGTATTACTAGTCTTTGGTGCAACTAATGTGTAAGCAAATGAAGATAGGTCGATATTCATAAAATTGCCAGATTAATAATGCGTACCTACAGATATTTAGATTTGTCAAGAGGTACAAAAAGACAGCCTTGCTCATTTACAAATTGTGAGGCAAAAACGGCTTATTTTAAGCACGATAAGTCGATAAAAAATGTAAGGGCAATGTTACATAAATGATACGTTTGTACAGGTTGTGTTGTAATGTACTTTAATGTAATTTTTAGTCATTAGGGTCGTGTCACGAATGAGGGCGAAATTTGATGGTATGTTTAAGGATATTTACGTTAGTACAGTTTACCAATCTGGGATAAATTGTGTTTGTGATTTCACAACCTCGTCGTTTAATCAATTAGGTGAATAAATTTGCCATTAAGTATGGCTGATCAGTGGAGAAGAAGCGCATATGTAACCAGATCGACTTTTTCAGTTGAAATTACGATAATACATATTTCCTGTAAATAATTATTTGTACGTACATATGTAATGCACGTTTCGTGAGAATCGTCGTGAAATATGCTGGTCGAAGTTGAATAGATAGTTCGATGGTTTTGTGTGACGAAAATCCTCGAGCCGACCATTATAATGTCAGATCGGCTGTCCAGTCGATTTCCCGTCCAATTATTGAGGAAAAGGCCGAAAACATGAACTTGCTCAAAAACGTGACGTGATATAAGGTGAGTGAGTGTATGTAATAGGTCTGAAATGGTAGGGAAGACGGTCGAGCACACGATTGCATTCTTTTTGATTACTCATACGTGACCAAAAATGATCCAGCGGGCGTACGTAATAAGGTACTCGAAACCGTTTTCCAACACGGAATGTTTTTGTTTGTTGCTTACATTAGGTATTAGTGTCTGGTGCGACAAAACGTTTATCATTTCCAAGGCCGTATTCGTTTCCCTCTTCGGCCTGGGTGTTGTCCGACGGTTTGAAATGCAATGCGGTGGGAGCCAATACAACACAGCACAGCACAGCACAACACTCGACGTGTTTATACTTCAAAGAATATTCATATATCTTATGCCGTCCAGGTATGGGATATACCTGTTGTTCCCCCGTCATTATAATTAAAACACGTCTTCCATATCGACGAGTCATTAACGATCTTATTTGCTCCGACGTCTGTTCAGATTTCCTATAAATAAATAAAAAATTAATATGACAAACCTCAATCCCGACACTCCTCGAAGGATGTGTTTATAAATTAAACAATGGTTGACAGCTTCTCTTTTACGAACTCGCTCGATAATGTATTCTTTTAAGGCACCTCCACTTTATTCATATTTTAATGTATTCGTTCCTACCTTTCCCGCATAAAAATGGAATAACTTACGAAACTAAATACATTAACAGCACAGTACATTTCTAGAAATCGTGGTTTGCGTATACCTAAACCTACCTGCCCCGTTGTAATGAATTCCGTTTCCCCGAGTCTATCCTATCCAAGTTTATCTCTTTCCCTCTCTCTCTCACTCTCTCTCCGTTGATGGATATACACCATTTACTACCACTACTGCAGCACAGGGCCATTACTTGGTTCTCGGAAGGACTAGTCAAACAAAAGGAAACAAAAGTTAGAAAACCAGCCCCATGCGGACCTACCAAATTCGTGTTACCTAACAGTGCTGATTTTTGGACTCCAATAAGCTTTTATGGCTCTTTGGAGGTTTTTTCGAACTCGGCTTTTATGATTATGAGCGACCATAAATTATTGGGCAAATAAGTGAGTCGGAGGTGGGACGCTTAAAAAACTTTTATTGGTTTTCCAAAATTTAAATGAGGTAAATTTAAAAGTTTATTAGTGAATAAAATTAAACTAAAACCTTGTAGACGCGTAGACCGAAACCGATAAAAGCTCCGGTGGTTTTGTTTGCTTCTTGACTCGGTAAAAACCGAAAATATATAAAATCTGTTAGGGCCCAGCATAAAATTACACTTTTATGTAACCTTTTCCGTACAATTAAGATACAACGTGATCAAGAATGACTGTTTGAGTTGGCAATCCTGAATTTCATTTTTAAATGGTACAACTGGTAATTTGAATTTTCGATTTCAAATTCAAATTTCTGGTATTCTTTTCAAATTTATTTATTTAAAATGGTTTTCACGTTACAACACGAAATTTTCATTGGAATGGCGTACTTTCGAAGCGGGATTTGTAACCCAATTACATACTGGTTGGCAGTACTCTCTCGAAGCGACATACCAGCAATTTCAGGAGTTGTTTCCGGAGACTGGTCACTTTTGCTGCCTTTCTGCAACATTGCATGCGAGTAGTTGAACGTTATTTCAACACAGGGAGCGTAAGTAAACAAAAACCAACTGGTAGACCTTCTACTCTAAATGAGGAAGTTGTCGAGGATATCAGAACTCCAATGCAAAGAAGTCCTCGCAAATCCTTAAGAAAGCTCTCCCTTCAAACAGGTTTGGTCCTTATGCCTGCTTATTCAACCCATAAGACTTCCACTCTTTCATGTTGTTCTAATTCACGGTTTTACAGGTTTATCATATGGAAGTTGCTCCACTGTGCTTAAAAAGAAATTAAAGTACCACCCTTACAAAATATCCATCGTCCAGTAATTAACTCCTCCTGATCACCCGCAGAGAGTTTTATTTTGCAATTGGTTCAATGACATATTAAATAATAATGATACCCTTGACAATACCTTCTTTTCCGACGAAGCCTGGTTTTATCTCAACGGCTATGTGAATAAACAAAATTACACAATTTGGTCACGTGAAAATCCTTACGCTATCAGAGAGACACATTTACACCTGTTAAAGTTGGTGTTTGGTTGGCAGTCTCAAGGACGCGGGTGTATGGGCCGATATTTTTAATTGTACCGTCAATTCGGAGAGATATATCCAACACCTTTTGAGGCCTTTTATAAACCAATTAACAGACGAAGAGCGTCAAATTGGATATTTCCAACAAGACTCTGCAAGGGCACATACGGCTCGTGCTACTATGGGATATTTAAGAGAGAATTTTGGCGACAGAGTAATTAGTCAGGGCATTTGGTCAAGCAGGTCACCAGATCTCACTCCATTAGATTTTTCGTTATTTATGCTCTTGAAGGATAATGTCTTTAGGGACATATTGCATACTGAAGAAGAGCTGCGAAAGGCAATAGTTCAGGAAGTGCAAACATTACCCCCAATATGCTGGTGAATATCTTCGAGAGCCTAAAAAGAAGAGTTAATTTATGTCTGGACCAAAATGGGGGCCATTTTGAGCATTACCTTTAGCTGTTTAATTAAATCATTGTTCTGTATTTCGAGTTTCATTTTTAAGCGTTAATTTTTATTCACATAACCTACAATCTTATCGCTGATTGTTATTTCAAATTTATGTCAAATAAACATATCTGGTTGTAGCGTTGCAAACCCTTAGGCAAAAAAATCCTCCAGGTAGGATTGCCAACTCAAACAGTCATTCTTGATCACCCAGTATTTAATGGTTTACAATTTTGCGGTTTCGTGTCTCGCCCGAGTCTCCCCGAAAATTTTCGAAGGCATTGCGACCCTTCATAGCGCTTCATTCAACGTTAATAATTAATTAATGGTCGTGATGACGAATTTTCTCACTTGCTCGACACTGTACTTACTAATTAAAATTCGTTGCACGGGATATGAAAAAAAACCTTTACGATAACACCTAATGCATAGCATTACTTAACAAAGAGACATTTGCTGCTGAATCACTACGAACCGTTTAATAAATTCACTATCGATCTGGCTAATAAACAATATTACGTATGTACAAGTTGCAAAGTTTGCCTGCGCTCGAGGTTGATTCACAACGTTCATTCACAATTCAAATAAGATAATTTTTGCCGTTTTATTTGAGACTTATCCGACACCTACTCTCGAGCGCTACCGTGTGGGAGTTTGGCAGCGTAGAAACAACACATTGTATTTCGTTATTCTTTTTAGTTTTCAGAGAAAATAAGATAGGAATAAAAGGATCTTTTGAGTTGTTATTTATTACCGCTCTATCCACGATTCATTGAATATTCGGTGCCTATGTTAGTCTAGATTTGTCTAGTCGCGTTCAATTGCGATAATCTGCTATAACGAACTATTCAAGTTATTAAAGCGAAGCTTTCACATTAGCTTTGCCGGATATAAGAATAGGAAAAATACGATACGCCACACGGCAAGCGAACGGAACCGAATTGCAACTTCGGCCGGTTCGGGAACGTACCTCTTCTCTTTTAATTTGGGGGTCAGGAAGAAGAGGGGTACCAGATATCGCAGGATCGGAGGGCGAACTTTGGGCCGCAAATAATGAGGGTACCTGCTTTAATTGAAGGGTCAAATAAGCTTACAAGAAATTTGGGCCGCGGGGTAAGACAGGTAGGTAGGAAGTGTATCGGTACGAACGGTCAGCAAGGATTTCCCTTGCCCTTTTAGATGGGATTTCGAGTAATTTGCGAATTCTCTTGCCCTCTTACCCATTTTTCTTGCCCTTTAATATTTTCGTGATAAAGATTCCGAGTTCAAACATCAATGCGCCAGGGTGAAATTTCTTTACCGCCCAAAATACCTGTACAATAAAACCACCTTTTCGGTCACGCCGCCCAAAATTCCCATCAGCCGAACGTCCCCACCTGGTCGCGGCTGAAACTTCCCCTGCCCCACCGGATAGCATGTGGGCTCCATAGCCAATAACCAGAAACTAACCGGCACATATCTACTGTAAATGATGAGTACAATAATAGATTTTCTTGCTGGCGCAAAATTAGGAGAAACTTTAATAATTTAGTTGCAAAAATTCGACTTCCTTCGAAAAAATATGAACTATTGGATAATAGTGGTCTTCTACAAATTTGAAATAGTAAAGCCGTAACATTAAAAAAAACTAGAATTTTTAAGATGTACCACTCACTTTTAATTTTTAAGTTGCTGTAGAACAGTTATAAACAAAAACTATTACGTTTTAAATTTTTTTAAATTACATATAGGTAAATAATATAAGTACAATATGCACCCCAAAGCTGGAAATAAGGATTTCAAAATTTTGCGTTAAGCGCGTCTGAGGCTTTTAAATTTTTCCCAAAATATTTGAAACTTAGCTGGTACTTTATACTTATTTCCATACGTCCACCAACTTTCCAACTTACTTACACATGTGTATTTATGAAATATTATATCATGGTAGGCTAAAATTTGTGTGAATTTGGAGAAAATAAGTTTAATCTTCATTATGTAGGTCCTAAAGTTTACAAGATTTTGCATAAAGTTAGATTGCTGCTAATATACATAGAATGGGTCTATAAAATCTCCCCAAAGGTTTCAAAAATGAAGATAAATTGTGCCTTTGCGTTTTCAATTAAATTAGTTACATGCCAGATCACTAGCGACTTGACAAATAACTAATTTCCAAACTGATTTGCCCCTCCCATGCATATCAAGTTATTGGTATTACCCAGATTGTCAGCTTATTTCAACTGTATCGATATAAAAGTAGTTATGTACATTTCAATCAATCACTTCAATAATTATTATTGTTATTAAGTGATCCTTATGGAACAGATCTCATTCAATGAAGTATTTAAAATTTTAATACACTTGTGTTGAATAAAACTTGCAGATTACTTGGTGGAGCACGCCGTTTATAAGTATCCTCAATTTACGGAGAACAATCCTAATTTTCCACCGAATTACCTCCTCGATCTTTACATTCGACCAGTCGCTTTTTCTGCGGCGACAACAAAAAGCCTTCATTAAAAGTTCCAGAGAGCGCCATCTAATTACGGTATGAATTTTCCACAAGTTTTTCTATTACACAAGCCGCTGATATCGAATCGAACACTGAAAAATCCATGAGCTCGTAAAGTAATGGGACCAAATTAAAAGATATGACATGATATGAAGCAATTGTAATGACAATGAAAAGAATAAAATTAGAGATTTCTTTGTGTAAATCACAGAGAGGGAGTTAAAGAGATCCATACGCGAGTTCCCGCACTCATAAATAACGACTACCGCTCAATATGGTATCGGTTACTTAGTTTGTATGTGTTTGTTGTGTCCCTTACATCCTCTCGAGACTTCCAGTTTACGTTCTTTAACAATTTCGTCTTAATTGGCGGCAAATATAAAACATTATGGAGCGCCCGCTGACCTAGAATAACCGTAACGAAACCTAGACAGGCTTAAAATTTTTGCCGTATTCGGACGTACATATTTCTAATTAATTCATTTCGCGATTATTTTAATCACTTTTTTTTGGTCGAGGTGACGACACAACTCGTTTGATGAACTCTTGTGTTATTGAAAGAAACCAAATTTTTTGACGCTTCACAGATAAGATTGCCTAAAAAGTCCAGCCAGTTGTCATTACTTTCATGATAGATAATTGACAATGTGGCTCTTTAGTATCCGTTCTGTTCAGTCAGCTCGAATTAATATTAATGATTTTTAATGAAATTGCTCCTTGGGTCCCTCATCATTACCGTTGGGAATTTAAATCGAATTCCCGAATATGTCCGAAATTTTACACTCGTCCTGCTGAATCGTCTTTTGGGGGTATCCGGGAGATAAGCCCATTAGAAGAAGAAAATGACAAGTGATCGATAAGGAGAGTCGCAAAAGTTCCCGGAAATGGAATTACCGCAAGTTGGATGATTAAATTGGCAACGGTGAGTGATTTGTGCGCCTTCCACAGCCAATTTGTCGATCATTTTTCCGTTCCGGTCGAGAGGAGCCCGTTCTGGATAAAAACGGAAGAATTGCCCTCAACCCGCGAAATATCATCTGGAATGGGGTCAATTTTGCGTCGCTCCCGACGAATCGACTGGAGCCTTCTCGATGATTGGCGGGACGTGGAACGAATAGCAAAAATATCCGAGCGACGAATTGCGATAACCTGCACGTTCCTGCTAATGTTTATGGTTCCAAAAAGTTCTGTAACTCGAGACGGCGAACTGGAGGGAAGCACGACCTCACCTTCGAAGGCCACGTAGCTTCGTTTAGATTCACATTTAGCCAATAGCCGTATACACCTGGCCAAATTTTACGACCAAGAAATCTTCCAAAACACCACGACGTTCCCCGTCATCGCTACGTTCCACGAAGTTGTGAAATACAATACGAACGGAACAGACCTTAAAAGGCCACGGAATGGGAACCGATCATCCTCTTCTTGCGAGCTACGACTATTCAAAGCATCCCTTATGAGTTTACCGGGAATCACGTCTGGAAATATCCATAAAACTGAAGGACTTGGGCCCTCAGTTTCGGGATTTATTGTGTACTTAGAACATACACAAATTCAGCCAGCAGACGCTGGAAAAACTTGTACCAGGTATAATTTCACCGTTACCCTCGTTGAGATTCCAACCCAACAGTTTACCACTGACCGAATGCTATTGATCTCAAAAGTTCTACGATTGAAATTCACCCCAGCTAACAATTTAGGCGTTGTTCACCAAAGTCTACTTTACCTATCCATGAAGAAACTGAGTTATATTTCAGTGAATTAGGTGAGGTCGTTCAAGTGACGTGAAAATTACCAAATGGGTAGAAAGAACAAGGAGCGTGATAACTTAGATCACCTCTCATGGTAGCAAATTGGTGAAGTATGAAATGAGTAAATAATATAAATTTTAATCACAATTATTATATATTCCAAAGAAACAAAGAGTTGATCCCAATTTTAAAAACACCACATATTTGATATAGTAACTTAAACAACATAATATCTAACCACTGAAGTACTATAGGTAACTATTATTTATTAGAGGTGATTTTTCTCGATGGAACCATTGTTTCAAAAAGCAATTTGTAATCTAGCCGACGCTTCGTCCAAGACGCTGGACATAATCATGGCGCTACAATTGTTTAGATCTGATATAACAAATTCAAAAGACTTACATTTTAAAGGTCTTCAGCATTAAAATCCTTAAATTTGCGATGGACGAGTCAATAAATGGTGAAAGAATTTGACATTTGTCAAATTGTCAATTGGAACACCAATTGTTATTAATAACACAAAATGCAAGATTCACGAGGGGTTGATAGATGTCTTGGTAACTCCCTAGTTGTTGAAGAAAACGTAAACTCTTATTGATCAATTAAGAATTTATACTGTTTAGCAATGTTATGGAAGTCATGTTGTCTATTAACGTTATTGGGTGTCTTCATAATATGTGTTGCTTCCAAAATTAACCTTTTATAAAAATTAGAATCTCTTTAATTAGACTCTCTTTAATTTCTATAAAAGGTTAATTTTGAAAGCAATACATATTATGAAGACACCCAATAACGTTAATAGACAACATGACTTCCATAACATTGCTAAACAGTATAAATTCATTGATCAATAAGAGTTTACGTTTTCTTCAACAACTAGGGAGTTACCAAGACATCTATCAACCCCTCGTGAATCTTGCATTTTTTGTTAATAATAACAATTGGTGTTCCAATTGACAACATCCCAACAACATTATTTATTTATTACACTTGATAAAACATTTAAACAATTTATCCAAACAGCAATTAGTTTTAAAGCGAGTTACTATTTGTTTGGAGTATTGTTGTAAGGTTTGGCAATAAAATTTTTTGCATGTACAAATTTGTGATTAAATATGACTATTTGACGTGAGACTCCTCCTAATAAGTCGTCGAAATTTACTAATTCTTTACCTAACTTTTGAAAAATGGCATCATTGTTAGAAATTTCGGAACCAAATGCAATTGGTGAAATAACCGGGTGACGTAATTTTACGTAAAGTGACATCTCACCTAAATTGTTAGTTGGGATGTGGTATGATTCATATCGAGCGATTAAATGAATTTAACCTACCTGATAATTCGGGTTTTATTCAATTGCTAAGTACCATTGTTGTTATGGTTTGCCTAGAAGTTTGAAATACGATATTTTTGTATCATACTGAACATGTGTTTGTATCTACAACATTTTACCTTTTGCGTATGATTTCCTATGAGCCATGGAGGCTCGTTGCGTGAAATGTGTCATGAATAAAAACCATAAAAACTTTATAATGCTATAAATTTCGCCTCAAGTGGAGTTTGAAATGAGACGTTTTTAATAATTCAATACAAGGGTAATATATCGAGTGTGTTTTTTTTTTAATTTCACCTCATAGGCTGTGGATAGTGTTTGTGAATGCACCTTACTAAAAAATGTCATTATCAAAAGTCAAATCGTTCCAAGCACTTCGAAGACTATTGTTCCATGATAGAGTTAAGAGTTGTCAAGTTTGTTTTCACCGAGGTTCTCGCATTTAGATTTTTATATCCTTTAGTCTCACTCATCTAACGCCTAATTAATAGAGCTAAGCTGTCTTTTTCAAGACACTAGTAACTGATTGAAGCAGTTTCAATTTTTATTAAAAAAGTGAGGTTATGACAACCTACTTCAATATTGACATTTTTAAGTAAGGTGCATTCACAAACACTATCCACAGCCTACTATGTGGTGAAATTTAACAAAACACTCGATACGTTTATCCCTATTTTACTTACATATCTCTGTTTTACTTCAGGTGCTCTTTATTTATAGATTCATGTTTAGCCAAGCCTATTGTTTTCACTTTACATCTGTAATTGTCACATTCCATGTCGTGCTCGATCTTACTTCTTTCTCTACCAGCTCCTGTTCCTGTTTACCGTATCATTTTCGCCCCGTTTTATCCTGGGACATTCACTTTCCCGAACCACACTTCTTTTCACATTCATCTTGTCACTCTGGTCACATCTTCAATCTCGCACGCCGTGTTTTCTTTAGTTACTTTGTTAATAACCGTGATTCGCATATATGGAAGTGTCCAGGACTTGCTTTGTTTCGTTGGATATTTCTCGTTTGTTAAAAAAGTTCCAGTATTGTGCGCGGTAGGTTGTAGTATACTTTGATTCTGTTGTGGTTTCCTCGAGAGTCTTTTGCGCATTATCTGCTCAGTATTTAAGTCTCTTTTGTTATTAGCAAATAGTACCAGGTCGTCTTGATACAGTAACTCTCTAATTTCTATTAGTCGTTGTTTTGTTTGGAGTTCCATTTATCGCTAAAATCAGCGGTGCACCCGAATTGCGGTACGGCACGGTTATAAACCCGATCATCGGTCCTGTTCGTTTTACCAAACCTCAATTGTTTATCCTTGCCCCAACAAGCGATATAGCGAATAGAACGAAAATAGTTTGATACATTATTTTTTATAAAATCACACAGGTACGAATTTACCTATCATGGGAGGTACACCGGAGTTCTTTAAAATTATCGTTAAATTATCATTCAGTAGGTAGAGGTATCGCCTAACTTGCTGGACCGCAATTCGGGTTAGAGATTATACTATCCCTTGTTCAGAACTGATATACCTGTAGGTCCTCGCGTTGCAATTCGAGTGCGCCCTAAATGAGAGCTCTTCTCCTACGTTACTTCTCTAATAAAGCTATTCCACCTTTTTTCCATCAATTTGTAAGTGCTTATAATTGTTTATTGCATATTTGCTTATAATTCGTCACTTGTCTTTATTGTGCAAATATATTTTTCAGACTTACACTCACTACAAATCTCAAGTCTTGTTTGTCGGCCGTGTAAGCTGGTCGAATTTTTTCCATATTACACGAAATTGTTTAGAAATACCTTTCATTCTTTGCAAAGACTTATTGTGTCGACGTTCCGTTGAGATATTAGTTTGTTTATTGTAGTTAACCGAATTTTATAATATCCTCCCACCTACCTACGTTGAAGGAGAATGCTGAAAACTTCGTTAGCAAAATTATTAATCACCCCTGCTAGAAACAACGTAAATGAGTTATTGTTATATTAATTGATTCTCTATAGAATTTCTAATTTCCGAATCCACGAAGTAGAGTGAAGATTGTGGGGATCGTGAATACACCGGCGACAAATTATTTCGATTAACTTACGCTATCCGTTGGCCTTTTGTTGCCATGATTGATACTCCTTTCTGACAGTGATTAATAATGTTCAAAAATAGTTTATTCGCAGAGAATAATATTTCATTCGAAATGTGAATAAGGTAAACCTTACTGCCTACCATCGATCACCAAATATTTATAATTTCGTAATTATTAATCAAACTGTCAAATGGGGCGTTTGTTGTGTCGCTTTCGTCGAACATCGCCCTCCAACCAACAGGTTTTCTAAGACTCTTTTGTACTTAATTGTAACAAAGTCAATGTATTCACTTGTTGATTGAACCGATCATTTCGTAGGGAAACGTTCACACTCGGCTAACTATTTCCGTATACCTAATAGGTTTTCCGTCGTGAAAGTTACGGAACCGCATAGGTAGTTATTAGTTATTTTAGGTAGCTACCTACCTACCTACCTCCTCTACCCAAGAAAGTAAACATCCTAAGTACAAACCACTTATTTTGAGAACAAGGATAAAATAACCGTACAAATTATTTTCGATGAGCGACTAAAAGCCAACTCCAAGATTCTTAAAATTATAACACGCCGCATCAGATGGGGCGAGTCGGGCGGGCGCATACTCATTAACAATTTTTTACGAGTTCCGACACGTCCGTAATAAAGTAGAACTAAAACTTGAAGACGGTGAGTGGACTAACTAACAGTACCTAACATGGTTGTCGAGGTTCGACTCGTGTTAAATTTATTTAAGAAAATATAAATTTGTTGTGTTTTGTCGCATTCGAAAGATAAATTATTTTACGATTCGGAATGTAATGGAAAAAAAGTTCAATAAAGTTGAGATTAGCATAAATTATTCGGTTGTGCCCCGTTTTACCCTACTGCTGTCAAGTCGACCAAACGAGTTCCTAATTCTAGACGTCAGCATTCCTCTGGCCATAATTATGTTAATCTCCATGTTGTCAGTTCGTAGACTGAAGACGATTATCTTCATTGAGGTTAAAAACATTCCCTAGTCACTCAAATTTTGCGATAAAGCTCAGATAGAACGGTTTAGTGCTCGGAGGATATTTAAGTTCCAACGTTTTTAATGTATTTCTCAAATTTACCTACTTAAAGTGACTGACGTATTTTGGGCCTGGAATGATGGTCGTGGCCACCCACATTCGGGCCATGTTTAGGTAACAAAAGCGACGGCATAGGCGACCCACAGGGGGTAGAAATCACATCACCTTTGTCTAGGGGGACAGTGGACAAAACGATGAATACTGTCAAAACCTACAATTTCTAATTCCGTGAAATTCTGTTACGTCCCGAAACTAATTTTAAATGTGTCTGTGTAATGATCGCTCGTAGTGACAATTGAAATAATTTACAATTGAGGGTAGTGTCATTTTCGCCGAGTTCGTTTGCGACGCCTGCACTTTTTCCGGCGTCAGACTCGGTTTTTTGTGGTTCATACTTAAGCATATTATTAAGGATTATTCACGAGAGGGAAAATTACAAGGGATCTTTTTCACTGACTTCCTTTCTAATTCGTTTATTTTTCGTGTTGTGGCGAGGTCGGTGGTAACGATAATTTGCAAAAGCAAAAATAGCGGAGGAAAATATAATTCCACTCCCTAACGAAGCCGAGTGAAAGAATTTAGACGATTTTGCGTGTCGCCAAAGAAGAAATCTCTGATATCGGATTATATCCCGCCAGAAGCCGTATTTTTTCGCTCGGGAAGGAATTCCCCCCTGTGCGTTCGCCTCGTTCTCCTCGTTCGGTTTTCTTTCCCGCAAAATCCATTTCTAATCTTTCCCAAGTGTTTAAATCGTCGTCTTTTACTAGCGTGCCGGGATCATTTTACTAATTGCTATTCGATGCGAGAGTCTCCATGATAAGATTTATTTCGCAGGGGGTGATGACTCTTTGCTTCAAATCTCTCCTTGAATGACTTCCGATCGGTTTCTCGCTTGAAAATCTTTCTATACCCTCTGCAACTCGCACTTAATCTTATCGAAAATCGGCAGCACTTGCGTTTGTTGAAATTTATAATATTACACAGTGCAGTTCGTTTGAAATTGACCATGTCGCATTTTGACTTTTGTTTTGTTCAAAAATCTAAGCAAAACTTGCTTAAAACAAGTTCGATGCAATTTATGAACCTAAGCGTGATCAGCAAATATTACTGATCCAGGCAACCAAGCTTCGGAGAATTAGTTATTCAAGGAGTGACGTAAATGCTCGCTTTGCCTGTATTTGTCATTTGTTTTGATAGAAGATTACGCCCCTAGTGCATACTAGGGCTGACAAAAGAGAAACACCAAATCTTCGCCAACTAAATTAGTAGTCCAGTAAATGAAAGCCGATAAACTCCCAAACCTGGGATAAATTCTGCAAAAGGATGCAAATGGGGGCAATTGTAGGTCTCAACTGGGTCTTTAGGAACACGGAAAGTTGTAGATTCTCCGAGTCCCGGAACATGGTATAAAATAGTCCTCAAGTTCCAAAAATCCGTTTTCAGCCAATATCTCCGAGAATATGGCATTTAGAGAATTTTTGTTTAGATACAAAAGGAAAATCAGTTCATTAGCTACAAAAATGGTCCTTACGACTTTTTCCGAAAACTCTACAGTTTTTGAGATAACGGCTCCGAAACAGCCGATAACAGCCCTTTACTTGTTGCTCCTGCTCTGAATCAAGGAGAGCAAATTCGAGAAATAGAGACAAAATCGGGCCGACAAATTGTCCAATAACTCGAGTAAAAATGGATATTTTTTGATGATTCAAAATTCACGTGAAAGAGAAAACCCATAGCTATGATGTCATGGGTCTCGGGCCTCATTTTTATTTTTCTTGAATGTTGGAAACCCAGGCTAATTTTTTTCTTCTTCGATATTTCTCGACATCCATATTTTAATAAATGATAGTAATTTAGTCGGGTCTTTCTTGATAATGGGTCTTCAAAACCAATCGAAGGAGCCCATAAAGGTTGTTTCATTTTCTTTCTTTTGCATCCCAATAAAAAGGAACTTTGAATATGTTGATTTTTTGACATTTCCGGAGTTTTGAAAGTTGGTTGGCAAGAATGTTGAAAGTGGCACAAAAACGAAGAAACCATTGGAAAGGGGGCATTTCAAGCATTCCCATTGATGTGCATTGCGAACCGATACGATGATTCATAATTTTTTAATACCCGATTGATGCCACAAATGTCAAAAAATCAACATATTCAAAGTTACTTTTTATTGGGATGCAAAAGAAAGAAAATGAAACAACCTTTTTGGGCTCATTAGATAGGTTTTGGAGACCCATTATCAAGAAAGACCCGACTGAATTACTATTATTCATTAAAATATGGATGAATTTTCTAAAAGTCGAGAAATATCGAAGAAGAACAAATTTAGCATGGGTTTACAGTATTCAAGAAAAATAAAAACGATGCCCGAGACCCAGTATACCATAACTATGGGTTTTTTCTTTCACGTGAATTTTGAATCATCAAAAAATATCAATTTCTACTCGAGTTATTGGACAATTTGTCCGCCCGCTTGTTTCCATTTCTCGAATTTGCTCTCCTTGATTCAAAACAGGTACAACAAGTAATAAATGGGCTCGTTTCGAGGCCGTTATCTCGAAAACTGTAGAGTTTAGGGAAAAAGTCATAAGAACCATTTTTGTAGCTAATGAACTGATCTTCCTTTTGTGTCTGAACAAAAATTCTCTAAATGCCATATTCTCGGAGATATAGGCTGAAAACGGATTTTTAGAACTTGAGGACCATTTTTTACCATGTTCCGGGACCCGGAGAATCTACAACGTTCCGTGTTTCTAAAGACCCAGTTGAGACCTACAATTGCCCCCGGATTTATCCCTCTGCAGAATTTTACCTAGGTTTTTTCCTTCCTTTACTGGACTATAGTTGGTGTTTCTTTTTGTACATTGCCCATGCCCATCTTCGAGACGCTGGACAACCCTCTGCCGTTGAAGTCAGCTAGTCGAGCCCATATTGTCCATTTCTACAAGAATAGGTTATTACTACGTAAGAAGACCCTCATGAAAATATGGTTCCTCAATGAATGCTTAAGAAACAAGGTCTCCATCTCTTTAAAAACCAACTCCACTTCCAACGTTGCTAGGAGGTCCATCCAGAAGGCTAAGGAGTTCTGGTTAAGAGAAGAAGTTAGGAACCTCTACTCCAGACTGAATTTCATCAATTTGGAGCTGAGGACGGTGTTCTTCACTATTACTTCTAGACTTAACAACCTAGAATTTAATATATTAGATAGGGATCTCAGAGATTGGTTGGAGGTTGTAGGTAAGAACATTTTTAACCAACACAGAAACAAGCTACGTTTTCTTAAAGATCAAGCAAAACCTTCAGGACGTACGGACCCACTCTTCTCTAATCATAAATTTCACGATAGAGTTAAGAACTTATCTACGGTTACTTTTTCAGATAAAGAATTGAGCCTTCTTAACAAGGGTTTGAAATTCAGTTTCCCGGATTCTAGGAAAAACAAGATTTTAGAACAACTAGCGGTCGATTGTGAAACAGTCAAAGAACCTAATGTTGCGAAGGCTCAAAATGTCCTCTTTAAAAAAATAAATTAGTTGGCGAAGACTTGGTGTTTCTAGTTTGTCTACATTGCCATGCCCAACTTCGAGACGCTAGACAACCTTCGGTCATACGAGGGTTGTCTGAAAAGTTGTCGACCTCAACGTGAACAAAACTTGGGGAATGTGTTTTGCGCATGTGTCGAAAGGTACTTGCTGAAATTGAAAATGAAACAGTTAAGCGTGGAGCTGTTCTGAAATATTTGTTTTTGAAAGGCAAATTAAAACTAGTTGCAAGTTGTGAATGGAGTCTCTACACCAACACAACCGTAAAATATTGGCTGTGGGCATATGAAAAGAACGCATTGTCCATGTATTGACTGAACAATTGGGCATGCGCAATAGCCACGCTTCCGCTTATTAAAAGTCATACGGCTTGTCTGCTCTAGTTATACATTACATCTATGCCTTCACCTTGTACTTTCAGAAATGTCAAAGCGCTATTTACACTACGTATACGCCTCGACTTGCAATTTAATGTAACTTTAATTGAGATGTATGAAACTGAAATTTCAAAACCACCATTTGAAACAAATTCAGTTTTTTACCATCGATCTGACAGTTCTCACCCACGTTGCTGTCAAATCATCTTATAAATTTTAAACATGAAATGTAATGTGTTATGATGGGCACGGGTCAACTCGTAAGAATTAATCCCCGGTCCGCAATTAGACCTTCGCGAGATTGGTCAACTCGTAAGAATATGGTTCTTTAGATCGGTCAACTCGTAAGGGTTAGACTACCTGAAAAATTCCAAAAGGGGGATTATCGTATTGCTTGCGAGAGGGCAAGGAAAACCCTGCGGAACCCGACCCTAGGGTCGTGAAACGCATATGATCATTAACAACAAGCAAGTCTTTGCCGCGTTTACTTGGAACGTAACAAACCACCCCCTTGTATCATATTCTTAGTTTCAACAAATATCCGAACTACTTCGTTACAATCATCATCCCATTGATTATGTCTGAGAATCCTCTTACGAGTTGACTTATCCAAAACTACCCTTTAACAATTTACCTGCCGGTTCGCTTACCAATTGACCGATCTTAGGGTTGGGGATTAAAATTTCTTACGAGTTGACCGCCGCCGGTTATAATTCCATCGGTTTGAACATACTTCCACATCTTTCTTCCTTCAATAAGGACGTCTTAAATAGCGACCGTAATGCGCTGAGTATCGTAAAGAAAAGAGTTCTTAACATTCAAGAAATTTATTCCTTTGGGCCTAGTATGTCAGGAAGAGATCATCAAAATTTAAACGAGTTGTATCGAAATTACAATATCAGTTTTATTTTAATAATGACTATTTAAAATCATTAAAATTTCTATGAAGACAACCCTTAATATTCAAGATCAAAAAGCAACCAAAGGAACTCGTCTTCTTCTTCCAAAATATTAAAAATATCACGGTCAACGGTGAAAACTTTAATTTTCACGACATAATTTTCGTTTTCGAACGTCACTGTCGGATCGACAATATAAAATAAAACAGTTCCCATTTGCGCTGAAACTTTCAATTTCCTAACAGAGCATTTATTGTTCACGCAGTAATAGCAACGCAAACGTTCCAAAAAATTGTTTCATGCGATTTTCTTTTATTTTCCTGTATTTACTTCTGGTAAGCCGGAACTTCAATTTTGCCAGCTCAAACATTTTTATAGAGTTACAAAGTAGCATTTTTTGAAACAAACGTAAACCCAATGCCGGTGAGAGTATTAACTTACGGAATAGTTGTTTCTGTTATAACTTTGTGTACAAAGAAGCCGTCTCCAAATTTACGGTTATTACAAGTAAAGGAGGAAAATAAGAGGAAACCTCACTTACAAACATATCTTTGTATGAACTTTTCTGGGTGGATACATTGAAGTCGTTTCAATACTCTATTGCAAAACCTCGTTAGAAATAATTGTCAGTGAGTTAAAACGCAACAGTGGAAAATTAGACTTGGACTAAGTGGTACATTTTTTCGAAAGTAGGCAAATTTGAAAACCGATTAACAGATCGAACAAACCTTGTTCTTGTTATGATAACTAAATGGTTATCAAATCACTGTAAATTCTTCGAAGTCCAGAAATATCCGTTGCTTAGTTCCTAGCGTTATCTAAATTATTTATTCGTGGCGACTCATTAAAATCATTTTATTTTTATTATGAATTCAAGTTTTTTTCGCTCTTGTTTAGAAATCGGACCACACGAGAAAAAAACTGTTGAATAAATTATTCCCACAAGCAGGTGGTACATTAACATTACTGTTGTTGTATTTCAGAACATTTACATGACAATTCCTTCCTCCCAAGCCATCGTTTCTGAAATGAAAGACACCCAAACGACACTGTATATTTAGAAATACTAATAAAATTAAATAAATTAAGCTTTTTTTTGTCGGATGAGGACTATCTGAATATTTTTACGGAAAGCTAAAAATACCGAACGAGTCCACCGATATATATTTAAACCAACATTTATGGGCGGATTTTAAAAATCTAAGAATCACTGTGGTTGATTCCGGGCTTTATATTGTTCACGACGTCGTTTGTTAACATTCGAAGCGCATCGAAAGTTGATTGTTAGGGGGTGAAGCAGATCCCCGAAGTGCGCACGGTAGAAGTGTTAAAAACGAGTCAGAAGAGCAGAAGCCAAAAAAACTTGTCACGTCACGCTCGCGCAGAGCGCTATGTACACAATAAACCAAAATTCAAATATTTAAACAACCCATAACGACATACTCACAAAAGTTTTTCACCTTGCCTCCTTTGAGGGAATTCTTCAGGTTGCTCTTCTTGTGCAAACATGTGGGCATCCGAGGGTGAAACGACCTCTAGAAAAACGGCATCGTGGTCGACTTGCTAACAATACGATTGACCAGTAAAAGATTCAAGGGTGCGAGTGATTCGATAGTGTACAAATTTGTACGGGTCATTAGACACCGGACCGATCTTGATGCCGAAATGACCTGAGGTACCCTCATCGTGCCAGTTTCCGGGCAAATAATATCCTTTTTCTGTGCGAGGGCCTCTGGTTAATTTCGCCCCTCCTATATTGACAGATAATTGATTTAACCACTTCAACCCCATGGCCGATATAAATATTCCATTACGGATTTTGGACCGTTTTTGCTTTGTAGAACTTTGTAAAAGACACAAAAATCAATGGATCGATTCGACGACAAATTTGAAATTACTAAGTGTCGTCAGTGTAATTCATTAGTAGCATTACAAGCGATGTTTTTATTAATACAAATTGTTCTACAATATTAATTTTCAAATTACCTCGACATAATAAGACGACTAGGACAGTCCTTATTTTTATTAATCCCAAGTAAGTACCCCAAATAACCCCTAAGTTTCAAGTGTCTCTACCTCAATCTGCCCTATAGCGATACGTTTTCCATCTAAATAACGTGGTGTTTAATTTGATATTCCGGCCAAAATATGTTGAAACCATGTCGACTTTATCCTTATAATAGTAGCTATGCCTCAGAATTTTTGGAGATATTTGGTTATGATAATTTTGAGGATAATGAAAGATGAATAAATTTGTACTTCTTTTTTAAAATTGATACTGAATTATTCCGATATTACGATTACATCGCCAGAATGAATCGTCTACCCCTAAAAATTAATGCAAATAATCGATTAAAAATGTCGATGTCTATTCCATTATACAGATTACTAATTGTGACGGAGCAATCATTAAAAAATAACAATTTATTTGAAATCATCTTCATCATCAATGCTATTTAACATAACTACCATCTCCTACTTTTTACTTCATCTTGTAATTTTGCATCATGAGAAAAAGGCATCACATAGTCTCTGCATTTAAATATAATAATAATAATACTAATAACAAGGGGCCTTTATTGAGACTAATTATATACAGTGCGTTTTTTAATTCCTGTACCCGAATTTTGTTGGTATGCGTGGTTGCAACTAAAATTTGGTTGGCAACGTGTTTTGAAAATTGACAGTTTTAGCGTTTTGTCAGTTCTTTGCCAGTGGCGTACTATTAGTGTTTTCTATTTACGTTTGTATGATTATTGAGAGCTTTACCATATTGTTATTATTTTTCAACCTGCCTTTGAGTTGATCGTTATTTCTTCCTTATGGGTCATTTTGAGAGGTATAACGAAATTTATCATTTTAAATTATTACAATTTAGTTTTCAATTAATTTTCCAGTGACGCCGCTGGTCGGTTGGGTAATCTTATTAAAGTATGGTGATTTTAGGTCTTAATAGATTATTCAGGATTGAAACATAATTTCACAGAACACTGACTTGAGTCTGGTACAGTATTAAAAATATGAATTGGGTCAAGTTTAGCTGTGATAGCTATTCTTACTCTTAACCCTTAATATTTGAAAAAATTACAAAATAGACAATCGCTGGTAGGTATATGAAATAAATATTCAAAAATAAGACAAATAAGACAAAAGAAAAATTCACAGAAGATGCCTTTCTAAGTAATGCTTAAATTGACGAAGTGGCATGACTTTGATGTCATTGGATTCATAATATTCTAAATTCAAAAGTTCAAAATATAAAATTATGTAATGCTGTTTAACGTGTATTGATGTGTAATCATAGGTTTTTTATGAACCTTGCTTGGGCATATGTAGATCAACAAGTGCTTACACATTGATTAACTTTTAGCGTAACTCCAAAATTATAATTGCTAGGAATCTGTTAAAATTATGTATGATAATTACTATTATATATACATACAATGGAAGAATGTTCTCGGGGAGCTGAGATGAAAGTCAGGAGCGTTCTTGATGATCCCCAATATAAAAAATAATTCTTGATAATCAAGAATTATTTTTTATATTTGGGATTATCAAGAACGCTCCTGACTATTATATATACAGTCTATAGAGTTTTAAATTTTTTGAGAATTAATTCAATGCCGAAAAAAACGCGGTACTGATATAGAGAAGCTTCTTTATTTATTTCTAACCACATGCGCGCGCCTCTGGAAACAGAAATTCGAAAATACCCAAAATAAGATATATCTTCGAAGGTGATTCATAAGTAATGAACCGATTTTTAGTAATTTTACCAACCATTAGTTATTTAAAAATTGACTTTCATGACTTTTATTAAATTTTCTATTAGTGATAAATGTGAGCTTACTTTTGAAAAACAGATTTTATTACGTTGCGTAATGCATAATCTAAACACCGAGCTTTCTGGGATTTCCTATTTCTATTTCCTGTTTTTACCATAATTAAAGCACCTATTGGAAGTGTAAACCAAAAAGTGAAATAAAAAATTTTTTCTATATATATTTCCTCCTTTTAAATATTTTATACTAATGGAGCACACCTGGTGTACGTGCCGTTTTTGTATTTTGATTGACTTTTTCGTTCTCTTTAATGCCTATTGTGTTTTCCAGAAATCCGCTATTTACTCATATTATTTTGTATTTTTGAGTTATAACTGTGTTGTAATTGAAATACAGTTGTTTGTCATCACACATCCACTGAAAACCGTTGCCCGGGCAGATAATAGAACTTCGCCCACATTTCTGAAATTTGCAAACATTGTCACATTATTAATTCGCTTATGAAGTATAAATATGCTATTATGATCGACAAAGGAAGGATGAAGTCGTATCCAACTGTGTGCTGAAATTATACTCTCGATATTTGATGCATTCTGTGATTTAAAAGAATGCAACATTATGGAGTAATACGGTAAAACACACAAGTTTACAGTATTTGTTATGCTGGCAAATGAATTTCTAATGTATTAAATTCACAGTTGGGAGAGCTGAAAGTCAACAATTAAACGTGAATAAATGTCGAATATTCGCCAAAATCTAATGCTGCGTGCAATGGAATTTCAGTTGTACTAAATGTAATCGAAATATCACAGCCTACTTTAATTAGAAATTAATTTGCTGGCATGAAAGTTACTATCGTGAAACATGTAAATTGTAAACGTATTTTTGTTTGGTTTCCAAAGTTAATCGCCGATAGTCATTACATTGTTTAACGAAACGGTAGAAAGCCAATATCCGCAGTAACGTGTGCATCAAACATAAATTTTTCAATTAAACTTCATTGTTTTAAACAGTGCTCGTCGCAACCTAGGTTGAAACCCCATATTACCACCTCCCATTGAGATACGCATTAAATTAATTTTATGGGGGAGGTGGAATATTTTTGAATTGGTGAAGACTATGGTTATCAGTTATATGCTTGTCTCATCTTCAAAGTTGAAGCAAGTAAAATAAGAGACTCTGTTTAATTTTGATTTTTCGAATTGTCTCTTAAGCCAACTCATAAAGTACTTGTACGTAACTGTACTCTGTTGGTACCTACCACTGAATAAGTTAATATATCCTTTTGTTTTATTTTTCAGGTAGGTATAACTACATAATCCACCAGCGGCTATTATTATGGAATACGTAAGTACGTCGTTCATTTCTTATCGCATTATGTATTCTCTTTGGCCGATCAGAACAAAGATTTTTTTCAATAAATATTTCATAGGGAAACAAAGGCTCAAAAACTGCCGCCCCACGAATTTAAATTGTTCAGTGGGGAACGTACTGAAATTTTCATTCTCTTGAACACGACGGATCGTTAAAAATGTGTAACTACGTACGTACGTATCGGATTCGATGATAGGCAATGAGTTCTCGCTGGGAGCGATTGGTTATCTGAAGCGTCCGCGGTTTTTCGGGTTTTCACGAAAATTTCGATTGTTCAGGTAGAAATCACACGTGTATGTGTAGACGCATTAAAATAACCGATCGCGACTATTAAACTACCTACTGAAAATAACCTATCGGAGAAGTAGGTACACATGCACGTATTACCGAGGGGAGATTATTCACGGGCTCGTTCACCGGAACGTATCCGAATAACCGAAAGCAATTTTGATTTGAAATTTACGCAGGTGCTATTTTCGCATGTGATCCGTCTTTTAAAAATATTTCTAATTCCGTAGCACCTTCAGTTACATCAGATGTCGCTGTCGGGCGCGTGTTACGGCACGTTTTTAATGGCACTTTCGAAGACGATTTCAATGATTTACGACGACAGTGAAAGTCCGGAACGCATTCTGCAAATGCATCGGCGTTCATGAAGTTCACCATTATCATAAGGTCTTGAATCGTTCCAAATATTCTTGGACCGCGGTAATCGCAATGGTTTTGGTTTTGGAAGGAGTGGTACCAAGTTAAAGTTAAATTCTATTCGTAGCCGAAAAATCGATCATTTTCTAGTTGTGGAAATTCACATTCCGGTCGTAGCTAATAAAATCAGTGAACTGATCTGATGGTTTGATTGCTTCAAAGTTATGGATGTCTGTATCCTAATCGTAGTAATGTAAGGATACTTGCTCCAAAGCTAATGAAAAATCGTAAAAGACCAGTCGACAAGCTAATCGCATGATCAAATTACAGCATTTTATTCTTCTTCTTCTTCATGTGCCCTGTCAGTATCATCCGACGTTGGCGATCATCATAGCGAAGGCTTCACGGTCTTCTGCCATGTGTAGGAGTTGTCCTGCATTTCGGATACCGGTCCAATCTCTAATATTTTTTAGCCAGGAAACTTGCTTTCTTCCGACACCTCTTCTACCTTCAATTTTTCCACACATGATCAGTTTTAGGATCCTATAGCGACTTCCTCTTAACACATGACCCAGATAATACATTTTCCTATGTTTGACCTTAGTAATTCCCTATCCTTATTTTATTTTTTTTATTTTATTTTATTTTATTACCTCTTACTAATTCGTCTATTTCTGTGTCCTAATCACAACTAGTGAAGTATTGCAAAGACAGCCACAAATATGATGGTTAAATCACAGCGTTCAACTCTGCTGACAGCTGTGAATAGCCGTGAATTTCAGTCAGTAATCTGAACGTACAAACAAATCATACCGTTTAATTGGCCCTCATCAGTTTTGGATTTCTGTAGCGACGTAACGTTTTAAATTTTATAAAAGTCGTATTGCACCAAATACATGCTGAGAAAAATAGAGATTTGATTTTCTATCAATACATGCATGTAAGTGGAAAGTTTGAACGATTGTTTCATTCTTGCGTTCTCTAATTGGGTGAAATGGTTGATTACTGTATTTGAGCAAATTGCAGTTTTCTATGAATTGCCATAAAATCGTCTCATCGTGAAATTTTCTAAAATTGTCCCACGTGCTTACCTAAGTAAAATAACTTTCTAAACTGAATGTAGTCTTACCGGATTTTGAGTAAGGTAGTCATTAACCTTTTTCTATATTGATAACTGCATTAAAATCTCTAAATCTAGTTTATATTCTGTTTCTGCGCATGCGTAGAAGTGGAATGCTTTAAACTTTTTGCACCGAGAGCATCTGTAAAATTTGTCAATTTCAGTTACAGCCCAGTCGATAGAGTTTTGGCATGTTTGTCAATTTGATGATAATCAGGATCTAACTTCATAAATCTCCTTTATAACATAAGTATAATGACACAGGTTTTCTTCCTGACAAAATATTTTCTCAGGATGAAAAGGTATTAACAATTTTAAAAAAGCCGCTGTGGCAGTTCACGTTTTTTTCATTAACTGTTGGATGACTTCGTACCAAAAATGGTTAAGGAGTTTTCAAATTGCCGGTGTCCATTTAACAACCTGATAGTGATTGAAGTTGCAACATGCAAGGGTTTTAAAAGTTCATAAAGAACTACCTAAACCCAAATAATTGTAAATTTCATCAATGGAAGTGTTTTGAAGACGTTTACTGAGTTTCAGTACTTTCCATAAAAGAGTTTTATAATTGTGACGCTTCATGTGAAAAATTGACAGTGGTAGTTTGTCACGATTTCTAGTTTAAAAATTTATGGTTTTTGTATTGAAACTCAAATCTTGGAAATTTAGTAACAATTGTTCATTGAAGTGTCCGAGGGGAATCTACTGAGTTTCAAATCATTTAATAAAGGAGTTTAGAAGTTGTCGGTATCCATTTAACAACCTGGCATATTGGTTGAATGAAATGGCAGTTTGCAATGATTTTAAAAATCCATAAAAAAATTATTCAATGTCAGATTGTGCTAAAACTCATTAAAGTTGTCCACTGAAGTGTTCTCGAAGAGTTTCTTTTTGTGACGAAATTTTGAAATTGAAGGTGTTTATTTAACAACTTAACACTGATTGGATGAAGTCGAAATTTGCAAGGATTTTAAAATTCGTAAAAAAGAATATAAACTCAAACTGTAGTAAAATTCACTAACGAGTGTTTTGAAGACACTTAATGAGTTTCAGCACTTTGTGTAAAGTACTTTCGAAGTTGTGATGCTTTGTGTAAAAAAAAATGGACAAGTTGAGCGAGCTTACTTGTAATCTGCCACGATTTCTAGATTCAAAAATTCATCATTTTGGTAGATTTATCTAGTATTGCATTCGTTAACGAAGTCGAAAAAAGGGGAATTAAAATGCGGTTTTCAGTTTTTTTGTATTTAGAGATCATACTTAATCATTTCTCAAAAGGCAAGCTACAGGTCGCATTTTTTAAAGAATCACAACGAAATTTGATACAAAAATCAGTTGGTCGATAATCTCGATCGAGTTCGTTAATGGGCCAAATAGGTCCAGCGGCTTCAAAATGGCGGCTTGTTATTTTTAAAAAAAAATAAAAAAACTTTAATTTCGCGTCTGAGAGAAAAATGTTACTTAGGTTTTTTGTTGATCTTATAGAGGCGAACGACTTTTGTATAAAATATTTTTTCGAGAAATGTACTGAAAAAAAGTTATTATTTTCACAAAAAAACTAAAAATTTTTATTTCGCGTCTGAGAGAAAAACGTCACTTGAGTTTTTTGTTGCCCTTATATAGGCAAACGACTTTTGCATAAAACATATCTTTGAGAAACGTACATAAAAAAAGTTATATGCAAAAAGTTAGAAATTTTGACGTTTGTTTTTTTTAACACCTCGTAGGTATACATTTTTTTGACACATCGTGTCTGTTATATTACTCTATATCCTACCCATAAATCTACCTTTCAGCCTGGCACGCCATGGGGTTTTTGTATTCAAACTACTATTTTGGTAAAACTCACGTTATTGGGGTGTCCTTGGGGAGTTTAGTAAGTTTAAAATCTCTTAGTAAAGGACTCTTAAAATTATCGGTGTCCATTTAAGAACCTGCAATTTGCAATGACTCGATCTTAGCAGCAAGTCGTGTGCGTGACAGTGTTAACTATGCGCATCGATCATTTAATGTATGTTTTTAAGTGAGCTCCCCTTTATTTTTAACGGTTAACTTCTCCGCTGGAATACACGTTACTACACAACCGGCAAAAATAAATTTCACCCCTATTTCTCACCCACTCGAGAAGAGAAATTTTGGGGTTTCTAAATTTTTTCGAGCATAACCGTGCAGATTTAAAAATGTCAAACTACTCGAGGGGTACCTCAGGACGAAACTGGGAAAAAATAGCTTCAACCCCACTTAACACCCCCTCGGCAAGTGGAAATCGGTGAGATTATTGGATATACGAACAGATCCGTATTTCAGATTTTTGAACGTGGCTTAAATTTTTTTTAATTCCAATTTAACTTTTAGTTTTGCTTCTGGTATATGAATATCGATGTGGGTTATTTATGAATCACCCTGTATATATATATATTTTGGCATCTTTTTATTGCTTCAATAGTAAGAAAGTTATAAATACTTTTTCTAATTAAAAATGTATCCGCCATACCTTAAATTTATATATTTTTTACCATACCAGTTAATGGGAAAATACAGATATCAAACGTAGCTTGTCTTCATTTTTGCAATTTTGGCGAAGTTTTAGTCGCCACCCTATTTCCATAAGTCACACTCTTTTTTTAACTTTTTGATATACATGTGTGTAATTATAAAATATTCGATCATGGTTGGCAATTTCCCATAATTTGAATCAAAAAACTAGATTTTTGATTGCTTGGTGATGTAAGATATTTGAATTTGTTAGATTTGCGTGAGGATAAGAAAAGTAATCTCACAGAGTTATCGAAAGGAAATTGCAGTTAATTGATAATAACTTGTTTTTTGATACAGAACTCATCATTTAGATTGCATATGTGTAATTATTTCGAGGTTATCATAAAATTCTATGAATGTTCGGTGTCTGTCGCCTGGGCTATAATAATCCAGTCAACGTAGTCATTTTTTAACGTTTTACAACATTAATTCATAACCGGATGGGAGTGGTCAAATGTTGTAGGCTCTGATTAGTTAATCATGCCTATATAGTTTTAAACATTCAAAAAGTGTGCATTAACAAATGGGAGGGGTCTAAAGTTAGCAAAAACAAGTTTTTTGATTCTACAAGCCAAAGTATGCATTTTGACGAGAAAAGTTTCAATTATAAGTTGTAGAGAATTTAAAAACCTACAATTTGAGGTGCAGCACGATTAATTTTGTTAAATATTTGTTGCAAAAATGCCAAAAAACCACTGAAAATGGTAATATTTGGAATTTGGTTATTTATTGCAAAAATAATATGATTTAGGTTTTTACTACTTTAAAAGCTAGCTTTCAAAATTCCAAACCTAAACAGCTTTTCTGAAAGTCAATTGGTTAATTTGTTGCTGAGATATTGCTACTATTTGTTTATCCCAAGACGCATAATGTTCATTGCTGTTACGTCTTTTTGGATAAACATTTCGAGGTGCACAAAGGCTTATTCTCTTCATAAATAACCAAATTTTCATATCCCGTTAAGAAAATATGATAAAAACAATTGTCAACCCCTTATTTATCGCTTTAAAAGAGGGGGTGATTTTTTTTTTATAAACAAATAGACCTGGAGCCATTTTCATAACTTGTACAAATTTCTGACTTACAAATTCGGATAGCTGGATTGAAAGCGGAGAATTGAAGCAGTGGTTTTTTGGCATTTTTGCAATAAATGTTTAACAAAATTAATCGTGCTATAGCTCAAATTATAGGTTTTTTAGTTCTCTACAACTTATATTTGAAACTTTTCTCCACAAAATGCATACTTTGGCTTGTAGAATCAAAAAACTTGTTTTTGCTAACTTTGGGCCCCTTCCATTTGTTAATGCACACTTTTTGAATGTTTAAAACTATATAGGCATGATCAACTAATCAGAGCCTACAACATTTGACCACTTCCATCCGGTTATGAATTAATGTCGTGAAAAATCTACACAGACTGGGCTATTAGGCAAACAGCAGAATTTCTTATGAACAATCGTTTCGATATCCTCTTTTTTAATAGCAATTATAATAAAATCGATTGGATAATTTGCAAAGATCTTTCAACTGCTGCATTTTTCGAATTTTTCGTCATTTCGGAAAGATGTGAGGTTTGTAGAAAAACAAGTACACCCACCTAGTGGGATTCCCCAATTTTTTGTGTGGCTTTAGAAGTTACAAAAGAACATGTTTTTACGTCGCCTTGCAACCGGTCGCCTGTGGTTAACCGGTCACAAATGAGGTAAGACCGGATCTCCCGGTTGAAAGAAGGGAGCGATTGGCAAGCCTGGATCCGAATAAGAAGATGGAATTCTAAATCTAACAGCAATAAATACGGCGAATTCAAACTCCTTTTGCTTTCGTGCAAAAACGAAACGTGGTATAAACAGGTCGCATCAAGCGCTCGACCCGAAACAACTCTCGTGAAAAAACTCCAGAATTCTTTACAATATATCTAAGAGGTTTTAAAGTCTTCTCTCGAGAAAGAGGAGAGATCCGATCCTTTCTGCCTTCAGACCGATAGAATTTCATTATGCGAAAGCAATAACGAATAACTCGGGCCATTCTCGAGCGATCGCATGCATAATATTCTTTAGTCGAGAGAACCTTCGAATGGACATCCCCTCGTCGTAGAGAGAAAAAGAAAAACCGATACGGGCGACTACTCTTCTCGGGGAAAGATTTTCCAGCTTTTTTTTTTAATGGCTTCGATCGTCGTCGGTCGCCCGACGGTATGGATAGCGATGACGACGTTGCTCTCGTTGCTGCCAAGGTAACCAACAAAACTGAATTCTAAATAAACGAACCTGAAATGTAGATGGGCAAAAGAGTCCGATTGTAACGTTACGGTGCCACGTCTCCTCTCGACGTCCTAACCAAAAACGCACACTTTAACACACTTCACTTAAATCCATGACATTTCATCCTCGTCCAATCTCGAAAAATGGCCATCGAACTCCTTCAATTCTAATTTCGGCAAAGACAACTCTACTTCGCACTCTTCGTCTCGATCCGATATCGACGATTCCGATGGCGGCTTGCAGCGAGATGAATTTCCTTAAATTTTCCGAGGGAATTACTTCTTCCTGATGAGGATTTATCCGGTCCGACTCTCCACCAAATCCAGTTTAACCCGCCATCCCAGACTTCCACTGGCAAATAGATTTCCCGTTAATCCCTTTCTGTTTCAATTCCACGTTTATCTCAGTCACCAGAAACGGCTCAGCTTCGCCAACAATCGAGCCTTTGATTTGCAATTGTAAAACTGCTCTTTCTCGCTTTTTACCCACACACCGCGATTATTGTCGAAACAAAATGAATCATGTCCGCGCACAGCTATAATTTAATCATTCACGGTTCATTCATTTTAACGCAAATTGCAGGAGAGTAACGGCCACCTCTTACATCATCGAATGGTTGTCCTGCGATTGTAAAACTATCCGATTGAAAGGGTACTCCTTCCGGAATGAATTTAAGGAAAGATCGCAAATCTTGCAAGCAGGACACGGACCAAAGATCCCACTACAAGTAATCAGATAATTATGTCATTGGGTTTTTCCTTTTTGAGACTTGGGACAGATTCAGGATCTGGCGTGCTCAAAATGTTTTTCAGTTCGTTTAAGAACTATTGTCATTTTTTACAAATATTAAAAAAATGTTTATTCATTGTACAAAACATTGTAGGTACTTGTAATATTTATTGTCCATTTGACTACAACAATATCATACGTTTACATAATAACTATAAAAAATTTTGCGATACATATTTAATAAAACTTAAATCTAGTAATCAAGAAAAATATTTCCATTCAAATAAGAACAGCAAATTCATGATCTATTAAATGTATTGATACACGTTTCGGGTAAATTTATAACCATTTCAAAGTCAATTTAGCTCCCATCGTTTGTTAATGGAGAACTTGATATTCCAAAGTGGGAGGAAGTGGATTGGGGGCATGGTGGCAATTGAGAACTTGAACTGACTGACTTTGACTTCACTCGAATCTATTGAGGTAGTTAAGGCCTCTAAAGATCCTGATCTTACGCTCTCTAATGGCCAAACCCAATTTAACTGCACATTGAAATTCATTGAAATCTACTGACCCGTTTGTTGATTTTTTGAACATCTAACTTAGTTGATAATTCTAGCCCAGGACACGCATATCTCTTGCCTATTTATTCTTGTTTTGCTAATTACCCACCTTATGTTCGATTTATTCCTAAACTATAGTAGACTCTAATATGTCATTTGTCTATTACACACCATATTGACATCTTGCAACCTTATCTGACTATTTATTTTATTTGGTTGACTGAAGATGGATATAAATTTACCTGAAACATGTATCAATACATTCTTTATATCATAAATTTACTTCTTTTATTTGGATGGGGATCTGATATGGCGTTATTTTTCTCGAAAAATATTTGGATAACATTAATTTCATTTATGAATGAAATTCCATACAACAATTAGTTATGGAGATTGAAGAAGCTGAAAATTCAGTCCATATTTGTGGTGGATATTTACTTCCTTCTGCAGTATAATTTGTCAATATGTAGTAACAAAATTGTTGAATTCTGACGTCACTAGGCCGAATTGTCATCATATCATCCGTGAAAACGTTGAAATCGCGTTGCTTCAAAAGTTATAGACCGGAAAATAATTTTAAAAAGTTGCCCATTTTTGAATCGTGTTTCAAGCAAAGGAAATTAGAAGAGATCTAAAGGAATGTAGGCACTCTACTTAAGCTGAATAACTGAAAACTCCCAAAAATGATTTTAAAGAATTATCAAATTTTCTATCCGCGAAAACAGTTTTAGGTAATATCCATGACTGTGTATAAGAGATGCTTCAACAGTTTCATTCCTAGCATTTAATTTTATATATGATTTCCATGATTTTATTGTACAGGTCCACCGCTGTACCCCATCTTTTCACTTTTATCAGTTCCGTGTGCTGCCGGGGCAACAGGAGAATGACATGTTGGTCGGGATGATTTACGTGTGATCGTTAAAAATTTTCGCTTGTTAAATTCACTCCGGAAGGGCTTCACCAAGTCGCTTGCGATATTCTTACAACAAGAGAGCTGCTACTACCTCGATGAATTGTTCAATTTTTAAAAATTTTGTTTCAACCTTGACTATAGTAATACGTCTTTCATTTCGACGTACTTTGTAATCCATTAGGCGAACTTTCAAATACTGAACGTTGGTGATCTGGATACTGTAGACAAAATCATCCAAGGAAATTTATAGAGCTATAACTCGAGTTATCGAAAAGGTAAATCAATCGAAGTCGATTCTTGCGCGATTTATTACGGCGCGAATAGCGATGCGAATTGATTGTGGTTATAATTTTCTTTCGAATTGGCTAAATATCTAAATTGCGTAAACCAGAAATGTATATAATAAATACTAATCAGGGGTAAGTATTGGTTTTTGTCTTTCCGGAGCTGATCTCGTACGCACAAAGTATGAAATTTCTTTTGTATAGTTCTGACATAGTTCTACAGTTCCTGATATGTACAAAAATAGTTCCTTTAATTAAGGGGGGAAATATTTTAAAATTTTCTTATGCTGAGACTTCACAAATTCAAACCGAGTTCACTTCATTAAAAACACAGTAAAAAATTTGAATTCTGCGTTCTATTAGAATAGTTTCAGAGTTCTTTTCCCAAAATAATCTCATTCAGATTGATACGCGGATTTAATTGATATCGTTAATTTTCAGGGATTGATCCGCGGATACAATTGATATCATTAATTACCAGGTATAGGTAATATGAATGTAGATGAATAATAAATGTTTCAATTCGCATGAGTCTGGAGATTTTGCGTCTTACAACTGTTTTAGAAGTCTTTACCAAACATAATCTTACCTGATTGATTTCGCGAAGATAATTGATATCGTTAATTACCAGGTATAGGTAATGTGACTGTGGATGACTAACAAATGTTTCAATTGGTATGAGTTCTGGGGAGTTCGACGTTCTGTAGCAATAGTTTTAGAGTTTTTTCTTCAACAGTAATCTCGTTTTGATTGTTTCCACGGATAAAACTGATGGTGTAGGACGTGTAGGTGAAATAAATATAGATGAAAAACAAATGTTTCAATTTGCGCAGTTCTGGGGAGTTATGAGATTATATTTGCTAATGAACTCTTAGAAGTATGTATTGTTATAGCACGCGGAACTTATGCGAATTGAAACATTTATGTTTCATGTAATTACCGTAACACCTAGTGATTAACGAAATCAATTAGAATCAGATTATTTGTGGTGGGGAACTCAGGCGATTTGCTTCATCAATTTTTTTATTTTGAAATCCAGTTTTGTCATTAGTGTTTTCTAATTAAAGCAACTCTAAATTTACTATAGAACCCAAGGACTCATCGAAATGATGCCAAAATTGTCCTTAAAAAATTGCTAATTTAAAGTTAGCATACGAAATTTGGTTATTATTTTACCCTTAATTAGCGAAACTATGTCCTACATGTCAGGAACTCAGAACTGTCAGAAGTCTAAAAATAATGTTTTTGTTTTTGTGTATACTTTTTATGCCATCTCGTCTTGAAGTTGAAACCACGAAAATTGGCCGATTAAAAATCATTGCAAAGTGATAAAAATAACCGCTGTTGAGAAAGCTTCTGAAAGTTATTTGTTTAGCTAACAAATTCGTTGCCTCCATTGATTTCATTTCAGTCGCTTTGATCATTGTAGTTTATTTAGCGCATTTGAAATTTATGTTTAGAGTTAAATACGACAAACGTGAGTTTAGAAGGAAATTTCGACGGTGTAATTAAATAACGGGTGTTGAACGTTTTACGGTTAAAAACAAATGTGCATTCGGTGCAGTCTGAGCTTAACCGACCTACAATAAAGTTCATAAATTGGACTGCGGTTCTTCGCCGAATCAACCGCACAAGTCGGATCATCCACATTGAACCTCTTTTTTTCCTATGCATAATAAAGGTTGGCACTTCCTGCCAATTTCACTGTCTACACACCAGCGGTTAAAAGATAAATATTTTTAAACGATTCGGTTGTCAAAAGTAGAGATATTGTATATAAATTCTTAGAAGGGAAGTGTAATAAGAAGTTTTTACGATGCTGAAATGAATACTCTGAAGAACGTTTGGCGTTGCGCCACCAGGTGCCATTATCTTCCAAAGAAAAGCTGTTAACCGCATAAAAAAGTATACTTTTAAAAGTTTCCGAGAAATTTGATATGGGTGCCCGGCATACAATGAGCTGATGTGCTTCTTTATAACTTTGTTTTTGTTTGCTCTACAAAGCTTCATTATTCAATTCCAAGTGGGCTTTGGTCATTTATTGACTTTATGGCTCCTATTATACACGTTGGCACATAACTTGGTGGCCCAACTACGGAATTCTACAGCGTTTCAAATTAATGTATGAAACAAGAAATTTCTAGTTTACGGGATTAGATGAGAAGAAAAATCAACAGGACTCATTCTGAAAGAAGAAACAGTTTTAGATTAAAAATATTTCATCTTTCAACAATGATATTCATTTCTTTTTCTGTTAACTGAACTCTGCGTAGGAACTGGAGATAAATCTATCGATTCCAAATCCGATAATGAGCGATTTTCATCATCTCTTGGTGGATTCTTAAATAATTCAATGGACCAGTTAACTAACTCATTACTTACCAAAGATGTTTTGGTTTTATTGGTGAGTGCTGAGTTATTGCCAGACAATTGTTTTAAATGGAATTTCAACGCTACGTCAGCTATGCATAAATTATCATCTAACCGACAGAGCGAAACCAATTTAATTGGAGCGTAGCACTTCAGTGATTTTAGTTGTCAAAATTGGAATCTTCTCAACAGTGCGCATGCTTCAAAACATCTCAATGAGATTTTTGAATACGTGATAGATGTACTACAATCCGAAAACGTAAGTCCTTTTCTATTTTCAACCCTTACATAATATGTCCTAAAGGGCACTTCACTCTTGAGAATTTTTATTTTGTTGTATAATTTTCTTTAAAACGGTTTTGGTGATTTATAGCAAATCTCATATCTTAAGTTAGCTTTTTAATGCCTATGCCTTTTATTTGAAACTTATTTATCTAAAATTGCCCTAAAAGACACGACACTTGTTTAAGTGCATCGGTTTGTAGACTAATTTTTCAATCTAACTGATACATTTCCATCAAGTAAAATTGTTTTTATTTTTAAATTTCAATCCCATAACTTTCAATGCAAATGAGCAGTTTCAAAAGGCCATATCTTTTTAACGAATCATCTCTAGATCGGCGGCGGTCAACTCGTAAGAAATTTCAATCCCCAACCCTAAGATCGGTCAATAATTGGTAAGCGAACCGGCAGGAAAATTTTTAAAGGGTAGTTTTGGATGAGTCAACTCTTAAGAGGATTCTCAGACATAATCAAGGAGATGATTATTGGAACGAAGTAGTTCGGATATTTGTTGAAACTAAGAATATGATATAAGGGGGTGGTTTGTTACGTTCCAACTAAACGGTGACAATGGATTGCACCGAGATAGTTGTGTCAACGCGGCAAAGACTTGCTTGTTGTTAATAATCATATGCGTTTTATAACCCTAGGGTCGGGTTCCGCAGGGTTTTCCTTGCCCTCTTGCAAGGAATAGGATAATCCCCCTTTGGGGATTTTTCACGTAATTCTAACCCTTACGAGTTGACCGATCTAGAGAACCATACTCTTACGAGTTGACCAATCTCGCGAAGGTCAAATGCGGACCGGGGATTAATTCTTACGAGTTGACCCGTGCCCTCTTAGACTAATAATTGGTATTTCGGACTAGTTATTCAAAGTATGTTCTTTCTAGTAAAATCCGAAAAAAGTCAAAATGCAGTGTCCGACGAGACGAACCCGAGCCCAAGGTGTCCTTCTTCCTTAGGACGACTATGAAGACGTCACTTGGTTTCACAATTTCATGGTATTAATATTACAATTAAGACCATGTCAGTTTCAGTATAATGGATGTAAACACTTGTGATAATCATAAAAATCCAATCTCTGGGTTCTTGGGGCTAGAGAAATGGTTCGAGGGTGTGAATTTTTGACCCCTGAAATTACTAGATGTAGCTGGTAGATAACTGTCAAAAAATTTGTGATTAGTACGACATGAGACGAGATTTCTCGAACGCAGTTTCGGACATGTGTTGCGCTCGTGTGGCGTCAAGTGGTTAAGGTCAGGAAGGCGTTCCGATGGGCAGGGGTGAGTTGCGCGCAGCAGTCATTTTCTACCGGTATATACGGGTACTACGAGAATACGGGTAAGAACACCAAAATTAAGAGCCGAATTGCGCGCAACGAGATACAAAAAAATAAATACATAATTAAGGAGATTAAGGTAATGTTAAGGCCGGTCCAGACGTTACGTTTTGCACAACCTTTTGTCTGCGCAGTCTTAAGACGGAATGAAAACTTTACCTTTTTTAGAGCGTCCACATGGTGCAGATATATGTGTATATTTCGCACAGTTTTAGTGACATCGTCATGGAGGAGGTACTGCTCTGGTCAATTTTGCAATGATGTCTTGTTAAGAAAAATAACAAATAACAGAACGTCTCAGAAGTACCCGGCGTTCAAAGTGGTCGCGGAATTGGCTTCTATAAAGGCAGGACTTTTCCCATATTACATTACTGCGCAAATTACGTGATGAACCTAATAATTGGCGCAACTACTTGAGAATGGACATAGACAGGTATACTTATTTATTGGAATTAGTGACACCGTATATCATCAAAGAAAATATTTGTGTGAGAACAGCAATATCAGCACATGAGAGGCTAACAGCTACTTTAAGATTTTTGTCAACTGTCAGAAGTTACAAAGACCTAGAATTCACAACAACTATATCGAAACAATGGTTAAGTGAAATCATTCCCGAAACATGTCGCTCAAAGTAACAAACCGAGGAATAAAATGAATCGAAAAACGGAGCTACCGTCTACACGCACCGACTTGTCCTCACAGTTCCAGGATATCTATGCTATATCTAGCTCAGTTATCGCTACAACTGTACCGTCTTCACGTCTGCGCAGTTTTCCTATCCACATGCAACGTTTTATCTGCAACGTGTTGAACTGTGCAGACAAAAGATTGTGCAAAACGTTGTGTCTGGACCGGCCTTAAGGGAAATTTGTAGAGGGCAAGGTGAAATTCAAGTAGGTACCTATGTATTTGTGAAGCGCAAGGGTGAAATTCAATGGTAAAGGTATTTGTTAGTACGTATTCCGGGAATGCCGATAATCGCTTGACCGTTACTACCGGAGGCATCCCTTATTAAATAATTAGAAATTTTGACCACCGCGCGCAACTGACCTATGCCGGTTCCGATTTGGTGAAGAGAACCTGCGCCAGCTGCCCACCGATAAACGCCGGCCGGAACAGTGGACCGAAGACCGAAGCCGAGGGTTTGAGGAAGAGAAGTGATTTCCTTCGCCTCGGAAAGGGAAAGACGTGAAAACAATTAGCCGAGAATCTCGTTAGGACCGGTTAATTTTATTTGAATGTGTGGGTTTTGATAATTATAGGTCGGAGCGGAAGCGACGGACGGCCGGACGGACAGAACAACGAGCTCTCTCTCTCGCCCTGCCTCCCTCCCCTCCTCTTCGGTCCTCGCCCGATGCCTCGTTGCCTTTGCAGACGAGATGAGATAGCGCCTCGGGCGCGCCTTCCCAGAAAATACGCCGACTAACGAGGTTGCGCGCACCCAACGAGCAGACTTCAATGAACAGACACGCTTACTCTCTTTCTCTCTCTCTCTCTCTCTCTTCTCTTCTCTTCTCTTTTGGAGAATTCGAATTCTGAACGCATACGTACCGAACACAAAGGGTATTTGTTGTTTATAAATATCGGATCTGTCTCGTATCGCCTTTGTCAAATGATCCGCCTCAAACTGGGTGAGCTGTCCATGTTCATACCGACGATATTGATCATCTGCGCAGCTCGGTACTTTCACGGTCTAACCCTTACACGTTTTCCCACTCTATTTCCATGACTATGACTACTACTACTATTACTCCGTAGCGCTACAAGTGCTACAACCCAAGGTGGGTGCTTCTGGCTGCCTGCTGCATTGACTATTTGCCTCCACCTGACACCAGAGTTGCGCGATTTACGCAAGTGGTGCATGCGCAGTAACGTATGAATAACGGTCAGCTTCGATTGGTCGGAACGCGACATAAATCACAGTTTTCGTCAATCTGAAACCGGCCCCTTGTTTACATCGGCGTAGGTTAGTTGCGCGCAGTGATCAAAATTCTACCTTATTTAATAAGGAATGCCTCGAGTAGTAACGGTTAAGGGATTATTGGCATTCGGAACTGCGGAACCCGATCCTAGGGTCATAAAACGCATATGATCATTAACAACAAGCAAGTCTTTGCCGCGTTGACACAACTATCTCTTGCGATCCATCGTCACCGTTTAGTTGGAACGTAACAAACCACCCCCTTAGGCCCTTATATCATATTCTTAGTTTCAACAAATATCCGAACTACTTCGTTACAATCGTCATCCCCTTGATTATTTCTGAGAATCCTCTTACGAGTAGACTCATCCAAAACTACTCTTTAAAAATTTACTTGCCGGTTCGTTTACCAATTGCCGATCTTAGGGTTAAGGGATTAAAATTTCTTACGAATTGACCGCCACCGTTAACAACATACCTTGCCCCTTAAAAATACCTTTACCATTGAATTTCATCTTGCCCTTTAAAAATACTTTTTTTTTTTAAATTTCTTTTACATTTCCTTAATCTCCTTGATTACGTATTTATCTCGTTGCGCGCAATTCGGCTATTAATTTTGGTGTTCTTACTCGTATTCAGGTAGAAAATAAACGCTGCGTGCAACTCAACCCTGCCCGTCTACATCTACTGCGCGTGCACCTTCTTTTTCTTCAGGTGCTATCCTCTGTTCGGAGTTTGGCACTTGGATTTTTATAAACAAATTAAATTGCAAAAAAATGCATTTGTTAAATTTTTTTACAAATATTGCGAAAATTAATGAGGGGATCGTTATACGATCAATAAGATTGTTGTAGAGAATTCAAAAACCTACAAAATGTTTTTTTGTATAACACGGCTGGACCATTTTTCCAAAATATTCTTTTACGTGAAAAATATCTTTTTCTTTGAAAATACCTTTTCCAAGGTATTGTTAAATTCTAAATATCATAAGTACGATGGATTTTCATCGGCACAATACAGACACGCGCTTTACTTATCGCTGTTAAAGAGGTAAAGTTCTAAAGCACTTGAAAGGGCAGGGCCATAAACACGGTATATCTTTTGAACAAGTATATGTAGTAAATTGCCTTCATTATTGTGTTTATAGTTATTTCATGTACGTCCTGGTATGAAAAGTGACATATATCCATATCCAACTGGTTCCATAGATGCAATATATTCCTTAGTGTGCCACTCTTCTAATCACTCTATTCATAGGTTTCTTGCCCCTAATCTGATTTAATGTCCGGTTTCTGAAAGCGTAGATATGTATCCAATAGCGTTATTAATTCCATAAATTATCAGAAACTTTCTGATGCATTCAACAGAGGTTGCTGGTTCAACAGGTGCTTCCACAAGTTATCGAACTTTCAGCACGCGATAAGTTACGTGACGTGCGCAATTGTCTCGTCAGACGTCACACGTGAAAACTAACCTAAATCTTTGTGTGTTGTGCTATTCGTTGTAGGTAATTATTAATTTTAGTAATTAACATCGATCAAAGATTCTATAATGGGCTGCTTCGGTCAAAAAATGAATCTCTTGTGGACGCTTTCAAAACATCTATTAAAGGTTCTTTAAAGGCTTCTTTTGACGCAAAAACACGTTTTTTAATTAACGTAACTTTTAGAAAATTTTAAAACACCATACAAGTCCTTTTTTGGGTGATATATTACACGCTCATTGGGAAAACAATTGACCGAAAATACTTTTCCAGTATGTGTTATCCGAGTCGTAGAATTTCTTCAATGATAGAATTTGTTTGTTACAAGACAAGTGATGTACAAGTAGGGAGAAATAGTCCAGTCTGTGTAGATTTTTCACGACATTAATTCATAACCGGATGGGAGTGGTTAAATGTTGTTGGCTCTGATTAGTTAATCATGCTTATATAGTTTTAAACATTCAAAAAGTGTGCATTAACAAATGGGAGGGGTCCAAAGTTAGCAAAAACAAGTTTTTTGTGTCTACAAGCCAAAGTATGCATTTTGACAAGAAAAGTTTCAAATATAAGTTGTAGGGAATTTGAAACCCTGCCTATTTAAGCTGCAGCACGATTAATTTTGTTAACTATTTATTGCAAAAATGCCAAAAAACCACTGAAAATGGTCATTTTTTGCATATCATAGTCAACTAATCAGAGCCTACAACATTTGACCACTCCCATCCGGTTATGAATTAATGTCGTAAAACGTTAAAAAATGACTACGTTGACTGGATTAAAAGGAACGTTCGATGGAATACTAACATTCACGAAACATCCATTTCTTGCACATGACATTGCTTGCGAATGGATCGCCATCTGTGGTCCAATAGAGGAATTGTCTGCTGAATCGTTACCTATCGAACCCTTAACCTGTAGAGCGGTCGTTTTCAAAAACTGTACTAGACTCTCTGTTTGATAACTTTATGAACCAACAGCAATTGAACTGATAGCAAAAGCTACCAGTTAATGTCTCTAGTATTCGTAGCAATTTTGTCAGCCTTTGATGGATATCACATCTCCCAAGAGTCTGTATATTTCTTTCCGTGTTAAACTAATCTTAAACCTCCATATTGGAAGTCATATTTTGGAAAACAACTAGTCGCACTCGATTAAGAGTTGTGTTGGGTAATTACTTTCAACAAATCGACCAAATCTAAAGAACAATACAACTCTTAATTGCTCCATCTATAAGTTTGTGGACCCCCAGTGGGTTAATATCTGGATCGTTCGTAATATTTGAAGCGAAAAATCGACGAAATCAAAACTTTCCTAATTGGTCAGTAGATTTCTGACCCTAGATCCCATTTCATAGCATTTATAATCCGGTGCAACGTTGGGTGGATGCATATCTCAGTCTAGGTGTTCAGTCGCAGTAAATTAGCCAAATCTGAAGAATAACGTAACTCTCCCTAATTTTTCTATCCACAGATTTCTCGCCCTTTCTGTCGACTCATTTTTAATAAGAAGAGAATTCTTGGAACTGGTGTCCCAAAATGTATTTGCGTGAGATTTGTGGGGGATCGCTGGGTTAGTTTGTTTCACCGTTCCGTGGCTCTATTAATTAGTCACCTTTAACTCCACTCCCAAAGTTGGAGTGGTAGAAACGCTAATGTTGATTCAAAATGTCAGAGGTATGTGCATGCGAGTGCGTTGACGTCTGTTCATTGTAATTTTTCTTAAGTTCTCTTCAATATTAACACTGAATATTTCAGTAGCAACTAGTTTGACGAGCATCGGTCGTTTTTCCAAAGCGTTTGATTGTGTTTATTTTTGAAATTATAAAAGTCGAAGGTAACTGTTACGTTTTAAATAATAATGAGTTTTAAAGAGTAATAATATTTGTAGACTGGGAGTGAGCGTGGTGTTAATTGGGAATATATCGTGGTTGTGTGATTAAACGTAAAGAATAAAATGTGGATTATTCGTGTGGTAGGTATGTAGTTGGCGAAGTGGTTGTGATTAAATCGATTAAACGATGGTCGTTATGAACGCCGAGCACTTTTTTAATCGATACCCAATTATAGAATTTCAGAGTCGACCATGCTTGATTAAACAAACACAATAATATGTAAAATGACGACGGCTGGGATAAAATGGCGGTTCATCAGGCTCCGGCGACCTCAGCCTGCCTCTGGTCTTTTCTGCATCTCTCTCTACTTTACATCGAGTAGTCGTAATGAGGAGGAATGCCACAGCAGGCACGGCCACGGCCTCTCTCTTTGCCAGTTCAACGGGCAGAAATTGATAGGATAAATTCTGGCTACGAATTGGTCCCGGCCAAGCGTGAATTCTGTCTGGAACGAAACGAGATTCACGCGAATTATAAGAGAATTCGCAAGTGTATCGATTCGTTAACGCGCTCGTCAGGGAGAACGAACTGGGAAAAATTAAGTTTAGGAACGAAAAAAAGCTTCTCACGATCGTTAAAAATTTTTAGAGCCCCAGAGATTTATCGCTCTCGGGGCAACTTATCGCAGCAACTCGAGCAAGTCGGAGGCGAAATGGATTCGTGAGGTTTCCCGGCGTGCAGCCATAAAATTACGGCGGGTTTATGAATATTTCGCCAACTGATTCGGGGGGCGTCTTCGGTACATACGTACGCCAAGTAGGTGGCGATTAAACGGGATTAACGGCGTCTCCTTAAATAAACTTTTTCAAGTTGTAACTTTTAAGCTGCGGAAAGCCCACAGCAAAAGCAGTGATAGCGAGCAGAAAACATACGATATACTGTGTAAACATCAGATATATAATATGTTGTATCATGTCAACGAGGAACGTAATCCAAACAAATAGAACGTACACAAAAAACACACATACGACAGATACATGGCATGGGGGTCAAATACAGCCTACTAGAAGCGTATACATATATATAGACATATGTACGTACATACTACATATAGAGCGAGAAAGAGAGAGGAAACGTGCGCGTTCCAAAGTCCCCGTGTGTGACATCCCATATGTCGTTTCCTTTATGTCGCAGAGATTATCCGTAATTACGCTTTTTAAACATAGAGTAGGTCCATTGTCGCAATTGTGAGAATCGAAGGGGTGACCCATCTGAGTATCAGATAAGATAAACAAGGCGCAGCGGCGCATTCGAGACAACAATGACTTACCGGGTGCGCTGCCCAACTTGCAAATGTCATCTCGTTTAGTTCTCGAGGGTTTAATTTCAATCCGGAGAGCAGATATTAATGCCCGGCTTATCGGGGTCTGTCATCGGGAAATTAGAAGGAACAAATTGAAATTCGGGAACGTGGGAGTCTTTTACACTTCCCCGTTCGCTTTAAATTTCGCTAATGTTATCTGCATTTGGCTATCGCTTATGCTGCAAGTTTTCAATCCAATCTGATCGTCGTGAAATTACACATATGCGATGGCCACGGCGTGTTCAATTAAATTTCTATGTTCCGGCACTAAAATGACAGCTTTTCTAGCACTAAAATGGCCGAAAACAGTGCTTTAATGAGACTTATTAAAGCATTGTTTTTGGTAATTTTTTTTGTTGGGTTGGTAACAAGATATTCGTTAAATTCATTAAATTAAATTTGAAAATGGTGTGAAAATTGACAGATGTCTAGGAAACAGCAGTAATACCAACTTAAATGTCACGGTAAAAAAATCCCCAGATAAGAAATTTTATATTTATTTAAACATAAATAAAAACGAAATGGTGGATATTAAAAGAAGTTTTTCCGTTAATGATAGGAGATATTTTCTTCCACCTAATCCTGAACGACATTTAGTAATAAATTGTTTTAAGAAAATGTTGTAGTAATAAGTATTTTACACCAAAGAGTAAAACATTTAATTCCGTTGACAATATTTTGAATTACTAGTTATGTACAGTAAAACCTCTAATAACGGACACCTCCCAATAGCTCACCCTCCAAATAACGAACACGGACAGTTAAAAAACTACCATTTCCCATATAATTGTTAATATAATCACCTCTTAACAACTGACAATAACTTTTGAAATCAGATGTGTAAGAAATATACTTCTTAAATAGGAATTCCAATTTTAATCATCATCTCTTGGAATCCGTTTTACTAAGCAGTTTAAATAACGGACACCTTTCATAATCGCATCCATAAATCCCTTAAGTCTCTTAAATAGGTGTTTAGATTTTGCAATCATCCTATTCAGGAATTCCAGATATACCTATTTCAGAATAAAGAGATAGTCTTATGTTGATTCCGTGGTTTCTGGTAAACAAACTACTATTGACCAATTTTTTAATAAGAAATATATTGCAATTTGAAAATGTATTTTAAATTACATTTGTGCACATATCAATATTTTTTTATTCAATCCTTTACCCACCCCCCAATAGCGAACACCTCCTTATAACGGACTAAATTGTGGTTCCAGTGATTGTCCGCTATGTAGAGGTTTCACTGCATTTAATTAAGTATAAGACACTAATTGGTTGTAAAATTGTATTAAGAATTGAAACACGTTTCTTTTTAGGTAAAATATTTACGTATTGTCGCATTTTTTGCACATATGGCCCAAGTTCATGCACATTTTCTAAAAATTCTGTGCATTCATAATATGCGCATATATTACAATTTTCTTCTGAATATACTCCACTCTACTTATAACTGAGCAATTTTGGTGCAATATTTATTTTTCAATATAGCTTATTTTACGATTTGATGCAGAGCATTGAAACATGTTTCGAACGTTCGAAGCTCATCTTCAGTCAAGGAGCAAATAGGGCTTTTATCCGTGAGTATCCACGCAATAGATAAATAACAAGTATCAAATGTATCAAACACGACGCGAGATGACATCTGCTATTCCGCATTAAACATGAATTATTAAGATTGTAGGTATATAATTTAACGAAAGTAGAACTATTCTTACTTGGATTAATTAAAATTGTAAAATTCCACCCTTCAGTCCAATTACGTAAGTATTTTCGCTGGTGTTGTTTTAACTGTAACGGAAACTTAACTTCCATTTTTTGTTAATTTAATTTTCGTAATTCCGCCTGAAAAACTCGGAACTCCGTCGAGAAGTAAATTCATAATATCCGACCGGATGTCTTTTTTTTTCTCCGTTAGCGAAGGGCAAGAGCACGACTTCAATAAAAGATTACTTGGGCGTAATGAAAAGGCACGATAGTTTCCAATGGTTGCTGCGACTGCCAGATATTCTCTGCTCCGTTTTCGACGAGTTTTTAATCATGTCGAACCCCACTGATGCAAATGTCGAAATTCCCCTTCTCATCATTGTACCTTGTTCGAATTGCGCAAATTGATTTCTGGAGGGACGACTGAACAGCCCTTCATTAATATTTGGGGTTGGATCGGTCACATGTATCTGATGAATATGTACTTAGAAATTATTATATCATAACCGGTGTATAGTCGGTCATCGGTACAATGGATGTGCAGTAGAAATGACGAGTTTGTTTTACCCTGTGGTGATCGACTGGAGTATATGAATTATTGGGGTTGAACCGAAGTCATATGCACAAGTGGTTCCTATAAATATATTTAATGCCTCAGTGAATATATTAAATTGATCGTTTAATACATACTCGAGATTCACTACACTTATTTCGACTGGTTGGAGATGATTTAAATAATTTCTAGACGCAATATTTAGAAGAAATTAAGCTTTCCTGTTCTTGATACGGGTTTCTCCGAAACTTTACTATTCGTTTTTACTATCAATTAATCGTAAACTGTGATAAACTTTATAGGTACGTTATCTGTTTGAACTGGATTTTGATAAGGCTCCATACATTGTAATCGCCGTGAAGAATTGTTTTGCAATAAAGAATTTTAACTAGAAGCTAACCACCACGTGGTAATAATCATATAATAAGCGCTAAAATATCATATGCCGAGTCAATTAGTCTACGGAAATCGTATTACACCTTGACTCTATGCATCGTAATGACAAGGATCTGACAAATGACACATACTGGAGAAAAATTCCACTACTAAGCCGTTCCTCTACGTAGTTTGAGAATGATTTATCACGCCTGTCAAATACTGTAACAAAAGAAATTATTAATATCTCGTATCGGGTGAAATTCATGCGTGCCGTACTAAGAAGATTGGTCAAACAATTGACATATTACCAAGCCAAACTGTAACAAAATTTAATTCACTCGCATTAAATTGAACCAAGAAAGATTCTATCAACACCAAATGAGTTAACATTTTACGGATCAAAAGGGGATTCAACCCAAACCTTCCATCGTACTACATTCACGTTTAAAATATAAGCAAAGCACAATTATACATTTATCATCAGCAAATGCATGTAAATGAAAGAAACTTATAAAGGGAGATTACCGTAAAAGATAGCAATGTTGTTATCCAAGTCCAAGTTTTCCAATTAAGGAAAATGTCCACTTGTTGAAGTGCTTTCCTGGTAAATATACCATATTAAATTGATGTTGAATCACTCACGGATTGATGCATTTTGGTTTAAGGAACTACGATTTACAGATTCGTTTGCTTTATATATTTTGTATAGCGTTGAATACAAATAAAGTATTAGAGTTAAAAGCAAATGAAGTATGTACAAGGGAAGCAAAAATATTGATTGAAAATATTAATAATAGTATCTGAATAAAAATTTATCTACAGTTTGCCGCCGCCATCATTGGTGGCGTTGTCGTGCGTCTTGAATATGTACCATAATTAAATTGTGTTAAGAGATTTAATTAATTATAATTAAATGTTACCATTTTCCTTCTCAAGGGATGATACATTGTCCATATAGGCAATGAGATCTATGTCGTCGGCTGTAACTGTAAGTAAAGAAACAGAAGTAAAGACATTGGCTTTAAAACAGTCAAATAACCAATAATTCAACTAGCAATTTAGAACTGCATATAGATACAAACTTTGTCAGCTGTATAGTCACAAAATTTTTCCATGAGAGTTGTGGATAATTCGTCCCTCTCACAGACCTACAAAGTGCTTGGGACGAAAAACTTTTAGAATATCAATATATACCGTTGTTTTAGATATACAGATTGTAGATGTGCTATTATTATTATCACTTGAAAGGGTTACAAACTGCTATGCAATTATTAAGAGGTGTTACAGTTTTTGATAGAAGACTAGTATGTAAGTTGTTGCGATTGGTTATCAAATGCAAACGATAACTGTTATGTAAATACCGACTATAGCCACGGCATGAAAACAGGACATTTTACAACAATCGGAACAGAAGCATAACGAAAGATTTGTTCGTTAAAATTGGGCAAGTGATTTTACTTCATTTCGGTTGTTTAAGAAGTAATTGATTTAATTAGTGAAGTAAATTAAAAATCATTGTCGATCGCCAACAATGCAATAACCGTGGCGAATGAATTAGAAAAATACTTCGCGTTTTGAAAAAATTTTGAATTTTATACATGAAATCCTCTGTAAAACTTTGGATGAACTAAGTTTTTGTTTAACAATTTGTTTTAATTGTTTGTTTCATTTGTTTAACAATCGTTTAAAGTAAGCATTTAGAAAATCGGAGGCTTGTTTTCACTTGTTCACGTTTCTAATTGGAAATATCAATTTTTACGAAGTAAAAGACACCTTTCCTCGTGTCCATCGTTATAAGGTAGCTTGAGCGTGACTGTCATTTTAGTCAACAACACGACGTGACATAAAGATTTTGTAACATGCTTTGAATGATAATATCATCTTAAAATAGAATTACGATGTTTAATTTCGTTTGAAAAAGATGCAGTTTTAAGAAATCTGTAAAAAGCATCACTACCGATAGAAATTTTCTGAAATAAGCTCATATTCTTCTAACAACATGTAACAACTTTCTGCTGAATTTCAAATAGCTTTCTAATCTGAAATGGGTTTCGAAAGTTCAGCGAAGGAAATCGGAAAGCACTCCCTTCTTCCGATCTGCTATAGCTATACTGGTAAGTCATGATATCATTTATAAAACAGCTTGTGTATCATTATACAGGAACAAAAAGATAAGGACGTTTTAAAAAACGAACCTGGAGAAAAACGTAGCATTATTGGCATACATAGTTGATGCAATATGAACTTTTTATACAGAATCCCTTTTAATAGCCCACAAAGGCTCACATGCAGCATGTCGGCTTGAATAAAATATAAACCCGATTACACAAGAGAAGCTTGACTGAGTCAATACCAGTCGCTACCGACGACATGCTCAGTCTTAAAGCCCACGACGACTACCGTTTTTGTGGATTGAAAAGCGCGATTCAATCTTTCAAGCACTTACTCACACACACCACACACACTCTCACACACACATACAGTTGCGTGAATCAGTTGGGCGGAGTGGCCTAATGCGCTAATTATTTCAACCACACCTCGACATTACACGCGATATCTCTATTACCCTGTTATTGCCTTTACGCTCTAAACAACAGGTATCAATGTTCGCGTTCGCTCCGTACAGTTCTGACGTGTTATAAGACGCTGGTGGGTGAAACGTTCTATGAAAGATTGATGCCGGCATTGGATATTCCGCCAGTGACAAGAGAGCCTACATAAATCCAAATCGTTTACTGAAATTCGTAAACAGTGAGACTTCCCTCGATTTTGAATGTTACAGATCAAAACTGAAGTTGGATCTGCTGATAAGCAGCAAGGGGGGTCATGTTCTTAATGTTCAACATGATCCACGTTTAAAAAGTGAAACTAACTGAACTTTCTGCTATATCTATCGTGACATGCCATTTGTTTGAAAAGCAGTTGTTGAAGATTCCGTGGATTTGAAAGAACAAATATGAATATATAAAAATCGAAAGAATTGCAATGTTTTCAAGAATAGAAACTGAAAATAGGACAAATTCCTTTTGCTCCTCAAAATTGTGTTAAGATTTGTAGAACACCATCATTACTAAATCACTAGAGGATGGACGTAGCACTCAGAAATATAAAACTTCGACGTGGTCTTACCGATCTTTTCATGGATAAAATTTTTCCATTACATTCAATTAACCTTCTCGTGATATTGAATTTTTCCTAAACCATGGTGGTCCCTTTAATACCTATGTGGATAGCAATTTTAAAATTAGTCACAAAATATTTTACCTCCAAGAACAATATCATTAATTTTTGCAGTCTAAAGTTTCTTACTCTATTTTTAACATTGCTTGCAACAACATGAATGTGACAGCTGGGTGCGATGAAATTTCAAGTAAAGGGAAGCAGTTTTTCAAAACTCACCCTCTTTGTAATGTTTCGATCACTTTTAGCAAATTCGTCAATGACGTCATCATGAAAACGTCCCTATTTCAAAAATTACATTTAAGAAGGTGATGTTTTGATATTTCCCTAGTGGAAGCACAGCTTCTCTTGCTTCTATGGACCGCACGCCGCTAGTCAATTGGTTTCATATTTTATTTCGGCACAGAAACGATTTAGGGCTGTTTCGGACATCACATACGGAGGTGTGCTGCAATGGCATACTTACCAGAAGAAGATATCAACGACGCATGGCTGAAAATAATGAAGAAGTCACCAAACGAAAGCTCCGTTGTGAAATTCAACGATTATTTCGTGGATCAATGGTTAAAGGATAGCTAGATATGGAACTGTTCCAACGAAAGACACCGGACAACAAACTCCGTGGAAGGGTGGCATAACAGACTTAATAGGCGTATTGGAAAGTGCCACCCAAACATTTCTGAATTGCTGAAAATACTAACAGAAGAAATCTAATACGTACTACAATACAGTACACCAGCGTTGTGATTTGTATATGGCTCCACCAAAACTTGCCAAAAACATAGGGTGTTAGGGGTTTGACTGCCTTTTTTTTAATAGGTGATAGTATCCATCAAAACAAACAAAAAAAACGGAGATCCTAAAACCAACCGTTTTCGAGAAAAGTCGAGTTATTTTGTCAAGGTATTTCACCACAACTTGGCAACACCGACAAGAAAGGAAACGTAAACATGACGTTTTTGGTGTTGGCTCTCGGTAAACATGACGTGTACACAGCTAATCGTGCGATGTTGACGTTTTTGCGAACTCTTCCTAAATGCCGTCTTTACGCTGTACGTAATAGTAAACGAAAGAATTGTGAATGATTCCAATTGATTCAATTATTTAATTATAACATTTGCATGTATAAATGGTAAATCAATAGCGATCAGTAATTCAGGGCCACTAACAGCATTAGAAAAGGATCATGCTGTTATTGATATGTTGTAATTTTCAATATTTACCTGGTTATTACAGCATGTGTTCAAAATGTCCACCGTTGTCCTCTCACTTCAACAAATGTTCTACGGTTAGGCAGTCGCCTTTGAGGAAATCGTTCATGATAGATACGACGTGCACTTGTAGAACTACAACGCGCCTCCCCGTAAATTAATAGCATATCGTGATATTCACGTATACTGAACATTTTAAGAACCGAAAAATTTACACGCACCGAAAAGAAACCGTAATGATCACACGTATCTTTCGAATTCAAAGATGCACAATGTCACTGCCACTAGTGTCACTGTCTGGCTCTCATTTCGCGACGCGTGCGATACCTTCGCGGTATTGCCACACCACATCGTAGCCATTTTATCGAGTTCTATTGATCGGAAAAAAAATTCTTTAAAGAAAAGATTGTTTTGTTACAAATTAAACATAAATACATTAAAAGAATACATCTTATAGTCATTTCATGTACTAAATTACGTGACATTCTTTAATAAAACTGAATTTTCACACCTTAATATTAGAAGTTTGCTAATTTTTTTCTCGAAAACGGTTTAGACACAAGGTTGAAGAGTATATTGTAGGAGTACTTACATAGAAGAGGAGACATTTAACTTTTTATCAATTCGTGTGACGAATAACGAAAATTAAAAAAGAATTCATTACATGAATAAATGCACAAAAATTGATACATATTCAAAATATTTATGCAAATATGTATTTGGAATTACTGCTCGCAAGAGGTAGTAGTAGGTAGAGGATCGCAAGGGTTGGTGTCCGAAACGGATTCATTGATCCCTTTTGCCAAATCGGTGTCCGAAACAACTGTTCTTTTAAATTTTGCGTACCTCATAACACAACTTTTCTGGTACTGCTATTATTCGTATTAAGTTTTATATTTGTCTCAAATACTGTATCCGTGTATTCCGTGGGTATGTGTCGGCGTTGGTAAGTAAGGGCCACTTCTGCGGCTTTGCGCTTTTCGAAAGCGACTTTCGACGTGCAACAATCGTAGGTAGGTAGGTTTCGCCGCTTATTCTGGACTATCTATCGTAAAGTTACCGCGCCTAGGGCCCGTATATCATCGGCTCCGCATGGATAAATAATAATTAAACGTTTTGTAAATTAGTGTTAACTGCGGCGGCGGAAGTTTATATAATTATATCCGGTGGAAATTCGACGGAATATCCCAGTTTCGGGGTGAAAGCGTCGCGTCGCGTGAGCGTTCGTCATAAATACCTTCAATGGACCGTCGGGGGCGGCCAATCTCGATGTTTACGTGTTCAAATACCTCCGAAATCAATTTTTAGTCTGGATTTCCCGTTTCGGCGGTCCGTCCCTTTCGCCCGATCACCAACCGTCGACCGTTTCGATTTAGGGAATTTCTAGTAGTAGGAGAGCTGATGTCAGAAAAGTCGACCGATCTGCACAAGTTTTTAACTTCATTCGTATGAGGGAATATGCCACTTTATTAACGAAATTGCGTTTCTGCCACCTCAGGCTGGTGAATATTTATTGTTATTTAAGAAAAACGGTTGTAAAAAACAGAAGAATTTTGACCAATCTGCACAAACCCCAAAATGCGCATACTGCTTCTTTTCACCAAAACAAGGCATACAGAGCTATTCTGCCAAGTCTGACTGGTGCGAAAATCGTTCTGCCTAAGTTTTTTCGACGGAAAAATTGAGGCAAACTTTTGACCAATCTGCACAGCTTCCAAAATGGTAAATCCGAGTTTGTCATGTTGAATCAAGTCCTCGAATACCATTCTGCCAGACTAAAATGGTGCGAAAAATGTTCTGCCAAACCATTTTCCGAGAGGAAAATCTGGAAAATTCAACCAATGTGCACAAGCTCCAAACTTTACACACGACATCGTTATGACACAGAAACCTTATGCGAACTATTCTGCCAACCCTTTTCGGTCCGAAAAGTGTTGAAAAAAATCTCGAAAATTCGACCAATTCGCTGAAGCTTCAAATTTTGAACACGGCTTCGTAATTACACAGGGAGCTTATGTGAACTATTCTGCCAGCTTGAAACGGTGCGAAAAATGTTCTGCCGAGCAAGTATTGGGTAGAAAACCACGAAATTCTTAAAAATCACCTCGAACTTGTAAGTTAATTTGGCAATTTCCCCGCATTTTTTGGTCAATTTGAAGAGATTCATCCCTCTACTTTTTTCGCTAAAATTCAATCAGAACGTGGTATCAGTCGAATTTGTTCAAAGAAATTTTAAGTAATTCGAGTAACATCATGATACTACCTAATCCCTTTATGTTACATTAATTCTATTAAATTGTGCTTGAAATGTTGAATTTGGCGATGTGTTATGGCTTCCAACGAAGGGGATTGACGGAAAAAAAATTATGAAAAAAGTTAATATTCATTTTGTTATTATTAAAGATATTTCTTTACATTTATTCTTTCCTTTTTTTATTCATCATATTATCTATTCATCATCGTCGGAGAATTTCGTGGTTTTCTATCCAACACTTGCTTGGCAGAACATTTTTCGCACCGTTTCAAGCTGGCAGAATAGTTCACACATAAGCTCCCTGTGTAATTACGAAGCCGTGTTCAAAATTTGAAGCTTGTGCGAATTGGTCGAATTTTCAAGAACTGGAAAATTACTTGGCAGAAGAAAAGGGTTGGCAGAATAGTTCGCATAAGGTTTCTGTGTCATAAGTCATAACGATGTCGTGTGTAAAGTTTGGAGCTTGTGCAGATTGGTTGAATTTTCCAGATTTTCCTCTCGGAAAATGGTTTGGCATTTTTCATTTTATTCTGGCAGAATGGTATTCGAGGACTTTGTTTAACATTATACATTCATGTTCACCATTTTGGATCTTGTGCAGATTGGTCAAAATTTTTCCGTGGGAAAACCCCAGGCAGAACGATTTTCGCACCAGTCAGACATGGCAGAACAGTTCAGAGTGCCTTCTTTTGATGAAAAGAATCAGTATTCAAATTTTGGGGTTTGTGACGATTGTTTATTAACGAAATGGCACCGATTTGGGGTGGCAGAAACTTTTTTTTGTTAATAGTAGGTGTTGTTCTCGCATATAGTAGCATTCGAAACTTGTGCAGATCGCTCGTTTTTTCCTGACACCAGCTCTCCTACTATAGCTGAAGCCGACCTCACAAAGACGGTTAATACGTGTGAATAAAATGTGCGAGTAGAAAGTGTGCTTTGATCGAGTAAACTATGCGCTTTTCGATCCCTTAAAAGTACTAATTTAACGATTTACTCATTTTTGTATTTTTATCGCTCAATATACGTAAAGTCCATAAAGAAATCAATTGAAGCCGGAGATAATTGGGCAAAGACATGAAAGATAGTTGTTCCGTATATTGTGGAGGTCTGTATTTGGTCAAAGTAAAATAAAATCGCACAATGACAGCTCGCTAACAAGCGCACCGAGCAATTATCATTAACAGAAACAGTTTCTGGTCGGGAGATAATTCCCCATCAGAGAGAAATAAAATCTGCTAAACCGTACGAGTACGATTTTAATTATTATTGGTTGTTACGTACCATTTAAGGATTTTTCAAATAACTACTGTGTGTCGGAATAATCGTTTTGGTCGCGTTAGTCTTCATCGCCAAATAAAAACGTACAAGACTTGGCCTATAATTAACCGATAAGAGAGTGCATTAATCTAATGACGAACAACTAGAGATATGCCATAACGTTTTCTTTCCGAGATTTAACGATTCTCTGAACGAAATAAAATAAAATTTATTATATTGTTGGAAAATGTCTTTTATGGTAGATTGATACGTGTCGTAAACGTTGGCGATTGTGATATTTTATAAAATGTTTATGACCGCCGTCATTGATAAATTAGTCCAGGAAATTTAACCTCATGTAATAATTGTTTTAGTGAACGAGTTAAACGTATTAAGATTAGATAAGCTTCTAGTTTATTAGATTTTTGATTGAAAAAGTCGAAACTATAATAATGGCGCGATGCGTTCGCCTATAAACAACGTAAAAAGTGATCATTTCTTTGATTCGATATCGCTGGGGAGGATCGGAATGGCTTCAGTAGTTTTTTTCATTAACGCCAGAAAAGCCTGAACTCCGCGACAGGAGTATCGGTTGTGGCGTGTGTTCGCTTTGCGTTAACGATACGTAACGAAATGTATAAATAAAAGTTCGGCGCTTCAAAGAGGCCAGATAAAGACAGACGTATAATTGGTCTAGTTTGCAGGCAGACAAATCAAAGGAGAACGCGCGTGACTAAATATATCGTTTTACCCGCTATTGTTCAGAAACGTTCGCGCTCTTAGTTTCATTCTTGTTATAATATAAGGACAATAATAAAACTAGAGATTTAAATGCACTCTTCGCATAAATCGACGGAAATAGTACAGGTACCGGTCGATAATTGTCAATTTTCGATTCATTTCATCTACTTCGACAACGGTAATTGATGCGACACCATTACGAACTTGGGTGCTCGTATATAACTTTAAACATTTTTTGATTGCCTATGTCCGCTTGAAAAAACAATTTTGATTTAGTAAATAACGATCAGTTTTGAAAATAAAAATGTTTGATTTTGACAAAAAATTTACCAGCGCCTCGATAACAGCGTGACTACACGGACCCTTAAACGACAATAGAACGTGTCAAAGATGTATTCGAACGCTTCTTTGAGTAGTTATTCCTATTCAAACCGTTTTTGTCTTAGAAATTTAAAAAATGGCAAAAGTTATGAATGTGTACTTTAATATCAGAATTGTGGGATAATTGATGGAATCTTCCATGTAGCCTTTTGTGTAAGTTTACAAATATAGATAAAGCGTACCTATTTGATACTTTAAAGCTAAGCTTACACACTAAAATGGGATTGTATTAAAAAAGTTCTAACGGTATAGATGAAAAATGAATATAAACAACTACCTCGAAACTTATTACTTCTACCGACTCTGAATGACTAATTTTTGTTTTTATAAAGTTATAAATAAGTTCTGAAACTAATTAGTCAGAACCATTAATAAATCCAATACCCAATACCCAAATTTAAATGAGCATTAACTTAGATTTTATTAAATGGAATTGTACTTGTACCTCAATAACTGAGGAATTCAAATTGGACGAGTTTTTTTTTCTTCTGGCAAATGTGTCCTGTAATCAATTGGTACGTTTGTTTAATTGATACATAACAATCGAATTTATCTACGATTCATTACATATCTTTGGCAGTCGTGAAAACATGGGTAAGTCTAATCACATAAAAAATAAGTTGTATAAAATTGATTCCATTTCATTTACAAGTAAATTCGATGTGTTACACAAAGAGAAAAATTTATTGCAGCAGTGGCTTCAATACAGAAATGATATCCCTTGGGAAGTATTATTTAAGGGCGACCTAAACAAATCCGAATCATTTAAAACCCTATTAGTGATCAGTGATCAATAAACGTTTATTTACCTAACGATAAGTTTCAGTAAACTCTTATTGACGTATCGATAAATTACTGTATTACTGGTTAGAAAATTACAGAACGCTCTTACTACCCAGTAAAATGTCCAGCAACTACCTATTCAACAGAGCGAATTTTTGTTGGTTATATCGCTATGTTATTCGATCGTTTTTAGTTTCTCATTATTTATCTGCTTGAAAACACATTGATACCTAAAAATATAATTTATTGAAACACCTGACACCTGAAATAACATAAGAACATTGTATATATGGGTGATTTTGACGAGATTCTCTCCTGAAACGGTGTTGGAATTGGTAAATTTGATACAAGAAGACCAAGAACCTGGTGCCCATATGTAAGACTCTGTCTAGCTTGAATGAGATATAATGCCTTACCAGAAATACAGAAAGTACTTGATGATTTTAGAAGAAGTTTCATTGATTATTTTAGTAATGTATTTAGGGCCAATTTTTTTTTCAGTACGTATTACATATATGTTGTATTTAGTTATACTATACAATAATTAATATGTGCTTCTAATAAAGGAGACAATGCCATCAAAATGATTATTAAAAATTTGATTCCATCTTACACAATCATATTATTCATTTGAATTTTTTCGTCATGTTCTTCCTCTTTTCTTTCATTGTCTCTAATAAGAAATTCTAATTGTTTCATTTTCATTTCCAACTCATTCTGCGTTTCCATTTGGAAGTCCGACAATTGTCTTCTCTTTGCGACCTCCGTACATTCAACTTTCATATTAAATGTGGAATTAAACTACTTCGATTTCTATAGTTTCATATTTAATTATACTGAAGGAAACCATCTAAATTACAAAATATCGGGAATGATGAGAAATTTTAAATTGTTGTCCTGAAATATTAACCACCAAGTCATTTTTCGACCCCGCACCTTTTGCATACAATTTATATATCAAAATAAAGAACGGTGCCTATTGCAAAATTCCTTAATTAAAATGTCGGAAAAGTTGTCCATAAAAGTCATGTCATCCGTTAGCTTATCTACGGTAAAGAACGATAACGGGTAGACTATCCTCATCTCTTACGGTAGATGTGCAAGTGATATGTCGGTTAAGTAGATAGATAACAATTTAGTGTGGCATTTCAATTGTTATGGTTGTTATGTATCCATTAATGCTAGCGCAACAAGTCGCTGATAGGACATGATCGTTCTGATTTCAGTGCAGAGTTCCTCCATTGTGGTGATCCATAACAATTATTATCACGTGATGCAATGGAATAGGTCTAAATCAAGATGTTAACTTATTTTACGTTATTGGGGTGGTTAGCATTCCTAATAAAGTAATGCATGTATATGATAGTTTATTCCCCTTTTTTGACGAATTTTGTGATTTTTATTAAAAATAAAACTCTGGTTTTAAAAATACATCCGTGTTACTTCGAGATTCGTTAGGTAATGTTACAGTGCGAATGCTCTTGAAAACCTCTTACAATTCAAAAACTACCGAGATCCCTTTACGGACCTCTCTTCTAATCTAAACTCATATTCAATGGCAAACCCGTCGTTTCTGCAACGTCGCTACTTTTCGGAAACTCCGCTCACATGTATACTGGATTTGGGCGAATGCACCTACAGTACTTCCAAACCTTGCGGTTTTGACATGAGACATCAGATCGACTGGATAGTAAGTTAAACATTCCCGTTTGACGTTGAAATCCCCTCAGAACAACACCTGGTGCCACACGCGTCGAAACGTTCGACAAGACTTTATTCACGGCAGTAGAAAACGTTATTACACGTTAAAGACTCGTTATAAAGCTGTTCTAGTGACTTAACGCTGTCTCGTCGCACGCCACCAAGCCAAATGTAATTCAATATCATCTAGAATTTCATCGGACGAATGCACGAACGTCCAAATTCTCCTCTCTGTTTTGGTACGGGAAGGAAATGAGATCGACTCGATTGTAAGTTAAACACTGATATTTTCCTGAAACAACATGTGATGCCACACACGTTTCGGACTAAAACTGGAACTGAAATGGTGTTTAGCCCCTTTTACACTAGCGTAAAAATATATGTAGTGCTAGTGTACGAAGGTTGTGGAGGTGTAGGATGCAGGTGTAGTAATGTTGCTTGAAACTAAACTAGCTGCGTTTAATTAGATGCTCAGGGTTAGTTTATTTTGATAGTGAGTAGATTTACTTTAATTCATTGTTAGGTATCCCGAACGAGGTGTGAGAATGTTAGTTCAGCGCTTTAAAATCGCATCGCAAGCATAATACTGTAACGGGACCCAAATGATTACAGTTTGTTAAAAGGTTGAGATGTTCATGACGACGTATCGAATTATATGTGGGTAAGCTTTTAAGACAGTATCGTTCTGTCCAAAAATTAACTAGACCCTGCAGATAAATAAAAAGTTTTTCCAGGTTCGTTTGTGTTGATAGCCGAATTTTTGAACGGTATAATGCTGATTCATTTAAATTACAATTTACAATTCGCACTTTGTTGGCGTTAGATCGCTCGATATCCAATTTATTCCCTTCCGTTCCTTTTAAAGATCAACAATCGGAATTATTACTCTGAAACTTTGTCACCCAGTTATCTCATTTTTAATTGCTTCTAATTTTAGAATCGGAGGTATTTGCACTACATTGCCCTGAGCGACTACGTTCGACTCTTCATAAATATTTGCTGCTTCAGGTGGATTAATTATTTTTTAAAAAGTCCGGCAGTAGTTGGAGATATAATAATAGCATTTAACAAGTTTAAATTAAACTTAAAAGGATGAATATTCGGCAGCGAAGTTGTTAAGTGTGCAATTTTCCGGTTTATTGTGCATCGTCTCCGAGCAATTTTAAAGGAATGTGTTACCTTTCATACAACCACCCCATGTACTAAGTGTTCCACATTCGCTAAAAAGGTTTCGTAAAATTTCCGCATCACTTAAAAGCTCACTCAAATCATCAGCATATTATAAACCGCTGTTTGGAGGAAAACTGCTTAGTAGCGTACGATTGGTGAAGTAATTTAAAAAAGGTCGTTATAAAGGGGTCCGAACGTACAAAAGTGGTTGCTAAGGTTATCAGCAACTGCGGTAATGAATTCAGTTAAGTCATTAGGGTGTGCGAGTTAAATTCAACACTCGAGTTGAAGACTGGTTCTTTTAAAATATAACTGAGCACGCAAGCCACTCGAGAATGCGCTCTAATTAGAGCTGCCTTTGTTCTAATTCACGGTCGGATTTTTTTAGTTTTGTTCTCTGAAATTAGTGGGAGAGCCGCGTCGGTTATCATTTTGTGTTGCACTGAATACGGCACGCTTTTTAATTAGTACACCAACATCTGTGTTCTGTTTGTCACCCTGGAGAGAAATAAAAGATACGGACATGCCAACAGATCGGTCGACAGTCGGGTTTTTCAAATGACGCCCGGGCGCTCTAGTACTCCTCTTCCACTATCTCGCAGTTTCTCCCCTCTAATTATTGCTCGGAATGATTACACGGAAAACGGCCCATGTAAAATAATCTTGACGAAAATTCATATTTCAACCGAGATTAAAAACACAATTTTACAAACGAGTGTGGAACAGTTACAGTTACAGTCGTCGCGGAAAAATCTTACGTTTCTTGCGGTTCTTTTTGTCTGAATGCATAAAATACAGTTTAGGCGTTATTAGGTAAATACGCATGTATGTAATTTAGTAAGAGTTATCATAAAACCAAAAAAATACATTTCATTTATTAAGTATGACGTACTCAACTACATACAAGAGGATATTCCTAGTTTAATTATTGGAAGGGAGGTTATTCGAAAAGAAATTATACAAATCCTTGCCCTTCGACGGCGGGCGAAGTTTCGACGGAAAATATTGAGGGTACCCGCTTTAATCGAAGGGTCAAATAATCTTACAAGACATTTCGACGTCGGCTTAAGACAGGTAGGTAGGAAGTGTATCGGTAGGAACGGTTCAAGTTCGAACCCCTTTAATATGTTCGTGATGAAGATGAGATTTCCCGTAATTTGCGTATTCCCTTGCCCTTACCCATTTTCCTTGCCCTTTGAAATTTTCGTGATAAAGATGTGATATCCCGTAGATTTTCATTGCCCTCTTGTCCTGTAGTAACAAATAATTTGTTTTGACGTATATATCCGCTTATTTTCATTCCTAATTCAACCATCAATACGCGGGTTTGTTAAATTTCTTTACAGTCGAAAATACCTGTACAATAAAACTACCTTTTCGGTCATGCCGTCTAAAATTCACATCAACCCATCGTAAAACACTTGGGTCTCGTCGAAACGTCTTCCGCCCCCTTTCGAAATTGCCGAGGATGAAATTTGCCGTCGGAACATTTCCTACTCTTAAATTTACCTGCACGGCACCTACAAACCTATGTTAATTAGGCTATTGCCATACTTCCCTCACCGTTATGAATACCAACCTCTGCCTTCCGATACGTTTGTTTGTAATATAATTGGTCTAATCCAGGAAACATCTATAGAGCAAACTACACTTTATAAAGATAGTAAATTTAGACTTAACTTCTTTTAGTACCTTAGTTGCGATAAGGGCGTACCAATTCTGACACCCTTGGAGAACATTACACAAAGACGTCAAATTTATCTCCGTTATGAATACCAACCTCTGCCTTCCGATACGTTTGTTTGTAATATAATTGGTCTAATCCAGGAAACATCTATAGAGCAAACTACACTTTATAAAGATAGTAAATTTAGACTTAACTTCTTTTAGTACCTTAGTTGCGATAAGGGCGTACCAATTCTGACACCCTTGGAGAACATTACACAAAGACGTCAAATTTATCTTCTAGTATCTCAGTGGTGATAAGGGCAGACCCATTCTTGAACAATTCGGACATCCATAAAGAAAATGACATGACATATAGACAGTAAAATCATCTCTTGTCTGCGATAAGGGTAGACCAATTCTTGATCTTCTTGGTACAATTGAGGGCATGGGCAAATTATATTTGGCGAGGTAGTTACTGAACTACTTACAATAAATAATTGTATTGCAAATATGGCTGTGGCAAACATCGTAGACGCTAAATGCTTAAACTTTACACAGTTAACTATTGCGTTAACTGTTTAACAAAAATTATATCAACAGAAGCAGTGTCTAAAGAAGAACCTACCTGAGTGTGGCAATTACTTTATTTCGTCTATCAACCGAGATATTTTATTATGAAATCTGCTATTAAACGTAAACAGACAGTAGACATCTTGGATTGAGATCTACACGGAACGAGAGAATCCTAAAATCCTTCACGGAAACGTTTCTGGGCCTACGACTACGGTCGGGAAGGTTAGGTTTGTTTGGTTTGGCTTGGATAAAAGTACAAAGAAGAATAAATAGTACATTATATTAAACAGGGTTATTAAAATAAAATTTTCTCAGAAAATATAAGCTCATTTTACAACATTTTCTAAAATTTTCTAAAAAATTGGGTGTGTGTCTACGAAGTTTACCACCACCGCAAATATTAATTACTTTGGGATAATGCAGACTTTTTCATTTTTTATTGTACACATCTAAATAGGGTGCAATTTAAAAACTATCTGCGCGAAGCCTTCTTTTCCATCAGATCCAGTTATTAACCCCTCTTCCATGACACTACTTCACTTTTATGACACTCTTCGACCCAAGTATAATTTTCACATTTAGAGAAATATTACTGAGTTAGCTTATGAGGATGTCGTAATCGACACAATCAAACGCCTTGGCTGGGGTCACAGACCAGAGGCTACGTTATATTGCTTACTTTCGGAATATGAGTTTATTTTGTTTACCAGGTCTAGTAGAGCTGATACCTCAGTCTTGTGTTCATAAGACAAGAATTGACAGTTTGAGAGGCAATTTGTGGACTCTAGAACGTTCTGAATGCGGTGCAGTTTTCAGTTATTGTTGAAATTATCGGTAACGGATTACAAGTAATGTCCTCAGCGACAGCTTTGAAGATCGGGATAGCTTTGGCACTCTTGGGGATATCAGGAAATGTACTTGAAATACGCTTTAACGGGTGTATCCCATCTCGGCACATTTTATTGCGGTCAATTTTACGACACCTTGTCGGTCCATTTCTAATATACCCTTCTCGGCACAACGAATAGAGCAGGTACACACTACAATAATCTCTCAATAACTCGGCATAAATCTAGGGAGGTACCTTCTTGATAATACGGTATTGTCGAAAATAATGGTACTTGACTGTTGCGGAAAATTAATAATATTTGAGGAACCTAGTATACGCAGCACACCGTATACGAGTGAACGCCATGTGATACGCTCTAAAGTTCGTTGGAAACGCAAGGGGGCAAGGATCACCCTATGGGCATCACCCTATGCCGAGATGGGCACTGTAGAATCGAGTACCTGCCTAGATGTATGCCGAGTTGGGGTATAATTTTATCGTTTTCCGGCTTCTTGTGCCGAGATGGGAATCGCCGTCTTTAACTGGCAATGATACTGTAGTTAGATTTCTACACACTTGGATAATGTTGACACGTGGCATTTTTGTTCTCGGATTTCTTTATTTATTACGTTTTGTTTGGATGAAAAGTGGGAAGGTTATTATTTTGGCCCATCTTTCGTGCAAATCTCTCTTTATGAGGAGCGCGTGCGACGCCCCCAAAGAATTTGGCATACGGTGAATCGATTTCGGTCCTGTCCTCTCCCAGCGGTGTATTTTTAAGTTCGATCCGTTCGCCTTTATTTATATTTGCCTTCGCGGATGCATAACTTCAATCAAAATTAACAGGGCTTCTCGTAATAACGAGTAGTAGAAAAATATAAGGGCCGACGAGCGACCGAATGAGAAATGCAAGCTCTTCGACCATGGAAAGATTATAAACGTAGCCGGAGAGTGTCTAAATGAGCACAGAGATGTTGTAATGGCGCCCACCCCCGAGTGCCGATATGATTTGGGGGGCGGTTTCCTTTGATCTCGCCGCCTCTCGCCACCCTCTCTCCCGCTCTTCGTTGCACATCTTCTATTTTGCAAGTGACTCATCAATTTAGTTCAGTTGCCCGCGTTCCCGTGTTGTTCATTTTTAATTTGGCATTTCGGATTCCGATGACACACGTACAGCCAACGACCGGCTCGATTTTAAAAGGAAGCGCTGCGGCGGATTAATTACTCCCGCGGACTGTTCTCCCTGCGAACTGATGTAACGATATTAAAAGCGTTCGCCGAGGAAATGAAGAAATAACCGGGAAATCCATAGTAAGTAGGTGAAGAGCCTAACGGGCGATTCAAAAAATCCTTCACTTCAAAGCGTGCCATGAAACAAATACCTACGTCAAATTGGCACTGACGTATACCTTATACATCTTTCTTTGTCTTTATGGCTTCTTTTAATTTCTTGGAAATCGACCAAAATGACAGACCCTATTTTCCTTTGGCCGTTCGGTCAATTTTTGGATAGTCGATTTCGAATTATCGCTAAAATGGCCAGTTTTATGTACCTCCTAATGTATCAAAAAAGCTTCCAAGGCATTTGAAACCAGTTTATATTGTCAAAAGGAAGTCGATGATGGTCATAACAACGATCATTCAAAAATCTAGGAAGTCATTTTAGTTAGTTGAGAGACCCGGTTTAGTTTAGTCTTGGAACCAATTATTTGTTTTCAAACTTTGAAACAGTATTTTCGTTTTCCATAGAAAAGAAACGAGACATTTGGGAGTTCTAAGGAAATAGATTAAATAAAGAAATGTACACAAAACGTATTGGCACAGGAATACTATTTTTACTAGACGGCTATAGCACGACATCTTGGCATGGAATGGACGATTTTTGGGGTCAATTCCTCACCAATGGAATTTCATTATTAGAGAAAGATTCCTTCACGTCGGTTTTCGGTTAAAGTATGATGCTTTCTATTAAGACCACCTGATTCATTTTATAGATCCTCTATCGAATTTAGACCCAAATGTTTGGGTGTATCCCATCTCGGCACATTTTATTGCGGTCAATTTTACGACACCTTGTCGGTCCATTTCTAATAACCCATCTCGACACAACGGATCGAGCAGGTACACACTACAATAATCTCTCAATAACTCGGCATAAATCTAGGGAGGTACCTTCTTGATAATACGGTATTGTCGAAAATAATGGTACTTGACTGTTGCCCAAAATTCATAATATTTGAGAAACCTAGTATACGCAGCACACCGTATGCGAGTGAACGTCATGTGATACGCTCGAAAGTACGTTGGAAACGCAAGGGGGCAAGGATCACCCTATGGACATCACCCTATGCCGAGATGGGCACTGTAGGATCGAGTACTTGCCGTATGCCGAGTTGGGGTATAATTTTATTGTTTACCTGCTTCTTGTGCCGAGATGGGAGTCACCGAAATGTTTAATTAATGAGGCACGTGGAAACCGATCATTAGAGAGAGTTTTTATTTGCAATGTTCGATCTGTCAGCACTAAAATCTTCAAATAAGCCATTTTAACTTTATATATGACACTGACTCGATCCATACACCATTTTCATAGTCAGCTACAGAATTACGCCTTTGAAACAATTACAATATTTTACAATTACAATAATTTTGAAACAAATTAAATTTATGTTCAACTCAATGTATTATTGTAACCTTATCCCAAAACTAGCATGTTCGATAAATGCGCCCACCCGCTGTTTCTCCATTTATTGCGTTTCTTTCTATCAATTCTAGCTGTATAGCTAGACCTCTGAATCACCACGAACTGTTTTATGTCCACTACTTACTATCAAAGTAATTTCTACAGGTGTAATATAAGGATTTGGCGAGGAAAGTTATAATGATCTACCAAACCTTTTTGTAACAGGATATAATCAACCAGTTCGATGTGGTACTTTCTTACCAGATTTATAAACTTGTCTAAAATAAACTTTTTCAATATTGCAGTCCTGTTAGTAGGGTGCGATTTTTTGCGATTAACTGGATATGTTACAATATTTATCAGTATCAGTACGTTTGTGGTTTTTAGTCGTAAATTAATTTGTCTGGTTGTCGTCTTGAGACATTACATGAGTGCGTAAAGTTAGGTAAATTACATTCCTGGCATTCTTCTGTGCCGTGACTTTTGTCCACCAAGGTATGTACGTGGTGAATTGATTAAAGGTATTACTTGCCGCGTGTGGCATCCGCTCCCAACCACTTCGCCGCCAGTGTACGCCCCGTTTATAATTCACAGGTTTAATATTTCCCGAATCGGGTGAACAATTTGCGCTATGTGTAATATCGAGGGTATTTGAATTCCTTCGAGTCGTAACTATTTGGGCGGGGCGATCGCCTGGAATTTCATCAGTTTCAACGACCGGAAAGGGATTGCTTTTCCAATCCCCCTCCCCCGTCCCAGTTTCCGTCTCTTTTATATACGGCCTATCCCCCCCCCTTCCCCTTCCCCTTCCCAATTCCGTCTCTTTTTCTCCCCATCCCCCGCGCCTACGCCTACGCTCGACCTCCGGATGGTCAGATCTAGTGTTCGCTCAAGTGTGCTCTAATTATCATTCATTTGATTAAAAACACTTCAAAGTGAGGTTTTTTATTAAACATCTTGATGTGTAATTTAAGGGCTTTCATATTTTGTCTTTTTTCCCCTTGGAGTTATAAAAACATTTTTCAATCTAACGCGGTTCTAAAAATAGACTTTTCCTTTGATATCGTTAAATGCTTCAGATATTCAATTTTTTTTTTCAAGTTCCCCTGTTCCAAAATCTCTCTCGATCCACAGCACAAATAGTCGGTTTTTTCCCCAAAGAAGCCCACGCTCTACCCAGTAAGGCTAAGTTCAGACGGACCGTGGCGTCATAATATTGTAACGTTTATTTTTATAATTTATTTACATTAATTGAACACTAATTTATTTAACACACTTAACTACTTTTACACTAGACTAGACACTACATAATTTATTTATACTGCTCCGCATTCGGATCGTATGTCGCGTTCACTTCTGCTTCTCTACTTCTAACTAACTCCCTCGATCACAAACCCCCTTATATATACACCCCCCAACCATAATCGAGATCATTCTCGAACCTTCTAGAACGCCTACGCAGCAAATATTCATAAGGTCACCAATTACTTTTCGTAAACAACAATCCCGGAGAAAATACCTGCAGCTGTTTCTTACGTCGTAGTAATTCTGAAGAAGTAACCGCTTTACTCGGGGCGAGTAAACATGTGTCGCTTTGTTTACTTCTCGCATTACACTGCTCCCGCCTTAGAGACGTTTCGTCTCGGAACGTATCCCTGGTAGGCCCATGCAGGAACCTGCAGTTAGCCCCCCGCTTACAGCGAGACGTGGCATCAAAATAACAGGGGACCGTCTTCCCCAGTCGACATGGTGCAGGCCCAAAACAGCAGACTAAAACTTCCACTCCGGTATTCTTCAACACTACTTCCAGCATATTCCGGACAACCCTCCAGTCCAGCTGATCTCGTCCAGCACCTAACTTGGGGACAGCTAGCTTCCTGATGTCGAGCTCCAGCAGTCGGTCTCGTAGCCTATGCAAGGTTCGCCATACATCGTGATAACATGGTTTAAGGGACCCGATCTCCTTCGTAACCAGATAAAAGATGTGTCTTACGTTGTCACGTAGTTCCAGAACCTTGCCAATTTCCGGGAGTTGCGCTCTGAGTTGTTCCAAGCGCCCGTACTTCTTCTTGAAAACCGTGGCGATACCTCGTGACATTACCAGGTCGGCGGACACGCAATGGGCCAACGAGTATTCTTCAGGTACGCTGAACAAATCCTGTTGTTTTTCACAGGTTACCCCATACCGTGCTTTTCCGGTACCCCCGTAGGCGCTCATAAATTCTTCGAACGAAAGTTCGTTCTCCTGCGCCAACGTGTTTCTTACTCGGGGAACCTCCGCCTCATCGTGCGACCCCTCATAGGGTGCCAATCGATTAAAGTGCACCACTCTCGGCTTGCCGTTTGGTAGTTTGCTTACCCGGTAGACCACGTCATTGATTCTTTTCTTCACAACATAGGGACCTTCCCAATTGGTCTGTAACTTAGGGGACAAACCACGTTTCTTCTGTGGGTTGTACAGCCAAACTCGATCTCCCATTTGGTAGCCACCCTCTTTAGCGTTGATGTCGTAACGCTCTTTGATGCGATCACTGGCGATATTTAGTTGGTATCGGACTTGATCGTGAATCTCGTTCATCCTTTGCCGCATCCTGGAGACGTAATCTTCCCCCGAAACGTCCTCGTCCGGTCTAGCGCCAAAGATTAGATCACAGGGCAGTTTAAGTTCTCGCCCGAACAGGACTTTGGCTGGAGTTTGTCCTGTCGACTCATGAACGGCCGAGCGGTAGGCCATCAGGAAGAACGGCACGTGTTCGTCCCAGTCTCTTTGATGTGACGAGACCATTTTCGCTAGATAGCGGTTGAGGGTGCGATTCATTCGTTCTACCATGCCGTCAGACTGAGGGTGAAGGGCCGTGGTTCTTGTTTTTCGTACCCCAAACTTCTCACAGATCCTCCGGAATAGGCCACTCTCAAAGTTTCTTCCTTGATCCGAGTGTAATTCCATGGGTACTCCAAACCGGCAGATCGTCTCCTTCACTAGCACATCGGCCACTGTCTCTGCCTCCTGATTAGGGAGAGGGTACGCTTCTACCCACTTCGTAAAGTAGTCCATCACGACCAAGATGTATTTATTCCCCTTTTCGGTCTCAGGGAAGGGTCCTGCTATATCAATAGCGATCCTTTCGAAGGGGCTTCCGACGTTATATTGTTTCATGGGAGCTTTCGGTCGTCTTTGTGGCCCATTACTTGCAAAGCATGTAGTACATTTCTTGCACCAGTCCTTCACGTCGTCTGAACAATTGATCCAGTAGAAGCGCTCCCGTACCTTCTGCAGCGTTTTCTTGATCCCTAAATGTCCGCCAGACAATCCGTCGTGAAGGTGCCGCAAGACCTCCGGGATTTTACTGGAGGGAATTACCAACTGCCGTCTTTCCTCCATCCCGTCTTGGCTCTCCAGTACGCGTTTTAGTAGTCCATCCTCAACCACTAGCGAGTCCCACTGTGCCCAATAGCTCTTGAGTTTTGGCGAGCCAGGTGATACCTTTTGCCACTCAGGACGCTCTCCTCCCTCTTTCCAAACCAGGATTTCTTTGAGAACCGGGTCTTTTCCTTGCTCTTGTCGTAACGAGGATGGTGTCCATTCCTCGGCGACCACGGTCGTTCGATAGACTTTCTCGGACTTTTCCTCAGCTCTATGACAATGAGGACACTCATCAGGGCATGGTCTTCTCGAGAGTGCGTCTGCGTTTCCATGACTCTGTCCTGGCCGATGTTCTATGACAAAGTCATACTCCTGGAGCCTCTCGATCCAGCGAGCGATCTGTCCTTCGGGATTCTTAAACTGGAGGAGCCATTTAAGAGCAGCATGATCGGTCCGGATCAAAAACCTCCTTCCACATAAATATTTATGGAAGTGCTCGATGGACTTGACGATGGCCAATAATTCACGTCGGGTGACGCAGTAATTCCTTTCTGGTTTGGAGAGTACCTTGCTGAAGTATCCAAGGACACGTTCTTGTCCCTCCTGACGCTGCGACAGAACACTTCCAATTCCCACATTGCTCGCGTCGGTGTCCAGGATGAACTGTCCTTCTGGCAGAGGAAAACTCAGCACTGGGGCACTGGTCAACTTCCTCTTCAGCTCGTCGAAGGCAGACTGGCATTCCTCATCCCAACAGAAGTTTCGTCCTTCTTCCGTGAGCCTTGTCAACGGCTTAGCGACGTCGGAGAACATTCGGACATAGCGTCGGTAGTACGTGCAGAGGCCCAGAAAACTCCTCAACTGGTGTTTATCTACCGGTATTGGCCACTCCATCACCGTACTTGTCTTGTCCGGATCAACGGCGACGCCCTCTCTGCTCACTACGTGCCCTAAGTAAGAGACCTTCCTTCTGAAGAGCTGACATTTCTTCGGGTTCAGTTTCAGCCCCGCACCTCGCAGTCTCTGGAAGACGTCCACTAAGTTTTTCAGATGTCCTTCGAAGGTCTTGCCCATCACGATGACATCGTCCAAATAGACTAGGCACGTTTTCCACGTCAAACCCATTAGCACGCTCTCCATCAGCCTCTCAAACGTCGCTGGGGCATTACAAAGTCCGAATGGCATGACTGTAAAATGCCACAGGCCGTTACCGAAAGTAAATGCCGTCTTTTCCTTATCGGCAGGGTCCATTTCGACTTGCCAATAGCCGCTTTTTAAATCCAAGGTCGAAAATATCGTGGATCCAGCAAGGGTATCGAGTGTGTCGTCGATACGTGGTAGCGGGTAGCTGTCCTTTTTGGTGACACTGTTCACCTGCCGGTAGTCTACACAGAATCGAGTAGTCCCATCCTTTTTCTTCACCAGTACTACCGGCGAGGCCCATGGACTGCTTGACGGCTCGATGACCCCGTCCCGCTCTAGGTCCTTGATGATTTTCTCGGCTTCCTCCCGTTTGGCCAAGGGTAGTCGTCTTGCTGTTTGTCGAATCGGTCGTGTTTCGCCCGTGTCAATTTTATGTGTCACGACCTTGGTCTTTCCCAGCTTTCCATTCTCGGTGGTAAATATGTCCTGGTACTTATTTATTAATTCATTGGCCTTCTGTTTCTGTATGGGCGAGAGAAACGCACTGGTCTGGGAAAGAATTTGTTTCAAGTCCTGCGGAGTGTGTCTGGACCTTTCTTCCTCACTAACGCCCCTTACGATGGCCGAAGCGGCTATACATGTGCCCAGCTTCGTACCCTTCTTGATGGTGACCGGGTACTGATTGATGTTGAGTAGTCGCACAGGCACTTCACTTGAGAGAGTAACGAGCGCCTTTCCTACCAGTACTCCCCGAGCCAGTCGATTGTCATCGTTTTCTGGTTCGATCAAGGCTGGAATTCCCTCTTCCACAACACCCCTCAGACAGGTAGAGGTGATCGTTTCGCTTCGTTCCGGGAGAATCACATCTTCTGCCATTATTACGTCTAACACAAAGTTGTCACGATTGTGTAGCAGTAATTCTTCTTGACCGATCCTCAACACTCGGTGTCCGAAATCCAACTGGAATCCATGATTCCTCATGACGTCCATCCCCAGTATGACATCTTCCTCAATTTCGGCTATGAGAACAGGATGGTCAAACTTTACTCGTCCCAACGTCATGCTAACCGTCGCTTCACCGTGTATTACTGCCTTCTCCCCAGTGGCAGTTCTTAATTGCCACCTACTTGGCCTAATCTTCCTACGGTCCCTCACAACTTCCGAGCGTACGATCGTCTTCGTAGCTCCCGTGTCCACAAGCATGGCGTGGGATCTCCCGTCGATAGTGCCATCGACGTACGCGCTCCCCAATTGGTGGGAAAACGAGGCTATACTGGCCCGGGGGTTTCCACTGCTACGGGTCGACGTTCCCCCTTTCTTATCGACCCGCATTAGTTTTCCTGGGCCTTCGCCGGCGCCGCTGTTCTGGGCCGCTTGCAAGAACTCTTCACATGGCCCACTTCGCCACAGTTCCAACAGCGAACTACCTTCTTCTTCGCCGACAGCATCTCCATGATCTGCTGTAGGACCCTTTCCACGAGCTTTTCAGTGTCTACTTCCTCTGTAACCGCTCGAACACGGCCATGACCGCGGGAGGCTTCCATGGCTGCATCATGCTCCAGTGCGATGGCGAGCGCGTCCATTAATGTTTTCGGTCGAGCTAGTCTCAGGGCCCTCTGCAGTTCCTGGTCCCGCAGCCCGCTCACGAACGTCTGCACTGCGAGGCACTCCATCATCTGTTCCGGTGCCGTGGGATACGCCAACCTCACTAGTCTGGCTACGTCCGCTTCGAACTCCTGCAGGGTCTCGTTCGATCTCTGACGGCGATTGGACATCTGGGATTGATGGACTTGCTCCAGATGTGTTTGGCCGAACCGCATTTCCAGTCGCCTCAGCAGCTCCGTGTAATTCCCGGCTTCCTCGGTGGATAGCGTCTGAAGAACTTCCAACGCCTCTCCACGTAAGGCTACCGTTAGGGAAACAGCTTTCTCGTGAGGGGACCAAGCATTAGCTTCCGCTGCTGCCTCAAACTGCTTCTTGTAGCTGGCCCACGGAATTTTTCCATCGAACGTTGGGGGCGTCACTCGATTAGTGCATATCGAGTTCTGTTGAACGACCGCCTTTATTTCTTCCTTCGTCTCGCCGCTACTGACTCGCCTTAGTCGTTCTTCCAACTGCTTCGTCTTCGGTTTAATTTCGTCTTCTTTCCCCTCGCCGCTACTGACTTGTTCTAGTCGTTCTTCCAACTGCTTGATCTTCTCTTCAATCTCCTTACGCTGAGCCTCCATCTGGTCGGTTATCTCTTCCCTCTGGGCGGCGATTTGAGCAGAAATATCTTCCCTCTGGGCGGCGATTTCTTCCCTCTGGGCGGCGATTTCTTCCCTCTGGGCAGCGATTTGAGCAGTGATGTCTTCCCTCTGGGCAGCGATTTGAGCAGTGATGTCTTCCCTTTGAGCGGCGATTTGAGCAGTGATGTCTTCCCTCTGGTCGGCGATTTCTTCCCTCTGGGCGGCGATTTCTTCCCTCTGGGCGTGGATTTCTTCCCTCTGGGCAGCGATTTGAGCAGTGATGTCTTCCCTCTGGGCGGCGATTTGAGCAGTGATGTCTTCCCTCTGGGCGGCGATTTGAGCAGTGATGTCTTCCCTCTGGGCGGCGCTTTCTTCCCTCTGGGCGGCGATTTCTTCCCTCTGGGCGGCGATTTGCTTCGTGATGTCATCGTCTTCGAACTCGAAAACTTCCGGGTCCTGGCCATTTTCTTTCAAAAATGCTGAGAGCCGGTCCTGGAGTTCAGTCTTCCTCCCTCCTGTTTCCAATTCTCGTTCCTCGAGTTCTTTTTTTAACTCGGCCACTTTTAATTCGCGTAACTTCTTCATGATCCGCTCTTCTGACACCAATGTAACGTTTATTTTTATAATTTATTTACATTAATTGAACACTAATTTATTTAACACACTTAACTACTTTTACACTAGACTAGACACTACATAATTTATTTATACTGCTCCGCATTCGGATCGTATGTCGCGTTCACTTCTGCTTCTCTACTTCTAACTAACTCCCTCGATCACAAACCCCCTTATATATACACCCCCCAACCATAATCGAGATCATTCTCGAACCTTCTAGAACGCCTACGCAGCAAATATTCATAAGGTCACCAATTACTTTTCGTAAACAACAATCCCGGAGAAAATACCTGCAGCTGTTTCTTACGTCGTAGTAATTCTGAAGAAGTAACCGCTTTACTCGGGGCGAGTAAACATGTGTCGCTTTGTTTACTTCTCGCATTACAATATCATAAACCGTTCCATACGAAAATTAAGCATTACGGAGCGGTTTTGGCCAAGTCGGCTGTCGACTCGGTGCAAAACACACGCGACGTATTCGTAAGTTCCAAACTACAACTTGAAATTCCTTCGTTGCCAGATTGAGTTGCTTACCGTATTCTGCCGATGCAATGTGGGCTTCTTCTTCAGACAGTGAAGATAATCTACTGTTTTTAATAACTGCACCTGTACTGTACAATAAAATGCGGAAAAAGAAGGACTGAAAGTTGTGGATACATCCACTAATTAGTGAGATTTTCGTTGATTAATTCTTCTATATCTAATGGGGAAGTTCCCATTTATATTATCCGCAACACTGTGTCAATAAAACCGAACGCAAAGACGACGCCGTGTGTTTTGTAACACAGATGGTCCGTATACGACGCACCGCTTGGAGTAATAAAACCGCTTGTCGGTGCATGGTCCTGAGCAGGGTACGCTCGTCCGCCAAGCGGCGGCGGATTCCCGTGAGCCCCGTGTGTTTTGAAACACAGAGAGCCCATAAGCGATGAGTCGATTCGACGCCCCAGTCGACAACCGATACAGCGGAAACCGCTCCGTGTGTTTTAGGTCTTACTCTCAATAACCTTCCAGAAGGTGCCTCACAGACGGGTGTGGGATTTCCTACCAATAGAACCATATATTTGCCCAGTTAGTTCTTTCACTACGAGTATACCGTATTTGAAAAAGGGTATCAGTAATAAACCCCAAGTACATAATGAAAATCCCCGGAAAATCGTAATTCCAGAAATTTAATTGTAAATTAAGTCGTCGTGATGGTACCACTTATTATTTCTTATCAGTTCTTATGGCATACATATGATTCAGTCATATTTAATTAGATAATCTATACATTTCTGTCAGTTATTGTTTACACTGTTTATAAGGGATTCCTGAGAATTTTTAATCCAATTGTTTTGTTACTACAAGGTGACATCATCTTTTACTCGAGTCCATATCAGCTCCTTGGTGTTTAGTTCACAATTAAAATATAATTGTATCGCGATATTTGACCATTTCAACAACGTATTTCGTGATTTGGTGACCAAGAGTTCAGATTTAACCATGTCTTTTTCGAAACTGATATTCCCTTGTCCAGTTGCTTCTCACCTTCTCGAATGCCAACTAGCATTGTCGAAAAGAATCAGATCACTAAGGAGTCAGTTCCAACTATTGTTTGCTAGGCAGTCCACATCTGTGTTCATGTTTTCATAGTAACCACAATTCTTTTTGATTCAAACATGGGTAAACCATTGACACTATGCGTCACTATTATTCTAAATTTTCCTGGAGGTGAATTTATCGCCATTGACAATCAATATGTGCAAACAGCTTATACTAGAGCACTGGTCACTTTGTTGTTTCGATAAATGTTCGCAACAATGCATTCATCTTCGACCAAATATGTATAGCAAATAGTCTTTTCTTTCATTCTATTCTGTCTGTGTGAACTCCATTTTCCTCAACAAACTTTAACTGTCATATCACTTCCCATGGCTTATTTTTGTTATTACTTAGTAATTCTTTGTCTCCCAGAACTGCACATATCAATTTATCCACTGTTGGATGTTCAGTCTAATTCCCTTTTCTGCGAATAACGTTCTTGAAATCATCCATAGTTATTTTAGTCTCCTTGCAGCTGGTCTGTAAAGATTCGCAATATCACATTCGCTTCTATTTCGTTGCAACTTTTTGTCATATTGCATTAGAATTGATTAGACTTTTAAAACTGTGTTCTATGTTTTGTTTTGGGATAATGCACATTGTTCACGCTCTTAGAAAGAGTAAGATCACGTAAAGTTCCCATTTACTACTGGACTTACAAGTAATATTCCCTGTCCACGTGCTTCATTTCGTAGTGGACCTTCACTATAGTAAATCCACTGAGAAGAAAACATCCACGAGACACACGTCTAAATTCAAAGCGCGCGACCAGCTAGCGAATAAGTACAGGGTCGCATTAAGAATGATCGCCTTGACTATAATTTATCTTTTACTAAGATTTTACTAAGGATGTTCATTTATTTCTTTTGTGTATAGATTTAAAATAATGGTTTTCTCCCCGCAGCTTAAGTATGTTCCAGGTCTCGTTTTTGGGAGGCGAGCAGGGAAGGTGTCTTTCCATAATTGCAATAAATCACAGAAATATGTTCATACAAATTTATATCAAAAACCTGAATAACAATAGCGATACGTTATAATAAACCATCAACTAAAAGTCCACTATCACCGTCAACGACTTTCCTGAACGCTTGTAAACAGACAACCATAGATCAAACAACTAAACTTGTTAATTTTTCTGAACCGACTCTGTACATCAACAATTCCCGCCAAAAGTTTTATGACTTTTCCACCAATAGCAAACGACGTGTATTAGGTGCTGTCTAACTTTACTACCTTTTCTCGTTTCGTGGATGTTTTCTTCTCAGTGGATTTACTATAGTTTCTTAGGACTACTTTATGACCTCTAGCGTTTAAGCAAATATTTCTTAAGTAAATGAATATTATTTTGCAACCAAATATGAAATTAAATAACCTATAATACAAATGTAAGTAGCTAATGAAAATAACCGAGTTGGTCCCAAATGTAAAAGTACGAGTGAAGGCTTAAATAAACGTCATTAAAGTTTTTAATTATGTATTGTTGCTTGATACCACAACGAAATACAATGAATTTTGTATAAATCTAGTGACTATTTGTGTAAATAAAAAGGAAACAAAGGTACCACTTTGTCTGTTAAACAATTTTTTACAATTTTCTGAGTTAAGTTCTCTTCTAACCTCTAAACTATTTTTTGATTGGAAATGCCTTACTTCACCTCCTTTATTCGTCCACTTTTTGGAGTGAACAGGAATATCAATTGTATTTGACTAGGAAACCGAATTTATTTTCCCGAAGATCGCATATCAAAAGAAGATTATTAACGAACCCATTGCGCATAAAATGCACTCCTTTGAATCGTCCGATTCCAGTGTCAGTCAGATAGCACGTGCGGGCAACGATCCTAAAAAGTGCTCTTCTCAATCCAAAGAAATTTGAAACCCGCAGTTAGTACAGGGTGATCGCAATTAACTGTTATACAAATTCGAAATTAACAAGTTTAATAAATTTAGTGAGAGAGTTGCTTGGTCGTTTTATGGAATTATTGTGGTAGAGAGTCGCAGCAGACTAAAAGCTGGACATTGCACATTGATGCGAAGAGGGAAGTATTGAAGGTCGTTTCTGACGATACATGCAGACGTTACTTGAAAAATGATTCACATTTGCATCCTTACCATACCTCCTGCGAAGTACTTCCTGTCGACAAACCCTCAAGATTAGAATTCTGTGGGCGATCCATCGATCGTTTCAATGGTACCTAATGAGTTGATTATGGAAATCTTTCGTCCAAACATGCCAAGAATTTATACTTCAAAAAAATCAAGAATGGATTATTACCACATGATATCTATCATTTGTCAGATTAATTTAATTCCAAGTAAACACATCAGTATATAAATTTACAACTCGTGCTTTCATTCATGCTGAATAAAACTACAATTTCAAAGTTTGCGTCCCCGATTTTATTTTTCCTTACCATCAACTTTGAAAAAGTGACGCCAAAACGTTTTCCTTCGTCTGAACGCAGCTTTATTTCACTGGGAAAATCCGTATACATGTTTAAATGAAATAATTTGGGTATAAGTGCCTATGACAGCGATTAATGGAAGCGAGGACGCTTGTTCTAAATTCTAGACGTTTCATTCAGACACCGTCATCGTCAGGTTATGTAGATAATTTCTGTAGTTTTTTATCATTTCTTTACCGTGAACATTATCTTGATGAATCTTAAATCTTAACTTCAGAGACCGCAGACCTATCACGACCACACTCTGTCGGTTTTGAATCGTCAGAAGGGATTAAAAATATTTCAAATCTTCATTTAAACTTTGGTTGATTGTAAAACGTCTCGAGAAAAATACCATTGGGCTCGTATCAATCCAATAAAAAATCGATTGGATGCGATTGAAAACAAAACAACGTCTCGTGTCGTCTTCCGGCTATATTTGTTTGACTGCTTTTACCAGAATTCCAGAATAAGTGTTCGGACCATTATCCCGATTGCCTTCTCTTTACATCCACTGATCTAATCCACTTAGATCCCCCAGATGAATCTTTTCATCATCTTTCTAAGCCTTAATCCCTCCTTCCAGATCGAGGAAGCATTTTTACCACTGGACAATTATAATTTCTTTACAGATACAACGTGAAAAATTAGCCGAAATTGAAACTTGGATGAAATTTAACTGGGAAATTAGTTAAGAACTTCATCTACTTTTTGTGTGTTAAGCTCGTCTACATTTACTGTTAACTTTTTAACACAACAAATTCTTTCATCAAACGCCGTTCCTTCTCGGTAATTTAAATTCCTCAAAGCTGAAAATATGAATTTTCACTTGCAGATACTCCTGAGCACGAGAGTATTTTGTTGGGCATAATTAATACATAGAAGGTAGTGAATTAGTCGTATCAGGTAGCCGGTATAGCCATGTTGTGGCGTTGCCAGGGGGTTTATATGAAAACTGTCAGTTGCAGATAGCTTTGAAGTTAACGTGCCCAGGGCGTTGTTAGCATTGTTTCTCTCCTCTTTACGGCGTCTCTCGCCGTTCGTTCGGATATTAGAGGTATTCACAGACGATTACTCGATCATATAGGGTGTTGTTAAAATGTGTAATCTATATCAACTCTTAGTAAACCTAAAATATAATAATAATACCACAATATAATAATCCGCTTTCTCTCATTTTCATGAAACGTAAACGGACGATCCTCGAGCATCGAATATCTCGAATATTCCGTCCTACCTTAGGGATACTTTACGAGTGGAACAGAAATGATTCAACATTCCTGTCTCCGATACTAACCTTCAAAAAGTGTATACGTATACATTACACATAAATAAAAACGGAGAAAAAAGGCACTACTGCAGTTTTCGCATTTCTACCTTGTTCCTTGAAAACTACTCGAATACTTTTATATTACCAAGCAGCATGTCAGATGGGTCCATTGTATGCAGATTAGATGCTCCTGCAATTCTTTATTTTCTTTTCTTTTTTTGACCGAAATAATACGTCGGTCGGAAAGATATACGTTTGGGATACCTTGTTCTTTCTGTTATTGTAGTAGCTACCGAATGTCACTATAGGTACAAAATGAAACGAGAATTCTCACCGTCCGTTAAATCGATTATCTTTGATACCCGTAACAAAAATACACCTTGCCCTACTCTCATACTTATACATACTGCACTCTTGGAAAATAATCATAATTTATATTGTGTTCGAGCAATTTAATCACCGAAATGAATAACTCTCGCGGTTATAGCTAATGAATTCTTGTACTACGTTATGCTATTTCGATTTTAATTTACCTATACAGTAAATACATACCAGACGTATTTAACTGTAATCATAGCACTAACTGAAAAACCTCGACTGTCTTACTAAAAGACAACCTGTCCATTACAAGTAGGTTATGTTAACCTTACCTTCCACAATTTGTAAGAAATCCCTAAGCCAATTTCTATCCCAAAATGTATCTGCTCGTGCCATAAGTATTAGGTTCGAATTGCGGAAAATGCTGTATCAATCGAATTAACTATTGTCGACAGAACCGATCTAATTTTTTCTTATTGTAAATCTATTTGCTGTTGCATTTTGACTAATCGTTCGTCCCGTATTTAAACTGGTTTACAAACGAAGGATTTAAAGTATTACAGCCAATCCGTTATCTAAATCCAATAGAGAAGGTGTGGGACGTAATCCAGAGATGAAATGCTCTACAAATGCAGTTTTCTCTTCGATTTATGGAGCTATTGACAGTGAAATAGGGACGTTTACCCCAACAAGAGATTGACTGTGGACACTTGTGAGTGTGGCCTTTAAGAACTCGTGATTTATTTATTTGGCGTCGCTATCTGATCGTTCATTAAACAATTAACAACCAATAAGTATTACTTATAAATGAAAACCGTTGTTGGAAATAAACTACCTATTACCTTTAAAAATATCCTCCCTGTACTTGTCTTGTGTATGTGTAATTCCTTACCAAATCTAAGAAGCGGAATATGGTAATGACTCTTATAGTAAAAATCGTAAAAAAGTCGGTCTATAACACATGACACGCCGAAGCTGTATGTTAATGACTTTTTGAATTTCTAATAGAATGTTAATATTCTACTTGACGTGGAAACATTTCCCATTAATACTATGTCTACTTTAAAATAGGACAAATTGCTTTTTATTCATTCGAACAACTTAAATGCGATCGTTTAACGGCTAAATATGGTTCAAACTGCCTATCACTGGACTAAAAACGAACATTATATACGCACCTAACGCCGTATACATCGTAGATGTCATCATTAGAACAGCACTTACAAGTTCTGCGATATGTATCATTATAACGATGTGCCGTTGTACTATCAATAACATGTGAGAGCTGCAATTGTCCATAATTATGTGAATGGCGATCAGTGTAATTAATTAGTCAGCCCTTTGAGACAATCTCTCGGAATGAAATAAGTCTTACCCAAAACACCTCTCAAGTATTATTTATGATGTCCACTTCCGATGTAACATTTATAAAAATTCCACTCTGCACCACATCAATTGAGAGTTATGAGTCTTTAGTTATGGTTGCATTTTTCGCGTATTGTCTCAAAAATTTTTATCGAGAATTTGTAATGAAACAATCCCAATTGTGTTAGTAAATAATACGATCAAAAACGAAAATAAATGAGTCGATTATGCTTTAAAGCCCCAGCAGGAATTTTAGTAAAAACATCTGCACCCTCGAACAAAATACCATAAACCGCTTTAAATTTAAAACCCTTACCGTGCGCAGTGCAGTACTGTAAAATTGGAAATAATCTCGTCTCGTCATGAGGCGGTCCAAAGCAGAGATTACGCGTGCATCAGGTAATAAACGGGAAAATCAATCTTATCGAAGACAAATTTTAAATTGTCATAAGGGTGGGCACTTTTAATTGGTTTCTATAAGAAAACCGTTAAATTGACATCGCCAAAACAATATTTACAGTACTTCACCTTTGCTTCTCGATCTATATTATTACTTAAATAGAACTTTGTAAATTCACAAAGTGTTAATCAAATTGTTTCATTTAAAAATTTTTTTATTGCGATTAATAATACAATAAATCGATTTACCGATACACTCGTTGATATTTAATATAAGGACGTTTTGTGTGTTTTGTAAATAGTAATTAATTGTTTTCCATTTGTTTCACCAATAAACTCGGTCCACGGGCAATTTCGAATTTAGCAGGTTTTCATTTCATTTCTAATGACGCGTATCGATCATTGAAACATTCATTTTTTATCAATTTCGTAATTTATGAAAGCTGTGCGTCAACTAACATTTACGTCTTTGTACTTTCTGAATATGACAAAACGTCCTCTTTTGTATGTTGCACTTGACTCTAAAATACCATTCGTCCGCACATATAACTTCCTCTGTATATGCGAATATACATACATACATACATATATACATACTGAACGCTGTAAATTATTATCCCCCTATTCCTTTTTCCCCTTCATTTTACTAAAAGCACGTCGTGAAATCTTCATTATTCAGTGGATAGAGGACACTGAGGACAGTTCATTGTGTGACACAATGATGCGTGTTTTATATATATAATATATAGATATAGATCCCCTGTTGACATAAGGTTAAGGCATTATATTGTGTTCATCAATACGGCCTTTTATCTTGCCATTTAATTCACCATGTTATTTGCTTTATCTCCCTCCATTTGTAAATATTATATTTTATTCGGGAGGTTATTTATCTAGATCTCTCTCTCTTTTCCTACCTCTCTCTCGCTCTTTCCCTCTGTCTGGGCATAGATTTATTGATTGCGAAAATTCATTTCCTTATCTCCTCGTTTTTATTTTTTTTTTATTTTTCGATTAAAATATATAATATGTCAGATTATCTTGGCTTTTCCAAACGTACTGAGTGTCACCTATCAGGATCATCTTATCAGCGTAAGCACTATGTCAATTTTGATGTGACATGATTTTTCCATGTCTTACCTATCGATATTTAATGCTGATTACGTTGACCTTAAGTAAAACTTTATTAAACATGTCAAAAAACCACTCGAGTTCAATTTCGATCAAATTTGTAATCGCGTTTAGGAAAAATTTTCCAGCGTATTGAGAGAATTTGTAGTTTTGAGGGGCTCTCTATACGTCTGATTTAATCTTCAAATTGCTGTTCTGTTAATTGAGAGGACAAACCTTGTAAATAAAACAGGAGCGCCAAATTTCTAAATCCGATATCAATATTATCAGCGATTTCTGCGAATAGCGATTAAATTTTCATGGAGTTCATCGGATAATCCTGACATTTACCTTCTCGAACAAGTTTGCTGAATGTGTTGTGACGGAATTTCCTTGGCACCCCTTATTTGCTCTGAGAATTAAACTGCATACGCGCCTGGTGTTGCGAAAATCCTTGTGGATGTTTTACTGTGGACGCTTTTGCAACTTGGCCACAATGTCAATCTTGCTTACATGAAAAAAGTTCAGTAGGGCTTCAATCTCGCATTAAAGGTGATAAGTCTTGTAAATCGTAATAATAAAGCAATAATGCATATGGCGGTTGTAATACGTGAAAACGAGCTGTCTTAAGCTATGAAATTCCTTTGATTAACAAGTTTTGCACCTCGAAGTTTCTTTTTGGAAACCTCGCGTAATTTTTTAATTACTCAAATAATTAAATTAAGCTTAAATTAATTGTTCAGTGACAGAAATTCACGGAACATGACGACGCAGCTAGAACCAGATTTCTTGTTCAGTGTGTTTCTGTCACTACGGAATTAATTTGAGGGTAGTTTAGTTTTATTATGCTTAATTTTCTTAAGATTTCGCGTATTTATATTAAAAAACGTGTCTTTTGATTAAATTTATTGCTTTAAACAGTGAAAACCTAATGCTGACCTAACCAAATGATTTATATGAAAATGATGAATGTTTCGGGTTGCTTGCATCCATCTTCAGTCGAAAAGGAGAAGATAGTTTGGTGTAATTACCTACTGGAGATGAATGTTGCGGCGGGCGAACTTTCGACGGTAAATATTGAGGGTACCTGCTTTAATCGAAGGGTCAAATAACTTACAAGAAAATTCGACGGTCTGCTTAAGGCAGGTTGGTAGGAAGTGTATCGGTAGGAACGATTCAAATTCAAGCCCTTTTAATATTCTCGCGATAAAGATGGGATTTCCCGTAATTTTCGTATTTCCTTGCCCTTACCCATTTTCCTTGCCCTTTGTGTATTTTCATGATAAAGATGGGATTTCCCGTAGATTTTCCTTGCCCTCTTGACCTGTAGTAACGAATAAATTGTTTTAACGTATCTATCCCTTTATTTTCATTCCTAATTCAGCCATCAATAGGGGGGCTTGTTAAATTTCTTTACAGTCGAAAATACCCGTACAATAAAACCACCTTTTCGGTTATGCCGTCGAAAATTCGATCAACCCATCGTAAAACACCTGGTCGCGTCGAAACTCCTTCCGCCCGAATGTTGCACATCTGAAATTTGCTTTTACTTTTTATTTATTTCTATTTTCTATTTATTTGCCTTTAAAGATGATAGTATCTTAGCACCGAATGCAGAATTCTGGAAACACTTCTAATGACATTGATATATGCGCAATCACCATTTAGCATAGCTACAATAACATTGGCAAGTTAAGATTCAGTTGTTTCAAACAACTGTATAGGAGGGAAGAACTCGCCTTCTTGTCTTTGAACATCATCCCAATGTAAAAATGACATCAACAGTAGGTATGATTCAGTACCGGGGGTAAAGGTATCAGTCATCAGCATTGTGGTTTGTGTTGGTTTCTTCCGAATTAAACTATGTTTTTGGATTTGGAGCAATTTCGTCAGAAACTACATTAGAAACTTCTAGTGATGTTAGAGTGTATAAACGGGATATTGAAGGGTGAAGAAACAAGATGTCTTGACGTGTAAATGTTTTCGTAGAGCTAGCCATCATCAGTATCCTTCTGAATTTCACTGAATAGGGATATTTGGAGTTGTTGGTGCAGATCGTCGTCTCGTATTACAATTCGCATTTATATAAATTATGAAAGGGATTGATTACTTTTTGGTGTGTCTTCGCAGGCCACGGAAGGTACACAAAAGAGGAATAAGGAAACTCGGGCCTCGTGCTCGATTTAGCTGAGTGATTAAAAAAGCAATTGCACAGGACGCAGCTGTATACGTGTATATCCGACTGGTTGTGTAGGTATATATAGGGAGCAACGCTGCCGCCAACCTCCTTCAGAAAATTTGTGAATTTTTAAACGTGCCGGTGATTAGGTCTGCAGCCAACATAATCTTGCAGGGCGCTCTTTCCCCGTGTTTCCCTCAACCGCCCCCATTTTCCCTTTCGCGTCGCCATAGCAACTACTTCAGGCAGGATATGGAAATTAACTGAATGCATGCCACCACATTTTACCGAGAGCTCGCTTCTCTCCGTTTTGGCATTCTCTCTCTCCGTCTCTCTCGCTCTCTCTCTCTCTCTCTTTTACAATTATTCTACGTTTTCGAAGGGACAAAAGACGAGCGTATAATTTCGATTAATAATTTACTGCTTAGTGCCTTTGGAAAAAAAGACCGAAGATGAAAAATGCGCCTTGTAATAAACATATATTGTGTTGTAAGGTTTTTCTGTAAGTTCTCACGTGAACCTCGTCTAATTTGATTTCTGTGTGCAAATTTTCAAGGCTCAAGCATCAATTTCGATTTTCCGTTCTGAATGGTTGAATGGCTGTGTTGTAAAATGTTCTGCGGATCATATATTTTCGATTTTTACTAAAACTTTATATATGTTACTATAAGGATGACATTTTTTATTGCTGCCTTTTTTGTGTCATCGTTTTGACGACGACAAGAAATTTTACGACCCGCCGTTGTGCATATCCGTTAATTCTTTGCCGTAAATTGATCTTTCTTTCTCTCTCTTCCTCTCTGTCTTCCTCTCTTTCTCGCAACGTCGAGCTTCATTTGAATCTGAAGGGTACCTGGTGCTGGAAATACCTAATTTTGCAGTTACCTTCGGTGCGCTCTCGTCAGGCCATTTGCATTTAAAACACGACGGTCTTCTTTTTTGTTCTCCACTTTTTCGCTAAATGCAAATGGCAATTGTAATGAAACCGTTGTCAAGCGACAACCAGCGATATAAAAAGGTCGTGAAATAAATTAAATTATGCTTAGTGTAGTTTTTGTCTATTACATCGTCTCCCGATACGCTTGTCGAGGATGATTAACGCAACGCTGATTTGCTAAGAAATCTAATTATTACTGAACCGTGATATGAGAAATTCTATGTCGCTTCCACTAATTTGTTAACGGCCATATTTTGTAATCCCACTTAGTTCTGCGGGAATTGGAGATCACATTACCAAGTTTCCTTAATCAGAGATTCCACGAATTGAACGATATTTTAACATCGAACTATCTATTAGGATCTGTTGATTTGAATAAAAATCTAATCAAGCGTGACAGTACAAATATTTCTAGGTCCATGTCGAAATTTTCATCTTCAGTACCGTCTTTGATTCTAACAAACGGGATCGTCATGTCCATGCACGTGAACACATATTTATAATTAATTAAGTTCAATCTTGATTTGATAACTGAAATAACGTGTTAATTATCTATCGCATGATATGCAAAGAGTAATTTTCGAAATACGTCATTTGAGATCAGGTTTACAACACAGCGACGCGCTTGGATTTGGAAATTTCTTATCCACAGTTTGTACTCAAACATCCTAGTTCAGCTGAGTAATTCGAAGAGTACAGCTTTCATTGTTGATGCACAATATCGACCAAAACGTATTTTCAAGTCGTGCATAATGTCTAAAACGTAAGGAAATAAGTAATGGTCATAATCGCCAAATAGAGAGTTTTTCGAAACCAATTCTGTTGGGTAACTTTGACAGGATTCTTATTTTTACAGCGACATCTCATAAGTCAATTTCAGGTGAGAATTCTCAAAACTATTTTTCCTCAATATTCGAGTATAAACGGGTTGACGTAAAGAAAACTGCTCCCCTATAGGTTTGGTACCTCGACGCTCGATGAATGGATTTATTTCAATTTCATCTTATGCGATTCCAAAGTGATGTCATTTTGGGGATTTAGTTGAATTTAGTTGAATTTGGGAATTTCTTTCAGAACGCCCGTGTAGGGGATGTGGAAGGGCGGATTTAATGCGTGTCTTAATATGGAGGAAATCAGTCGACGTTAGAGGAGGGGTAAATCCCTTTTTAAGAAATCATTACAAATTCGCGACCATAGAAAAAGAAACCGTCGGCGATATAGAAATAACATCGTCCTCCCAAGTCTCCCCCGTTCAGAATACATATTCCCTTCAACTTCCAAATACAATGTAAATCGCGAGGAGGTATAAAAACGAGAGGGGAAGGGAAGCGAAGGAAAGAAAGGAAAGAACCCTCCCGATGCCTAAAACTCACTTTAGGGAAAATCGTAGCTTAGTGCGTTAAAAGATCAAATAGTAACGTGCCAAGTTGTTCTACACATGGGCGGGCTCCGGATCGGCGGCTCGGCTCCCCGGAACACCCGGAGAAGCATCGACCGGAGCCATTGGTCCAGCCGTTCCGGGCACATGCGTACACGCGATCCTCGCCTTTGATATTGAAATTGTTCCTCCTCGGATATTATGTTGTTTCCTTGTCGGAGGGAAACCTAATGCATTTTCTGATGGACTGTTTATTCTAACTTTAAGATCGACGCTGCTTTGCTCTAACGGAGTTACCCGTTAATCCTTTATTAATAGTTTTAAAATAGGGTCTCGTTGATTTTTGTCGAACTCGAAACTAATAAATTTCCAACGCGTCAGAATCCTCCGGACGATTACATTTCCTACTTCTCTTTTGGCGGAAGTGCCTACTTAACGACCTAACAATTTTACACGCGGATTGTTGTAAAAGGTTAACTATCTTATTACAGGCGATACACCATATCGAGAATTATTACTTCGTAAACGTTACCGTTACCGACATCGCGAAGATATTAAATCCGAAATAGCACATTTAAATCGTTTCACCGCCAGTTAATACCCCATCGTCGAACGTATTTATAACTTCGCAAATTGCGCTAGGAATTTTCGAAATGCGTCCTTGTCCGAGTAAATTAAAGTGACAAAGAGGGCTCTTTCGAGATTCGAGATTAGGTCTCGTCGCCGTTTGCATGAATAAACAGGAAACCTCGCCAAGATATAACGTGGAATCGAAGTAGAAATGAGCCGGCGGGGGGCGAGGGAGGTGTATAAATCACTGAAAATGTTTATTCATAATGCGATACACGTCTTAGAAGTGTTTAAACCAGTGAGGGTGGAGACAGTATTCAAGATGTTCGCCGTGGAAAGCGACCAGGAATATGTCAATAAAACAATCTGAAGAATGAACGCTAACTCAACTTTTGTCGATTCTCTAGTGATGACGGCGTGTTCAATTCTATACTAGCTTGCATCAATTACATTGTAGCAGATAGTCCTAGAGGAAAACACTCTTCTTACAACAACATTTTAGTGCGTTAATACCTAAGAGACATCTCTCCTCTCTCCCTCCCTGATCTAACTGCCGTTTGGTTTGATGATCCTGGTTAACTTGATGTTCCAGTTCGATAGAAGTTATCTAGTCTTGATTCAGCGATTGTTTCTCGTCTGGAGCTATCGATGCGTCCAAAATATTTAATATCTTCGTCGGCAGATCTGTCTGTTAGATCTGTAGATTTTTTCTATTGTTTAGGTAATAGGCAATTAGCTAGATCCTTTGCAATCAAACATGACACTAAGATTGTCGACAATAAGAAACTTTTTCTTTAGCAAGTTGAGCTCTACCTTGCATTGCATGCTGTTGTCTAGTTATCTAGTCTTGATTCGGCGATTGTTTTTCGTGTGGAGCTATCGATGCGTCCAAAATATTTAATATCTTCGTCGGCAGATCTGTCTGTTAGATCTGTAGATTTTTTCTGTTGTTTAGGTAATAGGAAATTAGCTAGATCCTTTGCAATCAAACATGACACTAAGAATGTCGACAATAAGAAACTTTTTCTTTAGCAAGTTGAACTCTATCTTGCATTGCATGCTGTTACCTAGTTATCTAGTCTTGATTCGGCGATTGTTTCTCGTCTGGAGCTATCGATGCGTCCAAAATCAGTAATATCTTCGTCGGCAGATCTGTCTGTTAGATCTGTAGATTTTTTTCTGTTGTTTAGGTAATAGAAAATTAGCTAGATCCTTTGAAATCAAACATGACACTAACATTGTCCACAATAAGAAACTTGCTCTTTAGCAAGTTGAACTCTACCTTGCATTGCATGCTGTTACTTAGTTATCTAGTCTTGATTCGGCGATTGTTTCTCGTCTGGAGCTATCGATGCGTCCAAAATCGGTAATGTCTTCGTTGGTAGGTCTGTCTGTTATATCTGTAAATTTTTTCTGTTGTTTGGGTAATAGGCAATTAGCTAGATCCTTTGCAATCAAACATGACACTAAGATTGTCGACAATAAGAAACTTTTTCTTTAGCAAGTTGAACTCTACCTTGCATTCCATGCTGTTACCTAATTATCTAGTCTTGATTCGGCGATTGTTTCTCGGCTGGAGCTATCGATGCGTCCAAAATCGGTAATGTCTTCGTCGGTAGATCTGTCTTTTACATCAGTAGATTTTTTCTGTTGTTTAGGTAATAAGAAATTAGCTAGATCCTTTGAAATCAAACATGACACTAACATTGTCGACAATAAGAAACTTTCTCTTTAGGAAGTTGAACTCTACTTTGCATTGCATGCTGTTATCCCTTTTAGAAAACAAAATGTCTTCTCAAAGGCAGTTTTCAGAGTGGCCAATCCTTTAATCCTTCACTCCTACCTATAAATTTACGGTCTTATTCATAGAAATTGAGTGAAACGTTGGTAAAACCCATGTTAGTTAAAGTAGGGTTAAAATGGTTGTTACCGCTAAAATGGGTTTAAAATTGGTATTGTCCATAATGCCTTTGGAAGGTAGTGTCACTTAAAACGTCGTTAAAACGTCTTTAAAACCCGTATTAACTTTTTATGAATAAGACCTTTAATGTTTTGCAGCTCCCTCCAAGTGACTTCTACCTCTTCAAATGTGTAGAAACTTGACCATGAGCCAAAGCCTAGCAATCTCTGCACCTCTTTCTCCATTGAATTTGTCAATCGATTTCATCAGGTCGAGCATAATATTAAAATTCTTCCTTGAATCGTCACTGTTGCTCCAAGGTTTTACTGGATAGGTAACCCCAAGCTGTAACATGCTGAGCATTTTTGTATTCTGTTCAAGTATTGCATTTATAGTATTTAGGGGTTCTGGAGTGGCGTTTATTCTTCTTTCTTCTTCATCTGTTTCTGGTAAAGCCGTTCAGACTTCTCCAAGTTAAAACTCATTGCTTTTTCCACGTGTCGTCCGCACTTTTCGAGGTTAACGAAACGAATCTACTCCACTCTCATCCCTTCACATACGTCATACACAAAACACTTGCTGAATACACTGAACTCCGTGAATCTTCCTCGGAATTTTCTCGTTATGGACTCAGTTTTCTGCCACTCACTTCTTACAATCCATTGTGTAATTGGGCATCATCTGCTTCCAGTTTTCTCTTGTACTAGCCTTTATTCCACCATGAAACGTTTATTCCGGCAACAAAATTACGAACGTAAATCATCGGCGACTAAACAATTCACCTTCTCAGTGTACTTACATTCCAACTGGGCGTCTCAAGTCCTGGGACTACTGGGGATTGTAGTCCTTATATAGCGGCCTTGGCGTTGGTTAGCACCACGTCTTCTACCACCTTACCGAATTAGTCTCTAGACGTCAGTTTGCGAAAAGCCTGTTTTATTACTCGCGAAATAAAATACGACAATACGCTCGACAATTGTAAATCTACGAGTAGTAACCCAACTCGCAGTTAAGTCGCCCTACGAGAACAATGGAATGCATATTTCTAAGCCACTTTCGCCAATCCAATTAACGGTATCTCGATAACCTATGCGCACTTCATCTTCGCAACAATACACATCCAATTTTCCAAGCAGCTTATTGTTAATCTTAACCCGGTTCTGCAGTGTATTGAAAACGGCTTAGTTGTCGTAGTGCAAGTGTTAATAGCCACAAGGATAGAGTAATTTTTGGTGCCCGAGCTGTTTCATTAAAACCGTTTGAAGCTTTAAAATTACTTTTCCGCCGTTTATGTTTTATCACGATTCTTAGTAAAATAACTTTACAACATCGGCTTTCCTATATGTGGGTACTATGCATATCCTTCTAATTTAAATCCCTACCCGTAATGAATACCCACAACATGAGAATAGTTTAATGTGTTGTAATTATAAGATTTGCGACATAACAGATGTTCAGACCAGTAACAGTTTTATTATATCTATCGATCTAAGTTATCGATCACCACGCTGACACAAATCGTATTTACTTTAAGAAAAATTTGAGTGATATAAAAATTTTTTCATGCTGAACGGAAACGATTTTAACAATAGCGTTAAATATTTACAGAATGCCATTCATTTATCGATGTTTGTTTGTACTTTCTAATCTGATTTATTTGACGTAAGGCCCAGCAAACTCGGTGGAAAGTGTCGGGTATTGTGTTCTGCGTGATAACCTCTCTGTTTGGCTTTACTATCGGATCGTTCTATTTCAACGAAAATGCTCGCCTATTTGGAATGCTCTTATCGAGATAATAAAATACGGTACTATTTAAATCTTCAGCATACTCTCGATAAATGCCACACAAAGCTCTCTGATACTCCTCGGTTATCGTTCTGTTGGGATGTCGTATCTCGTTTTATGCTTTTGGAGCACAAAAGGAATATGTCCACTGACGACAGATTGCAAGAGGATCGTTTTATCGTCGCTAAATAATATATTTACACCTGTTCAAGTAAATCTACCTTAAGAAATAACGAATTTACTTTGTAGCCTAATCAGTCTGCTGCTTATCTCCTTATACTCTTGGGTCGATATCTTAATGGCTTGTAGCAGTCCGAAAAGTGCAATAAATCTTCTTCCTTTTTTATTTTAAACTGATATGTTGATACTTAATTTCCCATTTACTCTTGCACCACCGTTATAGTTTGAGCCTGGGAAATGTCATTCGCGAAATGGATGTTTGCATACGGCCAAGATAATGTTTGATCTCGATCTGATAGAGGAAATTAAAAGTAAACAGAAGAAAACACTCAAATTACGACACTTTTATTACCCAAGTAAAATCGGACGGTTCACAAGATCGTATTTATTTTAAATTCTAATTAAAACTTGGACCGTTTTCTTCTAAACAATTGACGCGCAGGTTTTGTGATTGAAATCGTGTAATTTACGCTTCCGCTTTACTTTTTCCTATAATCGAGAATTAAAACGAAGATGTCAGCGAGTTCCTTTAATACGCGAATTAATGATTACACACAGAGGAGAGCCCTTTGTCGCGTAGGGAGATAAACTACAAATCGATACCATCAAAACGTGCTCGAAAGGTACGCTTACATCTTTACAAGTTGGTAACCAATTAACTTCGAGATTAATTATTTTTTGTTTTAATTTGTGCCCTATTTTAACGCTGGTTTATATTTCCAGGCAGGAAAAATGGGACTTGGCCCAACGACTCACATGCCTTTCTTCTGCCACAACGGTGACCCGCTGTCGCAACCACCACCAGCTCACATGGGTATCCCACCGTACCAGTTGGATGGTAAGGGAGCGGCATCCATGGGTACGTGCATCGTAATATTAGTTCCGTACTTCATTGTCGATTCACTGACAGTTCACATGCGTCGTTACGTTTGAAATTCTAAACGATGGCAACGGAACAATGACGATCGCAAAAAAAATTACATTTTTTAGGTGATTCATAATTTCGTTGGAATTAAAAAGTAAACGAAGGTGTGACAATGGGAACAAAGAAAGTGTTTGCATATTTCGATTACTTTCGTCGCAAAGATGGCTCGTGTAGCGTAGTGTGTACCGATTCATTGTTTTCAAGACATTTTTGTCGTTGTTTTGCGAGGTAATAATCTCATGAGCTGTCCGCCGATCTTTCCAGATTTATGAATTGCCCATACTACTACACTTTTATACTCTAACCAGTAGCAATTGGAACACTCAATAAAACCTGAATTTACCGAGGACATTCGAAAAGAGCCCGTTACTGTCTCTATACAAAACCATGGGACATGGGACTTATCTTTTTGCTTATTCAGAAACGCACTGGAATTTTTAAAATGCAGGTGTTCAGTTGCCCAAGTGAAATCATATATGTGAATGTATGGATATGTACAGATAAAGAACTAGAGGGTCCATTGGACAGCAAATTTTTTTTACGACCGCGGCACTTCGTTTGTGTCTTCTTCTTCTAAGGTGCAGGTGTACAGTCGATCAGTGAAATCGTGTACGAGGAAATACGCGAGACTCTACAGATACTGGATGGTCCTCTGGACCATAACACAGCTGCCACGTGTGCTTTCCTTGTGATGTCTTCTTCCGCACTTACATTCGAGAAAGCAGTGGTGTGTGAATGTGTGTGCCATTTGTTTGTGCGATTTGGAAGTGAATTCATTGTTAGAGTTATTATCCGTAATGATACGCCCATGGAGGGCAAGGCGGCATCGCTCTTCACTACTTAAAAAGCCATTGTGTTTTTGTTGCCGTTCCAGTTGGGACTGGACGAAGTATACTCTATAGGCGAATCAAATTAGGAAGAAAATAAGTGTTTTTGTAAAAAACTATATAGACAGGTTTGACAGTTGGAAAGGGTAGTTTGAGTTATTGGGTTTGAGTTTGAACAAAAACCAACCAAGTTATTGTAATTGTTTATATGCTAAAAAACCTATACTTTTGTTAAACCTTTTCTTATAGATAAATATAAAAAAATTATTGTTTTTTTACATAGAACGTTAATATAGGTCTTTACGAAGAGGATGAGACCAAGTTTGTTAAGATCCATTCAGAAAAATCGACTGGACAGGACTTAGAAAATGTTGATTTTTTTAAGAAACGGGATAAACAATTAGATTTTTGGAAAAACTACTTGACCGATCGAGCCCATCTTTTGTACGCTTATAAAGTATATTACAACTCACAAATTGTAAACATTTCACTTAATTTTAAAGACTAATTACAAAGTTACTAACAATATTTGAAAATGGCCATTTTGCGTCCTTTTTTGCAATAACTTCTTTATTTATAGTGCAATTTTAATTTACATAGTCTCATTTTAAAGATAATGGTTGTATCTAAAAGTGCTCTGTTCACTGCAAAAGTCTAAATCTAAACCATTTCGAGTTATAAATAAAAAAGTGATTTTGGCATTTTAATTGTTTATTTGATAATGTTTCCGCTAAAAAATTGATGAATCTCTAGATGAGAGGCTTCTTGTAATAACTCAAACTGTCAAACCCGTCTACACAGTTTTTTACAAATTTGATTCGCCTACTAAGCCTTGTACTTGTACAGTTTTATGCTGTTTACAGGGGTAAATGATATATTTTTTGGCAGAGTTCAAACTCTACCGCAGCAAATTCAGAATACCGTGGAGGAACTTGAGAGCCTGATTTTACTTCATTGAACCAGCGGTGTCATCTACCAAATTAAGATATGTAATCTACTCCTTAGAAAGGCTGACTCGTAATGGAAGGATATTCAAGAGAAATATTTTGATGTAATACTGAAAAATTTAAAAAAAAAATATGATTAAGGTGTAAAACAAGTATCAAGAAAGAAGAAATTCTATCATTGTATTCACGAAATGCATTTTGTATATTTTCCGAGCCCTAATGATCGATATTCCTTGTAAGTTGATGTATTTTTCTCAATTCCTTTAAAATGATCAGATGTGCACTGAACACAGTTCTATTGAATTTTTGGTTCTAGCGTTAACATTTCCAATAATTTTTGAGATATAAACAGATCAACGTAGATATTGGAAACATCGACATTGATATTATTCGTGATTTTTGTTAATTTTCTCAGTTAATCCAATTTTTCTTTTTATTTTTTTGTTAAATGAGATTTTATAAAGATTTTAAACTTTAGGCGGGAGTTTTGAATCAAGCACTTTCAAAAAGTGTTTTTACTTGTTGGCTTTTCTACCCAATGTTAAGAAAAGGTAGGATCCAGTGTCTTAATAATTTCAGACGAATGATTTAAACAACGAGATTGTTGAATAATAAATAGTCCATGTTCCAATTGGAGGTCATTTTGAGAGAAAAATTCTGTCGATGCTCATGCCCATTGTTCTTCCAGATAATCAGTCATCAAGCTCTCGCGTTCCACTTGCTAACTTTTCCAGATTTCTTAATAACGCTGATTGTAATCGATACCAAAGCCGGAACGGTAGTCGGAGTGATTACCAAATTTGATTACTAACGATTCTCGAATCCTTTCTTCCAGTTTTCCCTCTCGTCGTCTGTTCCGCATCACATGTCGGCATTACTAACGCATACGTTGCTCCAAATGGGACCGTAGAATAGGGATCCGGCTATTATTCACAGCACGTGTCCATCTCGGCACTCATGCGGTTTTAATGACAAACCAAATACTTCATTCACAATTATAGTTCTGCTTTAGAACGGGTCGCGTACTTGCAACCCTATAAACTCTGTGTAAAAACGAAGTATTCGATTTTTCTGGTGGATGTTAATGACGGAGAGGGCGTCGGCGTTGGTGAAATGAAGATGTGTTTGAAGATAGTCAGTCAGCTGTTTCTAGTTGATACGGTTTCGGGTGGATTTTTCTTTCCGGTACGCTCACCTGTAACGAGTTATCCCTCTGATGTAATTAACGAACAAAAATATGCACATTAATGATCTTGCAAAGGAACACTTCAGCGGGCATCAATTGATATGTCGTTAATGTAACGAAAACATAAGTAAGAGAAAGATAAATTAGTTGGCAGGTATTGAAGTAGCTCCTATTATCCTAATTATTATCTTCGGTCGTTTGCATATCACGCGCTTCTTCAAAGGACTCACAGAGGTGTTTTCATAATTCGCAATTTGAATCCCCGTCTCTTTGAGAGACTGAATCTAATTTGCTCTCACCCTCAATACTACTGTTTCGTCGCCGTACCTCTGTAGAGAAGTCCTTCCTCTCTCGTTGTTTCTTTTTAGCGCCATTGATAAATATACATGGTATCATTTTCCTTGAGATGGACGTGCTGTTAAAGTACCGTGTTAAATTAACTCGATCAATTGCCAAAATTAAATAACCTTCGCGTTCTTTACGTACATATCTGCACCGTTTTATTTACGAAATCGTGGATTTAAGAACTACTAGCGATCTAATTGTAGTTGCATAAATCGCAGGATCGGAATGAATTATAACCTAATTCACCAATAGAGCGTAAACAAGATTAGAGGCATATAATGCGCGGGTGATACAGATAGAAATAAATACATATATACAAATTATTAACTCGTTATTTTTTGTATTCCAAAATATTAAACAACAAATTTTATTAAATGATAAATGTGTCAAAGGTCGCGTTGAGAAACAATTTATCTAACTGGCGCCAACATTAACTACTTAAAATCACTTATAATTTTGAGTTTGAGTGATTTATGTAGTTGTTTTATTACAGGAAACTGAGGGGAAAAACTAAAATCTGCCTGGAGGCATGTGATACTCTAAAATCGACTGAAGGTTTACCCTATGAATGTTTACTGATTTGCGTTGTTCTCACCTAATGTTATCTGTTGTTATTACGTGATATTTATGTAACAATTATTTATTTGTCTTCTCATATCTAGAATCTTTAACCTGTTAGCACAAAAGCAGCTGCTTGCATTTGTTGTGTTTGCACTTCGAATATTTTGGGTACTCCCTTTTTAGCGTTCTAGTAAAAACGGGACTGATTATTTTTGATGAACTTTAAAACGAATAGTCAAAACAATTAATTAGTGAGTTGGTAGTGCCGTCACGTACGTCGTTCTTTAGTTAGGTATTTCAACCCATTTATTACTGCGATTGCTAAGACCAATTGGAGTAATTGAATGCTGTTGTCGCCAAAAGCCATACCAGCCCTTTGGGCGGCAAGGCCAAGAAGTTCATATTAATAATATAAAGTCTCAGGGTAGTTAAAGTTGAAATTTACCAACGTAAAACGAGTGAATATCACATAGTCATTTATAAACAAACTTGTGTTGGAAATTCGGAGTTCATTTAAGGTTCACTTGGTAGATGGGCAGATTTTAAGTTTGAGATTCGGGGACAAACCTCTAACCAATGAAAATCATATATCAAATCATGTGATCACGAACAAAATCACAGTTAAGTTAGGTTAAGTGATTGAAATCGCGAAAGTTTTTCCAAATTCGACTGAATATAAACAATAAAGATAATAATAAAGAGAATAAAAACTTCGACTTCCATATTTGTTAATTTTGTCATTGTTGTTTTGACATGATGGCCCCCTTCAAGACCTATCAACAATGGGATGTGTCGAACAATAACCATTATTGAATGGATTAGTTTGGATTGATACGAAATTTTACACTATAAACAGTGCAAACACTACAGGGTGTTAAAAAACAAGGTGACAAACTTTAAAGGGGAGTAGTATGATCCAAAATATACGCTGAAAAGTCTTAGCGAACATGTCGCCGAAAACGCTTAGTCTTTTAGTTTCAACTTTTAGAAAAATTAATCAAATATTTTATTATGTACGGAACCAATTTCAACACTAAAGCGAAGTTCATGCCTAATGCTAAATTTGGTGCAATTATGACTTCGAAAATTAAGGTAAATGTGTTTTTAAGGGTTGAGACGGGCTAAAAACGGGTCCAGGCCAACTGGACGGTGAACCCTTGGGATAATAAAAGTCGACCGGTCATCTGAGCGGTGACGAAAATAGGTAAATTTCAACGCACCCTCTTGATACAGGCCAACTAGCCAGTGTATCTACCTGTTATTAATTGTGTCCTTTTTAAGGATTATTGTTCCTATTTTAAGAGGGGAATACTTGGACTTTCATTAAAACTTAGGTATAATTTGCGGTATTTGATCCTTGCCCCCTTGCGTTCAGATATTACGTATTCAGATACCTACTATACCATAAAATGTAATTATTTAATTATTTGTTGCACCTCTAAAATGCAGTAACTTCCACCTCTCAGTTGGCCTATTTTCCCTGGCCAGTTGGCCGGTCGATACTAATTAGGTATTTTCACATTTTTTGAAAACTGGCTAAATGAGAGATTATGTGCCTATAAATCTTAGGTTAATATTAAAAACAAAAAATTAAAAGCATTCAAGCAAAAATACTCATTTGAAATTCAAACGCTAGGAATTGCCGCCAAAACGCCGTCTGACGTCACACCGTATATAAACAGTGTAGTGAAAACACTATTTTATGACGCGAATAATACAAATTACTAGATTTGGTCTGGTGCTGGACCTATTGCACGATTTTTTATGGTCATAAAATTTGTCTGAGGGTTCGTCCCTATGAATTTAGATATATTTCGTTTAATTTGATATATATGGCAAATACCTAATTGACACCGTCCAGTTGGCTTGTCCAACTTAATTGAAAATTTTACCTAGGGGTCATAAACTGCCCAGTTGGCTCCCGCCCCTAAAAACTACCCTACGTTTTTTGTACGTTACGGTTTAGGGATTTTGATCTACCTATTTGATCAAATACCGTTTGAAAACATGTCGAAATACGGATGTTCGCACGTTATTGGCGAAACATTGATTTGACAAATTGACATCAAACTTTACATAGAAATGGCACGTTGTTTCTACACACTTGCCCAGGCATACGTACCAAAATATCGATGTTTGACAGCAAGGGATAATCAAGTGTGCCAAAAGAGAACAGATACCGATTCCTACGGTCTTCCAAAGACACAAATTCGAATCTGTGTAACAGAGGGTGGATAAACTGCTGTTGTTTTACAACTTGCAAACTTTAATATCTTATTTTGAACTTTTCCGATCACCGATGTGAATTAAAAATAAATAGGAGATGCATATTTCAATTCGGATCTAATCAAACTTGATACACGTGGAAATGAAAGCTTGATTGTTATTAAATGTAATATAATTCTGAACGGTGAAGCCATATGCTCGGTATGCTGAGTTCGCGGTATTCGCGAGAGTTAAGTAAGTGAGGAATGAAGTGAAACTCTTAAGTCCGTAATGGTATATGTTCTCTACAATATTGCAATGTGTTCTGTTTCGGCTCATTGTTACAATGTGATGCTTACAGAGTGGAATTTATTGGGGTTTATTATATGATCAATTTGTAATCATGTAGTTTTTTACGTTGTTCAAGAGATGTACTTTTTAGCTGAGAATTGTCCAGATTAGTACAAGTCTTCTTTATTGACCTAGGAAGCTAGTCAGAATTTTCATCGTCGAGGCATTCAAAAGTCATCGGAAGGAAAGTCATTCGCTCACTTTTTGAAAAAATTTCATCTCCGTTTAAGGAAGAGACGCAAGTCAGTCGGAAATCGTAAAGGGCCCACCTTTCGTTAACGTTTACCCCGTTAAAATGATATATCGCCAATTAATGTGAACACCCCATACTGCGTCCGCACCGTCATTAGAATGCCGGTCACGTGATCCGGTCCTTCAGCCCATGCGGCCGTGCCAGAGAATATGGCAATTATATTTTTAGTTGAGTGTAACAATGACAAAAACCGTTCTAATTAACAGAGCGAAACCTCTCTATTTGGCACGTGGCGTGCGGCAAACCAGGTCCAATTTTCCTGGTGGTGGTCGACCGTGGGCAGATAATCGCAGGGGGTTGCGGGGCCAAAAGGTGTGGATGGCAAAAAAAAATCGGGACAGCAGCGGGAAAAAAGGAGTGATCCCCGTGTAGGCGGTTCGAAATTAGATACGTTATAATTCCGGATAAATATACGCGGCTTTGATTCTCCGTTAGAATTCCCTATTCCTTTGATTTCGAATTACTTCACGCCATTTATCGATCCGACTATGTAGTGGAGATAGATATGATGAGATAACCGCAATTTTTCAAAGCTAATCTCCTGCATATTTCGATAATCCACACCATCCACACACACACACACGAACGTTATCTGGAAAATATATGCACAACAAAGTGGGATAAAATTACTCTGAAATTTGCTTTTAACGCTCGATTTGTCTTATTTCGAATTCCATTTTGCAAACGATGCCGCGAAGAGTATTTTATTTGAAGCGGTCTGGTTCGACGACATTTTTATTATAACCGTGATACGTATTAAAATATATTTTTATAAATAGACGCCGTTCTTTTTATGAGTTAAAAGCCTTTCCAACCGTCGAATCCTCGACTTGTAACTGTTATTTTGATTTCTGGTATTAAAACGTCCTTACCTCGTGATTCTATCAGTGTGTTTAACGTATCACACGCTCCGAGAAAAAGGTCCTTGGTCGAATTTCCTTTTGATAATTTTCTCGTTACCAGAATAGTGTAAACAAATTGTAGAAGCTTTCCGCGTGTCAATTTATAAATCTGAGAAGGAAAAACAGTTGGCAAAAGACATTATTGTTCTGTGTACAAGGCGTAACAATAAACAAACTTTGAAATGTCTGATTTATGAGAGCAAAGCTGGAACTGTATACTCGGATCATCATTTTTCACGAGATTAATACCGGTACTTTTTACAATAATATCAAATATTGAACAACAATTGGATGAGGAACTTGTGTAAAATGTAAACGTCTCCACGGCTTGATATATAATAGTAATAATAACAACAACGAAATGACTATTTCTGAACTCAATAACCAACATTGTATCAATACAACAATTGCATATACTCCTGGTAATACTTCAAGTAATGCTTATATTTTTACTATTAAAATTCGGTACCTTGCTTTGAAATGAATATAAACTGAAGTAGCTATTACGTATCAATCAAATAACAACAGCAATGATGTTTATAATATTTGTAAGAAACTCTAAAAGGCAATTTTCGAAAATGACGAATTGACGACAAATGTTTTGTCCTCATTGCGTAACGAAATGAATACTTGTATTGACTTGTGTTGCAACTGTATAAACTTGTATTAACCGTATTCTCTCTTTTTAAGGTCTCACAAGGCCTCCAATGTACCCCTTCTCTGCTGGCCAGTACCCTTACCCCATGCTTAGCCCGGAAATGTCACAGGTGGCGAGTTGGTAAGTCTGAATACCTTTGGCATCGATCGTTCGTATGGAGACTGGAAATGAAAATTTCAGGCACACACCGAGCATGTACCCCATATCACCGGGCGCCGGTTTCCGCAGTCCTTACCCCAGCGCTCTGCCGATCTCGACGAGCAGCTTACCCACCGATTTTTACCGATTCTCACCAACCGGACTGATTCAGCCTCATCCAGGGCTATCGCCACATCCACCCCATCTTTCCACGCATCCTGCGATCGTCACGCCAGGACCTAAGCAAGAACTACCCGATCTGAACCACAGGTAAGCATTGTGAAGGGATAGACTTGTGGAAGTTGGGAGAAAGCGTGAGGGATTGATACGAAAAATCGTGGGGTAACAAGGTTGTTGTTGTTTTATTTCGATTTCTGGTTTGTTCATTTGCGTTTTCAACGTTTATTACAAAAAATTCAAAACCATTGCGTTCTCTTTCACAACCATATAGTCGTCAGAATTATATTAGTAATCGCAAATTTCTCACCTTCACGTCATTCACCTTAACATGTCTGTTAAAAGAGTGTGTCAACCGTTACCCGCTTTCATATGCGTGAGTGGACTAAGAGTTCTGAGACTATTCACAAGGGTTGGCGTACAGTTACTCTCTTCATTTCCTCTCAAACTTGGAAATGAAAACCAAAAAATTTATTATTTCGATGTCATCCCGTAGGATCATGTCATGAACCCCGAATATCCATTCTTATATAATCCAACCATACCAACAGGGTGAGAACTGAATAGTGCCAAAGGATTTCGATTATTCACCACATTTATCCCCTTCCTAAAAGGCGTTATAAGTGTACTACTGTTTTTCGACACATTTTGCATGCGTGATGTGAAAAAATTACTCAAGCGGTAAAATCATGTTATAACAGGTTGAATTCTAAAATTTATCACCAAACAAATTTTTAAAAAAGTTGACACGTTGACAGTTCTTAGCAGGTGATTAACACGTATTGATTAACGTCGCGTTGACAAAGACGCAATTATAAATTTATTAGGGAATAATATTGCCAATACACTGTACACACCGTACCTAACTTCGTATACAAACTGTTTATTTTCTGAACATTAAGATAGGAAGAGCCATAAATCGCAATCTCTGCAAGCAGATACATTCATAAAGAGACGCCGACAGTGTGATACTTCTGTTATTATATATCTAACAATTGGAATGTATATGCTTGGCGCATCATCTTTTTGATATACAACAAGGTATTTTGATGACTGACTTGTTTTTAATCTACTTCGTGCTCCGTAACATTGTTTTAATCAATTTGGAAACTGTAGGCATATTCAAATTCTGTAGATAGGTTTATCACTAAAGCCGTATAATTCTTATCAAAAATAGTTTGTTTCGTCTCCCCTAAAGTTATGGAAGTTTCGACATTGTTGTACCAATTAGCAACGACGTATAGGGATAGAGAATAATTAAGTCTCCATCCTTATCAGCTGAGCACAATCAAGTTTTTGCTGCTAAGAATAAAACTATTTGAGGTCTTTGCTGTGTAGATTATAACATCATGGTGGAAATTGCAAGGCTCCTCTCAAGGGAAAATTACTTTTTGCAGTATCCATTAGAATTCCAGCGACATGAATTGTTTTTGCCAAAAATGTGTTACTTCAGTTGAGATTGTACTTGAATTAACAATTGATAAAAAATTGATAAACTCTTTAAATACGACATAACAAAGAGGGATCAAAATTGTCGTACATATCAAAAGAAGTTTTGGAGGGAAAGCTAATCAAAACCTAGAAGAAATATGTTAGGAACCGGGCTTATCCACAAACGTGAAAGCATAAAGAATTAAGGGAAATGATGTAAGACAATCCTGCGTAGAGAATCAATAGGCAAATGAATACCATAGAAAGTATTGCTGGGATCGTATAAGTTGGAAATTGGAGAATCAATCAGAGGATCAAAAATGTAGTAAGTATCAAAGGAAGTTTTGGAGGAAAAAGCCATAAAAAACTAGAAGAATTATGTTAGGAACCGGGTTTATCCACAGACGTGAAAGTATTAAGAACTAAGGGAAATGCTGTAAGACTGCTGCGTAGAAAATCAATAGGCAAATGAATACCATGGGAAGTATTGCTGGGATCGTAGAAGTTGGAAATTGGAGAATCAATCAGTGGATCAAAAATGTAGTAAAGATCAAAAGAAGTTTTGGAGGAAAAAGCCATCAAAAACTAGAAGAATTATGTTAGGAACCGGGCTTATCCATAGACATGAAAGTATAAAGGATTAAGGGAAATGATGAAATAATGCAAGACGATCCTGCGTAGAAAATCAATAGGCAAATGAATACCATGGAAAGTATTGCTGGGATCGTAGAAGTCGGAAATTGGAGAATCAGTCAGAGGAAAAATGCTGAGGAATTGTAAGGAAATGCGAAGGTTTACAGAAATTGGAAAATTTTATAAAACTCGTTTTATATCCGAGGTTTGCAAGACCACTTTCAAATATAATATGGCGTGTATCGTGGTCAGGATACCCATGCAAACATCGGAAATTACTTTATTGGAAATGAAACGACCTGAGTTGTGAAAATTACGAAGATCACGTAGAAAATTAGATGAAAAGAGGCTGAAAAGTCTGCAACGAAAAGTTCTTTTGGGTTAAGAGAATCCAAGTATTTCATCCTGCGGTTAGAATGATGGCACGGGCAGACGGAGGGAGGTACCGAGAGGTCCAAAAAGTTGAGAGATCTCCATTTTTCCGCCGTCGGAAAAAGGCCAGGATCCGACGGTAGGTCGCCGACGCCGCCGACGCCGCCGTCGCCGCCGCCGCCCGTTTCGGCATACGCAAAGCAAGTCAAAACCCTCCAGCTCGGTAAAATGAGATGCGGTTGCCTGGTAACGGCTGACCAATGGCCGCATTGCCAATATCCAATCTTGGATCTCATTTCTCGCATGGCCGCCCCCGATTCCGATTACCGTCAAGGCGGCAATTAGCACGTTGGCGATTTTTGATGCTGCCGACGCCACCGCCACTACCGCCGACGCTTTGTGTGCGAGTGTTTTCCAAACATTTCACGAAAATTCGATATGCGCGTTCGTATCAAAACTTCAAGCACAACAAAAACCAACAATCAAATAGGAATATTTTATTTCTATATTTCCAACGTGTGAAGTTTAAGTAATAACTGAGAGATCGATAAGTATGCATCAGCAACGTAATTACTTACTACTCTCAAATTAAAAAAAAATCTCTGATCACCTACAGAAATTGCCATCATGTGTAACCCCCCATTTCTGTAAAATTGCTTTATTTATACTTCTACACATAAGATCCCGCTCATCGGATCGCCACTTTCGCTCATAATTACTACTAACATCGTCATGGAAAACGTGCAACAAATGTATAGAATCTACACAACGCACCATAGGGAATACCATTATAAATAACGCTTTCTATGGTTCCTGGTCACCTTTTCTACCTACAAAAATTTGGTTGTCTGTAAAGTCGGTTTACGGACGACAATTTTACGTGATAACGTCACAAGAAAACGTTGATGAAAAATTGCATACGGTTATGAATTGCATTGAATTATTATTTAGACAATCATTTATATCATTCATCATAATTTTTTAGTCGAAATCATAACATAACCTATTATTCCTGCATTCGTTGACCGATGCTACTTTGTTTCAATGATCCAAGAACAAATATATGAGATTATATAGCTAATCAAACTATCAGAATGCAAGAATTAGTTACCTTATTGCCGCAATTATTGCCGCCGTTATTGTAATAGTAATAAGCAATGGTATGCACAGTAAATATTAACGTCGAGCTGTGTGCTGCCGCCGTCTCTCTTTCAGCCGACGGAGTGGAAGGGAGATAGATGCGTCAGAAGCGAAACGCTGACGCCAACGGCCGACCGTACCTCTCTATCGCTGGTTCTCACTCCCGCATGGCTCACATTGGTTGTGTGGTGTCGGCCTCTCTTTCACTCGGACGCTGTAGTGGAAGAGAGATAGTCTCGCACTCGCTTCCACGCATTGGTCTGGCGTAACGTTACAATATTTTCTGGGATGTGTCGCCCGCACATCGTTGATAATGAATATCGTTCAAAACCCAACAAATCATACTAACTCCGAATCCAAATTTCTGTACATATCTACAACGGGTTTGGACGGTGTGTGTGGTCTATTCAAATAAAACAATGCTTATCAACATGTTTCTTTCGAATCGAATAATTGTAATGTTGTGCCTAATTCCAAGAAAACGTGATGGATAATGTTAATTCCGTGTGACTCAAAGTGCACACACTGTATAATATAAAACCATAGAGTGGTGGTGATATGTGGACTATATCGTTATAGCCTGCTCCCTCGATATCAATAATCTGACTAATTTTGTCATAATGTAGGTACTCCAAAACCAACCGGTAATTTTTCATTGGAACTTGAGAATAAGAATGAATTATCTTTTTTGATGTTTTCACCTCCCAGATTCTCTTTTAAGAAATAATACACACGAAGGTATTGTAATTTCAACGTAAACCACTTAGTATCATTGAAAAGGGTATCTATAAAACAGAGCAAATTAGATTTAGTTAACTCAGAAATGCCTGTGTATATTTTTCTTATTCTTTAATTTAAGAAAATTTGCACCTTTGCGTAAGAAAATTAGGCCTTGTAAAATACGTAAACTACATAAACCTCCCCTGTGAAACGTCACTCGCCGTCTTAAAGTTAGATATAACTCTCCGAACGGAAAATCATTTTCCACTAACCAATTTAACCCAACAAATTAAAACATTCTTCTCTGCTAATCACACTTAATTAGGAAAGATGAGAGTGTAGGTGTAAGTCAAGGAGATGCGGTGGCGCGTCTATTTTTTAACGTAGTCGTCAGGGTTGCTGGGGAACATAAACATTAAATCCACTACATCCAGATTACTCTATACTATATTACTGTTATAATGTTGACCTAGTTAGTTTGATAAGTCGTACATTCTCTAGCAACAAGGAACAGAATGCGGGAAGTTGCATCGCAGTCACAATTAAATCGCTCGTGAGGGCTTCAGTAAATTATCATCACAACGTCAGTGTCACTTTGAGTGAGTGAATTAAAACAGGAGTGACCCTGGCGGAACTAAATGTTTAATAAATTGTTTTGTGATAAACATTGAATTAACCGATTCAAAACTTTTCTCACTTCTTCCATTATGAATTCTTTAGTATCGTGATATTTTATGCTAAATTTGTCAACCTTCCGGTTTTCCGCCGAGGAGTTTAATTTCATTACGAATTGTTAGTGTCCGGTTGTCCATATGCGACCGGACGTAAAATATCCGGTTAGATGAAGAGTCGAAACAAATTCTTATTAATTTCTGCGCTAATTATCTAAGCATTTATTCACTTACAACGCGAAAGGTTCGGCCTTTTTACAAATTTCCGTTTCTTTTAAAATGTATTTTGAAGTTAGGGATGTAATTTTTATCGGGATGTCCTCGTAATTAACCGTTCTTAGAACACTTGGGCTCATTATGAGGCAGGCTGTTTAAAATTGTTCATTGTATTTTTATGTAAGTACCTGAAATTTTGTAAAGATAAATTTATTCGAAATCGTTTTAAAAAGTGTATAAAAATTCATAGGTTACGTGCAAGATTTCTAATGTCGTAAATCTCGCGTCGCTATTTCCATTCGTGTTTCTATCTAAATTAAGTTCTAAACTATATTAGAAATCCTTCCATGGTAATAATTATTCAGAACCGCTTACCTGGGCAGAACCGCTGTAATCCATACTTTTCATTCCTCTGATGTTCTCTCATTTTTTATTTCAACGCGTAGAACTGAAAAACTAATTTACAACAATCGGTTAAGGCATCTTTAACTATGGCTATCAATTTTATTTTTGCTCTGCCCACTGCAATAATTTTAGATAAATATTATGTTGATGGCATTCAAACGGCTTTCTCTAAACCAGTTCCTACATAAATGAGTTCATCTTTAATGTGGGCATAAACATTAAAATTATCTCCTTATTCTAATGAAATTCTCTACTATAATTAAAAATATTTTAAGCGGTTTTATCGAATAAGAGCGCGTAATCGTCGATGTAGTTCCCGTTTACGTCAGCATCTTCTTGCTCCATCTATTTTATCGATGGTGCAATTCATTTTTGTGGTTGTAGTGTTCATCTCCCCCCGAACGGAGCATTGAACCTAGCACATGCGGATCAATAAATGGCATTCATCCCCATTTTGCACACCCTCTGGAAACATATTTCAGGACCATGCTAGTAATGTAGATTTCTTCCCACTCGCTTATAGTAGGTTTCTGTTTCACGGCGTATTTCACACAAAACTAAATTATGAATAGCAAATATTTAATATAACATTGCCCTTAGGTGTAACCTGACTACGTTTGAGGGTATCGATACATATTCATATCTCTGCCGTGAAGGATTACGTTTTGCATTTTTAAGCAAGATGCGGGACTCGCGAATATTTCGGAATTAATGAATTGGTTCGTTACTTTGTCACCTTCCTTTTGAACACCAAGCATCCTAAGTTTGAATTATAATTTCAGAACGTTCCCAAATTTCTTTCGACCTGCCAATCGCACAATTAACTTTTTTCGAGGACTCCCATCAATTTTTCAATTTCATTTTCCGTGTACACGAAACAGTAATTTCGCGTAGTGCGCCGCTTTTCTGAATACATCCATACATATAGCTATTTTCCATACAAAACAGCAAGTGCGGTTTTTCATTCTATACATTAGTAATCAGTATGTTTTGAGTCGCAGTTGAGATCTGTAAATTCAAAAATATTAGATCGACTCTTAACGTTAATTTGTTCGAAGTGGTCACATTTTTAATTTTGGTAGTAGTACTTACTACAACGTTGCTATTTTTTTGTCACAAATATTTTACTTATTATTCGTAATGAGGGATGAAACTGATATTAATCGATCGGATCAAAGTATTTAAATCATCTTGGCTACATGTTTAGAATCCGAAATCGACGCGTTTTCAGGTGAAGAAATGCTGACTTCTTACCACTTACCTGACGTTAATTTGTTCGAAACCCATCTTCAAATTTAAAATTGAACATTAGCTCATAAATATTTAATCAATTCTCGATAGTTTATGTTAATTTGCTCCGGAATCAGGTGAACATGCCCACACGTTAGGAGTGGTATAATTTTGTTGGTGTCCGAAGTTTTCCCGAATATGCTAAATTAAGATTCGGTTGATTATAAAATGGGTGGACTAGATTGAGAGGGTGGATTTTAGGTACAGCTAACCTAACTTATAAGCGAGAGGTGTATTCGTATTTTTTTGTATTTATTTAGTTTGAATGTTTATATCGCGCTGATCAAATTCATAAAATTTGCGAGTTCGTTAAGTGATTATTGTCATTAGTTGGGTTTATTAATTTTTTGTCTAAAAGTCGTGGAAGAATTCGCGAAGATCTCCCCTAATTAAGTATCGGTAGGTAGGTAGGTAGGTAGGTTGGTAGGTAGGTAAAAAAGCGAAGGTAAATCATGTCAGAATCAATCCATTAAAATGTGACTGCGTGACATTTAATAAGAGAGACTGGTAGCGCGCCATCCTTGTCGGACGCAAGCTACCCGATAGCGTAGTGAACTCTTCCATTCCATACCTTATTAAATTGCACACAAATCTGTCGCTGGTGCAGCCAGTGTAATCAATCTTCGCGCAATTACACATCTCTGTGATATATTTAATGGCGATACTTGATTGGAAGTACGCGTCTCGCCGTCAATTTGTGTGTGGTTTCGCGTGTTCAGTCCTCGGCGGTCACGTGCTTTATCTTCGGCCCGTTTCCACCGAAACAAAGGGCTGCCTGCCTCGGCCATTTATATCGATTTTCCCGTGATGAACGGCGGTGCATAAAAAACTTGTTGATCGCGCGTCATGGAAGACCCAGTCATGGACGAGCCGCTGAACCTGACGTTGAAAAAGATGCCCGTCGCCATAGTGGCTCCTTTCTCCTTCAAAAACCGCGACATGCCCGAAGACCTATCCTTGAAAGACCAATGCCTGGACCTACGCGTCAAGAAGAACCTGAATGTCAGCCATACCGATCAGCTGAGGGACTATTTATGTAAAAACCGCGAGCTCGCCAGCTCCTACGAGAAAAACATATTTAACGCCAGGAAAGAGGACAACTTTTCAATGATAAATGGCTTCGATAACGAATTCCTCGCTTTCGCATATTCGAACCCGTTCCGAGGGAATCATTTCGCCACTAAATCATTTTATCGTCACAGAGACGACACTAGTCCGCGTTCGAACAGGATTTTAAATAATCTGCTGGATAAAAAGGCGGACAACTCGTGTAAGTTCCCTGCAGGTTTTAACACACTGATTAAAAACGTCATGCAGAACGAAAAGTTTGAAAATGGACAGTTCGCTAACGGGTGAGACCATACTTAATCATCTTAAATAACACGTACTTTATCAAATTTATCCTTGTCACATCCGACCGCATGCAAATTTAGACTAGAAATTATTTCACTTTACCTCTCGTGCATCCTGCATATTTACTTACAATTAACGGAAACCTCTTAATACCTCGATAATATTCATCAACCTATATTTATTACATTATGCATCAAGAAAGTTTATCCATCGTGACGTTCACTTCAAAACTCCTAATGACCGCAAGATCATTCTTGAACACATTACATTTTTATTTCACACTCTGTCATTGCATTCAGCTTATCCCAGCATTATCCAGTCGGTGATATTTCCACAGCTACCCTTAAAACATTTTAAATATAGGAAGGCTCGCGATAAATGAATTTTATGACCTCCTCTTCTTCGAGGTACTTAATCTTTAGATTTATTGCCAGGCTATTAGCACCATCATTTTGGCAGTCAGGACGCGACCCAACAATGGGTAGTACCTCATTTACCTTTTTCTCGTAGAGCTGCTCGAAATTCGGCGGCAAAATACCTACAATAAAAGCATTAAGACACAATAGACCCTTAACTTCTTGCGATAAGCCGGTGCGTCATAAAATTCATTTATCGCGAGCCTTCCTATACATAACATATCATACTACAACAGAGTTAGTTGATTGTATGTATACTAAAATTGAAGCCTCCAAAACTACACCTACGTCATCACCATTGCTTAACTACGACCAAAATGAATTGCAACCTATATCAAATCGAATTAATTGTGTGTTGTTTAACCCTTCTACATTCGAATGTATCGACTGTAACTCGCGTCTTGCCTATTTATCATAATAGAATCCCTCTGACACAATAGTGTGATAAACTAACACCAAGTCTTATGCGGCCTGTTATTAAACAAGATTCATGACTTATTGGCAAAGTTTTCAGAGTAAGGGAGTTAGTTGTAACATCATATCCCAATAAGTTAAATAAAATGATTGGCATATGTGGAAGGTACTCTCAATGGATTCATCACTTTGAGTTATCCGAAATCTTATTCATAACATCTTTTACATCTTAGGCGAGAGTTTTTTATCTGGCCTGTGTTATTAAACAAAATGTATTATTACACACAGTGTTAAGTTTACGGGTGACGTCATTTTTAATCGTCTTTAAAACGTCCGATTTATCCAGTAGTTAATGATATTCCTGCAACCTTTCCTGCATTGAAAGGAATCTACGTAAGGTATTAAAATTTCTCGAGTTATTGTTCGGTTTGCCTTATATTAATAAAAACTGTTGAAAACAATCGTTTTGGTGGAAAAATAAAGCGAGATCTGCCAGTGTCGCCATCTACTGCAGCCAACCCAGAACCTCTACTAAATCTCACTGAAACCAGAATTTCATCATTTCGCTTCAATAATGGATAATTTTACAAATAAACATTTGTTTTCCAATTTAAAATCCTGTAAACCTTTTCTGACGAGATATGACACTACACACTTACCCAATAAGTAAATGTATTATAACAGCACTGACCTGTTGAAATGGACAACCTAAACTCATAATCATCACTCATTCAACGTGAACAGTTTGCACCCTTCCTCTAACACGGCATATATTTTCCAGATCTCAGATGGACCACAAGAGCAACATGGACACCAAAAATAATCAGGAGAGTAATGAAAAGAAGAAGCCTCACATTAAAAAACCTTTGAATGCCTTCATGCTGTACATGAAAGAGATGAGAGCTAAAGTGGTGGCAGAGTGCACACTGAAAGAGAGCGCTGCAATCAACCAGATTTTAGGACGACGGGTAAGATAACTATTAAGAGAAACGAATTAAAAGAGTACACACGTACCTACGTATGTGTGTGCGCTTGTGAGAATGTATAAGTATTTGTATGGTCATGCGTGAATTTAAAAACACCAACACGAGGTAAAATCAGATGGCGTAGTCGGTATGGTTTTCAAAGTTCTCGCGAAAATTGGAACCCTTCAGTTCAACACGAAATATAACCTTCAAAGTTGAGATAAACGTACCATCAATAGACATTCAAATGGAGGACTTATCAGTAGCGATAGTTTGTAATCAATCCACCGGCAAAGTTTAATTTGGAATCTTTACGTCAGTTTCATGTACTTGTAATAAAGAAAAGTATCCGTAAGAGTAAGATTGATAAGAAAATTTTGCAACAGAATTTTCCTCCAATCCTTAATAAACTCGCTTTTATTGTTATCTTAAATCAGATTTGAGGAAAAACACGAAGGAAAAAAAATGAAACAACATTCTTATTTATCAAATACAATATTGTAATATTTTTAAATAACTACTTAACTAGTCCGGTCTTCACCTGTCGGGCCACGTCACGAGAAATAAGACCGCTGTTTAAAAATTGGAAACAAGGTAATAATTTTTTAGAGGCAGCTCTTAACCTCTTGCTCCTCCTTCAAAAATTTCGTTCCTATGCGCCTCTTTAAAATTACTTAAAATTGACGAGTATGGGCACTTAATGGCTTGTGAAGAACGAGCAGGGGATTTAGCAGTTTGGTCGTATATATTAAACGGATACTTTCATTGTTAAATCAACGGGTCAAGTTGTTTTACGTTTTAAATTTGAACGTTTCAGTTCGTATTCAATCAGTTCTATTATTTTTGACCAGCTGGATCTCATAAAACTAGAGTACTCTGTAAAAAGTTATTGTCTGCGTTTTGTTAATTTCATTACACTTTTTATAGCCGTTTTATAGAGTTGTTAAACCTGTTATAATTTCGCAATAAAACCCGAACTAGTTTTTTCCAAGCTAAAATCAAAGGAAACTTTTCCAGAGTTCGCATCGAATTAAAAGGTTTATTAAACTTTTGTTTGTGTGTATGTTTTAAACTAGTATTTTTCTATCGGAAACTGGCATCAATCCAAGCTAATTCATTCATGAATTTAAAGTTGCACCATCTGGTGTATCGTGTGTTCCTTCTTGTAATCGGATTTTTCGCAATAATCTAATGTAGGATTGGACATTTTTAAGTGGAAGGTTCTTGTTCAAGCCAAGGTTTGATCTTTACACTTATTCGATTAAATGTGCTTCCGAACTTTTCCATTTCCGATTATCTCATACGTGGTTATAGATATTAATATTAAATGACAAATCTTGAAACTGTTGCACACCACCTTTCATTAATAATATATGTTCATGATTCGCCGTGGATAAAACCGATTGAGAGTATCGCGAACAAAATTCGATTATAAACTATCGCTGCGAAATGGTAATTGAAGTTTAGAGTGAGACATGATAGACAGTGTTGGAAGTGGAAACACACGTTAGATCTAAATTTATTCAAAATAAATTACTCCGCGGAGTTAATCAATTGCAGCACGTAATCCGAATTTCAATTTCGAATAACCTAGGGATAATACATATTCTGATGTGTAGGTATTACATTTCGAAATGAATCGTCGAAAAAATATGACACCGTTCTGGTACACTTATCGGGAAATGGATCGAAGTTATATTCAGAATGATTGACTAACTGGAATGAAAATGACTACCGACTATCGACAACGCCTTTGAAATGACGCTCGAAGCGCACAACAAGTAAACTTGTTGGAACATGTAAAGATCAGAGGAAATGGGGTGCGGCAGATCGTAACACTTGCGAAAAATGTATTTTTTCTAAGTTACGTCCTACCAGAACTCACCAGGGGGATTACCACACAGCGTCTGTAGACCGGGTGGTCAACCTAAACGTACGGTAAGCGAAGAGGACATGTTTTCAGTGGTATCAAATTAGATCTTTTCGTCTCCTTGGCATCATGCTGAGCTAGACGGCACCGTGACGAAACACTTTTCATACTTGGCGCACCGAGTCCACCACACAAGTGCTTTTGGTGTAGTCAACTGATACCATGCGATCCTTTAAATGTCGCGTCTAGTAGGCTTTGAATTTTCCGAAAAATCCCAGCCCGCCAGACGCAAGATTTATTGGTTTCGTGACAGTTCTGCTGGAGTAGGAAAATTGTCGTCTCGGTGCCACGAGGTTAGGGGAATGAGATAGATAGAGACGTGATCCACTTCTAAGACGAGTCTAGTCTATTGAGGTCCATTCTAATTGTGAAAGTACATGAGCGTGTTGTGTTGGGCGTGAGTATAATGTTATGTGTGCATAGTGGCACTCATTGAGTCGCGAGGAGCAAGCCAAGTATTACGAGAAGGCGCGACAGGAGCGCCAATTGCACATGCAGCTGTACCCGGGCTGGAGCGCACGGGACAATTACGGTTACGGCACCAAGAAGAAGAAGCGAAAGAAAGAGCGAACACCGATCGAGTCGGGAGGTAGTTATGATTCGCGCACCCTAATCAATAGAGTGCTTTTTTACCATTTATCGTCAATGTGCACGGAAACCGAAGACCAACTGTTGAGACCAACGAAAAGAGAATTTCAGATTTGGCGGTTAGTTAGGCAGTCAGTTTTCGGGCAGTTTTCGAGCACATGGCAATTACAGTGACTAACATAACTGCACTCATCAATTGATATAACTACTTTTTGGAGCTGTTTGGTTCCCATTGTTGTTAGGACCGGCTCCCCTAAAATCCGTTCAACCACTTTCTCGCATCGCCTGCATGATGATTGATGACTAACGATTAAACCAAAGAAATAACTTTTGTTGTCTTTTGGTTTCGCTCGAGAGACTGGTGCACGTCGGAAACGTAGTTGAACGGGTTTTGGTTCGTCGACGGGTTCTGACCGACGTGCATACTCTCGTGGGGGCAGAATGGGTCGGTAGCGGCCAAAAATTTTGTTTCAAACATGAGATGGGTTGTTTTCGATTCTCAACGGTCAGATAATGAGAGAGAGAGAGAGAGATGTTAGGGGCGGCCGGCATGGCGATTCTTGCGCGGCTTCTTGGTGCCCTGCCGGTGCGAGACAATGGCTTTGACTTTCTTCTGTTTAGTGGCACGCGCTGGGCCGCGAGGAGCAGGCCAAGTACTATGAGCTGGCCCGTCGCGAAAGGCAGCTGCACATGCAGCTCTACCCCGATTGGTCTTCACGCGCCAACGCCACTCGCGGCAAGAAGAGGAAGCGCAAACAAGATCCCATCGATGGAGGTAGTCTATACCTCGCAATTTACTAAATACTAGTTCTATTCCATCTCTCATTCACTTGGTAGCTTTCTAAATTTTACCACACAATTATGCCCGAACCGGGAAATATAACGCACCGCGTCTCATCACCCTGACCCGCACCCTACATCGGTACTTGACTTTCCCCCCGACCGACGGTTTGGTTTTACCGTACACACAACCTCCCACTTGGTAATAGAAACACTTGTGGTTCAAGCCTACTACGATTGACTCGATGAAAGGTTGTAGGTTCGAATCCTGCTTATCCTCCCACTTCAATATCGGTAGGGATAGTTGCTTCTATTAGTTCTCGTTTACTTTGAAAGTTGGGACCCTATCTGGTAGGTGCACTGCTGGAGCGGGATTAAATTCGATATATCCGTTACTTGCTGTTAGTACCATGCGACATAGTGTCACTGAATAAAGTGTTAAGTAAGTTTTCACAGTCGGCAAAGGTAAGGAGACAAGTTCACTTTACTATTCACATAGCTAGAATCAATGTCGTACTCCTAGTTTCTCTTGGTTCCCGAATACCAAAGTTTAAGCGGACATAAAAGTTCGTGGTGGAGTTTAATACCTCTACCATAACTTCAAGAAATATATTTACCTACACACCCATAATAATTACACATACCTACTTGTAATACTCATTTTTCTTTTCTTTCAACTTTTACACAGTTAATATCATGTCATATTTAATACGTCTACTGTTATCGAATATGTGGTCGCGTAACGACACTGCGGTACCTAATTAATCTTTGTTAATTCCGATCAGATATCGCAATGCTTGTATGTTTAGATGAAGAAGAAGATACCTACGACATAAGTCCTATAATTCGAAGAATAATTTACCACCAACAATACGACTTTATAAAGTTTTAAATAGGAAAAATGTAGTTAATTAACTTCGTGATGACCTTCGCTTTTGGTCGTTAACAGCAAGTAAAGGTAAACACAATTGAAGTCCGCTTCTGTAGCATTATAATCAAGTGCCCCCTCCCAACGTTAAGTACCGATTAGGGTCAAAAACGCACTATATTTCTTGCTCGGGTGTACAAAGAGGAGTACATACAAATAAAGACCATTTGTACTACTTCAGTATCTAACTCAACTACGATTCTCTGTAACATATCCACGACCTTCACAACATTTCAATTCGTTACTATTGAAACGTTGAGAAGCCCCCTTAACCGTAATTCATGAGACCAGTGGAACAAATAAGCCTATCAGTATGCCTACATGTAGGTAATTACTAGAATATGTTTCATAAGGACGCATAAATATTTGACCAAGTGAACGAATTGGATGTATTCAAGTAACTTGCGAGTCGTACACCTATTCTATTATTATCCATATATTGCATGTTTTGGGGTAAACGGTTTGGCCGGCCGGGACCTATTCTGCCAAGGGTCGAGTAGACCCCTTGTTGATTGGACCGACGTACTATGCACGTTTGTCAGAAGCATGCATGTCCCGCTCTTCCTTTATCAGTAGATGTATAGACCCAAGCATGGCTGAATTTTATATTTTACTATTATTTTCTCTGTGTATTTATCATAGCGCCAGATAAGTACTGGTCGTTTTGTATCATGCATGTTTAACTTTAATAATAGTAATAATAATAATAATAATATTTTATTATTCTGTGTTTGTTTATTAATAGAGCTGGTTCTCAACAACTTATAACAAAATCGGTTAAGAGAAAAATTGTCCGTAATTCAGAAAACTGTTTGAAATTGAAAACGATTTAAGTCAAATTGAACGCTACTTCCCCATAAAGCATCTTAAATACATAGTTAATTTCCTTCATTACCGAATTAAAAAAAAGCATTCCGATTCATTCTTCATTTCTTAAACAACCGAACTGTTTGTTCGAATATATGCTCTCACTTGATTAATTCAACAACAAATATTGTTTTAATGACATCTTCCCATGATCCCGCTGACTATTTACATAGAGACTCTTCGCTTTTCAGACTTCCTTATTTTGCTTAAAAGCGGTATTCCGAGTTTCTCCAAACATTTTCGCTTCCTTCAGGAAATTAGTATCTCAAGAGTCTGAGTGAGCGTTACGTTGATTTTTAAAACAGTTTTCTGACCAGTGCAGTAGTGTAGTTCACTGATAACGACTTAATGAGAAAAACGAATACAATGCAGTATTGTTAACGATCTACTATGTATTGTCTAGGGAACAGTATGAAGAAATGTAGGGCGAGGTACGGATTGGACCAGCAGAGTCAGTGGTGCAAACCTTGCAGGTAGGTTTTTTCATTTAGTAATTAGCAGTATAAGAAAGTACTATGCACGCCTTTTTGTTCCTTATTTTTGTGGGTGATGTTCCATTTCCGACGTAATATATCTGTATCTGAGAGAAGAGTATTTGTTAGTAATGATCGAAGACACAGATTTGTTACGCGACATACGATATGGGTTCTAAGATAGAAAGTCTAGCTGAAGCAATTAGTTCAGCTGTTTATATCGATCAAAGGGAGTGGTTTGATGTGATAATGTTTAGAGCCCATGTTGTACTGGATGTTTCTTAATCTATGTGGAAAGACTTTTTATTATGTAATCTTTCTAGTGCAATTTTTTTTCGGGAGACACTATATATAAGGACATTCCAATTGTATGCAATTGAGAATCAGAAAATGTGTCTTCCCACAAAGACAAAAGGACAAATTTGGCTTAGTTTTTTGCACCGTACACTGCTGTTGAGTAGACAATTGTTTTACAAGTGCAATGGGGCTTAATACAGTCAAAAGAGACATATTTACCTTGTAACAGACACATTTTCTGATTGACTATGCGAAATAGCTCGATTTCGATAGAATTTTATAATTAGGTGTACAAAAACTTCCCGTTTTTGATCTGTATTCGATTTATTTTGTGTGCTTTATTTGTTGGGTGATGATTTCATTTTTTCCAAGTGTTCTTTTCTGCATTTGCTTAGTTTGTATATTGATGTTTTTTTGGCCCCCTTGTACATCTAACGATTGTTTAGTCCTGAGAACAGCTCACATGGAGGCGGGACGTCATCGGTCCACGGGAATCTTTTGCACAGCACAGGAGGTGCTGCGACTACTCAATCACCTCAGGAACCCACTTATGTCAACCTCTAGCAACTCGTCGGTTAGTCAACAGCAGTGTTGGTGTTTCTATGTTAGATTATTATTTAGATCAGTTTTTTATTTGAATTTATTTTGACGTTTTTCCTTTTCGATCAATAACCAGTTTTTATTTTTATTACTGAAACAATACCTTAATATTGTTATACGTGCGTGTTTGTACTGTAGTGAGATTTTATTTGGCAAATGCTTTACTTTCTTCCAATTCTCCACACTGACCTCGCTCGAACCAACCCCATCGTTGTGTTTACATTCAAATAATTTGGGACGTTCCTTATTCTCTTTACTAATAAACGTAATGTAAACTCTTACAGCGGCTCGACCAATGGTTAAATCAAAGAGATTACCAATCACCGCTCAATATCCAATTTCTCTCTGTGAGCGGTACGAAGTTGGGAATAACATTCGTATACCATAAAAACCTGTACTTGTAATACTTTTGCATGAAAATGTTATGATCTCGTTCATAGAATCATTTTTGTACAAAAAAATCTTTGCTGCGTGGACTCTCTCCCTGCCTGGATTTTATAAACCCGGATGATAATAATACACTTCCTCGTAACTTTTGAAGACTTGTAGGCTTCATCCGTGATAGTTTCTTTGTTGTGTTTACTTGTCGTTTCGAAGAAGTTCTAATAATAAAGTTACACGGAATATTCCCGTCCAGGAATTCACACATTTTCTCGTATTTCTTTTGTTACCTGCTACTGGCCGTGTAGGAGTTTGCAAAACCTGCTATTCGCATATCTAATATCGTCTTCGGAGACGACTGTTAGTCGAGTCAAACCCTGACAATTTCCAAGAACGAATCAGTGATTTCTTTGTAAATTGGCAATATCTGCCTACGAGAGCTTCGAAACAATTATACATATAAACATACAGATTGAGGATACCACGCGGGATTGGTCAGTCTTGAACTGCGGTCGAGTATTTCCATTGTCTAATCCCTAGCTCGATACTGGATGATTATTTGATAGGTGACGGTGTTTCAGCCTATCATCATCTGGACAAAAAGGATCCGAAAGACGTAGGGTTCTGTGGGATTCAACCACTGCTCAGTAATTTTTCTCATTGCGACCATGTCGATACGGCTGTTTAGCTCGGTGGTTGAAGATTAAGACCTCTCCTTCGTTTTGGAGCACTTTTTCCAACCTATCCACTCTCGATTTTCTCGTAGTATTGAACTGATCCGCTTCTTTTATTGGTATGACAATCTGTACTATCTTTTTGGGTCCTTAAGAGTAAGGTAGTAACTATCTCCAAAGTCTCGTGAGTCGTTAAGAGTAAGGTAGATAAGGTTTGATTTTTTTGAAATTCACATCGTTTCGCTTAAGTGCCATAATAGGAAAGAAAATTGTGTTTTAAAAAATCTCAACCAAAGCAGGAGAAAACTTCTCATTTAAGAACCTCATATGTATACAGGGCGTTTTCTATGTAGCGCACTAGGACTTTTGTGTCGTTTTGGGGAAGAAATGCCCAAAAATTTTACCACTTCTTTAAACAGTCAGTCGATTAATGAATAATGTAAAATTCACACTCGACAAAACGTACGTTGATAATTCTTTCACAGTGTGGAAAATTAATTCGGGAAAACTTGTTCCCTTCCGGAGAAATCGTTCGAAAGTCAATTTCAAGTGAATGTTTTAATAATTGTTCCGATGATAAAAATGTTTTATAAATTCTTGAAAAATGTTTGCAGAAGAACAAAGAAACGAATTTATATTGCGTAGGATCCCTTAAACCATATTTAATTTGTACACACCTGGAGGAAAGTACATATTCTACTCTGCCTCTTACGCATATTATTTCAAAACTGAGAAAAATGTCCTACCGACAAACCTCCAATATACCTTTTTGGATCAAGATGATTCCACCTATGAAATGTACTGTTTTATCCGCAATTTATCCCCGTCTTGTTTGGATGATTACCTTGCAAATTGTAATTGTGTTGTGTTGCTAGAATTTGGGTTGTAACGTAAATTTCCCATTCTTCAAACTATTATCTGTATCTATAGCATTTCAATCTGTCGAAAATTGGTATTTCTGCCCAAATCTAAGTCAAAAATCCCAATATTTCTGTACCAACTGGAGTTGCACATAATAAATGTATTTGTCATTACGGAATTCAACATAATGTTCAGAACTGAGATAACCAATCAAGTCAAATTAATTAAATTTCGAAAAATGTCTATGATGACAATGGAAAATATTTGCTTTTAGTACTGGTTTCTTCGTAATTTATCCTCTTCCTGTTTGGATAATTACCTTGCAAATGCTGGAGAATGCGTGGCGAGAATTTGGGTTGTAACGTAAATTTCCCATTCTTTAAACTTATGATCTGTGTCTATAACATTTCAATCTGGAGAAAATTGGTATTTCTGCCCAAATGCTAAGTCAAAAATCCAAGTATTTCTCTTCCAACTGGAACCAACACCTAATAAATGTATCTTTAAACTGAGGTAACCAATCAAGTTGAATTAATTAAATTTCGAATGTCTTTATGATGGCAATGGAAAATATTTGCTTGATGTAGCAGTACGAGCCCACTTTTAAGTTGCAAATACATGTGCCTTCAGGTAATAGGAATTTTTACCTATTTTCATCAGCGGATATTAGAATAGTAGAAGGAATAGAAAACCTAAACGTTAGGCACACTGTTGGGACTGTTTTGGTGTAAACATTTTCGATTTAAGACAAAATAGTAGTCTTTGTTAATTTGTTTTGGAACAATTTACGGTTGAATAATTGATTTTCGAACAATTTACCAGGTTCGTTCCTTAATAAAATGTTACCCATCGTTTAGCGCGTTTCCCATGTTTGTCGAAGTTCCCGTGTGGCATGAAGTTATAAGGTTTCCCCATTTGATTTTATTTTGAATAACCATTATTTTTTTTAACAGCCTTGCATGAACGATTCACACAACCGTCACTTCGCATGGTGTTATTTCTTATGGTTTCGTTTTGATTATTGGTTTGCGAGCGCTTTGCCATTGCTCCATATAACGCCAGTTTGAAATGTTTTCTAGACGAAAGAAGAAATGCATACGATACATGGAGGTCGGGGATGGTACCGACGGGAACCAATCGGACGACAATCTAGGAAGCTGCGGTAGCATGGGAGACGCGCACACCCCGCCGGAGGACGACAACGAGAGCCTGAACCAGTCGATGTCGAGCCCGGGCGCCCTTTCCGGCCTGAGCAGCCTGACCAGCCCCGGGGGGATGGTGCTGGCGAGCCCTTCGACGAGCGTCGCGAGCCCCTCGGTGAGCGTCGCGAGCCCCTACATGCTGCAGAGCCCCCTGACGCCACACGAGACGTTCGACGTGAAACTGCAGCCCCCGTCGCACCATCACCAGCCGACCCGCAACCCGGTGGGCACCAACCCCCATGACATAAACAATCCCCTCAGTGTTAACCAGCTCACCGGGCAGTGCGTCAGAAATGATTCGTCCGATTCGAACGGCAACAAGGAGACTCGATCGATTATTAGTGTTACGTAGCCCCTAATATACCGAGTGCTAGCTGCGAGACTATGGATTCAAATAGTGCCGTGCTGCAGTACGTTTGATCTCATTAAACTGAAGTGCTGCGAGATTTTTTTACTATGTAATATAAATGTCATTTGCCAAATCACCTCCTATATATTATTATATAATGTACTGTTAATTTAGATTTTATACTTATATTTTTTTAAGTGAGAATTCGGATTTTTTTTTTATATAACATGAACAAGACTTTTGATTTTGTACTAACAGTTTTTTAATCGGCGCACACTAGTTCGCTCCGACAAATTCCTATTCATCAAGCACATCATACTCTACTCACTTCCACCCAGCACATGTCACGCATATAAATCTACTCGATAAAACAGCTCTGATTATTAGTTCCTGCACATACGTTTCCACAAAACCCACGAACTTTTAAAAATCCAACAAATCGGTAATTTCGTGTTACTCTAGAAGTGTTTACGTTCCATATTGTCGTTTCAATATAATCCTCTACGCGATTCATATCGAAACACAAATATTGAACCATCTCGGACTAAAACTATTCTGCTATTTTCGCGTGCAGCGAAACTTACGGGAACTGCAAATCAGAGTCGCTTTATGTAACTTACAATTAAGGATATGTGCAAGTTGTGACTCATTAGTCAAACATTATTTGCGACCAGAAAATCCGGTTAGTGTTAATCTACTTTGCCTCTAAAATAGCTCACGTTTGATTAAGCAAACAAACACTTACAATGGAGTAAATTTAAAAACGTTTGTGTTTATAATTAGATTATACATGAGAGTGAAATTTTCGTTTGTGAGTTATTTGGTAATTTAGGGACGAATTAGTATTCAGACAGAATTAAGGCCTAGCTACAAGAGCAAACTAGTATGCAGCCAACTTAGTATCTATATACGTTGAAACAACTGCTGCATATTGGTATCTAACAGTCTCTGAATTAGTTTAGCATTAATTGCTATTTTTTGAAATTTGTTATTGAGTTATGAAACTTTATTCAATGAATTAATTGTTATTAATTGATTTTTCATTTTTTTGGCTTCATCTATCGTTAATAATAATTGTTCGAGTGCATAATTTTTTACTTGAAATGTAACCATATATTTGAACAGTCCTACAAAACATGTTTAATGTTCTGTAATGGTATAGTTACAAAGGAATCATTATTTATATTCTTCAATACAACTTACTCACGTTAAAAATAAATGTGATAATAATTTTACAAGCTACATTAATTCCACATAACACATTCTAGTGATACTTGGAATGAGTTAGAATTAATAAAGCTGAAGATATGTGTACATATATGTAAACCTTGTTGGTCTCCAAGAATTAAACCTTTTGGGATATTTGTAATTTCTGCAATCGCTTTTTAAGCACATAAATATTGTTAAACATGATTGAAAAAATTGCAAATGATTCAGTAGCTGGATCAATTTCAATATTTCAAAATGACGACAATCAAGGATACAATGTAAATCTTGACATAAACATCAGATACAAATGTCTCCTACAGGTTTTAACGCATTTCTTGTTTCCAGAACTTAAGTTTCGTCTAATTAGTTACCAATAGAACAGCAGCCGATCGATCAAACTGAGACATTACTCACTCATTTTTAGGTTACTACTCTAGTCTATTTATTTTATCACATTATCACCTTCTCGCATCACTTAATATTCGAAAATTTCTATTTTTCCTCCCCCAGATGTGTTCATAGTCGTTTTTAACAGTTTTGTTCATAACAAGTTTGCTACACGTCATTTTTGTTAACATGCTTGCATAGAGTCTTAGATGAGACATGAGTCTTAATACATTGGTACTGTTCGAAAGTAAACCAAGAAATTCATTAGAAACAACTGGATAAGCTCACAATTTAGTGATCTCCAAGTGATACTTACTGCCTCTTACATGTGAACAATATTTTTAAAACTTATGCGATACGGCATCCAAATTTTAAATTTATTTGATTACTTGTGGGAGGAAAGAAAAAGTTTGATAATATTAATCCAGTACCACTGTTCAGTCGATTGAAATTGAAAACGCCATATAAGTAATAAAATTGTCTCATCTTTCTCTCTGAGCATTTCAGCAACTATCAACCCTAGCTCTACAACCCTGTAGCATAAGTAAATTTAAAAAAGGGCAAAAGTGCTAATCTTATTTAAGTATAATTTCGTTGAAGCTTTCCAAATTTTTTTTTTTTTTTTGTTTTCAATAAATAAGTGTATATTCCGATAATAGATAATGTAATTATGGTGTACATAAAATGTTCAAATATTAAAATTTTTTTGAGCAATTTGTTAAAATTTGTCAGAATGTGTAATCGTTTAACATCTATCATGAGATGACGAAGAAGTATTATCACTGTTTGACTCTACATCACAATTTAATTATATTCGTCTAGTGCAATACTAAAATTGATATTGCCTAATGTCAAATTTTAGTGAAGTTAAAGATGTGTTTTGGTATCTATAATAATGTACCTATGCTTTTTATTCAAAAAGTGTCATCTATCTTATGGTAGGTTGTTATGGCAATTTTTACTGCAAAAAGGATGTCATGTTGCAATATTTATTTTTTTTTTATTTGTAAGGATACTAAACAATCTCCTATTGTTGTCATATGTACATATATGGAAATTTTCATATAAAACACAATGCAATTTTTTCCACCTATAAAAATGTATTCACATTCGATATTTTTATTTACCATAAAGTGAAACATGTGATATTTTGTACTAGGTATTAATATAAACATTATGTTTGGCTTCCCTCAGGATTTCGCATTTATTGGGTTTTGTTAAGCAATCTTCATTGCTGAAACATTTTTTTTGCAAAGTTACACTCTGCCACAAATGAAAAGTGTGCAAATAGAAACATGCAAGTCCTGAAAGCAAAACTACTGATTTGGATTCTTGAAAATCACTGTACGCTGGTAAAAGAAATGGAAATCTTTGTTATATTAATTGGTTGATTATTGAAAAATCATTTGAATCTTGTACTTTGTCTTTTTTTATATTGAAAATGATTGTAATTGAAAAGAAAATGTTTCTGTAATGTTAATTTTACGGCGGAAGTAATAAGACTGTCTAATTTTGTAAATTTAACGATTGTATCCTATTATAAACAGATTAAATGTGCCATATTTCGCAAAGATACAGTTTTCGAAAAGACAGTCAAAATAGAATGTGACTGCTTAGGATTTATTAGATTACAATTTAAGTGTTGGTTCAGTGCAATGTGGATTTATGAGGAGAGAGCTTAATTTTCAATGTAGCTAGGTAGATTTTGAGAAAATATCTCCAATCATGAGAATGGTAGAATTTCGTATGACATGACATTACATTCAGATCATTTTTTATCAAATTTGAGTTTTGATGAGTTAAAAGGCAGTGGCTTACGGAATTAACAGGGTTTTAAATATAGATAGGTATCTGCTTTAACAAAAGTTACTGTCTATTGAGGGAAAAAAATCACAAAATTCTTATTTCTTATAGTTTTCTTCACTTTGATTCATATTTCAGAAAAAAATGTCTTCCATACATTAAAACTGAAAACGTAAGTTTGTATTTCGCTCTAAAAGTGTGGTTTGTGTTAATTTTTGTGCCAAATATATTTATTTTTAATACACTTAAAATGATTATAAGATGAGGGACCTTGTTCGATACAGATTTGAGTTTTACCATTTCCATGAGAACACATTTTCCAACTTACGTCTGCTAGCTCTATAAATTTGTTCTCTCCTGTGTTTTTGTACATTATACTAAGCATTTTGAATGCTTACCTTTTTATGTCCTGAATTGTAGATTAAATGATTATAAATATATACATAAAATTAGAAATATTTTAGATGGTAACAAAATTGTCTTGTAAGTAGCATCTGTTCGTAACACCGTTTAGGTAGAGTTGTTCAATATAATACAAAAACTGAGATATCCATTTAATGTTTTATTTCATTTCTGTGTGCTCACCTTTTATATCAACAAAAGATATTGGAAGGCTAAAGACGATTAAAAGTGAAAAATAATACCTCATAAAACAATGGTGTTTCTTATGGATTGGAAAGTAATAGTTATTGAACTTTTGAAATTTTATTTTTTGTTTTACAGAAAGAAAACCCCCGCATTATTTTGCCTATAACAGAACTATGCTGAGGCTTTGGCTGCACAAACACATCATTATCAATACAATATCTGTGTGTATGAGCTTTAATCTTGGTGAAAATAATAATAATAATAATGGAATGCTCTACTAAGCTAACTTAGAATTCACCACCTCCATTAGAAACCACCTCTTGAAAGCATAATAAAAACATTGTGTGATCGATATATTTATAGAAGTGTGTTTCAAAGTAAGGCAATGATTTCTGTTGAATTTCTTATCTCTCATTGATATTAACCATTCATCATAAAGATACAACAAAGTTTCTTTTAGAGTGACCTCTTAATTAATCAGGCATGCACCTAACTAAAACACAAAGCTATATAATTACAATGTCACGAATCACTTTACCTTAAATAACATTGAAATTCCCTGTGGCGATAAATAAAAAAAAAAACAACAACACAAGCAAAGATCCTCTTTACCAAAAACAAATACATTCATTTTTTCGCCTATTATATAGTATATAAAAAAAACTTAGACTTTATCAAGTGCAGAGAAAACTACCTTGTTCTTGCCACACTTCCGGAATAGCAAACTAAAAATTTTGTATAAGACATTACTTCAATGTAGAGAACAGTAATTTAGACAATTGCCTAAATTTGTGTTTGTTACACTGAACTAATCTTTTTCCTTTTAAATTTCCCTACACTCGATTCGGACTTTACGATATTCTATCAGAGTATCATATAATATATTTTAGCAGAAAGGTAATAATAGAAAACCCATATCATATACATATATATGTGAAAAATAACGGTTGCACATATATTACCTACATAACTGCATCAACATCTAGTTCTTACTGCTCTTCATCTCCCAACTCGTGTTTAATTTTTGAGAAGTCAAACTCCTCTCCGGTGCCTCTCTTGAAGATGTCCAGCACGTCCAAGCAGGTGGTTTCGAAATGGGTCGTAGCGTCATATGATTGGGATATGAAGATTTGAGACTGGAGGCCGTCATCGATTGGTTCGTAGTAATCAGAGATGGAAACAAATTTTTGGCGGATGGAGCCCAACAGATCCAGCCCAGGTTTGATTTCGCTTTCTGGGTTGTCCGATTCTACTGTTGTTGATACCATGGCAACGAACCATCCTACAGAAACAGATGAAATGGTTGAGGTGAAAATCAGATAGTAAGATTTGATGCAAGGTATGGATCTGAAGAAATGATACGTTCCCAGGCGCCCCAAATCTGTGTTACACTAATTTCAGACTTGGGAGAGTTTTGGTAGATGAAACGGGTTAAGTGTTTCTGTTTGAACAAAACTAATCCAGTGAAATATTAACATAAAATCAATCTTTCCATAACAATCCCTGATCTGTTGTCACAACTTCTCACTTATGTAATTCAACTTGTAATCTCAACCAGTCTCTAATTGTGTTTATTGTAAAATCCTTTCAAAAGATTTAAAATTAAACCTAAGGCAAAACTATTACTAAACAACTAAAAGAACCAGAACATCTGTAAGGGCAATAATCCTTTGCATGAGGAATTTGTGATGGGAAGAGAAAAATTCCTAATGAGAAATGGGAATGCTAAGGGTCTAATCCCCTTTCTCTATATTATTAGCATGACCTGGTATACTAACAATTATGCTGATGGAGTGCTAGACAATACCTGTTGCTCGTTGTGAGGCTCATGTTTTGTTTGAGAACGGACTGAGTTATGCAGAAGATACATCAGAAAATAGTAAGTCGAATTATTTGAACTAATGAACCATGTAACATTATAACAATAGAAAACTTACTTAACACCCTTCCAAACCACCAAACCTAATCCACAACTCCCATTATGATTAAACTAAATTCACAAATAATTAATCCTCACCTTTTGCTGCGACCTGATGAGTGTAACTCACTAGAGAAACGTAGATGTCGGAACTGCGCCCGACCTGCTTCTGTGGTATGATGATCTGTGTAGACAACGCGTCCTTGGTATTAGGAATGGGATGATCCATTAGGCAAATGCATCGGATGACCTTTCCACGCTTCTGGACTCGCTCCGGTACGTAGGTCGGGTCGCAATACACCTGCTTGCACTTAGCGATCTCGTTCCCTGAACGTACACCTATCACTCGGCCACCCTCCTCCAGAACGATCTCATCGATCGGCTTATCTAGCATGTAAGTGCCACCATAGATAGCAGATAATCTGGCGAAACCTAAATGGAAATGAATCAGTTGTCAAACAAGTACTTTTTTAAAAACATACATAGGTAGAACTTTCCAGCAGAAATTTAATTATAAAATGTTTACTGATGGGTCAAGTAACTTATGTTGAATAACAATGGCACTATGTTTTTATTCTCCGGAAATATATTTATGAAATGTACTAATTTCTAATGGTAATGGAGTTGACAATAGTGAATAGTACTTTCTACCTACAATGCAAATCTTTGTTAATCACATTTTTCGTTAGTTGCAGTTTATGGAAGTATTGCAATGTTAGGACTAAATGTATTATAACACATTTCAATGTTGACTAGTTTAAGCTTTAAACTCTACAGTAAGATATTTCAGAGATAGTACAACTCATATTATCAAAGCAGTTTGTATTTAATGGTAACTAGATTTGTACAGGATACATTATCCAAAAAAAGTTACCTTTCTTAACACAATCTGCAGTTGGTCCTTGGTTATGACTCATACTTTTTCTCTTGTTAATATGTCTATGTCTTTGTAATTGTACCAGATCCTTTCATGTGAAACGTTATCAAACAACAAAGTATTGCAGCTCTTGTGAATGCATCATATTTGAAAACATATTTATATTTAACACTGCTGGATTTCTCATCACCTATGCAATACTGTAATAAACCAAAATTATCTACCTTGGGGCAGTTCTCCCAAACCATACATGGGATATAAATATGGGGATTTTCCATATCTTGCTAAGGAATCAGAGTACAACTTGATGCGGTTGATAGTTTCAAGCGCTGGCCTATTCAGATAGTCATCATCTCTGTGCAGAGCTAAAGCGTGCCCAGTGAAGTCCTGAGTATTTTTATCGAGCCCGAATTTCTCATACAACGCTTGCATGTTCTGGGTGTTTGGATCGAAATCTTTCCAGCTCCTCGGGTCCTCCTGGCTGAAATCCTGCACATATATAAGGAAGTTACGGAAACGCCTTTTCTCGAACATGCCCATTAGATCGGATGCCAGGGCCTCTTTCTGATCTACCGGCACCTGAAAAACATTTTCAATAAATGAAATCAAATGGTTTATTAAATTAAATTTGTAAAAGAAAAACTGTCTCTGCAATACATGTAGGAGACTAACTAATCTAAAGCAGAATATTCAACTAAATGCTGCCTTGTAATCTCATATGTATGTAAATTAAACCGATAATACAATTAAAACATATTCATAAACTAGTATGGTGTGTAGTTGAATAACTTTATTTTTATCTCTGAATAGCTACTTTCCCTGGTCTAGTTAATCAATTCAATCAACTAAAATATTTCATAGGGATAATTTCTTTATTATTATTAGTATCGAAGTAAGGATCTGATTGTCTTTAAATATATTTTTTAAGTTGCTTTTACATTAGAGATTAGATGGCATTATGGTGGTAAAACATATATATTAGATTGCAGTTGAATTGAAATCAAGAAAACAGAAAGTCGATAATGTGGATTAAAAATGTTGTTTTGACATTGTTTTCCTAATGTAATTTGGGTAGTTCAAAAAATCTTATCGGATCAAACAAGTTTCGCTAGTAAATCTCAGTATGACGTTGGTTTAGAAGTTGCGAAGTCACCTTATAACAAGAAACCGAAGAATAGCTATCAGAGAGACTATAAAGCAATGGACGATATATGGGAAACGGAGTATTGCAGAAATAAGCTCAATGACTGTTTCAGAATTAATGTTCCGAATGGATGAACACACAAAGTGACTTCCAACGGTTTCACACGTCGGCGACACGGAACCCCAATCGGGGCACTCACCTTAGCGATCTTGCCGCCCTTGTAGACGTAGCTTCCTTCTACAGATTTGAATTCTAAATATCTAGTCACGCCTGTGTGGATAAGCAGCTTGACCAGGGAACCGTTGGCCATCAGGAACTTGGGGATCAGGTCGACGTTCCAATCCTTCCCGCGGCCGTAGGATTCGTCCGGTGCGGGGGCGCCGAACTTCGCGAAGAGCTCTTCGAGGGGGCAAATCGAAGCCGACTCACCACCATAGTACTTGTTTCGATCTACGTGCAAAACTTTCTTGCCGGATACGGAGAGCATACCGCTGAGGATGCACTCCTTCAGACCGGTACCCAACACGATCGCGTCGTACTCTTCATCCATTTTGAATGACTTGTGATTTAATTAATTGCCGGAAAGGATACTGACACTGACACTACACCGATTAACGGCCCACTTTGTCGTGTAAGAAAAATGATACGTCAGTAGCCAGAGTGGAACTCATGAAAGTTATGGAACATAACATGGAACCACATGGAACGCGGAAAATGTCATTGCCAATCTCGAAGGCGAAAATCGAAAGGATCGTGTTACCACTGAAACATTTGTACCAAAAACCATTAAATTTCCAAAAAAGTTCCACCGCCGTAGTCCACAATAGGTAATCGAGGACTACTCTTTGATTCTTTAATATAGGTTCACTGCGGTTTAATCAAGTACCATTTTTTTAAATGAATATTACTATATATTGTTTTAGACTTTCTTATGTTGGTACCAGATGAAGTACAGCCAACGACTCTTCGAAACAATGTTGCCAGAAATCGTAATTTGAAAACCCCCATGGAGATTTAAAAATGATTAACGTTCCACAATCATTTAATTTCAGCCACATAATATATAGTAATAATCTGTTACTTAAAATTACTTCTTATAATTCAAATTCTCTGAAATATTCGCCTGTTATATTATAGTGAAACTATAAATTTATGGCCAGTGACTTATTCGTCTTTAAAATAACGTTGAACAATCAAAAGTGTGGATGATAAATATACAAACATACATATATACATATGTAAGTATGTACATACTTTGTAGTACAGCGAAAAATTACAAAGGTAGTAACCTGAGAGTAAAAACAAGGCTACTGGTGATAAGTAGGCACATTATCTACGTACACTAGACTTACATATGTGTCTATGTTTGTATATATTATATGTATGATGGAAATTTTTAATCTTTCCTTCATCACAAGTAGTACTTACATATATGTATGAACATATTATTTTACACATGTTGTTAACTATAATAAATGAACTAATTATTGATTTAACAAAGAAGTTTCTCTATTAGAAAACATATTTAAATTTCACCGACAAGGAAAATTGTGATTCAGTTTGGCGGTTAATAAAATTACCATAAATTTTACTGCCTTAACATACATATGCTACGTACAGATGAATGCATCTTTAGGTTTGATATGTAGATACCAGACATATATAACATCAAAAACTATGGATGCACCTATTTTTAATTCGTCCCACTGAGTCGCATACTTAAAATCTCCCTTTCAATTGAACCAAAACAGTCTCTTTTTATTCAACCAAATTATTAGTTTTATTTACTATAATAATTAGTTTTAGTTGTTGTTGGTACTTACTCATTTTATTCTCAATAATGGCTCCAAATCAAATGTCCAGATCAAAAATATATGTTCAAATTTACATGCTCTAAGGACATTTTATATTGAAAAGCCCACACTAAAAACAGCAAGCGAAATTGTCTACAAGACACTTCTTTTTTGGTCTTCATACGTCCAGACCAAATAACCGTTTTTACGACGCCGTGGACTTTTAATTGAGAATAAATGAAATTTTAGACATTATAAACATTAACCAAAATTTGTTATTTTTGTTTAATTGATTGGTCTTATTTGCCGTCTCGCGATCAAAAGAAATCTCGCTTTGTGACTCGTCATTACGTTCATTATTTAGTGCATCTATGAATTGGGGGGAGTAGTATCATATGTTGTTCGACAAATATTTCATGGAATGCTTCAAAATATTTTTAAGGTTACATTTCTGTTGCATTTGTTTTCTCAGATGTAAATATTTACTAATACGTCGCCTGAAAATTTCCAAACTTTTGTCGTCCCTTTTCCCGACTTTCAATATGAAACCTCCGTTAAGTCATTCATTGCCCATTAAATTGTAACATTCCATTTCTAGTAATTTTTTAATCCTGAAAAATACTCCCATAATTCCAATAAATCCAATGTTGCCTAATCTTCCTCCGCATTCTTCCATGATTTCCATGTTCCTGCTAATAACAAGGCGCTAGTCCATTCCAACATTCTCATAAATTTAGTTTAGGAAAGTGACTGTACTAGCAGTGCCTAAATCTAAATGGTAAAATCGCAAGATAATTCGAAATGAGAAAAGGTTTAGAACAAGTTGACTTACAACTTATAAGTACAAGTAGTAGGGGAAAGGGAACATTGATGTGATTAAAAGAAGCGACTAAGTTTGATGAAGTTGATGACGTAGTTTTGCGAATTACCAGAAAATCCAAGAAACCTCACTGGGGCAGAGGAAAAATCGGAAAGTAGGAGAAGCGCCTGAGAAATTTCATATGGAATATAGAAACAAAAAACTGTATGTAATAAAACAGGTTTGAAATAAAAGGAAGATGGGCGAAAGAAACATAGAGGAATACAATAGAGCTATGTGCCTAAATTACGCATGGAACGTTTCAAGGCTATTGTTAAGTCAAATTTAGCTAGTTAAAGAGTACTTAACTAGAAACTTTAAATATTGTAAATATTATTAGTGCATTAAACGCAGCACAAGGCACAAGGGTATTTTTGAATTGCTACATGGGTTAAGTCAAATTTAGCTTGGTAGAACCCCTGGGAAAAATACTGCCATAAATCGGTATAGTTCACAAGCGAAATATTATCAAAAATATTACTGGTTAATGGCAGACTACCTTTGAATTTCTATTCCCACGACGTACCTTTTCTTATGGCCCTCAATAACGCTCGCGATATCTAAATTTCCGAGAAGTCAAGAGAACGTGACCAGAAACGTTAAGAAAAGATTAGGAGCCAGAAGGAAGGAAAATCGGGTGCATTCGGAATTTCCCATCAGCCGCCCGTCAAAACTACCCTCATTGGTTAAGTACTTGCAACCAGCCAACGAGCGGTACGAAAACAGGCCACGTTAGTTGGCAACGCCCATAATTTTAAGAGGCATTTTAAGACGTAGTTTAAATATTAGTAGTTGTTCAAGTGACTCTACAGAGCTCACACAGATCATTGTTAAGTATTTTCTATCATATTGTAACGAAACGGCTCGCCGGCCGCGACATAAACACGCCGGGAGCTACACAAGTTCGCCTTATTGCAATTCTGGGAAGGACGACGGGAACAATCGAGAGAGTTCGATGCGATAACGGGTTCCTGGAAAATCGAACATTCTAGTAATTATCCCGAAACTACGAGAAGCTTCTACCTGCCATAAAAAGGGAATGTCGGACCCGAAGCAAGCCAGTTGAACCGGTGTGTGTAAACATTCGAGCGAGAGACCGCGCGCGTTAAAATAAATAAACATCTCTGAGTGAAATGAATTATAAGTGTTAAGAGTTAGTAATAAATTAGTTAGGACAAATAGTGTAGTGTTTTAGTTTTAGTCGATAGTAAAAACGTTACAATATACTCACTGGTGTGTTGAATTTTTGTACATAACGTTCAGTAATATAAGTGAATTAGTTAGTACTTATTAGTTTACAATCAAAAACCTTTGGCACCTATTACTTTAACGGGTGTGTTCGGCATAAGGTTCAAGTAGAATCGAGTGTCGTACCGAATCAAGAAACAGCTATAATAACATAGACTAAAGGAATACCGCAACGGCGAATGAGAATATTTCCCGGAAGGTGTTAAAGAGGACATCCATTACTCGGGAAAATGGTTTAAATATATGCATCAATAACGAAATCAATAAAGCGATTATCGTATGTATCAAAACTGAACTCCTATGATTTTTACAATGATATTTCACTCGATAGGTTTGGAATCTGTAAGGTGAAAGTAAATTTGAACTAATGCATTCAGAATTCTTGGAATCTATCGAGTGAGGTGTCGTTGTAAAGAGCATAAAAATCGATTCTGGTGCATATGACCTATTTGATGACAAATACCGCCCGTGTTTATGGTAAAAAATGGCAGGTGCGGCAACGCCGACATCCAGGTTGATTGACATGGCCGGCGTGATTTGTGCCCTAGTGCGCAAGATCGTCACGTTGGCCAACGAGAATAACGAGAAAGAAAGGGAGAGCAGCAGGAAGTGTTACTCTACTCGAAAGTGTGGTCGTGCGGTGTGTTGTCATCTGCGAACGTTCCTTAAGCGCGTGAAGTCCGAGTGAAGTTCTGGCGTTCTCGTTTTCCGTCGAGGGTCGAGGGGGGCGGATCATGCACGCGCGTAAATAAAGCCCAAGGAGTTATGAGAAAGGAAGGTACGTAGACTTGTTCTCGGGGTGTCCGGAGCACATGGGGCCCGAATTGCGGCGTTAACCTCACCGTGAGCCTCAGTAAACACCACCGTGTTTTCCTACCTTGTAACAATTTGATGCCTTTATTAACACACATACACGCGCGCCAGTATACGCATACCACCACACGTTATATAAATCCAAATTTAGTCTGCAGACAAGTTTTGAGTTATGTGAAAGTTGCTTCCTACTTGAAAATATAATATGTTAATGTTTAATGAAAGAATTCAAGTTCGCGGAGCCTGCTGAAACATTTTCTCTTCTGTGCGTTTATTACATAAAGAGCAGCGAACTGAAAAGAGAGAAGTTTCGATCAAAACAAATCCGTTGGAATTCAAAATAAAACTTTCAGCTGGCAGGTTTTGCCATTACACTCGGTATGTTATCGAAGCTTACGGTTAGGGCGATTGTCACTACCATCTCCAACTATTTTTGGAGCATATGCTCTGGATAGATATAGTAGATTAATCGTGAGTAATCAACGTACTTCAGTTTATAAGTAATTAGGAGAAACGATCTGGGATTTTGTGTTGTGGTTTGGTTTCCATCTTTCACAACCGAAATTTTCATAACAATCCCAAGAAAACCTCTTTTTGTGCGGCAGGCAAGTCAGTATTAGCACATCACATTGGAGCATGCAGTTTTACAAGTGTGTAAACTATCAAACGGCTAAGTGTTTGAACTTGAAGAATCCTGGAAAACATATGTCGCTAAGCACATATTGAGGCGAAAAATGAGGCACCAATTACATGTTTTATAAAAAATAACCTACGCTCATATTTACCCACTCTATTTGCTTTGCTAATGAATACCTATTATGTGTTTGCCTGTTATCACAGTTATCTCAAAAAAGACATTTTTCAGAAACGCTATCTTTTCCAGGTGTGCTGCAAAATCAATAAAGGAGTTTTTTGCGGAAAATTGGTCACACACTTTTACATTTCGTGATATCATACCAAAAAAAAATAATTAGAAAATCAAAAGTCAACTTTTATAATCGACAGACGAATTAACGTCATTGAGTTTACTACTCACAAACTTACTACTTACTACAACGTTACAAACAAACCTCGGAATTAACCGTGTAATATATTGCATAATACAATAACAAATATCACCGTTTTATGAACCTCGCTGCTTTTGTTAGTAACGCTATTTATGTTTCATTCACTTTTCATTTTACCTTTGTTTTTAAATGATATATGGCTCCACAAATGTTAACGACCCTTTCAAAATAGAACATTTTAAATTAGTTTCTCAAAATAGTATGAACATCCTAATAAGTGCTCTGGAAAACTGTCACAAGATTTTATCCAAAATTCATGTATAATTTTCGAGTATTAAATCTAACTAGGTAACATCCCGTCAGATTTTCTTAAATACTTCCAAAATGAGTTCGAAAAACTTGTTAAGCAAACAAGGTTAACAATTGCATTAAAGATGTTTCGAAGGAAATCAATAATCAATTCAATTAAATGATTAAATGAACACGTAACACCTGCAAAGTATGGATCAGATAACTTTTCAACTTTCAAAGAAATCGATAAACGGGCAATTAGATGGGCTTTGAAGGCTGTTGGTAGGTAGAATCGTTAATATTTGCGGATGAAACATCATAATTTGTTCCATTCAATCTCCACTCATGGATCATTTAGCGGCTCTTTGTGTAGGGGGCGATTGTGTAACGTAAGAATGGTTGGGAGTATGTCGTACTGGTAATTACAATTAGTAATGATATGTTGTGACCGTTTAATCACAAGTATTTCAAAAGTGCCGCAAGTCGACCAAATTTGAATCCATATTGCCATTATATGTTGGGTTTTATTATAAGAAACAAGATAAGTAGCCAAGCTGCTGGGTCGGCTTTGGCTTCGCGAAGATGAAATCAGCCTAATTCATAATGTTTCAACCTAACTCAAAATCCATAGCTTTTTTCAATTATCCCAAACTTTATATTGTATAATTCAAAACAAATTTCAACCTTTGCCTTTATTTTCCAGAAAACAAACCTGATTTCAATATCTTCCAGAAATAAGGTTCCTATTACCCTTTCAGCCTTTGGAAAACCGTAATGCGTACCTGAAGTTATCCGATCGCAAAATGCCATTTCTAACGAGAAGTTCTCTGGATTGTCGAGCTTTATTGCAATTGTATAATTTTAGAATTATTGGACCAATTAGTTTGTTCTATATACATATATATTGAAAATTGTTATCTGAACAAAACTTCTAAATCGATCAGATAGTCAAATGACTTGTTAAGAAACTTTTGTAAATCATATTTGAGGCTAGAATTCTGACTCGATGTCTGATTAATCTTCATCAATTAGCTTCGACCTCGAGTATGAGTGAACTCTTAACAGAATATTCTTTACAAAGGTCAACAAAGTAAATGCTTAAAATTATTGAACCGACCATTGTTTACATTTACGTGCAATGCGCGTAAACAACACAAATACTTCTGGGCAGAAGTTTTACTGGTCAATCAATCACAAACTGTTCCTTTTTATTGAACAGCGTAATGTAGGTAATTAATTTCGAAAATAGTGTCCTTGCAACACGGGGTTTTTATTGGTTATTTATTGAGTTACAACTACATAAAATGAAACAATAAAGTCGATGCTTTATTATGATTGAAGTATGGAATATTTCCAAGAAGTCCAGTAATATTAATTTCTTATCTTGAAATGGTCGACTTTTATATTGAAGACGTATTGATATCACCTTACCATTTTAACTATAATACCTAGAAAGCAAATGTTCCTGGTTCTGAATGTGGGTTACATGTTTTATGGTTTTAGATTCAAGCTATTAAAATTTTTATTCTTTCCACACCTTCCAATTACTTCGTTTTGTAACAATCAATATTTAACATTCTTTTCTTAGTATTGTGTATTCACTGATAGCGAATTAATGGTCATGGCAGTGTCATTATGACGTGTATACGCATACGGTATGTGAGAATTTTTAACTTGATTAGAAGAGGCACTACACACCTGTTGTTTTGATGAGTCAAAATCGTTAATGACTAATATCGGGGTGTAATGAAATAGGTCTATAATTTCATGACATTCATAACAACATGAAAACTTTATCTATAACCGATAGATCATCAAGTGACCTTTGAACAAAAGACAATATTCAATCCACCTCGGTAAGTTCCATTAGTGAGTTTTCATATCATTATGAATCAACTACTGTTACCAAAGGTACAAGATTTTTCGAGACAAGATATAATTAAATCTTGCCTTGTCTCGAAATTCAAGAAAGGTTCAATTATCTAAATGTGTATCCAGCTCTGACTCCGCCCCTGTATAAATTTTGGCGTGGAACTAAAAGAGAGTCAAATTGGCTGAGGCGACTAAATCAAAATTTCATTTTCTTCCAGTTACCATGAAATGTCGACCTAATTAAATTTTGATTTGTCACGAAATTCAAGACATGTTCGATTATCGAAATTTGTCTCCAGCTCCGGTTCGGCCCTTGTATAAATTTTGGGGTGGAACAAAAAGAGAGTCAAATTGGCTGAGGCGACTAAATCAACGTTTCATTATCTTCCAGCTACCACGAAATGTCGACATAAATAAATTTTGATTTGTCACAAAATTCAAGACAGGTTCGATTATCGAAATTTGTCTCCAGCTCCGACTCCGCTCCTGTATAAATTTTGGCGTGGAACTAAAAGAGAGTCAAATTGGCTGAGGCGACTAAATCAAAGTTTCATTCATTTTTAGTTACCATGAAATGTCGGCAATTAAATTTTGATTTGTCCTGAAATTCAAGACAGGTTCGATTATCGAAATTTGTCTCCAGCTCCGGCTTCGCCCCTATATAAATTTTGGCATGGAACTAGAAGATAGTCAAATTGGTTGAGGCGACTAAATCAATGTTTCGTTCTCTCCAGTTACCATGAAATGTCGACATAATTAAATTTTGATTTTTCTAGAAATTCAAGACAGGTTCGATTATCGAAATTTGTTTCCAGCTCCGGCTCGGCCCTTGTATGAATTTTGGCGTGGAACTAAAATAGAGTCAAATTGGCTGAGGCGACTAAATCAAAGTTTCATTGTTGATAATTAAATCTTGCCTTGTCTCGAAATTCAAGACAGGTTCGATTATCGGAATTTGTTTCCAGCTCTGGCTTCGCCACTGTATAAATTTTGGCATGGAACTAAAAGAGAGTCAGATTGGCCGAGGCAACTAATTCAAAGTTTCATTCTCTTCCAGTTACCATGAAATGTTCACATTGTGCCTTGTCTCGAAATTCAAGACGGGTTGGAATATCGAAATTTGTTTCCAGCTCAGGCTTCGTCGCTGTATAAATTTTGACGTGGAACCAGAGAAGAGTCTGAAGAGCTGAATAAGAGCTGAAACGACTATATCAAAATTTCCTTTCCTCTTCTTCCAGTTACCATAAAATGTCGACCTTCAACAACGGGGAAACTCCAAGTGCCTCAGCTCTGCCTGCGGAGCCGGCGTCCTCGTCCGCGTCCGCCGGCGTCGGCAAGCAGCAGTGCTCGACGTACACTTTCCCGGACTCTGCCCGTTCGCCGGACGTCCGCGGACACCTCCGGAGCGTCAGCCACGGGGGCGGCGCCATGTCCGTCGGGGCGGACGCCTCCGGGGGGGCCTCGTCGCTGGGGGCGAGCACGTCGGCGGGCGCGGTAGTCGGGAGGTCCGCCCTGAAGGGCGGACGGGGCCACCAGCGGGCCTTCTCCCAGGGCCAGATCGTCGACGTCGGGGCCGGCGGCGGACCAGCGAGGCCGGGCCACAGCCGCGTCGGCTCCAAGACCGATTTCATCCTGCCCCCGGGCCACAAGGAGAGCGACAACGTGTTCGCCGGGGCGGCACCGAGGACCTCGGCGAAGGGCCACTCCAGGCAAGCCTCCAGGTCAGTTTCAGGCTCTAGCTTTTATCTTTCTCGATTCCGGGCGCAGGCTGTTGCGACAGCAGGTCTCATGATCTCGTCCGGTGATTTCTCGTGTCTTAACCTGTGTTTAAGTTGAGAAAATCACACCGACGACCGTTGGAACTTGTGACTGAACCAAAATTTTCGAAACTTTCCTAGTTTATTGTTTCTTCTCGTTCTCGCAATTCTGAAATCGAACGCGGCGAGCCGCTGAAGAAGATGCCCTCGTGGGGCAAAATGATCAAAAACAAAGTATTTATGTTATGGCCATTGAAATGGGTGAACACGCAAATGCTTTGAATAATTAATTATATTGTCTGCGACTGTGAAGACAGATTTATCAATAAGTGGTGTGGCGATCTCCATTCTCATGATTTTAGATGGCTTTTCACAAATGTCTTCAACAGCTCTCCTTTTAGACGTATTTTGCTGATGACTTCGCCACCCAATCTTTTGCAATATTTGGTGTGACATTTTGCTTTTGCGGTTGCGAGTTAACCCAGAACTCAAATTATATGCAGACTCCAGGCTTCAGACCGTACTTGGCAAATTTTTTTCCAAAACTCTTCCAATGCTCCACTTTAAAACTTTTGAATGGTTCGAAATGACAAATTGCATTCAGTACCTACGTATGTTTCAAGCTGTCATGTTAAGTTGCTGATAACAACCAAAAAGATAAGCCAATAGATTTCACATCTCTATTTCAAGGATTATAGTTTGCAGAAACGTCTGAGTCGAAATTCAAATTCAAATGTTCATGCAAGGTTATCCACATATGTTTCTATCGTTCGTAAAGAACTCATTGCCTCAAGGATGTATACAGTTAATCATTCAAAAGGAGGTTAATCGTACCCGGTGGGAGACTCATAGGTTTTAAATGCCGCACGATGAAAACATTTATTTTACGATAAAATTTTAGATAAAAAAAAATGGCGATGTGGCCATCGAACTACTTTCTCATATTTTATTACAACTATTACATAGTACCTAGAATAAATAATTGGTGTAGAAATAATTCTTCAGGCGGATTTCGAGATATTTTTGAAAAACTGAAAAGCGACAAGAGTAAAGTGTCCTTCAGAGATGATTTAGCCGGAAATGTGATTAAACTTTATTATACACATTCGATAGTAGAATGAATATTACGAGTCTTCAGATAGATTTCGATAAAATTTCCAAAAATCGAAAAAATAATTATTGTAAAGTGCCCTTCAGAGAAGATGTAGCCAAGAATGTTATTAATCTTTATTACACACATTCGATAGTTGAATGAATATTCAAAGTTTAGAAGAAACAATATTAGAGTGGATTTAAAAAACTACAAAAATAGATTTAACCAAAAATGTTATTATTTAGACACGTTCGATAGTTATTTTATTAATTATAAAATTGTCTAGATTGTTAATTGAAATTACGTAGGTTAGCTCAATTTTTTGATGAATATGGTAATCGAAGTGCAAAAAACATATCCTGGAACGTTTCAATGGATTTTGCAAATGTGGGTGTCATAACCGTTTGATTGAAAGTAAACCATTGCGAATTAATTAAGTATTACATTATTCGGAAACGAATAATTGGATCGACTTGAAATTTGGTATGGTATTTTATCTCAAGACCTCTCCTTGTTTACAGCGTTCAGTCCGATAACGTCACTTTTTCAACAATGCCTTATTATCAGTTTTGGATTACGTAGGTTTTTAATGATTTGCTAATTACCAATATATCAGACTCGAACGCGACAGGTATCATTTATCAGGTAGGTATAAGCTAAAAATATAACCTTACAAAATAAATTGCAGCACCACAAATGTAAATCCGTTGTCGATTCCTTCTTTGTTGTACAGGAACATTATTGGCATCCTGTACCTCGTTTTTCGTTTCCCCTTATATTTTTACAACTGAGCTAATTGTATCCCAGTAATTCTAACGAAAAGCAGTAACCGAGATTTACTTTGAAGTTGAAACATAAATAGGTATGTAAAAGACGAAACCTTTACGTGACCGCATTTCGAGAACCATTATAAATCGCTATGACATAAAGGAAATAAGAGACGTACCTACTCTCAATAGTTATAGGTATGCGCTTATAAATAGAAAATGCACGGGTTTGCAATAACGCTTGACAGGTTTTTCGGCGACTTTAATTGCCCATTTCCTAAACCCAAAATAAAATTGCACTTTTCTCGGAACGACAGTTGCTATTCTGCTTTTCTTTATTTCCATATAAATCCGCATCCGCCGTTGATTAAATAAGTTTATTATGAGAAAAGTATTTTTTTTTGTTTTCCAAAAACGTCTTTGGAGCCCTTTGATAGCGTTATTTGGAACATGGCCGTCATTTTGACACCTCTTTTTTAAACAATGTACTGGGTGATCAAGAATGACTGTTTGAGTTGGCAATCCTACCTGGAAGATTTTTTTGCCTAAGGATTTGCAACGCTACAACCAGATATGTTTATTTGACAAAAATTTGACATAACAATCAGCGATAAGATTGTAGGTTATGTGAATAAAAATTAACGCTTAAAAAATGAAACTCAAAATACAGATGATTTAATTAAACGGCTAAAGGTAATGCTCAAAATGCCCTCCATTTTGGTCCAGACATAAATTAACTCTTCTTTTTAGGCTCTCGAAGATATTCACCCGCATATTGGGGGTAATGTTTACCACTTCCTGAACTATTGCCTCTCGCAGCTCTTCTTCAGTATGCAATATGTTCCTAAAGACATTGTCCTTCAAGTGCCCAAATAACGAAAAATCTAATGGAGTGAGATCTGGTGACCTGCTTGACCAAATGCCCTGACTAATTACTCTGTCGCCAAAATTCTCTCTTAAATATCCCATAGTAGCACGAGCCGTATGTGCCCTTGCAGAGTCTTGTTGGAAATATCCAATTTGACGCTCTTCGTCTGTTAATTGGTTTATAAAAGGCCTTAAAAGGTGTTGGATATCTCTCTCCGAATTGACGGTAAAATTAAAAAATATCGGCCCATACACCCGCGTCCTCGAGACTGCCAACCAAACACGAACTTTAACCGGGTGCAAATGTGTCTCTCTGATAGCATAAGGATTTTCACCTGACCAAATTCTGTAATTTTGTTTATTCACATAGCCGTTGAGATGAAACCAGGCTTCGTCGGAAAAGAAGGTATTGTCAAGGATATCATTATTATTTAATATGTCATTGAACCAATTGCAAAATAAAACTCTATGCAGGTGATCAGGAGGGGTTAATGACTGGACGATTGAAATTTTGTAGGGAGGGTATTTTAATTTCTTTTTAAGCACAGTGGAGCAACTTCCATATGATAAACCTGTGAATTAGAACAACATGGAAAAGTGGAAGTCTTATGAGTAAGAATGAAAATTGGTTGAATAGGAGGCATAAGGACCAAACGTGTTTGAAGGGAGAGCTTTCCTAAGGATTTAGGAGGACTTTTTTGCGTTTGAGTTCTGATATCCTCGACAACTTCCTCGTTTAGAGGAAGTTGTTTAGAAGGTCTACCAGTTGATTCTTGTTGGCTTACGCTCCCTGTGTTTAAATAACGTTCAACTACTCGCATGCAATGTTGCAGAAAGACAGCAAAAGTGACCAATGTCTCCGGAAACATTTCCTGAAATTGCTGGTATGTCGCTTCGAGAGAGTACTGCCAACCACCAACCAGTAATTGGGTTATAAATCCCGCTTCGAAAGTACGCCATTCCAATGAAAATTTCGTGTTGTAACGTGAAAACCATTTTAAATAAATAAATTTGAAAAGAATACCAGAAATTTCAATTTGAAATAGCAAATTCAAATTACCAGTTGTACTATTTAAAAATGAAATTCGGCATTGCCAACTCAAACAGTCATTCTTATTCTTGATCACGTTGTAGTATTGGGCTGTCCGTAACTTTTTCGAAATTCGTTGCAATATTGCCTTGTTTAGTTGTGGAGAAATCGTTCAACACGTCAACACATGAATCAAAAATCTGTTTCGGCATTTAAAATTGTATAGAAGGTTTTTATTTCATTTTTGATTAATTTCGTATTTATTTGAGACTTACATAAACGTTTCCCAAGGTTCCTTACAATTTCGCAGTACTTTGAAAATCGGCGAAGAATGCATAACACAATCAATAAAACAGAAAAAGTAGTTAAAAACGAGAAGGTTCGTTTAAAGCGTTTCACCTACATATTTTTACGGATGATATATTACACTTTCATTACAAAGTAATGCGTTTCATTGTCCGAGTTATAAACTTTCAGTATCGATTTCAGTTATCGGAGTACATGTAGGTACATAAAACAATGAAAGCGACACATTTATGAGTTGTAAAAATTATCCGTAATGTACGATCTAAATTTAAAATCACCATGATAATCTCGAATTGAACGTTGGCTGTTTAAAATTTTAAAGTATGTTCGTAAATCGACTCTTCTGTTCCAGATCGGAATCCATATACACCCTTCGGCGGACGGCGCCGCCTTCGTTATGGCAACGTTTGTTGTGTGCCTTAATGTTCCGTTCCCCAAAGAACGAACAGGAAGAACGTTATCGTATAGTCGTACCGAACCACATAGTGCCTCCGAAGACACCCCGTAAAGAGCACCCTAACGGCAGACGTCCCGACAATAGGATTAGGACTACAAAGTACACTTTACTCTCGTTTCTGCCCAGAAACCTCCTCGAACAATTCCACCGCGTCGCGAATCTGTACTTCATATTCATCGTACTACTCAACTGGGTACCCGCCATAAACGCGTTTGGCAAAGAGATCGCCATGATACCCGTGCTGTTCGTACTCGGCGTGACCGCCGTTAAGGATTTGTTCGAGGATAGGAGAAGGCACGGCAGCGACAAGAGGATCAACAATTCTACGTGTCGGATATACAACAGGTAATACGAATAATCATTTTTATAACAGGAAAACCTTTCGGACTTCACCGGCGACCTCTGTTCTCCTCCTCTCCTCTCTCCTCTGTATAATTTTGATACCGCCTTGAGTGTCACGCCTAACCGAATGGACCCCGATCGAATAGGGAAGATGATGCCATATAGACAAGAGAGAAACACCAAGTCTTCCCAACCAATTTTAAAATTAGTTGGGAAGACTTGGTGTTTCTCTCTTGTCTATACTGCCATGCCCAACTTAAAGAGTCGCTGGACAACCTTCGGCCGAATGTGTCTGCTGGGAGTTAGCGTAGGGCTCCTTCACACTGGATCCAGAAATTTTTAAAATTGCTGTGAAATTGTAGGAAGGAAAGCGTGTTGAATTGAAAATTGAAAGAAATGTGGGAAATTTTTAAAATTGTTGTGAATATATCACTAACACGAATCGAGGAATTAAAATTATCAGAAGAAAGCCTCTCGAGTTAAAAGTTGAAGGAAATGGGACGATATAAATTAATTTTGTTTCAAATTGTCTGCTACAATCTGGACGAAGGTTTCGATGAAACGGCTATTTAAGCGAATATTTTAAATTGATACAATCATGGCAAAGCGTTTGAACGTATTAACTCTGTTCGTTAATAAATGCCTTTGGAATTATGTTTAATTTGAGAATAACTTTAATTTGTTTGTTTATTTTCGACAATAGTTATACTAGGTGGCCCAAAAGTCATCACTCTAATTGGAAGATCATTGAATTGAATAATGGTGTCTGCAAATGTTAAAGGACATTTTAAAGTTGACATTTTCAAAGGATCTATTAGGTACTAAATCGTTCCAAAATTTCATTTCCGAAAAGGCTATAATACTCAAACTCAAGCTGCCATTGAACCTCTTATTGTGGGATATCTTGTGCCAAAATGTAACTGCGCGTGCTCAGATGTTAAAATAACGTCGAGTACATTACTGAAAATTAAATCAGATCCAACAGACAGAACCAATTATTTCCATTTACAAACGAAGTTAATTCCTTATGGCTGCTCTACACGTTGGCACATACCGAGTCGTACAAATTAAATAACAACAATATACAACAATAAATTAATTAAAATTTTTACTGCAGCGATTTCTAGTTTCGGGATTGGATGAAATGAAAAACAAGTTTACTCAAAAATGGTTATTACATCCTGAAACAAACTTTCAGATTTGTTAAGCAATTGACAATAAACTAATGTACATATTTGTCATGTTGCTGTAGAATCGGAAAATTTTGAAAAAATCGCAATAATCTTTAGACTAAATAATTCTCATAGAGTAAATTAGATCAAGAACGTTTTCTAACATTTTGAAAATTTTCTAAAATTATAGGTCATGATGCAATTACTGTTCAAGTGACAGTGACGTGGTGGATATATTCTACTTGCAAAGATATTTTCATTGAATTTCCCGCAAGTAACCCCACGTTTTGACTGGTTACAGAAAAACACGTTTCTTTCCACGCATTTCCAACCTCCTGGGAAAATCTGACATTTCGAAATAGATCATTCTTATAATCGCATGAGAAACAAATAACTATAAGAACTATAAGTTTGGATCCGATGTTTAGCTTCTAACGTATTGTTATTTTTCTGAAAATATCTCGATATCGTCACAATAATTGTTTGACAAATTTTCGCGTCAATAGGAAAAATGTATTCTTATTCCTCATAATGTTGGAGACTTATTAAAATAAGACGAAAACGCCACACGTAATGTTATGAAAAATTTACTTATGGTTCATAATTTTGATATTTGTGTTTTGATTTCATGGGGCACCTTCGTCACGAAATATTTCTATGAATTTTGTTTCTTCACTGGTCCAAATAACCGCCATTGTTAAAAATCAGTTTTATGTTCAAAATCAAGTAAAAATCGATCGCTACTAGAAGCTTGGGCCACACGTCTTTAGCACAGTATATATAATTCTAACAGTATGCTCACTTCTTTGATGTCTATGAAAAAGCCGGCGTTTTTTGCAAGAGGTTGTAAAGTAATAAAAATATCGTTATCCCGGCAAGTTCGGTGACCGAGGAGGTGCGAGGACGAGAGGTGGCCCCCGTCTCAGACGGCAAGTTCCGTGGTCGAGGGGGATGCGACGAGGAGAGGTGATGTGGTGTTCGAATAAGCCAAGTGAGCATACTGTTAGTATTATATATACTGTGTCTTTAGTAAATCGAGTGAAAACTTTTACGCCAAGTAACTACTTATTTATTTATCCGAACGGTATACGTAACCACATTCCGAAATTTTAGGAATCTAATAATTGGAAACTTTGTACCGTTTCGCGTATCTACGTTGACGTAAATAGCATCCTTCTCGGAGTACTATATCTGCTGGCCGTTTATGATAGTAATTCTGAAAGGTTTTTAGCTATTACATGTTTTAATGTAAGTGAAAAAGCGAACGGTAAAGCTTTAACCGGACGAACCCGTATGTCTTTTCTCATATGCTGGGAACATTAACTGCTAACTGTCCATTTGGACTTTTAATTTGTTCAGTGATGCCGTATTTTTAATATGGGAACGTGTACTTTTAATTACCGTCAGGTTAACTTTACGCAGTTTACTTCTGAAATAAAAACTTGTCTTTGTCAATTGCTGTCGAGTTCTCTAGCGAATTTTAAACGCGAAGGAAACGCGTCTTCCTATTGAAAGCGAAGAAAACTGAAAGTGTCGCTCAGTGTAAAATTGCTACATTAAATTATTCAAAATTAAAAAATATTCGCTTTCTATTAGACTGACCTAGTGAAGGAAAAGTTATATGATGATCTCCATTTTTATCATTATCGTGTCGTTTCACTTTTAATAAGTTGTGATTATTATAATAATTTATCGTTCGATCATGAGTTGATATTGTCGCGTGTTCGGTCGGGGTATCCCCCGGATAATAGAAAGACACGTTCGAAGCGAAGCATTCCCCTAGTTGTGCCGTGCCGGTAACAATCGCCCGACACTCGAGAGAATTTCATTGCACACATTAAACAACGGTACAAACAAACCGCACATGAATCATGAATTAGTACAAAAATCAAGCAATGATAAACATTCGGGGCGAGGTCAAGGACGGCCGGACAAATTTGCCGTTATCACGACGATTACTCGGTTCATAGGTATTCATTCCACTGGGGTTTCATTCTTGAAACAAAACAATAAATAAATAAATATTGGGGTTGGGATTTTCGATTCTTTCGAGGACAGACATCGAGTAAATATTTGTGATTCGTCCTCGGACGGGCTGTAATTTTATCGTAATCAGTGATAAAAACGTTGTAGATTGGCGCATCGGACCGGGAGCAGAAATTCTTTGGTCTGATACAAATAGTATGTATCATATGTATTTGCTTTCGCTGAAATACGGCAGTCAACTTCGGCTTTATCTTATCAATATCCCGTCATAAAATATAGAAAACGCTCGACTAAGTTATGGCGTGGGTTATCAAATTGATGTTTGTCAAATTTTTACAACGGCCATAAATAAATGTATTGACTTTTGGCGAGTTCCTATTATCGAAACTTGCGAAATGTTTCTCAACCCGTTTTCTCTCTGGTAATTTGTTTTTTACGGCTAGTCATAGTTTTAAATGGCCGGTAGAAAGTATGCAAATAGTTATATGCCCGAAAATTATATAATGGAAGAGGATACTTCTACATATTTGCAACGCGGCCATGCCAGACTTAACCGATTCCAAATCAGGGTCAACTAGTTTTTGATTGGATCAAATAGCACACATGCACATGTCCATAACTTTCACCATTATATACTTATTAACAAGTGGTGACTTCAATACCCAAATTAATTTTAATGTAGAGTCTAAGAACCCATCATAAAGTGCGTGGACTAGAGACGAGACGAGAAATAACACGGTCTCGGAAAATCCCAGTTATGTCTCGTCTCGTCTTGTCTCGATCTAATAAAGCTTCTATCCGGCGTCGCGAGATTTGAAGTTCTCATGTCATCAGTTACAGTATTGTCAATTATCAATTAAGGTTATGTGAGCATTCCAAAGAAGAAAATACGTGGATCAGAGCAGGTATTAGTCACATCAGCTAGTTTTATTTTATTCTAACAATCATTTCGCAGTGGGAACTTGTCATGTCATAACCTGTCGGATTATCGATTTATAACAAGATAGATAAAATTTGGGAAACTGCGCTACTAATGAATGAAAACGTTACCGTTAAATACGTCCATTAATGCAATCAAACGATCCACATCACTTTCCGAATGTGGTTACTATATTAAACCCTTCTAACGAAGTGATCAACGTAAAATGAGTAGTTATACAGCTAAGAGCTGTAAATTTTACCATTTACCGTCCATACTGGTTTAATGGTCCGATGAATGAGCTTGTCGGACGTCGCGTTTATCTGCACTTTCGCCATTCATGACTGTGGGGGTTTTACAAACGGATGAACGCAGATATAATAGGCCGTGAGCCGAGTCCAAAAAAGTGTCTCATCTCATAGGAAACCACTTCAAATTTTAAACATAGATTGCCCTTCACGCGAAATACCAAAATGTGCAAGTCTGGCAGCTTTGAAGTGGGGCGTTTAATGGAGGTGTAATGTCAAAGTTACCCCTAATTGTGGCTCCCAAAGTGCGATAAGAAACCAAATAAAATTTGATGGGTTGCTTTGTTCGTGATGCACAATTCACTAAAAAAATTATGCCAGACACATAGGGTGTTTGAGCCGGTTTCCTATCAGTCAAAGGGGGTCGCTAAAATTGCTCTGTTTGGTGATGTCTGGCGAGGTGACCAACCCACCCTATATGTCTGGCATAATTTTTTTAGTGAATTGTGCATCACGAACAAACTAACCCATCAAATTTTATTTGGTTTCTTATCACCCTCAATTAGGGGTGATTTTTAAACTAAACCCCCATTAAACGCCCCACTTCAAAGCTGCCAGACTTGCACATTTTGGTCATTCGCGTGAAGGGCAATCTATGTTTTAAATTTGAACTGGTTTCCTATGAGACACTTTTTTGGACTCAGCTCACGGCCTATAAGGTTCGAGACGAGACCAAAATTAGATCTCGTCTAGTCTCCATCACTAATTGCATCCTTGCTGCTACTCAAGAGATTTGCAGTTTACAGTAATGACTTCAATAGATGGTCAATCACTGTCTAAGATTTACTGTAACTTTTGTAACTTTTACTGTAACTAAAGTTTGCCTTATGCAAAAATCGATTTTCACGGTATTGCTGATAAAAATTATCGACTTGTTTCATCATGCATTTGAAGTAGTATTGATAAAATATGACTAATCTGTATCCGATCACACCTTCTTGTCATTAGTATAATCATCCCTGATCCAATAGGACGTTAAAACAGACCACCAGATTATCCCCGCAACTCAAAAAAGTTTGTCGCGACTTAAATACTTCTGAGGAAACTTTGGCATTCCAGCCCACCTTCGAGACTCTGGAGTGATGCCATTAGTTTGATTGATTAATAACAAAAATTGGTGTATAAAGCGCGAGTTTGAAGCAAACATCTTTGGTCTTGTTTCCTTAGTAAAGTCCATAGCAAAATCTGATTTGTTGAGTTGTAGGCGAAAAAAGTAACATTGAAATTATTAGGAATTTCTCAACTAGAAAATTCGCCATGAAGTGTTAAGGTAATCGACACCTTCAAAATATGCCTAAACGACGTTTCATGACATGAATAGATTGTTTTCAAAATAGGTATGTCTCAAATAAAAAAGGAAGTAGGTATTTGACCGGAATTAATGTTTAATTATTTCTGAGAAATCTAATATCAATCAGTGATAAAATTGTTTTTTTATTACGTTTTTGATTTACAATTAAGCAAAATTAAAATCAAATTTATTTACTCTGCGTTTTAGTTATTTTTTCAATCTTTTTTAACATGTTGATATGTATGTAATAAGTCGATCCTAAATGTAAAATCAATTCCAGACATCTCTTCCTCTTACTATACCATCACCGATTTCGTTCCATTCGTGTTTAGTAATTTGCAGCGTGTTAAAGATACACTCGCACAATTGGAAAATTCACATCGATAAATCAATGGAAATCTGGTTGATTAATCTACACACACATATGCTCGTGTTTGTTTAGGATTGGACTCCTAAATTGACATACACACACGTACCTGGATCGATTACCGGCATTCATAACCTTCATATATCACAGTTCGACAAATTCGATAGCTAATTAAGGAAAAGGCGTGGAAATAATTCAGTCGGAAACTATGGTGATTTCGTGATTTTGGAAAATTTATTAATACAGTATTTCATCGGTCTCTCCATTATGGGAATGTTCCGGTGTTAAAGTTCACGTGTTAACCTAATTTCACAGCGACCTTCCTTGCTTCGATTTTGATTTTCCACGGCTGTTTAAAGCCGCTTATATGGATTTCATCGTGTGAACATTGTTTTTGATTCCCCTCTTTTGTTCCTGCCTCGTACATTTATTCTCTAATCGCAGTAAAACTCGCGGAAAAAATGTAATCTCTTGGAAGAAATCTTGACATTTTCACGCGGCTTCGCTAGCGAGATTTTGCAAAACATGAACGCAAAACTTCTCATTATTTTGACGTCCATTCCTAATATTTGATAAATCGCAGTGATAGGTACCATCGGGGAAAATATCCATAAATAGAAGAAACAAAAATGCAAAAGCAGTGATGCTCTATTCTCCAACTTTTATCGCTGCGTCCATTCGTTTGGGCACGTCATTGATCAAATTGTAAATGGATAAGTGGATGTCCAATTGAAGTGGATTATTTTTGTGATTAACATTGTTTTAAATGACGATTAACCTCAGAGCGATTTCGATTCAAAACCACCACAGATTTCAGTTGCAGTCACGCTAAGTGAGTGCGCTGTGAGAATTCAATCACCCAAGCAAAAGACCACAAGTAAAACTATTTTCGAACCTAATTTCATACACCAATAACATGTAAAGACCCTTGGGTCATTAACAGGTGAATGAATAACATTTGATGTATGTAAATACAGGAAATGCTTAAAAAATATTATTTCTTTTGAGAAGTGCCCTAGTCGTAACGCAAGTACAAATGAAGCAACTACTTTTGGTTTTCATATTCAGTAAGAGTGTTTCAAACATTTCGTCAAAATTGCCTTCTAACTTTACAACACCATAAAAGTTTTAAGGCATTTGGAGTTAGATTTTCCTTCCAATTTATTTTAGCACGTACCTATTTCACTCGCGAATTTCTTTCATTCTACTCCGAATCTAATTTAATATTACAAGAATTATTGATTAGCGGTCAAAGAAATCTCTCTCTTGATTCTCGTTCACCTTTAAGCGTATATCGCGATTCGGTGCTGACATTTCAACGGATTCATTCTCGTTATTAAGTTTCAATAATTCCGTAGTTTTTAGAGTTACAGAAACGTGGAATTGAATAGATAACGAACGGATCGGGACAGAGTGTTGTTATATTCCAATATAAAATTTATAGAAATATACAACATGTAAAGCATTGATGTGTGTGGGCGGTGCAGAGGCCAACATGTCTCTTGATATGATTTCGTGATAGCTGAAGCGTCGTCCTTCAACGTTGTACGGATACTTTAACTCTTGGGAAATGCCATTAAGGATTAATGCGAGAAATCAAATATTTAAATGCACGTGGCTTCACATTATGTCCTGTGCACGTGAAAATGTTGAATTCTTTCGATTGATTGTTTACGTCCTCTGTCATTTTCTTTGTGTTTGTGTGTGTGTTCCAAACATTTTGTCTGACAAGCAAACAATGTACGAATTATGAAATTCGATATCTTGAAACTTGATACGAAACTTTATTACCTGTGACATTGTAAGAAAAAACAAAATTAACTTACAGGAGCGGATTTACGACCTAGCGCTTAGCCATATTTTTCAAGGGCTCGCCTAAACAATTTTTAATTGAAACATTAATATGAGTCTTGAGAAATCATCATGTGTACATTTGAGAAATTATAAATCATCTCATCAATGTTGGGCTCATGTATTCTTACCAAAATGGTCTTGTCTGTGCTGTAACATCAAAATTCAGATATGTCAAATAATTGTTTCCATCGAATTAAAAAAATATAATTTTGTCCTACGGTTGTGAATTCAGTTTATAATCCACGTTTTATTGGAAATTATCTTTCGCTGAAATTTATTTTGGATGCTCTGTGCAATCGGTCGACGTACTACTAGATATGTTGGGAATTCCATAACTGCTAAACTAATATTAAGTATAGTGTTTACATATCCCGTAAAACCTTCTATTATATGTAATTAATATTTTTAAATTGATAACAACCACGAGTATATGTCTATTAGTGTAATTATAGACACATGTTGATGGATTTAAAAATCCTCGAAAATAGATTTAGGTTCAGTAACAGATTACTATGGTGGACTATGTGTTATTATTAGTGCTCGGAAAATATGCACTGAAATAGTGTTAAAATATGCACTCTACCTTAGGAGTCATAGATTCTTAGGAACCCGGTAACTTCTTTAATTGTACCAGAACTTATTGAAAAAATTCTTAAGGTATAATTTAAACAGACCACTTGTAACTCTTTAAAAGTGTTGTCTGCTGAATACAATTGTTATAATTTTCTTAGATGAATCTTCAATCATCGCCAAACCGACCTTATCAACTTTATGTTATTTTAAGTCATATAACCATCATCTAATACAAAAATGTATTAGAAACTTCTCAATTTCTTCAAAAATGCCATTGACAAACTACACTTGTCAACGAGTGATTTAAGAAGTCACCAACTCCACGCATCAGAATTTACATTTTTGTGTTTAAAATAACTGCAAATCCTTTAAAAACCTCATCAGTTCATTACAATCGTGAACATTTCCTTATGAATTCCTCTACTTATTTGAAAGTGTTAGATGTCGTTTAAAAGCGTAACAAGTAACATTTATTACGAACCCTAAAATATCCAGAAAAATTTAATGCATATGCTAAATTGTCTTTTGCGTATTTTCCGAGCCCTCGTCAATGAGGCACATAAATTTTCTCTATACAGCAACGTCTGCTCTTTTGCTCAAAGAGGTTTCGGTATCTTAATCACAGGTGGATGACTAGCATGTGACGAGGTCGAACTCAAGTAACTACGAGAACCCTTGCATCCTAGGGGATGTAATCTTTATAAATAGAGCTATAAAGCCGAATGGGCTCTTCAGCCACATCTGCCGGAGAGGTTGTACGGGAGGGAAATATTTATAGGACATGATTTGCTGGGTGATGCAGAAATAATTTCGCTGTCCTGTAGCCCTTGGAATTCTTCTTGTTAAACTTGAAAGGGTTTTTTTTTTTCATAAGGAAAGCATGAAAATATATATTTTCCATGAAAAGACGAACATTTTGAGATAACGTCAATCAAGCCGGATGAAAAGCCATGTAATTGATGTATTTTATTGACAGCACTTCAATTGTCTTTCATAGCGAAACGCCTTGAAGTTAAGGGCTTGGACGAGATACGTACACACCAGTATGGATTTCCCATCTGTTGCAATTTTTCGGCTTGAAGTTAATCATTAATCGCGGAAAGATAAAAATGAACTACAAAGGTTACCTTCGAAATGTTTAAGTTGTTTTTACTTTTTTAACGATAAATCGTTTCGTAATGGATATGTATTTTTTATCTCTTCAATAGAATTGACTTGTTTACGATATTGTTTAGGAGTAATAAATCAATTTGTCACATTTTTATTCGTCAGTGATATTGGTTTTTGCATTTAATGGAACCGTTTTTTGAGGGTACGTAACGTAACCGTTTTTTGCTCCTTCGATCAGCATCTGATTGTGCTCGATAACCTTGAATAAGATTATGGACAATTGGAAAAAGAGTGGCTTCTGTCGCGTGCGAATCGTGTCACCTGTTAAATCAGAATTATAATTGTGCGAGTTTTTGAGGTCTTAAACCTTCGTACATAACAGTTGTTGCATACGGACCGAGTAACAAGCCGGCAGTGCTTATTTTCCATGCCATCTAAGACAATAATTGTCCTCGACCGCATTGAAGATCGAGTATAAGTACAAGCCACAGGGTCGGATTTGTGACCATAAGAAATACCGTAGTAGAAAACGGGCCTCCCTAGTAAAATGCTTTTATTACCACGGCAATTCAGTGAACTGATTCCATGTCTCGAACTGAAAAGTTTAGTTGTAATTATTATTTATCTTCATGTATGTATGTAGATACGTAAAAATAACTATTGTTATTTGTCGATACATGCCTTACATTATCTGATATCCATAAATCATCGAATTACCCAACGAAACTATCGGTTTAATTTTTATAATACAAATACACATATTATTGAATCGGTAAAGTAAATTTTTTCAAGGTTTTAGATTGCAAGAGATGAGCATCTGCCTGCCACAAAGTTGTCCTAAACTTGTGTGAAAAATTTTTTAAATGCTAAGAATTTATATTTACATAATACATTTGCATAAGGCGATATCAGGATGCGATAAAATAAATTTGATACTAATCGCTTGTTTCATCATGGGAAGTACACGTCACTCATATTTGAAGTAGGTAATTCAAGCAATAAACGATTACGTTGTGATTTTACCTTTCCAAAATATGGGAAATTCAATGAACGATTTATTTTTTCATTAGTACATACTTCCAGGAAATATACAATTGTAGGAGTAAATACACCTGCGCCTATAGATGATATCAAGCGATACCTGTACGTAGGACTAGACAAATATTTATATAATTACATTTTAAATTACGAATGACGGTCAAATGGAATAATGAAAAAGGAAAATAGTGAGACTTTGTAATTGATGCTTCAATTGTATATACCGTAATTGTATATATCGTTCCACGATTTTATGTCCAGCGCCAATATTTCCGACGTTGAACAAAATTGGACTTTAGTTAAATACCCGTTTTAGCCTGTAAATGTTATTCTGGTTAAAATTCATCATCAACTTTAATTTGCACCCCTTTATTTTAACGATTGATTCGTAAGTGGTGTCTTGAAATAAACTTTTAAATGAATATACAGAAGCTTAATGCTGGAGATAAAATTTTCCACTTTTCTTACCATTTTAACTCATTTAATTAATTATTAGTGGCGTGTACGTTGTGACTATTAAATAAAAATTGAATAATTGAAAACTGAATAAAAATGGAGTAATGCCAACATACACATATACCATAAAAATACTTTTGATGTGAAAACATCCTTAACCTCGTTGAGCAGTTAATTCGAGAGTTGCATTTCTTATTTTAAATATCCCAATCAGATGCGATCCTATCAGTGGAACTCGCCTATGAAATCGCGGCTTCTGATTGGACAGCCGCTGTGGCTAACTTCAATGCAACAAAGTAAATGAGGTTTGTTTGGGGGTTGAGGGAAAAAAATTTTAAATAAAAGTTTTTATCACAAATTTGTACAGCTCACTGCCTAATATTAAACTCAAAATAATATAATTCAGGAAGATAATTTATACACGTTTTGACAACTTTTGAAAACACCTGGTAGGGTTCAAATTTCTATTAAATTTTTAACTTTCCATTTTTAACACTTCATCATAATATTTCTGTAACATCTCGAAGATAACATGCATAGTCATACAATACTTGTAACAGCTATTAGGAAATAAGGCCAGTTAAAGAATAACCAGAATATTTTGAGTATAGTAACCATTTTATAGAGGTGACTTTAATTGTGACATGGTATTTCCAGGGGTGGGTTTCGAGAAGAAGTTCAAACGGTTAATAGAGGCAATCATTTGCAAAATTTGTATTGCATTTTTATACTCTATTTTAGGTTGACATTTTGAGTTCTACTTTCAAAAACAACCATTTTGTTTCCAGCGAAGCTTGCCGGTACAAAAAAGTCTTATGGAAGGAAGTGAGAGTCGGGGACCTGATACATCTGTCAAACAATGAAGTCGTACCAGCCGACGTCCTCCTACTTCGATCCAGCGATCCGAGCGGTCTGTGCTACATTGATACTGGTCACCTCGACGGCGAGACAAATCTTAAACAGAGACAAGTAGCAAGAGGTTTTATTGAGAAGGTAAAAGAGAATTATTGCGAAGTTTGGGTAAATATTTTCATTCCTCGTTATTTTTAGCAACATATTTTCGAGCCAAGTAAATTTCGAAGCACCATCGAAGTGGAAGCGCCAACAACGAAAATTTATAGATTTCACGGTGCCATAGTCCATCAAACAGGTGAAAGGGTTCCCGTCGGTACTGAAAATTTGTTGTTGAGGGAATGCCTGTTGAAAAACACGGATTATGTAGAAGGGATAGTGGTCTATGCAGGTAAACTAAATAACGTTTGGTGGGTTTGTGTACATTTCAAACAACTAACTGTTTCAGGTCATGAGACTAAAGCTATGTTAAATAATGGAGGCCCAAGATACAAAAGATCCTCACTAGAAAAGCAGATGAACCAAGACGTCATATGGTGTGTTTTTATTTTGGTATTTCTGTGTGTGGTAGGAGCAATTGGATGTAAGTTATGGTTGAATTCTTACGATAATCTTCCAGAGCCATTTCAAGAGAACGATTCTACCACTGAAGCGTTCTTAGCATTCTGGACATTTATTATAATTTTACAGGTATTAACCTACATGCTTAGTGTTTTATTGTTATTACATTTTTTATATTTCAGATTATGATCCCTTTATCTTTATACGTAACACTAGAAATGTGCAAAATCATTCAAGTATACCATATCCACCATAATATTGATCTCTATGACTCCGCAATGGATAAAAGGACTGAATGTCGTGCCTTAAACATCACAGAAGAACTCGGTCAAATACAATACATATTTTCTGATAAAACAGGTACTCTTACTGAAAATCGAATGATATTCAGGAAATGCGCTATCGCCGGGATAGATTACAATCATCCCGTTCATGAAACTGAAGGAAGCAATGGGAAATCTACTACTCTAACTTTTGTTGTTAATGATGAACTTTTAAGCGACCTCCAGCAAGAAGGGAAAGTAACAGAGCAAATTTACAGTTCAAGAAGTGTGCATTCAGCTCGGATCCAAGAATTTCTTTTATTATTGGCACTCTGCAATACAGTAGTGTGTTCACAACATCCACATTATGATATCATGAATGCAAGTGGTAAGTAACTACAATTACTATTAAGAATATTTTTGAATTGTTTGTCACTAGGTATCATCGAACAGCCAATGTTGAATTCTACTGATCAACAGCATACAGAAGAGCATTTAAACGCATCATCCACTACTGCCAAAGATAGATATACAAGGCTGGAAGAGTCTCGTTCAGTCACCCCATCACCGCCGCTTAATACTTATCTGCTAGATTTCAAAAAGAATAATTCTAATCTTTCCCAAATTGATTCTATTGGACATTCAAGTACTTCAGAATCACCGGAAAACCCAACGGCGACAACGTCAAAATACCAACGCCCGAAACTGCTCAATATACCACCTATAAATTTCTTAAAGAAAGGGAACAATCTAACTGATGAGCAAAAAACGAAAATTACTCAGACTTCATGTACATCATCACCTTTTGAATTGAAACCAATATTTGAAGCAGAGAGTCCTGACGAATTGGCATTAGTCGATGCAGCATATAGTTATGGGACTCGATTGCTGAAACGTACACCTACATCTGTTGCAATAGAATCTTTACATGAAGGAAAGGTAGTTTATGACATTCTGAATGTTCTTCCATTTGATTCAACTAGGAAAAGGATGAGTGTGATTATAAAGCACCCTTTAACCAAACAGATCATCTTATATTGCAAAGGTATGACAGGGAAACATAATTCACAGTACAGTAAAGATTTACATATCATTTGTTTTAGGTGCTGATACATCGGTGCTTTCACAGTTGACTCCGGTGGAAGATGATTCTGAACAAAAAATGATTATAACGAAAACTCAGCACTACCTTAACACATATGCCAAAGAAGGCTTGAGAGTATTAGTGATGGCTAAGAGAGTTTTAACACAACATCAGTATGATGAATGGTCTAGGAAACACAGGGAACTTGAACTTTCAACAGATAACATCGAAAGAAAATTAAGAGAAAGCTATACAAATTTGGAATGTAATTTAACATTATTAGGAACTACAGGTAAAGTTTCCCTTTTGTTACAGAAGTACAGATTTCTTAGAAAACTAAATTTTATTTTCAGGTATTGAAGACCGTCTTCAAGAAGGGGTCCCAGAAACCCTTAGTGCTCTCATCGCTGCTGGAATAGTGGTATGGGTATTAACAGGAGACAAACCTGAGACTGCGATTAATATAGCTTATTCCGCAAAATTATTCTCCCCTCAAATGGAGATTTTAAAATTAATGGCGCGGTCTAAGGAAGCTGCTGAACGAACTATTTACTGTTATTTGGCTGAAGTGGAGCGAAATGTAAATGAAAATTCCCAAGATGGACCCTCTACAGCTGCAGGCACTAGCTTTGATACTTATCATACTGTTCAGAGGAACAAAAGTCGCGCATTGGTGATTGATGGTAAAACATTGACTTTCGTCCTTGACAAAAGAGCTAACCTAACTAAACCGTTTTTGAAACTGACAACTTATTGTAACTCGGTGCTTTGTTGTCGAGCAACTCCATTACAGAAGGCTTATATAGTGAAAGTTGTAAAGGAAGAGTTGAAGAAAATTACCTTAGCCATAGGGGATGGAGCCAATGATGTATCGATGATTCAAACAGCAGATGTTGGTATTGGAATTTCTGGGCAGGAAGGTATGCAGGCTGTTATGGCTGCTGATTTTGCTCTTTCGAGGTTTAAGTACCTGGAGAGGTTCCTACTAGTGCATGGCCACTGGAGCTATGATAGACTTGCCAGAATGGTTTTATACTTTTTCTACAAAAATGCTGTAAGTAAAAACTAACCTACCTATCTTTAAAATTGAAATACTTGTTGAAGAGTTAACATGTAACCCAGAGGTAACTAGTGACTTTTTTACAGGCCTTTGTGTTCCTGTGTTTCTGGTATCAGTTATACTGTGGGTTCTCCGGCACAGTTATGATCGATCAAATGTATCTTATGCTCTACAACTTGCTTTTCACTTCCTTGCCACCTGTTGCAATAGGTAAAAGACTCCTTTCTTTGTTTTTAAAATAATTTAATACTATCTTTTTAAGGTGTTTATGATCGTGACGCTCCCGCTGAAGTTCTCATAGAAAACCCTTACTTATATAAGCAAGGACGTTTAGCCAAAGTTTATAGATCATACTCATTTTGGTTGACCATGTTGGACGCGTTATATCAAAGTACCTGTATTTTTTTTATTTGCCAGCAAGCTTATTTAGACACAGATGTAGACGTTTTCGAATTTGGAACAGCCGCTACTACAGCTTGCATGTTTGTTATGTTGTTACATGCTTCCATTGAAATGAGATCCTGGGTAAGCTTTGAAAGCGCCTATAACTAATATTATTTTAACATTGTATCATTTTTTCAGACCATCCTTCATCTAATTTCTATATTATTTTCAATAGGAGCTTTTTACCTTTATTCTTTGATATATAACACATACTGTGTGAACTGCTTTGGTTTACCAAGTACCTATTGGACCATTCAAATTGCAATATCCAGACCAATTTATTGGTTTGCTACTTTACTCTCATGTGTGATAGCTCTTCTACCAAGGTAAACTTCCCAAAAAATAAGTTTCAACAACATTGCTTATGTATTTACTATTTTCAGGCTACTATATAGGGTTACAAAGACTGTTTTAAGGCCGGATGAAGTTACTACAGCTATGGTGTCCAAACAAAAGTCAGCTAGAAGAGGTGAGAAGTTTTTGGTAACTTGGTCAAGGTCCACATCAACATCCTCTATATGCAGGTATCATGCAGTGTATCGGTTTATACACCACACTGCTTCACTTTATCAGCACGCTAATCCACTACTGGGGTTTTAACAGCTTCTTGACTAACATTAAACAATACCAATTTTTCCCCTTATGATACGTGTATTGAAAGTGTAGTAGTTAATCATGTCTTCAGTTTTGTACCCTGATAACTTGTACTCGCTAGATAATAATTGTAGTATTTATTTAGATTCAAATAGGCGTAATAACGTTTTCAGTGCACGAACGTTGATTTTTAAATTTTTGGCACATTCAATTAATCCAGTCACAATATCAAAATCGAATATTTCGTTGACAAAACACGCTACCTTAGCATAAGTTGTTTACAATTAGTGTTTTCCAACATTTGATTGTTTTTTTCTTTCAGAACCACCAATCAGAGGTCTACGAATAATGCTCTGACAGTGATCGGTTGAGTAACGGAAGTGACCTTTCATTGTTAAAAAAAACGGCTCCCTTGCATTTCTAAAGGCTGTGATCCCTAACTCGAAGGGACCAATTTAGTTACTTGTTTTAGTATTTATATTTTTTATTAATTTACTTTTAAGTGTAAATGCAACAATTACGTGTTAGGTACGTGTGCCTTGTGCCATTTCCATTTAATGAGTCCTTATTAATACTTAGGAGAGATTAAACCTAGTATGCATTCAAGTTATGTAGATCGAACAGTAGAAAATTATAAAATACTTTCTGTTTACAATATTAAGCACATTTGATATGTTTACTATTTCAAAATTTTTAATTGACGAAATTCACAAGAAGGTTTTTTATTTTACTTTTACACGAGCTTCATTAGCAAGTAGATTTATTTTAATAATAACAAACTAAGTGGAAACAAATTCTTTTTGGTTTATTTACAAGTAAACTAAAATAAGTATATTTTGTCAGTTTACCTGTAATTGTCAATTCATATATATTACGCCTTAAAATGAATCCTCTTAATAGACTGTGTGATTTATTAGATTTATAAACTTGTTGATTTTTAGAAAATTTAATGAGAACTGTGCTAAAGGTAATATATAAATTTTTGAATATATTGAAATTGTGAAGATCCAGTATTAAACAAATTTATTTCTGTATTTTTTTTGTTGTTTTATTACTCCCTATGTCACTTCTTTTTTTTATGCAGAAAGACATCTAGTTATGTGCCTGATGTATATCCAGTTGTATCACATCGAAGTTACAACGGGTAATTATTACAAATTACATTAAATTTGAGCTGATTTATATTTAATATATTGGTCAAGTACAACTTACGTATTTTATAAATTGATTAACAAATTTAAATCTTATTATAATATAAAACAATGTATGTATAGTTATAATAGAAATCATTTTAAAAACAAAACTTCACCAATTTGGATCAATTTATGTATAGCAGAGTCAAAATGTCTGCTAGTTATCATATACAAAATACCAGCAAAGTTCACACATCCAACTGCTAACTGGATTCTTCTTGGATATACACTTCTCATTGCTAATTAATACTGAAATTGTGATCAATTAATGAAGTTTTATTATAACACAGGTTAAATTTTTTGATGCAATTATACATATCTCACTTAGTGTATCAAATTTTTCGATTTCACTACGATCGAATTTTTGCAACTGATGTATAAAGCATCTGAGCCTCTTAGACAAACATTTAAAGACTAATGAACGTAGTATTTTCTAAAAATAAGTTCATTGGAATGTTTCATATAACTAGTAGTAAAAAATTTTTTATGTGATATGATTCACAGTCTTAAGTACATAGAAAAATGTAATTTCCAGTCTTGCAGTAAAAAATTAAAATACACTGTCACAAGTCTTTCTGGAATTGCTGCAAAGTTACTTCAATGGAACGTTTACCAGCCAACATTCCATTCCTTTCCATTTTGTTCCAAATAGTTGCCATTAGTACAAAAAATACTATCAATACTGTTAGGATAATTCTCAGAACATTGAAAATGATTGGATAGCCAAAGGGTGAGTGGAATATAAAAGTCAATATTAGCAAAACGCTAAAAAATGCTGCGAAAAGTAAGTAGAAAATTTGATGTGTATTTAGTTTATCTAAAGCCTCATTTAATATACGCAAAGAGTTTTGGAGGACGCATTTGGTGTCTTCCGTGTCTTTGCTTAAGCTTGGTGGCACTTTCTTATTGATCACCAGAGTTGCTGCTATAGCCTCGTGATCGGAATAACTATAGGAACAATTGGGGACACGTTCCGGTAGAGGTAATACATAATCTTTGAGTTCTACGTGCAATTTCGAACCTGGGTGGTACATTATGTAATCAATTCTTTTACCAACGATGTTCTTCTTCACAAAACGAGTCGGTGTGTAACTGTTCCTAAGACTCTCACAGGTGGCAATGTGTTCTACTGGGAGGTCATTTGCTCCTGAAAATGCGTCCACTAGATCTGGCACACTCAACATCATCCTGAAAAGTAAAATCATTAAAAAGTGGTACACCACAGAAATATTTTTAAACAGCAAGTTCTAATAGATTTTATATGGCGAAGATTTTATCTTTGCCATAGTATAAATTGTTACAAAGACAGAATGAGACTAGACACATTTTTTGTATCCATTAAAATAGAACCTTTGCCAGTATTTTTTATACCTGTAGGCAAGATCTCCAGGTTCTGTATTTAAATCGCCAGCTATCACTACTAAATCACAATTGCCTGAAGTGAGCTTAATAAATTGAGCAGTGTCGTAGGCCTGTAAGATACGGTGAGCTTCATATTCATCACTGGACCTATTGTACTCGGCATGTAACTGAAATTAGTAAATGTTAACCCATTCCTCAGGATAATGTATCATTCTTACATGAGCAGAATAAACGTTAACAATAAATTTATTAACGAGTAGTTTACATAGTCCGACTCCTTTTCCACCAAACCAATCACCGTGGTGAAGTTTGTGGATGTAGCCATTGAGAGACCACTGATGGAAAAATGCTTCTTGTATTGGATGTTTGGAGAATATGCACACTCCCGAACCAGTTACACCACTAGAAGATTAATAGAAGATTATTTCTATTTAATGATGAATAATCTTAGATCTAAAATTAGCTCTTTAATTATAGGCGACCTCAATTGATTATAAAAAAATGAATTACAGTAACATACCAGCAATTAACTCCCACTCACAATCAATACTTTACCCTTAGTGTGATCATTAAATACTCATAAACCTGGATAATGCTTATAAAAAATTGAATTAAGTCATACTTTTGATGTACATTGCAAGTAAATGAAGGTGAAAAAATACCTGTAGAAGTAATGTGAGTATGGTAAAACATCTTTCACAGTATTCCGGATCAAAACAAAATCTTCATTCACCCATACTTCCTGAAGGCAAACAATATCATATTGACTGGTAGCTAAAATATTAGCTATAGCTTTCATCCGGTTTCTTCTGTCTTTGGATACAACAGCAAGGCCCCTAGATAAAAAGTAAACATTTTATGTGAAATAAAAACAATATACGGGTGCTACTGTGTTCAATCAAAACTATACATTTTTGTATGTGCTATTTTTCCTAGATACATTTCTAAATGTTTGCATAGCAATTAATCTCTATTACAATGAGTACTTAGGTCTCTTGATAAATAAATGCTTATCAAAATTATTGTATAATAAGTAAAATTCCATACTTGAATAAGGGATAATTTTAAAAGTAAGTTAAAGGTAGGAAAATTATTGATAATATTTGTTTTATTTTCCAGTATTACTATTAATAATTGTTAATATGGTAAAAACTAGAGGTATGATATAGAAAAAATATTGGAATATCCCAAAGTATTCTAATTATACTTAACATATTTGATGTTACTCACCAGCAGTTCAATGTAAATATTTTAAATTCAAGATCCATGATTTTTAAACTGTTAAACTAATTTCAAAAACCTATTAACATGTATGTGTTATCTAAACCAAATATTAAACTTGAACCGAACCACAACCCAAAACGCACACGCAATCAAAAACACCTAAAGAAAATGCACGAAACCAAAAATCGGACGAGTCGTCAAAGGAAGAATGCTATAGAACTATTGTAAGATGAACCGATAGACCCGTGGTTCAAGCATCTCAATTTATGTGTAACCTTTGCTAATTCGAGTCCATTGAACACCAAAAAACTTAATACTTTGATAAAGAAAATTAGAAGACGGTTATTTCTGTAACGATAATGAGCATGAAATATCGATCACCATTTTTAGTATTCTCGTGGTATTCTGTGGTGATTATGTGTTCCATTCTTTCGCGGTTTCCTGTTGCCATAAAATGTAACGTGCCGTGATGAACTTTTTTATAATCTTGCTTGAATCCTGATATTAGGTCTTTATAAATTGTGTTAAATATCTGTTAGGTTCATATAACTTTATATCACCAAAATCGTCATGACTAGGTACTCTCACTGCTCTTCGTACTTCTTAATCTAGTGAGACACGTTTATTTCCAGGGAAAATATCGAATTGGGAAACGTAACCCCACACAATATAAAGCAACTCAAGCGACTGAATAGTGTAGTCTTTCCGGTATCTTATAACGACAAATTTTATAAAGATGTGCTCGAAGCTGGCGAACTGGCGAAGTTAGCTTACTACAACGATATTGTGGTAGGAGCGGTGTGCTGCAGAATAGATACTTCAGAGAAGTCAAGGAGGTTATATATAATGACTTTGGGTTGCCTCTATCCATATCGTAGACTCGGGATAGGGACTATGATGGTTCAACATGTGCTAAACTACGTTGAACAAGATGGGAACTTCGATAGTATATTTTTGTAAGTGTAATTTAAATGTAGAATTGTTTGAGAATCACTATCTAGCTTTTGCTCACGACTTTGTCCATGCAGGATTCAAGAATCGGCTAATCTACTTTCCATCAACGGTACTTCCGTTTAGACTACATTTTTTGTTGCCGGAATAACTTTACACTTGACAAAAAATTAAAATTGGAAAATTCAAGGGAAGTATTGTATTGAAGAGTAGATTACAGGTCTGCTGATAGCTGCAGAATCTTTCGGCCATGGAAATCATCATAAATTCGGTAAGGCGATAGAAAACTAATGTACGTTAATTAGTCGGTTGTCTTCGCTCTCGCTTTCAAGCCGATATCCGATGGGTGAATTGTTTGCTTCCTTTCACTTTTGTATTCAGTGGAATAACCATGGCCGAAAGAAAGATCCACGACCCTTACATACCTGATGGTGATTTGAGAAGCACAATGGTCTTATAAACCCACGTTTAATTTTATGAGCAGGACTCTGCTTGGAATTTAGTTACACCACATTCCATGGCTGACTATTACTTACAGCACAGCAGACAATCACACTACATAGATCATATGTTCATAAATGGGGATACATTTCAATAATCATCTCGGTGATGGTTGTATTGCTGTTTATTTTTATTTGTGATATGTTGCTACATTTTCTTTGATGTGTTTTACACACTTTGTGTCACACACGAAAATTGCTTCATATCGTGGCCTTACAGTATAACAATGTGCTTGGAAGCATTCTCAGCGCTCATACCGTTTCCTATTCTTATACCCCTTTTATCGTTCAGTTCACATTTGTTGAATTGTACATATATTGCATTTTATTATGTATATTGTTTTTATTACACCTTCCTGAATCTCATCAATTGTGAGATGGGCAAAGGACGAAATAGGAGAATTCATGGTAAAAAGAACCTTAGTTCTCAATACGTAAATAAATGAGTTTCCAATTAGTGTAGGCTGTAACATTCAAATTTTGGGGAAAAGTGAATTTCAATAGGTATATTACATCGGGTGTTTTATATCAAAGCTGAATTGTTGTTTAAATGTTTTATGTAGAACACAAAATGTAATGTAATTGGCAATGAAATTTGTTTAACGATAAATCGAATACTACCAGACACTACCAGTATATTTTAAATACAAATTTATTTTCTCAGGTTGTATTATTACGCCGTTTTTTAAGTCGTATTTCGAGATCCAACGACTAAAATCCTGGGAAAGTTTAGGGGTCATTACACCCTTTCAGGGATGAAATTTTGAAAATATTTCGAAGAAACGAGTACATATGTATAAACCCTTCCTTCTCCTTTTTCAATTTATCTAGGGACTTCCAGATTCGTTAATAACATTGGGAAATTGTTACTAATTGAAGAACGAACAATTGTATCCATCTGAAATATTTAAGAGTAATCGTAAATCCAGTCTAGTGCCCTAAAACCTTTGTGTAGCATGCTGCCTTTCAACATTAATGTGTTCTTTGCCCGCAATACACCTGCATATACACCACCAAGAGTTAATAATTATGTTTTAACCGTGTGCTTAAAACTCTCATATGGCTACTTACTTTGATTTTCAGACTACAAATAATACATTGAGCAGGATTTGAACCTTTTGATTTCTAGCCCAAAGTGTTATCATTAGCATTGATTGTGTGAAATTGTCTTTTAAATCAAAGTAGTTTTGTGTTTGTTTAATTTGGTTTTAATCTAATACTGCAGCCTAAGACATATGCGAGAATGTATGGAAGCTACTATTTAAATACCTATATGATTGGCTCACTCTCTTATTGAGTCTAAAGACTGACACATGTAAGTTATCAAAAAGTAATAATTAATAATGTGTTGGAAGCATTATTGGACTGTTGCTTTCATTCCTCTGTTTTATGAGATATTTCAGAAATTTTTAAGTAGGTTTCGCCTATTTCGGAATCGGATCAAATTTTACTGACTAATTGGGTAATTTACTTAAGGAATTCTCCAATAACTGCGACTTGATTCTAAAGCAGTCAATAACAGCTAGATTATGGAAAGAAATCTATTACTTGGTCCGTTTGAGCTGTTATATTATTGCCGTTGCTTCTTGTTACAGAAGAATATTTTTTTCAAGTAAAAATCAGAAAATGGGAAGGGGATCCAAAAAAGTGTACTTTTGCTTGTAACTGATATGTAGCTGACATGCATATTGCTTGCAAAGTAATCCAGATTGCTTAAGGTACGTCGTCCAACTCTGTAAATATATCAAACAGTTTTGAAATTTTGCGCTGAGCTATGTGAAGGTTTACGTTTCCAGGCACGTTCAGGTCAACAACGAAGGAGCCATAGATTTTTACAAGAAATTCGGTTTTGAAGTAGTTGAAACGAAAGAGCACTACTACAAGAGGATAGAGCCGGCTGACGCTCATGTACTGCAGAAAACATTACGCAAAAAGACCCTGGTTAACGGAGAGATTTAATAGCAGAAATGTGGGATAACTAAAATTATTTATTAACCATTTTGTTATATCAAGTTGTTTTCCATTCTTTGTACATAAATAATACCAATGTTGACGTTTTTTCAAGATCGTGATTTGAATAAATTCACTTACAAAATGAGTATTACTTTCTTTTGACTGTGCTTTTTTAGAAAATGTTATTAATAAATTGCTTGTCAAGTCTAAAAAATTTTTAAACTCTTTCATGTAGGTTCGATCCTTATTACTTTCTTTGTACTTGCATCTGCTCTCAAATTTCCCCCATTTCAATAAAAAATTGTTGTTTTATTTATGCACTTATTATTAAATATATGGTAATCACTTGTATGTGTCGAGGGCCTCTCCCATCCATGGGATGTGATTCTGTAATGTGTTCTTTTGACATTGACAGTAGTCTCGTTAGACTGGGCTTATGTAAAAGGTACTAGTCGCTATATAACCATAAGGAGTTCACTAGCCATCATACTTGACTATTTTAGCTATCTCCACTACCCTATAAGTCAGACTTTATTAAATACACAAATGTTCACTTAGTAATAAACATATTACATCAAAGGATAAGAAGGAATAGGAGAAACAACTTTTAAGATATTTGTACATCAATTTAATTACTATTATTTTTGATTCCTTCTAAACGTTGTTATATTAGGCTCAGATTTTTTTGTCAATACAAAATGTAGGGTTTAGCTTGTAATGTGGTGACAAGCTATGCCCTTCGTTTTGTATTGTTAGAAAAATTAAGCTTAACTAGGCTTGAAACTTAAGTAATCGTAGATAAACATGTAAAGTAAGCAAAGCAAGGATGTCTTTTGAGCGAATGGTATAGAAATGAGAACATGAAGGAACTGGTGTTAATCCCAGCACAATTTTACTGGCCCATTCAGTTCATTAGTCTTACGATAGGAGACGAAACGTTTCTTTAGTTGGAATAAGTTCATGCACCTCCGTTTCTAACAATTAGGAGGGTATCAGTGGAGGGTATATACTATATAGATTAAATAAAAAAATAAGAGAAAGAACTTGTGGGTGTGATTAAATAAAAGCATGGCGCGCTCGATATTGGAAGTCATGAAACGCATTAAATGTACGAATCTGACAATGTTTTTATGCATTGTAATGAAACATAATTTTCCATTGCTTCTTAGAGCATTTGATATTAAAAGCCCGTTTTTGCTTTAATCTAAATGAAAGTATGGCATAATTTGAGTGTTCTTAGGTATAAAACTGGGTTAGACACCATTTTGGAGCTTATAGAAAAGTCATGCGGAATAGTTAAATGCGTCTTAAGTTGCCCTACAGTGCTATAAATAGCTGTATATTGGTGGTGTATGTATAAAAATGGTCCCCAGTCCGCGACAGCATTTCGAAAATATTTTCAATATACAATTAATTTTAAATGAATGATCTATACGAAATTATTTTTCTTTAGATCGAATTCCCAAACTTAATCCGTCATTATCGATTTTTCCTTTGTAGTTCGTGGAGGATTTTCACCATTTTTTATGTTTTCTATCTGCAAACAGTACGAAGAGGTTCTGTGTTGCGGCATCAACCATCAACAGCAAACAAGAAATTTTGTCCTATGTCCTATCGAAGTTGTGGTGTTCTGTGGCGTGACCCATGTTACTCTTGATTAAATTTTTGGTTGGATAGTTTCGAGAGAAAAACAAGGTATTAAAATGCAGAGCAGCAGGAAAGAACTTGCAGACAACGAACGAAAAATATTCCAATCGATCGAAGAGAACAGCGTCGTTTTGCTGAAAGCATTTTTAACAGAGGTGGAAAATGTGAATATTGTGGATGACCACTTTATGTCTCCATTGCAGCATGCAGCTTATAAGGGAAACAAGGAAATGGTTCAGATGCTGTTAGACAGGGTAATGAACATTAAAACTCGCAGTCTTTTCGGTTATTTCTCAATTTTAAAGTTCTTCACCATCATGACATGAATCATTTAAATTTGAATCCTTTTGTTGTAGGGTGCTGATGTAAATCTCTGTGAACATCAACACAATTATACTGCTCTTCATTTCGCTGGACTCTCCGGGAACACCGACGTGTGTTTTGCGTTGTTGCTTGCGGGTGCTCGTACCCAGGTCACCAACTCCGTAGGCAGGACTGCCGCCCAGATGGCCGCCTTCGTCGGGCACCACAGCTGCGTGGCAGTCATCAACAATTACGTTCCTAGGTCCGAAGTTGATTATTACACTGAAGTCAAGAAGAAACAAACCGAACCGGTTCTACCTCCTTTTTTGGCCGATAGCTTCCACAAGTTCATCATGCAGGTAAATGTGCATCCTGTTAAAGTCATTTTAAATGTACAGAACTTTGTGGGGCTCTTAGACCACTTAAAGGAAACTAAGAAAGTCTTAGAACTGATGTGTGAGAAGGAAATGAAGTCGGGAACTGAAGCAAATGAAGTTCTGAGTTTCAAATTTCATTACTTAAGTTATGTCATAGGAGAAATTGATATGGCCAAAGAAAGACAGAATAATTCTAAAAAAGACGAGACTGAAGATGAGAAAAAACTAGACATCACCGAGTTACTAACCAGAAAATTGTTAAAACCTGGAAAAGATGGTTTCCTGGAATTCATGGATGGTTTTCTCAGGGAGTGTATCAGGGGATTCCCATATCGGGACAGTACGCTGTTCAGACAAATGGTAGCTAGTCTAGCTGGTAAAGACCCACCCTCAGCTCTTTCCGTTATTTGCTTAGCGATCAATGGACAACGCGGATTCATCGATATTACTTCTGTCTGTAACACATGTGGTGAAGAGAAACCTGCTAAGAAGTGTTCAAAATGTAAGTTTGTGCAATATTGTGATAGAAACTGCCAGAGATTACACTGGCACTGGCACAAAAAAGCATGCAGTAGATTGAGTCAGGGAGTCATCGACGATGTCCAAGCACAAATTACCAAACCTGATTCAAATGAAATCTCACAGGATATACAAAACCTTATGATTAACAACTAACTTTATTAAGTATTCTAGCAATAAGACCATATTAAATATGGGAATATATTAAGAAATTGTAAGATGTATTGACGAGTGTACTTGTATTCTCTATTATAGTTCACTTTCAATTCTGTTTTTATGTATCTAACATTGCGGTTGTATAGTTCTTAAAATATCAATCTTTGAATAAAACTTTCTCACTGAATGTATTTCTTCCCGAAACCAATTTTCTTTTATTTAGCTTTCATTCATTTTTAATTTAAAGGACACAAGTTCAGGTAACAAATTACAGGACGAAAATCTAAAATGTAGCAGAATTTAAACAATGTCTTGATTTCTTCCTCGATGCTTTACCATCATTTACATCACCAATGCGGAGGGTGATACGTTGAGGTAGAAACAGAAAGGTGTAAGTTTAACCAGGTATTACCTGAATTTATGTTGTTTAAAATACTAATGGGCATTATGGTTAGTTCATACATGAACGTATAAGATTGTATGATTTTTCATTTTCATCAAGAAAATTGTAGTTTTATCTTCATCAATCCCCTGAGAAGTAAATATGTACGGCTAAAAACCTGAGAGAAGTGTATGCAGTTTAAAGTCTGTTCGATAAAACAACCATTACCGGCATATCATCGCTGCGATTTTTTTTATTTCACTTATCAGTACTCTGATAATACATACATACATATGAAGATTGATAATTTAGTATTAAATACATGTAAATTTGGTTGCCTGCTAACTGCATAAGAATATAGAATTAATCGAAATTTCCTAGCAGATCCCTGTAACTTGACATTTAGAGGTTAAACCGGACGAATGTCAAACGTCAATTGTCCAATAACCCGTTCTCCTTCGGGACCCTATTTCTAAATTTTAGTCTTGTGATAACTTTTTATATAGAAACTACCGGCATTTACCTCAATAAGATACTCCTAAATACGATTATTCCCCGAAGAACTCAACTAACTTTGTCGCTATGCAGTCGTCGCTTTGGAAAATCGCTTCCAACTCTTTAAAGGTGAGGATCTGCTCGTTTTCGATTCCTCTGGATACCCCTTATGTTATATAACCTGCAGTTTAGTTGTAAAACACTGTTTAATTGTGAAACTAAATATTTCATCTACATTTCAAGGTATCGAAAATGTAGGTTTCCCTTAACCTGGGAAGGTCAACCAAATGCGCTTTCAAAAAGACAGTTTTTATCACCACACTTTCTTTTTCAGCCCAATGTAAGGCAGCATAAATGGGCATTGAGCATTTTGCAGAAGAGGCTTTATTCATCTGGTGAAGAGGCTGATCTTGTAGTTATCGGTTCGGGACCTGGTGGGTATGTAGCTTCTATCAAAGCTGCTCAACTTGGAATGAAGGTAAGTTGACAACAGTTTAAACATTTATTGTGCAAGTGATAGATATAGCTGATCGCTTAAAAAATATAAACTAGTTTCTCTTAGTTCTTGTAATGAGTTCAGTTTTACATGTATGAGATTTATCCCATAATAGAAGAAATTATCACCAAAAATGTGATAGGATCCATCTGAATAAGGACCACTTTCTGTATAACACGACTTTTCCCTCTATGACCTCAGCCTTATCTAAGACCTTACTAATCTCTATTTACATTTTTGTAACAGAATTAAATATTTTTTATACTAGTTATGTAAATGGGGTAAATCATTAATTCTTGAGAAAAAAGATTTTGCTAACATGAATCAGTTATGTAATTTTACCCTATTTAAATTTTTCAAAGGTTGTTATACAACAATTTTAATTAGGAGCATTATAATGGATGAACATATAAGTAACTGATAATATATAGTACCTCATTAGCCCACATTTGTAAAAGTTATCCTGCCTATTTATATTATAAATTAAGTTATTCCGAGTTATCTTTCTGTTGTACATAATATTAAATTTAACATTACAAAATATTTTTTAATACTACTACCAAACTGATACGAACTACATTACAATACAGTTAAAATATTTATTTCCTTTCAGACAGTTTGTATTGAGAAAAATGCTACCCTGGGTGGTACTTGTCTCAATGTAGGTTGTATCCCCTCCAAAGCCTTACTCAACAACTCTCATTTTTATCACATGGCTCACTCAGGAGATCTGTCAGATAGAGGGATTGAAAGTGAGTATGAACATCAATTAGTTAAATCTGAATCAGTAATATTATTGAAAGTGGTATCACAGTAAACTGATTTTTTGTCATACCAGCTGAAGGAGTGCGACTGAATTTGGATAAACTGATGACACAGAAGTCCAAAGCTGTATCATCGTTAACTGGCGGTATTGCTCAGCTGTTCAAGAAAAATAAGATCACGTTAATAAGTGGTCATGGAAAAATCACTGGTGTTAATCAAGTTACAGCTTTAAAGGAAGATGGTTCGACAGAAGTAGTTAATACGAAAAACATTTTGATCGCCACTGGATCTGAAGTAACTCCATTTCCAGGAATAGAAGTAATATGAGTACTTGAAAAAACAATATTTGGAAATCTAAATGTCACAATTTTAGATCGACGAGGATGTTATTGTGTCTTCTACTGGTGCATTGTCACTGAAAGAAGTCCCTAATAGACTAATAGTTATTGGAGCTGGAGTTATAGGCGTTGAACTGGTAATACCTTTTAAACCTTCACTTGAACAAAACTAATTTGCGTTTTTTTTTAAGGGATCAGTATGGTCTCGTTTAGGATCTGATGTTACTGCAGTTGAATTCCTTCCTTCAATCGGTGGTGTAGGTATTGACAGTGAAGTCGCAAAGAGTTTCCAAAAAATCCTTACGAAACAGGGTCTCAATTTCAAATTGAACACGAAAGTTACCGGAGCTGAGAAGTCTGGTGGGGTTATCAAGGTTAGCATTGAGGATGCTAAAAATCCAGACAAGAAAGAAGTTGTAAGTTGGACGATTTCACTGTAACCAATGAATATATTTGAATATAATTTCAGCTGGAATGCGAGGTGTTGCTGGTATGCGTCGGCAGAAGACCATTTACTGAAAACCTTGGCTTAGAAGAGATGGGGATTGAAAAGGATCAGAGGGGTAGGATTCCTGTAAATTCAGTATTCCAGACTGTTATTCCAAACATTTATGCAATTGGAGATTGCATTCATGGACCCATGTTGGCACACAAGGCTGAAGATGAAGGTAAGACACTTTTTATAATTCACAGTGCAGCAAAACTTCTGTACATTGTAACTTCCCTTAAGAAGTTGCTAGTATTATTGGTCAGTTGGAAATGCCTAACTATCCAGGTGGACCAGGTATATGGACACACATGAAAGACATGTGACAAAATTATGAAACAAATTAATCAAAAAATATCAGCAGATTAGAATGCCTTTATATTATATTACTTTACCAGTTGCACCATATTAAGGTCCCTTCTTATTTAGTTTATAAGAGGTCACAAGTCCATAAAGGAAATGTCAGTAATTTAGTTCTGAAATTATGATTGTTATTAAAATAATATATTTGTGCTAGAACTATATACAACTTTACAAGTACTAAATGAGAGTGTTATAAACTATAGCTCTCGTTTAAATCTGTTAGGTATTGTTTAAAATTTGCCGAGTATTTTTAATTAATATCCTAATAACTTTTCTTTGTTTCAGGTATTGTCTGCGTAGAAGGAATCATGGGTGGACCAGTACACATTGATTACAACTGTGTGCCCTCAGTAATATACACACATCCTGAAGTTGCGTGGGTCGGTAGATCAGAAGAAGACCTGAAGGCTGAGGGCGTCGACTACAAGATTGGCAAATTTCCTTTCCTGGCGAACTCCAGAGCAAAGACAAACAACGAGACTGACGGTTTTGTAAAGGTCCTCTCCGATAAAGCCACAGATAGAATCTTAGGAACCCATATCATCGGTCCTAATGCAGGCGAGATTATAAACGAGGCAGTCCTAGCGCAGGAATACGGTGCCTCTGCCGAAGATGTTGCCAGAGTGTGTCATGCCCATCCTACGGTCGCTGAGGCGCTCAGGGAGGCAAATTTGGCTGCATACTTCGGCAAACCCATTAATTTCTAAGTTTCAAAGCAATATTGTTAACTTTTTATTACCTAATTTTATGTATATACATATATGTTTTTTGATTTGTTCCGAAAATTGTCAGATAATTCTAGATGTAAATTTGGCGATAATTATAAGTAATTTATTAATTGTTATTCTTTTTTTATCATTTTCATTTCCAATGGTAACGTCCACCTAGTCAGAAGTAGGAATGAACTTATAAAAAAATTACCCCTTTGAAAAGAACTGAAATCGGCCAAGGGCCTTAAGAGCCCTCCGCAGACCTACCCTGCGAGTTTCATCGTGAAATTCGAAAGTACCAAATTTATCCAAAAGCGGAAATTTGCAAATTTCGCTTTGTCAATTTCGTGTGCAAACGATTAAGGGCGTCGCCCTTGATGGTGAGGGTCCCGTGGCCCTACCGCCCTTCGTTTCCGATAAATCGTCGGTTTTAGGTTTAGGCCGATGAATTCGAAAGTTTAAATTTTGGTCAAAAACATGTGAAATTGAAATTTACCATTTCCCAATTATTAGTGCAAACGATCAAGGACGACGGTGAAGGTCCCAGGGCCATACAGCCAATAGTTCTCGAGATATCGTCGGTTTTAGGTTTAGGCCAATGTCTTCAGAAAAACGGTAATAACTCGAAAATTACTAGACCGTTTTTGATTTTCTAATTATGCGTGCATACGATCAAGGGCGTCGCCCTAAGGACGGTGGTGAAGGTCCCAGGGCCCTACGGCCCTACGTTTCCGAGATATCGTCGGTTTTAGGAATAGCCACATGAAATCAGAAAAACGTGAATAACTCGATAACCACCGGACAGAAAGGGCTGAAATTGGGCGAAGGGCATCAGGGGCCCTTCGCCGATCTGCCCTGCGAGTTTCAGCTCGAAATTCGAAAGTTTAAATTTCACAAGTATAAAAATGTGTAAAATTCCATTTTTTCGATTTTCTAATTATGCGTGCAAACGATCAAGGGCGTCGCCCTAAGGACGATTGTGAAGGTCCCAGGGCCCTACGGCCCTTCGTTCCAGAGATATCGTCGGTTTTAGGAATAGCCACATGAAATCAGAAAAACGTGAATAACTCGAAAACCGCTTAACAGAAAGGACTGAAACTCGGCGTAGGGTTTCAGGTGCCCTTCGCCGATCTGCCCTGCGAGTTTCAGCTGGAAATTCGAAAGTATAAATTTCGCAGGTATAAAAACGTGTAAAATTCCATTTTTTCGATTTTCTAATTATGCGTGCAAACGATCAAGGGCGTCGCCCTAAGGACGATGGTGAAGGTCCCAGGGCCCTACGGCCCTTCGTTCCAGAGATATCGTCGGTTTTAGGAATAGCCACATGAAATCAGAAAAACGTGAATAACTCGATAACCGCTGGACAGAAAAGGCTGAAATTGGGCGAAGGGCTTCAGGGGCCCTTCGCCGATCCGCCCTGTGAGTTTCAGCTCGAAATTCGAAAGTTTAAATTTTGCAGGTATAAAAACGTGTAAAATTCCATTTTTTCGATTTTCTAATTATGTGTGCAAACGATCAAGGGCGTCGCCCTAAGGACGGTGGTGAAGGTCCCAGGGCCCTACGGCCCTTCGTTCCCGAGATATCGTCGGATTTAGGAATAGCCACATGAATTCAGAAAAATGGGAATAACTTGAAAACCGCTGGACAGAAAGGGCTGAAACTCGGCGAAAGGCCTCAGGGACCCTACGCCGATCTGCCCTGCAAGTTTCATCGCGAAATTCGAATGTTTAAATGTTGCCCCAAAACGTGATAATTTCGATTTTACGATTTTTCAATTTCGCGTGCAATCCATAGAGGGCGCCGCCTTAAGGACGATGCCATCTTAGTGAAACCGAGCGAACTTCCATATGTAGCCATCGCCCGATAGATGGAGACAAAAAAGTAGAGGTCTATTAATAATTCAACTAACGGCAGCGCCATCTCATCAAAATAGAGCGAACTCCCATATGTAGTCATCGCCCGATAGATGGCGACAAGAAAGTCGATGTCTATTAACGATTCATTAATACGCAGCGCCATCTCATTAAAATCGGGCGAACGTCCATATGTAGCCGTCGCCCGATAGATGGCGACAAGAAAGTCGATGTCTAATAATGATTCGTGATTCGATAATATGCAGTGCCATCTCCTAAAAATCGAGCGAACTCCCATATGTAGCCATCGCTCAAACTTATAATGGTTCGTTTGGATGTCAAATATTCTTCATTTTCAAAAATTCGCAAAAATTTAAAACAACATCCGATTTTAATGAAACTCCGTTAAGTTTATAAAAGTTAGTACCACTATGACACTGACGAAATTGGAACTTAATAACTCCAGAAGTTTCGAAGTTATAATGGTTCGTTTGGATGTCAAATATTGTTGATTTTCAAAAGTTCGAAAAAATTTAAAACAACATCCGATTTTAATGAAACTCCGTACGTTTATTAAAGTTGGTACCACTATGACACTGACGAAATTTGAACTTGATAACTCCAGAAGTTTCGAAGTTATAATGCAAATGAAATGAGAGCAATTTTTCCGTGCAATGTTTATTTTCCGAGATACGGAACTGTGAAAAATGGTTCTTTAAACTGGCTTTAAAATCGTCTCAGGGATTTACCCTACGAGTATGATGAAATGAGAAAGTCAGTGTTTTCGCTGACCAGGCAAGACTGGTACTTATTTTGACTCCAGAAGATGTTCCCCCTGATTTGTTTATCAATAGTCACTTTTTCCAAACCATCCTTATTATGTAATTGACGTAGTCAAGGAAGGTAAGATCAAAATAATGGGTACATTCACATCAAGAAAGGATTTAAATTTTTTATTTAACACGCGTTAAATTTCAGTAAACCTCTAAACTTTTCGATAAAAGCTTTTATACCTATAACAAGAACATGTACAAAAATATAATATGTTTAGCCTTACGAACAAAATATTAAATTAAGGTTTAGAACAGCCCGACGCGTTTCTTCATCTCTTGTTGTTTCCAACGCGGCAATTTTTCAAATTCCGAGTAGGACAGTTTGAAAACTGATACAAAATCGTCGTGCGTCAAATGTAACTAAAAACAAATTTGGCTTAATTTAGAGTTGATTGTAATTTGGAAATTACGGACCTCTTTGTTAAGATGGTTTACTCTACTGGGCAACTTATCGTTGGCTTCTTTCAAGATAGCTAATGGATATTTATCGAACTGATCGAAATCGTTGCGAGAAGAATCATCGCGTGGAAAGTCGTTGGATTCAGACCGAGAGTCACAGTTCGTTTTCATTTCTATTTCGTGCCTGAGCTTAGAAAATGTTTTGTAATCCTAAAAAAGCATAAGAAATACAAATGTTAACTTTTGTAATCCACGCACCTTCCATAATGTCTTATCCCAATTTGGAAAGTATCCAATGAACGTCGGTGGTTCCTTGTCCTGTTTCACGTGAATAACAGCTATGTTCATATCTCTCCCGGATGGATCTAAGGAGTCAAAAAATCTTAACTCAGTCTTAGAAAACTTGCATATATTTTACCTGTTTGCAAGTACTCTATGGCCATTTTCACACTTAAGCGTTTCTCCTCTTTGCTGCTCAGCCTTCCAACCCAAATAAAAAGGAAATCATTTGCGTCAAGGAGCATTATGTTCTCAGGGGTAAGATCCTTCTGAGAGAAAAACACTACCTCCTCGGCTTAAAACAAACAAATGATGTTACCAATATCATTTATTCGAACGTGCAGATTACCTCTGAAATGACCGTTTGACTCGCAGTAGAAGAGTCTAGCAGGCTTTGGATCACCATCAACTTTCGCCATTTTAGTAGAATACGGCGCTTTCCCACCCAGAAAATTGAAGAAATCTTCTCTTTCCTTACCTACAAAACAAAACATGCATCCCACCTACTCTTATAACTCCGGTACGAACTACCTTCCAGGACCAACTCGAAATCCTTCCCAGCGAATGCTTTGGCCATCTCCCTTTGGTCCCCTGTCGAGTACGTTCCGCACCAGATGAAAGATTTCTTGGACCTTCTCAAGACGAAACAGAAATTGGAGTCGAAAGCTGACGCCTTGACGCTCACTTGGGCAGCTTTGCTGCTGTAGGTCGTCGAACCGAAAACTTGGACTAAGTACTGAGTGGGGCTCTTCAGGTTCTTTCCAGATACTGAAAGAAGGTAAATGATTGGATCCGTCATTATAATAATATGCGCTTGGGTACGCCCTTACTATCGTAATCGATGCCTTTCCCTTTAAATATAATGAGTTTCCCTTTGAAGAGTTGAAGGAAATGGGCAGTCTCTCTGCCTTGGATGAGGCGAGCATGAAAACCGATATCCCCCAGCTCCTCCTCGATCTCCGTCATTTTAACGGTGGTGCTGTTGATCTCCTCCTGGTTCGCGTGAAGACCCTGAAAACGACATGTTCTATGTTCTAGGACTATAATGATCGTGTAAAATCGTGTACGTATGCTTACCAGCCAACAGTAGAGTAGGTGCCTCTGTTCAGTGAGAGTCTGGTAAGTGTACAATACGATGTAGCAGTCTCCCGAAAAAAAAATTCCGTGTCTCTCCTTGGGTATCTCCACGATAGTGGATTGTTTGATTCTCCAAATGGTTAAAGTGCCAGAACCATCGTCTATTAGTTGGGTTTCGGCAGCCAGCCCAGGTCGCTCTTCCATGGTAATCGCGTCGTATTTGGAAATGAGGATAGTGGGTTTGGTGGCTAAAGAAATAAGACACAGGTAGTGGCAATTATTAGAGCAACTACTAAATTCTTTCAATAAGGTGTTACTAATGTGGTCTTCTGTTGAGCGCGTTAAGACATTTAACTGTAATTTGGCAAAAGTTAATTACACGTTACAGATTCTGAAAGATAATTGAGGAAATCAAATCTTAAAAATGACCTGGATAGAAACGTAGGTATATAAAAGAGGTTTTTTGAAGTCGACCAAACAAGACATTGGTACATAACTTAGCCAGGCATTACATTACTTTACCTTTTATTTCGTCTTTCCAGTACGAAAACATCGCCATAAATTCCAATGGCTCTTGTCCATCTACAACTCTAGTGACTTTGGTGTTGTTAGGGTATTTCTTCTTCTTGACGAAACCTCGAGCGTTCCTCAATGCCTCACCCCTCTCCTTATCGTTGACTCTTCTTCCTACCCATACCCATATACCCTTCACGTCTTGATCTATTATAAATACGTCCTATAATGCAGTATTGTTGTAATTGCAGTAGGTACAGTATGTGACATATGGACTTACGTCGGCATTCAGATCTGACTGCGTAAACGGTCCATTTTTAATTTCAACCACCCTGTATTTGCCGTTGTTGTCCGAGCATTTGTACAGTTTCACCGATGGCGATTGGTAGTTGCCATTCTGGTCCTCGTAATGATTTTCCGGGAGGATCACCCGCTTTTCCAGGGGTAAGTACTTGTCGAAGTCTTTCCTTACATTTTCCGGCAAAGTTTTCTCGTAACCGTCATCGACGAAATACAAGCCGGGGATCTGATCTGCCTCTTGCATGTTAACAGCAACCTCAAGAAAATAAACGAATTTTAAAGAAATGCTTATGTTCAAAATTTGTGATACGAGAATCTACAAAAATATCGATTAATAAAGCTCTTCATAGCGGAACTAGCCCAACAGAATAATATTGAAATAAGCAAGATTTAGAACTAAGTAAGTACAAAATCAGTTTGTTACCAATAGGTGTTAATTTTGTTGTAATTTTCTTACGTTGCTTGCTTTTAGCTTTTCAGCAGCGTTCGTAGCTCGTCCAATCCAGACAAATATGCACTTGGTCGTGTGTATCAGGAAAATTCCGGAACTGTTGAAATGGTCCCAGGAGACGTCTGGCATTTCCTTAATGACAGGAATCCTCCTGCCTTTGATTCGGTACAATTTCACTTTGTTTTGATTAGAGTTTGGCCTCAAAACTCTAAAATAAAAGGTATTATTGATTCTGAGGTGGTGTTTCGTCTGGTAGTAACCTTATTCCATTTTTGAAATAGTTCAGGAACCTGGCGCTCTCGTTCCCTTCGGTCTCTCGGTGTTGGGTACTGGAACCGTTCAACAAGTTGTCCAACTCGACGGTTTTATAAGCTGCGACTCCGGACCTGTCTGGATTGGTGTTCGATCCTAGCCAGAAATGGATATGGTACTCCATGGTCCCGTTTTTGATCTCCCTGGTCTGGAAAAGGTACATTTGACGTTTCCATTAGAACACTTTTTGAAGTAAATTCTTACCACGGTGTCCACTCCACAGGGCTGGCCGTATTGGGAAGCTGCATATATCACGTAGGAATCGGTATCGTAAAAAGTTCCATATTGGTCCTTCGGGAGTGCGATGATGTTCATGTTCTGCAAAAATTTAGAGTTTTCTATCTCTCTAATGAAACCAGCGTTTTCATTCTATTTTTATAAGAGAAACGGTATTGTCTGTTCAGGGAAAAATCGTAAGTACCGCAGTAATTTGAACAATGGAGTGCGTTTGACGGAACATTTATTGCTTGCACGAGAAAACAATAAACGGAATTACATTAAACGATCATAAATACAATATAAGTAATGAAACGTGTACCTCTTTGGAGGAGTTTAAAGAACGTGAGAAATTGAAAGAGCTATTAAATGTATTACGCTTCACTAACAACAATTTTCTTGGACTTTCTCTTGATGTGTCGGGCACATCATAACTGTTGAATTTGTCGCAGAGGTGATACCCAGAAATCTCCTAACGTGAAAATAATTTAAAATAGGTAACAGAATTCCTTTAACCATAACGTAAAATTCCAATTAGCGTATCACAAGAAGCAACGATATTCCACAAAGAGCAAATTTTAGGTGACCCAAACTAATACATTGACTATTTATCTGAATCTCCACACTGATATTGTTTGTACTTATTATTGTATTTTTGATATTGTAATTTTGAATTAAGCACACAATTACACTAGCGATCGTACTGTAGGTACAATTGCGAATTATTTAATAGCTATTTAAATCCAACTGGTAATTAACTCCCTTACTTCTATTTTCCAAATGAGGAAAAACGTGGAGTTTTTGTTGATCTTCCTGAAGGCGACGTCGAAGGTCCCATTAGCAGAGGGCGCCGTGGAGACGTCGTCCTGTAACAAAATTATTACTCCAATTAGCGACGCTTCAAAATTGGCCCTCTTCACTATCGATGATCGGTAATTAGTGTGAGAGTCGTTTCTCGTCGGTAATCACGTAAATTGGCAATTAAATAGGGGATTTTTGTATCGACATAACGAGCTTAACGCTACTTTCCAGCACGAGGTGATAATTAGGGTTCTGCAACGATGGGGATTCTAGATCTAGATCGGTGCTGCTAGGGCAATTAATCGCTGGGCAATATTAATCAAGAACGAAGGTTCATTTGCTTATTATTATAATTATCATTATTCGTAAGGTTAACATTATTCTTTTTCTGTCCCATTGTACGTATGTTCGTTCCTTCTCTGATGTCCGTCACGGCGGCTGAGCGTGACAATTAACGATATACGATGTATGCATTTCTTGGGTTTCACAGACGGCGAACGACGATTATTGTAAAAAAATCCGTCAACCGAACGGAAATCATGACACTTGATCGTTTCGACGAAATTTCATAATTGTTTCCTCTCGAAAATTGCAAAATTGGAGGCACAAAGAGAACAAAACATAAACTGTATAAAATCCATAGGAACCCATTCAAACTTTAATTGTCATGGATAATAAGTAACTATAACGTAAGTCTTTAGTAGGTAACATAAAGTAAGGTAAGGTGACTAAATTGTACTAGCGAGAAAACAATCTATATCCAACCTCAAATTGGTCAAGCGGAAAATTTGATTAAACGTTTCACAGTTTTTGAATTGGCTGAATTGTAAAGATTGCAGATAATGTATATAATTGTCATGCATCATTTTTTAAGTATTACTAAAGACGTCTTTGGTAAACCGAAAATTTGTTAAACTGTGCTTACACAACTACCTACCATGCCAAAAATGCAGTGAACCCATATTGGTTAGCCTAAAATCTGTCAATTTTTGGTCGACGTACGAACACCAAAAGATACAAATTGATTAATGATTACGTCTGAATGTAACTGTCACGCATTAGTAAAACCGCTATAATCAAAATGCAATAAGCCCAGATTATCAATTTAACCTAATACCCAATTGTAATTTATTCAGTTTTGTTCGACACAAACATTTATTAGTAGGTAATTAAATTAATTTAATTGTTTGTTACTTATTAGATGACAATTTAAACCAAAAATGTCGGCTATAAACCCAAAAGCAGATTGATCGTTATATAAATTTTGATCGATAATGTACATCTTGATTATTATGGATTAAATTTTAAGTAATACCGGCTTTTCACTTGCGTAAGTAATATTTTCGCGCGATCAGTTTTGTCGGTCAGATGTTAATAATGCCCTTTAAATATCATACTTAATGTAATAAGGTAGTTATTATATGTACGTAATTTTGAGGCTAAACCAGAAAGTGTTTTTAAAGTAAGACAGCAAACGGTAGCGAAATAATAGGGGAGATTTGATTGTATACAAAAATAACAGTAAGTAATCGGCCAAAAACACTTAAACTTACATTTTTAAATTACTTTTAAGACACGAACAAATTTCGCATGCTACACGTACTCACATGTAAAATAAAACGAACATCCTCTATTTTTTGCAAAACACATCAGTGGTAGTACCGACTAATTTCAACAAATTCCAAAATTGCTCGATTATCCGACTCGTACCTTGGAATCGACGTTCAGAGAACGAAATTTTCAAAGTACGACCGTCGATATTTTCGAAGTAACCGTCGGTACTACCTATCTAATAAATTAAAAAGTATATATTTACGAAGTCATCGTGTTGCAAATCGAAGACCTGCATCCTCCGGGTACCACCAATGTCCACCAACACGAGAACTGATGTAGTACTACTATCGTCGCGCGGCGAGTCACTGAACGAAGGAGGAACCGCAAAGGAACAGAGGCGACACAAAAGAAGAGAACGTTCCGGAGGAGAAGAGCGACAAGAGGAGATCGAGTGGTAACCCCCCTTTCCTCGAACCATTTCGAGTGGATTACGAGCATTAGCGAACGCGTTACGGTACACTTTTCGAAATAAATGTAATTAGACGGCGAGTGCTGAAAAAAAATCGTAATAACGGGCGTTTTTTTTCTTCAATTAATACCGATCTGGGCAATAATTTCGGAACAAATCTGAAACGAGGTACTTCCGGAAACGAAAATGCATATTTTAGGAAAGTAGGTTCAATTTTGAGCCTGAAAGAGCCGAAAGTGAACGTTACCTTTTGATCAAATTCAACAAACAAACTAATCGTTGCGAATAAAACTAACAAGGTTAATTTCTGGTTCACGTTGCCAATACAGCACATAATCAAAATAGTAGTGCAGCATTTGAATAAACAATTAAATAAATATATGGATAAGATACAACAAATCTCAAAAATTAGAGGTGGCAAGAGCAATTCCCTCATTAATGGTTCGGGGGTAAAAGAATAGTCATTGTACTACTTTTTATCCTGTAAATCATCAATATAGCAATATCATAGATTCATCACTGATATTCATGTACAAAAATACATAAGATACATCAATATCAACACATCAATGTTGTACGATGAAACATCTTGTTCCATACGCCTTGTGTTTTACCTACCACTGTGAAACAAATCAATACTTTTAAAAGTTTTGCTAAAGAAGGTAGAATCATTATAAGTAACAATTTGTTTATATTCTGCAACATCTGTAATGTTAAGACCGGTGGAGCAATTGATAATTATGCAATAATTCACAGGGGAGATTTTGGATACCAGTTTCGAAAATTGTTATACCTAAAACCACCCATTGTATCGCTTATTTTATAAATTACACGTCGCTGATTACATATTTATGTATTATTCTAAATGTACAATAATTTTACTTTATACACTATGATTATGATTCAACAGCGTCCCATGGACGTCCATTTATCATGTGATACGTCCAGAAATTAAATTTCTATATTTCCATATTAAATAAAGCGAAAAATTCCTGGCATTGGTTAAATTTGTATTTTCACAAATTGGTCAATTCGTCACATCTACCTTTTTTATCCACTGCAGAAATTTTTCTGCAATTTAAGAAACGGAATTTATTTTGAATAAAACAGGCATTTAAAATCCTTCTGTTGTGATGTATGGCACAGCAATTACTGACTTATCAATTTTAATTTATGTTTTTACTTTCTCATATGAGGTACTCATATATGAGAGTATTGTAATCGGGTCGATTTTTTTAAATTGAGTTATTAGCATTTTTGAGGGTTTTGAGGTCCCCTGAGTCCAAAAAACATGTTTTTGGAAAACCGTCTGTATGTGTGTGTGTGTGTGTGTGTGTATGTGTGTATGTCTGTGGTAGGATTTCCTCAAAAACCAAAAACCACAAACGGTCAAAACTTTGTATTTAGACTTTGTACCACACCAGGACGTGAAAATAAGCTTTTCATTAAAATTGGCCAGGATAAAAGGGTAGTTAACTCTTGTCATTTTTCGGTTTTTTGAATTTTTCTCGAAATTCGCTCCAAGATTTTTTTTAAAACTTTGAATATTTATTGTACGATTAAATAAGTATAAAAAAAGTTTTCTAACGATTTTGGCTAAATCCTCTGTGAAGGGCACTTTATACTTGTCAATTTTCGGTTTTTTCAATTTTTTTTTCAAAATCCACTACACGATTTTTTTTTAAACTTTGAATATTTATTCTACTATTGAATATGTATAAAAAAGTTTTCTAACGTTTTTGGCTAAATCTTCTCTGAAGGACACTTTATACTTGTCAATTTTCGGTTTTTTCTATTTTTCTCGAAATCCACTCCACGAATTTTTTTTTTAACTTTCAATATTTATTCTACTATTAAATATGTATAAAAAAGTTTTCTAACGTTTTTGGCTAAATCTTTTGTGAAGGATGCTTTATACTTGTCGAATTTGGGTTTTAACTTTCTCATATGAGGTACTCATATATGAGAGTATTGTAATCGGGTCGATTTTTTGAAATTGAAATACTAGCATTTCTGAACGTTTTGAGGTCTCCTGAGCCAAAAAAATATGTTTTTTGAAAACCGTCTTTATGTATGTGTGTATGTATGTATGTATGTGTGTGTGTGTGTGTATGTATGTATGTCTGTGGTAGGATTTTCTCAAAAACTAAAAACCACAAACGGTCAAAACTATGTATTTAGACTTTGTACCATACCAGGACGTGAAAGTAAGCTTTTCATTAAAATAGGCCATGCTAGAAGGGTAGTTTACTCTTATCATTTTTTGGTTTTTTGAATGTTTCTCGAAATTCACTCCAAGAATTTTTTTTTTAAACTTTGAATATTTATTGTACTATTAAATATGTATAAACAGTTTTCTGGCGTTTTTGGCTAAATCTTCTCTGGCTGGCACTTTACACTTTTCGTTTATCGGTGTTTTTTTTTTGCTTAAATTAACCGTATCTATTTCCCGTTTGGATTTGGCAAACGCATATTGAAACACCCTATATATGAGAAAGTACTCTGATGAACACATCACTATTTTTTTTTTCAAAAGGTAATGCAGTTTACACACTAGTTTTAGAACATTTGGAGATATATGGGGAGGCACAGTAACCGCCTTTGCATTGTTTTGTGGTTTCCATCTTTCGCCTCATGGTAATATATTTAATATTCATGTATGGTGTGACAAGTAATGCTATGATTAGGTGTATAATTAACCTAACCCATAGAAAAATAATTCAAATAATTATAGCCAGTTGACACTACTTCCTCTGTTTCTACCGTTCATAAATGCACCGTTACGTAGTAACCACTAAGATTTAAGACGTGAATAGATGAGTTGAATGCGAGGTACTAAATCTTGTACAATTAAGTGTAACAATCTTGACATCAACATTTAACAATAAAGAAATGATATCTGAAGGATCTACGATGGAGATAATGCAAAGGTACCGAAACGAGCATGTACAGGATTCCGATGAAAAATGATAGAGTACAACAAAAAAACAGTAAAGGGACAGAAATTTTTAAAAAAAGTTTTACACCAAAATGCTGCTTGCTCAACACAGTAATCTGACTTTTGATTAATGCAGACAGTTGCTTATTGAGATATGAGATATATTTGAAATTTATAAAATTCCCTGTTCACATTTGAAGGTGCACCCACAGTATGAGGAAGAGCCAGCATGAGTAATTAAAACACGAACACAACAACGTGCCCCTATAACCATTGATAATAATTAGGGCTATTAAATTCACCTAAAACATATTAAATTAAAAGTTGCTATTGATCATTACACGAAATTCTAAAAATAAATTGCTACGTAGTATACGCTCGCAACAATTATTGTTGCATGCCTCTCTAGCATAACGTTACAATTTAAATACACGAAACAAGTCAAAAGTGAATACACTCTTATCAAGACGTCCTAATCTCAACACATGTACACTTATTAACTTACAGAAGTCATCTTGCGTGAATCCTTCATAACTCCTTACTAAATTCCGTTATGAAATTTTTAATACACACATTAGGAAGGTATCTACTACACGTGAAAAAGACGTTTTTTTCATTCGTCTGAATGGGAATCGCGAGACCAGAGTCCGGCATAACACTAACCTGCGTGAAATTCGAATTAATTTCGGAAGTTGCTGAAATTTCACTTCCCGGAGAGGAAAAACAGGAAGTACGGCCTGTGAGCTTAAATTGTTTGTTAGTCTATAGATACAAAAGGGATGAGCAGCGACGGCGACGGCAGCATTTTTCATGGTAATTTTAGCTTTGCCTTGTGAATTGTTGCTATCTAATCGCTGATCGCTGGTAATTATTATGAAAGCACGACCATTCCGTGGGAGGGAATTCATCGGTGAAGTTTCACGTTTTGCAATGTTTATAATACCCTAGGTATGTGTGTACTGTAATATAATATTTGAAACTATAAAAATGATTTCGCCAGAAAGACGGTAATAATATAACAAACAAATAAATTACCTCCTTCGGTACAATATTTCTTCACAAACTGCATTATAGCAATGTCATCATATGGAAAATTAAAAGGAGTCGCACATTCAGCCTATTTCAAATTTTCTTTTAACTTTAAAATGTTATTACATCGTAATAAGAATCAGAAACTTTAAAATTAAGGTCGAATTTAGATGGTTTCAACCATTAAGACGCGTTTACACACAATGATATTTTAATATAACGTTTAAAGCTTTTAAAAATAAGTTATAAGTTAGGAAGTTGAGGTAACTTTCAGCATTTCAATTTAATTTGTCTAAGTTTTTTGGAGTAAAACGTCTCGACAACGCTAAAACTAGACCTCACGTATATTCGTCTTTGCATTCGCAGTATATTGTGGCAAGGGAAATCAACGTCGATTGCAACATAATTAATTCTGGGTGAGATATGTGGAGTTGATAGCGTTTACAGGGCGCAATATTTCAAGGCGAGCCTGGAAAATCCCAGTCCTTAAGCATCCAGGCATCGCCCGCCCGTTCGTTTAGAAACCCAATAAACTGCAGGACGCAGCAATCAATAAAGTACGCCCATACTATACGCTAATTCCTTAGGTGGAAAATCTGATGCAAGGCTCATTAGCATTCCAGTCCGCCGGGGAAACGTACACGTGGACGTATTCGACGTCCGCCATGCTGGAAAATCGATCCGGAGAGTTTTCCGGACCCACGGCACGGATCTCTGCAAACACAGTCGAACAACGGCCACGTCCAGACGTCGGCTGGGACGTCTCCCATTCGAGTTTTATTATTTTTCGCTTTTAAGTTTCTCATTATTAAGTAGATCTGCACGCAGTTTTTTAGTTTCAATTTGGATCTTTTTCGAAGATGGGAACGACATTGCAGACGATCGCCGCGATGGCTTGTATGAAGAGCCTCCTGATGGTTTTCAATTTCGTCTTTTGGGTAAGTGTAACTGACCATATTTGTTCGAAAATGGGGACATTTCATTCAAACTCCTCTCCTCCGCTCCGGTGTTATTGATCTTTCGGACCGTATGGCGGTCTGGGTGCAACGACGATACAAATGCTCCTAAAGGAAATCAATATTGATTACCAGTTGATATGTCGCATGCAATCTCTCTTAGAAATGAAAGATGACCATGAACGTTCGTCTTTCCACAGATTTCTGGCATTGCCATCCTGGCTATAGGCATTTATATGGAGGTGGAGCTCTACAGGTACATGGAAATGGACGCTGAATTCAGCGGAACTGCTCCATACGTCCTAATCGGAACAGGATCCTTGATCATCCTCATGGGCACCTTAGCCTGTTGCTGTACGGTCAAGGGGCAGCCGGTTCTGCTTTACGTGGTAAGTAATGAACACCCTGTACGACAACTAATACTCGTTTTGACGTAATTGAAAGCGACTTCTACTGGAAAATGTGTTATGGGTAACTGTGAAATTCGCGAACATAATCCATGCTGTATTAAACCGGAAGATCGTAATGGGAGATCGAAGCGTTCATAGAGGTAATGTAATGCAATTTCTTTCCGGTCTATCAACTTCGAAATAATAAGAAACGATCTCGATTCGGTATTAACTTACATCTTCCGGCGAAGAGATTTCTTCAGGAGGCCGTAGGTCGTCGCCCTAAAAAACCCCATTTATTTTTTATGCTTGTTTAATCTCCGCTAGTATCATTGATTAAAAAGCGGTCCATACGTGGGTAATTAGACGCGGATTACGTTTTTTTTTTTTTTTAGAGACACGCTGTCAGCGTGCGACGAGTCCGTGCTCCGTGGCGCGCAGTTAATTAAAATAGTCCAGATTAATTTACATGATATTTACTTCATTATAATCGTGGGTAGCAATCGAGCGTTACGAGATTTTTATCGATTCTTTTTTCGATATTCGGCTCTGAGTAGAAGTCGACCGGTTGTGGGTTAGGAAACTATACCAGATTTTAGATAAACTCATCCCGATACAAACTAAAACATTAGAGTTTTAGATTAGATAGAGATAAGAGGGGCGGATTTTGACTGCCATTAGCAGTGGTTGTTCTTGCAAACTGATGTCATTATACATGTGTACGTATGTATATTTCAGTATGGAGGCTTTCTGGCGATGATTTTTGTCATGGAGCTTGGAGCTGGGATTTCCATTTACGCCCACCGCGCCAAAGTGAAGGACGGTTTCGACAAAGGTCTCATGCTGGCTATAAAGAATTATAGTAGCAGTACTCAATTCAACGACATCGATCGAATGCAAGAAACGGTAATCGGTTTATCTGCAGAGAAACCTCTTTATTACGGACACCCTCAGAATTTTTCAAACAATTTGTTTGCTTCATTCCTAACGACCAATTTTAAGTACCTGGACAACCTTCTGTTACTTTTCAGACAAGTCATTTTCTTTTAGAAAACTGGATCGTTCCAGTGCTTACAATGAGAGGTTTCACTGCATTAAGAGACATCCTTTTAAGTTTAATTCAAAGGTTATCATTTGATAACAAGGTGCAAATTTGGCCACGCACTTATTCTGATGTTTGGTCTATCTCCGGATTAAAAAGAGGGAGAAGGAGCGCTGTTTTGGGACCGCGGGTAAAGTTATAGAATCTCATAAGTAGCTAACATTCAAAATCGTGAATATAACCTTTTGCGTTGTCACTTATGGAGATTCATCTAGACACGATTACTCCCAAAGTGTCCCTGGCAGTTTTACAACTGTGAATTGTTTAGTAGAATCGAATCAATTCTCCCCAGGCAAAAGGAAGTAAATATTAGCTTTCCCAAAACGGCGTAAATGTGAAGCATTGTCCAACTTAATAAAATACCTCTCAATGAATATATTGCTCTGTATCAACTGCTGATGGTGTTTTCAGTTCAAATGTTGCGGACACCAAAGCGCTGCCGACTGGACAGATGTGAACCCACCAATACCACCATCGTGTTGCATCGAACCCGGTTGCGACACTGACGACATTCAACAGGTGTACTCCCAGGTAATGTATCGCATAGGTCTCAGTACCAGGATATTCCTAATTTCGTTTGAAATACTGAATTAATTTTCAGGGCTGCTATCTAAAAGTGACGGAATTCGTGAAATCGAACATAGGCATCGTGGCTGGGACCGCGGTCGGCGTCGCGTTCTTCCCGTTGGTCGGCGTTTTCTTGTCATGCTGTTTAGCGAGTCTAATCAACAAGACCAAGTACGAACAAATGGCGTAATGAAGTCTAGCTCACAAATATTTTACAAGATTAATCTGCGTTCTCGATGTTTTCCCTCTACGTGTATATGTTATATTCAAATTTTCGGCTGCTTTCTTCCTAAAGGGTCGGTGGAGGTTTTTTGCTCAGGGCTGTTCGAACGGTGACGGGTCTATGTTCTTTGGAGGCGATTGAAACGTACCTTTCCTTAACGAGACTGTCTTTTACGTTGCCAAAAATCCAACACATTCCATTTCCATGTCTAGTCTCTCGATAATTGCATTTTAAATATGTTGGAGATTTTGCGAACTCTTGGACAAATCCTTGGACTAAAGTAAAAGTTTATAATTACAATCAGTGCAATGTTTACCTATGAATGGTTGAAGATGGACCCGTCGTAAAGGCAACAAATAAAAGAAAGCAGCTTTTCCGATCTAGCTGACTGCGGTTATTGTAGTACCTATATAGGTACACTAAACGTAAGACAGCCAGGCGGAAATTATTGCATGGCTTTTTCTGTATGTTACACCGAAATCTTATTATTCGCTGTTCACGACAATGGAGTGTTGGAAGGTCCTTTTAAACTGCCTCGTCAAACTAGGAACGACTTAGCGCGGAATGCGATAGGTTTAGTTTGACAATGTTTTAAAGAAGATATTCGAACAATCCATCATGTCACATTTTTGAATCTCATCAATTATGTATGTATTTTATAAATCGAAAAATGTTCGAATTCAATTCTACGGGGGATTTCTTTGTTGTTGCGGCGATAAAAGATATTAATCGTCGAGCGAACAGAGGTTTCCTAGATCACTGTTATTTACCTAAATGTATTTTTACAGTTGCAAGCACGTAAATGTGAACAGAAAACAATTTAAATACAGGGTGGAACGAGTTATTTATATTATTCAAAGCGATGGAGTAAAAAGGCAGTTTACTAATATCTGATGGATGCCCTGTATGTGATCTGAGCTTCTTGTCTTGCATGATTACTTCCCCACCTTATGTCTCAAACGTGTATGATATCTACATATTTACAAGACTTATCTATACGTATAAAGTTTTAATAGCGTTATATTAGGTAGTCTAAAATTGATAGATATACGGAGAAATTATTTTTATGTATACAAGTATTTATTAAAGAATTTATTCCATAATTAAACATATTTAAATAGTAAAGAATTGTCTTTTAATAAATCTGCAGTAATATAGGTGAAATTATAATAGAGCAATAGATGACATGAGTTGTACAAAGCAGTATCTACAAAACATATTTTGACTGTAGGCTATGAATTATCAATTTGTTAATGCATTCACATTAATTTTGCTCCTACCCATTGCACGTACTAATCAATGACAAATGATAAATGAAACTAGTGTTCTTATTTAAACTGAGGCAAGGCAACTAAATCAAACAATGTAATATTAGGAAATTGTTGGTAATATTATTAAATAATTGACATGTTAGTACTCATTTTCCCAAATCTATACATTAAGTTGAATTAAAGAAAAAAACCATTTTAACATGTGTGCCATCTCACTAAATATATTTATAAGGTCTGGCCGCAATATTTAGGCATACTAATTTTTTAAATCAATTCAATTTGTAAACAAAACAAACTATACAATTTGTGAAATTAGATTAATATCAAATATTTAAAATGTATTTACGACTTGTTTTTAATACCAATAGTAGCACACATTTTTATTTACATTTTTGTCAAAATGTCTTGTTACATGTTACACAATATTGTAGAAACATAAAAAATCACTTGGGTATGATAACAGAGTGGATGTAGGTAGAGGGTTTCCACCTCAACGATTTTGGAATGTTTCCATTTCCATCTTTATCTACAAACAGTAATTTCATTGTTGAGTTTTCTTAACTTTTACAATATAGTAGGATACATTTTTATTTACCTTTTTGTTAAATGGTCTTGTTACACAATCTTGTAGAACCTTATAGAAAATCACTTCAATCTGGTAGAGGCGTTCGCTTTTGCTTTATGCAATGTCACAGAATTGATGTAGGTGGAGTTGAGTATGTTTCCATTTCCATCTTTATCTACAAATAATTTTAATGTTATCCAGTATTTCATTGTTCAGTTTTTTAATTTTTTACAATATTTAAATTCACATAATTGAATCAATTTATTGTAATTACTGAGTAGTCAGTTATTTCTGGCCAGTCCTGCCAGATAGTGGTGATATTAGGTAATTTGATTAACTAACATATAATGAACTAATGTCATATTGAAATCAGTAATTCGAGTAGGTTTTGTTATGCATTGTTCTATTCCATAAAACAGTACATAGATTTTTCATTGTCTCGCCACAAAAAAGCAATAGACATCAGATCTATGTTAAAATCATCAACTAGCATACAATTCATGATAGAAAAGAACAAATCGTGGCAGCTTATTTCAAGGTCTCTATGAACTTTGCATTATAACTTGATGGAGAACGGAAGACATGGAACTAAGCATATGGTTGTAATAAAATCATTTTTTAATATCACACACCAATAGTTATATTGCAATGTAAATGAATTTAATAAGAAGAAACACTACAATCACTTCTTATAACGAAGATAGTTGAATCGCACATAACATAAATATCGCTACGGTTATGAAGATCAACACCTGTTATATCTACTGTTGTTCTAGTTTCATAGAATAACTGCCATGTTTCGAAAGTCTATGAACACCAGTTCGAGTACTCGAGCAGGAAAATAGCGTTTTAAAATAGGGCTTGAGCAAATAGTGCAACATTCTTAAATTAACAAATTTGTTTGAACACTTACTCCAACAATTTTCATGTACCAGTTGGTGAGACGGTGCACCAGTATATAAATAGATAAGGTATTGGGACAATGTATCGGGATGTATTGTAATGTAAGTTACTACACTGTACGTCACAAGAAACTATAATTATGGAAATGAAGAAAAGATATGTTTTTACTAAATAATATGTCTTTTAGATATATCATCATAAAATTTAGTAGCGCAAATCAAATCCATGGCACAGAATCCTAGGACCTGGGTTAGGTCCGTTAGGGGTTAATATGGGCCTTGCCCTTAGGGGCCTTAGGCTAGGCCACACGCTAGGCATTAGGCACAGCGCACAGCACTGACAGACAGCACAGATCACAGACTGCACAGATCACATTCACAGAACATCATGTGGCGTTATGTGCCGACGTTTGGTAGTGAACTAACTGTGGCGGGAATTTGAAATCTATTCATTCCTATTCAGAGTTATAGAGTTATTTCTGGACAAAATATAGCTGTACAAACTATATAATGAAGAAAATTTTGTAATATTATAAAGTCTTACATTTGTGGAGAAACATAAGTTATACAAATCAGCTTTTATAGCAAATCAACCTATAAAACATATATTTCACACTAACACGTTACTTGGAAATGGTACCCTCTTTTTGTGTAACTTTTTAAGTTTTATCTCTGGTTCTCCGATAATTACTTCTCAGTCGCTTTGTGTCTGTTACTCTCGTGAACTGACGTGAATACACACACACGTGCAGGTGCTTTTATAGTAAGTACTTTATGGTATATTGATTACAATCTAATTTGAATTTACATCAATTTGTTTTGATACCAATTTGTATTTTTTTGTCGTTCTTATATCGTATATCATATAACACTGAATAGGTGGTAATTTAGTTTCCAACAATTTCTCATAACTATCGATATAGTCATAGGGGAAAGTGCCTTTTCTAGTCAATAATTTGAACTGTGTTTCGTTTACATTCTTAAATTCATCCTTTAAATGAATCAAATCATCGACATTTAGAATGGAAACTAACTTGTCAAGAGAAAAACTTAAAAATCGTAGCGAATCTGTAAATCGAATTTTATTTTTGTTTTTTCATCGTATTTAGTAAAACTAATGTACCTATATTAAACAAAGAAAGATATCCAATACCAAGTTTTTAAAAACGCGCAATTTCATGGGCTTACGTTTACTTGATTTTTCTGAACCTTGTGAGACGCCAATCTGTTTTGGTCAAAAAAGTGTCCTTTCATTTTTACTCGAAAAAATGTGTTTTAAATTTTTTGAGAAACGTTTCATAGCGATCGTTTTGTACACCCAGTAAATTGTGAGAGCTGACATTCATCAAGGTATTCGTACGTTTCATTATCAATTTTAAAATTAATTTCGTTTTTATAAATTAGTATTCAGTTGGGTATCTTTTGGCATATATTATATCACTAATTGCAAGCGATAGGTTCGTCCAAATTTCTTGTTCCTCCTGGCGATATTCTGGATGGTTCCTTTCGTCTTTGTTACTTTTTGTTAGTACCTAAGGTGATGTTTCCCCTTCCATATATGTTTCCATTTGTATTACGGACTGGCCTGGAATATACAGATGCGTTGATGCGTATTGACAATTTCGTCACAATATAATGGACGTATAGGCAAAAAATGGTACATTCGTAACAAAACATGGTTCATTAAAGTTATTTATTATTGAGATCACCAGCACCAGCAAATGGATGAAAAATGGTTTTTGATTCATCTTAATCGTTGTAGTATTTGTATTAAAATGTTTAATTAAATTTAAGTTTAAGTTTGAGAAAGGTAATGTGTATATGAAAATATTATGAAGTATGAAAAAAAAACCGAAAAATGTTGCTTTCGGCGGAGTGCCGACAGAAGTGAAAATTTCTATACTTACGCGTGCCTAGAAAATATTTTTTATATGGGAAAAAAATATATATTACATAGCCGTACTCGGCATGCGTTGCAATGCCACATAAAGTTTGAAGAAATAAAGAGAAATAAAAAGTATTTAAAAAAATCTTTACACAATGAGAAAAACGCAGTTAACCTTGGTTACGGCGGTGATAATGCTCTCACGTATATACATTTTCTGTTTTAAAGTACACACGCTGTTCATTTTCATGGTGGACTGACAAAAGAACAACTGTTGGATGTCGTTCATGGATTGGAAATGATAAAATGCGCCATATTGCTTCACTGCTACTAATGTAGCGCCTCAGTCCCCAGTTGATATTAGTCGATTTCATCAGTAGATGCGGTTGAATTTACCATTCCAAAAACTGCCATATCACTTCCTTTGTTGACATATTTTCAGATATACTTTATCGTTTTCACCGAATTGCAATATTCTACATTGATGTACGATTTCGATAGTAACGATGAGTTCATTTTCAGTTGATCGTCGCAACGATAGACTGGGTATCCGTCATTGCCAGTGATAGTTTCAATAAGCAATTTTCTTGGGTATCTTTTTGTGTATTTCCCATCAGACATGCATGGTGAATTGAAACTGAGTAGGCCACATGGACCTTGAATCATGTTTTTGGTTACTATTTGAAATAAGTCTGGATTAATGTCGACCGTCTGGTATTTCTGCTGAGAAAATTTGGTCAATTTGATCTGTTGCGATTTTTTTCAACCAACCAAATCAAAATGTGTACATGTGGTAATCTTCTCTTTTGTCATTCAATAGAATACATCCAACAGCGTGTTTCTCCAAGAATATTATACTTGACAAATTAAATCCATTAAAGATTTCAATTTTAGTTATTAACTTACTTTACTTTTTTCAGAAAAAATGGCTACGTTGAAACAGGAGATGAAACCCTACAACGTGAAGTACAACAAAATTTCCAACGAAGAAACTACAAAGTACACTACTACCTACTACAAACTTTAAAAAATAAATTGGAAAATATCTGGGGGCACCTGAAAAGAAAATTACGTCATAATATACGAGACTTTATGTGGAACGATGATGACTACACGAACGAAAATAAACGTACGTGCATAACTGAATGCCAAGAAGTTATGCACGATTTGAAGCAGTTGATCGATAAATTATCCAAACACGAAAATGACAAATTGATATCTGAAGCAGTAATAGAAGAGAGGCCGGAAGAACCCATTTCATCTTCGTCAGTACCACCACCGCCACCGCCATCAGTAACACCACCACCACGTCCGCCACTATCGCCCTCTTTACAGAGACCAGAGCTAAGACGACCGAACTCCCTGCGCTCCGGATCCAAGTCGCACCTCGTGAACTCGCGCGCCGAGCGGCCGAGGATCGCGTTGGAAGAGATCATCGGGACAAAGCAGAAGCTGAAGACGGTCCCACACCAGGCCATGCTGAAACGTTCCTCGCAGCCCGACATCGAGAACACGCCGGAACTGTTTTGAAGAAAGTCCAGCTGAAACCGCTGAAGAGGAGGAACTTGACGCCTGACATGACGGACACCCTATCGGTGAGCCCCCACTCGAGTCTCTGCAGGGCTTTGCTGACGAAGCCGGAGGTAAGTGTGAAAAGGTTAAGGAAAGTAAGACGAAAAGGTTTCGATTCGCCCTATAAAAGGAATTTATTGACCAAACGTGATAATTCGAGACATCGAGATCACGCCAGAACTGTGGAAGAAAGTCCCATCTTGATCGGAACTTCAGCAGACTTTTCTTCGGTGGAAATTTTGTTGTTCCTTTCCTAATTAACAAATTCCATTTATAGGGCGAATCCAAACCTTTTCGTCTTACTTTCCTTAACGTTTTCACACTCACATTATTCGTGAATTGTCTTTTATGTATATTATTGTGTAATTCATATATGAAATTGAAAGTTTGATTTATGTCTTTATGTTTTATTTTATATGAAAATTTGGTTAATTTGATCTGTCGCGATTTTTTTCAACCAACCAAATCATTTTACTTTTTTCAGACAAAATGACTACGTTGAAACAGGAGATGAAACCCTACAACGTGAAGTACAACAAAATTTCCAACGAAGAAAAGTCTGCTAAAGTTCCGATCAAGATGGGACTTTCTTCCACGTGATCTCGATGTCTCGAATTATCGAGTTTGGTATATAAATTCATTTTATAGGGCGACTCGAAACCTTTTCGTTTTGCTTTCTTTAACCTTTTCACACTCGCCTCCGGCTTCGTCAGCAAAGCCCTGCAGAGACTCGAGTGTGGGCTCATCGATAGGGTATCCGTCATGTCAGGCGTCAAGTTCCTCCTCTTCAGCGGTTTCAGCTGGACTTTCTTCAAAACAGTCCCGGCGTGTTCTCGATGTCGGGCTGCGAGGAACGTTTCAGCATGCCTGGTGTGGGACCGTCTTCAGCTTCTGCTTTATCCCGATGATCTCTTCCAGCGCGATCCTCGGCCGCTCGGTTCACGAGTTCACGAGGTGCGACTTGGATCCGGAGCGCAGGGAGTTCGGTCGTCTTAGCTCTGGTCTCTGTAAAGAGGGCGATAGTGGCGGAGGTGGTGGTGGTGTTACTGATGGCGGTGGCGGTGGTGGTACTGACGAAAATGAAATGGGTTCTTCCGGCCTCTCTTCTATTACTGCTTTGATATCAATTTATCATTTTTGTGTTTGGATAATTTATCGGTCAACTGTTTTAAATCGTGCATAGCTTCTTGGCATTCAGTTATGCACGTCCGTTTATTTTCATTCTTGTCATCATCACCGTTCCACATAAAGTCTCGTATATTATGACGTAATTTTCTTTTCAGGCGCCCCAGATATTTTGCAATTTATTTTCATTCTTGTCGTCATCATCGTTCCACATAAAGTCTCGTATATTATGACGTAATTTTCTTTTCAGGTGCCCCCAGATATTTTCCAATTTATTTTTTAAAGTTTGTAGTGGAGCCCAACTTTTAAACAGCTCATTAACCCTAATCGTTACTGCTGTTGGTTGATGACTTGTATATGTGACATTTGTTCATGTCTAGTCTAATATTTAGATATTTATTAATTTATTGATATCTTTTGATATCGAAACGTCATTTATGTTAGCGTTAACCTTGAGGGTGCATCCCTCGCCATCTTGATCGGAACTCTCAGCAGACTTTAATGGATTTAATGGTCAAGTATAATATTCTTGGAGAAACACGCTGTTGGATGTATTCTATTTAATGGCAAAAGAGAAGATTGCCACATGTACACATTTTGATTTGGTTGGTTGAAAAAAATCGGAACAGATCAAATGACCAAATTTTCTTAGCAGACAAAATTGTTTATCAATGTTGGTCCAATTTCGATGTACATTATTCTACCAATATTGAAAAGCAACATCGGACCAATATTTTTGTACATGCTTGGCGCAATATTGCAAAATGGTCCAATTTTTTATTGGCCCAATATTTATGTGCAATATTCTGCCAATATTAAAATGCAACATCGAATGAATATTAATATATAATATTTGCCCAATGTTGATGCACAACCTTGAGAGGATATTGCAAAATGGTCCCAATTCTTATTGGCCCATTATTTAAAAACAATAATCAGTCTATATTGAAATGTAACATTAGAATAATATCTTTATGACATGTTGACATGCGCATGACAATGAATGTCGGGAAGAAATAAAGTAGAAGATTGTATTTTGATGTGTACAATATTTAATTACAAAAATTAGTATTTACAAGGAGTAACAATAAAATAAAAATTATACAGTAAATACTAAGTATTAAATATGTTTAAATTTTTGTCTCATTCTCGTTCTCCCAGCACTAATAATCACCTTCACCCCTGAAGCCTATTACAAAATGTTTGTCTAATTGACGATATTACCTAAAAGAAACGAAGTAATTCTTAATATTATACATATATATAGGTACCTACCGCTACCGGGTATAATTTTTATACTATGTGTACTTTTATGATAAGGTACAAACAGCTTTAAGGAAAACTTTAAATCATGGAATGTCTGTTAAATCAAATTCAGAAGTTTGGGAATAAAATTGAAAATCAGTCGTCTTATGTTTCTCGAGACGTTCGGGTATATCAGGTAGACAATTTGGTACATAATATTTTATTTATACCAAAATATTTCTTCAGTTAAACTATTGGAAGTTTTGCCCACAACATTTGGGCTTAAATACTTAGTTACGACTTTCACCGTTTTCGTTTTCCGGAAGAAATTGGAAATTATCTCTCTCATAATTTGAATAAAGATTGTTGCTTTCCGAGGTTGAAGAAGACAAATTAATTTCTAAATCAGTAGATATAAGTGAATCGTTATATTGAGTAACTGTTGTTTCAGTTTCATTAACGACATTAGGTTTTTTGTTTTTGACTTGACTTCATTGTAAAGTCTTCCACTTTTATCCAAAAATCTCTTCATAAACATGGATTTTCGGATTTTTGCGACATATTTAGCAGAGATATACACACCGATGCAATATAAATACGAATACAAAACTTACTTAGAATTAACAAATGTATGTATTTAATAAATCACTAATTAATTATAAATCAAAATTACTTATCTTGTAATTAAATAATGGGCACTAAACACTGAGGACCCATACCTAACTAAAAAAATACCCTACCTACCGTTCCAGCTTAAAATATAAAATGAAGATCGCCGACAAGAGGAAGATGGAAGATATACCTAGATAGTGTACAGTACAGATGCCTGAGATGCCGATGTACGGAGACCACGGAGACTGATGCACCGTTTCATGCGGTAGTAGTAAAAATCTATGGCAGTAAACTGTAGTTCTGTGTTATGTTATGTTAACCTAAAAATGTTATGGGAGGTGGGATTTTATCCCCTTCATAGATAATACGTTTATTATTTATCCATTCTCACCTATATATGCATTAGGGTGCATCTATAGTTTGGTGAAATGTCTTTGTACGACGACTACGACGTGAAAACGACGGCCACCGAAAAAGTTCAGGGTTGGTCGTCAGGTATAAAACTACTGCAATCTCAATTACAATTAAAAAAAGCCACTGTAACCCAACCCAAAAAGGAGCAGTTCAGAAAAATAAGCCTAGCACCAGTTTTTGACTTGAAATCGAGAAGAGAAGAAGAGTTCCCAAAGATAGTAAAGAAGATCCAGCCGAAAGTGCAGTTATCTTCATCTGCTTATAGCATCGAGTACGACTGGAATGTCATTGACGAGTATGATCCACTGAGACCAAATGAATTCGAAAAATTCGTAAAGGAGCTTAGAGATTATAGGGACAGGGATCGGGATAGAGACAGAGATAGAGACAGGGATAGGGACAGGGATAGAGACAGAGATAGGGATAGAGACAGGGATAAAGATGATAAAAGACGTGATAAGAAGAGGAAAAGCAGGTTCAATGATGATCAGGAAGAGGGTATGTCGCCCCCAATAGTATCATCTACCACTTCCCCTCAAATGACTCAACCGACAATTGGAAGTGGATTCGCAGGTATGATTGTAATAGTTCAATAGTATGTGCTACAATTTTAAGGTATTCTATTTTTTACCCAGCTCGAACAAACATGCTCTTTTTTAAATTGTTAAGCAAGGGTTTGAAATGCAGAAAAACATTGTTTTTTAACAATTAATTTCTAAATTTAAAACTACTTCATAAATCATAATAATACAAATACTGTAGCCCTGCATCCCACTTTAAAGTCCCAATCCTTTATATAGTTTGTTACAGTACACTACTGTTTAGTTTATTAATATCACGTTGATATTTTTATTAGGTCGCTGGACAGACGAAGATGATGATCCGCCCCCAAAGCATTTCCGATCTTCCGGGAGCGGAGGTGGTGTAGCCATAGCACCTCCGCCCAGCCTACAAGAAAAAAGCGAGTTAGTCATAGCGCCACCAAGCAAACTGCCGCAGCAGCCCTCAAATTCATATGGAGGATCTGTCGCCGCCAAAATCATGGCCAGATATGGATTCAAAGAGGGACAGGGACTGGGAAAATTAGAGCAAGGCATGGCGAGTGCCTTACAAGTCGAAAAAACGTCGAAAAGGGGTGGCAGGATTATCCACGAGAAGGAGCTTGCTCTGCAGGCTCAACAATCAGCTGCGGACTCCAGCACTCAAATTCCTACTCAGCCTTCTATTACAGAGATCATGAAAAATCCTAGCAAAGTAAGCTCAAATGTTAATACTTATCTTCTCATCAACTTGTCGCTATCAATAAGATTTCCATTTTGCTTCTGTTTTCAAAATTATAAACAACATAATATATGTATATTCAATTAGTCCGCTTGGAATAAATTCAGTCTTTAAACATTTGACAATTTCTATTCTAGGTTGTTTTGCTAAAGAACATGGTGGGACCGGGTGAGGTGGACGATGATTTGGAGCCCGAAGTGAAAGATGAATGCAACACTAAATATGGTCCAGTTGCAAGTGTTATTATTCATGAAATACCCCATGACGATCCTGAAGAAGCTGTGAGGATATTCGTTGAATTTAAACGAATTGAGAGCGCAATCAAAGCAGTTGTTGACTTGAACGGGAGATTTTTCGGAGGAAGACAAGTTAAAGCTGCTTTCTATGATACAGATAAATTTGATAACCTGCAATTGGTAGATTAAATTATTAGGACTGGTTATTTAATTACATGATATTGCAATGATGTTGCAAGTGCAAGCAAGTTTTCATTAAAATGTAGGTTTAAGTTTAATGCTTTCACTCTTCATGTATCTATGGACAATACAGTAATTTTAATATTTTTCATTCTAAATTTCTTCAACTACACTTTGTTCTCGTATTTCATTAGGTTGATCTATCATTAAGCTGAAATATGGTAATAAGAGTAAAACTTGTCTTGAATGAATATAATAAAGAAACAATATTCCCTTCTGAAAACTGTATTTTTAAGAATAGTAGGTCAGGGATTTATTTTCTCGGTTGATTTTTGAGCTCCGGTTTTATTGTATGTATTTTAAAAAATTAAAGCCATTTTATTCTAAATTAATAATTGTATCAAAGGGGTTTAGGGTCATCTCAAATGTCTGGTCGGGGGTGGAGGAGGAAAGGCTATTAAGGAGACTTATTTATTGACCTGGTACTCTGCCAGCAGAGAGTTTTTCTTACCTTCATCTGTCAATCTTTAACATATTGTTGAACTTATGGTGTTGTGCTTATAAGCAGGGGTTCGTCTGCTCTCCTGTTTCAACGGGATCTATTTTGTCAATGCTGAGTATGTATGGCCACTTGAAACTTGTGATATTGTCAAGCCGAATCGGCTGCGCGATTTTTAAATTAATTCTCAAAATGTCTGCCTTCAATTTCTGAGTACTCTGGGAGGGGTGTATATATGACCATAAAAAGATTGCGCCTAACACTTTCACGTTCTTTTAGTATGTGCGCACCAAAAACTGAAATGGCTTAGATAAAAGCGAGGGTTAAAGTAACGTACTGAAATCTTTCAGAACATTTATAGATTTAATGCTGTTTAATATGGGTTGACCACAGCATCTCGAATCTGTTAAGCATATAATATGTGACAGTTAACTGACTAATGCGAATATGTGGGTTCATAGGCCCATAACAGATAGGTAAAAATATAAATGCGCTATTGGTATATTTTAGACGTATTATATAAAGATGATAGTCTCGAATAGCTGCTATATGGCAGCGGGGTAAATCATTTTTAAAATCATATTTAAAATAAACGAAGTTTATAACGGTTTACAGAACCCTGTACCTCAGTTGCAATAAATCTCGGATGCGTTCGCAGATCCGGCAACGACGCCACCAGCAATGCTCCCCTTTGACATTTGTGGCAGCAGATAAACCGTGTCGGGGTATTTTTTTTTATTTTTATATCTCTGGAGGACAACAATACACTACAAACTTTCCGTTAGCTTTTCGAGAACGCACGCCGGTCAATCCGTAATGGCGGAGAGCAACGGGGAATTGAGTGACGAAGACATTATCATCAACGATCAAGACGGTCTTCCCAACGTTCACCCCAATCTGATCCCGGAAGTGGACTTCGACAGCCCTGACCATCAGTCCGAGGACGAGTTCGAAGACCTACCGTCGTCCCTTATCGTAACCAACATACACGATTCAGTTTTCACCTCGCCAGGTAAGGACGGTTCTATTTTGGTTTTCCCAATGACTGGATTGGATACTTTGTAATTCATTGTTATAACCTCCCCAACAATGTTGTCCAGGCCGAACAACTCTTCTTACACGGGATCACATGTGGAAGAAACACCATAAACTACAAATATGGCTTAGCTACCATCTACCTACGTAAAACCTCTGGAACAAGAGCACTCAAGCGATTTAATTTTGTTCAACAGTAGCCCCAGCTAGGGCACTTTCAAGAAACAGTACATTCGAAATACACAACGTTATGAAAATCAATATTGCAGCTTCTCCTATGTCAGTGTGGCTTTTGGTTATATTTTATTTATTTGGCTAAAGATAATCTTGTAGCTTTTGTCCTGTTTTTCTTTTATACTTTATGAAAATAGTGTAATTTTAGAAGTCTTCCACAATTATTTCCATTTTGTTATTAATTCCTGAATAACGGAAAGTCTTGATATTACATGTATTCACTTTGAATGTTTTTTAACTAAGAGTTAATTAAGCGTTATTCTGTCATATGTGCTATTTACAAAAGAAGTATATTGATGTACAACTTTTTAAAGGAGGAAGGTTAACAGCTCATAGTTTGTTTATTTATGAAATTATTATTGTATAGCAATATTTTATTTCCATTGTCCTCTAGAGTGATTATTATCAAGTTATGTCAATATTACAGTTTAAAAAGTAATAATTTATCTCCTCTTCACATTAACAACTTGCTATGAGGCTTTTAAATGTGATAGCATTCATAACTGTTAAAGTAATTGATTCGACATAACAGATATTTCTCTAAAAGGAATGAATGCCGGTAAGTATTCAATGGTAAATCTATTTTATTCCTTTAATTTACAAGTATGAAAGCATTTTGAGTAACATAATATAATATAATGTACTTACCGTCACAAGGGTAGGTTTCTTCTGGAATCAATGGTTTCTCTCATTTTATTGCTATATTGAGCTAATAATCGATGTCAGTGTCTTCCTAGCATATCTCTGATCCGTCAGTCATGATTTTTACAATTACGTTAAAATAAAATTTATTGCTGCCTAATACGTTATGGTTCTACTTTCTGAGATATATTTATCCAGATTATCTCTGCGTATGATGTTTGTATCATATCAAAAACTTTATTTCATTGTTTGGTCTTTAATATTCAATTTGCATCATTCTGGTTCTTTTGAAACAGTGCATCATTTGATTATGATGGTGTGAATTATTATATTACATGTATCGGTGTACATTAGGTTAGGTTTTATAAATAATTGAAATTGTAACATTGTGGGTCAGTTAATTACTATTAGTCTTGACAATTTCTAAGGGGTAAAATAGGTTAGGCATGGTTTTATAGGGGTTTTAAGAGTTATGATTGAGTGATTTACGAGGTATGTGTATTTTTAGAGAAGAAAAGAGAATTGGAGGATCTGTTCAAGATCTATGATCCCGACGTGACGTTCCAGTGGCTCCGCAGCTTCAGACGCCTCCGCGTCAACTTCCAGACGCCGTTCGCGGCGGCGAGTGCCCGCATCCAGCTTCACCAGTACCGGATCAACGAATCCGTCATCACCTGTTACTTCGCCCAGCCGGTGACGCCCGTTAAAAACCCGAACCTGCAGCCGCCGGCCCCCTACAAACAGTTCCTGATCTCGCCACCGGCATCGCCCCCCTTGGACTGGGAGCCCAGGCCCGAGGGGGAACCCATCATCAACCATGACCTGCTCGCTGCCCTAGCGTCGCTCACGCCAGGCGGCAGCCATGAGCTGCACCCTCCCTCTCCGGGACAGCCTGCTATCGTCGTTCACACGGCAATAGGTAAGCATTATTTATGTATCATCACTAAAGCTTGGATTTGTTACTAGATGGTCACTATATCTCCAATTTATTTTGCAATAATTGATTGGCATTTTATATGAGAAAATTAGATTATTTTAAATCACAGATTGATAATTGATTCCACAAGGTCATTACCTCTATTATGGTTACTAAAAACTTTGACTATTGATTAGTACTTTCATTAGTAGTAGTAGATTGATTAGTGTTTGAACATCGAAAATGATCGGTCAACACAATGGAACTAATAGAGGCATTCCAAATCCCAGATTTAAAATTTTTGATGATGTTGAAATGATTTTAAATTATCCATTCTTTCCAATTCTACATTTAATTTTGTGAACACCTCGTCTAAACTATTCTCCAGTTCCCCAATGGTTAACAATGCTTTTAGCATTGGTTCATTTAAATGTAAGAAAGGCTTTGATAAAACATTCATGTATGGAAATACTAGTAGCTACCCCTCCATTAGTTTAGAAGAAGGAACCTAATTGTTTTTTCTTGCAGCAGGTGCAACTCCTGGTCCAAAACCGAGGTTGGTGCAAACATCATGCCCAGAACAGAGCTAATTTAATTTTTTTATAAATGTATATAATCGTTATGTGTTATCTGTTATGGCGTTGAAATCACAACTGTAACTTCTTAAACTGAAACATTTTTTTTTGAATTCTGCACGTTCAGTTCATTTTTTTAATGAAAATGTTACCCAGGGTTTTGGATGGGTTCAACAATTTCATGATGAGCAAAGTTTCTGGTAAACAGATGCTGATTTACTACAGACTGAGGGTGACCTGACTCTTAACATGTGATAGGTTGAAAATGAACCATTTTTGGCCAATTATGTTTACACTATTAAAATCTTATGCGATTACCTCATTTTGGTGTTACCAAAACTTCGTTATTTGTCAAATTTGATCATCTCTTATCAGTATTGACTACTCCAAATACTTAAATGTTCACTGCTCTCTTTTGAAATGCTGACTTTCAAGAATATCCAACCAAGAACTTCGAAAATTTGTTTCTATTGTACATTTTTAATATTCTTATACATTTCTTCGTCTAATATTAAAAAATGTGATAAATGTCTTAAGTATTTTTCGATATTTCGACGTCATAACGACCTATCTCAAACCTTCCTAGGGCTTCAAAAACAAATAGTCATAGATTAGTGAAAGATATAGAGAAATATTTTAATTTATTAAAGCTTTTATTGTGATAATAGATTTTAGTTATGATTAACTTAAATTTTCGTTATTGAATTTCTAAATCTAAATAAAAATTGAAAGAAGCGCTTTTAAGATAAAATTGCGAAGGCCTCGAAAAACTTGTAAAGTAGGTGTTCTTGTCACGAATCGCTGTAAAGTGCATTGTTTTATTAAAGAAAGGAATTAAGGCACTAAGATGTTTAATTCTGTTAAGTCACACTGCCTTGAAGTATTTTTGATTTTGAATTTTAATAATATTAATTTTGTGACCTATGATTTGTTTCCTAAGTTTTTGTAAAAACATCAGACTAACCATATCAACTATTTCATGTTTGTATTAAAAAAAATGTCTCGAGGATAAATGTCGCGTTCTGTTCAAATATTTTTGGAGCAATTTGTCGGCTCTATCATATGTATCCTATCACACGGTGTTTTGAAAAATGTTCCAACACACATTGTTCCCTCTAATAATCGATTGAAATTTCCACGTTAAACAGGGTGACAAACTTTCATAAATATAAAGTTTGTCAAATCATATATTTATGTAATAGCTCTCGGAAAATAAATGTTTGCTTAGTTTTTTCAATCAAATAAAGTACCTACTGTATATTAAAATTTTTTTGAAGGCAATTTAATAGTATTAGGGAGAAGATTGCGCATTCTGTAAATTTATATAGAAAAATGAAGAACACAAGAGTTGTAAATACAAAGTATTCTTTTATTAAATACTTATGCTTGCAGATGTACATATTGTTCAAGTTAACATTTGCAGTGATATAAAACGCTTCTTCGCTTTCACGTTAATATTTTTGGAGTAATCAAATATTTAATAAAAATTTACAAGAATACGCAATCCTGTTCAGGACTAACATATACTTATTTTGGCGAAACTCATGGTACTCATGGTTTATGAAATACCTCATATACGTACGTCTCGATAATGTCTATTGCAGGATATAAACTCGTGAAGTCCTGCAGTATGGTTGCAGACACAACGAATTATTTTTAAATCTTTCGTTCTGTTCAAAGTTTTATGTGTATCATTTCACTACATATGTGTTTATATGTATAAAAAATCTTGTTGTGAATAATATATGTAAATAAAAAATATGTTGATTGTTATTAAAACTGTTTCAATTTAATCAAAAAAATATAGATTCAAGTAAATATCAATTGCGATATTTAAATTTTCTCATATCACATCTTTTACTTTTTCAATGGTTCTAATTGATCCAAATTAGTTCCATTTTTCACCACCCTTCCTCCTTCTTCGTCATCAACTTTTCCGCCACACATTGCAGTGAAGCAGTTATCACCGATGCCAAACTCTTCGCCATCCTTTATCGTCTGAGGCATTGGTTTATTCAATGTCTCCGGCAGGAGCGTCATCAGTAATCCGGAAATAATGGAAATGACTGCGAAGATGATTGCTGGCATTTTCGGGTTGAAGGAGTCCAGGAGCGTTATGAGCGGGGTAAGTGCACCCGAGGTTCTGGCGCACATCGCCCCTAATCCCATCGCAGAGTTCCTGACTACCGTCGGGAATAATTCCGCGGAATAATTGTAGATGATGGCGAAGGAGCTGGCGATGAGGAACTTCCCGGCGAAGACGAAGCCGGTGGAGACGGCTCCGGCGCTTAAGCTGGCCGCTATGATACAACACACGCCGCCTAAGACCATCTCGCCCGCCGTCAAGGACCTTCTGCCCCATTTGTCCATCAGGTACACCGTCAGGACGTAGCTCGGTAACTCCACCAAGCCCATTATGAAGAGGATCAGGTATGGGTTGCCTTCTAAAGCACCGGTGCTCAAAGAGAGACCATAGTAAACTATAGAGTTGGCGAACCATGATAGCATTACGTTAAGAGTTTTCTTCCGCATATTGGGCGTTTTGAAGAGGTCTAAAACGCTGGCGCTTTCGTCTTTGCTGCGTTTCACTGGCATCGCCTTGCTAATTAATTCCTCAGTTTCCAGGTTTATTGGGCTGCCATTCATTTTTAGGGCCTTCTGGACTATTTCGATTGACTCTTTCGTCCTACCGTTAGCCCAAAGCCACCTGAATTAAAATAATGAAGAGTTAAAAATGGAGACATCTTCAAATCGAAAATTCTTTCGAAACAACGTAATTTCTTATTTAAATGACGGAACCGCTTGCCTACCTCGGAGATTCGTCCATCAACCAAAAGTGCCCTAATAATACAATGGCATGGCAACCATAAATAATCTGTAGTAGTTGTCTGTCATGTATTATAGATCCCCAACCAGCGACTAACATGATACCGAATGCGAAACAAGCTTGAAAAGCGACGCCACACATGGACCTCTTACTGGGACCTACCAGTTCCATGGTAAGTACGAAACCTGAAAAAAATTGTAGGATTCTCAGCAAACACTAAGTAGAAAATGTGAATCAGATAGAAGTTAGTAGGTATGCTACTTGAAATATGTACATGAAGTCAGTAGGTACTAATGTTGATGTCTCAAGATGTGATAATCGTGAGCGCCTCATTTAATAAGCAATTCTAGATGCTTTACAAATATCACTGCTTTAAAAAGCTGTACTTCTTTTTTATTCGATATAAATTAAATTATTTCTGTAACGTGTGGAACCCAATCAACTGCTAGAGTTGAGAAGTAGCCAGAAATATTTTTGTTAAAAATCTTGATGCATATTTACAACATATAGGGTTATTTCGATTTCAACATTCCATAGTAACTATTATAGCGACAGTAAGATACTTTTGATAACATCTACATTAAAGCGGTTTTCTATTACCTGGTATGTAGCTGCCTGCTGAGCCGAATATTCCGTAGAGGTACCTGACGACCAGGAACGAGAAGTACTCCGGCACGAAGGCGACGCCGATTCCTAGGATGACCTGCATTACCGCCGACCAGCAGAAGACGGGCTTCCTGCCGATTTTGTCGGCGACGTTCCCGAGCACGATCGCCCCCGTGAACACCCCAAACATGTAGGCCGACTGAGCGACAGCTCCCATCCACCTCCTGTCGCACACAAAATTCCACTCGATGGCCCTCGAGGATTTGTAGTATGTCGGGTCGTACACCCAAGAGTTGCAGCTGATGGAGGAGTTTGTCGTGGAGTTGAGTATGGAGCAACTGTCGAATTTCCCGGTGCTCAGTCGGGGTACGTGGGATTCGAGGATGGTGGCGTTCAAGTGACTGAAGGTACGGTTAATGTCCAGGTCCTCTATCAGACATCTATGAGCGAATATTATGTAAAAATTACCGAACGTGCGGGCTGTACGTATATACTATATTTAGATATTATAATATCTACTGTAGGTAAAAGAAGCAAAATGTCTATTAATGAAATAGTGTAAGAATAAGAGCATGCTGAGCCTAACTACAACTATATTTGTGAATAGGTTCTCCATTCCTTATTTTGCAGCAATACAACCATATTTCTGAAGGTGGCCAACGGCATGTCTTATTTCAGTATTCTTTTAGTTACCTATATTCATTAAAACTGTCATATCGAACCGAATTTCAACAAGTCAATGCTGTAATTATTCTGATATCATCATTACCTGTGTTCAGGGACAGCGGCGACGGTCACCAATGATAACATGTTCAAACCAGCCATAACGGCTGAAAGTATATGTAGGAAGAATTGCCATCCTTGATATTTTCCAAAATCCCCTGTAAAAAAAAATCAAACGTACGTTAAAACTAGATGGAATATATTTTCGAAATTAAGTCATTGCTTGATCATTGGGGAAGTAATAAGTACTATTGAGTGTGGAAAGAGAGATCAAGTAAACAGAAGTGCAATTAGTTGTTGGTTCGATTTGTTTTCATAATTATGTTTCTCTCTCCTAATTATATATCATCAATACCCTAAAATATTTTACAAACGTGTACTAGTTTACCACCGTAAAAAATAATTAGGTATGCCTATAAGTTGGAAGATTCGGTAGCGAAAAATCTTAATTAGGCCAGTGAAATTAGAATTGTTGGAATGAAATATTGTCTAATAGAATTTATTTTAATAACAAATTTGAGCAATTTAAGACAACAGACATCTGTATATAGAAAATTAATTGCACTATGCGCGTAAAAAACTGTTTTTTTTTTTCAAAACAGCAATAGTTAATTTTTTGGGATGGTGAATGTTAAAGAGGTACTGTTTTTCGACTAATTTACGCCGATTAAACAAAAAAAATGTTATATGACATCCTTTTTCACGTGTGAAGTTTAGAGTTAGAAATTAAATTAACAATTAATATTACACATGTATGTAAATTTATATCCAAGAAATTAATGCCTTCATAATCTTGGTATTCATATAAAACGTACAAATGCTTCGTTATTTAATAAGTTTATTGTTTTAACGAAAGCTAAAAATAAAACTAAATAATCGTTGTTTGTAGGAGAATTTCGTGGATTTCTTTATGTGTGAGCAATATTTGAATAAATGCTTTGTTTTGCTGCCAAATATTAATACTGCATGTTATGTATACACACTTTTTTTCTATGTTATGGAGACGTAGAAAATATTCCTAATAAGGCCTCTCAGTTCAAGTCAGACGATTTTACATAATATTTTAGGTAAACAAACGTCGAGTATTAATATAAATAATTTTGTTATGACCTTCATGCGAATACCCTACTTTTACATTCATGCAAATTATTCTGAAGGCGTTAATTAACTAGGTAAGTGCCCAACTGATTAATTAATAGAACAATTTTACACCATGGAGATATTTAGTACATTTAAACAAACCAGAAAAATCGAGTTATACGTAAGGTATGATTAGAATTAGAATTGTTCGGAGAAAAACTCTCGACAAATTAAATTAATAAACTAAATTGTTGTGTTGCGTATTTGTTTTCCAGCAATTAAACTGCATCATTTAATTAATACAATAAAGCTTCCACTAATAGGTCAAAAAGCAAGACAATAATATTAATCGACGTCATAGCTTTACGTATAAGTTATAATGGTAATACAAATACATTACTTATTACGTGATGAAACCGATTAAGAGGATAAAACCCAGTCAATACCGTTATGTAAAGGAGCATACTTTGTAAGAAGCGGTAAAAAGTCTCGGCTAATTCAGTCGGGTATATGGTGAATGGTGATTTTAAATCACCTCAGGCTTGTTAGTGATTAGTATACGTACATATTAACTTTCTTGTTGCTATAAATAAAAATGTAAAGTTTACTTTCGGCGTCAGTCTTGCCTGTTTATTCTACAAATTATTTATTGAATGTATGACTGCAAAACAGTTTCCAAGGGTCACATTAACGAAATAGGTAATGCAATGAAAGAGACAACAGAATAAAATAAGTGCAGAGTAAGTTGGCAGAGTTACAAATCTGTGCTGAATTAAAAATCAGCCCGGCCCGGCCCGGAATAAGTTTTCAAAGGAAATAAACTTTCTTGACACCTCAACATTTACTCGAATTCTTCATAAGATCAACTTAAAAACAGGTGGTAATGTCGTTGAACCAAAACACGAGACGCGTCCAATTTACAACGGTCGGATCGCAATTCTATATTTGCCATTGGACAAAACTGCATTTGATAAAATTAGTTTACGGAAATATAGCACAGGGCTTTTCCGCAGCATTTGCTCCCTACCGAAATAACGGTTATATCGAGCAAATGATAGTGCAACACATTCATTTGACTAAAAATAAAATATTGACGCCGTTCGCCGTTGATAAGATTAAGCATTTTGATTTATAACTTTTGAAAATATCCTTTTAACATTTGATTAATGGGACGTCATGAACCACTTCAAATTAAGGAAACGTGAAGATTGTAAACCGACTAATCATCGCTTTAACTTGAACACATGTGGCATTTACATATAACGTTATTTCAGCTTTCAGCTTTATCTATATTGGCATTTACATGCATATATTGTTTTTCTACCCCTCACTGCGACAAACCGATAAACTTAGTGGAAAAATAATCACAAATAACAATTTTCCTCTTAACATTAATTGCGTTGTTATAATTTTATCGCTGTTAGCACATTAAACAAGAAGGTATTACATAACATGTAGCACATTATGTTGTGATCAAGATTTATGATGAAGCAAGGCTATGGTATCATGTGAAGAGGGTTTTCAGCCCAAGGACGACTCCACCGTGTAACATCAAAGCAAAAAAGTTTCAATGATAACTTCGTTTATTTAACACGCTAATTATAATGATGCTAATATAAAGACCCAAAATTGAACTGGCACGAGTACTTAAAATAGTTTTAATGGTAATTCATGCAAATCTGTTGACATTCGAGGATAAGGTTTTGATTATACTAACACCAATAACTTTTCCATGGTCTGTTAGTCATTTCGAAAGATTAGTTGGATTAGAAATCTGGTTTCATTACTCGGCTAATGAAAACAGGGACTATGATGTTACCATAATAACAAAAAATAAATAATTATTAACGAAGAAATGTTAAAGCCGTTTTATAACAAAATTTATGAGACGAGAGGATCAAAATTTTATTCTGGGACAATAAAAGAATAGTACCAATAAAGCAACAGCAGTTTAATTGTGGTAGCGGAGATAATCGAAATGGCAAAAATTCAACTAAAACACAAAAATGAGACTAATTAGAGATTTCAAAACTTAAATTTTTGTCAGAAAACCACGTCGTAGTTTCAAACTGCCGAATTTTTAATTGATAATAGCAGCCAAAGACGCAGTGACGACAATAAACCGACAAAACGACAAAAATAAACTTATATAGTTTATAAATTTTAAGTACCTAACTGATGCGCTTTTTAAGTCTCATTAAATAAAGAAAACAATAAAATTGGCAACGTATAGTTTTCATAACTCTACGATAAGATATGAAATAAGCGATATCGTAATTGATTTAACCTGTGTAAGAAGCCAACGTTAATTCAGAACGAAAAATGATAAGTCCATTGCGAATCGCAAGGAAGGTAAAAATAAATAAATTATGAAGTACCTACCTAGGTAATTTTAAATTAATTATTAATATTTTACACGCTCTGCTTGGCCTTTAGTACCTTGCCTTCTATTGTTTTCGCATTAAAATTGTTATTACTTTTACGCCTACTTCTACAATACAACCATAAAACCAGTAGAAATAAGCATGTAACCTTCACTTTTCTCTTTAAATACCTATAAAATGCTCAAAATAAATTAGGATAAAGTAGAAAATTAGAGCAGAATTCAAATTTTAAACGGAAAATCGGCCTTCGCCTCTGGTAAAGCATGGTATGTATTAATTTCCCTGGGTGCCGATGGTAACCGTCTTAATGAAATAACTGATGTTAATTTAATGCATTGATGAAGTGCGTCTGTCTGTTCAATTCAAGACAGCGAAATAGTCTCTAAGTAACACCCTGTATTAGTCTTTGAAGTGTTTGTACCTGAGAAGTGGTTTCAGGTAGAAAAAGTTCCGCTTTCGAGTGTATGGGGGGCTTTTTTGTTATTAGAAAATGTTGATTCAACTCCTTTTTTTTAGAAAGTATAAGTATTTATATATAAAAAATTTCTAGCAAAATAAAAATACAAAAACCCACCGACCTAAGTGGCCCATCATGGTATCCAAATCCTTCCCGGCGCCGTCCATTTTCCTAGTTCGTCACTTCGCACCAATTTTTTGTACTCGTCAGTCACGTCTGCGGTCCTTTCTTTTCACGCGAGATATCAAAGAAGAAACCAAACAACTTTTCTAACTCCTTTCCATTTGCAGTTACAGGCGAATGCGCTCCCTCCCGTCGTGCACAAAACTTTTGCCGCGACTGCCTCCACTCCATTCCTCCAAAACAATCGACGGTGCCAGATTCTCCGGTCATCGTGATTTTCGTCGCTACCAATGCTATCGAGATATCGGAGGTAAATGATAACAGGGGAAATAACGGTTTTCAACGAATGTTTCTCGATTTATTAAGGTGCTTTCCTGGTAATTAAATGGACTCGAACTCTCTGATAAGGCCCTCGAGCTTGCTCGGAAATCCCTTCTTTCCGGGTAAAAATAGAAATCGTATACTCGCGAGGGCAACGTAAGTCCAGAATTTTGTAATAATGTAGAGACTGAAAGAACGAAAATAGCGCTGTAGTTTATGGTGCATAGCCACCCCAGTATTCGGTCTATTTATTAATACATCAAAAATCTAAAAATATGGGAAATCTCGCAGTGGAATGAAGAGAGCATTTTGGACAAAAGGTGCTATTAGGAATTTACTTAAAATCTTGGATTCTACTTTAAAATTGTACTGAAATTAAATTGTAGTATGAAAACGTTAAAATTTAGTGGATACACTTGCTAAATAGGTGGTCCCTGAGAAACATCTACAGGAAGCTGGTGAACGTTGAGCACTTTTTGTTACTCAAAATGTTAAAAGTATCTATACAGTTGCAACCTCTAATATAGGCAAATTGTGTTGTAGTACATCTTTCAAAGCCTAATAAAGTATTGTTGTAGGCACAATAAAAAATTATTCAATATGGGAACAAGGAGTGTTATCCCAAACCTCCCAAATACATAGGTATGCTAGTAATTTCGATAATCTGAACGGCTCACCTTTTTCCACAGCCTTCAATAATAACTGGCGAATAAAGTTAACATCTCCCCAAATTACTCCTATACTTGTTCAAAATGAATGTATGTTGCACAGGAATGTCGAGTTTGGCAGAAATTAAAGAAGCTTCATCAACACCATCTAAAGATAACTGGATACACCACAATAAGCATCTTGGCCCGACTTTTATACTCATTTTTTCTAGCACATTCACTGGCTGTATTTTGCTATACCAATCTTGGTCCATGAATGGAAGCAGAAAATCTAAAATAATACTTTTTGTTTCAGAATTTCTGTAAAGTTTTAATATTATTACTAACCAGTTATTTCGCTCATCTTGGTGACATCTAACTAATCGAGTTCATATCGTATGTTTATTGAATTACCTATAAAGAGACGTCAAGAAACTGACCTGTTATGCTATTGGCATTTAAAACTAATTCTCCTGACTCTGAACTGAATTTCTGACTTAGAGTCATTATAAATATCAATACATACATACAGAGTTAGTTAATATAAAATTACAGAGTTAAATAGTCAGAAACAAGCGCAAATAATGTAAATGTTATCTGCAATAAACGAAGATAAAATTAAGGTCGAGGTAACCGTAAATTGAAGCAAACTTTCTAACAACGGTAAACAGATGTTATTGCATCGATCAACCGAGTTTCGGGAAGAAATCCCCTGAAAAACGCATGAAATTTGACTAGTGCTATATTTAAAACAATCCTTACGTCGCGCTTTAAACGAATTGTGTTTACAGGAATTTCAGTTATAAACTTTACGAGATAGAACACGCCGGCAACATCGACATGAATCTGAAATATGCAGTTTTTTCCGTCAATAGAAAGTTTCCTGTACACATATCAAGTATACTTCTAATCTTTGGTTTTTGTAATATCAAGTACACGAGCACGCGTGTCAATGACAATATTTCTGATCCGATTCGTTTGATTTGAAAATATACAACAACCGCTTTTTTATCCGCTTGTAATTTAACTTGAAAAGATTGTGTAATCAGATTTGCATAATGTTTCCCAATGGTAGGACAAAATAGAATCGCTATGAGGGAACCGAAAACTCACAAGACAAATTACAATTTAGTGATCATTTATTAATAAGAGAGTAATGTTTTTTTTTAATAAGTTGGTCATTTAAAATTGCTTCAATTGTATTTGGGCAGTTTAGTGATGAATTAAATAAAACTAATATGGGTTTACACTTTTACTAGAATATAAATTCATTAGAATGGGTTTTAGTCATTTTATTACATTTACATTAAATTTCATTTTTTTAATAACAAGATACATCTGTACATCACATTTCGTATTAACGCGTGTTCATTTTCCATTCCAAATCAAAAAATAATTCGCAAATCTATCAAAGCGACAACGTATAGATTGGCTGGGTAAAAAAAAAATTAAAACTGCGCATTGGAAGCTCAAAGTTAATTATAGAAATGCTCATTATGGCCATAAGACAGATATCCATGGTATAAAAAAAACGTTTAAATTATTTTAGGTCTTGGACCACCTAAGGCTAATAAATGGATAGACATATGAATTTTTCAGGCTGTCTTTGGTAAGTGATAAATGATCTTAGGATCTATTCTAACAAGGTGATTTTATTTGTGGCTTATTCTAAAACAGCAAATATCAAAGTTTCATAGAATAAAAAAAAATTATCAGGTCATGTTACAAATTAATGACTCCGTATTCATCATGGACATAATGAAACCGTTTTCCAACAGCAGTTTTCTTCTTAATTACACCATCTACTAAAAAATAAGTGTACAAGTTAAAACACATGCTTTTATGCAACAATAACAAACCAATTTAATTCGACACATGTATAAGTTTTAGATACTGCACCACCTGCATTATTGAATGAAGAACAGATATTTAGTACCAAAGGAGTCAAATTGAGTATGTGTCCCATGACCCGTTACTTTAAAATTGAAATCCACCCATTGGTACAGATTGGTCGGAACTGAATTGATACTGTTGGTGATCATTATCAATAGATGGGGCTACGTTTGTGTCTTCCTCTTCTGTGCCAAAGAAATGCTCAATTATATCGAAAGCTTTCTGGTAAATCTCCATGTTGTCATGAGACTGCAGGAACTCAATTTTATCTAGGCCTGAAATAAAGATAAATTACATTCCTGAAAACTTGCACATTTCATAGTTTTTACCATAACATTCCTCAATGAGAACGGCATAGGGATTGGTCCCATTCTGCAATTTAGCATCCTGTTCACCCAATCTCAAGATGTTCTCTAAGCCGTTCAGTGCCACCTGCACGATCTTGGCGTCCATTACTGTCAGCAAATCACACAATGGCCCGATGCAGTTCTGATTGACCAAATAACGGATTTGTTCTGGGGTGCCACCACTTGTCGCATTTGTTATAGCCCAAGCAGCTTCTTTACGAGTTTTAAATTCAGCTTTGCTCAAAATCTCGATCAGAATCGGAAAAATATTGGCATCGATCACGGCCTGCAAAAAAGGTAATCAATTGAAGTTGTTAAAACAATTTGAAAATTTGAACATTACCTGAATTTGTTGGCGATTTCCAGCTGTGACGTTACTGATCGTCCAGCAGGCCTCTTTTCTGACCGATTCCTTTGTTGAGGAAAGCAAGTGATGCAGGCATGGGAGAGCCGAGCAGTTTAAAATGAATTGTGTTTGAACATCGTCCCCTGTCACGATGTTACCAACAGCACGAAGAGCAGCTGAAACAACACCAGGTTGCTGAGCCATCAACAATTCCACCAATCGTCTGCACACCCCAGCATCAACAACGGCCTAAAACAGATTAGTTGAAAACGCTGTACCAAAAATAAATCATATTCCTTTACTTGAATTTTCTCATTTGGTCCATCAGATAAATAACTTAAAGCCCAGCAAGCGTCTGATAGAACATCAGGATCAGAATGATAGAGAAGCCTGGCGAGGATTGGGAGGCAAGGAGAGACTTTGGCGAAGTGCGGAGGAGGATTTTTACCCCTGCACAAGTTTGATAATGCCCATACGGCATTTTTGGTCATCGTTAGACGATTCGATTTACTTAAAAGCCTAAAAATGATAGTGCACATTTATCAGACTTCCAGGTTTATTAAATGTATTGTCTACTTACTGCATTAATGGCACTAAAATGCCGGAATCCAAAACGTGATCCCTGCAATCAGGAGAATCTCCAGCAATATTGCCCAATGCCCAGACAGCTTGTTCCTGAAATAATTTATAATGATGTATATGAAAATCCCAAAATTTAGTGTTAAAATATCCTACCTGCACATCTTCGTAACTACTACTCAAAAGATTGATGAAAATTGGTACAGCACCTGCATCGATTACCATTCTGGTTTGTTGAGAGGTACCAGAAGCGATATTGGTTAAAGCCCATGCTGATTCAAACTAAAACAATTCTCAACTATTAGCAAAATGTCAAAGTAACAAACTAAATACAATTATTAACACTAAAAAGATGTGGCCACAAATGCTAACATCCAGCATTAGAATCGATACCCTCTTTGTCTATAGAACATACCCAAAACCTGACTTTTCGATTCAAAACTGTAATACAAAAGATATTACATGTTCTGTTAAAAGTTATCACATTTTAAGCTTTAAATAACTAAATCTGAAACAGTATTATTAAAACACCTTATTAGTTGGTATCAAATTTCTTCTAAAATAAATATCAATTTCAAACTACTGATATCAGGTATCAAGGTTAAGTGTGACAACAAAGAAATTTTACAACCGAAATAATCAGTGTTTTTAAATAATGGTGTGATAGGTCTGGGCATAAACAATACTATATTGTTTTGACCAGATAAAAGAGTTGTTTAATAAACATTTCAGTGGTTTTATGAATGTAATACAGCCTTATCACATTTAATTAAGGTGAATTTTATATCTTAGTAGTAAACTATGATACCTGTAAAGTACAATTGGTAGAATTCTGCAGGAACTGCACAAATCTTGGTACGATTCCCGTCTGAATAACTTCGTCGATAGGTGGATTAGGCTCACGGCTGAGTAACTTTCTGAATTTCTGTGTTGCAGCTAACTGCAAATCCGGGTTGGCACTATACAAATCTAGTACCATGTCCTGGGTAATGCTGGCGACAACTGGAGAAGTCACATCACTCTCGAGCTTAAAATGAAACAATATGGTGCAAGAGTTATGTATGAAACTGATACATTATAACAAAATTTCCTCCACCATGTGTGAATGCCTAGTGAAATGTAACTTGTATAACTATATTAATAAATCACATATTACTTGTAAAGGATCATCATCAGGGAGTGGTTGATTAAGATTCACATTCCTCCTCTTATTCAACTGTTGATCCCTCTTTGCCTTTCTCAGCTGCAGGCCCTCTTCCTCCCTACGCCTTCGCAGCTCTACACTGTCCAGAGCAGTGTTCTTGTAACGATGCTTGTGCCCTGATCCAGACATCTGAAAAGTGAAATATGTCGTGTAGACCTCCAAAGGCGAAATTCTTAAATGTTAAAGGGCCAAACAACCACAATTCCGCAGATATACGTATTTGTCATGCACTCCTGTCAAAAACCTGCAAGGGTGCAAATTTGTTGCGATACCGAATACACTTTACGGATTTCGGACGTACACGATTTAAAGAATGCTTACCTTGTCGCGTGATTTCTGAATTGTTGCTCGGGAAATTGCTTACAGGATCATTACACAACTAAAATTGAATACAGAATTTAGGATGTAGCAAGCAAACGATGTTTAGTAAGCTCACAGTTCGCGTTCGCAGCGCAGACCGTTTGCACGATTCGCACTTCCCCACACAGAACACACAGAATGTATCAGAATGTGTATAAAACGATAAAATCGTGAATCGTGAAGAACAGAGTACAGACCATTACAGACACGGGAACCAGAAAAGTGATAATCGCGATGTATTCCTAACGATGCAAGTTAGGCAATCCACAATTCGTTCCGCTCGTTTTCCACCGTGGATTTTATAATGTAATTTTAAATTTAATCCTTGAGGTTACTAAAAAAATCGTTTATATGTAAATAGCGGAAACATTTTAAACGAAAAATATATTTTGTCATATTTGAGGTGTTTAATTTCTTAAATAATCAAAAGTAGCAGACACATCCTGCTCAAGATATCTATCAAAATGGTATAAGTTACACACCTATATAATTGATATTACAATTATTATTATTATAGTTGTTATGTTGGTGTAATGAAATATGTTTAGAGCAATAAACCAGAAAAATACTCAACTTCATAGCAAATATATTTGCTATGAATTCGCTATTATTATAATAAAGCTACAGATCTACAGTATAGTAGACAAACATGCTGCGTTCGCTAAAATGTAACTTAAAAAAAGTTAATATCTGTAGATAAGCTGAACTTTCACTGTAACACTCAAATCCTATCGTCAACAAATTATTCTGTACAAAGTTCATATACGTACTTAACGCGATTATTAGGATAATACCTTGGAGTATAATTTTGTTTGTACAACAGATATCGCAAAAAGTGTAGGAACATTTCTCTAAAAAATGTTTCACAAAATTATTCTCGAGAGAGTTTCGTGAAAGTTTATTGTCTCGATAACGGTGGGGGTCATGCGAGTTGAAGGTTAGCCAATCGTAGAGGATAAAAGTGGTTCAGCAACAACAGGATTAATTCAAAGAGTGTGTGCTGCGTGGAACAGACGTCCTCTTTGTGTGCCGTTAATTATTTTTTGGACTATTTGAATACACCATGGATATAAGTAAGGTCCTGGTGGCGGACGCTGTCGACAGTGCATGTGTGGATCTTTTGAAAAAATTCGGGATACACGTCGAATGCAAATACAAATTGCCGAAGGAGAAGTTAATCGAAGAGATAAAGGTAAATAAGATGAGGACGTGCGGCGAGAGCGTAACTGCTTCACAATGAGCGTAGTCAAAGCCCATTTTAGTACTGAATTTTGAATCAGATTTTTTGCTTCTTTACAATAAGAAACCTTAATTCGTGAAAATATTTTTACAGAGTCATTCTGCATGTAATATATAGGTAATACATAATTAAATTTTTGAATTATCCATAATTTACAGTCTTTTTACCAAAAAGACAGATAGTAAAGTCTCCCTATGACAATTTATTAACAATATCAATTTTGAATACCTTTAAAGTAATAATATTTTTCGTTTATTTTACTGTAGAATGGTTATGATGCCCTAATAGTAAGGTCGGACACTAAAGTAACCGCTGATGTTATTGAAGCAGGAAACACATTGAAAGTGATAGGAAGAGCTGGTGCAGGTGTCGATAACATTGATATCAAAGCAGCTACTGCTAAAAATATTCTTGTCCTGAAGTAAGTGGAAGTTCCCCTAAGTAAAGTTTCAGATAGGTATTCGCTCTAACAGAAGTAAAGTGATCAAAGTCTCAACCACCAAATAAAAGTCAAATACACTTGACTAGTGGCGTGCGGTGAAATTTCAAGTAAAGGGAAGCAATTTATAAAAACGTTTTGTCATTTTTGACATCTTTCTGGGGGAAGCACTGCTTCCATTGCTTCCATGGACCGCACGCCGCTACATACTTGACCATTTATTTTATAGAGCTAAGTAGTCTGAATTTTAGCCCTTATCCCTTTTATATATGGTATGAACAATTTAATGTTTTATATATAGCACCCCAGGTGGTAATGCAATCAGTGCTTGTGAACTCACCTGTTGCCTGATAACAAATTTGGCTAGAAATGTTGTACCAGCAGCATCTTCTTTAAAAGCTGGGAGATGGGATAGAAAACTTTATTCTGGACATGAACTCTGTGGGAAGACTCTAGCCATTCTAGGACTAGGAAGGATCGGCAAGGAAGTTGCCTTAAGGATGCAAGCTTGGGGAATGAAGGTAAGCAGAATCAAACTGAAATAGAGTTGTTTTTTTTTAGATGGACTTTTGTATATTTGATTGTTGTATGTTAATTTGGATGTACTTTTGAAAAAAAAGCTTTATGTATAGTATTAATTAAGTGATTTCAGTTTAAGACTGGTTTTATTACAGAGCACAATAAATTTCGTAAATATAAATGCCTCATGTAAAGCCTTATTTAATAAGAACTGTTTCTCTCTTGGTAGATGTCTAGAAATGTTTAATAATCATAGTTATTTGCTGAGATCTATTTGAATACAGAGTTTTTAACTGGTTTGAAGCATCATTAATGAGCCAATAAAACATTACGTAATTTGTTTTCTTATTTGTCAAATATAGAACTATTTACATCATATCTCCCTATCTTTATCTCTATAATAAACATGTTTTTGTTCCTAATCATATATTTTCGTAATTCGGACCCCCTGCAAATGTTTGTTAATTTATAATGTCTAGAAATAAAAGATAACAGTTCAAGTACTTCTACAATGAAGGTAGAATATTCCATTTAATTTTGTTTATTTTTTAGACTATTGGTTTTGATCCCATCGTATCAGCAGAAGATGCAAAAAAATTTAATGTTGATGCACTGACTTTGGAAGAAATATGGCCACAAGCGGATTACATAACGGTTCATACCCCGCTCATTCCACAAACCAGAAGTAGGTATCAGAACCCTTTGCAAGTGAATAGAAAAATAAAACTGAATTCATTTCATCCTCATTTAATGTTATGTAGAGAATTATTGAAAGTAATTCAATCTCAAATTCAATGGCCGATGGCAATTTAAAATTCTTGATCATAATAGATGACTGATGAATTACATTTATACACCATTTAATTAGAAAAATAGTGATTGTGACTAATATGCATGTAATGTTTCTAAAATTCTAATTCATTTCAATTTTTTCACATGTAATTCATTTTTGAATATATTTATTTAGATTTAATTAACAAAGAAGTTCTCAACAAGTGTAAGAAAGGCGTGAAAATCATCAACGTAGCAAGAGGGGGAATAATCAATGAATCTGACCTACTGGACGCCTTGAAGGTTGGTCAGTGCGGTGGCGCCGCCTTGGACGTGTTTGAGAAGGAGCCTCCAGAGGATCCAGTCACATTGCAGCTGATCCAACAGGAAAAGGTGGTGGCGACTCCACATCTGGGCGCGAGCACAGCCGAAGCTCAAATCAGAGTCGCCGTGGAGATTTCCGAGCAGATCGTTGCGCTGACTGGGAAAAGCAAGGAGTATACGACAACTCCCGGTGTTGTGAATCATAATGTGTTAGAAAATTTAAAACTGAAATAATTAACAAATTTAAGAATGGAATATTTTTGTTTTCTTTATTAAGAACTTCATTTCCAAAGCATCTATATGTTAAATCAATAAACTGACTCCAAAAAATATTCTTCATCTTGATTACGTAAATAATGAAGGAGTTTAGGGAACTTTCCTATATTACATTATTAAACAGGTTACATCGAAATTATTAATAATTAAGTATGCATTTGTAATGGAGATGTGAATTACAGTGATTGCGTCAAAGACCCATGCAGTATAGATATCATAGTGTTAAAACAACGAACAGCGATCTATTCAATATTTAATTAAATGTATAATTATATATTTGAATCATTGCAATTAATCATAAATTTTAAATTTTTTTTTTAAATTTTCATTTTAATATTTTTTTTTAAATTTAGTATATATTTAATTTTATTTGGTTAGTTATAAACAAAACCCTTTGAATAAAAACGTAGATGTTTTTTCTTAACAAAGAGCATAAATCTCAACAAATCCGCCTTAGCTGCTTGCTTTTGATGTCTTCCAAAGCCCTTTGATTGTTTCATTCAATTATGTCTTCCGAGATTAAGATTTTCATTTCTCAACTTTTGTATTGTAAGTTCGAAATGAAGAGCATTTACATTTTCGAAAGCTTTGCAAATTTCAACCAATCTGGAATCATCAGCATCATCCTCAACAGAATCTTTTGTAGCTTCAGCTTTTTTTAAATCGTTAGCTACCTTGTTTAGTTGATTAGCGTTATCAGCATTACTTGTGTCATTTTGCAAAGTATCGGTATGCTTATTCATGGCAAAAGTTGTCATATTACTAACATCTGAGTGTGCCATATCGATAGCTTCATTCGATGTAATATTATTTTCCTCTCTTACATTGTTGACGTTTTGCTGTTCCATAATGGCAATATCATTTTCTAGTTGCAACGTATTGGTGACGATATTTGCTTCTAGAGCAGCTGACTCCTCTGTAGCTTTGCGCAAGTCATTTTTATTTTCCAAATTATGGTCCTGTTCCAAAACTTCTGCTATTTCGGAGTCTGAAGCAATTTGCCGCAACGATAGTCTAATTATTTCATCCATTTCTTGTGTAACTCTTTTGTCAGCTTGAGCCAAAGCAGAAAGTTCCTCCAGCTGCTCAATTCGAAGTATTAATGAGCAATTAAGCGATCTTTCCGTAGTGTACTCCTTTATTATTTGTGATACCATATCACAAGTTTTTTCGTTGACTTCACGGAAGTATTTAATATCAGCAGTCCACTAAAAAAGTACAAATAAATTACTACTGAACTGTGCTTATGATTTGTTGGATTTTTACCTGCTTCACAAGTTGTTGCATCGGAAGACTTGATTGGAAGCTCTGTGTGTTACTCTGTATCAAATGTATTAGTTTCGTATATTTACCTAAAAAAATTAATCAACATGAAAATTATGTTGTGAGTGTTTTTGGAATCATTTTACCATACACGTCGTGAAACTGTTTCATATAAAAATCCACGTGGTTTTTTATCGTGTCATAATTTTTCAATGAAAGAATAAGGGTTTCCATAAATTCCTTCACCAATTTGGAATGATTCTTCACCTCGGAAATATCAAACTGTTCGTTTTTTATATCATCCATTCCCCTATAAAAAAATAAGATTTCTATATGAATCGATACCAGACAAACTACATCTTGTATCTGTGTATGTTTGGATACAATGTATTATGACTATACCAAAGTGTACTTGTGTGTTGTTGTTGGCTTTAAATGTAATATCAAATCATTACAATGTACAGTTTAGATTTGCATGCAAAGTTACCTTTTTAGAACTTCTGTCTCATACTTAATGCCTGTCTCTTTTTTGTCCATTTCCTCTTCATGCAAGCTATTATGTTTGTATTTCGTTTGGTAAATTTCCAACTCTCTTGATAGTTCTCTTTCTTTAATCTGAGATTTCTCGAGCTGTTCCTTAACAGACTTCAGTTCGGTAATCTGAAAACCATGAAATTCAATTTTAACCACTAGGAAATAGCGTGTTTTATAATATACTCACAGCTGATTGATACATCACGTGTTCGTTTACCATCATATCCCGTTTATTATCCATTTCTTCGTGCAACATCTTCCTTTTCTTGTTCGACAGGTTTAATTGCACTTCGTAAATTTTTAACGAATTGCTGGTTTCAGTGAATTTTTTTCTCAAGTCAAATCTTTCCTTATTTGCCTCTTCGAGTTCCAGGCTTAGATGCTTAATTTCGACCTGGAATAAAATTCAAAACAATAGTAATACTTTAATAAAAATAATGTTGTCATATTATGGGCATTAGAAAGAAGAAACGGGACTATTATAGAAGGTTACATTTCAGAAATAGCAATAGTTATATAGGTAGTCATTTTTCATAGGAGCAACCGTAGGCCGCTAAAGAATCTGTATATCAAGTCAAAAACAAGTAGAGAAGGAATGACATCTCAACGAAGGTGAACACTATCATTTGATGTATATTATCGTTTACAAATAATAATTGAATACCTCTTTCACTTCCAATTCAGTTTGTAGTTCTCTGATATGTATTTCCTTTCTCTTGGACTGTTCTTCGGCGGCCAATTTCTCTGCTACAAATTGGCGCCATTCTTCATTCAACTTATTCCAATTCATTTTGCATATAACTGAAATGTACAACAGTATGCATTACAACTCTAATTATTATCATAAATTATTGAGAATTATGTGTTACATAAAAAAAATACTTTTACTATACAGCAAGTATAGTTGGACCCAGCCTTGCTCCTTTAAATAGTTGTTATCCAATGATACGGAACATTTTAAGCAGGCTTTGTTTTAGCAGACACTTGAGAATTGTTGCATTTCACAAATGCAGTGATATGGACTTGATTTAGGATAATTTTGTAAAATCTCCATAAACTAACAAAGTTTTGAAAGTGTACAAAACGCAGACACTTTTAATGCGTTCTATGAGCTGGATGAACTACCAATCAAGATAGAGATAACACGAAATACATGAAATAACTATTCGTGGAAATAAACATGTCGTGTTTTATGTTTATTGATTCCGTGGTCATCATGATCGAGACCAAAACGCCGTTTCTTGTTTCATGAAGTTTTAATGTTGCAAGTTCCAGTAATCATAAAAATTCCAGTGTTTGAAAATTTTACCTTCAAATTTTAAATATATATATACAAAATATGGCTTTTTCTTTCGGTAATTCTGCTTCTTTTGGCAGTAGTGCTCAGCCTCCTTTTGGCAGTACAAGTTCTCAGGCTACCTTTGGCAATAATCCCACCAGACGTAAATCATAGGTTATTTAGGTTATGTAACAAATGTTTATCTCTTTAATTTTAGCGGGTACTGGGTTTACGAGTTTTGGAAGTGCACCGTCGACAAGTTTTGGCAGTGCACCGTCGACAAGTTTTGGTAGTGCACCGTCAACAAGTTTTGGCAGTGTACCGTCCACAAGTTTTGGAGCATTTGGGTCAACATTTAGTACAAGCAATACTACAACACCATCCTTGGGTTTTGGTGCTGGTTTTGGAGCACAACCATCTGTAACCTCCGCAGTTTCAAGCTTTGGAAATCTTTTTGGAACGTCTGGATTGACCACATCATCTGCTTTTGGTAAGATGAAAATCTTAAGGTGTATTATAATTACAGGCTGGAGGGCCTTACAAGCTTTTTCACTCTTCTGTTCCATTTTCAGCTCCTGACTCCTCTCGTTCTCTAATATTACCTTTTTATAAAGTACCCTCTTGTGGGTGTATTTAAAGTTAGTAATGGTACTAATGTATGCATTAATCAGTGATATGAAAAAGTCATATATTATAACAACTGTTCTCAGTTGCAAATAAATAATGAGACATGATTATCCTTATGCTTTTCTGATCTCAGAGGCTTGGTGAACAAAGTATAATGGTCTCATTTTGCTTGATACTATTAACATTAATATGAAACAAATGTAAGAGAACCCGGGTCTCCCAATATCGCGTCAGGTGTTCTAACCAACTGAACTACCGAGACACCTATTAATTTCATTTTCGATGTTCGTGTTAAACGTTTTTGAGAGGATGATAGGGAGGACGTATTGGTTGTACGCAACACACCGTACCTCCTCTCACATTAATAATGTGGTCTCTTACGTGTTCTCTGATATACAAATGAAACAAATGGAATATGTTCTCGAAATTAATTAAAGTGATGGTGTACATGAAACAAATGTAAGAGAATCTGAAAATGAAATTTGCAGAAATTTGTGAACATTAATGTTCATAACACATGGCTATTTGGTACTATTCAAGATAATAAGATGATTATCTAGTTTGACCACTTCTGTCCCTGGGGGCACTTGGTTTATCCTTGCCCTCTTGCGTTTACAATGCATTTTCGAGTTACTCCACTATCCACTTGGTGCCTTGGTTATTTCTTGGAGAAATATCTGTATATCACTCAATTCTATTACTACCTTCAGAGAAAAGTTGCAAAATATAGGCGAAGTGGCTTAAGTACACATTTACCCAAGATAAATTTAATTATATTAGTATGGCCCATGTGATTTAGTAGTAATTTTTAGGTTCATCATTTGGAACTCCAACTTCAACAAGTTCTTCATTTGGCTCTGCCTTTCCATCTGCAGCAACACAAAATTTGTTTGGCTCAGGAGCATCGAAATCTTTTGGAACACCCACTTCTAATTTGTTTTCAACGCCTTTGAATTTATTCTCAGCTCCAAATCAAACGACTGGGTGGTTCGGTAGAAAAATTCTTATAAGTGGTATTAATAATAATTTTCACATAAACATGTGTTTCAGGGTCTACTAGCACTGCTCCTGGAACATTTAGTAATACTAGCGCAATGCTTCCAAGTAACCCATTTGGTCAGAGTTCGAATCCTACACAGGCTCCTGGTGTATTTGGTAATAACACGGGTTTTGGTACTAGTTTCTTTACCCAATCGGCTGCGTACCCTGCTCAATCTATAAACCAAAATAATCTTACAGGATTGCCTCCAACTGCAATTGGGCACATGTATGGTAGCCCGAGCTTGATGGAACCACTTTTTTATAATAAAACAGGTAATTTAAAAAAAAATCTGCTGTGTTATTTTATTTTGAGTTTTAACATTTCAGCTTTGAATTCTACAAAACTACATCAAGTTTATACTTCAGTGTATGCTATTAATGTATTTAATGATGAGCGTGATGATATTCTCAAAAAATGGAATATGTTGCAAGCATGTTGGGGTTTTGGTAAAGGCTACTATAATGTCATGATGCCGCCTATTGAGTATACTCCAGAAACTCCTTTTTATTTATTCAGAGCAGTAGGATACAACCAATTGCCCCATCATGTAAATTCAGATGGTATCGTTCTATTATTATTTGATAAACCATATAATGAACTAAAGTAAGTAAAATTAATAATTCATCAGTATTTATTTCTAATATTTTTCTCCGTAGAGGTCATGAGGAAGCTCTGCGCAATGGTATCACAGGGGTTTTAGGAAATAAACCCTATTTAAATGTAGATGTAATTGAAATAAAAGCCTTTAATGACACCCAGACCAAAGTGAAGATAGTTGTGCATGAGAAAAGTGTCACAGGATTCACAAGAAAAATTCCTGCTTTCGATTTGACTACATTTTTGAATCTACCAATGCAGAAACAACAACTTAATACTGTTGGCGTAGTTTTCATCATACCTGTTGTAACTTCGTCTAGATCAGAAGTAAAGGAATACCTGAGAAAAGTGCCACTAGGTAAATCAAACCACCTTACTTATAATAGCAACTAGAATGCTTCCCTAATACATTGTTATGTATTATATATTTTGCGTTTTTTTTTTTGTAGGCGTTGATACTCATATGTGGCATGCAGCCATCCAAGACAATCCGGACATAAAGCATTCTGTTCCGATAATAATAAATGGTTTTGCAGGCTTACATTCGAGGATGCTTTTTCAAGAAAATCAATTAGCCTTACAGCACGCATTTATAGTTAAAACTACTGCAGATATGAAGGAGCTACATCAAAAAGCTACTGCATCAATTTCACACATGTTGGAATTAAAGCACCGCTATCAAGAACTTCAGCATCGAATTCTAAAAGTAAGAGAATTACGAGAAGTCCACTATTTTTTTATTGCATGTATATATACATTTTCAGCTAATAGTTAAGCAAGAGTTTATGAGAAATCATGGAATGGCGATGTCGCCTCTTGAAGAGATTATACGAGCCAGGTTAGAGACTCTTAACTTTTTAATCCACCACCCCAAGTATTTCAAGGTAAACATGAACATTTAATTTTTTGTCACCTCTCAACCTTTGCATTCTTAGATTTCGCTACCGGAACTTCTATCCAGTATTAAATTGCTACACAAAAATAAACGAAAGGCACAAAAATCATACGTCATTCCCCAAGATGTACAGGGACAAATAATGGCCTTTTTAAAGTTGCAACACCAAGCCATGACTGTACTGGTTAAAACTATCCAAATAGATGTAAAGGCTTTGACCGTAATCTGTTTTGGTTATGATGCAGATATAGAAACACCTATACATATTAGACGAATACGACCAAAGAAAAAACCGCAACAACCCAGTGGTGCTTCAAAGTATGCTGGACTTATTCGCATCAATAAACCAGAATGATTTCACAACACTGAATTTATAAGAAAATTATGAACCAACATCATGATATTTTTACTTTTAAATTAGATTTTTTTTTTGAAAACCAAAATGTCACTATATTATAATAAAATTTTTGTAACTTTTTTTTTATTAATCTTTTGTTTCGTAACATATTTATTCCCAAAAATTGTATAAAAACTTCGCCAGCACAGATGTGATTCGCAGTAAAATTTGCCACTACACTAAGGTGAATTCATTAAATATATTTTGATTAGATGTGTAGAACTATTTTTTATACTTCTAGTATGTTTTCAATCGGAATTACGGGAGCGACTTGTATTACATTAATAAATTAAAATGTTTAATACAGCAGTGTCGAGCAATATAAATTCACTGCACTTTAAGAAAAGTGAAAATTGTTTCTCGGTGCCAGGCGTTTTATTGAAATTTAATTTTTTGTAATTATAATTGTAGTATAAATTAAAATAAAAACAGTTTAAACACAAACTTTTATTGAAAGTTACAGAGTGCAGCTGTAATAATGTAATGCCCAAAACTGCAATGGCATTCACATGATATGAAAAGTTTTCAGAAGTAATTGTTAGCAATTATTCTTTTTCAGTGGCAAAGTCATATAAATCCATAGGTGTGAGAACCGCAATAGGAACTTCCACTCCATCACCTAAACAGAAAATTAAAAAAATGCGATTACTATTCATAATATAAAATTTAACTCACTTGTTAATTCGAGTATTACAACATAAGCATCCTTCTCTAAAATTCTGGAAAGTAAACCCAGTTTAACAGGACTGTAGACTTTGGGGTAAACTCTGATGATACACTTCTCAACAGGACCTAATAAATTTGCTCTATTAGTATTGATATTCCTCATTAACTTTTGCATAGTCAACATTCCAAACATGGCCCTAAAATCCATATCTAAATAAGAAAACATCTAAAGGTATTTTTTAGTATATCATTATAATAGTTGTCTTACCCTTTGTCATCAACAACAGGCACTTGATTCACTCCATGCATCTTCATTACCTTAGCTGCATCCAAACATGTAGCATTATTTTCAACAACCCCTCGTAACTTTTTTAAGTTTACTTGTGAAATGTCGATATCCCACCACCTAAAATTTTGTTTTTAAATCCATCTTTTCAAATTGTTATCACTTCTTACCAGTGATTATAGATGTTATCAGCAGGTTGCAAAAGTCTTGCTTCCATCCACGGATCAGATACAAACTTGGACATGTAATTACGAATGCCATCAGGTAAAATGATGACAACTTTCTGTTGTGGCTGAAGGTTCTTTGCTGCTTTAATGCAAGCTACCATTGCAGCTCCACTGCTAGAACCTGAACAACATTGTTAAGAAAAATCAGTCAATTTTTTAATTTAAGAGGCAACTAACCACACAATAACCCCTCTTCTCTTATTAATCTTCTTGCCATAGGTAAGGATTCCTCATCATTTGTCTTTATCCATAAATCCACCACAGATCTGTCCAACACCGTTGGCACAAAGTCATAGCCAATACCTTCGACCTCATAAAAATTAACCTTTGTTTCATTAAGACTTTCTGGCACTGCCAGAATAGAACCTTCAGGATCAGCTGCTACAATTTTGGTTTGTGGAGATATTTCTTTGAATTTTCTGCCGATTCCAGTAATAGTCCCTCCTGTGCCTGAACCAATAATCTGCAGAAATGAAAGAAATAAACTGGGAAGTAAAATTAAGTTCTACAAAGTTAATTCATAGAGATTGCAAAAGATTTTGGTTATTTTAGAACTTGAAAGATATCAACTTACAATCATACTTATATCTTTATCTAATTGGTCATAAATTTCTTCAGCTGTTGTATCATAATGTGCCAAAGGGTTGCCTGGATTTGAATACTAAAAAATGAATTGAGTAAATACAAAATACTTGCTTGAGGTATATATCAAACAAAGTACCTGATCCAAAATAACAGAATTCGGAATATTCTTTGCAAGTGTGTGCGTCACCCCGAACATACCCTCTGGGGAATTTGAATCAGCCGTGACTGGTGTCCGCACAATTTCCGCACCTAGAGCTTGCAACACAGTCACCTTTTCATCTGACATTTTTTCAGACATTACAATAAGACACTTGTACCCTAAAACACATATTAAGTCAACAATAAACATATAAATATTCAAGAATCTGTACCTTTAACAGCTGCAGCTAAAGCTATACCAATTCCTGTGTTGCCTGATGTTGGTTCAATAATAGTACTGCCTGGAACAAGTAGCCCCTGTTGTTCAGCATCTTCTACCATGCGGTAGCCGATTCTGTCTTTGACAGAACCACCAGGGTTAAAAAATTCACATTTCGCATCTTAAAAATAAACATTTGTTAGTTTTATATACAAATAATTGTCGTTATGTGAAAAATACAATGTTAGTCACTCATCATTCAGTCACTCACAACTATATAAATAGTATATAAAAAAAGTATAAAAAACATCTGAAATTGTAAATGAAAACAAATCATTAACCTAAAGGTAATTGATAACTATATAACAACCAGATTTTAACTGATGCAGAAGCAGCCAACTTTTCTAATTGGCTAAACTTTACAAGGGGCAATATGGTTTTAAAGAGGGTTATAGCATTACTGATGCATGTTATGACTTGGTGGGGAATAAAAATATGTTGTCAGTGAATAAGGCAACAAAAATGAATGCATTTATTTAAACCTTGCAAAAGCGTTTAATATGTTCCTCAAGATCCCTTACTGGAAACATTAAATGCATATGGAATCAGTGGTACCATACCAGACCTTTCAACACTCTCAGTAATTCTAGAGTAATAAAACAGAATAAATTCTCAAATCATTGTAAACCTTACACTTATGTAATAGTGAACTACAAGTAGTATCTTATTTTTAGTAGGTACCACTTATATTGAAACTGATATGCAGCTTTGTTGTTTATTGTATGTTAATCATAATTTAGATCACAATTTTATTCCTATTTCACAATGTGTTATTGTGATAAGATGTTGGCAAAAGTGAAGACGTTAAATGAAATTCATAAGGAGAATCTCAATTTTATCTATTAACTTATCCATATTATGCAATAGCATTCTTAATAAAACAATTCAGATATCATTATTTAGGTCAGAAAGTCAGCAATGGGTGAAACTCATAATTAGGAAATCCTTCATACAAGATTATATTTTAATTAATCACTGTGACCTTTGTTAATATATTACATAACTCTTTAAACAATACACATGACTGATAATTTTGGGAAATATTCATTTTAATATTTCAAATACGAATAAATATATAAAACATCTAACATCTCATGCTAAACCGGAGTTGGAAATCTTATATAAATGTGCTTAATCCATACATTTTTCTTAATAAAAAAAAAGGTAAATGAATACACAGTAAAACACTCCTTAAAGCTCCTAATTTTTCTAGCAGGCAATGGTAATATTGTTTACTTTTTGCAAGAGCGTTATGGAACAATTAATTTGACAAAGTGGTACTTACAAACTTCGCATTTCAACCCCTCCGACTGCGGTATCTTATTCAATTTAATCATGGGGGTGTTCCCAATGCTGGCAAGTATGTTCGGTAAAACCTTTGAAGTGCGTCTCCTGCAAACCATTTTGGTCAAAGAAAACCATTTCGGGATTAGAGTAACTTAGGTATTGAAACTCACCATTCCTGAGTCCTGTGGGGGGAACTCTCCTCTTTCTTAGTTGTGCTCCAGATACATTTAGACTCCTTATCCGGTACCTTGCAATTTTCGTTTAATGGGGACCAAAATTTCAGGCACTTACTTAATTTATCGATGTCTTGTTCCTGCTTCTGCATATTCAGATCTTGATAGAGAGCCTGGTCACGTTATGAGAGAGAGCTCGATCACTTTTTTGATCGAAATCCGGTACGATTTCAATCAACTTCAAATCAACACTAAAATACTTTTGTATATTATTGAAACACTGTATACTGTAACTGTATTCTTGAACCACGTGGAACGGCGAACACTCAGGACAGGACATCAACATTGTAGAATTGTGAACTCAGAACCCCCATGTCATAGGCAACACGATCGACAGTAAAAATAGCTCACACCCACACCAATTCATTCATAATGAACATGAACTGAAAAGATTTTAAATATATCATGATAGCTTTATTTCAATAAATAAATCATATAACACATTTAACGTTTAGTGTCTCACTGGAACAATACTAGCTAAATAATTAGTACTGAAATCTACCACTTTATTCGACAGCCGGTAATCCGGATTTAACTGAATGTTGTCAAACCACCTGCATACATTTATGTACTTTTCTTTATCCGTAATAGACAGGGACTCCTGGTACAAAAGATAATTAGAATAATTACAAGATTACTTTTTTTAACTTACCATAATAGAAACGAGATGATAATACAATACTAAATCGGCTACCGTTAACCTGTCACTCACAAGATACGTTTTCAAACGTAAAATTTCGTTTAAATCCTATAAAATAAATCGTTGAAGAAAGGGTAAATTACAATCTATCTGCTTACCTGTAAAACTTGTGCGGTTTCTTGAGCCGAGTATATATTTGCCATATAAACTAATGCATATTCAATGTACTGCTGGATTTCTGCCTTTTCCGTTGTATTCCTGGCTCCTAGATTTGATTTAGAGTTCTCCAAACAATTAAATATTGCACTGGTGATTTTCTAAAATTAAAAACATTGAATGGGTACCAAGAAGAATAGGTGATACTTACATAGTCGTTTTCGAAAGAGCTTTTGTCTATTTCCATTTTGAGGACGGAGGCTATAGAGCCTAAACATTTTTTCGTGTTTATAACCATTTTCGCGAAACGTGTTTAATATGTGAGTAATACAGAAGTGGAATATATACAATTTTCTCAATTTTTTGGCAAAAATAACCTTGAATAAAGTGCACAATCATAGAACATAGAACACAATTTAGGGAAATAATTCCATGGATGGAGCTGATTGGAGCAAAGGCCTTTGACGTTGACTTGACGTGCATTTGATAAATATTTTCAAAACATCATGGATCTTGATTCCGAAAGCACCGCTACTTCTATCGATGAAACGACCGAGAATTTCTGCGAGAACCCCACTCGAGACACCTTAGCTGAGGGTCTTATGGGCCTTATTAAACCCACTGTGGACCAACTGGAAGAAAGGGTCAGAGCAACAAGGTAAAATGAATTTTACACTAGTTACTTTCTCATAATAAAGGAACAAAGTATCATGAATTTACTGCAGAGGCACTGCAAGTCTGCATTATTCAACATCTACAAGGGATATATTAAACGTGTCGTAGCATAATTTTTGAACAAATGAGAAGATGCTGCTAGGCCAATTCATTAAATGTGCTTTAATTTTTCAGGATTTCCCAGATAGAACTGAAACAGTGCATCGAAAGTTTAAGTGAAGAATTAAGAAAAATCTCTGAACTTCAACAGAACACTGTGTATTTGGACACCTACATCAAAAAATTAATCAACGCGAAACAGAGAGTGACTGTCCTAGCGAATATCCTGCAAAACGCCCAGGAACGCTTAAACAGAGTTCACATGTCTATTGACAAGGAGGTGGTGAAAAGGAAAGTCATCTTGAACAACATTATAGAAGAACCGAAACCAAGCACATCAAGTTGAAAATTGTAAAATGAACATTAATACACCAAAGTATAATTTAAAACAATTTCCTGAAGTTTATGAACCCAGCGAGGATACGTTTTTACTTATCGATGCCTTAGAAAAAGACTCTGCCTTTTTATTAAATTCAAAACCGAATTTAGCCCTGGAGGTTGGTTCAGGTAATGGAGTTGTTATCACGGCATTGTCTCAAATCTTCAAAACCTCCTGTAATTACTATGCAGTCGATATTAATCCACAAGCTTGCTTAGCAACAGTAAACACTGCCAACATTAACAATATCAACGTTGAATGTATCAACACAAATCTTATGAAAGGATTTAGGCATCACCAATTTGATATAATTTTGTTTAATCCACCATACGTTGTGACAGATCCAAGTGAGACGGAGGGTAGTGGTTTAAATCGTGCATGGGCAGGTGGAGCCAAAGGACGTGCAATAATCGATGAATTTTTAGAGGAATTACCTACGTTTCTGAGCAAAAAAGGTGTTTGCTATATGGTTATTCTGAAAGAAAACTGTCCGAGCGAAATCCAGGAAAAAATGAACAAGTTAGGGTTCTCAGTTGAAGTCCTACTTGAAAGGAAAATTCCCAATGAGTTTTTATCTGTACATAAATTTTGTAAGATTGTTAAATAATATTTTCTCCTACTAGTTAAAATTTACTGTATTGAAAATTGAGTTATGGATGTTACTATTAATTATAATTAAATTGATTGGGTGGTTAAAATATACATAAACGGTTCATCTGTCAAACAATGATGGCCTTTTATTTAACACAGATTTATGCATATGTCATCATAATAATTCTGCATTTTGTGTAGATGTTATGTACTTACATCTGGAAGCAACTAAATATACTATTAAATTTAAGATAAGTTGACTGTTGAAATTTGATTGGAACACTTCAGAATACTCTAGTTAATTACCTTCGATTAAGATGTGACAATTCATTCGAATTTAAATAAACCCGCCATTCAAATATCACTAAAGTGAAAAATTTGTGTTGGCAATACGAGTCGTCACTATTTTGTGTTCTATGTTGAACAATCGGTCGATAATTCAGGAATCTTCGACCTTTTACGACTACTCGTTTGTGCCTGAAAGGGGAACGTGCAAGTTTTCCTGGAAAAAATCCTTTGGCCGAGGTATGGTAAGCGAAAAGTGCGAAGTAATTCCAGAGAATACAGTTGTTTGACGAAGGAGTGACGTGTTTTTCGCACACTGGTCCCAACAAAACTCCAAGATTCCACCGAAAACCTATCCCGAGCCCGAAGGGTGGCTTCCGAAGGTAAGTCCCCATTACAGCACCTCATTCTAATTAAGACCTAATTTTCTGTTCATTATACAGTTTCTTTTCTGGAAAACATGTCGAGAGAGCAGGTGACCAATTTAGTTTTAAAAACTGGTTGCATAAACTTTCCTCAGATTATTTAAAAAACTGTAATTTGATACTTTAGTCATACCTACCCATATGTCCGTTACTCAACCCTCAACCACGCCGACGTTAAAATGTTTTTCCACACCTAATATTATTTTAGCCTTTAACTGTATCAATAAAACGCAATGACAGTATATTCAAGGATAGAAAAAAAAATCATTAATGATTAATCATGGAAATTTACATACATACATCACTGCCAGATCATTTGCTATAATTAAATTTAATCATAGGATAATTTCAGTGGAAGATTTTGAGATTGACTCATCCCTAAGGAAAACACATTATTTGTAATACATCGGGCAGATGTCTGTAATATATATTGCCAATTGTGGCACTCCATATGTTACTATTCATAAACCTGTGTCTAGATAACTACATACATAGTAGCTAAATAACTTATCGAATGTGTTAACTGTATAGTATCAGAAGGTGGTTTATAAGTATCTTTACCTGGAGATAAAACCCTACATGCTAGCTGTTATATTATTAAACTTGTTTTATTTTTGAAACATCCAATAGGAATTCATATTTCGGTGAATGTTTAATACACTTTAACTGATGAAACAATTTAATAAAAATAAGTCTCCGTACAAATCAGCTTGTAATTTAATTCTGTCTGCTAGCTATGTAGGTGATAACACTTTTTCAAACGTAGTTTCTCTATTATATAGTTTCAATACAAGAGAGATGAATGTGTAATTGAAGTGACTTCAATGACTTCACCCGAATAATATCTATACCTAAGCATATTCAGATTTGGACTTTACATTTTAAAAATTAGTTTTGTTATAATCCTTATCTAAAGTTAAGTTAATTGATAATTCAATTATCAGACCCCATAAATTTTAATTCCATTAAACAATGTTACATTTCTTAATTACATTCTTATCTCATGATGTCATCATTAAAATAAACAGAAGTAGGAATTATCTAGAAGTTCAGGGTCTTCATCAAGGTTTATCAAACACATGCCCCTTCAGACCAATTAGAAAATAAGTCAATAAATAAATGTGGTATTCCAAATCTGATCTAATGATGAAAGATTGTAACAAAATATTTTCACTGGTTGAGTTTTTTCCTTTTAGGTATATTATTGAAAGAAATATGGCTAAAAAACAAAGCAGCAACCCAAAAAAGGATTTCAAAGATAATTTTTTTGTAAAACCAGTTAAACATTTTCGAAAAAATGACAACTTACCTAGTACGAGCAGGGGAGGATCTGATTTTTTTTTGAGACCTGGAGAAGGAAATGAAAGTCCTAATCGAAATATGGGGAAAAAATTGATTAGCAAGGCGGCTTCTCCTAGCCAAACCACCAATGAAACTGCTTCGAACAGTACCAAGAAACCATTTGACAAAAAAAAGTACAGGCTGAAAAAATATAGCAACAAATACAAAGTGCAACAATGGGAAGAGAAGCGTAAGAAAGCAGTCTTACATGAATATCACCGTGAAATAAAACACGACCAGCCTACAACAGATGTTATGAAAATCTATGAAGAAGAACAAGATTCAAATGATGAAGATGATCCTGATGGCATACCTCAAAGGTCTGAAACTGTTCCAAAACCCCACGAAAGTTCTAGTGAAGCTAAAAAATTGACTAAAGAAGAAGAGTTTCTGAAGCAGGAAGCAGAGAGCAAAGAAGCCAAATGGGAAGCAAGAAAAGCAAAAATGGAAAGATCAAAGAAAATGGCTTTGAAGACCAGAAGAGGCCAACCAGTCATGAAACATAGGGTCCTTAGACTATTTAAACGCATCGAAGACTTAGTAAAGGAATAATTTGAAATTAATTCGAGTAATAAAACCTGTGTAAAAATATAATTCTATTATTTTGACCAAAAATTGTTAGTAAAGTACAAAATCTCCTACTAAAATTTCCTAAAGAGAAAAAGTATAAGCATTAAAAGTTAACAAACACATATCAAGTAATTGGAAAATCATCAATCATTATTTTTATTATGAAAAATTAATACATTATATAGAACATATGAAATAGGTCATGGTCATTGATCTTTGGAATGGCCTCCTGCCATGTCGATTTTGATGTGCATTATCATTTCTAATGATACGAGGTTTTTGAGCAAAAGTCAAAGTGTTATCTTCGTAAAAAAATGTTGTTTTAAATGATGATTAAATAAATAAATGATGTTTAAATTGATTAAATACATTTTGTTTCATTTAATCGCAAATTAAAATCAAATAAAGTAGAAGACTGAATTATTATTATTTAGGTAGATTCTATAGGACGTTCCATTTTTTTTGTGTATTATAAAATATATACGTCCATTGGGGATTGGGTTAAAACAGAGTTGTGGTTCTGTGTAAAAATGGATCAGAAATGTAACACTTACAATGACTTTTAATGAATAGTTCTTCCTACTTATTTGATAACTATATCTATATCCAGCTCCAAATCAATAACACACTAAATTATTAGAGGTTACACACAACACTGAATTTGATACATGGATTCCTAATCTATGATATTTTTTTCATGGGATTTACCAGTGACCTTTTAAATAATATTGATATTTTGACCTGATCTGCTTATCTGAAGAAACACATCATGTGATTGTGACCCCCCTAAAATTCGTACCATATTAATTTTTTATAGTCTGATAAACCCTTACCAATCAACTCCTTGGCATTGCGATAATCCCAAAAGTCATCCCCGAAATTATTGACAGTCCATATCATCGTTTGTTGACCCAAATCTAACATATAGTTATTATCGCTGCGGTTAAAGCTCAGCTTTCTTAGTGATAAGAAGTGTAGAGGGGAATTGGTATAAATTGAGCCGCGGTGTTTCTGTATACCTCTTCATTAAGAGTTGTAATATCGAGAAGTAGTGGCTGTAGTGCTGTGGTGTTTTCAGAAACGTTCATTTCAAACTTACAAATTTATTTTATTTTTCACCAGTGGTTTAGATGACCTACTGGTGTTTTAAATAAGCTACTAAGACATTTTTCATGTGTTTATGTAATACAGAAAAATCTACTTATACCCTTACAATTCAGGTAATGACACTTTATGTTTATTCATGTGATAATGTGTATACAAAAACTAGTCTTTAGTATCTAAACAGTAAAATCATGTATGAATAATTTTTGTAGCTCATTTGTTCTATGCTCTAGTATATCACTATTTTGCAGTAGTTTCTATGCCATTTCTAACTAATATCCACAAAATACTCCATTTTCAAATTGGTTCATTTCACGTTTAATACTAGTCACCAAACCAAATTCTGTTGGTACTTCCGGATATGGCGATTCAGTCCCAACTTGAGGATCATTTTCATTCATTATAATATCCCAAGTTTCTTTCTGTAATAAGTTCCATTTTAAGAATCCACTTTTGTTATGTATTTTTTGTGATATGGTTTGCTTTGACTCAATATTTAGTGATACCGGCAAATTGGTCTCTAACATCTTACTTAAGAATATAAGAATTGAAAATCAAATTATGAGTACTATTAGCTTTTTTATAAATATGTGCGAATGCGTGATCTGTATTCAGAGTATGTTCAGTATACAAATCCATGTTTAGCTAGCACAGATATTTATTTACTTCGATGTCGTTTTCATTCTATGAAATAATGTTGATGTCACCAATAATTATCTATTGCCTACGGAATTTTCGTTTATATTGCGAAACATTACATAATTCAACTATACTGTGGAAAATCGACTACATATTTTTAATGCGTCCTAAAGTGTTAATTGCCATAATAAAACCAATTTGTTGAAAAGTGTTAAGTATGAATTTTGTGGTAAGACTGAAAATTATTTATCACTGTTATTTGAACTGTTTTAATATATTCATTTGAGTTTTGCACAGGTTCCATGAGGCAGTAACATACACGTTATGAAAGCGATCAAATGGTGGTTGAATCTAAAATTAATTTTTTGTGGTACTTTCAGGGTCGTAACGTGGACGAAGCTAGCCCAGATACTAGCAGCCTTCTACTTCCCTACAATTGGAAAATCTTCTTGAACGGCGAACCGCCTTGGGTTTGCTAGCCGGCAGCTAGGACTCATTAAAGAAAACCACCTTAACAAATAACCCTGTGTGATACTGAGCACAGGCTGCCTCGTAAGTTCAGTAAATATGCAGTTTCCCCAAAGAAATTCTGCAATTCTTTTTTTCTTTTAGCTTGTCTACTTCACCGTACATTCTTAAATCTATTTAACAAATCTATCTCTATCTTTTCACCGAAAAAATGAAAATCACAAACGTTGACGAAAACCGTGTCCACCTTTTGGACAGCCAATCTAACGTGTGGTCCGTCATCAAAGACATCATTGTTACGAACAACCAAGAGGAAGCTTTCTATGTATGCGACATCGGGGACATTGTCCGCAAGCACAAGATCTGGACCTCCAAACTACCCAGAGTTGAACCTCACTATGGTAAGTCGCTTGTCAGTTTCATTTGGTACACTTAACAGTTTAGCATTGATGTTAGTCAGCACCTACAATTCTGCTGAATGAGATGTTCAGTTGTTGGATTGTCAGCAGTTAATGTAATCTCTTTTATAGGCGATTTCAATGTAAATAAGGTCTCTTAAATGAAATGGAATTTGTTTTAAGATTTATTACAGCATGATGTTAACTTTAAGGTTATATTAGGTGCAGTGGAGCACCCTACTTAATACAATTCTTCGAAACAAATACCACCCAGAACTCAAGATTATTATAAAGGAATAATTAGATGATTTCTGGTGCTATTTTATATACTAATTTTGCAGAAACTTTTTACTCATTTTAATTTCTAATGATCATAGTGAAATACACTTATACTGTAAAATGCCTTTGTTCACCACATCTAGATTAAAAGATCATTCACTTTCTAATTACATGGTAAAATTAATGTGTACATCTTGCCATAACTTGACCATTTTTAATATTGAGAAAAATGTCTTTATTAGTAATACGCAATATATTTTCTAGCTGTTAAATGTAACGATTCGCTGACCGTTCTCGAGGTGCTGAACGCGCTCGGAACAAACTTCGATTGCGCTTCTAAAGCCGAGATCAACAAAGTTTTGTCGCTGGGAGTCGAACCAGACAGTATCATCTTTGCGAATCCGGCTAAGCCTGCCAGCCACATCCGACATGCTGCCAGCGTTGGGGTGAACACCATGACTTTTGACAATGAAACTGAATTGTATAAGGTCAAGGAACTTCATCCAAATGCAAGGTGAGAGGAACTGAAATTTACAAATGTTTCTTGAGTATGGCATTACTTGAATGTAAATTGGGGTCAAATATATGTTTCAAAGAGGTATTTTTATGAAACTACTCACTACGTACTACTACTGAAGTGTAGGTTATGTGAAACATTTTACTAGTTTTTACTATATCAGTATAAACCGAGATACAAGCAAAATTATATATAAGAGTTTAGGTAACATTAGGTGAATAAACACTTGACCTTTGTATTTTAATGTTTTAGTTGTATCTTTGCAAATTTCTTATAAAGTTTTCAATTTGAATCAGGTACTAAAAAGTTTATTAGATAAGTTAAATACAATAAGTCTCAAACTAATAATGAACTTTGCTAATTCTATAAATAAGGAAACACGTGCCAGCTCAAAATTGATTTTACAACCCACCATACATCCTACCCTTATTTCGAAAAAAAAGTGAAGCATTAGTTTTAGAATAACGTAATATTTTCTAATTGACTACATTCTCAGGATGGTGATCCGCATCCGATGTGATGCCGAGGACGCCCAATGCCAACTGGGCAATAAGTTCGGCTGCGATCCCGTTACCGAGGCTCCCAACCTGCTGCGCATCGCCAGATCGTTGGGCGTCGAAGTGGTCGGCGTGAGCTTCCACGTGGGTTCTGGTTGCCGCGATCCGCCAGTGTTCTGCAGAGCGATCCTCGCCGCCAGGGAAGTCTTTGACTTTGCTGAAACTTTGGGCTTCAAGTTCACTCTGTTGGACATCGGCGGTGGTTACCCTGGAAACAGGGGAACTTCCATCGATAAGGTAAAGAGAGTTCCGAATAATTTAGTCGAGTTCTTTTTATAGATCTGGTTGTAATGGCGTTTTCTTTTTTCAGATCGCTGATATTGTCAACAGATCTCTTGAAGATTACTTTCCAGAGCGGTCAGTACGTGTTATTGCCGAGCCGGGACGTTTCTATGTAGCTTCTGCTTACACCTTGGCTTGCAGCATTCATTCCATCCGCAATGTTGTTCAAACTGATCCAGCTACAGGTAGACAAAATTGTTTATTGTTGCCTTCACTTTTACTGACCTGAATCAATTTAGGTAACACTGCTGACCATCGCATGTACTACATCAATGATGGCGTGTATGGAAGCTTCAATTGCATCCTCTATGATCATCAGGTGATCATACCGCATACTTTGGATGATTATCCTGGTGCTAAGTACCATTCTAGTAGCATCTGGGGACCCACCTGCGACGGTTTAGATCAGGTCGTTGAAAACATTCATCTGCCTGAGATGAAAGTCGGCGATTGGTTTGTCTTTGAAGACATGGGCGCATATACTCTTCCTGTAGCAAGCCCTTTTAATGGTTTCCCCATTCCCAAGGTGCATATTGTTATGGATGAGAGTGTTTGGTAAGTACCAAACTCCTATTTTTGAAACTTAATTATATTCGTGAATTTTGATTAGGGCCTTAATGAAGAACATCATCGAATTCAATGAGGACCACTTCGAAATGTTGTCTATCCCGAAGAACATGAAAAATCTCGAGTCTCGTAACACGGTCCCCACTAGTTACAACATGTCAGCGTTTCCAATTAGAATGGAGATTCCATGCAGCAACAGTTCCATCAACGAGCACATATTAGATTACGTCGATGTTGTGTCTGTTGAGTAGTTTCCATCAGTGGCTTTACCACTCTAAATTTCCATCACAAGACCAATGTTGCATTTTTAAGAAGTTTTCAGATTGCTGAGCAAATCGATAACCTGAAAACTCTTTAAAATTATGATCTAAATGTTTTGATTTTCATTGATTTTACACTTTTTATATGTTTCTACATACATATTAATAGGGAAAAATTTGTTAAACACAATTTAATGTGGGTTAGAAACTAGTTTTACTGGGAGACTGTATTGAATCCTATCAGGATTGTGGACAGTTTCTTTCAGTGAAGGTGGATTTTAATTTTTGGTGTGTAGGCAAGGGGGCAGCTTTATGCTTAATTGATACAAAATAAGGTGTTGTTTTGATAAACATCCCAGCAGCGTTCTATTAACATGTTAATTTTGAATGGGCTGGGATGTGCATACTACCGCTTTTTAGACCTAGTGCTGTGTTAGTAATATATTGATGTAAATAAACATATTTGTTTTATTCATTTCAACCAAATTCAAATAATGAGCCTTTGTTTGAGTTTCCTAGAAGTTATATAAAATTTGATATGTAGTAATTACTTTATTGTACATATATTTATTATTAATTAGTTACATAGTGAAATAAAAGGCTTAATCAGGAGTAAATTTGATTAGCAATTACTTTATTGTACAATTTATTATTAATTAGTTACATAATGAAATAAAAGGCTTAATCAGGATTTGAAGTAAACGGGATTAAATATGAAAGAAGAATGTTTGGTATTGAAGCACCAACCCACTTTTCAAACACAACCCTTTACCAAGAAGACGAACTTTGTGCGAATTCTCCACATTTGGCTGTAAGGGTGACAGGAGGGCGAGTAGGTGAAAAGGTGGCGGCGCTACCTGTCCGGCGGGTTGTGTAGATACGGGTATCCTTACCAATAATATCAATTACAATAATGGTTCGATCGAGTTCAGATTCAGCAATGGCATTCAAATAACTCATCATAAATAGTGTGTGAAAATATTTTTTCATAATTCTCGAAATTTAGTCCATTTCATGATCATAATGGTTGTTCATCCAAACTTTTCAAAGATATTGGATTAAGGATTATCGACGTTGCAGGCGTCTTGATTGGTTTAATTTAAATTCTGCACACTAGATGGCGAACAATCGATAATTTCAATTCAAACTGCATGACCGAATTTGACCGCTACCTCTTCACCTACTCGCTCTCCTGTTATCCTGATACCAAAATTTAAAGCGCTAACTAACATTTTCGCTGAATCTGTTGTGCGCGGTTTGCGTCCGTTCCGCAGGCTAGCAAAAGGAAGCATTTTCAAGATTGAGGTGAAAAACGAAACGAAATTTTAGTTTTCGAGATACAAACATCTTAAAAATGATATTTTTTTTAAATTTTTCAAAAATTTGAAATTTGGACTGATTAAAGAAAATCGCCAATGAACCTTTGCATTTAATGACTTCCAGGGATTGAGAGAATCCTTGCATTCAAATATAGATGTCCTTCGTAGATCTTAAGTATGTAGTTGCTAAATTTCCTTAAAATAGAAAAGACTGCAAAAAGGAACAAAATTAGTAAAAAATGGGTGATGTGCGCACCTCTGACAACCCTTGAAAAGAAAAATGTAGGTGGGCACTTTAAAACAAAACACATAAATTTATGCAAAATATAATATGAGTGGAAATTATTGTAAAAATGACATTCGAAAACTTCTTTCAATAATTTTAATATCCGAAAATCTCCCAAAACAGAACTCAACAACAAAGCTCATCAAAGAGTAAGTTTGAGGTGAGTACACATTTAAAATAAATTGGGTGAGGTGTTTCAAGTGGTGCTCTAGCTTAAGATAAATTTTCGAAATTTGAATGCGTATCCTAACGATTATTAAATAGTTCAAACTTAACGGTAGTTAAAAGTTAAACCATATGGTTTCATTTAGTGTATCGGGTACTCCTTCAAAGTTCATCTCAATTTTGGCTAACTAGTACGTAAAATTACAAAACTTTTAATTTTACTGTATATAAAATTCAAAGAATTCCATTGCAGCTCATTAAATTTAATTAGCTTCTAGTTTATCCACAGAAAAATCAAGAAGGATTTACAAATAACGTCAATTATTATCTTTAATAATATCTTAATATCTACATTAAAATAAACATGTGGCGTCACTGTTTAATCTCCCCAAAATAAAATTTATCAATTAAGTATCTGTTTATTTAATGTAAGTATATTTTTCTTGTTCGAGTATCAATTAACACATTCCTTCTGGATAGAAACAAGTTTAGACTGATAACAAAATAGTGACGTAATGGCAGTTTTAAGATACGGTATTCGCATTGGAAGAAAGAGAAACATCTCGAGTAGATTTTTATCAGGTTGATTGTGTAAACTGAATGACAAAAAAAGAACGATACGCTTATTGATTGTTGTTTTCATTGTGATAAGACACTAGAAATTTTGATAGGGTTTAAGATACGTTCTATAAATTAATCTATATAATTTTGACAACTTCAATAGGTACGGAAACATTATTTGTTACGTCATATTAAAATTGTGTTGTCTGTGATCATGACCTCAAAAAATTCTCATCTAGTATTTGGATATATTGCTTCATTTATACGTACTTGAAAAACTGGAAAACGTTATTTTTTGTATTATTATTTCTTACTAGATCAAAATTATTGTTGCTTATTTGTTTTGAGTAGTAATATTTTGTGTCATTATTAATAAAACTTAATTAATGTCATCGTTCAATACAATGTGTTGATCATCTGAAAGCTCTTGAAATTATAATCCTGATTGGAATACGTGTACTATTATTGTAATTCAAAGATCCGATTTTATCATATAATACGTGTAATGTTGTCTTAATGATTATAGGTTTAGAATTTAGATCAATGGTTAGAAATAGTTCGTTTGTCGATACAACAAACATACTTCAATTTTTATTTTTATTTCGCAGAAGCATATAAATTGGACAAAAGTAATTGCAGCTGATAAGATAGATTATGAATGATTATGCATCATAAAAAATGGATGAGTAGGCATATTAAAACAGTTATGACGCAACCTAATATACTACTTAATAACTACTTAATGCTACTTAATATCAGTTTACGTGTAAGCAAAACATTTTTACTTTATCATATGAGGCACTCGTATATGGTTACTTTCTAACATGAGGCACTCATATACAAGTATTGTAATTGTAATTTGAGTTATTGAATTTCTTTTTTAGTTTTTGGGGTCCCATGGGCCCCAGAACATGTTTTTGAAAAAACGTTTGTTTGTGTATGGCTTTGATACGTTTTTCTCCGAAAGTAAAAAACCACAAACTGTTCTAACTTTAAATTTTAGACTTTGTGCTACATCAGGACCCTCCTATGAACTTTTTAATAAAATCGGCTAGGAACAAGGGATAGTTTATTCCTGTGATTAATCGGTTTTTGGAAATTTTCTCAAAATTTACTACAGGATTTTTTTAAAACTTTTAATAGTTATTTCACTGTCGATTGTATAGAATAGTTTAATCACAATTTTTGTTAGATTTTCTCCAAAGAGCACGTTACACTTCTCACTTTTCGGTTTTTGAAAACTTTTTCAAAATCCGCCCATATGATGGAAAACATAATGACATATGCAAGGGCTATAGCAAAAATTTCCAAAAAACTGTCAATAACTGAGCTATTTTGAGATTTGCGAGTCACGTTCCTGTGTAATGGAGTTACTTAAAACGTTGTAACTCTGGAAGTATAACTTTCTACACTTCTGTTCTTATATCAAATGATAGAGAACATAATGACATATGCAACGATTGTAGCAAAAATTTCCAAATAATTTCAATAACTGAGCTGTTTTGAGATTTGCGAGTTACGTTCGTGTGTAATGAAGTTACTTAAAACGCTGTAACTCCGGAGTATAACTTTCTACACTTTTGTTCTTATAGCAAATGATGGAAAACATAATGACATATGCAATGGCTGTATCAAGAATTTCCAGTAAATGTCAATAATCGAGCTATTTTGAGATTTGCTAGTCACGTTCCTGTGTAAATGAGTTACTTAAAACGCTGTAATTCCGGAAGTAAACCTTTTTACACACTTGTTCTTATGTCAAATGATAGAGAACATAATAACATATGCAAGGGCTGTAGCAAAAATTTCCAAATAATTTCAATAACTGAGCTATTTTGAGATTTGCGAGTTACGTTCGTGTGTAATGGAGTTACTTAAAACGCTGTAACTCCGGAGTATAACTTTCTACACTTTTGTTCTTATAGCAAATGATGGAAAACATAATGAGATGTGCAACGGCTGTAGCAAGAGTTTCCAAAAAATGTCAATAACTGAGTTATTTCGAGATTTGCGGGTCACGTTCCTGTGTAATGGAATGTGACTGGTAAATCTCAAAATAGCTCAGTTATTGATATTTTTTTGGAAATTCTTGCTACAGTCATTGCATAGACTATTGTATTATCTATCTTTTGCCATAAGAACAAAAGTGTTTAAAGTTGTACTTCCGAGGTTATCCAATATTTTCGAATCATTTTCATAGTTTGGAGCGAAGTAATAACAGTTGGCGAAAATGACTTTCATACAGAATTCTTCTCTAGAATTCACACACATAATTTTACACAGGTTTAATAATGTGAAGTGTACAGTGTACGTTATGACGTCACGAGATGGTGTGTTGGAATATTTGCCTTTCAATTCTGCATCTAGATTGCATCATTGCTATTTATGAGTACCATCCGGGAACTTTAAAATGAATTAATTTTTAAATATCATATAGCTTATCTAGTCCACTAATATCTTAAAAATTCCTTTGCTGAATTGCCACTTGTGTAGCTTTAACTGAAAGCTTTTAATTGCTTTATCTAATCTGAACAAGCACGTTTTAAACAGCCATCTCATCGAGAAGAACGAAGAGGTGGGAGGAATTTGAACTATATTTAAAGCCTCACATTTTTGGTTAGGAGGTATCATTTCGATTTGTGTTAATTACCATATAGGCCGCAGCGACTCCAGGTAAGAAATGTTAATAACTAACAGTTTTATGATATGGAAGTTTTCAATGTTTCGTTCTTGACAGGGACCAAAAAAATGGAAACAAAATTTGCTGGTAACCGCATTCAAGTAGTCGAACCGAAACTTGACCCTCTGACAGTTATCAAGAAAATTGTCCACGACGGCCAAGAAGACTGCTTTTACGTGTGCGACGTCAGCGACATCATACAAAAGCACAGATCCTGGAAAAAAGCCATGCCAAGAGTTAAAACATTCTACGGTAAGCGAAAATTAGATTTGTTCAAATTATTTCAATAATATTTTGGTTAGGAACGATTAGCAATACTATTTGCTGCTATTTTTGAATCTAGTTTGATACTACTATGACTACCACAACAGCTCATCATATTGCTGAAACATTGCAGCAGTATTTCAATACAAGTAATGTTACTGTCATTTTTAACAGGTTTGGTGTGTCCGGGTTTTTAGATTGCATTGTAATGTACTGTGACAACGTGGACGAGCAGAATGTAGAAATTAGAAAACCAAGACCATTTTGTTTTTTTTTATTCCACAGCGGTTGCTAAGTTATTTATTTTTATTATTCAATTTATTTCGAAACTAAAACGACCCTGGTATCTCTATATAAAAAAGATTGAATCATTTGATAAGTCCACCCCTGCGTTTGTACATTCTTCATTCTTCTCATTTTTTCAGGGGTGGTAGAAGTGATATCATATCTAATATGGTAATTAGAATAAATTAGAACTGCAACCTTTAAAATAGTAACTTTCCTGTAATATTTCTGCACCAATAGCAATTTTGGGCAAGATTTTAATACTTCAGCAATGTTGCTGTCATGTTATGCGTTGTTGGGGTACTGACAACATTTCGATCAATTCGCTCAGTGAAATAGTATGCAATATAAAAATAATTCAAAATTTATTACGATATGATTGATGAACCTGCTACTTAGGGCACAACTTAGGCGGTAAAAACTACAAAACACTGGGCCCGTCTGAAATGTAATCGTCCTGAAATTGCCTTATTACATATAAACACATTTTTTAACAAAATTCACCATTTCCTATCCGAAAATGATACTTACATTTGTTTGTAAATTTGTTCATGAAGCAATCTTTCCACAGCCGTCAAGTGCAACGACAGCCGCGTCGTCCTGGAAACCCTCGCCGCGCTGGGCACAGGATTCGATTGCGCTTCCAAGGACGAAATCGACACCATCCTCTCCTTAGGCGTCAAACCCGAGAGGATCGTCTACGCGAACCCAACGAAGAAACCCAGCCACATCCAGTATGCTGCAGACGTCGGCGTCACCCACCTCACTTTCGACAACGAGGCGGAACTCTACAAAATGAAGAAGTTGTATCCGGAAGCTGAGTAAGTTCGCTTAGACATTATCGGGGTACACAAAGTCCCATTCGCTTCCTATGAAATGGGAGAACTAACCCTTCACTATGCGTTTAGCAGCTTCCAATATAACAAAAATATTATGCAGATAGGATCCGTTGGTGATTTGTGAGCATCACTATCCGCCTCCAGCGGAAGCATTATTCCCGTCTCTCGCAAAGACATGACCTGGGTTTCTTAGTCTTAGAAACGCTGTGGTTTTTAATGCCCTATGGTTCTTTTACAACACCCCTTAAAACCTAAATTTCTTGCATTTTTTGTATGATGGCAGAGAATCCTTGCCAGAGTGCATGTTGATCTCTGTGTTATCTAAACTGGTAACAAGTTTTGAATCAAGATAAAAAATCTTGATACCAAAGTTCCAACCGCTAACTTGGGTTTTTACGGAAGTTTGTCTAAAAAGAAAATTAACCAAATGGATACAAAAGAAAAGGAGCTAAAGTAAAATTACCTATGAATTGTTTAAATTCTCCATGATTACAACGCAGAGTGCCCAATTAAGTTAACGACAGCCCCGTAGCGCTAAATCAAAAATTCACTAGCTTCGCCTTTCAGTCTAGTGCTGAGGATCAGATACGACGACCCGACGGCGCTCTTCGTCCTGGGGCAGAAGTACGGGGCGGACCCTAAGACTGAGGTCGAGGACTTGCTGAAATTGGCCCGCTCCCTCGACCTGAACGTCGTCGGCATCTCCTTCCACATCGGCTCAGGTAGCAGGAACTTCGGCATATACGCCAAGGCGATCGCCGCCGCCAGGAGGGCCTTCGACATCGGAACCCAAATGGGTTTCAAGCTGCGCCTGCTCGACATAGGCGGCGGGTTTCCCGGCCAAAAGAGCAACCCCATCCGAGAGGTAAACGCTCTCAATTTGGATTGGAACCGACCGCTCATCCGCTTCTTTTACTACAGATCGGCGACAGCATCAATGAGGCATTGGCGAAACATTTCCCGGACACGTCGGTGAAGATCATCGCCGAGCCAGGACGGTACTACGTCGATTCGGCGTTCACTTTGGCCACCAACATCCATTCTCGCAAAACCGTCAAGTCCGGCGACTCCATCCAAACCAACATGTATTACGTGGACACCGGCATCTACGGCGCCCTGCTCTGCGTGGGTTTCGGGGACCAGTACGACCCTCAGCCGCTGTTCGACGACCTGAAGAGCCCCATCTACCCCAGCATCGTCTGGGGGGCCACCTGCGATAGCTGTGATAAAATATGCGATAACGTACCTTTGCCCCAGATGGTCGTCGGGGACTGGATCGTCTTCCAGAAAGTTGGGGCCTACACCATTACTCTGGCCTGCGAGTTTAACAGCTTCCCCACGCCAAGCGTGCATAGTATTATTAGCACAGAAGACTGGTAGGTTGAAACAAACAATTTTCGAGAATTATTATTCGAGTGTTACAGGATGACACATCATATACATATGACATGTTAAACGCATCCTACTTTGCATCATCAGACTTTGGTCCGACCCTTATTTTTTTTGTGTTATTTGTTATCTGAATTTATTTCCCACCAAACGATTTTCCTTGTATACAATTTTTGATTTGTTTAAATTTCAACGCCATTTCTTCATTTTCAGGTTTTATTTAACGGAAAAACTCTCTCGTCCTGTTCCTAGGAACAGGTTCATCAAGGGCAGTACCGCTGATCATTTCAGGACTGGCCTGGATATGCCCTATTCCACAAAGTATTTGTAAAATTGTGATTACTAAGATAAGTGACCTGATTTATATGTTATGTAGTATGTAACTGTTTAAATATTTGATAGTTTTAGACTTGTAACTTTTGTAACAAATATAGTGGAAAATTCTCACCAACTCATTTAATCTAATAGCATATTTACTGCGGCAATTCGTTACGAAAACATCAAATTATCAACGTTGACACTATTCCAATTTCTCGACTAAGATAAAATTGTACCTTATGGTATAAATGAGGTATAGATTATACCTCATCGCATTCCTGTAGATATTTTCATGGTATGCTGACTTTGAAGCGTTCTTTTCCGAGTGATATCGCGTCATCATTGGATTGATACTAGGATATTAATAGATAAACCTACTTTATTTAAGATAAGAAGAATAAAGAGACTTTGATTGTCTATTTTTACATGCGTACCACTACAAGTACTAACGCAGTTTCATCAGTAGTCAATGGAAGACGTTCAATACTGTAACTAGAATACTGTTCCTACTAACAGTAACGTTCCAGAAATAAACGCCTTTTGACGTTTTCTCGTTATTAATTACCGCGTTACTCTTAATTTTTCCCAGTAAAATGCTATTAGCGGATATTAACAATGAGAACTTTCCAGGCAAATAAACTGCACATCGTTGGACCGGAAATCCAAGCAACTGAAGTGATTAAGCAAATTATAGAGGATGGACAGGAAAGTTGTCTCTACTTGTGTAACCTTAGCGATATCGTACGCAAACACAAGAACTGGAAAGAGGCGATCCCTAGAGTAGAAACTTTCTATGGTACGAGTAAATAGTATAAAACATTCAATTCCATCAGTGTAATAATCTTCAAGCAAATGTATTGCAAGCCAATCAGCCAATTAGACGTTGGTTGCAGAATAGACTGCTACAAAGCAAATTGTCGTTTACACCGCAGCTTATAATATTATTTGGCTTGGTCTGATTGGAATTTAAACAAATTGGTATATCTATGGTAGTAAGTAATGAAATCAATTAAACTCTGGATTAAACATTATTACGTTACGAAAATAAATTCATGAATCAGAAATGAGGGCACTAAAAACACCAACGTCACTTCCTTTTTCCAATGTAATTCCAAAGAATATCAAATTATTGACGCATATTGTGTTTTAGCTGTTAAATGTAACAATAACCCAACAGTATTGGACACCTTATCGGCCTTGGGGACGAGTTTCGATTGCGCTTCGAAGAAGGAGATTCAACAGATCCTTACAATGGGAGTGCATCCCAACAGGATAATTTTTGCCAATCCCGTTAAAAAGATCAGTCACATCTCTTACGCAGCTGAAGTGGGAGTGAGTCACATGACGTTCGACAGCGAACAGGAACTTTACAAGATAAACGAACTGTACCCACAAGTCAAGTAAATATGTGTTAGGAAAATAAAGGCTATGAGACATATTTCCCATATGAGATAAGAGTTACTTAACTTTCGAGAAGTTCTCGCAAGTAAACCGTTTTTTTTAAGTTTAAATTGTGAGAACAGGATTAGTCTCATTTTAATATCTTTAACAATCTTTCACTACTTATAACACATTTGTATTCTCTGTATAAAATATTATCTTATTTTTAGTTTGGTGTTGAGGATACGTTGTGACGACACCAGCGCCAAATACAAGCTCGGTCTGAAGTTTGGGGCCGATCCCAAGACCGAAGCAATGGACCTTTTGCGTTTGGCCAAAACTCTTCATCTCAAAGTCATTGGCGTCTCTTTCCACGTCGGTTCTCTCAGCAAGAGCGTTTCAATTTACCAAGACGCCATAGCCACTTCAAAAACAGTTTTCGATCTTGGTATCGAACTCGGATTCGACATGAAGCTTCTGGACATTGGCGGAGGTTTCCCGGGGCACATGATGGAGTTTGCAACCCAGGTAACTCTTCCTTCTCCATAGAAACTGTAACTGAATAAAAGATTAAGCTGGGGACAGAATAGAGTTGCAGAATACAACAGTGCTAGCTAAGAATAGACTAGAGCTTCCTTTTCAGCTAGCGGAGGTCATTAATCCAGCTCTGGACTCGCACTTTCCAGATCGATCCGTCAGGATTATAGCAGAACCCGGTCGATACTATGTCGATTCGGCATTCACACTTGCTACTAACATCACTTGCGTTAAGAACGTAAATGGAATCAGAATGTATTATGTAGATAGTAGTGTCTTTAACAGTCTAGTGCCTGTAATTTATGGTGATCCCTACACTCCAAAACCATTGTATGAGAATGCTGACGCACCGAAACAACGCAGCGTTATCTGGGGAGCAACCTGCGATAGTACAGATAAATTATGTGATGAAATAGAGTTACCTAAGATGGATATTAACGATTGGATCGTATTCGAAAATGCTGGGGCGTATACCATTACCTTAGCTTGCGAATTCAACGGATTTTCCTTGCCGGATATTTTTTATACGATCAGTCTTGAAGATAATAAAGAGATAATGGATAAAAGCGTGGAAGACTTTCCTTAATTTTGTATATAAGGATAATTAAATTTTTTTTCAACGCATATTATTTTATAAAATGTTGAAATATGTGAATTAAGAATGGATACTGGCACTAATTTAACATGTAATGAGAATTACCCATGCAAGTTATAGAGATCATAAAATGTTTCGTAATAAATAAATAGGATTGTATTGCATCGTTTCTTAAGCTCTTTTACTTATTTGCCTCGTTCACTGATAGGGCTCCCAGTATTTATGGATTCTAAATCCGTTCATTACGTTTTATTATCTTATCATATTCATAAAGAGATACATTTTTCTAATGAACGTTTCCGCGTTACGAATTTGTTTCGCTGAATCCAGTACTGTACAAGCAAAAACTTGCTGAGGGTCAATGGCAGCCTAAACGTGCAAGCTCGAAAATGGTGACAGTTGATAACTTCGCTTCCAAGCTACATTCAATATTGTCGCCTGATAACTCAGAAGGTAAGTGAGGCATTTTTCGTCAGAGAGGGAGTCGAGTGTTTGCGACTTGTGACAACAAAATTTATCGGTTTTGTTCAAATGGGGACATCTATTCCGTTTGCGTGTCTGTATTATCGATTTTATAAGCATTTCATCGCATCTTTAGGATCAGAGGATGCTGTGGGAGGCTTCTGAGGCGCATGCACTTCTGCAGGGGCGGACTCGTCCTTACACGACGTCAGCCAGGAACGGAAAACAATTGAACGGATAAATGGCGTTCGCAAAAATCGTTTATTATATCGTTTATTAAACTACTTCAATCGCTTTACAGTTAATGTTATAGTAACAAAAAAAAATAAGAGTACCTATATTATGTGGTTGAGTGATTCGAAGGAAATCTAGTTCAAAATATTTCTTTCCAAAATGTAGACTGGAGGTGTTTTCCGTACCGAAGCTAGCCTTTTCTTTCATTCTTTACTATTTCCATATATTATAAATATATCACCAATTTAAAAAAGCAAATGGTATAAATAGTGGGTACCTCGGGTCGTAAGAAGTTCTCTCTCTGCACTGCACACTTTTTCATTCAAGCATACATCTTAAATACTGTTATATACTCTCTTCACAACTGTTTGGTTCCACAAATAATTCTAATTAAAATAATATTAATTACATATCTCCATTTCCTTTCCAGTTGACATCGGTGAATGGCGCCTCCTCGGCCAAGAACAAAATGGCTATTTCCTGTTCTCCTGGTGTCAAAACGAGAAAACTCACATCGGTCTCTACTACTACCAGTATAACTCCTTAGATACTCTGTACTCTTTTCAAACGAAAGTTATCTGCGTACAAGCTTCGATTAACACCAATCGAACGATATTGATATACGTGGTTAAAGAGAAAGCTGATGAGGAGTCCACCACTTTCATTTATAAAGTGTTTTTGTACCGGATCGGCGATGAGTTCGACAACTTCTACGATTTGAAAATAGAACGGCCCAAGCAGGTGATGGTCCAGTTCTTGTACCCGAAACAATCAGTTCTATTGGAGAATCAACCGTTGAAGTTTCTGGTTCTCATGCACCAAGAAGGTAAGAGGTAATACCAAGCATTGAATAGTTCTTATATTGTTTTTATCTTTCAAGGTATTTTGCAATATCAGTTGAAATTGAAAAATTCGCCTTTAACGGATGATAGCCTCTCCAGTGAAATTTTGGTAAAGAAATTTATATGGGCACAATGGGATCCCATACAGCAAACTCTTTATTATATTCATAACAGAAAACGTAATAGATGTTTGGTTGAAGGGGACGAGGAAACCAATCTAGAAAACGAAAGTAAACTGACACCAACATTATCAGGACTGCAGTTTAACGATGAATTACCTCATGAAACAGTGGTGAGTATTGCAAACAAACCGAATGGTTTCTTGATAATATGGAATATCTTTCAGTTAAATATCCCTCTGAATCTTCCACATGTATCCTCTATGACTACCTCATGTTTGATCTACGAAGATGACACAGTTCCTCTACGAATCCACGACTGTTCCTTAGATTTAACTGTACAGACAGATTCTGTTGGAGCCGTATGCATTTGCCACCATTATTTATACCAGGTATGTATAACAATGATTTAGTTTAGATCTTGTTTAATTTTCGTTCTGCAGCCAATACAACCCATTGTGGATCTCACTGATGAAGACGACAGCCCAGTTCATTTTGCATATTCAGTCACAGTATTACATCAGAGCTGTGTCATACATTGTGTTGTTCCTGATATACCTTGGAATAAAGCTAGGAAGATTAGACCAATCTTCAAAATAATAGGTAACGAAGAATAACTATATAACGCTTATTATTATTTTGTTTTATTATAGACGATCACTTAGTAATTTTTATACCCGACATATGCACACATCTTTTGGACATTGGTCTGATGCACGAACCATGTTGTCATATAACTACGAAACCCTTAATTACGGATATTGCTACAGAACTTTTATGCTTGGCGCCTATCGTATCTCTAAACAAAAGTTATGTAATCAATCTTGCTACTTTGGACTTAGTAGACATAAGCATACCTGTCGACCTAGTCGTTGATACATTCAAAACTGAAACTCTCCTCGAGAACAAACTATCAATATTTCATTACCTCATCTTGCATCGTGACGAAATCGAAATCGCTTCAGAGGTACCTAACTTGCGAATATTTCAATTATATACGACTAACACATCCTTTTCCAGCTAATAGCATGGCAGTCGGAACGACCTTTCACTCTCGGCTACCCTCAAATGCTGAAGGAATATCTTATAGCAGCTTCCTTTTCTTCGGTGAAAAGAAATTTACCTTCAGATGCCAGCAAACTTGTCAATCTCTTACCGATAACGTCTCAGAAAATAGGCTACGAAATGGAAGTAGAACTAAATGGCGTCACCATATGTTTATCTCAAGACATCCTCTGGAACGCCTCCATGATGCTTCTATCTCCTCAGCAAAGGATCGTCCCTTTCAGAAGTGACATTTGGGTGAAACTGTGGGAGCAGCTGGCCAAGATCTCCAAGGGAACGCAGCGGTTCAAACCGAGCCAAGTCATCGAAAAGTTAATGGTGTCTTTGGTTTGTTATCAAGTAAGTTTATGTCCGGTGGGTGTAAATATCATCTAATGTAACGTTTGAAGCCTGAGGTGTTATCGAAATGCTCGACGCCTCTCTCACCAAGCGGAGGCACCGCGAGTACCTTCAACGATTTCCTGAGTAGCCAATGCGGAAAAAGGAACCAAGCGGATTCGTTGCCGTTTTTTGAAGTGGACAATTGTACCGCTAGCAAGCAAGAGCATATCATTTCTGTGGTAAGAATAGAGGAATTTTATTGGTTTCGACTTATTTGTAAAAATTATTAAAGAAGAAGAATGCAATTGTTTATATACACTTTTTCGCTTATATATAGTAGGTGTAATGATTAGACTTCTAAGTATTGTTGCTAGTATAACTCGATGACAGGGTTTACCTGTACTTGTGCATTATTTATTGTTACTGTTTTTTAGAATCTGCGGGAGCTCAGCATGCATTTACTGAAACAAAGCACCGACAACAAAATGAACAGGTTCCAGTGGCAGAACCAGACGCCGATGCACGTACACGCGGTGGCCACCAGGTACATAACTGCCCAGCTGGATCAGTCGAGGCAGTTGTGCCAGCTTCTGTGCAAGATCGCCAGCTACGAACCGAGGTTCGACCTGGATAAAGGATTCGTGTTCATGTGTGTAATGTTGGTTGTCGACGTTGCCTAAATATAATGATGAATTTTCAGAAGCAACTTATCCGAGGAGCGACGATATGTATTCTTTATTATACTCGAGAAGTATTATCTCGCTGTGGAATCCATAGCTTTCCCTCTGCCGCAGGGGTTTTCCTCGTTTTTCGCCTTCCTCGGATATAAATCATTGAGCTTCGACATGTTCCTGCAATACGTCAACAGGAACGTGTTTGAGCTGCAAGTGGACGTGATGAAAGTTATATTGGCGGGTAAAATTGAAATCATACTAATTTTCTCTTGTCGCATTGAAACGTTAAATATTTCTTAGATACTGATAATAGTAAAACTGGGATACAAAGGAAACTCCATCTGCTAATGGCTTTGCCAAGATCACGGGCCAAACGGCTGCTGAACCAGTGGAATCATCCCTTGAGTCTCATGTTGAAGGGAAGAGAACACTCCTTGAATATTCTGTCGGGTATTATTGGGCCTCCTTCGACTAGAAGTCACGGAATCCATAAAAACAAATGTTTCAGAGGTAAAACAGCAAGAAGGGTAACTAAAGCTGGTGAGAGAAGTGGTCTGTGTAAAGCTTTCATTTGCAATAAGGTTCATGTGTCCCTTAAGTTTAATAGAAGAAAAATAATTGAAATGAAGTTATTCAAATTAAAAAATAATGAAAGTACATAAATCCTTTTCTCTTCAAGTAAAAAAAACCTAACGTCTAATACGGTTTCAATTTTTTTTAGGTTTGACAACTTTTCCTTCTTCGGAAAATCTGTCGCCCTTAGATACTTTTCTGGACTTGTTAACTGCCAAAGCGACGTTAACGGACATAGATTTTAATTTATTGATCGAAGCGACGGAAACTTCAACAGAAGAATTTTTATAAAGGGTATTAAAATAGAGTTGCCAAAATAAGTAAAAAAGTAGTTTCTTTTCTTAATCCCAATGTCATTTCTAATCCTAATCCCGATTCATGAATGATGTGTTCAAAATTGTCCAAACAGTGATCATTAGGTTCCAAAAAGGAATGGTCCATTTTATTTGGTATTTAAATGATGGGTAGTGATCGAGTGGTAAATTAATTTCATTAAGTGAGTTTGCATAATAAAAATTTTATTCCATACAAAAACTTAGTGTTAGATTAAAAACAAATTGATTCTACATAAAAATTAAGTAGTATTAAGAGTTACTGAAAATTCAGTGTATAAATGAGATTCAAATGGATGATACTTGCGATCATGCACAACATTGGAAAATTAACCGATTACTCTAAAAGAATTTCAGTTTCCTACTTCGTAAGAACAACCCTTACTTACAATAAAAATGTAAGAACCGAGTACTGGGTGATTCTGGAAATTTTTGATTTTGGTGTTTTTGGTGGAGCGAAACATAAGGCGTTGCCAAAAAATCTAAATTACGCCAAGGTATAAACAATCGCACGGTATAAAAATAAAACGTAGGCATTATTGTTAATTCGACTTCGTGTCCTCACTAATTAATCATTTCCACGTCATTCCCGTCTTCGGAAAATTCGAATTCGTCGTCTTTGCTCTCCTCGTCGCTGGCATATCTGCTCTCTTCGTCACTCGCGTAGGGCACCACTCTGGGATATCTCTGGTTCTTGGTGAGGACGAAGTCGTCGTCTTCGAAGGTAAAGGAGTCCTCCTTGGGCTTCAGGATGACGCGGCCGTCGTCGCGGGTCTCCACGTTGAAGTTCTTTTCGTAGGACTACAGAGTAGAAGTAAAGACTAAAGTCGGAATCGGCGGTGTGAAACTTCGAAATCGGCAGCGGAAAACACGGCGGTATAAGGTGTTGCCTATGCAAGCATGGATGCTGTATACTCGATAAAAGATGGGTAACAAAGTGAATTTGAAAATTGTGTCGATTGTCTGCCGATTTCGAAAAAAGTTATCGTGAAATCAAACTTATTTGTGTCTCACGTGATAATTTAAAACAATAATCCGTGGTGGTTATAATATGCCAAGTCAACGCCACGGTAAGCAATTTAAGTATTAGGTACATTGTAGGTATATCGTTTATAACATTAAATTATATTCTTACTACAGGCCGGCAGATCTTCTTGGTGCAGGTGTATTCCATGCCGTTGTAATTACACACGCATTTGTTACAATCCGATTTGAATTCGGAGAATGGAATGCATCTTGTTGCGTCTGAAAATCAAACCAGTTGAGGGATGTAGTTTAATTTATTGTAAATTTATATACTAATTCTGGCAACAAATAAATAAATCTCCAATCGATGGAATCCAATCAAACCAATCACTTAAGTTAATATACTTAGCAAGTTCTGACTACTAATAGCTCATTGCCTAACTGTTCCTAATCGATTTTATCGAGTACTCGCGATAATCACCGTCTACGTGTCAAAGTCATTATGAAATGATGTAACTTTTGTTCCTAATTGTTATTATTAAAGTAATGGATTATTGAGGAGAAATTATTATTTGTATTTTGGATTTTTATTAGTTGTAAATGAAGTGCTCGCTTCGTAATACATAGCATATAGGCAACAATTTCAATATACATAATGTAGTTATGTAGTATATCATCAGAGAATATGCCTAATGTCTTAATATTGAAAGTGTCTAAATCGGAAAGTAGCCTTAGAATTTTGCATTTTATAAATTTCATATGGGCAGTCTAGACGTCAGTATTAATCGTATATTTAGTGGTTAAGTCGGCCAACTAAATTTATGAGTCAATAAGTCTAATAAGTGATAGGTAAAAGGTAGTTGAAACTGCGAATATTTCATCACTCAGTTTGCATTACTGTAGGTTGATTGGACACTTTAACATTTTTGATTCTTTCGCTAATCTTATCACTTTCGTTTCGGTGTCATTTATTTTTCCGAAGTCGTTACGGTTTAATTGAACTGTTTTTAAGAATTTCGTTATTAATTTCGCAATATCGCTCATTATCAAGTATCAAAGCGTCGGAAAGTGAATCCGTTTAAATTAGCCCAATAATCGTTTAGATAATTTAGACGTTTCATAACCAATCATTAACTAAAAAAGTTAACGTGTTTACAAACATGAGGGTCATGTCGACACTAAACAAAATTTGATACGGTGTGGTGAGGATATTGAGAAGTTTTAATTTAATGTATCGAAGGATTTGTGGTGGCGTAACGAAATATATGAGAGATCCTGTAATTTTATTGTAATTTATGCATTACCTCTCTTCCGTTTGGAACACAATCCGTTCTGAAAACAAGAGTTTATAAAGCTAAATTGATCATATTATGAACGGCTCGCGTCAAACAGCTTTCGGAATTACCGAAACCCAACGACGTACATGTACATGTGTGTAGGTGATCTGAACATAACCAAACAAATCCAGTTATTTACAGGTCTGTTTTAAAAACGTCGTCACGTAATCTAATCAAATCGAAACCAATCGAATTAAGATAACTTATTTTCAAGATTCTCTGGAAAGGTTTTGGCAACGTTCTTGTCTTTTGGATGGCAAGCACACTGATTCGCGACAATAGAGGCTCACAATATATTTTTTTGGGGGGAAAAAGAAAGACGGCCCCTGGAAAAGAGTTGATTAATCTAGACGAAAATGACTCACCGCTTAAGTAGATGCACGACGCGATGGTAAAAATAAGCACGAGGGCATTAGACCCGGCCATCTCAATGGGTGTTAATTCACTGAAAAAATAAAAACCATACAAATACAAACTCCACAAGCACGAATTTAAACCGACGCCGAAGGAAACTCTTATCGCGGGTCTCGTCTCTGGTTTTCTCTAACAGCCGCCGGCTAGTGGGACGTGCGAATATTTAGTAAACTTTGACAAAATTTTATGCATCCCGGTTAATTTTAGATCACGACTAAATTTAATGTTTTGTTGCTGCAGCAGTGACACCGGCGTAGACGTGGAAATGAGGAAATGGGATTATTATTATTATTTTAGTTGTGTACACAGACCGTTTCCGCCTAGTTTAACAACAAAACTGTTATCTACAAGGGAAATTAACACCGCAAGTTGAAGTACTCGGCAATTCTACGTTTCATTGGCGGAGCACGTGTAAACACCTGAACCTGAAATTAAACATTTTTTATTACAGGACTGAATCATAACGAACCCACCATATGATCAACAAAACAAAAACTCATCTCAGCAGGCTTAGCTGCGTTGGTTACAAATTTTAACTAGGTACAGACAATACGAGATTACTTTTTTGTTAGTAAATATATCACTCATATTCTTGAATTATAATTTTAGGAAAACGCATTACACCCAGAATCACTAGACTAGAATAGCCCTAGATGTATTTTCTTTCCGGTGTATTGAACCGTTTTTGTGACGATTACATTATTAATTATTACTGATGCATCTGACGTGTTACCACTTTACACATTTATACAGTTACATTGAAAAGTTGCTGAGCGCTGCAGTACGAGCCTCAAGGAAATTATACTTGTGAATGCAAGGCAAAACCAGAATATATCCAACAATCCAACTAAAATATTTACGAATTGCAGCAATTTTTATTGGAAAAAATGCAATTAGTAAGTCAGGTATAAGTCAAATATTTTTTGATTTATGGAGGGTAATGAACAAGAGGACAAAAATTGTAAAGAGGATTTCAAAATCGGCATGTAGGATCTAATAGATTTGAAAATTATCTAATAGTCCAGTCATTATAGGGGGTTCACCTAGGAAAATCGACATACCCAGTATATTAAAATGTAAAAACGTCTATTTTGGCATCCTAAAACTTTCCTCAAAACTCACATATAATTGAATGGCCGCAAGTTTTAAAGTCGGGGGTCAAAAGTCACAAAAATCGATTTTTTCTATATTTTTTTGGAAATATCTCGTTTTCTATGGGTTTTACGCTATTTGTATTTATTATTAATATTGTACAGAATTAAATTCTCTACAACTTTTGTCTTTAATATTTCTTCATACCTCTTAACTGTTTTCGAGATAGAGAGCGGAGAGCGCTGGTGAGAGAATCATGTGAGGTCACCTGGTAATCCCGATTAAAAACTCGTAATATTAAGGTTATAAATTATTGCTAAATATTTAATTATCATTTATTATTAACTTTTACATTAAATTAAATCTTTCTTTCTAATAATTCTAAAATTTCTCAATTCAATAACACTCATAATCTCTTTCTGTAATTGAAAAAATGTTAAGGGACATACTTTAATTACATTTTTATTATATTCTCATTTACACTAATTGCATTTGAAGTAAAAAATAATTAAGTAAATATTGTTTAAAATCCGTAAACTCTTATATCAACAATGGTTGTACCAATTAGCCAAGAAAAATTCCTATCAAATCGCAATAATAAAGAGAAGCTAATTACTATGCATGTTGAAATACTACAAGCTGTTGATATCACTACACAAGAGGCCAGAGATGATGCGGATGTCCTCATCATTGAGACAGCTATTGAAGAATCAAAACATAAAAAAACAGCAGTTATAATAGGTGAAGATATAGATTTACTTGTGATTCTAATTGGACGTACATTATCTAATGAACACGAAACCTTCTTTAAAAAAGTTGGCAAAGCAAATTTAAAAACTGGAATATACTCCTCCAAAAGTTTTCATAAATATCCTCGTTCTAAAGAACACATTTTGATTCTGCACGCATTAAGTGGCTGTGACACAACTTCTGCGCTCTTTAAAAAAAGGGGAAAAAACGTTTATAAAAACATTTGAGAAACTGCCTAATTTGGATGAACTTTCTGCAGCATTTGAAGAAGAAAACTGTCCGGTTCAGAGATTATTTGAGAGTGGAATGCAAACCTTATTAGCAGTTTACAATGTTCCCAAATTTGTGGATAGTATCGATCATCTCCGTTATGCACTATACGTCAAGTCAACAAAGTCGAATAAACCTGTGCAGTTATCTAATATTCCAACAACGAGTGGAGCAGCTCACCAACATTTCAATCGCGGAACCCCAGGAATGTGGTTGGACAATGCGTAACGAATTTCTGGAACCTATCATGACAATTTTACCACCTGCTCCAGATGAATTACTAAATACAATATTCTGTAACTGCAAGAGTGGCTGTGGCTCAAGATGTGGATGCAGGAAAGCGGGGTTACAGTGCTATTTAGCTTGCGGCCAGTGTAATGGACAAGCCTGTCTCAATGCTGTACCATATCAGACCGATATTAATGATCACAGAACCTTTGACTTAGAGGCAAATGTCGTTGAAGACGGTAATGAAGAGGGACTTGAAATTCTGCAGCAGCGGGACGATGACGACGACGAAGAAGAAGAAGAAGAAGAAGAGGCGGAGGAGAAGGAGGAAGAAGAAAAAGAGGAAGAATAAGAAGAGAATTGAAATTAGAACTTGTTCTTCTCGAAGTTTTTATTCTTTTATATTAATTTTGACAATATTAAATTAATCAAATGACACTTTTAATAAAAACGTTAATTACAAGTTTAATTTTTTTTTATTTATTTGGAAAGTCATTAGTATAAATTAGATTACAATTAAAATGTAATTGAAGTATTTTCCTCAACAACTTTTTAATTACATGGCCAGGTAAAAGTTATTAAATAAATTGACACTTGATTAAAAATAGATAAGTAACCAAAAAAATTAATTTAATGTGAAAGTTAATAATAAATGCTAATTAAATATTTAGCAATAGTTTATAACCTTAATACTACGAGTTTTTGATCGGGACTACCAGGTGACCTCACATGATTCTCTCACCAGCGCTCTCCGCTCTCTATCTCGAAAACAGTTAGAGGTATGAAGAAATGTTAAAGAAAAAAGTTGTAGAGAATTCAATTCTGTACAATATTGATAATAAATACAAATAGCGTAAAACCCATAGAAAACGAGATATTTCCAAAAAAATATAGAAAAAATCGATTTTTGTGACATTTGACCCCTGACTTTAACACTTGCGGCCATCCAATTATATGTGAGTTTTGAGGAAAGTTTTAGGATGCTAAAATAGAAGTTTTTACATTTTAATATACTGGGTATGTCGATTTTCCGAGATTTGCACCTAATTCAACCTAAGATAACTGGACTATAAGTAGTTTCCACATCTTTAAAGTTAGTTACATAATGAGTTATTCTTCGAATAAACTGTTATGAGATATTTGTATGGATTTCGAAGAACGTCGAGAAAGACATAATGCACTCTACATTTCCCCCACGCGGCATTTAGTTTATAACATTTCGTCTAGCATCATCGATTCAGCGAAGTCGAGCCGAAACTTCCCTTCGATCCGTCCCGAAAGATACTTTTATATATCTTTGGCGGAATATCGGATGCAAGTGGCAAGTAACCCCAGGAAGGATGGATCATATCGGGTCCGTGGTCATTGTTATTCCGATGGAGTAGATCAAGAGTGCCGTTTCACGCGCTGCTACTCTCGCTCGTTGATTGGGCGTCGAGAGCCGCAGGGAAACAAATTACCAATCAAGCCGTGCCGCGAGTTGCTTTTCCAAACGCCAAGGGATTAGACGGCCTTGCCAAGTCTGCCGAGATGTCCACGAATCGAAGGAATTTCTGCCGGTTTGGGTCCTGATGACACAGAAAGTTTTCTTCGACGATAATAGCTAATTCTACAGACGATACGACTTAAATCGAAATTTATACTTGTCACAAATTTTCTGAAATTCGGTGCTTCTGATCGTGCCCTGTAGGCTCGGGAATATAGCTAGGGTCTCACGATACCGAGACGACAGTGTTCAAAAAATACCGAGACCGAGACGAGAGTAAAATGACCGAGAGTCTCGTCGAGACGATATATTAAATCTATGCGAGTTTCTGTCTCGTTGAAAATTTTTCTTCGACTATTCGACAGATATTTTCCTATACGCGTATAATTATCGAAAATTTCATCTTTATTGTACAGGTATAATAAATACATTCCTGATGTCATAAAGTATCCACCCTCGTTTAGCAACCTTATTTGTGGCTAACAATAGACAGGTATATAGGTAGGTAATAGATGAAAAGATGAATAACAGAAGAAGGGTTTGTCCAAAATTTAAATTATTATTAACATTATTATAACTACTTACTTATCGGACGAAGACTTATTAAATGAAGGCTCTAAAATGGCTAAAGATATTTTAGCAATTACTGCTACAACAGTACCTGTCGACAGGCTTTTTTCAAAGGTAGGTCAAATTTTAACAAAACGCAGACAGGTACTAAAAGATGATGCAATTAAATTTCTTCTTTGTATCAAATCTTCGGTCAATAGTGATTTGGCAATGGAAATTTGTGAAATTGATATCGAAAATATTAGATAAATAATTACTTAATACTTAAGCATTTAAAATAGGTAGGTACCTATCTAGTCTTGTTTTGAGTAAAAATAACAGTAGGTATAAGGAACAGAAAATTGTCATTGTATATACATAATGTGGGTATATAATGTATTTAGTATATTTTAGTGATTAGTATAAAAGTAATATAATAATAATAACAATTTATAATATCATAATAATAATATGTTAATAATTATATAATGAATTATTATTATAATAATTGTAGGTAAATTTCTATATCTTAATATATATCTACATATATAGTACCTTATTTCTTACATATTATTTTATTTTACAAGTTTGTTGTCTTGTCTTGTCTTATTAAGTTAACGTCTCTTTTTCGCTGCTGTGGCCAATTTGGACGGGACCTACAGTTTAACGTGGGCTCCGAACCACGGTCCTCGAGCACGGTTGTACCCCTTAAGGCTCTCACCCCAGTTGATCCACTCCGTGCTCTACCGACTCAGGGTGTGTGTATCCTAGTCCCGCCCTCCTACAGGATATCCGATCCTATCCGGCCTGGTTACCGGCGTGAATAGGAACGGGATTTTGGATACATTTTACACACTTCCCGCAACAATCACAACATCCATGGATTACGTGGGATTCGAACCCACGACGACAGTGATCGCCTGACTCAAGCCAGCGCCTAAACCACACGACCACCCCCGCCCCCTTACAAGTTTGTTTAATTTCATATGTTTTTAATAAGTCGGAAAATGAAATATCAATGTTTTAATATGCCTTTGGTTATTTCATTTTCATGACAATTTTTTTCAGATTTCATTAAAAAAACACTAATGGGGCGAGAGTAAGACGAGACCGAGACGATAACGAGACCGAGACGAGAGTAATTTTACTTTACCCTCGGCGATACCGAGACGAGGGTGGGCAAATTTTGGTCTCGCGAGAGCGAGTCCGATATTACGGCAATTCTCGGTATCGTCTCGGTCTCGTGAAACCCTTTATATTTATATAGCGCTAAATTCACAAACTTGGAAAGTAGAAACTACGAATATGAGGAACTCTTCGACCTACGTAGGCGATTTAAACTTGGAATATGATTTAAGAATCACCTCATTGAGCTACCTGGTAAGTATCATCCCGAAATTCAAAACCTTCGATTTTGATCGAAAAAGGTAGGGGTTCCCTTGCGACTTTTGTAAAAATGCCACCATCTCAATTTGAGGGCTGCAATGCCAAATGATAAGAATGATCCCGTTGTAACAAAACTAACAACCGTTTTGAATGGGAGAATGTTCTCGGGGAGCTGAGATGAAATCAGGAATGTTCTTGAAGATCCCCAAATAATAAAAACAACTAATTGTTGAGATATTTCACACTGCCGACGTTTCGTTCATGATTATGAACATATTCATGGCTGGCTCTAAAATTATATATATGTTAAGTATCTCTTATATTACTAAAAAAGTATCACTTACATGTTATCAGGATAGAACATTTGACATGTTTGACATTTGATAACTGTATATCGATTGTTTAAAAAAATTTTTTTATTAGAACGCCATTATAAATAATAGAAACCTTCAAAATTGTTAATGCTAAACTAGTGTCAAAAAATGAAAAGATGAAGGATAAAATCTGTAATATTTGTGTTGAAAATGTGATAGTTTTCATATGTTCAATTTATTTGAATAATTTGTAATATGCTTGAGCAAAGTTTTGAAAATCTTGTTGCCTATTTACAACATTATCTGATGTTTTAATACGTACCGCCTCATCTCAACAATTAGTTGTTTTTATTATTTGGGGATTATCAAGAACATTCCTGATTTTAACATCCGCTTTGTTCACTTTTAAAGTTATCGACCTTTCAAGAAAAAAAGACTTCGTCGAACTGTAAATATTTCTGAAGATATTGCATTTACGAATGTAAACCTTGGTACAAGTATTAGGAATATCTAATTTAACCTGCCATATGAGTTTTATTTCTAAATTCGAAAATTTCACGTTTGGACACAAAGGGTCAAAAGTCTAAAATGCAACTACCTCAGATTTTAACATTGAATTGTAGGGGACGATCCCCCAATGCCAAAAATAGAAGCCTCTTCTAAGTACGTGAACTGGTATGAAATTAAATCTTGGGTTTGGTAAAAATAACCTATGATATTAGTAATATAAATTACAGATCACACTATGCAACATAATTCCATTTTGAACTGACTAAGAAAATAAACGTACAATATTCACAAAACTACCAATGATAACGAATGAGAATCCGATAAAACCTGTTTTTTTTATTTTTTGCAATGAAAATAAGAATCAAAATACTAGTTAATACATCAGCAATGTGATTTTGCAGCATGCTCCACAGGTCATGTGATAGCTGATATGAAGCTATGTGGTTTCTTTGAAACCCGAAAAAAATTGTTATTTAGCAAAAAAAAAGTAGGTTGCAATGAACCTATCTAAACATTTTTCACAATTTCCTTCTCTTCGTTATCTTAGGAATCGCTGGCAACGCCGAAGTGAAATTCGAGGAAATGACAGATCAGGCGAAGTTCTTATAAACCAATTCTGACCCAAATCCGATCGCGTGTAGAGTCCCGAGCAGTTCAACCTTGCCATATCTGATTGTCCTCTTCCCGAGGAAAATGGTATTTTCCGGCTTCTATCTTCCAATTTATGTGATGCGATTAGGGAAATGCGCCCATCGATCCCTTACTTAGATGCCGATGATGCCATTAATGTTAAACGCCGATGGAATTATAAGTTTCCTCTAACGACGAAGGGAAAGAAGGTTCACGTTGATTTATGAATACTCAGAGAATTCTTGCAAAGCAAAATGTAACGCCATTCCTCTGGTAAACACAAAAACATGTTTTCTCCTTCTTCCATTTGCTACCGGGGATTTACTAATTATTTTAACGTTTCCAGAAGAATTCCTTTTTGGATTGAAATTTGCACAAATTGTCCTCCTCCACGGGCCCCCGGCACCGTCCCCGACCCGCGCCCCATCCGGAGCTATAAAGGCGCGACCATAGCGAATATAATTTTCGAGGACAAGCTCGAGTGCAAGCGTACGGTCGTTAGTTTTAACGACGTCGCTAATGAAACAATCCAAGAAGACAATTATGAGAAATGACACATTTCAGCCTGAGTGTGTCCCAGAACGATCATCTCAAAGATGGAATGGACTCTCCACCTCTAATTTGCACTGGATAAATGGCGATGTTCCGACGGAATTGTCCCCGACGGTTTTTGGGGGAGCACTTTCCAGATGGGGGGAGCATCGAGAGATTTTAGGATAATTTAAAAATGTTTCGACGTCGAGTTTTCTATAATTTCAAAGAGAACTCACACAAAAACACCCTTCTAGGATACTGGTTTAATTTAAAAACCAAATCTATTTTTACTATATTAACTATACGTTTCTCTTTGGACTATGACCCTTTTAATTCGTTCCTTTCTTTTGCTCTTGTTTTTTTACGCTATCGTGGCATTTACCTTTCAATTGTGTTTCTGGCTATACCATCGCATCCTATTCTTACAAATCCTACTATGTGTTCTCCCATTGTGGTATTTCAGCTACTTGGAGATTGATGAACTTTCCTATTTTCTACAAATGTATTTTGTATTTCTTCTAATCATTCTAATTTTTTCTTCACTTGCGTTTGTACGATTTAGTATTTTTGCTGTATACTTGACTAATGGTCTGATACCTGTTTTCTATCCGGCGGGCGAAATTTCGACGTCGGCTTAAGACAGGTGGGTAGGAAGTATATCGGTAGGAACGATTCAAGTTCAAGCCCTTTTAATATTCTCGTGATAAAGATGGGATTTCCCGTAATTTGCGTATTGCCTTGCCGTTACCCATTTTCCTTACCCTTTAATATTTTCGTGATAAAGATGGGATTTCCCGTAGATTTTCCTTGCCCTCTTGTCCTGTAGTAAGAAATAAATTGTTCTGACGTATATATATCCCCTTATTTTCATTCTTAATCCAACTATCAATAGGCGGGCTTGTTAAATTTCTTTACAGTCGAAAATACCTGTACAATAAAACCACCTTTTCGGTCATGCCGTCGAAAATTGGCATCAATCCATAGTAAGACACCTGGTCCCGTCGAAACTTTCTCCGCCTTTTCTATCTATTCGTTGATCTTTCTCTAGTCCACAGTCTTAATTTAAAAATCAATTGATTGTGATCTAGATCATTGTCTGGTTATGATTTTTCCTGCATGACCTGGTTCTGTTTATATGGGACTTTCAATTATGATTAACGGATCGTCGGTCTAATTCACGCTCGTTTCATTTTTATTGTCACCTCGCTGCGCCAAAACTGACAATCCTTCTCGCTTTTGGCGAATACGCCATGATTTGGTGGCAACCCTTCGGGGAGTTTTCTGAATTACTCTCCTTCATTTATTAATTGATTCCACCTCCCCAGATAAATACTGCACATCCACAACCGTTTCAGCTATCAATAAACCGATTTACTAACTTTTAAATCTCATACGAAATTTAATCATCTTGGCTCTTCGCCCGTCCTTGATTTCCTTTATTACTTCCAAAGGTTATCAAAATCCAAACAAATTATTCGTCCTTAATCCAGGCATAAAAGTGAAATAAAACCGGATGGAGAGAGAGGCCCCGGAATCATTAATTGGGAAGTAACTTGAACAAGATGGCGTCGTAAAAACTGCTGATGGTTCATTTAAGCTTAATTAGTAGGCAGTGAAATCATCTTTATGGCCTATTTTTTGCTTGAAGTTTCCTCGACGTCGGCCCTTCGCCTGCTACGGGGGCAAAACGGAGAAGACTCGTTTCGTGTGGGAAGGAAGGAAGACGGCAACTTTAGAAAAAATATGTCCTTTGTAATTAAGTAACTCAAGGCGAGGTACGCCTTGAATTGGATCAGTTCACTGGAAAGTAATTACTAATTACATAACGAATTTTTCAAAATGCGCATGTAGAAACGATTTTAAAAATTAGTTATTTCAATTGTTCCACAAAACTCATACTTTCAAACGCAACTGATTAGGTCTGAAACTTAAATTCTAAAACTAAATTGAAATTAAAACGCTTATGAGAGTTTGTAAGGTTACACAATTTCGGAATGTAAATAAAACTAAAGTTGTAAAAGGTAAAGTGTGTCAGTTGTAAACTTTGTCGACAACCTGCAAGTGAAACACAATACCCAGTCCCGGAATCTTCAAAATATTATTCCTTAAATCAAAAAATATAATAAAAGCAATGTTATTAGCATATTTTAATGTTTTAGGTGCATCAAATACGTAAATGACATTAGATTGATATTTAATTAATATGGGTCAAAATTAGCTGTTTGAATCTAGTTGGTCTACTGTAGTCTTTCATAGTTTCCTAACCTCTGCTCTTGTCTTCCAATCTACTCCTTGCAACCATCTCAGTTCTCTATATAGTAGTTATATCCGTGCTTTCCACGTATTTCAACTTTCGTTAACATGATAGTCCCACTGTTTTGGCCACAGACCATTAATATAACTAGATCCGGTGTTCCCATTTGAAACTGATGTTTGTTTACATGCCAACATAGTCGATAGGCGCGGTGTAAAGGGGGAAGGAAATATGGCCGCCGTTATAATAATTAAATTAAATAATTAAATTAATTTAAATAAATTAAAATAAAATATGGCCGCAGAAATAATTGTGTCTCGCCAGTAACCAGTATAATATTCTTGTTGAAATTTACATTAAAAAGATTGAAATTTAAATTTAAAAAAATGTCACGCTTCCAATTTTGACAAATTCATAAATTTGATATTTCTATTAAACACAGTTACATGGTAGAAATTAATTACCTCGTTCAAAAACTTGAAGCATCGGTAATGGAACAGCATCTCTCTTTAAATATCTAGCATTGTCGGTTGCACCTATTTTAGACACAAAATCATCTTTATTGAAATGTTTTGAGCAAATATAGGACGATTTTGTTATGTTATCATTTTCGCTAAGTCCCAAAACAGAAATCCAAATATTTCTTTTAATTGGATCTACTGGAAACCTAAAATAATAACACAGATATAACGCCACTGAGATGATACATAACCTCAAAAAATGTCAATAATAAATCTATTTATTTACCTATGAAAAGACAATCCCGAGGCTTTCCCTGCATCGCTATAAACGTTGCATATCTTGCACCTATTAACCATTGTTAAATGTTTTCTATTTTTATCAAAATACACACACAAACCGCGTACACAACGAATTCTACCACGTGAAAGACTAGGACGCGATGTTGCCACTCATAACAAAAGTCTCTATATTATTTTAGATTTACGTACAACTGACCAACCACAGGCGAAGTAGGCTGGATGTATACGCAAATCGTAAGCAAAGAATTCGTCATGTGCATTCATGCAACAGCGCAAAAAACGCTTAGAATGTGCTAAGATCTTGGCAATACTTATTTTGTAAACAAACGGGTCTAGTTATATTAATGTTCTGTGGTTTTGGCCTTCTGTAATAACCTCAGGACTGCGGTATTCAGTTCTTTCTTTATTTGTTGCGACTATAGTCAGATCGTCTGCGAATGCCAAACATTGGTGCTCTTCTGTGAGAAAAAAGAGAAGTTGCGCTCGTTTTGGTTAGAATTCTGGATATGATATGAGTAATTCAGAAGTTTTCAACGTTATTATATAATTACTGTCTTGTTATTTATTAATCTTTCCCCGTACACATATCCGACGTGGAGGACATCGAGCATGGAGACCGTGCACATTCAGCTACCCGACACAAAGTACTTAGTGCTATATTCCCATCCGCAACGGCGCTGTGAGCCAAATTACTCCCAGATTAAAACTACGATGTCCCCCAACGGTCATTAAGTGTACACTCCCCGCCAAAGCTATAATTAATCGCGGGTCCGCGGGCGGAGGCCATGATACGATCTCCCTCTCTCTCTCCCTCTCTCTTTCCCTTTTTCCCCTTTAGGGATCTATACGGTAATTAAAATTTTTAGACAAACACCTGAAGGTTGATTTTTTTCTCTACAACACCGCCAATTTAAGAGGGCAGGGATTAGAGGAGGCGAGAAGTTTGATTTGTCGTAGATGACATAAAAGCTGGCTATTTTTGGGGAGCATTCGTTAAAGACAACATAGTAGAAAATTTGAACAGAAAATGCCTATAAAAATATATATGGTTAGAAATTAGCAAGAAATTGTGACCAGAATTTTAACGGTTCCGTCACCAGAATGTGACAAGAAAATCTGTTGAGGTTTAGGCCAGAACAACCAGAAAATATGGTGAGTCCCTGGCCAGAAAATTTGGCACTAATTAATTTAGTCGCGAACTGTCACTATATTATTTTACTCTGAAAATATCAAACCTACGGGAATAATAAAATTACATGGAATAAATTGAGAACTTCAGTACAAGTACCGGTACTTGTTCTGGTATTTACAAATGTAGTTATTAAAAATGAATATTCTCCTCTGGTAATTGTAGCATATAAAACTTTCGAACTCTGTATACGGCGTGTTTTAAACTACAAGTGAAGTTGTGTTACTTTTCCATCAAATTAGTCCTCTGATGATAACGTCATCTTATGTTTATTTGATTTTAACGTTTCATTTTCTGGTATGCTTTAACTTTAACGTAATGTTAAGTTAATGTAGCTTCGTCCAGTTCTTATAGTTTATATATGTAGTAAATGTTTATACCCAATAAACGTCTTTTATTATTATTATTGTTATTTTTTTTTATTTAATTTCATTTCAAGATGTAAAATATCTTGAAATTATATTTTCACTGATTTCAAATGGAATTATGAGACATCTTTGTAAAAAAGCGCGTTTGAATTAACTATAAATCTGTACTTTTTAACAATGTTTTTTAAAATATTTATGACAAGAAAAGCGGCAACAAAAAATTAATTTAGTATAGATTGTCATCAAACGACTTTCTGAATAATCACGTTTTTGTACTCCGGTGTTTAAACAGCCGTTTTATGCACTTCTAAAGGGGTTGTAACTTTATTCAAACCGTGTCTTGCAAGCACTTTAATCGCGCGTTGAAGTTAACTGCATTTTAAGGTGCCGTATACTTCATGTTAAGTTTATAACCTGAATCAGTAATCAAGATAGGCAAATAAAATGAAACAAATTAACACTTCTTCAATCTATAGCCACATGCAATTTAAACGCTTATCAACAGAGGAACATATATATTTAAGGCGTTTCAGGAAATTATCCCCTAACCCAAGCAAGTGGTAAGTACTATTGTACCTAAATCCGTTGCAGATATTCATATATGTTTATCTGCTTGAAATTGTTCATAGTGATCTAAAAATGCAGAGTTAATCCTTGTGTTCGCAAACGATAATTTAGATCAAATAAACTAACGATAAGTCATATTTTATTACTAATTCCAATAATAGAATTGTGAAATATCCCTTTTATTTATTGCCTGGTTGTTAAAATTGATAAAAGGAAGTTTTAAAATACTTCAGGTAATAAAAAAAAATCAGAAGTAATCGGAGGCAAATTGTAGGTAGGAACCTATGGATATACGAAGGTATATCGAAACAAATAATTATGTTTTTAAAGGGTGGTTGATATTTAATTAACCAAGTAAATACCTGTATTAATATAATTTAAGAAAACTTCAAGATACAGTCAGTAAACGTAACAATTTTTCGTTGTGGAGTGTACCCGCCACCCTTATCAAAAGGGGGTGGAACGGCTCGGTCGCTTTCTGACGGCCATTTGTCTAACTGCCCCACTCCACTCTACACTTTTAATTAACAGAGCTAAATCGTTTAATGCGTCCCCAGACATTACTTTAATCTGGTGCTAATTATAACATCCCCTCCACCCTTCATTCCGTCCCGCTTCGTCCTCCTATTCCTCCTCCTCCTCTTTCTCCTCCTCTTCTTCCATATCCGCCACCACCACCACCACCAACGCCACCCTTCTGCTCTTCTCTCCTTTCTCCCTCTGTATCACTCTCTCTCTCTCGCTCTCTCTCTCTCGTCGTTGGTGGAATTTCTCGTGTTAAAGGTCTCAACTTTTGAAATTTTTGCGTTGTTTCGGTGTTGTATCGATAATTGGATTGTGTCGGGCTAAATGCCATCCGCCGCAACTTTTTGAGGTTACAATTTGTCGGTTACGGCCAATTAGAGATAAAATAATCCAAATTCACTTAAAAACATCCATCCCAATTAGCAAATTCCATATGAAAACAAAAAAAAGTGTAACGGACATTTGCTAATGTTCAGGAGCAATGGAAAATTTTTACTTATCCCGTGAAATTCGAAGTAGATTTCGAAATGTTTTTCAAGGAATTGGTGAATGTTAAGTGCTTTGTTTCGTAATTTTGGTCAGCGTTTGCTGCAGTCCGTTCCATTCCAGACAACTCAAGGTGTAAAATCTTATTTTCATTCCCTTCTGCGAGGGTTAAGACTTATACCATGAATTTTTGAAATCAAATGTTTGTAGGTAACTCATGACTCACACGAATTAGTAAAAAATTGCTAGAAAGGAGAAGCAAGCCTAAAATTTAAAAATGGTTTTAAAAATATTTATAATTTGCTTTTACTTTTGATTTACATAATTCTAATTTCTCATAAACAACATAGATTCTCTCATTTATGTTTTTTTTTTTGTTTTTCTCAATCAAACAATTAGCACTTTTCAACTTAATACGCATTTGTATAAAACTCGATTACTTTAAAATCATCTGATAGCAAAAATGTCTAACTTATTATTGGGGGATCTGTGGCTTAGTCAGTGTCTGCTTCTCTCTCCTAGACTTTCTCCGATGTTTTATACTTCGATCGAGTATACAATTTCACTAATAAATTAATTTTCTGTTAAATTAATTAGTTTGTTTAAAAATCACATTACAAAGATATCGTATGTCTAGATGACGATTCGCTATGCGAGATACTCGAGGAAAACAACCATTAAATAATGTCGAACATAAGTGTGAGCGTTGTATTTTCAAGTAGATTAAATTCATTTTAACTATTTACTTTTTACATTAAAAACGTGTTTGCTTATCGATAACCTTATTTATTCACTGTAAAATTTTACTGTAAATAATCTCACAATTCGATGACGTTATTTGGAGATTGACAAGCGATTTCTGAATGTTAAATTGAACGGATGCTGAACAATAGAAATGATATGGAATACTATAAACGAAAACTACGTTGTGATCAATTTTTGTTTTATGATTAATGGGTCCGCCGGTTGAGATTTCCGTTTCAGGAATAATACAGAATTAAGTGTTTGTCGTAACAGGTGAGGGATAATTGAGGAATGTGTGAAGCAAATTGCTGGGAGACCAATAAAACTGGTGTAAATACTTTTTCCTGCTCTGTAATATTCCATAAATGTTTATAATGACAATCTTGATATATTTATTGGGCGGTATTTCCTTAGAGAAATCTTATCAAAATGCACTAATAATAAAATTATTAAATACATTTTTTTTAAATGCTTTTAATACCGAAGGTATAAAATTGGAGGCAGATATAGTTTATTTCCACATTATAAAATAACTTTTTAATAAAGACGTGTAACCGGATTTTTTATAGAAGGGAGTGTTGTGTACATTTTGCACATGGCATAAATTTTTTAATATGAATTTCGTAGAGACTTTCAATATCCACGTTTCCCACGTAAATCATGTCGATTTCAAAAGTCACATACGCCGAACGAAAAATATTGACAAGCTATAATCAGTATATTAAAACATAAGTATTATTTAACTACACTTTATCAATAATCGATATGAACAGCCGTCCATTAGACTACTCGTCGAAAAACCACGGAAATCACTGCCTAACTTTTTATCGGCCGACTGTGGGTGCACAGTAGCATATGATGTATTGTTGACAGTTAGCCCCATCCATCTGTCACATTAAAATTATTTTAATTGAGTAATTTGCTAGCTCTCGAAAATCTGATTTCCACAAAAATCGCTGTTTGTTCGGGAACGGAACGATTTTAACGCTTGTTTACATTATCCGATGATTGCAGCGGTAGTTTCCAATTTTTCTCTTTTATTTTTTACGTAGAATTAAATATAGGTATAACTACATACATAATAGATATATGTAGGTATACGTGTATATGTTTTGGACGAAGGGACACTTTTACCTCTTACACTATCGATAAAACATAAAAACCTTTATGGAAATGGAAATGGAAATGGAAAGGAGTGACAATTGCCATCAGAATAAAGAGATGGATATTGTTGGGTGGATGTCAGTAGAGAGCACACTTTACATATTGGGGGGATTCGGATCAAAGAAAAGAGGAAAAACATGGAGAAATTCCAGTGGGGTAACATCACTTGTCAAACAGATATTTTAACAACAGCAATATAAGTAAAATTTTGAATGTGGAATTGGAGTGGCTGTGGAGTGGCACGATGAGAAAAACTAGCAAAAGTGCGATTGTTACGATATCAAAATTTAAATAAATGTGGAACTTGAGAAACGTCTTGTCCACAATTAATATTTCTGTTTAGTATTGCTACATAACGTGTTTAAGTTGATAAGGAAAGTAAGGACACACTTCAACGATTACAAATGAATACCTCTTTAAAGAAAATCCCCTCTAAGCATTATCAAGATCCATTACAATGTAAAACACCTGAAATTATCCATCACGTTCGAATTGTCTTATTGTAGTTCATAGTTGATCGCTTTAACTGAAATGATTATCATTTTACAGATAAATAAATCTACGGGATTAATCCAGTATTAATGCGATTTGGCAGTCCAAAAAAAATCTCTACAAATTGGAGTATTGATCCATCACAAAATTTACTACATTTTCGTTACTTTCAATTTTGGAGGCGATAACGATTTATTGCCGAGTCAGAAAGCAATACGTGTGGTAGGTACCTTTGCTTCTGTGGAGACCTTCGGGTGCTGCCCATTGTGCGGGATCCCCGGCCAATTCCGGCCACTTGGACACGTTCTTCCGCAACAAGAAAAACAAGTCCGTACCCAAAGCAAATTCCGAAACCATCGAAAAAAGCAAACAGCTAGTTAATTGATTCGATTTTAAACGTTATTTGAATAACAAAATATCTTCGGCGTATTGACATACAATTAAGCGGGTAAATTTTGCTTTAACGAGTACGCAAACATTGATTTTTTCTCTTTTTTTCCTTCTCCTTCTGTCTGTTTTCAGTGAAGAGGACGGATACCAAAAGATCGGACGACATGCCCGGCTAATTAGGATGTTTGTTCATTAATAGGGTAATTGGCGTATAAGTAAGCAGTAAATTTTTACCAGAGTGTTTGCCAGGAGACATGAGATTGTTTGAGGCGGGTAGATCTTTCCGAGAAATAAATTTACACGGGAAAAATATTTTAACAACTTTTACCGAAGATTTTTTGACATTTACTGTACTTAAGTTAAGAAAAACATTTATACCGTTGCATATTACACATTAAAAACTTGCAGGAAATAGTTAGAAACAAAAATGACAGCGTTTAAAAACTTGTGGTATATGAAATTTGAAACAAAGGACAATATAACGAATTAAGTGTTTACGTGTGAGAAGTAAATAGTATTCTGTCAACAACAGCACTTCTTTGAAAAGAGTATGCATTCCATTATTATAGATTCTTAAATTACTATCGGGAAATTAATAACCCAATTTAATAATTCAATGTTCAAACGATATATTAAGTGCACAGCACAAGCGTTATATAAATAACTTTATTGGGTTTAAATGTGGCAGTGAATCCCAATCCTTTTATTAGTTTCGATCCGTATATGTATCTACACATATATAGGAAATTGTGAATTACCAAATGTTGACAAATAATTTATTATTATTGCTTTATGAAAGTTACTTTACAACTCAACCTGGCATTATCAAAGTATTCACGCTCTAATTAGACCTAATTTTGAGATTTTCAGCCGAGATAAACGATATTTTTAGTTATTTTATCTGGTGTTAAGTCATTCTTAACGACTGATGGATTAGTAGATGTGATGGATTGATTTCTACGTTTGAGGTGTCAGTTTAATCACAGAAATTAAATTCTCTTTAAGATAATCGGGATAAATATCTCTATAAAATTTATTACAGATTAAATTTGATTGAAATTATTATGACCTTATCTTTCGCAAACATGACAATGAATGATGGGGAATGGTTTTGAGAAAAATTCGATCAACAGGAAGAAAGATCTTTGGTGAGGATTGTGAAACTTAGATAAAGCGCATAAGATGGAAGTTTTTTTTTCAATAAATCTGGAAAAAATTACGCTGAAGAGGATTACAACAAATCCCTTTTATCATTTTTTGATCCTGGCTTCAAATCAGATGCCAATTGAAATCCAAGGGATAAGTCTAATGGAATACCTTGAGCGTATTAATTTGCTATTTGTATGTAGATATATCAGAAATCAGGAAACACTAGGTGACAACTAAGAACGCCAGATAAGATGGTAAAATCGACAGCAGAGTTTAATAAATACTAATAAATTGTTGTGTAGCAACAAACTACATGGATAAACAATTTATTTACTACATCATACAAATACACAATACTTCAAAGTTTGTTTGACAGATTTGCATCATTTCCTATCCTGAACTCTACAATTAATAACTTCAAAATCCAATTTTACAACTATGGAAACTTTTTTATAAATGTAAGCTAACTGTTGCGAGAAAGATTATTTCGAGATCATAAAAAGAGAACTTAGACTTAATTGTCACTTATTACATAAGGAAATCATCGATTTTTTTGAATGATCAAAAACTATGTGAGAGTTTTAGGTTCGTAAATAATATCCATTAATTATAGAAAAACAATTTGCCTCATTTAGTTTTAAAATGCAATTTTTAATATCAAGTAAGAGAATGATCGATTCCTGACACAATAGTCACAAATTCGGAAATACACAATAGTTCATTTTTTGAACATACTGACCAGTGAGTGGTGTGCTCTTATAAGAATTATACTGTAGAAGTACAATGTGTTTCAAAATGATTGTCATCTAGTCGGCTGTGGAATTCTCATGTAAAATAAAAAAAAACGCCTTGCACAAATAGGAGTTTCTATTAGCTATACATAACCTCAAAATAACCTACTTAAAATGTTTAAACTTCTGGTTTTTCTTTGTCAAAAGAAAACGAATTCTGAATATTTGTCTATTTGTAGTATTTGTTTTGTCCCTGAAAATGGCCGTTAATTACCAGCAGTACTGATTGCCAGTTTCACAATAAATGTTCGAAGTGTCACTTGTCAGAATTAGATAGGTACAAATCAATAGAGCGCGGCACATCAAAAATTACACGCACAGAAATTCCAACGCCAACTAGATGACAATCATTTTGAAACACATTGTATAATATTATACTATGTATACTCTTACAAAAAACAACAGAAAGAATCATCTACTTCGAGGGCTAATAATTCTATTGGCATTCAATTGCACTTTTGGTATCAATTTTTGTTGGGTGGATGTCGAAAGCTGTCATAATGTGAGCAACGATAAATTAAAACCAATGCCGATAGGGGTAGTTTTATTTATTTGTTTGTTCAATATTTTTGTTATATTATCTGTAAAATTATTTTTTTATCGACTTCATATTTGAGAGCGAATTTAAGTAATTTTAAAAATAGATTTTAAAAAACAAGAAGAAAAAGTTTCTTTTATTCGTTAGTTCGACTTCATCAATTTACGATATTTGTAAATTTAAATAAGCGACACATATAGCACATGCTGTTTCTTGACAGACTTACTAGCTAATTCACAAACAGTAAGTGTCATGAAATATATCTAAGAGAATTCTAGCGGCGACTGTATGAAAATAATTTTGAGATTCTTACAGATATTACATAAATGGGAGTGATTAAACCGAATATACTTTAACAAAAAATGTTGCCCTAAGGATTTGGGTTTATGCCATTAATTGATATCGAAAAATGTGACAAAGGTTAATGTAAAATAACATTTACTAGGTAGGTTTAGATTAAACCGGTAATAACATGATTATTTGATATCTTGCATATAGATGGCACTAAAGTCGCGAAATAGAAAATCATTTGAAATATTTGGGCTGGATTTCCTTGCAATTGGTACATTTTAATGGGATTAAACAGAAATACTTTTTTTGTGTAAAAATAATTGCAATGTGGTAACGATACACAAGTTGATGATGATGATAAACGATTTATTGTCATAAGAAACCTGTAAATTACTGTGTCTACAATGACCATTTCTCAGCTTCATTTATTTCATTTCTGAAATACACATATTCATTTACAATTCTTTTCTCAATCTCAATTTTTTAATGCAATTCTTAAGAAAGCACTTTTGTAGTAATAATCCTGCATCACTTTTAGGCACTGAATCAATGATAATAATTTTGATGTAACAGCTAAAATGAATAATGTAAAATTTTGGTAATTAAAAATGTGAAGTTTTAATATATGAAGGTAACGTTTTTGAGAGTTTTGATTTATCATAGAAACAGATATTTACCGTTATATACAGAAACCTCTGGTTGTGGACACCTCTGCAATATGGACACATAGGTTTATGGACACTTTTCCTATGTAACCGTCAATTTGCCATAAGATATTAACGTAAAATTTCCTCTACAATGGGACCCTCTCTAATCTGAACATGGACACTTTAGTTGTGGCAAATGTGGACACTATATTTTGGTTTTACCTTATTTCAAGCCGAAAGTATGTTTTGAAACACCCGTTAGCTTCAATGGAAATTAATGGATCAACTAAAGCTTTATCAAAAAACATAAATGTTGGGAAAACATAGAAAACATAACAACAAACACCATTCAGCATTGCTTTAGAAAAGCCGAGATCAATGTGCAGACCATATTTCAAAATGAAGTCGAGGAAAATATGGACTTAGCCTCATTAAAAGAACTCCTAACTTCATGACATTCCCATGTTGCTTCTGAAGATTATGTTCAAATCGACATTATTTTATCGACGGAAGATAATAGTTGCTATATTCAAGCAATAATGAACCACTTTCAACAGCCAGATCAGGAAATTTAGAGTGTCATGAGAAAATGAATTACTCTGATGCTCTTCGGTATTCAGAATTGTTGAAAACCTTTTGCTTACAAAAAAACTACGGTGAAGGATTGAGTTTGATTAACAATTTTTAACTTCATTTAGAAGAGCACATTGTGTCCAAAAAACAATTAAAAATTACGGATTATTTTCAGTAATCAGCAGCTGTAAATTACATGCAATTGTTATTGTTATATAGGTACATATATAAATATTAAATTATGTGTTACATGATATATACACATATATGTACATAGTATGTACATATATATGTATCATGTATATGATGAAATACATGTGAAATAAAACTAATTCTTTTTTAATGGTTTCTTAATTTTGTTTGTATACTTCCAAAAAGGTAATTATTTATGTAAAACCATTTCAAGCAAATTATTAACAATATTCATATTTAACTCCCTAATGTGGACACCTTCCTAATCTGGACAAAATTTTTGCTCCCCCGGGTGTCCGTATTATAGAGGTTTCTTTTAATAGATTTTTTTTAAATAACTAGATATTCAGGCAACTTTTTTTAAGTTTTCGATATATATTTTTCTTAAAGTCCTCAAAATGTATTCAAGTTTTTCTGCTATTATTATTATTTACGACGCACCGAAAGAACGAATTATGGATATAGTGCGATATCGATACACGTAAAGCGCGTTGTGTCCCTCGGAAGATTCTCGTCGCGATCGTTCCTCCTTCCCTCTGTGCCTCTCTTTCCCTCTCTCGTCCTGAAATCCATTAGAGCTCATCATTACCATGAGAAAACCCAATTTCAACAAATTACCACCTACTGGGAGAGTCCGGAATCAACACGTCGAAACTTTACACATAATCTAAAAGTCGAAAATCCTATCAAAAAGGACCAGAACGGTTGCCACGCAACTACCTTCAGATATTAGGGTGAGAGGCGGGGCCACGAACTTCCGCCCAATGGGAGTCCCGATCGCGCGCAACTCGTCGCACTTCACTCCGTTTTGTAATCTACCATCTAATGTTGCTGTAATGTTGGATATTATTAGTATAATACATTTCAAATCGTTTAGTCGATCCACGGATCCCGGCTGGCGCTGACCGAACTGAACACATTGTCGACGAGTCTGTCAGTCTGCTGGCATGCTGCGTGAGTGAACGTCAATCCCCTGACCGTACCATGGCGCAGTACCAATCGATGATGTTGGGCGACGAGTACCAGAACAAACCGCTGAACATGGACACCAAGATCCAGGAGAGCAAGGGCTCCTTCTGCATCGACGCGCTCCTCTCCAGGAGCGGTACCGAGCGCCCGAACTCGCCCGACACATCGCGCAGCATCTCCCCGTCCTCGACCAGGAGCAGGAGCCCCCCCATCTCGCCCGGCAGCGAGGAAGTCCCGACGACCGCCTTCGTGCCGAGGCCGGGCCTCCTCAACCACATCTACCCCAACGGGGGCAACTTCTACGGCTACCAGAGCCAGGCCCAGGGCTCCGCCTTCCACTCCCTCGACGGCGGGATGGTCCAGAAGGTCCACCTGCCCGTCGGACATCCCAACCAGAACCACCTGCACCAGATGCAGCTCGAGTGGTTCGCCAGGACCGGCATGTTCTACCCCAGGCTGCCAGACCTATCCGGTAAGTTCGATTCAAAGTCATGCCATCGGTATCACTTAGCTATGACAGCCATACAAGCCTTTGCTATTTTTGGTTGTTGCATTCTTCTGCTTGCTAAACCTCATCCATCTAGTTGTAAACACAAGACAAGACCATGCCACATTACTGCGAAAAGTTTTACCTCTCGATTTTTCTCATGAATATTACGTGCTGTTGAACATAAAACAGAAATAACTTTTGAAATCGACCAGCGGAGGCTTGAACGCATTCAAGGCAATTCAACACCAAACGCAACTTTGTATTAATACTATCTGCAGCTGAAGTTGAATTGAATCCCATCTTTTAAATGTTATCTCTTTGCTGAAATTTGTTTTTTTAAGACCCTTCAATAAGGGTCACTTAAGGGTCACATTTAATTTCACAGATCCTGATTTAGACGAAAATAAATTCAAACACTTGTTAGCACCTATTTAAATTATCTAGCACTAAATTATTCTAAATCCAATAAACTTCTAATCGAAGACAAAATTGGAAACTGCGGCGTTAACTTTGTGCATGAATATATTTATATACCGGGTGGTATACCTTAAAACGTGAATTCCAAGTTACGAAAAAATTTAAAAAATTGTCTAAAAGTATGACAAGAAAATACGCTTTATTAAATAAATTTTCCAATATTCGATTTTGAAAAATATGCGCTTTGGTGTAGAATTTTTTAAAGCGGTGGCGCTCTTAGGAGGTTCCTTAGATTAGTCCTTACAATTTAAGGGTGAGAATCAGCCCTTGGCTTACCATTATAATTTACAGTTTAAAACAGGTCGTATGTCTATTAAACAAAAATATGCGTTTTAATTTATGTTATTAAAAAAGTCTTCATTTTTGATTTTATTTTTCTATATACTAGAATAGCAAGTTTTACAAGAATGTTACACTTACCGAACTATTTTCTATTCGAATTTGCTATTTTCTTGCTTAACATGCATCGTTTTGCGTAATATTTAAAAAATTATCAATTGTATCTCTGTAACATTCGGTCAATTAAAATCGCCATTAAACGTTAGAAAAATAACCATAAAAAGATAATTTAACGAATTAAAAATCACTCTGATTAATATAATTAAACCAAGGAATACCGCAAAACCACCAACCAATATTCTGATTAATATTCTAAAAATAAATAAATATTACGACAACTGATCTGGCTTGGGGTACCTAGAGAATTATTAGAGTGCAATCAAATTTATTTATATCATTATTCCTATTGAACCGCAATTATAGGTGAAAATTGATATATGTACGGTGGAACTAGGTGTTCTTTGTATTTTTCTTTATTATGCTCCTCTTTTCCATTGATTTTAGTCGTAATTTGTGCTGCTTTATTTATTTGATTGCTTATTACTGAAATCATATATTTACGCGTTGCTTAAGAAAAATCTCTGTACTTATCCATCAAAGAAATGTCAATAAAATGTTTTCCAAGTGTGAGGTGTAATGAACTTTAATTTTCATTCCACGTGTATCAATTAAATTATTTACCCGAAAAGCACCGGTGATCAATCACTTTTTTTTATTTCTCAAGACACAACTCTCGAAAAGTAATAACAGACTAATCTGTCTATTATTGTTTACAAGTCTCGTTTGGAATTATTGTTATTTAAAAAGTTTGCAAATCGTTTTCTATCACCCTGTTTATACGTGAATATGAACGCATACATACATACATATGTAGCATGTATACGTAACAGGGCCGGCAAATCGGCATTTGAATGTCCCGTAAATTTACTTCTCTTTCTCTCTCTCGCTTCCATTCTTTCATCTCCCTTTCTATACATGTACATGCACATATCTATATCCGTGATTTGCGTTAACAAAAATTGACAAATTCGCCAAAATCGGATAGGGTAAATAGATTTATGATAAAACCGGTGTAAATATTTACATTTTTCGAAATAAATCATACCTTGTCTAGTTGTGTAAAAGTGACGAACGAACTGGGTCAGATTTACGATGATTCAGTTCTATCAAATTTCAAAACAAATACGGATTTGGGACGAGGCACTTCCCTAATCTACGCCGCTGATTCATTCTTACGTGCAGGGGTTTAAATTTAATAGATTTAATCGCATCATTAAACGATGTGGAACATTTTACGAGACGCTTAATAGCAAAGTGTTAACATGGACAAGTCAACTTTTAAATAATAAGGGAGCGGAATGGATTAGAAGTCAACGGTTAAATTGGATCGGAGATTTAAAAGGCTTTTAACTTGAGAGAGCGAGAAAAGGCCATTGCTGTCGATTTATCCTCTAGTCAGGTTTTAAGTTATCAAAATTTTCCCAGGTCATGATAACGAAGGACGGATAAAATTTAAAATTTGAACAGTAATTTGAATGGTTTTGGAAAATGCGGAAAAAGATTAATTTTGGCCGTCAGTTCCTTACAAATTATATATTAAGAATGATTCTTATAAATAATACTACCCCAAATGATTTCTATAGTAATGTGTGGTGTTACAGATATGCGGTACTAGTTAACAGTAGAAGATTTTGTTTATTGCAGTCCATATTGTTTATTATTTAATAATGTAATCCATTCATTGTGAATAACAGTAGCAGCCGTAATTGTCTGATTACGCAATTGCTATTAACGATGGCAGATTTTTAGATATAAAAATATTTCAATAATAATATTAAATTATATTATTGCATGTTTGCATTTACGTAATTTTTTTAATTAAATATACAAATGAAACTGCAACCTGAGACATTTGTATGGTACAAATAATTATAGTGCGAAAAAAGATGATTTTCGTCCAGTCCCCTTTAAATTATGGCGCATTCTATAGCAGTTCTGCTCTTGAAGAAAGTGTGGTCTTGAATGATAAACTTTCTAATCATTCAAGTTATTAAATTGTAACAAACGCTAATTCGATTAAATGGCAGATATAAACCTAACCTAATATTTTTTGGCGGAACTAGCAGCTAGTTGAAACGTAGTATGTGAAAAAATTACAAAGACAATTGTATGAAAGTCACTTCGTTCCACGTTGTGGCCAAGAGTTGTGGCTTTCTACATGATTTTTTTAAATCTGATTTTCTGCCGGACCCTAATAAGAAATGAACATGTCCGTCGGACACAGTGTCCGTTGTCATCACACATTCGACCTCCATGTCATCTTTACCCAAAAGTCATCCCTCCCCATCCTCGTCGAATTAGAGGCATATCCATCAGGCAATTTTCTCTCCCGCTTTTCCCGCCTTTCCCTCTCCGAATTCCCAAACCGCCTCCTCCACCACCTCCTCCTCCTCCCACCCATCCTGGCCACCCTCTCCCGCCCTTCCTCCGCCACCATCTCCCAGATCCCCAGCGCATCTCCGAACTTCTCCCTGCAATTAGCTAACTTGATTTGGGAGATCCCTTTCCGCCGGATATCCGTTCACAATGTGTTGTCGAATGTTTTGTTCAGTTGCCTTCAGCTGCCACCCTAATTCCATTTTCGTCGACTAAATTTTCTGTCATGTTTTTGTTTTAAACGGTCTCTCTACAACGCGATTTGAATTAGGGATACGCCATTTTCGACAAATGAACGTCGTTACTGTAATCGATATTTTTTGTTTTCGGTGGGGCCTTCGCCTTCGTGCATTGGCGTGCTAAACCGGGCGTGTTTCGTCATGAAATGCTTTTTGAGAAAATTGGTAGACTCCACCGACTGAAAAAGTTATTTCATTAACCGTGAAGCAGAGGACCAGGTGTCGCCTACAACTATAGGTTTGTTCCAACAAGCACTTTGCGAACCGTTCCGATTCTAGTAATGAATTTTTTAATGCGCATGTGCCAACAAAGTATTTGTTCCAGAATCAGTTCTGAAGTTCTGTTGGAACATAGAACGCGTTCTATTATTATAGAAGAAGAACAATTCCTCTTCCTCACTTGATTTTGAGGCCACATAGTCGTTTTCATCCAAATCATTATCGCCCATTTCGCCCATTTCACGTTTAGTTAGTTTGTTTTTACGATTTTTAAAATACATAACCTCAAACCTCACAGAAACCGTTGATGGCGGGAGAGTCCCTATTCTCGTTCTTGGTCAGAACCAAGAACTGATTTCACCGTCCCTGAACCGATTCCGAATTCGTTCGTCGCGTGTTGAAACACATGTAGAACCAGTCCTGGGATCAGTTCAACGTTTGTCGGAACACCAAAAAGCTTCTGCGCACGCTCCGCCTGATTCAGAACTAATTCCGGTACTTATTGGAACCTAATATGGACTAAAACTGTTTAGTTTAGGTCGTTCTATATATACCATTGGTAATTAATATAGGTTCGGGTTGGCTCTCTTAGAGTCACAGACATTGGCAACATAGTTTGGTTGGGACTAGTTCTGTTAGGTTTTAGCTTGTCTGGTTCCTAACAAAGGTAAAGTTCACAGCAACCAAAAACCATAAAAGATAAATTATGAACCGATTTGTTTTGGGAAAGTCCCAGTGAACTTTTCTTTCAACACCACTTCTATGCAGTCAAACAATAAAGATCAAATTAGAAGGAGAAAAAAAGCTTTAAAAGCATCTTAAAGAAGAACAATGGAAAATATTTTCTGATTTAAACTGTTTACAATTTTTATTTGTAGTTTATGTTAGAATGTTTCACATATTTGAATTCATCATCGTTGTTTTAACTCTTATCTACACATGTATAAGCAGTAAAATAACTTTCAATGCACGTAACTAGGTGACGTCATATATATATATCGGGCGGTAAGTACAGCACTGTTTTATGAAGATTCAAATTCGCGCGCATATTTTATGTTGGCAACAAAGAGCAGAGCTGCCTTACCATTCTAGGATCGGTCATATTTACCGAATAGTTGATCTTGTTTACATTATTTTTCGGCGATTTTAACTTAATAGTTTGTTTTAAATAAAATCGAGAAATAAATTTATCAACTGTTCTTTTAAGCACATATTTGTGAATCGCCTTGTGCTTATTGAATACGTGTGCACTTATTTTCATGTAAAATGTGAAAAGTAAAGCTATTCGTTCTCCCGGAGATTTGTCATATTGAGAAGTGAAACCGTCGGTTATCTTTGTTTTGGTAAAACTAAAAAATAATATCACTTTACTTCTTTATAATTTCACATGCAAAATAACACGACTTCCTCGAAATTCTGCTGATAGGTAATTTTTAGTACCGATGTAATGAATAATGTTATGTTATTGTTATTAAAATCATAACAAACTTATCTTGGTAGTGATACTCACGGTCAATCTTATCGTTCTGGATCTATTTCTCGTATATTATCGTATTTCATGCAGTTGTAATATGTTATCGCGTAATCCCGGTCAAGATGTTAACTTACAAATTTCAAGGTTCTCTCAAGGTGCGTGATAGGTTAGCTACAGCATAATAATTACCCGTTAAATGTTGTCAAAACATTTTACATTTTTTGAATGATTAAAATGTAGTTTTGCGACTTTTTCCAAAATTTGAGGCGTTGATACTTTGTAATTCCAAAGCCAATTTTGCTCACCTATAAACGCGAATGAGTCCAAAATATTTACTTGTAAAATTTCATTTCGATCTAAATTGATAAAATTAGGCGATGGGTTTAATTTCTGTCAGTGTTTACCGCATGGTGTCATTGCACCATTTCGACACATGTATATACACCTTCCTGATAATTTATCTCAAATATTTACAACAAAACACCCCGATATGGATCTATATTCGAACATCAGCTTTTGATTAAATCCAAATAAGCTTATTTGCCGTTCAACTAGCGAAAAACACATTTCCCGAGTCCCGTAAAAACTAAACTGGATTCGTATTTATTCTGGGCTCTCGATAAAAAAAATCTGTACAAAAATAAACCCGAAACGACCCCTCGTCGCCCGTTCATCCCCCTTCTCCCCTCCCAACCCCCATTTCTCTCCCCATTTCCCTCTCGCTCTCTCTCTCTATCCCTCTCTCTCTATCTCTCTCTCTTCTCCGGAGTTTTCCGGTTAGTTTGCGTCGTAACAGAGCCGCCCCGGACCTAATGTAGTGCTGATCATGTTAGAATGTGTTTACAAGCCCAATTTACAATCGTAGTGCTCGCCTCGCTACGACTACGACGGCTCGTCAGCCTGTCTGTCTGTTTGTCTTGCCAATAAGATGACGCACACTCACTTATAGCCCGCAGGATCAGATTCGGGGGCTGCGACGTGTCCTGGGAAAGATCACACCGAGAGACGTTTTCTTTCTTCCTCCTACGATTAGGAGAGGATCCCTGATTTATCCAAGGTATGGGTAAACAGAAAACGCTTACTTATTCAGAGAACAAAAACCGCACCCTTAAAATAACCAAGGAGTACGTCTGGATCTACAATCAGATCTGATATCTGATGTAATAAAACAATCTAGGTTGATGGTAGAGAAATTTCCAAGTACAAACGTACCAATCCTTCACAAATTTGCGCTGGTAACTTTTTACACAACCAACGTATTGGATGTGTACAAAACATTGTTTATAATAACGATGAAACTATGTAGAAGACCTAATAATTCAGTTATAAACAGTTCTCTTAATGGACTCAAAATATTTGAGCGAATAGACGCCCCTCCGGTTAAGTTGAAAGGTGAGGCAAATACAATTTTGTGACCTATCCTTGTAGCCCGGTCTGTGTAGTCATTTTTTGACGTTTTACGACATTAATTCAGTACCGGATGAGAGTGGTCAAATGTTGTAGGCTCTGATTAGTTGATCATGCCTATATAATTTTAAACATTCAAAAAATGTGCATAAACAAAAGGGAGGGGTCCAAAGTTATCAAAAACAAGTTTTTTGATTCTACAAGCCAAAGTATGCAGAAAAGTTTCAAATAAAAGTTGTAGAGAATTGAAAAACTTATAACTTGAGCTATAGCACGATTAATTTTGTTAAATATTTATTGCAAAAATGTCAACAAACCACTGAAAATCGTCATTTTTTGAATATTGATTATTTACTGCAAAAATGATACGATTTACGTTTTTACTGCTCTAAAAGATAGCTTTGAAAGTTCAAAATCTAAACAACTTTTATAAAAGTCAGTTGGTTAATTTGTTGCTGAGATATTGCTATTTGTTTATCCCAAGACGCATAATGTTTATTGCTGTTACGTCTTTTTGAATAAATATTTCTAGATGTGCAAAGGCTTAATCTCTTCATAAACACCCATATTTTCATAACCCGTTAAGAAAATACGATAAAACCAAAATTCAACCCCTTATTTATCGCTTTAAAGAATGGGGTAATTTTTTTTATAAATAAATAGACCTGGAGCCATTTTCCCAACTTGCACACATTTCTGACTTACAAATTCGTATAGCTGGATTCATAACGGAGAATTGAAAGAAAACAACAACTTTTTTTGACCATTAGGAGGCGTGATAGGATTTTTTTTCAAAAATTCGCAGCCCTGTTACTTGTAACAATTAAGATAAGAATTTTGCCCAGTTCGACAGCTAAAAATCACCCCCTTATTTAAAGCAATAAATAGGGGATTGACAATTGTTTTTATCATATTTTCTTAACGGGATATGAAAATATGGGTGTTTATGAAGAGAATAAACCTTTGTACATCTCGAAATGTTTATCCAAAAAGACGTAACAGCAATGAACATTATGCGTCTTGGGATAAACAAATAGCAATATCTCAGCAACAAATTAACCAATTGACTTTTATAAAAGTTGTTTAGATTTGGAACTTTAAAAGCTATCTTTTAGAGCAGTAGAAACGTAAATCATATCATTTTTGCAGTAAATAATCAATATTCAAAAAATGACCATTTTCAGTGGCTTTTTGACATTTTTGCAATAAATGTTTAACAAAATTAATCGTGCTATATCTCAAATTATAGGTTTTTCAATTCTCTACAACTTCTATTTGAAACTTTTCTGCATACTTTGGCTTGTAGAATCAAAAAACTTGTTTTTGCTAACTTTGGACCCCTCCCATTTGTTAATGCACACTTTTTGAACGTTTAAAACTGTATAGGCATGATCAACTAATCAGAGCCTACAACATTTGACCACTCCAGTCCGGTACTGAATTAATGTCGTGAAAAATCTACACAGACTGGGATTGGAATAAAACCGATGATCACGCAGCTTCAGAATTTCAACATTAATCTTTTACAAAACTTAGATTTTTATGTAAAAACTCACAATAAGTTATATTATCATTTAGACAATTTCAACTATCTTCTCCAAATTATCTCATGTTTACAATTTCTTCCTCGGTTTATTCTGACCTTCGATACAACTTAAATACGAAGTAAGAAACCGTCTCGTTGATATTTCTTTGGGACAACGGGACCAAAGTTTCGAAAAAATTTAAAAAATCTCGGCGTAAGTTAATAATTTTTGTTCTAGTTAATTAAAAAAGAAGAACACGTTTTCGAACGAACCAATCAAACAAACAAAAATACTAACTTCCGTACGTTTAACGCGAGTTTATCTATCGATCAGCTCCTCCCATCGGTCGCGGGTTCGTCACTCGACCAACTTAATTAGCAAAAATGATGTTCGCCGTCTCGTTTCATTTAATTTATGAACCGTTATCGAATTAATTTGCGCTTAATTAACGTTATTTGGCAGTTTGGAAATAATCATCGTAACTATTTGCACCTCTTCCATATACCTACGTATGTGTGTACATATAATATATATTGGAAATTTTCTCGATAATGACCATATGACTTGGATATCGCCAACAGAGATAATCATTGACGAAATTAATTGTTCGAACCTCAATCCGAGGCAAAGGCGGAACGAGCATTGTTACGAGAGGTCACAAAGTGTTTAATTCGAAATATTTGTGACCAATCCATCAAATGTTTGCGTTAAATAATGTTATAACTTAGTCGAATTTAGGTTACTCAGAAAATGTTTAAAATCCCACGATACTTATTTGAGAAATTTCCAATTATTTCCATATTCTTCAGATCCGATCCTGTCGGTAACGTCCCTGGTCGTCAAATCCTTTCGAGGATAATTGGACGTGAAAAGGGATTAAGCCTGAATAAATTCACAAATACTTCAAAAAATAGATTAGAATCGGTTCGATAAGAAAATTCAATTATTATAGGATTATTAATTCTGATTTGGTATGTAATAAAGTATTATTGTCATTCGATAAGGATAAAACCTGTGCGAGGAGTAAAGGAAAATGTGAAGAGCGCATAGGAATAAGGGATGAAAAAATATTGAACTGAAACGGTGGTAATATGTTAATACGATAACGGTGTTGATAAAAGTGCGTTGATTTGTTTAACCTGACGACAATTGTAAATAAATATAAATCCAGAGATTATGTAGGCTGAGATCGAGCTTTTCAAAAAGTAAAAGAAAGGTGACGATTGGGTTCAGCTTCAGAAGCTTGTTAGTCCAGCATTAGTCGCCAGAATTGAATAATTAAAAAAAAAATCGCTAATTCAGGCTTAATTTCCATTCAGCATGTTTATCTAATTATTCACTCTCATCCCTAATTCGTTGGCATATTGCGCATATAAAACCTGTGGCCAAAAAGGGCCGTATGTTTGCAGTGTATTTATCACCAAGACCCCTGATTGTGCCATTGTCATGATAATTTAATATCCTAATACATTTAACGATACCCTAATTTAACCCTCAGAGATACTGCGGACGGCGGAGGGCTGGTGGGTGGAGGGAGGGCCAAAACGCGCTGATTTCACGCCAGTTTCACGCTCTTATTGCCAATTATTTATTTTGAATATTGCCCGAAAGGCTGAAAGCTTTTCGGAGATTGAATCCGGAGGAGAAAAAGCGGTTTCTGTTTTGTTACGTGGAGGGGTAGAGGCGTTGCGAAAACCATAAGAAATTGTAGATCGAATCACTTAAGGATTTGCAGAGGGGAAAGTGGTAGTTCGCGAGGAATTTGGAAAAGTAATGAATCGGGAGTGACGGTTAAGCCAACTTAAGGGTTGAATTTAGCAACAGAAAATTGATATAAAAAATTATGGTTACATACCTATATAGCTACGGTATCACATATGTGTAAGAGCAAAATAGTTGGTGTTAGCGTTAGTGGCATAGCCAGTTGAATTTTAAACAAATTGTAGTGGGTGATAGTGGAAACTTTGTTTGCATCTTGAATTTAGATTAAGTTCCACACAGAGTACAGAGAAAGAGGCCTTGTGTCACATGTTCATATTTCGGAGAGTAGACGGTTTTGAATGGTTTTCACTGATAGCATCAGGGAAGTATATCCTTTTCAGTTCCACACCGGAATTTTTGAAAATCCGAAATCGACCTGCTTTTGGAGAAATCACAATACCCTTTTCCGGCTCACAAAATGAATTTTCGAGTTTTGTGACGAAACTCGCATGGTGGATTCATTAGACAGTTGTAAGACGTCACCGAGTTTTAATTTTAATTAGTCGCAAGCTAGGAAACTAAGGGCCTTACGAACGAAGTTCTTGTTTTGTCGACATCAGAGCGCCATTTCTGGCAAGAAGGAAGCGTCTCTTCTAGTACTGCATCGGAATTTTGAAAACCCAAAATTTAAAGTTGTTACGAGAAAATCGCACATACTTTCCATTTTTTCCCGGTTTCAAAAAGTAAGTTTTTGAATTTTGTTGCGAAATTAATACAGTTCATTCTAAGGCGGTAAATTGTCGAGATAAGAATATCAAGGATATGAAGTCCAAAATTTTGAATTTCCTATTTAAATGCTCATATACCTGAATAAAATGTTTTGTAGGATTGTAACAGTAACTGCCGTTGAAATGCAGTTATGATTTTTAAACGATATGACGTCTTCCATACGCTCTATATTTTAAGTAAAATCACCGTCTCGGACAATAAAGGCAAACAAACTGATCTTCTTTGAGTCGTAATTTTCATTCGATTTAACCGATCCCGTATAGCTCGTGTTTCGCTAAGATTTAAAGGCGTCAAATTTACCGAAAAATCCTCCCTCTCGATATAGGACACGCGTGCGTGTATGTGTGTGTATGTGTCTCCTAAAATTTTCTCCTTCCTGCAACGCGAAGAATCTAATGGCCCCGGTAACGACCCAGAATCGGGGCTGTAAATCAGAAAGCGAGAACGATGATCGAAATGTTTTAAAGCCCTCCTGCGATCCGGCCGATTGCTTTCTGATATATGGCGATATGGGGGCGCCCTCGATGCCTATAAATTGCCCGCATTAGAACGCTCAATCGGACTCCGGGAAAGATCTCTCCGGGGTGGGGGTGGGGGGTTAGGAGGGGGGCATCTGCCGCCACCCGTGTCGTCGGAAAATTAGATAATTGTTTATGCGAGGGACGAGCGCAGTTTTCCATCTTTTTTCCGCTCGTTTCCCGCTCCCTCGCTCAGCACCTGAGCGGATTCGCAGGAGTTTTAATTTGAATTCCGCTCGGTCGGATCTATTAGGGCGAGCTCGGAAAACTCCCAGATCGGATTGTCTATAAATTATCCGGTAATGCAGCGAGTCTCGCTTGCAAATTAAAATGTACAAATCGTCAATACGGATAACCGTGAATGAATTATTTTATAAGGAACTTATTCAAAAATAATTTCACTGCGGTTTTATATTTTTAATTCTAAATTCCAAAATTAAAGTTTAACTGAAAATCTGATCAACACCTCCTATTCACACATTGTTTTAAATTTTACCTTCTCTTACTATCTTAAACTGACGGTGTTACGTTGACATACTGAAATGCAGGTGGCGTACTTAATACTACTCACTCACTTAGAAGGTGACAACCACAGAAATATAATAAAGTCTACAACGCCAATCAGTTTTGAACAATTTGGCACCCCATAGGGCAAATTGACCTACTTCTGAGTTTGCGCAGTAAACAGTGTATTCAGGGAAAAAACTGGCAACGGTGTGGCAAGAAAAGACGTTCTGCGCATGTACAAGTAGTAGGTGTTTGTCCGCAATATATAGTCACTTAAATGAATCTCGGATGTATACTGAGCAGAGAAATATTTGGTTTGACTTTATAAGGACACAGTAAGCGGGCCGCGATAAGAAGTGTGAATAGCGTCACAATGGCCACAGTGGTCAGTATTTGAAAAATTTGAACCCTGCATAATACACATGCATGGAGTGCATAGGTATTATTTTTAATCAGCTTAGAAATCTGTAAATTTGTACCTTATCTAGTGAACTGAAGAATATGAGGTACATATTGAAATTTGGTAACATCATAAGCGGCAATGCTATAAAATAAATATATAACCGCTAGGTCATAAAGATATAATCGTAGGGGAATGTAAAAAGTTTGTAACATTTTTTTTTATTTATGGTAATATTGTACAATGCCATTCGTATGGGTTTTCGCTAAAAAATTGGAAATCTGAAATTGTCTCAAAGATGTAAGATACAAATCCGGTCCTTTCTTTGAACATTTCATAGTTTTCTATTTATATAAATAATAGAATTCTTTTACACACACGAAAATTTGATAAACGATTTGTTATCGACGATATGGCTGCAAACTCTGGTCACGCCGTTTTAAGATTGCCCCCTATCATTGTGTTTTAAACCCTATTCATTTAATATGGACCCAACTAAATCAAAACATTAGGAAACATAATACAGACCCCAAAATATCTCACTTAGTATTAGACCTTATTACTAGGGAAGCTAATTTAATATCACCCGATAATTGGAAAAATGCCATAGCTCACGCTATAAAAATGGAAAATTCTTACAAAGGAATGTGGAGTAACATCGATTCATTTGTAATAAGTAATAACAATTAACAATAATGACTGCAGTACCAGCAACAGTAGTAGCAATTAATATTTTTTTAATACGAAATAACGATAGCTTAATTGATAGTGTACATTTGACGAACTTCATTTGAAACCTGTTATTTTTTATTTTACGATATTTTGATTGTGTAATAAATTATTTCTGACGATTGCCATGTTTGGCAAAATTTTAACCATGCCAGTATATTATTCTGACAGTCCTAAACCTGTGTAAAATGGGAAGGAAATTTTGTTGAATATCGCAACTAGTTAATTTATTACATATTTTTATTATTTGTAACATTAATTCTAATGACCCAACCTGTCTAGGAAAATAAGCTATTGTTATATTTGTGCTAGACATTTTTCTGAGTTACCTCCAAATGTGCATTTAAATTACGTATTTTTTAACCAGAAAAACGTTTTTTCCACGAAATTTGTTGCACCATATTTTTTTTGTTTATTTTCATTTTTAATGAAAGAAAATTTTTGTTAAAACTCCCGCACGATTCATATTTCTGTAAAATATTCAATTTTGAACAGCAATCGACTGAATTTAACTCTGTGTTCTTTTCTATTCCGTTTCTTGGGGTACTTAAGGCTGTGTGCGGCAGTGGACCCCCCTCGGAGCGGGATTACAGGTACTTACAAAGTCAAACCAAATATTTCTCTGCTCAGTATACCTATTGGCGTTCCAGAGTATGTTATATTTCTATAGAGTGTCAATACAAGTGAACGAGGGTGTAAAAGTAGATCGTCATAATAAATAAGATTGTTGAGAATTCATTTTCATTCTACAGTCTAAAGACCAAATATCATGAACCATTTTGTAATCTAAGTCACATCTGTGTTTCAACTGGCAAACGTCAACGTTACACATTCATCCGCTGAAGAATTGGTAACAGCTACCTTCAGTAGTTTAATTTCTGCAGGGGTATTATTTGTTTCTGTAGGTTTCCCCAAAGTAAAAATTAATATCCTTTTGGGTAAGTTAAAATTTCAATTTACCGACTTTAGCGTTGATTTAAAATCTGGGTACTCCTGTCTCCTACTCTCGGTTAGGCACAACGGGAAATATATTTAAACGAACGGGATAAATGTCTCCACCCAGCGACGCTTCTGTTAATTCCACCTTAATACCCATTATTGCCTCGAACGTGTATCGGCAGACTAAAAGAGCACCATAGACGAGTGGGGCCCATTATCCAAGTAAATGGCGGCAATTAGGGTAATATATCGGGTGGCACCGACCATCAACGCTGGAACTCCGGGGGTGTAGGTTTTGCTTCCTCCCTCCTTCTCTCGGCTACGCGGTTTCCACGGATTTTCTACGGTTAATTTATACACGCCACATGTGCGGCGATACGTCACATGTTCTTTCTCTCCCCGTCTCCCTCTCCTTCTGTTTATTTTGGAAATTTTGCGCCAACTATTGGATTAGCACTCGTTAAGTGTTCTTTTAGATGTTTGGGCAGTTGGCCGCGGTTTTCGGATGGATGTTGTTTTGTTTTTCATTATGCTGATAATAAATATGCCGGGAGACTGCAGCCAGACATCGCAGATGGGGCTGTTTGTGTATTAATCCTACCCCGTAACGGCGATTAATTAATTATAATTTCAAATTAGCAGTAAAGTGACTAGGGTAACGGCAACCCAAAAAATAGAATAAGTTACCGATATGGAGAGTTGATTGTAACGGTTATAAATTAGCTGTTAATTGTGATTTGATAATTAAAAAAATAATTTTTATAATATACATATATGAGGTTTTTGATATATGTAATAGGCAGGAAAAAAAATATAAATAGGAATCTAGGTACATAAATGAAAAATAGGTAATGTAAAATGTTATTATGAAAGTTTATTTGAAATTTTTGAAGTTTACAATTTAAGATTCGTCCTCACGTTTCAAAAAATATTTGGGGGATGCAATCTCATGGTCACAGAATAATTACGACCGCCATTAGAAAGTAAGACAGATTGATGTACCTACAACTAGCTAGAATATTTAGTCACAATGACCTGAGGCCATTTTATGGAGCTGAGCTTAAGAGAGCAGGGATATGAAACAGACAGATATTTCAAATGTCTTTTTTTCAGTTTAAAACTGTCTAACTAATGGGGGTGAGCGCTTAAGGGAACTGGTCGGTTTTATTATATTTGATGTTATAAAACTAAATAATATCATTGAATGTCTGGTGATTTCGGGGTGACAACTATTTGAAATTTCTTCACCTGATTTCGCACCCTCTATCGCATTCGACCCCCCTCCGTGCGCCCCGCCGTGAGCGTCGAGTCGAAAAAAGGACGATCCACAACCACGCCGTCCGTCACATTTCGTCGTGTCGCTAATCTTCCCCACGATTGACGCACACATATATTTCAAAACGTCCCGCTATTATAATTCAATGGTTTGTTGATATTGAGCCTGTTTAGAAATCACCCTGTATTTATATAAGTTATATTAGCAGGTGGCCATCTGTCGTTCTCGCACCGAATGACAAACATCATTCGGCCATTGTCATCGGGGCCGTATTTATTTTCGACTTGGGTGCTAATTTATACATTAGCCGAAAGGGCTGTCTTTATTATTGACAGGGGGAGGATGAATTTAATTAGTCATCGGGGCGCATTTATGATGTTCACAACAACGGACCAGAAGCGATCTATCCGCATCTCTACCTAAAATAAGGCCGATTTAAAGGGCGACTTAACTGTGCTAAAAATGGAAGATGAACGCACCCAAGAGCAAATTGTACAGCCACCATTAACAACCTATTGTTTTTATTGTGAACTGAAGCCATAGCTCCGGTTTATACTTTCGAAAACAACTTGTTTATTAATTTGGATTTCACAATGTCAAATATTTAGAATTTGATGATAACGTTTTCAAACATTAGTACCCTTTAATTCATTTTCGTACAAACAACACTAGAGTTGCCCACGAGACGAGACTTTGAAAAATCTCGTCTTGTCTTGCAAAAAAAGTGAAAAGTCTCGTCTCGACTCTCGTCTCGCAATAAAAGTCTCGTCTCGTGTCATGTCTCGCGTGAGAGTATCGCAAAAGGCTCGCAAATTTCTCGCAAAATTTCGCGATTTTGCCGTTTTATTACGTCCGGTTCCTCCTTGCTCCTCAATTGTATCGAAATGCTTATTAAATTTGCTTTTTCGACAAGAACTGAAATAAACTATTTAGTATAGGTCGATTATAACATGAGAGGTCGGGTGAGAAATAGGTAGATGATCTCCAAAGGTCGGCGAATATAAAATAAATTGTCGTAGAGATATTAAAAACTAATAATCGTAAAGCTTAACAAAAAATTCTGTCAACAGGGATAAAATGTCAAACTTTTTTCCCGATACAGAAAAAAAACTGTTTTATCCAACATAAAAATGTTGTGAATATTTGTATATTCCCTAGTTAATTCTTCAACTCTATTAGAAAGTCGCGTGTATGCGTCAAGTTACCACAATTCCATTAAAAACTAACTTAATTTACAATTATTTACCTGCTGAAACTACAGCTTGGACTAGTAACAGATTCGATAACTGTTGAAGTTTCACTAGCAGTATCCGCTTCTTGCTCAGTTTCATAAGGTTCAAAATTATCATCACTGCTTCCACTAGTTAATAATAAGTCTTCTGAATCTAACATTCGCGATAATTAGAATAATTAATTAATATTTGCCATTTTTATCTGCGATACTTCGAGACTCTCGTGCGAGATTTGAGACGAGACTTTTTGAAAGTCTAGTCTTGTCTCGCAAGGAAAATTTAAAGTATCATCTCGAGTCTCGTCTCGAAAACGAGATGAGACGAGACGAGACTCTCGCAAACGAGGATATTGTGGGCATCACCAAACAACACTTAGGACTGGAAATCTAGAGATGGATAATCAAATTCTAAGCAATTTTGGCATGGCTGAATTTGTGCCGTTTAGATGAAAATAACTTTAAAAACGTATGGGTGCGTTTTTAATTAAAGGCTATATGTATACGTAGTTATACTTTAGTATAGTAAGCTTACTTTGACAATTTTCCAATATTTTGTCTTGGATTCAATATTTTTAAAAGGAATCAAATTGCTCCAATAATTTTCTGGATAAAATGACTATGCTTCTTTAAAATTGACTGTCGTCAGTGTTCCTCAAAAACAAAAGATCAAAGACAAACTATAATTTGGGAATTGGCCCATAGTGGTAAAATTTGCAGAATTTATTATTGTCTTTGGTCTTCGGTCTGAGTATAGCACTAATAAAAAAATCAATGCCACAGGTGAAGTACTTACTTAATATTTTATGTTGTTAATGTGCACTTCTTCCACTTTTGATTGCATTATTAGCTGACGCCACTTAAGTGAACATAGATATTTGATTAATCATTGTTTCAGAAGTGTGGTCCAATGGAGCACTGATTTAAAAGGCAATCAATCAATAACATCATTAAATGTGTTGTTATGCTGAGACGTTGTTGGGTGTGTCGGTGTTTTAGGGTTAGCCGTTGTAGTTTGCGTGTTTTCGATGACAGAACATGCAGTATAATAATTAATTCCCAATAAATAAACAAATATATAAATATATGTCCTCGATGCACTAATTTGCAGCGGCGGTCCCAGATCGTCGACTTTGTAGCGGCGAGAGAAAAACGATTTTTCCCCGCCGGAAAATTGTATTTCCCTTTCTCGGATAACGAGCGGGGGGGTAGGTACGCCGTTATAACGGAGATTTCGCCAAATCTGCGGAGTGCCGGAAAAAGCCGGCAGCGAGTAGCGATCGCTGCCGGCTACGCCTGCAGAGTTCAAATTTCACGGTAAAGCGATTCCCGTGTGCACACCAGCAGTTTAATGCGCATTATATGTGATAATTAAATGCAAATTGCAGCTCATCTAAGCGGCATTGCTGAAAACAGCGCACTCTTGATGAAGTGTAATCGAATTAGACCTAACAATGAACGTTGCGGAATTAGAGAGAGGACCGAAAAAGAGAGAGAGAGTGAGAGGGAGGAGGGGAAGAGGGAGGAAAAGGGATGAAAGGTGAAAAGAGAGGTAAAGAGGGATAGAAATTGTCTCTTGTTATTTCGACACTGGGTTGATACCGAGAGTCGATTCTCCGACTAATTGGGTTTGTTTTGGAGAATCGCCGCTAGGGTACTTTTGATCTCTTGTATGAATAATTTATTGCTGGAAAGGCGAGGTACATTTTGAAAACATAGTTCTCTAATACTGACTAAAACAACTCCGACAATACCTGCAAAACGTCCAAGTCAATTCAGCTTCAAAGAGAACAAACGTAATTTTCATCTTATATATCAGGCACTTCTCAAAGTATATTGTTTCTTAAAATGTGAGTTTTGCAGCAAATAATTTATGATTCAGTGCTATGGAGATATACTTTTAAAATTGTGATGAAAAAACGTCATAAAATATTTTACGTCCTTTATTGGAAATTGGCACAAAGGTTTGGAAACTGGTTCGGTGTGTAATGTAAAGACACCTCAAAGAATATTATGCAGCTAATTCTTCTATCGAAGGTTGTCTAGCGACTCGAAGTTGGGCCTGGCAATATAGACAAGAGAGAAACACCAAGTCTTCCCAACTAATTTAATGCAATCAAGCGACCAGTTTCGACTGTCTAGCAGTCATCATCAGGCTTACACTACATAAATGAGGAGCAACAGTTAACAAAGGTAAGTATCTTAAAAACAATACTCACATCAAGAAGTTTTATACTATAAAATTCTATACTATACTATATTACTATACCCTCGAATGTTGATATCATAGTCAACTTTCAACCTCTGAACTATGAGGTAGCTATAGGGCTTCATCCATGTTTTATCTTATGTAATATCCTAGTTCGATGTATGTTAATATTAATTTTTAACTGTATGTTTTTGTCACTGTCACTGTGTGACGTAATTGTTTTATATTTGTGACGTCGCATATGTCGAACAATTTGAGCCCTAAAACTTCTTGCTGTGAGTACTCTTTTTAAGATACTTACCTTTGTTAACTGTTGCTCCTCATTTATGTAGTGCAAGCATGATGATGACCGCCAGACAGTCGAAACTGGTCGCTTGATTGGATTAATTTAGTTGGGAAGACTTGGTGTTTCTCTCTTATCTATACAGCTAATTCTTTTCTGACAATAGAGTCTATCTCAGAGAATTGTTGCTCACTTGACTATCATAGAGATTAAATGCTTTCATTTATAAGATAGATCATATATTAAATAGTACCCAAAGAAAATTGGGACGAGCCTTTATGGCTCTATTTATGCTTTTTATAATTATCTAGCACTGCTACAGCAGTTTTCAGTCCTGATCGATCAATTTTATGGAACGATCGGTCCAAATCTAATGGGCTTCATGCATTTACAATGTCATTTATTTAACTAAAAGACAGTGCTTTTGAAAATAGTATATTAAGAGTTTCGGAAACTTCGTATACCAGATATTTAACCATGATTTTTCATATTTTCAATGTCTTTGGGATCAACTTTGAGAAACTTTCAAGATTCAATTCATTGCTGTAGTAAATATTTCTCAAGATATCACAAAGTTAATCTGTTGTTCTACGAAACTTGGCAAGTAGTAACACTATTCTTAAGCGTAGACTTAATTAATTAAATTACTGTAATATTCCTAGTAAAACCGTCGATGAAATATTGGATCTTTTCATAGTCAACCGAACAGAAAAAGAGGGAAAAATCGGTAAATATTTTTACGGACAATTAAGCCGAATGCATGGCGCAATTATAGAAATGAAGTTAATTCTGTTTATTGACCGTGTCCCAGCATCAACTAACCGGATTAGTTGGGGTTCTGATTGGTAATTCAAACAGAAAGAATTCTAAACGGCCCCGACGTTTACTACGTTCCATCATCGCTTGTCTGGATCTCGGGCTAACAGATGGTTGATTTATTCTTAACAATAATTATTTATTTAAACGGCGTTTGTACGGAGTACGCGACAAATTGGCTTACGTTACGCGGTGTAATGGAATTAATTTCGGGGCGGGGGAAAAGGATCACTCCCGACGAAATTTGATGTGAACTCGATCTTTGTTCCAGGTTGTGGTCCTGGGCACGCTCTGCTGGGGAAAACGAGGCGGCCGAGGACGGCATTCACGTCCCAACAGCTTCTCGAGCTGGAGAAACAGTTCAGGCAGAACAAGTACTTGTCTAGGCCGAAGAGATTCGAGGTGGCGACGAATCTGATGCTTACAGAGACGCAGGTGAGACAAAGAGTCAGATGGAATGCTGTGATTCCATGTATAGTTGAGTTATTGCGCTATCGGGTTCATTATAATTACATCTTCCCAGGTTTTCCTTAAGTTATTTCCTTGGGCAAGATCATAGTTTCAATTTTTGTATTTCCATATATTTCCCCACCAATACCACCTTATTACATCTCGATTGCGAAATCGACTGGAGTATGAGTTCATTTTAGTTTAAATCTTTACGTCTCTCTAGATTCGTTCTTTGTGTATCGTTCTAGTACACAACACATGCTCCACTAAACAAATTTGACGAGTGTGTTTGTTGTATGTGTTCAAAAATGTTGAGTACTTAAGTAGTCTATCCGTTATACTGAAGAGGTATTCAGTCGAAACGAAACGCATGTCAAGGAAATAACATAACGACGGACGTGAACGATTTGGAACGGGTTCAATTTCATTGAAAAATAGTCGGAGAAGTCTTAGAAGTTAGAAAAATAATGAAAAATCAAACAAGATAATGAAAATCCACCTCTTTAAAACGTTCATTTAATATTTAAATGAATTTGTCATCAATATTTCAGATTGTAACGGCAATAATTAGATAATTTTGGAAGGATATATTGCATAAATATCGCTTGAAATTAAATTTTGAAACAACACAAACTACAAAAATTTGAAAACTTATGTAAACGATCTTTCGCCCTTTCTCCAGACTTACTTTGGGTAAGGTAACACCAAAAATGTCTTTCTTCTTTAAAACTGTTTCAACCTGCTACTTTAACAGACTTAAAAATTTGATTCACTGAAGTTTACTCAACAATCTACAATCTGGACATGGGTATCAGCGCTTCAGAAAAATGGGAACTATTAATGGGTTAAGACAGGAAAACTGAAAAGGAAAAATCATTTGGCTCCAAACTGTTCTTTTACACTTAACGGGAGGACTGAGAAGTGATGTGGGAAATAAAAATTGTTGCTTATGATTCTTACAATCTTATGAACTTGTTTATCAATGCTTTAAAGATAAAGACGCCCTTATTATTTTCGAAAACTTATTTTGTCGGGTGTAGGTAGTAGCTTGCTGGGGAGACGTAAATGCGATACCTATACTTACTTACTTATTTACTAATTGATCGTACATACCGTACACCCGATCCCGTTTCTTCCCGTATTAGGAACGAGGAGGTCGCAGGGAAGCCGCAACAATTTGATAAATCGACGTCACATTTTGTGCTGTTAGTCATCCCAATCCTAAAATACGACCCCTGTCTGTTTGTTTGGAGTTGCTCTTAACGCCGGGGCTATAACTCTTGAGGAGCAAGAAAACAGTTTTGATTCCATCTAACTAACGATCAACGGAATATATAAAGACAACAAAAAATTACAGGGATAGAAGGGCTCGGGATTATTAATCCCCTCGCCGCCGAGGGATGAAAACTTTAGGAAAATTATTCGTCGGTGATTAAAAAAATTGTAATTTGCCTTTACCCGTTTCGATATTTCGCAGTTTCACGTTTGAATTGAGGAAATACTGATTTGGTGTCTTCTTTTGGGATTTTCAATATCACTTGGCTCTTCCTGTCACCCTTAGTTATGAATATTCGTACATGAACTGTTTATGTATTTTATTTATTACACATATATTCGCTTATATTAATTTGTTAATAATGTCTGGTGTCAGTTTACGCGTCCCGCCTCTACCTCTTGGATATTATAGTATTTACAACTTGAGTTAGGTACTTCACCAATGGGTTCTTATAGATACTACTGAATTTGATATACTGTATTGTCACCTCAATTTATTGTCATACTTATTGTACTGTTTTTCTCTTCTGCAATAGAAAAATTATACAAATCACCCATCTGACTTAATTTTCTTGTTTTGTCGCAGGTAAAGATTTGGTTCCAAAATCGCCGGATGAAATGGAAGCGCAGCAAAAAGGCCCACCAGGACGCCAAGTCCGCGAAGGAGGGCGAGACCAGCAAACCCCAGAGCTCTCCTTCGAACTCGTTCAAGCCTTGCCCGCCCATATCAAGCCCGGAAAATACCGAAAACCCCGTCTCCCCCTCGGAAGCCAATCAGGAGGCCAGAAAAGCACCGGACAGTGAATCTCTGTATAGACCTTATGTTGTTTAAGTCTGTAGATATACAATTTCGTTTAAGTTAGATAACTTACTTGGATGTACGTTCAGTTTCGTTCATGGAAACAAGTGACAGTGAGAGTTTGGCTCTCTGCGGCCGATTTCGTTACGATTAGCTTTTCAAAAATTTAAAGGGACACTAACTAATACACAAACAAACAAAAATAGTTAGATTTATTTCTCGACAAAATTCTCAACCAAACTTTGTAAAAACTTTGTAAACTATGTAAATAACCACTTAGTGATAATTTACTAAGTTCGTGAATTTGATTGGATCTCTTAGTTTTAACGTGCTAATACCTCATTATTTTTTACGTGTGTATTATCATTGTACATATTCAAAGTTCCTAAGTAGGTATTAATATAGAGATAAGATGAAAAACTAATACGGTACTGACTAAAATACATTTTATGAAACTTGTTCTAATTGTTTTATTTTATAATCTTAATCCCGCTCTGGAATGATTTATCTACCTCGTGAACACTTGAAAGAAATCTACAAGATTAACTATGGAGTGAGAGAAACCACAAAACACGACACCAATAATTAGAAACAGTGATTCGTAGGGGAATTAAAGTGAGTAGGTAGGTACTCAATAATGTTTTGGAATAAAATGCTCAAAAATTTGATACATTCAGCCATTGAAAGTTGTAACAAATATTCTAATAAATATGCACAAATAAGTAACCAATTACGTGTCATAAAATAAATCCATATTAATTAGTAAAGATTTTTTTTTTAAATCGACGTATTTTAAGTAAATTAGTTACGTATATCGGGGATTAAACGGGAAATTGGTAGAATGCAGCAGTGAAATAATTATATCCCTGATTTAAGTTATCAATTAGTTGTAAATAATGTCAGATTAAAACAATGTTATCGAATATTTTTCGGAATTTAATTACTCACGTAGGTATTTATTTTAGATTTAAAACCAATTTCTATCATGTCACTCACTGTGAAAACCCGTCAAATTTTATCTAAAAGTGAGGCCATATCAAATATCCAACGTAAAGAAATAAGATTTCTAATTATAACTAAGGTTGTTATGAAAACTTTGAATCCACTCTTTTCTGCATTTACGTCAAGTTCATTTAATTTTGAGTCCCACAAGACTCAAAGAGGAGTACTTGGTTACGTCACGTTTATGGGTCCCTTCGTTATTGCTGTCATGAGATGATTTTCAAGTTTAACAATGAAACGTTCACCTCAACGATTTATTACCCGAGAGCCATCTCTTTTAAAAAGTAGTTTTTTTCCATTATTCTCCAAAGCGGAGAAACGTCTGAGGCAATAAGTGTTCGATAGTAGCAAATGCATTTCCTCGCAAATGCGAACACGTATTTGTACATTTCCTTCCAAATGAATTGTATGTATTACAAGTCCATATCGTTTTCAATGTAATTTGCTAAAAGGTTTTGTGTAGAGTGGAATTCTCGCTTAACCTAACAACTGATTCCGAATCATGTTTATATGTATGAAGTACAGTCCGCAGCTGGAATATAAAAGAAAATCCGCTTAGGGTGAAAGATCGATGTTTAATAGAGGGAAGCTGCTACGAAAATGTACGATGTAAATTTATTTTTGAATTTAAAGTCAAAAGTGTAAAGGGTCGATGTTTGACCAGACCAAAATTCAGGAGCTACGAAACAATTTTGTCCAGTTTCAACGACAAAACTGTAGGAACCAAGCACCGGCTGGATGAAATGATAGTTGTGCTAAATGACTGTAAAAATGGTAGTGGCGTTAAGTTGGAAACATATTGCTGGTAAGTAAAATTTCCTGTAACATACGTAGATCCTCTAACTTCTTGAAGTGGCCACACATGATGGATAGGAAGAAGAAAAATGTCTTCACCACGTCTCGGTAAAATTGACGTGGATGTGACGTAGTCAAGACATTTTTCTTCTTCCTATCAAAAATTTCCTGTTATTGAGTTCCCGGAGTTGGAGCGTTGCTCCCGTTTCGCAACGCGGGATTCTGGAGTCAAAGCGTCCAGACCAATATTCCAGCCGAAAAATCCTGGATCTCTACCCGCGACTGTACCCGGCAGGAATCGACTCACCGAACGTAATAAATTATGAGATTCTCGACCAAAATTACAAAGATTGGAAGCAATCTAAAAGTTTTCAACCAATCAGCAGGGAACATTATCCCCTCCCCCTCGAACGATCGGTTCTCTGGAACGACGCTTTCGCCTCGATTGTTTTACGAATTTTTTTGTGCCGGGCGCGTCGGACGACGTCGGCGCCACTTTACCGACGCTAAAAATGGACGCTTTACGTCGCCAGTGATCGACAAACGATGGACATTCGCTCGAGATCGGTTTTCATTATCGTGGCCGCTTTTTTCCGCCAGACGTCGACGATCCCCGGCACATAGATCGATCCCGATCTATTTCAATTCATAGCAAACGATAAACTTGTAATTAAAATTATCCTTTTTCTGATTACACTTTTGGCGCAAGTATAATTCAAAATATCTAATCCAAAATATTGAGCCAGGACTCATCCATTTTAAAAGAATTAAAAATACGAGACAATGAGAGATTATTACCAACAAACCAGCTACGTATGCTCAAATTCTTCGGGCATGTAATACGGAAGGACGGTATGGAAAAGTCATAATACAGGGGAAGGTTGATGGCATAAGGCCAAGATGAAGATCACCGGTGAGATACATAGACCAAATGATAGAGCTCACAAAATTGTCGGTTTTCCAAGTGATGCGTACTGAAGATGACAGAAACATGGCGAAAGGTCACTATACAATCTCCATGAACGAGTCATGACGTCCGAAAACGGACAACTGAAGAGAGAGAAGCGAGATAATTCAAAAGATCAAAGGAAGGAAAACTTTGAGTCCTTGGACAACCTCCTTTTGTTGAAGTCTGCTAGTCGGGCAAACATTGTCCTATTCTACAAGAAACGACAGTTAGCAAGAAAGAAGACCATTATACTTATCTGGTTCCTGAATGAATGTCTACGACACAAGGTTTTCCCTCCATCGATTTCCATCAGGACTAACGCTGATTCGTATACGGCTAGAAGATCTATCTTAAAGGCTAAAGAGTGTTGGATTCGCTTCGAAGTTAGAAGATTATACTCCAAACTCAACTACATCAACGTTGAACTGAGAACTGCCTTCTACTCCATTACTTCTCGCCTGTCCAACTTGGAGTTTGATGTTTTTGACCGAGATGATAGGGATTATGTTGAGTACATAGGTAAGAATATTTTCAGGCACCACGTGAACAAATTAAATCGGTTAATAACTAAATCTTCCTATCGTGTTAACCTAAGAAATGAGAAGGGAAAAGCCTTTTCTTCTCATACGTTCCATAGTCGTGTCACTAATTTATCCCAGGTTCGATTTAGTACACAGGAGCTAAATGTTTTGAACCGTGGTTTAAAATCCAATCTCCCAGTTGCAAACAATAATTTCAATATACATAAAATGGTTGAATAGTTAGCAGCAGAGTGTGACACGATCCTAGAATCAGGCTTAATACTAGACCAGAACTCCGTTAGAAGTCAGATCGCCTCCGCTTTACATAGTTTTAAACACTCACTTAGATTCCCTCACCCTAGTTCAGGCAACACCTTATTAACAACAGTTAAAGGGATTCAAAACAAAGTTAAAAGTAACGACTTGTCTGTGTCTAAAGCTGACAAAGGTAATAGTTTAGTCATTATGGACACAGAGGTTTGTAACGCTAAAGTTTTGGACTTCATTGATAAAGGACCCTTCGGTAAACTGAAGAAGGATCCTACACAGATCTTTGCCAAAAATCTTAATTCAAAGTTGAGGAACTTCAACTCTACTCTTAACTATCTGAATGTTTCACATCCTTTAGCTCTATCCATAATGAACCCTAGAACTCCTAGGTTGTATGGCCTCCCTAAAATCCATAAGGTTGAGGTGCCGATCAGACCTGTCGTTTCCTACGTTAATTCTCCGTGCTATCGTCTAGCGGCTTGGCTGAACTCGACTTTGAGATCCCTCACCAAATTCCATAACTCCCATTCCATCGTGAATAGTCAGTCGTTGATTTCTAACCTTAAAAAGATAGTGGTTCCAAACAATTCTGTTCTGGTGTCTTTCGATGTTACTAACCTTTTCCCGAGCATCCCAGGAGATACTTGTGTTAGACTCATAAGAGAACTCCTTTTTGCAGCCGAAGTTCCCACTCATATTACTTTGGATTTGTGTAGTCTTCTTGGATTGGTTTTAAACCAAAACTTATATAAAGTGTTGGCAAGACATAGAAGTTTTCCTTCCTTTGACTTATCATGGCCAACTTTGAGTCCTTGGACAACCTCCTTTTGTTTTTAATTCAAAAGATGTCAGGTCAGTTTAATAAGAAGCTTTGGAATTCTACAAAATCAAACTTCCAAAACCATTTACATCTATGGAAACAGATCATTTATCCATTTCCATTCAGAAAAAAATTGTCCAACATTGCTACTGTTTTTAGAAATTTCCAGAAGTCAAAATTAAACCTCTCATTGAACAGGGGCACATTTCTTGTCAAAAGCTTTGGAAAGTTATTTATTGGTACATACTTTGGCAAACGACTTGTTTAAATGTATCTTATCAGAAGCGGACTGTCTACGAGCATCTTTCATTCCACCCTCTTAAGAAGTTTTTAAAAGTTTTTACAAGGTAAGGTGCTACTTATAAAAATTATTGTGATTAAAACGACACCTCAGCCAAATTTATAAATCACATTGCTTTTGCACCTCCATTTTATATTCTTTTATGTAAAGGAGTTACTTCTACCTCTCGACTCTCGACTTCTAAACTTTACAGGTAATTAACTGAAAATTATCTAACATGTTAGCGCTCCACTTTCCTTAGACGCATCCGAACTATGTAGCTTCATCCTGAATATATAATGCACGATTACAATGCGGCAATATCTCGAGGGAAAACCAGGAATATTAACAACAGCGGTTTTAGACTGATTACCGCTTACCACAACTCTAATTGCCACTATAACGCTCTTGAGTCGATCTGAATTCAAACTACTAATTAATTCAGACGGAATCTATCCTCAGCTGAAACCGTTTCCAGGTCGAATTTACTTTGGAAAATGTACGTTGTTTGGAAGAACCGAAAAGAGGAAAATGTAGTAGAGAAGGAAGCGTAATTTTGTCCTTAGATTCATTTTATAGGACTGACTCATTCTAAAAAGTAGACAGAAATAAAAAAACAAGTCGACAAATGGAAAGATGGTATTTGTTGGCAAGAAATAATAACTATCTAAATGTTTTCACATGCCTATAAAGATAAATAGTCTTATAAAAAATATAAACAAGTGACCAAAAGTGTGATTCATATACATTAGGAAACATTATTACAAACACAAGCTGTGACTAAAATTCGACGCGAAAGATGATCCAGGTACAATTTACACTCCAATGAGATCATTTAAACAATTTTTCAACGAATTATTCACCGAATTGTTATCTATATGTCGTCTTCGCGCCTGTTGACAAGTTTGAATTTAGAACTAGCCATTACGGTGACACCTATAGTCGAAATTAAGAACCGCAATCGTACCATCTTACAGAAACAGATAGGCGCTGCCAACTTCACTATATCTCATGTATATCTCTAAAGATGGCGAGAGCTGTATAATACAACACTGACATATTTCATATTTAGTCCTCACTCTTCAACCTTATTCACCTGTTGTTTATTTTGATAACATACGATTTAACGAACCCTGGTTATTCCACAAAAATTACTCGAAATTGGGGAAAGGGGATTACACTTTTTGGCAGCCATTTTGAAAGGAACGTTAACTCATGATTACTAGTTAAAACATGAAGAATTACACGGCGAAAGTTGTGGTACTGGGGCGCCAGGGTAAGTGAGAATTCTTTGTTATGGTTCTAATTGGGTAATGTTTCACTGATTTAATAATACTACATGTCTCCTTTTAATTTAACAGTAATTATGGGTATACCCATATGAAATCACTTCTCGAAATGGATAAGATAAGTGTCCTTATACTCATTACAAACTATCACTTTCAGGTGTGGGTAAGACATCAACGATCATTCGATATATAGAAAAAACTTTTATGCATCACGCCCGCCCGACCATCGGTGCATCATTTTTTAGCTCTAAAATTCTCTTAGGCCAAAAATCAGTTACATTACAGGTAAATATAACATAATCCTATCTATTTGATAACTTAATTACCTAATATTGCCTTAGATATGGGATACTGCTGGCCAAGAACGATTCAAAGCCATGACTCCGATGTTCTATCGGAACTCAAATGCGGCCCTTCTAGTATTTGATATTACATCGAAAATATCGTTCAACAGCTTGAAGGGTTGGGTACAGGAGCTACAGGGGAACATTATAGATCCCATGGTGATGGTGGTAGTTGGGAATAAGCTTGATCTAGCAGAACATAGAGAAGTGAGTATCCTAAGCTGACTTTTATGTACCTACTAATAATAAGTGTGATATTACCATCTACGTAACCACCCTCTTCTGTCCCTTCAGTAATTTTAGGGCCTTCTTCTTCATAGCATTAATTCCTAACTCTTCAGATTTCGTCCTTTCATTTAGTGTAACCAACTTCACCTTTAGGGTCACTTTTCCACCTTTTCGTTGTACTTTACTTGTTTTATATATTCTCTTAGGATTCCACCCCATGGTTCCTCTTCCACTTTACGACGCATATTTACTTATTCATCATTTTATTAATCTGAACTTTTCGATGCATAGATTATTCAACTTTGGCAAAGTAATATTTGCATACTTTGTACTTTTAATAGGGGATGAGCACAATCATATTTTAATAGCTGGATAAAAACGTATTGCGTATTAACGATGCAGCTGTGAGTAGTCAGTCAATGTGAAACTAATTACGAAACCTTAAATTGTAGATTGTGGTCATCAATAATCAAATTACAATTGATTTTTAATTTGCATTTCGCTTCACTACCTTTAATTATTTTTAATTAATAATGTATTGCTTTTGAAGGTATCCCGTGACGAAGCCCTGCAGTATTCCAACAGTATAAACGCCACTTACATGGAATGTTCGGCAAAAGATGATGAGGTAACACAACTCTTTGTTAATGAATTAAAACTTATATCTTATCCTTCCAGGGAATTAGCGTTATTTTTGAAAAAATTGCAATCGGTCTGCTGAAGTTAGCAGGTCAGAACGTCAGAGATGGTAGCAACGAAGGTCTCATGGCAAGTTCCAGCGAATTGGAGGCCACCGACACTGCCAACGAAGAAACGGTCAATTTAAGTAAGAATAGTATAGCAATCGCTAAAAACGCTTCAAGTTGTTGCTAAAAGTTCACAAGTCTGAAGTATAGGGGAAGGTTGGGTAAAAGAAATCACTTAAGTTTAAAGTTGTGTAGAAGTTCATTAAATTCATTGGCGAATTAACAAAATGTAAATGTCTCTGTTGTAGAGTCTTACTCAACAATGATATTATAACCGGAAGCGCCAATGTTTCGTTACAAAGTATACTTCCCTTTAAACTTACCTCTGCTAATTACATATCATGCATTACTTTGTACAACAAAAGGAATCAAGCGTGGAGAAGACATAAAATACAAAAGGGGGCTTTTGCAGTAGGAGAAACGAAAGTTACGTTTTTAACAGTTATAGGACATAATAGACTTTTGTTTGCTTAAAGAAAATTACAAACAATTACAACATACCATTTAGTAAATTTTTTAACAGTTTACTTTGATTTCTTTGTTTCAATGGTTTTTTTGCCTAAGCTTCTCCTACCTATTTGAAATAATGGAAAATGGAGAAATAATGGTGCTTCAATTTTTAATTAGTTGTGAAAAATTATTAAGGTTTCAAAAACAATGAAATTATTTATTAAGACTGCTCATAAAGAAAAATGCATATTTTTGAACCTAAAAAGATAAATGATATTTCATAAAATTTAGTTTTTAAAGTTTAATCTATGTAGTACTGTACATAGTAACGTATACCAGTTTTTGATAACCGGGATGGTGTAAAAAGTCAGTATTATTGTACTAAAAAAAATTTTATTGTAGGTAGATTGATCAGAGATAGATATCCTAGAAACCCGTGCCATTTTTAAAAAAGAAGATGTGTAATAATTTTACCACTCACTAGCTTAAATGTTACCTTTGGATACCTTTCTTTTTAATGCTCGTTTGTTAAAATTTTATATGTATAATTCAACGTTAATGATATTAAATACATAATGTGATGTTTCATTTTCAGTTTTATTTGATTGCTTAAGGTTTGTTTTGCTCGGTGCCACTATCACACAATGATTGTACAACCATAGTCATCACTATTTTTTTAATTTGTATCGTTAACGACGCCAGTGACAGTCACTCGGAGGAAAACAGTTCCATAAGAATTACGAAGCAATAGTACTCAAAGATTATCATTGTACCATCATCGTGATAGTCGAACCAAGCGATATGTATCATTAATAATTACCCCAGAAACAAACTCGTGAAAATTAAATGGGAACTGTTTGTATACTAGCGTCACGCTAGTCACGCTATTAATAAAGATCCGCAAGTATTGTTTCATATATCATAACAGTGTGAATCGTTAATTAGATCGAAACTGGGAGGATTTCTGTTTTTTGTCATCAATCATCAATTAGGATGGCTTCTGACAGCCTGTTGGACACGCCGCGCTAAAAGGACACACATGATTAACTTTCAAAAGTTTCGGTTTCACCTCACTTTATCGTTAACATATGTCTATTTAGGACGCTGAGCCGTTCTGGCGCCACATTTATTCCGTAAATCAATAAGTGGAAAGAAATAAAAGTAATTAATTAAAAAATAAACCGCTGATGTAGTAGTGTTCCGGATAAATAATCAAAATTGAAGACATCATTAATATACCAATGATTAGAGGTGATAAATAAAAATTACTAAAATATTTTTGTTTTAATTATATTGAAATTGTGAACCTTTAGAGCCAAAAATTCATTAAGGACCTGACTAACTTAATCAGCTGTATTCCTAAGAAAAAAGTAATAATTTTATATTATTTGATTTCAATACAGAAAGGATGAAGTTATTAGAAACAAGTGACATCATAATCATGAGATTAATTTCATTACTGAAATCATGATTATTTCCCAGACTCAATAACGAGATTTATTAAGGAAGTGGTGGCGCCATTTACAACATAAACGCAGCCTGCAATTATGAAGAAATTTCGGGTGTAGTTTCTGAAGAATTTTTGAAATTCCTCAACAATTCGACTTCATTAAGACAGGTAGCCGCGTGAATGTAAATGATTTATGATCCCAGGAAGAGGTGTTAACTGTTAAATATTATTGCTACTGTGACCAAAATGTCGGTTCCGGCTGCAAAAATTAAGAACTTTCGGATCATAATTCCAGAAGTAGCATTTATTTGACATGGCATAGTATCAAATCGAAACGTGATATCTGCTTGCGTTCGTAGCAGGGGCGTAACCAGGTGGAGATGAGTATTGGAAAACTAGGGAAATAATCCAGTAATTTGTGAAGAAGGTACACTATATGAACGCTCGGCAGTTTTATGCGTAACGATATGATATGATTTTGAAATGTTATTGAACTGAAGTACTGCAGAAATCCTGTAAAAGAAACGAATAGTTTTTCAATGTATCTTTTTAGTAACTGGAGATTCAAAAAAGGCTGGTACTATAAAATCCACTTCAGGTATTTTGAAGCTAGCTATATTATATTAAAGTAGTTGCACCAGCAATTGAAACAAAGTTGTAAATTGATAGAAGCTATAATAAATATTTTATACTGCAGATACCACAAGAATTATTTAAATAACTTTACCTAGTACCATCCTTAATTTAAATTTTACTCGTGAAACAACTAGTGTGTAAGTAAATACTAACTTTATCGTAAGGTGATTTGAGGTGAAGTTGGCAATTTCAGGTAGGAAGACAATACGATTTAATTTTACAAGTTAAAGGTTCCCTGAATGTGAAGATAAGGTCAATAGTTCTAAATCGGGAATCATCAGATATTGGCGCCCATTCCACGCTTAAACAATAAGGCGCGTTCCGGAAATTAAGATGTTCTCACATGAGGGCGCTGGAGTGCCCTGGAATCACGGAACGTCAACTCACGACGTGTATGATTGGTCAGAGCTCGGATCTTGTACAAGCCTGTCTCTAGTTGTCCCATGGATGCGTCGCCATTTTCCTTATTACCCTCAACGTGTTAACATGTCTCCTAAATTTATTAGTAAAACCACGATCTCCGCGATCTTAGTCGTCGTGCCGGCGCTCACCTACTTCCTCTACTGCAAAAACAAACGCAAGAAGTTACAGTATGTGTTCGACCTTCTCGTGAGGGGCTACAATATGATAGGTATCCCGGAACCGCCGCGTCCAGAGCTGATGGAGGAAGCTTCTGGCGAGTGGGAGACTGTCGACGAGGCGACCATCGATGAAGTGACTGTCGACGAGGACCACACTGCAGACGAGCTAGACATTGCTCACCATTATTTAATTCACCCCAGCGTAATCTACAGGGTCCTCCGTAGGGCGCCAGTGGCGAGCGTCGCGACATCAGACGCGTCCATCCATTCAATAGTTATGCCAACTTACACTGAGAACGAAGTTGAGGTGAAGCACAAGGTGGACGTCGCCAATCAGTGCAGGCTCCAGCCCACAAGAGTTTGCCCCCGTAAAGTTTTCCGCAGAGTGCCAGTGGCGAGTGTCGCGACATCTGAGGCGTCCATCGAGTCTATCGTGATGCCAAACTACACCGAGAACGAACTTGAGGTGAAGCACGAAGTGGAGCACAAACTGGACATCCCCAGTCAGTGCAGACTCCACCCCACAAGAGGTTGCCCTCGTAAGGTTTTCCGCAGAGTGCCAGTGGCGAGCCTCGCGACATCTGAGACGTCCACAGACTCGATCGTACAACATATGGTGCCCATTAATGTGCAGCACAAGCCAGACACAGCTCATCACTGCAGGATGCCTTCCTGCAGAGACTACCACCGAGAAGTGGCGAGTCCTCTCGTGACATCGGAGGCGTCAGTCGACTCGATTGTGGAGTACGTGGAGCCCAACTACACTAAAAAGGATCTCGAGGTGAAGCAGAAGGTGGAGCTCAAATTGTACGCTCCTCAACATTGCGAGGTCCACCCCAACAGAGCCTACCTCCCGAAGTCTTCACTTAGTGAGCCACTGACGAGACCCATCACGGCATCGGAGGCTGCCCTCGACTCCAACGTACAGAACACAGGGCCCACATACACCAAACAGGAAATCCAGGTGATGTACAAGATCCAACAATTGGAGCAGCAACCGTTTGACCAGGAGGAGGAATTTAACATCGAGTCCCATTCAGACACCCAGGAAGGCTCAGCGACTAGCATTTGCACCGTATCGTTGAGATCTACAGAGGCTCTTCATAATATGCCAACGACCAGGATCGAGGGGCTGCGCCTGAGAAGAGTGGAGGCGAGCAAATAAAGTTTAGACATGTTGAAGAGGACGTTGAGGATTGGGACGTTTTTTTTGTTTTTCGGACTAATTAACGCAAAATTTAAAATGTTTAAAGATGAATGTTTATACACCATTCATCATATTTGGCTCATGTAAAATATTTTTGTAATGTTCATTTCAAATCGTCTCATGTAAATAAAAATTGTTTAAGTGAAGCTTTTGATTTCAGTTAGTTTAAACAGACTCAGACTTTAAAACTCATCTTGAAATAAAACAACTAGTATAAAAAATATTTTTTTAGGATAAAAACATTTGTGCAAATGAACATAAAATCGATATGTATTACAAGTAGGTATTTTGGGAAGGATTGGTGGAGAAATAAATTTCTCACAAAATGCTTATAGGTAGGTAGGTATGCATACAATTTTGTATATAGAGTTCCACAGAAGTAACTATCAAAGTGTTAATTGGTAAGTATTTCTACAGCATTGAACTACAAATAATTATATTAAAATTACATTTAAACTTAAGACCATCTTTCCAATTATTTTTTTTTCTTTTATAGTTCTTAACTATAATTTAGGCAAAGTTTCAAACTTGACGAAAATTGACTCGCTATGAAAAAAAAATATTTCTGAAATAAATTTTGTAATAAAAAGCATTTTTGAAGAAAATGACAGTCGGTTTTTCTAAAATTTGTAATTCCTATACTGATTTTAATTTTGAATAGAATATCTAACTAGATATCCAATTTTGATCTCATTGAGTGAATGCAAACAACGTTCATTTTGCTACTTACATGAAGTGCAATAACGTCCAAAAGCAATTTCAAGAAAAAAATAAATTATTCAGACTTATTTCATACAATGTGAGTGAGTTATTTGGGAAAAGAGAATCGGTCAAGGATAAAAAAGTTGTATGTACACCGCAATAGAACCTAATATGTTAATGTACCATTGGAGGAAGAACAATAGTTTGATGAAATTCTTGTATGAGGATCATAGCAAAGAATGAGAGGAAATGTTAAGCTGGTAATGTAATTCAAATATGCTTAAAATGAAAATTCTATATGCGTGGTACTTTGAGCGTCGAAATGCTGCCCTGCAAAGTTATTTTTTATTGTGGAATTCATGTCCGCCCCTAAAAATATTTATTATTCTCATTCTCACATTTCGTGTATTTAAAATACCACGAGATACATCCGCGTTCGTATATAAGAGCGTCATTATTTGAATTGTCGTCATTTTTCTTCAAGGGACATTGTCACCGAACCATTCGAAATAAACTAATTCAAACCACGTTTTAATTTTAACATCTGCTTATAGTTTACATTCATCTCAATTATCGTCTCAGCCTAACAAATCTTCCTCGGCAACGCCCCTCGCTTCTCATTGGCTGCAGTTTAAGTGGGCTTAAGCGCTAGTTAATTTACATAAATACACCGCTTAGTAGTGCTGAAAATCCTTCAGGATTTAATAGCTCTGATTTGTAAGCATGGACGAGCAGCTGAAAGTCGATTGCGAATCCGAGAAAATTTTGGACAAATGTAGTGGACAAAAAAGTGTTAGTTTCTCCATCGATTCTCTCTTGGCCGGCAGTAGTGGTAGGGATAGGAAGGTTCGTGAAGATAAAACGGTTAACGGTGAAGATGGGTTGTCTAATGAGAATGAGGCTAACTCTAGTGGACAATGTTTTGATTTCGTCGAGGGAGGCGTCAAGAAGGACAATGAGGTCGTCTCTACCACCGAAGGGTTCTGTCAATCCAGGCGGTTTAACGAAGGTATCATTTTCACTATTGAAATACTATATAATGTTTTAACGTTTACCGCTTGCTAAATTTTTTTGGGCACAAGCTTGGTAAATAACGTGGATGCATGATTAGTTTCTAGAAAGTTGTTACAGATATTACACCTATTATTTTTCCTTTGTGAGAAATCGTTTCTGGCTTAGGTATGTGGTTTCAAAAATTTCTCGCATAATTCTCTATTTTTTGGGAATTATTTAATTTTAATAAAATACCTGAATTGTTCCAAAAGATACAAGAAACTACTCAAGTGACAAAATATTACCGAAACAAAATTGTATCAAAATGGAGACCTGAACTTTTCAAATAATTCTATGAAAATTGAATTAGAATTTTATTTAATTCCAGTGTACCTACTTCAATACTAAAATTCGGAAAGTCTGAAGTAACTTAGAATTTACTTAAGGTTCTGTAAATAAATTTAAGAATATAGAAATCAGGTTCGTTCTTGGGATTTTATTTACAGAGTAGGTACTATAATTACTTAAATTACCTAAACAGATAGTTTATACAATAATAATAGTGACTGGCAAGTAACTATGACTCATGAAGTATGTTCCAATAAAAATCGCGACAGCAGAATCGCGATTTAAAGTTCAATGAAATCAATTTGAAATTATCGATTTTCTTTGAAAAAAACCTATTTAAAAGCTTAGTTAGCGGATCTGTAACATTCTTTTTTTAACGAATCTATTTCAACCAATAACTATGACTCATAACGCCTATTATTAATTTAAAATCTATCTATATAAATCGCGAGAAATAAATTTACCTAAGAGGAGGGTCTTCGTGAGGAAACTTATTTAACTGCTGATATTAATTAGTTAGTCATAAGATATGTGCTTCATACTTATAATTTAAGAGAGTGTAGGTCTTTTCAACCCTCTTACCGATAATTCACGAATTAAATTGTTTCTTCAATTAAGCTTTTATTATTATTGTCATTATTATTAAAAATGTACTGGAGTTAGGTGAGTTTTAGTTCAGTTACTAATCAAATCTCTAAGAGATAGTTAAGAGAAATGCTTCAAACAATATTCCTTTTTTGCGATAAATAAATTGAATCACAAAGAAATTAGAGCACTCAGTCCAATTGGACAGCAGATTTTTAATAAGGCACCTATGTATCTATAAGAAGCCAGTTCAAGCAATACTTGAGTTCTTGGAATACTATTCATTTCTTATTTCTATAGTGCCCGTGAATCAGTTAGATGAAATTTGTGTAAATTATTGAAGTAGTGTGCCCTTTGAAATTTCGCTGTTTTTCACTGACAAAATTTTAAACTTAAAGGTAACCATTGTAAGTTTAATATGACGAAATGTTGTAAGGCGCGGTAAACTCTGAAGATGCTTGTGTCTGGACAACAATTGCAAAGAAATAAAGCACAGTTCTTTTTCCTCGAAATGCACCAGAATCACTTGGTTGAAGTGTTACTTGACTGGACATAGGTACACCACGATTGTTGCTTAATTTGTATTCGTGATTCATAACGTAGAATCTGCTTATACATAGACATTTTTTTAGAAAATGCAAGAAGGTTGTTCTTAGTGGACTATGAAATATTAACCACCTCCTCATTATGATTTACTGGCAGCTGGACTGCACTGCGCTGTAAACACCCCATTCAACTCTCTCTCCGCCATTACCGACGCATACAAAAAGGAACAACACTCCATTTCCTCCGTTGAAACGTTGTGTTCCTAAATTTCCCCCGAAACATCCACCGCTATCGGCGGCAATACATCCCGTCGACTAATTGCCGCTACATGACACTCCTGTCTAAACAGAGATTAATATATTGTGCCATTCATTAATTCTGACTCGTTACCGTCGTTGAAATACGACGCCAGGAGATCGCGCTGGGAGGAACATCAATTCCAAACAGATTGTGATCCTTAAAATAATCTTTATATTTTTCATTTTGGTTAAGTTGTCTTTAGGGCATTACTAGAGGATTTATTCATATTTTAAATAGGTAGCAAATAAAAATATTCAAGCCTTTAGAAGTAAGCATATTACGGATATTATGGCAAATCACTACTTTTCATAAAAACGCGTCACGCTTTTGCCAGTTTTAAATTTTTACATATTGATTTAATTTTTATATAACCTTACTACGCCAAGGAGCACTGAAATGCTAAATGTGCATTTTGTTTCATTGCCCAATTTGCAGAACACAGAAAAAGTTTTCTTAAAATTAGCACTTAATAATTAGAGATATGTACCTATAGATCATAGATCAGTTTTAAATTTTGCTACTGAGCATAAACAAATCAACGTACCTAACTCCAATAGTTAAGGTTAACGTGTCAGGCAATGATCAGATTTTTCAATGTGGGGTCTGATCAGGTAACCTTAACTTATCTGAACTAACAATGCATTGCACCCCTCTTCACGCTCTGGATGTAGATATGACCTGGTCAGATTTTTCAGTGCTTTCAGTGATTAGGTGCCTTCATCTTATTTGAATTAGAAATGCAATGCCTAGATCTCAACATGATTCATCCAGTCTAGATGAAGTAGATGTACCTACCTATGCAACCCTGGTCAGATCAGAATGTAATGTTTCTTTAGTTTTTGGACCTGATCAGGATAATCTATCCGCCCTGAATGAGGTGCATGTTTTCATACTTGATCATAAGTTCAGCGGAAGTCAAAGGTAATCTTACTTGGATCAGGACTCAAGAACGTTTCTCGAGGCTCTGAGCCTGATCAAGATAATCCACCCAGTCTGATGAACGTATGTGGTTCTCATTTGCTTTTTATGCAAATCTGGTCATGTTATCTTAAGAGGTGCTGATGAGATTTTTAAATGCAAGAAAATGAGTAAACATTTTTAAAAACTCACGCAACAAAAAACATGGCCAGTCTCGTTATAACGAAAGTGTACAATGGGCTTGAGAACTGTCCAACACCATTATATACATGTAGCTGGTAAACCGCGCAGATAAGTGAAATAACTTCAAAGTAAATTATAACTCTACAATGAAGATAGAATAGAAGAGTTAAATATAGAACATATATATTAGTAGGCAGCGTTGGAAACGACGAAGCAAATTATTGTTGTATGTACCCCTTATAACAAAGAGAGAAGCCGTAATTACTTCGCGGTAAATCAGCGTTTAGTAGTTGTTAATTAGAGATTTCGTTTTATGGAACAAAAAGGAGGAGCATCTTCGGGGTGTACTTGGGGATCGAAAATAAAAATACCAAGGGAGACAAATTCGAGAATTCCCGAGATAGAGTGGCCTGCCCGCATACCAGACCCGATTCCAACGGGTGCGTTCGCGGGGGCAATACATCAACGCCTAATTGACAGGAAGCGTTCCAGCAGACAAAGTGACACTAAACGTTGTCTAATTACCGAACACACCGAGACGTTCCTTTCTTTCTTAAGCTATTTAAATCCTATTTGCAATTGTTTGGTTTTTTTGCGTTTGGCAAGGGCTAAAAGCTGTTGATTGAGATATTTAATTTGAAGGCTCGAACTGCTCCGGAATCCGATGACTGACGGGTAATTACCGAATAACAGGAATGCTTTTCGGGAAGACTTTTATGAATATGCATGTATATATGAGCCTCACTGGAAGGCTTAATTGGCATTAAATGGGTTATGACGAGAATAGTTCTGACACATCAAAGGAAGACGAGGTTGAATAGGTATTTCCAATACACACTTCAAACAAGTTTTTCCATCCAGAAAATTCGTTCTGCTTTTCGCGACTGAACTCGACCTAACAAATTATTTCATTGGGTTTATTACACATGATATCCACTCACATTTTAATGATAATTAACTAAGTTTTGTTTCTCTGTACCTCACATCTGATAAAAATTGCACAGTAGCTTTGTAGTGGTTCTTGTCTCGTGTGCTTTGTTATCTATACTTATACCGTTATTTTTTGAAAAATAAGTCTGGATGACTAAACAATAAAAAATTCATAATTGAATCATTGTGAGTAACAAATTATTATTGTTAAGCAACTTTTGTGACATACAGAGTGGTGTATATCCCACAACTACGTGAGAAGGGAGAGGTCACTTTATATCATTCTGTTTGTTAATAGGTATCACCTACTTTTCACACTTTCATTTACCATTTTCTCTACAGGATTTTGTTAAACTGTTACCTAATTCTTTTGGATTATTATCGTTTACTTGTAGGTACTGGGTGGTTTGTTTTTAAATAAATGTATTGGGTAATGCAATAATAATTTCATAAGCGGGAAGATGAAGTATGCGTGTGATCTTACGATGATCATTAATGTATCGGCCGCGGCGTTTCAGAAATAACGATCCCTGACAGTGACAACGACAACACCCATAAATCCTTTTTGATGTCCCGCTAGATTTAATTTAGTAGTTAAGAATTCTTAAACGTCGTTTATAACCGAAATTAATGTCGAGCCGCTCGGCTCTAAATCGTCCCGTAGGATAAAACGCCGAAACGTCGCCTAGCTTAAAGGTGATAGCGTCGCCGCTGGCCGCCATTTATCACAGTCGATTGTTTTTTTGCGTCATTTTTCAGCGCTCTCCAGATCGTTAGCCGTTTAAAATCTAATTCCGTCCTCGTTCGGCGCAAATTAGAGTCGCCTGTGATGTGTCTGCACTTCCCACAGGGAACGCGGCTCACATAAATTTCGCCACGGCAAATTAAAAACAACTGTTTGGTGTAAAATTCGGGGACAACCTTTATGAAGAGATCTCTTTTTTCACGGACCTATCCGTTTGATCAACTATATCCGGTGTCCAATTAGCACCGTGATTAACGGAGACACTGATTGTGATTTAATCGATTTTAAAATTTTTGAAATCACCCCGCCCACCAAACACTACAACCATATGGCAATTTGGGAATACTTTCCTTGTTCAATCTGAAGCTATCACACCTATCAGAAACTTACTGCTGCAATCTAGAAACATATTCAAAATCAGATTTAAATTAAAGACTCAATTCCCATTCATTCAACCTTATCAAATTAATGCAGTTAAGTAAGTTTTCCACTTGGATGTGATCTGATTCTTACATCTATAAATTAGCTACTAAAAAACTGTCTAAAGAAACATATTGAACCTACGTATACCAAAAACCTTTTACAATTCCATTTGAACATACCCACTACACTTAATAAACTCTTCCTAAGTTAGATCTAACATCTACTCTACTCAGTTATTAGCATTTTAGTCCAAATTACTGCAACGCTTTCTCTTCACTCACTACGTCAAGACAATGTATTGCGTCAAAGTTTCAAATTGCCTTTGGAGGTTGAATACAGCTTTTACTTCATTTGGTTTAGTACTAGGTACCATGTCGGAGATCTTAAATTTGCCCCTTGTTAAATTTCAGATTATAGTTACAATGATTGCAAAGACGAAGAGAGGAAAAAGAGGCCAAGAACAGCATTCACAGCGGCGCAAATAAAATCGTTGGAAGCAGAGTTCGAAAGGAACAAGTACCTGTCGGTAGCTAAAAGATGCCAGCTATCAAAAACTTTAAAGCTTACTGAAACTCAGGTAATACAGTGCTGCAGTAATTGCTCGAACATTACACTAATGCATTCAAGAACTACACAAACACAATCTACTATTTAATGGAAAAATTAGTAATTTTATTATTAAATATATATATATATATATATATATATATATATATATATATATCAGTTATTCGAGGTCAATTACAAAAATTCAATACTTCTAATATGCTGAAGGGAGATATGGTTCCTCTTGACTCTTCTTAGATGGAAGTAATTAATCAGTGCTTTTTAGTACCACTTCCATATCTAAAACTTGAACAAATACATTACTCTATAAATGAAGTTAAAGTCAATAGTTCGTTTCAATACTAAAGTGTCAATATATTTAATTGCGCGTTTCATAAATTTCCTTATACATAGTTTACGCACATGGAAGATAGTTGGAAGAGTACTCCATACATTATCTATGTTTTCTTCTTACAGATAAAAATATGGTTTCAAAATCGAAGAACAAAGTGGAAGCGAAAATACACCAATGATATAGAACTTCTCGCACAGCAGTATTACACTTCAATGGGTATATTAACACCCAGACCAATTTTCTTAGGAGACAGACTATGGTACGTTGCAATGCTACACATTAAAAACGATCTACTAATACTTAAATCAACAAATGTGTAATTTTTAATAACTTACAATTATTTTAGGTTTTTTAATTACCCTGGCCAACCAGGCATTTCGAATGCACCACCGATGGTTCCGACCATGCCTACTGTACCTTCTAGCAATCCAATACCACATCCGAGACCATTCGTTCAGAATTATGTCGATGTGCCACATCACGAACAACCTCAAGAAGTGTCGCCGATGCTGCAGTTGCAAAATTTTGGACGACATTTCGAAAATTTATAGGTTTAATAACAATTTTTTTACTTTTATCTATTTATCTAAAATGTATATGATAATTTACAAACTAATTGTCAAAGGCAAATTGAAAAACTGCTAGGTTTAATTAGAAAAACACGATGTTCGTCAAATAACTACCAAATTTCAAAATAGGAATATAAATTTCAAAGTTCTGTTCGAAAACTTTTTAGAGGAATGGAATGTGTACATATAGTGATAAAGACGGGGTATAAAGAAGAACTGCATCATTTGTCGTGTACACAAACTTAAATCAGACCTCGCTAAAGACAGCATTAGTATGAAAACGTGTTCGATGACAACTGTTGCTTTAAATAACATGTATACGGGTGTTTGCTTGAAGTGTTATTAGTTTATTTGCTAGATTATTTGGTAATTTTATGTAAACAACATGAAGATAGTGCTGTCAGGTTGGATAATACTAAGACCTGTTGGCTAATTTCAGTCAGTAGTTATTTAAGGGATTACTGTACATAAATACTGTTGTGCATACACTTCCTACAAGTTGTGTTAGTTAACACAGCCTTCAAACATTTGTATACACTGCCAACTTTGTTTATAAACGAGGTTAATTTAGATTTATATTCATCTATGTGAAGCATATGGTGTTTCTATGATAAATTTTGATCCTTAGTTCAGCAGATTTGTTTCAGATTTAACTTTATTAACTGTTGTTAATAAAACTTGTGCCTTTTGGTGGTACAAGTTTTTCTACAAGTTTGATTTGGTAAATTTGTCAAATATTATAACTTTCTCAATTGAAAATAACAGTTCTGCCTACCAAAACTACTTTAATTCACATTACACGTGAATTGTTATTTAAGTTGCTGTATTTTAAGCATTTAAAATAATCAAAATGCCATATATAATGTTTATTTTCTTATAATTTCGGTAGATGGAAGAAGTATGTTTTCTGTTTCTATAAGAATAAAAAATATTAATAACTATAGTAATAAACGTAATTTAAATTAATTCACTTGTAAAAATAACATCACTCGATTGATTACCTACTATTTAAATAATCATTTCTTATGCACTCAACAAAAGTAAATTCAAAGTTTAAACCATTTCTAAACGTTCTGATTTTATCATAAAACTTTTAGAATGGCAATGCTTTGTAAAGCAAAGTAAGCTGAGTACCTTTACAAATATGATTAATTCAAAAATAAATAAAAATTTCAATAAAAGTAAAAAAAAATATGTCAATTTTCAAAACTATCCATTTGATTAACTTTTCAGAGGAAATAAAATTCCCAAATAGCAGATAATTGTAATTCTAAAACCTTCACTTATTCTGGAGAGTCCGTCATGAACATAGATAATGCTGAGGCATCCATTGAGTTGTTTTGAAGTGTAATAGAATGGTAGAGATCATCGTCTTCATCTAACAAAAGTCGCATACGTTTTTTATAACTGAAAAGGTAGAAATTTAGTATACTGAATTAGAACGGTCCAAATTTAATAAAGCAAAGTTGATGACCATAAGGAAACGATTAAGTTCAAGATATTTAGAGATACTGACACTTACGTAAACCGTTTTGAAGATAATACTATCTATTTAGAATTACTAGCTATTGTTTAAAATACTAACATGTCACTGTCCGGATTGAACTCTGGATTCCTGCACTTCTCCAGCTTCCTATCTAGCATCTTCTGATGATTCCTGTCAGGAAGAGAATCAGTCATCTTAACCATGGAACGAATCGCTAAAAACCACAAATTTTAGGGGGGGGGTTCATAGTTTTTGTAAAACTCAACCTTTGACTGCATCAATGAGATCGGCGAGTTTGCTCTGCCCTTCTTCCCCAAACAGAGTTTGTGTAACATAAGAATCTAGATTTTCCTGAATCTTTGAAGCAGCATGAAGGATAGCCGCTAGAGCAATTTGACTCGGTGGGTACAACAGCACGACATCAGTCAGAAAAGCTCTGTCCAGGAATTGGTCCGTGCCTGGGCGAAGCCGTTCTGGATCTTGAAGGTTTGTGCGAGTCTAAAACAGGTAAAAGTCACTTTCTATAGTTAAAACAAGGTTTAGTTGTACTTTTATATCGATCAGCAGTCCTTCGACAGGACGGTAAGGGTTATGAATGCAAAGATGGAAGTTCATTTGTTCCATCAGCAGGAGTTCATTGCTCAAAATGATATCACTAGCTTTCTCTCTGTCGCCTTTGATGTTAGCAACGAATTGATGGATGGAGACGTTGAATTCTTCCACTTTCAGAGCTAAGTAAATGCATGTCACCCTAAAAGTTTTAAAAATTAGAGTAGTTGCGATATATGGGTATATGTATAAACATAGAGTAAAACATAGAAATGAGACTTACCATAACTCTTTTGTAAATATCCAGAAACTTGAAAATTCATTAAAGCAATTTGACTTTCACATTAGTTTGAAAAACACATATAAAATGGCCAGAAAATGTATTAAAATGGTAGGAGAGCCCTAAAGAACCCACTCTGGGTCAGAGGACTATAATGCTACTTCATGATTCAAATAAATGAGTTGAATACAGTAGATCATTACATACTGTTCTACAAACCATGGACTTTATGAAATGCGTTATTAACTTTATAAAATGATATCTAACTCAGAGACATTGAGTTGAGTCATCTCAGGTGTTGCCCAAGACCACTTTTCTCATAGTTTTTATTAATGGTTTGCTACACTGTATAGAATCATATATCAACTTCTTGTATGCAGGTGATGGTGAACTTTTAGAATTATATATGACAGAATTGATTGTGTTAAAATGATTTAAACTCAGCAATGTACTGGTTCAGCAGTAACGAAATCAGACTAATATTTGCATAAAAAAAGTTGGAAAGGATGTATATCTCGCTGTATCTACGTTTTAAACATGTAAGAATATCTCAGCTTTCATCTGAAAAGCGAAAGTCTCTTGCATCATGGCGTTTCAATGGGAAGACACAAGTTTAAAAAAACCATTAGACACATAACAATAACGTAACCCAAATACAAAGAAAGACTCACATGATATCCTTAGGATGGTGGTTCATCAGGGAGTTGTTCAGGTAAAAACGCTTGAAGTAGTGGAACGCAGTGCCCATAGCGTGTCTCGGCATCGGCGGCATGAATCTCCTGCAGAAATCCCTCAGATACAGCTCGTAGCGCTTCAGCATTATTTTCTCCTCCTCCGGGGTGAGGAAGTAGTCATACTTCTCCATGTCCTGGAGAAAAGACTTATGTACATCAAAAATGTAAAATCACCGGGAAAACTTACAAAAAGTTCGGCGCCATAAGTCTCGATGTGCTTTGCGTTCGCACGTTCCCGCAGTTTGTCCAGGTCCTCCTCGCTTTGAAAGAGCCAGTGTTTGCTCTGAGTACTGGTAGAAAACATTTTTGAATACTAAAGAATATCGGTTTGCAAAATTCGCGACATAACAAACATAACCCCAAATTGTAGGGTGTACAGAACAAGAAAGTTCTGGTACCATCTGTGAAAATGCTTGTGCCGTGTTGTAATCTCCTGGTTTGTAGGCAACTTGTTATCCGTCGCTAAAAAATTAGGGTGGTACTCCTACTAATTGTTCTATTTTGTCTTATCAGTTGGTCTTGAGGTGGTGCTTTGAGTTGTGAAGCGGAACGCTTATCTTATCACATGCAATTGTTGGGTAAGTGTAACATATTATTTAAAAAACGTTATGCTCTTCGTAATTCAAATGTTAAGGCGTAATAGTTCTCAGTTTGACCACGCAAACTTACAGAATCGTGCAATGTACACGAACGTATCGTTATTGTTAGTCTTCATTCGAAAAGATGGCGGTACGCACTCTGCCTTCGAGTTCATTCTCTCCAATTTGTACCAATTAAACTTGATAATCGCTAATTACGATCCAATTAAGGCATGCGATAACACCGATCGCTTTTAGACGAAACCGAAGGATAATTCTTACGCCGCGTCGAAAAACATTAGGAGAGATAGCGGCACAAGCGGAGCGTGAAAGCTAATCGCCATTTCGAACACCTGTTTGAATTTTATTCTATTAATTGCCGGTCGGAGGCATTAGCAGTTGCAAATCTCGGTGCAATTTCGATCGTAATGTAATAACATACCGACAAGGACGCGCGCCGAAGCGAAACGGCGAAAATGTGGATATTTTGCAGTAGCGGCGAAATCCGAAACGGTTTTCATAGAAATAAATGTACCTAGAAGAGTAGGTATAGTATCGGAGAGGTATGGAGTAATGGGTGTTTCTCACGGGATAATCATTTTGGTTGTGGTGTGGTGTTCCACAACACAAGTTTTTTCTATCACCAAAGACAATAAAGGTTAGGTTAGGCTATCACGTTGATGTTAAGTGCGCCTTATGGGTCAATGCTTATGTTTGCCATCGTTAAAATCGTTGTTAGGTACTTATTGCACATTAATAATATTCTACAATATCACATCGTATGTATCGACTTATATGTAAGTAACAATAACAAAGGCTTCACAATATCCAAACTCTTAACACACTTGGCCTTTTTCATCAGCAGTTCCGAGCTCTGTTCGCGCTAAGCATCCGATCTAATTTTTCTAGAACTCGTATCACCTTCTACTAAAGTTTTATGTAGTGGTCATTAATAAAAGAAAATGTGCGCAGTGAATATAAAAATACTTAACGGTGGTCGTAACATTCGCTCTTCTCTTTGTGTGGCATCAGAGGTTAGTAAATACCAGAAGCGACGGCTGCATTTGCCTGAATTTCCTGCAGGAAATAAAATTTAAGCCTCAATGTTACCAAACAAAGTTGGAAACAGTCGTGTAAAGAATAGATCCTGAACAGGTAGCCTTTAAATAATAGGTTTCCTCGAAATTACCTCAGGGTTTCCTTGAATGTTTCACAGTTTTCTGAAAATCGCCAGGAGTTACCAAGAGTTTCACCGTTCGTCCTGTCTAGTGGAAATGAGCCCTATGGAGGCCGAACTGTACGAAATGAACTTGAAAATTTTTAAGTTTATATAACCAATTCGTTACTTTTATTGAGAAGAGTGATTATTAAGGTTTCAAAATTATTTAAGGCAGTTTAAAAAAGTGGGTCTTAATGTTATTCTCCCCACACCTCCCAGCCACTGCACCCTACTTCTACGGGAAAATTCTTATTTGGTTTCTTTTTATAAAAAGGTTAAATTCATTACTGTGTTCAAATAAGATAGCGCAAAATCTAATCATTTGTAGATTTGTATGGTCAAATTAATTTCAATGGTCAATCAGATAGCAACAAGTAGGTATTGCTAAGGGTTGTGGGTCAACTGGTCTAGAAAATAGGTCTGCTGGATAAATCTTAAATTAGCTACATGAATTTGATATAACTACGTCTATAATTTCACGTGACTTGAATTTAACTGTGATAGTTGGAAGTGACTTTGAAGTTAAAAAGTAACAGTTGGTATTTTTCTTTTTCAGTTCGAGCATGACTTTCTGGTGACGTGACAAATTTCTGGAGTGTAAATTGCAGTTTAGAAGGTAAGTGGAATTTTCCAAAAAAAATTTCTTAGAAATTCCCCCAATTCTGAAGACAAATGTAATATAAGGATTTAGGAGCATCTACAATTAATGAAGTGCCAATGTTGATGTTGCTTCTCAATTTCTAAATCGAGGCTGGAAATACAGTGCGTCGCTCTGGACGTGTAATAATGAAAAAAAAAAAAATGTGTGTGAATACCTAATACGTAGTAAAAGAGATTAATTTATAAAGTTGTAACATGCAGGTCGTCGTTTCGCATGTTTCCATTTCTCATCCATCATGCCGAGGTGTGAATAGCATACCAAATCATGTTGTAATTTGTATAAAAAATTGAAATTTAATGATACATTCTCCACGCTCAATAAAGTCGCTGATAATTGTCGGCGAAGAGCCGATAAAAAGTGAATGAGGCTGAAAAGAAAGGAAGGGGCGATCGCGATGATAGAATACCGTAAAAAATTGCAGGAAACTTAGTACGCACACTGATAATGTTATTATAAAACAACACGAAACCTAACACCCGCAATTAGTCGTGGTTAAATCCGCGAAAAACTTGAACAAACAGACACTCAATTAATTACGTTGAAATACCTAGGTATAGCAGAAAACCTCGAGGTCCTCTCTACACCACTGCGAATACTTGCCTAGAGAGGACTTCGAATAGATCCTTTTGAATGATATCCTTGACAGCACGTTAATTAGCATTAATAAAATTCTCCCGAGACACGTTGCAACGTGGAAACTGTTCTTATACTGTGACATGAACGGGCTGCAAAGTAGTAATTTACCACAAACAGAACGGAACATGTCAATAAAGACTCGGAAAACGTCGCAACAAAATTTTATTTTTATACGAGTGAACGGTGAAACCATTAGCGACCAAAGGATATTGTAGTTACCTATGTGTAATGTTGGATTCTAGTGGGAACATTTAATTCTGCGAAACTTTTGTTTCTCTTACGATCACTCCTATTGTTACTATATTTATATATAAAACAGTATAAAGTACCGGTAATAAAAACATTATCAAAACGTTTAGGTAAAGTTCGACAAAACCTATTCAATGGAGATTAATTGTGAAACAATCATGGAGCTTTGTCTTGTAGTAATTCAACTATTACCGTCATTTGAGTGCATAGTTATGTATCTACATAAATTTCGATTTCAAGTCGTATTTATATTATTGTCTGTCGGGACTTAATTAAGGTTAGCCCATTAAATGTTACATGTGCGTTATGAATGTAACTAACCTATATTGAACGGAGGAAATTGGTTTACCTATTGGCAAATTGCAAAAAAAAAACTGTAGCCTCTATTGGTTATAATCTCCTGGTAGGTTTATTTTTTTGTAAGTTACGTCCAACGTGTATAATGATATTTACGCAATGCGGTCGTGGTGTTACCTATTGGGCAATGGAATTTCTTTCCAGTTGTGAGCCTCGAAAAAAGAAGGAAAGAAAAATTTATGAGGACGTTGTATAGGGAATGGTGGCGCGGTTGTGAATAGTCGTTATCGTCGGAATGAATCTGACCGATCGAAAGCCGTATTTATTGACATAAAAAGTTTATAAATCTATTAAATTTTATTAGTGTGCCGATACCATCTTTCTCTCTCCTTCTCCGTCTGTCTCTCTTTCTCTTTCCCTCTTCCATCGGCCGACGTTCTCTCAATAATTCAACTGTCAATGAATTCATGAATAAGGCATTTTTATTCCCCGTTCTCCATATCTATGCCTCTTAAACATTGTTATTTGAAATATATAATTACAAGTCCGAGGAATATTCCTTATATTATACATGCTACTGTGCGGTGGTATGCAGGCACCAGCAACACACCTCGATTAAACGATCGCTTCTTACTGCTAACATGTAAATTCCCAATGCTGGTCTGCTGGATCTGGCCTCGAGCTTTCAAACAGAAACAGAGTTTCGTTTATGAAATATCGCCGCCCTGAGACACCGTTTCCACATTATACTTGCAAAGCGTCTTACCTTTTTCTTTCTTAATTACAACCGACGGATTTAAGGATATACTTCTTGTTTTTCTCTTTTGGCCTATGCATATGAACCGGCCACGGTAATAAATATTTAAAGGCTTCGGGAATGAATACCTCAAGTAGCCGCCGCCGTTCGCCATGAAGTCATCAAGGAACTTATTTCGAACATTCGATCGCTTATACTTCGCACCAACTCAGATCTTTCACCTCACCAACTTAGAAAATTTTACCAGCGTATCGCATTAGACTTAAAGCTCACATTTTTAACCCTTACCACTCATGCCCCTCGTTATGACTTATTGATTCACCGAATAACATTTTTGTCTTAAAAGCAGTACATAAGAATGAATAATTTCATCTCCAAAAGTGTCTAAATTATCTTCAAGAATCCTCTCATGTTGCACCTTTTGTTTTCTCCTTTTCATGAATGAGATTGGAGATCCAAGCACTTCCAATTTCTACTGTTTGCAGATGATCTAAACGTTTATTGAACCATGGAGCATGAAATTGACAGACAAATTTTACAAAACGTATCTGAGTAGTAAGTATATTGGCTAATGAACTAACATCAATTAGTAAGACATTGAGTAAGACAGTAAGAATTTTTCGTCAAATACTATATTGTTCCATGATACGTTCAAGCCTGGAATATGCCTGTATCATATATGGGCTTGTCACTATTTTAGTCAAGTTTCCGAAGTTTTCAATGGTTTTGAAAAATTTTATTTAAAAGAAAATGACTTATAAGTGGAATTTTATATGTAATTTACACAGCATCTTTATATTAGATATTTGTATATTTACATATTTTAGCTAGTTGTCTACTGCCTGCATTTGCAAAACAACTCTCCATTGTATATATCTTTGATTATAGATTTGATAATGACTCACTGATCAACACTAAAAACCAGATATTGCTTGATATTTGTCGCAAAAGTCAACTTCTTTTTTTTTATACAGGTAAAACTCTTTTATGAAGGAAAAGTGAGATGGATATTGTCATTTATTGAGATTAAATAATCAATTAGAAATGGTAATATCCACCGCACTTGACACTGTGGGGGTGCACGTTCGGTTACCCACTAAAAACCCTGTCTTCCGACGTTACTATATGTCTTTGGCTAGCTCTCACAGAGAACATAATCTTCAAAGACAAATAGTATTAAGTATTTAAATCCAAAGGAATATTTAAAATTTCGCAATTTCACAAAAAGTTGACGTCAGGTTTGGTTTTGAAATAAGAATATAGTCAAAAAATGTATATATTAAGGCAATAGAGGGAGAAAATATATAACAATTAGTAATGATGAGGTGAATAATTTAACAATGATAACAATAACAATAAGATTTAGATAGTAATTAGGAATAAAAATATAACGAGAAGAAATATATTTAAATAAAAACGATAATAATAACGATATTATAACTTTTTTTAAGGGTTCAAATTTTGTGTGATTCTTTCAGTTTCATAATAACATCATTTATAAAATTGAAAACAGCCATGCAATTCTTGCTTGAAATTAACATTGTATTCATAATATTATCAGCTGTAATTGTTATCTTTAGGTATAGATTTAATTCCAGAATTTCCGCAGTCCATTTCCAACAGTAAAAAATAGTTTTTAAAACTCAAAACTCAACCTCAATACGAAAATCCTCCATACTTTACAGGCATTGACGACACCAGAGACATAAACAATTTCTGAGCGTTTTTGATCACGTGACCAAACTTCAAATACAGAGAAACTTCAATTAAGTATTAAATACAAATAATCTGTATATTTTTGGAAAATTTATAGTAGTATCATGTAAATTTCTTAAACTTTTAGAAACGACAACAGTTAAAACCACATTTTTAAAACTGCGAAATAACCTATTATGTTCCAGATTCTAGTATATTTACACTGTTAGGTAGGATAGGTAGGGGTTTCCATTTTACATCTTTAATCCTTGGATCCCATATGCACTCACCTCAATTTTCTCGTTAAATGACCTGAGGAATGTTACACCTATTTACTAATCAAAAATCGTAAATTAAACAGAGTGTCCATATATTCATCGTGAGGCACGACCACGACAACCTCCTCGTTATTTAACGTGTATTCTTTCAAGATCATAATTTCTTTTAAATTGTCTTCTATCCGCTTCGTTCTTCTCACATCTACATTATCTTAGGATAGTTCATTAACAGTCGTTGCCGTCATTAACTTTACTCAAAAAAAAACTCTAAGACGAAAGCACCCTATTTTACTCTCGTTAACGGAAGCCAGAAGGTATATCATTTCTCTTTAGCTCGGATAATTTTTTATCCCGAGTTTTATTTACCATATTTTTAACATTAGGACAGACAGAAATAGAGAAGTAAAAGTCATATGCTGGATGCAGCTGCCATAAGCAAAATTTGGTTTTTAATACAAGAGTGTATTATATGCGTTTCAAAAATATGGGAATCATTTCGAAGGCAATTATACAAGAGAATCAGTTAATACTTAGTTAAGAGTTAATAGTACACTGCTACCACTATAGGCCAACCAATAGAGATTTTTCTGCGCACTACAATTTAACCGGTCAAAACCTATACTATCGTGTAGAGGATAGTTCATAGATGAAAATCCACCTTTTTGCCCCAGCGAAATCAGTGTTGGGATTTTTATAAACAAATTATAGTGCAAAAAAATGCATTTTGTTTTGTTTTTTAGGAATATTGCGAAAAGTAATGAAGGGTTCGTTATACCACCAATAGGACTTTTGTAAGGGATCATAAAACCTAGAAAATGGTTTGCTGTACAACACGATCGGACCATTTTTCACTGAGAAAATCTGGGAAAATCCCCAAAAATCTGTCTTTTTGGAAAAATTCGTAATTTCGGCAAATTTGAGGCTGGAAAAACTATCTCCGGGGTAGTGATAGGTAATAATGTGTTATTTATGTGTGCGGAAGATGGTTTTCGACCGACGCGCAGTTTTTGCACAATCGCGTCATAAAAATTTTTCGCACCTTTTCTTGCAAAATGTACGATTTTATGTGAAATTAATTTTTCCTAATTTTGCAAGCGGCATTTTAAATCAGAAACCAGTATCTTTAAATCTCGCACATTTTGCAAGAAATGGTGTGAAGATTGTTTATAACGCGATTGTGCATAACCTGCTGATCGGTCGGAAACCATCTTCCGCACACATAAATAACACATTATTACCTATCACTACCCCGAAGATAGTTTTTCCAGCCTCAAATTTATCGAAATTACGAATTTTTCAAAAAAGAATGATTTTTGGGGGTTTTCCCAGATTTTCTCAGTGAAAAATGGTCCGATCGTGTTGTACAGCAAACCATTTTCTAGGTTTTATGATCCCTTACAAAAGTCCTATTGGTGGTATAACGATCCCTTCATTACTTTTCGCAATATTCGTAAAAAACAAAACAAAAAGATGCGTTTTTTGCACTATAATTTGTTTATAAAAATCCCAACACCGATTTCGCTGGGGCAAAAAGGTGGGTTTTCAACTATGAACTATCCTCTACAGTGTAGATTCAGTGTAGATGAAAATCTCTCCAAAGGCGACTCTTTAAACATCAACTAGATGAGAAGGAACCAGATCTAGCACTGCACACTGACGTGAGATGGTTGAGCCGAAGCAAGTTTTTGCAAAGATTTCGAGATCTACTGGACGAAATAATAAAATTTCTTGAAGAGAGGGGTGATGATTATCAGCAACTGCGTGATTTATACTGGCAATGTGATTTAGCATTTTTAGCAGATTTTACCGGAAAACTGAGCACATTAAACCTGGAACTACAAGGAAAGAATAAAACAATAACAGAAATGATGAGTTCTATTTTGCAGCATTCAAAAGTGAAACAGCGTTTATGATAGTTGACATTAAAAAGAAAACATTTCAACAATTTGTAAACATCAAGGATCATATGGAAAAACATCCTACCTACAATTTCATTCCTGACAAGTACACGGCAGAAATTAAGGCAGTAGTATCAGACTTCGAAATTCGTTTCAGTGATTTTAAAAAAATAGAAAAGTTAGTAGAATTCATCAATTATCCGTTTAATAATTCTATTGACCATGGTGAAATCTATGAAATGGCTAAAAAATTTGCAGATACATTTCAACTGGACCACATGTTACTTCAAACTGAAATTATTACTCTGCGCTGCGATATATTTCTGAAGGCAAGGTCATCCTCTGGCCTAGATTTTTGGACATTGGTTTCCAACGAGAAATACCCAAATTTGAAAAAATGTGTTGAAAAACTGCATTCGCGTTTTGGCTCAACATATTTATGTGAATCAGCATTTTCATATTTAAAACAAACAAAAAGTAAACACCGTTCCCGTTTGACAGATGACCATACCTTGGATTCATTAAGATTGGCAATTTCCACCTACAAACCTGACATTGCTAATCTAGTGGAAGATGTTCAAACGCAATGCTCACATTAACGCTATTATAAATTGGTGGTTACTACGAATATGTCTCCATTGTATGTTTTGCCTTTTAATAATAAAAAAACGACATAATTGTATACCGTTTCATTTCAAATTTCAATGGTATGTAATTGGTAGACCGCCCCGAGGTTCGACAGTAAAAAGTCGATCTTGGTTCTAATAAAGTTGGCCACCCCTGTTCTACACGATAGTATATAGGTTGTGACCGGTTAAATTTCAGTGCGAAAATGTATTCTTTTTTAGCTATTGGATGGCCTACTATAACTAGGTAATGGATAGAGCTGAAATTTATGAAAAATTAACAGAAAAAGGATTAATTCTATTGGCACATTAACGTTAAGTGTTAGTATCTATAGATTTGCTTCAGTTGGAGCTTAAAAAATATCGTACTAATGACGAAAGATTGAACAGGATGAAATATTTTGCTTTCGTTTATAAGAGAAATCAGAGCGATTTCAATCGTAAAACTTGATTTTTTTGTGCATTCGCAACTGTTTTTAAAGTATTTCCCATTTAGCTCTCACCCCGCAGAGATAACGTGTATCTTTCGTTGGATCGAGGAGTCCAAAGGTAATTTGTTCTTTTTTCCGGTCGATTCCTTCGTTGAAAAGGTAAATGTAAGACCGGTTGGGTATCCTGAGGCGGGCCGAACATGGCTGCTGCGACGCAATGCCCGAGGTATGGGTGGTACCGCGAAACATAATAAGAAAAAAAGTGTCGGTACTGACGAATTTCTACTTTTTAATGCAGTAAATGTTCGACGAAAAAATTTTTACAGCGGAATTTAAAAACCATGTTTTGTACGATTACTCGCATGAAGCAATTTAAGACCATATGTAAACACTTTTCCCATTTCACCCCAAAATGGCGTTTCCTACTTTCCCTCCGGCGTCAGCCCATTTAAATACAGTTGTCTTGTGGACACCTTCCCCAATTACCTCCACCCTTAGCAGCGACAGAAGAGCTGGACGTGTCTGCCTTCCCTACCACCTTTCCTCTTCTACATTTCGCCTCACATACGATTATTATAATGGCGTAATTGAAGAAAATTATCTTAACCACACGAAAGAAGTTAATTCGTCGACGTGGGCTGTGTTCGAATAAAGTAGTATACGAGGAGAAGTCGCGGAGGTGATGCTTGCAATCGAATCGAGGGTTTGATTTTTGCCAATGAAATAATAATACATCGTGTCAATTAAATGTGCTGATAAATGTGTGTGATATAGGTACGTCGGTGACGGGTTTGAAGTAATATAAAGTTATTTCAGTGGTGAATTGGTTCAAGACACATTCCTAGCACCCTAAGTAGTTTGGGTTATAAAAAGGACAGCATTTAATGGTTGACGAGTTTCAAGTGAACTGCATTATGAGACTGGAACAAGAGATGACGGCAAATGTAATATCGTAGTCAACGTTAACTGTGGAAATATGATTGAGAAAAGGGGTAAATTGGACAAAAAAGAAGCTCGATTGGAGAGACAAAGAGATTCCTTGAGACCGCCATGGCGACAGTATGAGGAACGTTGAATAAAGACTGTTCGCTAGTTTCTAAGTTTGAATATTTACTATTGACCGAGCTTGACGTGTTTTTCCCGCTTCCATTTTCTCCTCCATTCTCGTATATTTTTCGTTTGTCTCTCCATTTTGTCTCGATGGCGTCCCCCTTCCTTTTTTTTTCTATCAAAAATTCCGTGTGCCCCGGTTCCGACCGGTGGCGGCGTTTAAAAAATTCAAACGTAACATCCCCCCGCACGGCGTCATTATTAATTCACTGAAACGAAACTATTTTACCGCTCCGTGCTTCATTTATTGATGACACACGAGGCACGCAATCTGGATCTCCTACTTTTTTTGAAAAAAATGTGTATGTATATACACATTTATTGGTAAATGTTGCATTTGTGTAATGTTTTGTGGTATGTCTTTGTTTCGGGGGCGAATGTGGCCGTGTATTATTTATGAGGTTAAAGGTAGCGAATGGGAAATATCACGAATTGTGACTGTATAAGTGATAGACGATACTTTTACAGAAATGCCTCTAGTAGATAAAAGCAAGGTGCTTCGTCCGATTCAGTCTAAACAGAGGCAAAATTATCAATTAGGAAATAGGTAGATTCTATTGAGTCAAATCCTCTGGGGACACTTTTACGAGGCAGTTATTAGTTCTAGGTTAGATACTTTAAGATGAAATTGGTATACACATGAGGCTTCCAACTGCTATATTTTAGCAGGCGCTTTAAATCCAACCTTCCAGAGCTTGCCTTGTTTGCTCCTGGTTATCGTCACTTTTGCTAGTTACCATGCCATTTTAAAATCGTCCTATAGCTTGTGACTGTACTATACACATGATGGTGACTCATATACACTTTTTTATCCAGAAATGGTTGCAATATCATGTATTGTTTAAAATTAATTCCTTCGATATATTGCAAAACGGTGAATAATATTTATATACTATTTCATCTCATCCATTAATAATTTACTTGATACGATTGCCTAAGAATTAAACTGTGCTATGACGTTCAGTTTTTCGATAGCGAATTCGAACACGGCCCCCAGCCATAACAGCGCAGATTAAGGTGAGCGATGTAATTTTATAATTTTCCCCTGTTTTCGTCACAAATTACTCTTTGGAAGCATATAAAGCAGCTCACATTTTAGTTGAATCGCAGCGGTTGTGACGACAACAGATGAACTGATCAAAGATGATCAGTCATCACTAAAAACAACAGACAAGTATGATGCGGTTTGAGGTTATATACTATATACCGCGCGTTATCTATATTCCGTCCCTCATCCGCTTAATACGTTTTTAATAACACGGACTATGTCTGTTCAAATCTAGAAGTAAGAAGTTATATATATATCTATAGATATATGTGAGTTTGTGTGTGTGTGTGTATGTGTGTGTGTATGTGTGTGTGTATGTGTGTGTGTATGTGTGTGTGTATGTGTGTGTGTATGTGTGTGTGTATGTGTGTGTGTATGTGTGTGTGTATGTGTGTGTGTATGTGTGTGTGTATGTGTGTGTGTGTGTGTGTGTGTGTAGAGTCTCGGTAGATTTTATAATTATCGGTTGCTGGATTGTGCCGCGAGCAAGATGGCGCCAAAAACAAAAGAACGAGGGAGGCAGTGTTGCCATCTGATCTTTCCATACTTAGTGCAACAATGGACAAAAGCCGTGAGGAAGTTTATATCTAACTGTGAAAAAATGTGTTGTGACAAAATTTATTTATCTAACTGAAAATAGACGTAATGTACTACGAAACGTATTTCGATTACATGTTCGGTTTATTTCTCATGTTAAAAAAAGACGATCTATATGTATATGTGATTTGATTTAAAAACGGTCATTCAATGATTGTGAACTTTTGATTTGTTTCCAAATAAGCATTAAAATTTTTTAGAGTTAATCAATATCTAGGTATCCTAAATTGCACCGTTTTTCAAAATAATGGCGTCTTTATACGTTTCATTTTTTTGCAATAACCCCTTTGTTTAAATGTGTCAATTTTTTTCTTGTTTCATATTGTTTGCCTCAACTCGTCTCTTATTGTTGATCAACGCGTATCCGCCATTTATTTGCTGATTGTTGATTATATTTTTTTTGTGTGTGTGTGTGTGTGGATATCGTGAATATTTCGTGTACCTGTAAGACAAAATCACTTGGATTATTCCTCTGATGTTAATATTTTATTAACGAAACGTTCAATCGCTATTACGAACCCGCGAATGGAGTGAAAGCTTTTCCGACGGCAACGATACGAATTGGAAAGCATTAGCCAGAAATAAACCAATCATCGTTACCATGAACTTGATTTTTTTTAAAGTGGATGCATTGTAAAGATGTGAATTGTGTTTTTTTTGAGGTCAGGATGTTAATGTTTGTTACTGGAGCATTAAACGTGCGTACTATATTCTCCTCTCTAATGGATATCCTTTGCATAGCCCATAAGGAGGATATAAATGTTGTGTTTATAGGATTGACAGCTCACTAAGATATCGACAGCATGACTCTTAGAGGGTTTGACTCGATTTTCAGCAAACCATATTTGTGTTTGTGCATGGAAGTTGCTGGACCGAAAAATGTATTTTTATTTTTTCACGCTCACTAGGAAATAAGTGTTCTTTTTGCACTAGATACACAACTAACCACCGCAAAATTATGTTAATTAAGTTTCGACAAAAACAATTTAATCCTTATTTAATATTCCATTATATGTTGTTGGCAATCTCGCATTACCCCCAAAGACATACGAAAAGATCCACCGATTGCACCGCCCCCTCATTCTTCATACGGCCAACTAACGTAAAAGAAAAGAAAAATCATTCGAACTCGGTGTTTAATTACCGGTTATCTAGTAGGCTACTGCTAGCCCTGAGGATGTACAAATCCATCGAAAAGTCCCCGGATTCGGTGTGATTTTTAATTGTTACCTTAGAGCAAACGGGCGGCGGCAGCGCTAATTATTAATTTTTTAATTTGGGGTGAAAGCGCAGTGGTCGGAAGGGGTGTGAGGATGTGAATTTTAAGTGTGGAGGGTTATTTGTGAAATTGATACCTTTGGGGTAACCTCATGTGAGGGAAGTAGACCGAATGTACGAGTCTACGTGAAATTTTAATATTTATTTTGTTTATAAATATTTATAAGAACGTTAATGTAAATTTTTTCCTATTATAATCGTTAGTAAACTAAACAGTAGCTACGTTAATTGCATATGAAAATATGCTGAAAGTGGCAATTAACTTAAAGTTGTTTTTTTGATTAACTTTGAAATAAACATTTGTATAAATTTTTCATGCCGTAATAGCGATTCATATTTTTATTTAAATTCTCCTTGTTTTTGATACGTATGTAAATAAGGTAATTAATGTGTTTTATCGAATATTAAATTTTATCGACCAAGGCTGTTCTCAGGATAATCAAATTGTGTAAAAAATATTACGTGTTCATATATAGCTGCTGGGAGTCAGTTGCAAATCTTAGCTTTTTCGAGATATTTCACTTATTTTGTTATTTTTCCACCGTTTCTACAATTTTCCCCAAAAATTATTGAACTAATAACTTCTGTGTTAATCGCGCCTTAATGTCACAATTTTGGTTCGATATGAACGAATTATCTCGTAATAAATCAATCTATAGCGTCTCACTCTTTTTCTCATCGACATAATCTTCTAAGTAAACTCCGACATTTTTCAGTGGCTTCATTATTAAATAAACTAAGTACAAATTGCTATACTTATACAGCCTGATAACAGTCCCGAAGCATGTTATTTTCCGTGTATATTCGCAACCTTTTTATTATAAGGAAAGTCTTTTTTCTTATCTTTTTCTCTTCAAGTATTCAGTAAGTTTAGACAGACTATAAATTTTGTTAATATATATCCGCCACGCCTACATTTTATTACAACAAACCAAAGGTTCGGAGGACAGGGAACTTCTTTTGTCGTAAGGCCGAAACAACGGTTGGTCCACTCTTTAGATCTCGTATCGTATTTATGAGAAGTCGACGTCGGAGATTTATTAGATACGTGTCAAACTGGGCCTAATTTATTCGTGAAAAAGGAATAATTTCATGCCTAAATAGGTTTTTATGATTATAATTATGTGTAATTTTAATTTTCTTTAATGTGTCTTCTAGAGGCCAGTGGTTTTTTTTACGTTTCCTTATTAGCATCTTAGATAGGTAGCCCGTCCAAAGATCGCTCGATATTTTTCTAGTTAAGGATATTTTTTCTTATATCAAAGCTTTAAACGCTAGTCAACTGAATAAAGTAGTCAATCTACTTAGGAAAGTTAAGTTTTTAGGGATATGTTCTGCGTTTTGAAGATATTTTGAATTTACCTATCTGTTTACAACTAGAGTATCTAAATGGATTTGAAGTTTCTGTTTTTAATATTTGCAAATGTGCACTTATATTGGCCCATAATCATATAATAAGAAGTAGTGAATTTCAACGTTTAAACTTCTTTGAGATTGGGGATTTGAATTTCCCACGCTTTAAATTTGGTGACGTACCTATTTTTAAATGCAACCGGCTTGAAAGTAGCCCGTGCTTCCGGTGTTTAAGTTATTTTGCGGCATGCCCTGTACAACCTCTAAATTTGACATTTGAACCATTAGAACAAAACCAGATCTGCTTCAAGCCCTGGTGGATTATCTTGCAATATTTGAATTATGACTGTTTGAGCCACCCATTTTTGTGTTACTTTGCGATAAATCTACCAGGCTGATCAGAAAGTACGGGAAAATCGGAAATTTATACGTAAATATGGATTTAACGAGGCCATTAATGCATTACTTACATTAGGATGCATTAGGACTGTTTTCTGTTCTGGAAATTCTGTTCTAAACCATGAAACGTGCACTGATTGCACTATATAATGTGATATTTGTGAAATTGCTATCTGTGAACGGTTATAGGTACTGTTTTTAATAGTAATTTTTTCAGTAATTGTTTCCCAAAATGGTTAAACAACAATTTTTAGCGTAATAAGCCTACCTCGTCATTTTTTCGCTGATTCGGTTTTACAGGCATAACGTGATATTACTACGCACTTACTGATATTGAATTCTACCTCAATTTTCATCATGATTTTAAATAACTTATTTGTATCTATTTATTACATAAAAAACTTTTATTTCATCGTGGATATTTTGGATTTACTTCGAAATCGATGTACAGGTAAATCTCCAGACACTTTTGCCTTTCTTTTAGTACGATATCTTGATGACTAGTGATTTGGTATCAAATGCGAAAGGTAATTCATATAATTTATAGCTGTAGTAAGCCAAAGAATAGCAAGCTTTATCTGTATCCAGAGATTTGAAATATGCGAGAGGAATTATGGTAACGAGTGTGGTTAGTCATGTTTTGTAAATACTTCTTTAAATATATGATTTGATTTATTTGCTTAGGTTTGCAGATTGCATTTTAACATTTTCTAAGTATGAAATCGGAAAAAATATTTTTATCTATTATCTTACAGAATATTTCTTGTTGTAGTCTGTATCTGATTTTTAGCTTGTTCACGTTATTCCACTAGGCAGAAGACATGGACATACGTCTCAAATCGAAAACCTATAAAGTGTTGAACGCATATATTGTACATATCGTTTTATGTATTTCTCAGGCAGTAAGGCATAGGCCCAAGTTTGCAAGCCTTGCGCCAAGGATCGAATTGCGGTCACATGACGTGTACCTAATTCTGGTTAAGTTGATGCAGTGTGTGGTGAGTGCACATTAGGTACGTCTCGGAGGGGATGAAATGTGGCCGTTTCCTTGCCGAGGAATTCCGGTTACCCATTCATCTCCACAATTATAAAAAGTGTACCCTTTGCCGAGATAAATCTCGGGCTGCCCTGAAAACTCCCCGGAGCACGCGGTTTTTTCGCAGACGTTAGACAAAGGGCACCATTAAAGATGAAAGGAGAAGAAGGCCGAAGAGAGGATCCCGATCCGGCGCCGAGCGACCAAAAATTTCTCGTCGAAATGATAGAGTCCGGCTGCCGAAACGGCCTAGAGGGCACACAGACGGGATATAATTAGTACCCTTGGCCGGGTGGTACCGCCGTCTGTGTGGTGGTACGCGTGTGTTATTATATGCTTTTTTATGCCGGAAATGAAGGCGATGTGCCATTGTTTTAGGTGCTTTCGACGACTGAAATGTCAAATTGGCACTGATAGGCAGCTGCCAAGACGAAAACTACGAGAATATCAGAGAAGAAGATAAAGGGACTGATGCGATACTTTCCAGGTACCTTCACTTTCCGACCAACATAAATACTACCGATGGAAAGTCACGACTACTTCGCTGAGACACAATGCGAATTGTAAGAAAATATAATTTTCAACTCAACTACATCAACCATTCTTAAAACCACTAGATACTCTTTTATTGCTCGAAATAATACGTTAACATTTGCAGCCTTGAAACAATTTATAAAGACATTTCAATAGATAACGAGGTATGACTCCCACTCGTTCCAGACTAGCTACTAGTATTAATTTTGTGATGAAATTTTAGTAATTTTGATCGGATAACCTTTAAACTGAACTCGTTTTACAAAGTAATACATTCTTTTAAAATTCCCTCATTATCACAATAAATAGAGCAGTTTTCATAGTCAGGTTACTCTCAGCAAAATAATAAAATTTATCAAGCGGGCAAAATTTTCCGTATGATGTCAACCCAATATCTAGTTTGTTAGTGTAATATCATAACTAATCCGACAACAAGAAATTAATTAACCAAACGTTCTTAATTGAAAATGTTTCCAACTCACGAGAACTTCTCTAGTCCAGCCGCCGAGAATGACTTCTGCAAGTAATATCAAGTCGCACACTGTACACAAGTTTTCCAAAATTTTTTCGGATATATTGCAAGCTGTAAATATTCCTCACTCAATATTAATCAATATATGTTATTAAATAATTATTAAGATTAAAGAACTACGTCCAGGTATTTAGTGTTACTCGCACGTGAAATGGTCATTTCTACTCTGTAGGAAAATATAACTATTTCAGCTTGCTGATTTTTTTTGACCATTTTGCATCTTCTCTAAAATTTGTAACAATTGGAAATGTTACGTGTAAAAATATGTATTTTGTTGCTTCACGTTGTTCTGGCTTCCATCCCCTGCTGCACTTTTGTAATATTGCAGTAAATTATTATTAATATTTCCTGCGTACAGTAAAACGGAAAATGTTCGTTCTCCTTCGAATTTTCCGCATAGAATATGTTTCCACAGAATACCGCAGGGATGTAACGGCTCGCCCCCTGGCGTTAGGAAAAGAAACAACCCAGTCACGGTTTCCGGCATGGCAAAGGATTAAGTAGGTTTTGGCACGATATTTGCCCATCACCGAAAGCTATTGCGATTTCTTTAATAAATTTAGACACGAATAATTACGTTTCGACAGGAATGTTATTCTTTTACCTAACCATTGAGATATAGAAAATGCTTTAAGGATACTGGAGAAATTTGTTATACATTGGGATTTAACGTAATGAAAAGTGCTGGACAACAGTTTTCACTTTTTACTAACGAAATCGAAATACATTAATAAGGCAATAGAAATTTGTACGAGGAAAATGCCGCCCCAGACATTTCACGAAACAACATTTTTAACAAGCGGTGTATTTATTCTCTCAGAATGTTAATATAGCATTTTCCTTACTTTTCCAGTACGTATCTATGTTCTATTTACTACCTCGTAGAGGTTTTGATTTTCCACATCGTTCACCTACGTATCTGTTGTATTTGTATATAAAAAATTAATATTTCTTCGACGACCTAAAAAAAATATATCAATAATCCACCGAGTGCTGTAAAAAGCGTTTAAAAGAAAATGGCTGGTCTGAAAAGAATATGCTCATAAATTATTAACCCTAATAGTATACGAGCACAAGATAGTCTCGAAGAAATAATTTTTGAACGAATCTAATTCCTACTTTCTTTCCCTATCGATGATTAGCGTTAAATCCGCTGAATTATTGCTGTTTAATTGCTACTTCTCACGCTATGTTACGTACGATCATAATTAAATACTTAGGGATATTAATTACTTAAACGACGGGGTTGGTCAAATTTATGGTAATGGACAAGTGTTCGGTCACAGAATATTTAGGTAGTTTTATCGGCTTGTTTTCGGTCACTAACAACAATAGTTATAGGAATAATACGTCGCTTTTATTAATTCAATTATACCTAAGTTACTCGTACATTTATTCGATAAAAATTAGCCATATTTATTAGTTACTGGCTAAATATTATTTAATTTTATAAGCAGAAAATAAGCCAAACTGAAATGCTTTTTTTCATTGAAAATAATCAAAGTTTTTAATTAATTTATAGAAAGTGTATTCGTTTTGTGCTGATATAACGTATACATAATATACGGGATATGCTTTTACTCAATATTTAAGAATAAATGTGTTGCTTCTTACACAGATCAATTTTGAAACAATTTGAGGTATTTTAGCTTTGTGAAATCTACAACTTTTCTACCATTTATATGTTCACAAAAGAGTATTGAATTCTAGTTCTACACGATGCTAAAATGCAAGTAGTCTACACTTTTCACTAATTTTATTTTAACTTAAAGCAGTACATCTTCTAATCCTATACATTTTGTCTACACCTACTTTATGTAATATAAATAGGAAGAATTTTACAGATTTAAACAGGTACAAATCTTAGCTTGTATTAATTAGCTAATTAGGTATTTAATTATTTAGTAATCAATTAATTTAGTGCGACCGCGATAATGTTGTATTCCTAAAATTTTGTTACCAGATCTTCGTTTTTATTAGGTAAAAGTTAGAAAGCCGTATAAAATTTCTATAATTAATTCTTCTAGATTAGGTACTTAATCCATTGCATTTTAGAGTAAAATTTTTATTGCCTAACCACCAAAACGAATCATATCAATCGAAGAAATGTATTAGTTATTACATAGTGATATAAAATCCATAATTATATCTCTAGTTTAAAAAAAATGCCATCGATTAGTTTCATAATTGAAATAATTAATATTCACGACCACAACAAAATAATATATACCAGAAAATCGTCTACAAGAAGTTACAAACAGTTCAGTTTTCTATTAAACGTAATAATAAGAACTACAAATAACAAAAACTTCAAATTGGTACCTACAGATATTGAAAATAACACTAATCAGTAGCGATTGTGGTCCTTGTCGATCTATACAACTCGTGGAGTTGCGAAATAATGAAGAGGAAGTAAATTTTTGTTTAATCTACGTCTGAATTTCTGTACAGTAATTATATAGATTTGCCAAATGATCATTCCGGTGATTGTATGGTCATTGCAATATTTAAATAAGTAATAGTTGTGGTGATAAATAAAAAAGCAATTTGGCAGATAGCTGAATTAAACATAAACGAAACTTATGATTAAGTAATGAACAAAAGAAATAAAACTCTGTCTAGACTGTTGAAACAAAACTACGAGCAGTAGCTTGATTTAATTTTTTTATTACTTTACTTCAAATGGCCTGGACTAAGAAAATGAGAAAGTATAAAGCACTTTAAAATATTATATTAATGAGTGATAAGAAATGATTATTATTAGATTAATTTATCGATGATGCTTAAAATGAAATACGATTCAATATTAAACGATAGTGGATGAAAATAACTGATTACTGAAAGATACCTAATTACTAAAAAAATAAAGAAATAGCTACAACTGTTAAGTGATAATATTTAATATTAATTAAAAGCACCTGATGTAACATCGTCCCTCCCTCGCAGGGGCAGAAGGGACAAAAGGGTCCTCTGGCACTCCACAAACCGAAAAATATTAATGATGGTGGTTGATGCATTTCTAATGAGAATTTTTGTGGTGGCGTGTGCAAGTTTGGGTGGGTCTGCACGGGCTTTTCAGAGAGAGCGGCCATTGGTCGAAGCACGAAACGTGCCTCCAGCGCCCAATAAACATTGCTGGCTCCGGTATAACATCTGACTTGCTATCAACATTTACATAAGATTGCTCAGGCGGAATGATCCACATTTGCATTTCAAGATATGTTTATACGAAAGGAAGAAATGAAAGAGGTCGATCCTCGGCTTTATATGGTGATTGGGGGATGGCGCGGTTTGGGCGTATTTCGATTGTTTGGAAATGAACGGGGCGATATTATTCCACATTTGGTTTCAATGCGTTTCATCATAACATCAAAACGAAATTGTACCAGCGCATTGGTACTCGTAGAGTAGTTAATTGATGTAATCGACGTAAAAAAATCACATTTCTTGCCTTATAAATAAGTAAGAGAAGGTACTAAAAAAATGATTAATTTCATTATTCCACATTTCTTCGAAATAATACAATTTTTTTCAATATTCAATACAATACAACACAATCATTTCTTTGACAATGGTTTAGAAAAACTGCCGAAAAGGTCTTCTAGTACTAGTTGGTCTTCTGTAGATACGTAATGCTGGCACTAACTGTTAATGTACTTTGCACTGACTATTCACGTTAGATAGATAACCTAGTTAATTATTAATTCTGCTTACAGTGCGTTTATACGCTTCATGTGATATTTAAATTTAGCTTCGAAAATTTTAAATGGTCTCTACACAAAAACAAACCATTTTTCTGTAGGTGTCTATAATTTAAATTTAATGATTGGTGGTTTTAATGAAGGGAATGGTGAATGAGCTCACTTGGTACTAAATCAAGGATATTGGAAAATTTGGGCAATAAAGGAAAAAATAATTCGGGTATAAAAGTCACAATTAAATTCTTCAAAGAATTTTCCCTAAAGCGGCTTTCCAGTTTCCGATATATTGCAGCGGTTGTGTTTGATTATAGAGGTACTTTTAGTTAATCTTGTAGGAAAATGAGTAAAGTGTATAACAAGGTGTCAACCATAGGAGACTAATCAAAAAAAAATAAGACAAAAATATATTTATAGAAAAAAGTAACTAATAAACTTAATAATAATATTAATACCATAAATACAAATATATTTGGATAAAAATTATATTTGAACAATTTTACTCTTGATAAAATTATTAATGCACAAATTCAAATAGATAAAATTAATTAATGAATAAGTTTTTTTTAAGAAAAGCTAGAAGAAATAGTTAATCAAAAAATAATTAACACTGCTCCACCCCGTAAAAGCGAAATATTTATTTTTTAATTTTTAATTGTAACTACTACATACTTTGCAATTGATTCCAAACTGGACCTGTCTTAAATCCTCCCATTTATCAAACAATCAATTTGCTACCGTTGCTCTCCAGTTGTTACCCTTTCGCCAAAAATTTCCTTAACAATTAGTATTTTAAAAATTTGCAATAGACATTTATTTTTTGTTAGACGGTCCAGCAATCGATGTGCTCAAAAATTTTCCGGCAACATCTTTCGACCTTGGTGTGCGGTTAAATTCAAACCAAAATCACGATCGCAATCAAAATACGTCACATTCTTATCAATCTTTTCATTCGTCGATTAAAACCGAAAAGAAGAAAAAAGGGAATAAGACGTTGGCACCCGTGAAATTTATCGCATCCAATTAAAAATCACATTATAAATCGAACCCGGTGTTTCACAGGGGGCTATAATTTGTGGTTTGATGTTTGTGCTGTCCATAGAGATCGAACTTTTCAATCTAATCCTATATAAATCATATCAGCGGCGGAACACTACAAGAGGATTTACAATTAGAAAAAAAATATTTGATAGGTTTCAATTTAGGTGAATAATTAAATGTAAGAGGGAATACAAAGGGTTTTGAATCTTATGAACAATAATGTCAACCAATACGTTGCTTGTAATCAAAACTCAACCATTTGTTAAAATAATAATGTTGAGCAAAAAATGACTGGATTGCAAGTTTTCATTTATCTGCATATTACCTACATATTACATGTCATTTAGTAAAGTATTTTTGTAATGCCTACTAGTTCTAAATGCATAAAATATATTGTTCGTTCCTTTTGATGTATGTTCTAATGCGAAATGAGGCTAATAATAATATACCTAAGTATAAATGTTGAGTAAAATAAATTAATAATGAAATATGCACGTAGTAAGTACTTTGCTTTACAAAAGGATTTTGTCCGCCTATGCTCCGTCATTCCATTCGATAAATAACATTTTCACATTTGAGTTTTGAATGCTGTAGAACCACGCACTGCCTTCGATAGAAAAGAGAAACATCAAGCATGGCCCGAGGGCTATAATTATAGTAATAACAGATCCAGTCGCTATAAAGGCCCATATTACAATTTCCATACTTTTTCGAAACACATCTTGACCAACGGACAAGTCTTTATGTATCCGACGAAAGATTTGTTGAGCAGAGAGATTTTTAGTTTTTCTTCGTCTTGCCAAGAATCGTAATAATGGTGTTTGGGATCAAAACACCACGTTTTGCAGCAACACCGGATACCTATGGATAACTGGTGTTGCTTTGCTGTTTTCCCTTCTTTGTCTCGGCTCTTTTTTGCTAAATCATGTATGCCACGTTTCAGGGGTTTACTTCAGGTTTTACCGACGGAACAAATTCAAAACAAATTTATTCCCAAACTATCACGCGCATTCAAGTTAAAAATATATCTAAAAATTTGTTTTTATACAATCTTTGGGAATTATTGCGAGACATAGTTTTTAAAAACTTATTTTTTCAAACGAGACCTACAGAGGGTGAATGCATTCTTAAGTCTACTTATAGTTTCTGGATGCTGAGTCAGCAATCTAAGTGTTCACGTTCTTCACAATGGATCTATTATCTAATTCTGTACATAACTTACATAAGATTATTTATTTCTACACAAGGTTTTGTGATACAATCCTAGATTAAATCTTTAAAAATTATGAAAATTTCAAACCTTTAATAAAAACCAGGCTGAATTCAGTAATTTCGCCGTACTGAAATTAAGAAATGGCTTAATTCTCACTTATAATACTTTGTATAATTTCAGGAAAAAGATATGATAGGATTGAAAGTTTTGAAATTTGACTATAGAAACAATCCAATATGTAATGCTTCAAGTTCGTAAACGTTTCGAGAGTTTAGTGAGAGTCAGTCTGATTGCCGAATTGAGAAAATGGCCTATAGATATTTACTTATATTTGGTATTCGAGAGAATAATAAAAGGATATAAGGGTACCTAATTTGGAGTACAGAAGATTAACGATTGTGAAACAATTTAAGATTCAATCCTGAAATTTATGTTTCATGATGGCTTTATAACAAGTCAATCTGAAGTGAACATTTTTAACATGGTTTAAAAGCGGCTCATAATTTGTATTTATAATGGACTGTTTGGTAATATTTAAAAAATATGGCGGATAAATAACTAGGTTGCTCTGAAATATTGAAATTATAAAATTACAATTAAAATGGGAAGTATCTAACGACTTTCCTAATACAATATCAGCAGGTATTTATATATAAAGAAATAGAAATTACGATTTAATAAGTTTTAAGTATTTATCAAATTAAATTATTTTTAATTTTCCAACTGGGTACAAAAACAGATTTAATCAATGTATCATATACATCCCTATTACTTTTTGTTGCTAATATAAAATGATATTAATGGATTCATTAATTTTCCAACTGTATAATTATGAGCTGAATATTTGATGGATTACTTAATTTCTTATCTCGTTTTGAAATGTAGCGCATAAATCGCATCCATAAATCATCTCTAACATTAAATTCATATACCTCCGTACGATTTATTTATTTTGTAACCGTTGTCTTGAGCTGAATTCGATTCCCACGTGTGATCCGACACGAAGAACGAGCGAGCAGGCCGTTAACAAAAGAATATCATTTTCAAAAAATGGCGATGTGTAAGATCTTAAGACTTTCTCATATGGCTGGACAAAATATTAACATTTTCTCTTATTAGTAAATATTTCCATTTGTTGTTTAGATGACATAGATTTCTAAAAAATATTTTTGAATACAACTAACTTTATCGAAACGATAAATAAATTTACTCATGTACTATAACAATAACAAATTTCAATGTCCATACCTCGAAATAAGAATTCAATTATCGACGTGATAATATAAAGGAAAATATATTTGTATTCATTTAATATGTTAACTCAAATATAAAGTATAGTGAAAAGATTCAAAGCATTTTAAAAAAAAATTGAGAAAGTGGACATGTTCAATAGTGCCATTTAGGGACGTTTTACAAAAAATTGTTTCAAACACAAATTGTAGCCATTGATGAGGTCAGTTCAAATATATAATTGGGTAAGACTTGGTAAAGCAGTTTTAAAGAAAATTAAGAAAAACTGAAAATTCACAGAAGTAGAGGGCCCTTCGCAGAAGATCAGTCAAGATAACGATAACGGCAATTGATAAGTATTGAATAGTAAAGTAAACGTAAAAATTTTTAAATAATTTGAAATGAGAATCCAATTATCGGCTTGGAATAAATAAAAAGAACTTTAATTTATGGAAATGTATCAGTTAGACTGAACAATTAATCTACAAACCGATGCATTTAAGGAAGTGCCCCTTAGGGCAATTGTAAATAAAAATATTTAAAAAAAAATTCAAAAACATGTTTTTCTAACTCAGGGGACCACAAAACTTCCAGAAATGCCAATGTCTCAAAATCGAAAATCAGTACGATTACAATACTTTCTCCTACTCTATGAGAAAGTAAAAATGGCACTGTTAAACAAATTTCAAGTACCTGAAATTAAAAAAAATTACATAAAATACCTTACTCACATAAAAAAGATTTAGGTAGGTACCTATAAAAAAAAGAAAGAATTATTGTTACTGAAAATAAAAAAAATTATTTATGTATAACATACGTACTTACCAGAAAACCAACAACCAAAGCACTCAAAGCACCACGATCCACGAAAACTTTTCCGATTTTTCCAATGGAAACCATGTCCGGCAATTGCCAGACTAGCTTCGTTAAACGATGATTTAACAGTAAAAACGCGTCCGCATAAGGAAATGTGCACCTACCTGAAAATAAAGAAGAAAGTCTATTAGAGTTAAAACCAAAAGAAAATTTAGATCATTATACCTTAAGACCCTTAAAAATCGCTTCCATCTCGGTTGTGTGCGAAGGCGCTCTCCGATGATCGTTTTCTGTAAAGGGGATAAACCGAATTAAAGAAACGACTCATTTTTGTAAAATAGACAAGTTTAAAATCACAAAATATCAAAATTTCCTTTATAAAGTGACAAAGATTATATAATCTGATAACAAATACATTTCTTCCTTTTTTGCAATTGAATTTTAAATATCTCATAATTTCCAATTGTTCTAAGTACATTTTGCCTTACTCTGTGAAATTGAAACAAATTTAAAAATCTCTAAATGTAACAGACACCACAAACTCAGATTAACCACACAATCTTATAAACAATACAATAGAAAGGCACAATTATTTGGTTACTTGTGTTAAATTTATAAGATTCACTAATCATGATAGGAATTAATAAGATTTAAATGTAACTTGTAAATATTTCTTTGGAGGGATACTTACCACTTACCCAAGGATTCCCAAGGCCCGAATCTCATCTCTCCTCTCACGTGTGGATCCTGGAGGCACGTCTTCTTTTTCCTCGCCATCCAAAAGACATCAACACTCTAGGACTCCTTTAAGTGATCAAAATTTAATCCGAATAATGAAAAATTTTAACTTAAGTTGCAGTGTAAATTTGAATGGCACACAGAATCAATGTAATTTGTAAAAGATGTGTGTGCCTCCCCAATTTATCTTCGAAAATTATATCTAGGAGCCTTTAAGAAGTCCGAGAGAGTAGACGTCAGTGATGGGAGTCGTTTCATTCACTATCACTATCACTATCACAGATCACTCCATATACAAATTTCGCATACATCCTATCGCGACGGATTCTTAATAGTAACTATCCAGCCCTACGAAGAATTACACAATTAATCAATCATCTGGACACCTAATAATGCTTATCTTAACGAGTTTATGTTAACGAGCCTTTTTGCACACATATTGTTTTCCAACGTTTCTCAATACGTAATATTAGATATTTGCTTCTAATAACACTTATACAACAGATATTTTTTGCTTGTGTCTTGTTCTCGAAAGTTTTCTAATCGCTGAATATTCCTAAGAGTGAATTTTATTAAATTATATTGGTTTACCTAAAATATGAAAAGAAATTGGACGAAAATGTCATGTATATACAGCTACTTATCATTATAATAAATTAAATAATAACCTTAAATTACTGCAAACTAAATACTTCGAAATAAGACCCCAATCATCGACTTGGAATAAGTAAAACAACTTTACTTAATTTAGATGTATCAGTTGGATTGAACAGTTACTCTACAAACCAAGTGCCCTTTAGGGTAATTTTAGATAAAAATGTTTCAAATAAAAGGGATAGGCATTAAACAGCTAAATAAAGTTGAGATTTGGTATAAATCACCTAAACCGTTTTAAAGAAAATTTTACAACAAAATAAAAATTCTTAAGATTAAAATGCCCTGTATAATACTGTTAGAAGAAAATAGTTCGAATAAAAATTTTATACCTTTAATATGATAATTCAAATATAAAGTTTAATGAAAACATTCAAAGACTTTTTGAATATTTTTTTGAGAAAGGGGAAATGTTCAATAGTGCCCTTTAGGAATGTATTACAAACAAAATGTTTCAAATAGAAGTTGTAGCCATTGATTAGGTCAGTTCAAATCTAAAATTTGGTAAGAGTTGGTAAAGTTGTTTTAATGAAAATTGAGAAAAACTGAAATCACAAAAGTAAAGGGCCCTTCGCTGAAGATCAGTCAAGACAACGATAACGGCAATAGATAAGCATTAAATAGTAAAGTAAATGAAGGTTAAAAAAAAGCGTTTGACCAGCTTTTGAAATAATAAAAAAAGCTAAAAAAACCTTAAAATTACGAGTAGGTATTTAACTGATTGTTGTGAAATTTATGTGGTATCGAATTTTTAGGAGACCCAACCTAAATACCAAATTTCCAACTTTCCACTATTTATGGTTTCTGAGAAAACGTTGACCACGTACAGCATGCATACCCACACATACACACACGCACAGACATTTTCCAAAAACATGTTTTTCGAACTCAAGGGACCTTAAAAGTCCAGAAATGCCAGTATCTCAAATTCGAAAATATTCACGATTACAATACTTTCTCTATTGTATGGGTACCATATGAGAAAGTAAAAAGTATTTGAATCGTTCATCAATTCGGCCCGGCAATTAATATCGTACGAGAATTTACACCTAATACGCAATAAATTATGTCGATATATCATCGTGTATAATGTAGGAAACGTATACTCCATAATGGTTTTCGGCTACGTGATATTTGGGACAGGTCATAACGGGTGGCGCAAAAATTCGAAAAAGGATGAGAAATTGAGGGGTAAATAATTACAAAATTACCTTTCTAAGTTGTTCACATGCTTGTTGTTTTTGTTTTGTCTTACACATTGCAAAAAGTTGCTATAAAACACGTTCATTCATTTAACTCTTCAAGTTGTGTATTTTTTTTTAAGTAGTAAAGGGTAGTAGAAGGACTAACTTCGTTAGAGTCGTTCATATAGTATGATTCGTGATATAGAATCCTTGCATTTCGATGAGAAATTTCAAGTTTATAGTGGTTTCATTACACTTACCCAAAGAATCTTGAAAATCTTCTTCAGATTACAAATTTCTTGTTTATCTAGTGTGATGTGACTGGGATATAGACGAGCTAATTGCTAATTGCAAACCTTTGTAACCATGAGTTGTATTGCGGATCTGCATTCACCTATTGAGTTTAGAGAATTTTTAGCCTAGTAAAGAGTACCACGCTCCAGATAGTAATTTTTTGTGTTGCTCGTCTCATAAATGACAAATTTTGCAATAGGTTTTTATTAACTGATGAGTATTTTTTGGCTTGCTATGTATCAATACCACGAAACCTCCAAACCGAAAAAGAAAAAACTGAAAAAAATAAAGACAGATGACTCGTGTTGGCTAATTCCCTGGAAAAAAGGCAATAACGATCCGACATGATATAACACTATATCATGTGTGATGTGCTAAGTACAGGTTGTGGCCATCATGATTTATGGATATACCGAAGGTGCACCCAATGTAATTGTAGATATGGATTCCCATAAGTCGAAGAGGCATGAGCACAAATTTTTCGTATACGCTTTATACAAAATGAATGTGTGAATAGATATCCGAATAATGGTAGGCGGTGGCCCTAAAAAATTCGTAGAAGGAGAAGGGGTCGAGGGGTAAGGGAAGGGGAACAGTTCGTGGTCTATGACCGAAATAATTCATTGGTTCGTCTTTAATTTTACGTTGGTCGTATATAGTTTCTTTTTTTTTTAGTTATTTATGTCAGCTCGGAACGATAGACTTTTTACTTTATTCTACTTTACTATACAATATATGGTTGTGCCTTTGCGTTGTGATTAAAGATTCAAGGAGTTTGAACGTGCCCCAACTCGTATCAATAATTTACTTTCGGGACAACGCACAGGAGACACTCGTAATTATTCAGACCTCAACATGTAACATTATTGCTTCAAATAATTTTGAGATTACTAAAAGATAATTAACAAAACATGGTTAGTTATCGAAAAATTGACAGATAAAGTTTGTGCAGTAAATTCAAGTGAATTTATTTGTGGGAAAGTTTTCTAGAAGACGGGTTATTCCGACTCGACGTTGTAGGTGATAATAATTTGCCTATCATGAACCGCAACGAGATCTGATGGTACATATAAAGCATGTAGATATAATACATCTTCAAAAACCAAGAAGATGTTTTCAGTCGTTGACATTTTAATATTTTCAGTTGAATGCAAACTTCCCTTATTTTTGTCGGAATTGAATATCTGTTGTACCTTTCCCCTTTCATTTTTCGATTGAATTTCCCAATTTTCCTCTTTTTCCGACCCCGGGATCAAAACCAATACCACTTCTGACAAGAAAGGTGACGCTCATACATGCGCTTCATGATTTCTACATGTGTCTATGAACACATATTCCTCGGCACATTCATTATTAATTCCACCTACAAGACGAGTTTGGCTTTCAGTTGTTTGGTTGTTTGTTTTGTCTGGACAAGAGGCGAGCCCTCATTGGTCAGGTGGGGGGCACGCCTCTACACCCACGCGTACCATGGAGGGACACCATGCAACAACAGACGGGCTTAACGTGAGCTTCGAGATGGTACCACATCTGAAATTGTATTTAAAGTGTCAAATAATAGAAAAGAGGAGAAAAAATTGTATTAAAAATTGTTTTACAATCGAAACAAATCTGTTTTTTACGAATTGAAAGTTTAAATTCGAATATTGAGCATCATTTTGAGATATTCTAATTCAAAAGAGCATAGCTTCGATAGGAAGGGTAGGTATGTATTCGAAGATGCTGCATGTTTGTAAAAATTAATAGTTTTTATTTCATAACTTGTTATAATATTTATTAGGGGAGGGATTAAAAGTATACATGCATTTATAATTTAATACATTGAGGGTTTATGAAGGAATTTTCACAGTCGCCATGGAACTCAAGTTTAATTGTGAGCTCTTATTCGGATTTCTGGCTAAAGTTGCTGATTATATTTGTTCAAAATTTCATTAATAGACAAACCGCAATGAAGCCTTTGTCATTACAAACGCATTCCCTACCAATTTCCAAGATAATCGAATGTATCGAGAAATAAACATGGGAACAATTTTAAAATTTCCCCGTTTAATTTTCCGCTGTCGCGTGTGCAGCTTAACACACTTTATATGTATTTTAAATAAATAATTAATAAAAGCTTGATGTATGGCTTTGTGATTGGTGTATAGATTTAAATTTACGACCTATTAAGTTTATTTACCTAATAGTATAAATAAATGTAATGCGCTCAGCTGTCAGCCTGAGTGACACGAAAATAATGAAACTGATCTTGATACGCGGCAAATTACGGAGAAATTTTTCAGTGTAAAATGTCGCCCGCTGCATTTCTTGGAAATTTACATGACAGGGGAGATAACGAATGGGCCAACGTTTACGACTAATATCCATATTAATTACTCCACGGAAGAGTATTAAATCAACCGAGTTGGGAGACTGTTTAATTTAATCATCGTTCATTTTTATGAAAGTAAATTTATCGGAAGAATAAACAATGCGCTCGAACAGGCGAAATTTAACATCAATGTAGTAATAACTTTCGAGAAATGTGTAAGTAGATATCTTTTCATAAACACAAGAAATTTTTCAACTTACTAATAAATAACTGCAATATTTGTATCATTGTGAGAGCCAATTCATTTTTCAAACCGGTAAGATGAAATTTGGATTAAGTTAAACTTTAGTGAGGTGCACAAAAACATAATGAACTGCATTTTAGCTCAAATATGCCGACAGCATCATTTCCCGACCTTTAAAACCAATTTTGGCTTCTGTAAAGGTGTTCAAGAATGATTGCTTCAAGCAGTTTTTGAAGAATGACACGATATCTTCTCCGGATGAAATTAATGGTTTAATATCACTGTCGGCTAGAACATATAACCATTTTAAAAAATTCAAAGTGAAACGGAATGAAAAGATGTATAAATGTCCTTACCGATGTGACGTAGGGCCCGGATGTTTAGGCAAAATGCCATAAATGCCTAAAATGCCTATTTTGAATATAAACACCTAAAACGCCTATTTGGTGTTACTTTAATAATAAATTTTTCAAATAATTCAATAAACCGGTAAAAGTGTCGACTTAGTAAGGGTTTTTACAAAAATTCACAAAAAATTCTCAGAAATTCGTGTATTATCTTACAGTCAAAGGTTAAAATGCATTTAGTCCAATTAAATGTATTTCGTTAAATCGTTTATAACCACTTTTACATACATTTTGTTTTATATTTTAAGGGTTTATGGGGGTGAAAGCTACCTACCTACTTGTACCTGCTAATCCCAGTATTAAAGAGATTAGTTCTTTCTTTGGAATTATTAGAAACTAACGAACAAGAGATCAATGTGTAAACATCATTTTAACTCGTTAGGGGAGTTGGTTATTCGCTGCAATTTATTACGCAAACAATTTAAACGATATTCAGAAAATTCTTTTACAGTTAGGCGAAAACACAGCAACATGAATAAAATCGGCAAAAAAATATTGGAAAATAAGAATCTGAAAAATGATTTAACATATATCGCAACACATTATTCCTTACTTCCAATTTTTTTAAATTCTTTAGAAACCAAAAACGAATCTCTAGTTACCGCTATTAATACCTTGAATAACGCCATAAAAATCATAAACTGTGTTCCTGGGGAAAAAGGGCGCCTTATTAAATAAAGTGCGATTATGTCATGTCTACCAATACCGATTTAGAGATTTTACAAAAAATTGCGCAAGTCTTCAATGGTGAGAATATTGATCAAAATTATTTAGAACCCAAAGACATTTTATGTTTTAAATATGCCCCCATTACGTCGACAGATGTAGAAAGATCTTTTTCCCGATTCAAACATGTATTTTCATCCCAACGACATAGTTTTATTATTGAATATTTAAAAAAATATCTTGTTTTATATTGTAACTCCTAAAAATAATACCATTTTTTACGTTTAAAATGAATAGATACCTATACTACCTCTGTATAAATGTAGTGATGCCCACGATATTCTCGTTTGCGAGAATCTCGTCTCGTCTCGTCTCCTTTTCGAGACGAGACTCGAGACGATACTTTAAATTTTCCTTGCGAGACAAGACGAGACTTTTGAAAGTCTCGTCTCGAATCTCGCACGAGAGTCTCGCAAAAGTCTCGAAATATCGCAGATAAAAATGGCAAATATTAATTAATCATTCTAAATATCGCGAATGTTATTGAAACATTTTTTTAAAGCCGCATAATACGGAGCAGCCTGTGTTATCGCAATAAGTAACGACAAACATTTTTTAAAATAAGATCATAATTTATTCATTTTCCTATTCCCCAACATACAATAATTATTACCGCCGAAGTTTAAGAAAAGAATCGTATTATTAATAACTAAGATAGTGGGGCGATATAATCTATTATACTGTTTTTATATACTCTGATTATGTTGTTTTCTAGGTATTTTGTTTTTGTTCGTTGAAATCAAAATTAGAAGTGATTTTATTATTTTTTGTATTTCATGTATCTATGATCAATTTTCGTTTTTTTTTTCTATTTATCTTGTTAGAATACTATCTTTTTGTTCTTTAAAATAAAAAAATTGTACTGATTTTATTTAGATAGGGAACATAAAAAATTTGCGAGACTTGCGAGACTTTTGCGAGATTCTCGCGCGAGACATGAGACGAGACGAGACTTTTATTGCGAGACGAGACTCGAGACGAGACTTTCCACTTTCTTTGCGAGACAAGACGAAATTTTTCAAAGTCTCGTCTCGTCTCGTCTCGTGGGCAACACTATATAAATGTACATAGCTTCTATTTAGTATTAAAGTTATTAATTTAGTAATGTTATTATTAAATGTTTTTTTTTTTACATAAATGCCTATTTTTAGTGCCTATTTTTCAATTTTATAGTGCCTTAATGCCTGCCTATTTTAAAGATTTTAAGTACCTAACATCCGGACCCTAGAGTTAATATAACAAACTTGGCTATGTTTACGATTTTGCAGTTTGATTTTTATGTTCAGATATATACATTTCTACGCAATTGTGAACAAAGCATGTACCATTTTGTTATAAAAAAAAGTGTGGTACATCTTAAATCCGGTAAAAATTGATCATAGCTTCAATATCGAACCAAAATAACATTTCTTTGGATCGGATACGTTAAAAGCAGCATTTTCTTTTCATTTTAGTTGAAATATACCAAGGCAAAGTGAATTCTGTAATATTCTGGAGCTTCAGACCTAATACTTTATTTCTGGAAAACCGTGTTGGGTGATTTTTCAAGTACATTTTGAAGAATCACACAATCATGTCACGTAAAATTAGCACTTGCAAACACTAAAAACAATAGTATTTCTTGTATGTATTCTGTAAGGTTTGCCGGTATGAACAACCGAAGAAAAGTGGGTGAATTCATGTAAGTTGAGTGGATGAGTTTTCCAAAATGCTGTCTCTTTTAATGAATTCATCTGTAAAACAGACCTATCTCCTCCACGTCTTTGAAGTCATTTGCAGTGAAATTGTTATACTAAACTTATAATTAATTTAGTTCCATAATAGTTCAGTCCTTGCATTTCTACCACCAACTTACGAAATAATTAGATCTTTAAATTAATTGAGCGTATATTTGTGTAATCTTGCAGTCAAACCGTTGAAATTGTTAATGTCGCTCGGCATATATTTCCATATCGATTTTCGTAGAAAACTTTTGAATATTTTAAAAGTTAAAGAAAACCAGAAATTACCTACGTGCTTCAGGTTTTGAAACATATATTGTTGAATTGCCTTATAGACGAAGTAATTTGGTTTTGAACTCTAACAAATCTATTATTGCTATAAAAATTGTTGAAGATGTAATCTTGTATATTACAGTATGTTACGTTCCATGTTATACAGCAATTTAGCATTATTAAGCATGTGATTTTTTATAATGAAGGCGTATGAGTTAAGAAATATTCATTAAGATTATGCTTCGTAAGTATAACGTGCAGGTATCGAAGTGTTTTCGACATCAAATTTTGAAAAGATAAAGTTTCAGCAAGAATTTCAATGAGATTGCAAAAGTGATCGCGCTGCCCTTTCCCGCAGCTCTCTTTGACTCCTTGGGAGGAGTGTACCAAGACATATCGTGACCGACACATTCATTTTCGTGCATTTCTCTTCCTTCGAGTGTACATCGCGTGCTCTCTATCCCACTTTGACCATTTTTCTTTTGCTCAGTGTGTCAGGCTTCTCAGAATCGTGGGGTATACTGTGTGAGAAAGCCCGATTTTTTATTCCGGTGTAAACATACGCCATGGCCTTCTGCGCGACTGATTAGCTGCTGTTAACGTATGCGCAACGACTATTATTTTCTGTTTTTCTCTTTCTGCTTTTTTTGTCTCTCCTAGCTTTGTACTTGGGATCGTATGCTGTTATTAGCTGGAGATACTTTTTTTTTCGATGTTTCATAGGTCGTACCGGTTTTTTATGCTGTATGTTTCTATAACGACGATCGACATCCTGTTTCGCGAGTTTCTACGACTCGACGAACAAATGACAAAAGATCACGCGGACCGCATGCATACATGTACATTACATTTTTGTACTTTAATAGGTACTTACTAGACTTAAAAACTTGTGTCTACTTTAGAGCAGGTGAAATACTGAAAAAGGAATAATAATACACAATATTCTCACACGGTACTTTCGCCAAATAAGAGAGGAATATAACGCCAAACAATTATCCGTTTTTGTGTTACAAAAATTAAAACTGTAATTAATATGGGTCAAAAAAGGAAAACAAACAAAGTGATATCCTAGTACGATTACGATTATTTGAATGGAGTCGAAACTATCGAACTTAATAACACTATCAACACCAATTTTATAGATCGATGAATCCATTTTATAAAACAAGAGGTAATAGACTTGAAAGCGAAAAATATTATCAAATAATTAGATGATATTTGTATCTCGTATTCAGAGTACTTTGAACAGACACGTAGCGATAACAATCTGGATAAAAGCAAATTTCTAGTAAAAACCGAAATGTAACCATCAGAGGAACGTTACAGAATCTCGCCGTTTCATTACGAGCAGATTATAGCAAGAGTAACTGTGCAGAAATTTCTTGGTATCAGCTTTCCTGTCCAGAATATGACCATTTTTCGACCATTAAATCTGGTCTGAATATTGTGAAATACTTAACAGAATCTGACCATTTCGGTGATTGTGGCTAGAAAAACTGGCCATACTTTAACCATATTTTGGGCTTGGACAGAATTTCTGCTTACGTTTAGTGAGACAGATTTAAAGTTTCTTAACACTTACCTTTGCCCACAATCACATACTAAGAAGTAGTGAAGTTCAACATTTAATCTTATTGATAATTTCGAATTTGCAGCGCTGTAAATTTGGTGACGATATTTTGCGACATGTCATGTAGAACGTCTAACAACATAACATTTAAATTTGACATTTGGTCCATTAGAACAATACCAGATTTTCTCCAAGCCCTAGTAGATTATCTAGTAATATTTGAACTCTGAATAAACGTAGGGTATATATTAAATGATTGTTATTATTATTAAGTCGTCAAAAAGTACTTACCTGAGTACCACCGACGTCTTCGAGGTCTTCGATGCCTTCTTTATTTCCGATATCATGTTCAGCGTTGTTTCCGCCATTTTCTGCGTCACTTGCGGCTTTTTCAAATATCATCTACTTGCCCCCGTACACGTTTTATGCACACCTTAACTTCGTTTACGCTTGGCTCCAAATCTTTAAGTACCTAATAAAATACAATAATTTATAGTCTTTTACATAAATTATACACCTACATAAAGACGATAACATGTCACTAAAATTTAGAATTCTGGCGAATGCAACTTAAAGCCCATTTGTCCATTTACTCGAAATGACAATTTTTGTTGGCAGTAAGTAGGTACCCTTCTTGGTAGGAATGGTATACTACATCATTCGTTCACTGAACCTGCGTTCGTATGTAGGAATGAGTTGAAATTTGTTTTGTAAACGTAGAATCATTTCGATTAACATCCCTGACCAAATAAATACAAGATCAATTTCATGTCGCAACATTGTATCTTAATAGGATGCCTCTCGTCTGAAAACTTAGAATGTTTCCAATATTGAAGTAGGAAACAAGTTAAAAAGAACCTCCGAACTCGTTTTATATGTAAATTACATCAATATAACTTTTTCTGGTCGGACCCGCGGTAGTTATTTACCAACCCACTCATACCGATACATACACCACATAAATCCTCACATACGGTCACTCGGGTAGACATCACTCTGTATACGAGGCGGATATCTACCTGCTGCGGGGCGATTTTCGCGTCATTTTTGTGGTAGATACGCCGAATATATCACCCTGCCTAGAGCACAGTCATTACACTGTCTTGGAGATACATTACAAAAATCAAAAACGTATAATCAAGTGAAGGTTTATAATTGGAGCGAACCGGCAGGGTTTCGTAGAGAATGCCACACCGCCACGGATCGAAATCGCCTTTTTGGTTTTGTTTGGTTTCGAAAAGGATACAAGTAGGAACCCTTTCGATTGTCCTCGGAGAGTTACCACTTGCGCTTTAAACGAGCATACATACACCGGTGTCAAATTTCAAAATAATGTCGAAAATCTATAAAGGCTCAAGTGGTTGATTGATTGATTAATTTATGAGGTGAACGGTTTAACCACAATAACACCCAAAGCCACCTGAAGGGTATTGTTAACTGGTGATTTTAAAATTGTTATAAAAGTGGGTATATCCTCCTTTAAGACAGGCGGTATATTACAAAAATATCTCAATTTTATATTCCTCAATAATGTTCTCATTGATAGTAGGTATTTCACAAATTTTAAAATTTTATCGTTTAATCTCTCACTCTTGCCCCGACACAAATTATTATTAATCACTTTAATTACATTTTCACCTTCGGCATTTCATTACTTAACACCTCTTTTTTTTAATTATTCATCGTGGAAACGGGACATTTGTCATTCTCCGGCAACGTAAATCTCACTTACCAAATCTAATAATAACAATAATTATTACGCACCTATTAAACGCCTCACTTAAACGTCAACGAGTGAGAGCTAAATTCGGAACAATTAAAGCAAATCGTTTAACGGCTTAATAATATAAACAAAAAGTCAACGACTACTTGATTGGCGAGCTCTAATTTTTCCTCGCCGTTGTACCGATTTAATATGATATAATATGGAGCGACACTATTAGTCTGTGTAATTAATTCAAATTGCTGTAATTTCATTCAATTACCCTTGTATTATGGCATCGAACGAAATAAGTTCGGCAGGTATCTATTCGTCTTTACCGATGCAGCGACGTAATGAGCAGAAGAAGAATGGCGAAGGATACTACGTCACCTCGTGCGGGAACTTCGACTGTTTACTAGCAGAGGCCGCTGAATGTAACACCACCAAGTATTATATCATTTTCGGTAAAAGCTTTCTATACAAGCTTTTCTCCCTATTTTTATTTACGATTTTACAAAAAGCTCGAACAGGGTTGCGGAACTTTTGTTTGTTGGTAATTTTTGAGTTTGAAGTTAAGTGACTAATACCTACCACAAATTCAAACCCAGATAGAAATGAAGTAAAGGAAATTAGTAGTAAGTAATAAATAATAAGTGCTGATAGTGAGACTTTGTAAGTGCAAATGTAAGCGCGATTGATTCAATATCACCAAATTAGTAGATATGTATCGATTGATTTTACATTAACACCAATGTTGTACAGATTTGGTGGAGTTATGATTCGCCGAAAAACAATAGGAAGGGAAAAGTTGCGAATGCAATTAACCTTTAAGTGCAATTTAGGCATTAGATATTTATGGTTAGAATTTTTTAAGTTTTTTTTAATAGTTAAGCGTACTTGAGTGCGATCAATATCTTCTTATGTAGATGTAAAATTGTATTGGATTTTTATATCGATTTCATTTTTCTGTTTATGCTTACCGATTGCAGATCACCCTAAAGAGAAAATTTGTATGAATAGGTATGATTGAAAACGCGAAATTGGTATCATGGGTGGAAGTATCTGCTGTTCTTCTTCTTCTAGTGCCAATTCGTTTCGAATATTGGCGACCATCCTGGCTATGATGACCTTGTTGACTGCTGCTTTAAACAGTTCTGTGGTTGTTTTTGAATACCATGTCCTTAGGTTCTTGAGCCATGATATCCTTCTTCTTCTGGGCCCTCTCTTTCCAAACACTTTTCCTTGGAGGATGGATTTTAAGAGTTTGTATTTGTTGTCATTTCTCATTATATGTCCGAGATATTCCAGTTTCCTTCTCTTAAACGTGTTCATCACCTCTTTTTCCTTCCCCATTCTTTCCAGTATTTTTTCGTTGGTCACTCTATCTACCCATGATATTCTAAGGATCCTTCTGTATAGCCACATCTCGAAGGCTTCGAGCTACTTTTGTGTTGCTTCGGTCAATGTCCAGGATTCCATGCCATAGTACAATATGGAGAACACATAGACATCGCAGGATGTTACGGACAGCCTTGGCATTTCTCCTGAGTCTAAACTCACCCGTGGCTTTAGGGAGTAAACCCTTAAAAATCTGGCGCCCGAGGTAAACCGACTTTAAAACCGTTTGCCGAATTCCAGAACTCCGTCTCAGCGCCCAATTCTACACGTAACTCATTTTCCTCTCATCGTAGTCGTGCCGCCGACTACGACTAACGAGAGGAAACACGACACCAACCAAAACGCGTTACAAGTTTTACTTTGATATCTAATTTGAGGTTATGGCTTTTGAAGAGCTTAGACATTTTGATGTAGGCATCTCTTGCTTTTTCTATTATTTATATTATTTCTTATCGTGGATGAATTCAAACGTCATTTTTGCAGTTATGATTTCGTATTTAGCGCATTCAAATTGAATCGAAATAGAAAATCTGCCTGTAGATAATCGATGGATTATCTGTAGCTATTGCCATTTTTGTTTACTGCCAGACATTGCTGAGTTGAGTGACCGTTGAGTTTGAAAGGTGTATCGTTTCGGTGTTCTCGTTTAGAAATATGTACATTCTTTTTGTTTATGCAAATTGCCGAGCCTAGATCGCGACGAAACGAAAGTCGAGCGAAAATCGCCAGATCTGTTATGTAACGAGTCGAAATAGTGACGTAGACCGAATGTGTGATTAAAAGAAGTTAAAAATGATATTTTTAATATTTCCTTTTTCCTCACGGGCTGATTCTATCTATCGTCTCCCCGCCTCCGGCACCGGTCGTTACGGCGGATGACGCATCAAGACGTCGAAGAACAAAAGAAGGCGCTCGTATTTTCCCATGGCCACCGGTTTGTAACTCTTCAAAGTCTCCGTATACATGCGGAGGATCCTTTCGGTGGCGTTTTTGTGTTCCCTGCCACTTGACGAGATCCCCTCATCGTGACCATCCCCATGGTAATAACTGTCTCCCTTTCCATTCGTTCGCCTTTTGTTTTTGGCTTTTTCCGAGCTGAGCGGAAAGAGCCAGTCATTGTGGTTGCAGGACTGAGAAGGGGTGTGAAAATGACGTGAGCTGGGATGTAGACGGAGCAGGGAAATGCGTGTATGCACTTTGGCTGCCTTTACATCTGCACCCGCAATTGAACTCACAAATGGACATTCGTATACGGATACAGATAAGGATTTGTTTTGTAAAAATACCCACATATGTTCTGTTGATTAGTCTCGTGGTCAGTATTAAAGGGTTCTCGGTACCTTTCCTACCAAGTATTTTTGTTAATGGAGGAGATTTCATCTTTGCTAGTATTTCACATACTGAAACAGAAATTCCGATTGTGTGTACCAATGAAAAAATTATAACAATAATGATTTCAACTCCCATTATCATTGTTTTGATTCTCTTCAAATTATATTCTATGCTCAGTGTTAATGCATCTGGATATTAAGGTGGATTCTTGATATTGATACATTTTTATGAACAAACAGCATCTCAAATTTAATTAGAATTTAAATTCAAACTTAAGTACGACTATCATACCAATGGAAATAATAATATACTATTATACTAGTTTAATAAGACGGAGTATTGTCACACGAGAGTTTTAAAGCACGACGAGCGAAGCGAGGAGTGCTTTTATAGAACGAGTGTGACAATACGTCTTATTAAACGTGTGTAATATACTATTTTATCTACTTTGCTTTATTAATTCATTAAATTTTGGCTGTTCAAGTTCTGGTATTACACTAGGGAATTTTTCTTGGGTTGGTCACACTGACGTCACTGACATGGACGTTTCGTATTTAAATTTGAAAATCTAGTAGCCCTAGGACAAATTCAATAACTACGGTCTTACTTACGTGCGAGAAATGGAAGACAAAACTGTAGAACTGACCTGTACAGCGTATTTTCAGGAGAAAATCAAGACAAAAAAGTCGCTCTGGACATCGTACTGTAGCATGCTGAGAGCATGTCTAAATGCTTATAAAAGCGCAGATATATCGAAGTTTTCACGATTGCATGCTTTTCTCAAACGGCATTCTCAAGGATATCAGCCTAAAAAATCAAAAATTCCGGATGTTGCTGAAATAAATCAGTTTTTAAGTCAAGGCGACGATCTTCATTATTTGGCAATTAAAGTAAGTTTGTTTTTTTTAAAAATCATGTTTCATTTGTTACCTGCTTGTATTGTTTTCGTTCAGGTTATACTCATAATGGGATATACTTATTACTTATGGGCTTCATCTTATTAAGAAATATGTCAGCCTTCGGCCAATCCGTATAGCTTCAAAACGCTTTTTCCTCACATACCGAAACGGCCGATGCATCACTAGCCCTATAGGGATTAATAAGATTAGCCAAGTGCCACGCATAATTGCTACGTTTTTGAATCTTGCTAATCCGGATCAGTACACGGGGCACTGCTTCCGTATAGGTCCAGTGCATCAAACTTGGCCAATAATGGATCAGATTTAATTATTATAAAAAACCATGGGGTCTGGAAGTCTTGAGCAATAGCAGAGGGGTACATTGACACTTCGTTAACAAGGAAAAGAGATGTGGCGGATATGCTGAGATCATCGACATCCACTTCTGCTTCCGTCAATGCACAACTAATGTCCGAGCCAGAACCCCCTAAAGTTGGAACTATAAACAATATCAATTCAATCACAAATGAGACCAGTTTCGAACGAAATATTCAGGGAAATACTAACTTTAATCACCTAAAATGTCTCTGGCATTAGCATAAATGCCCAAGCCACAGTAATGTCGTAGTTAAAGTTTTCACTAAGTGTACATTAGCGGTAAGCTTACATTAGCTACTGATTAGTTGTTCGTCTTTTGGGTCATACCGTCTTTTGTAACCTGTAATTTGTAATGCATATTGTACTAGAATAATATAAAATTACACCAAGTAATACATTTTTCATGTAAATTTTAAAGGTTATGTTTACTATAATTTAACCTTGGCTGCACACGTCTCTGTGAGAGGTTGACATACCAACTTAACAAAACTAAAAAGTTACCAAAAGTAGTGTAAGAATATTAATATTATTACACTACTTTCGGTGTAATGAGATCATTAGTAACGCAAAGTAGATAAATTATATTGTTGGAATTATATAAATATTGTTACTGCTTTGGAAGCGATTGGGTGCTTAGGGATTGTTTTAGTGAATATCTTCATTGTTACTGAACAAATCTAATGTAAATGTACTTCCTACATAAACATCACTTTTATCAGTTGTAGATATCGGTACTTTGACTTATTCCACATAATATCGTAAACTATAATAAAACATTCATTACAAACAGAATTCAAACTAGAAAATCTTTTCAGCGGTTTGCTAATCAAACGATCCAGAAAATTGTACTCAAAATATCTATATTTGGTTTCTGTTACCTACCTGACGCTGTTTTGTTCATTCTCTCGGCAGAAAAAAATCACAATAATACTTATTATTTTCGTTGATATATAGGAAACCTTGGTTTTTTCATCGTAAATAAATATCTTTAATTTACATACCGATGTTATCTACGCTACGCATATTTAAATATTAGCGATGGTGTTAATAAAGGTTTTTACGAATTCCCTCCGTTATTTTTCAAATTGCCGCAGTTGAAATCGTGCGCATTCGCCATTATATCTCGTGCCAGTACTGAATAATTTGGCGTAAAAGTATGTTTCTTAAATGTGCAAGGATGGATTTCAAGAAAGTAGCGTTGATTTAAACGATAAAGTTTAAGATGCTTTTGTTCTCTGATGACGTCGAAACAAAGCTTTGCTGCTGTATTTGCAGACGGATGATGATAGTGCAGAATTTCCTGTCGAGGTTGAAATGTGATGACGTTCTTAGACTTGTGGGTGGACAACTTTTCAAATACCAAATTTGTTAACGTAGATGTATGTTTTTTGTGAGTGGCGTCTAGTGGTGGGAAACAAACCAGACCCGAGCCTTACTGTTAGTCTGGAAATTTTTTCGTTGCTATAAAATTGACCTAATTACAATATCGAACAGAATTAAGATGAAAAGAAAGATAACAGTTATTCCTCTTATTCGTTTTTTTTAAGTTCTCAAAAAGTGGAATATCTATGTAGAGAAAACGAAAAAAAAAATAGGAAGTTCCATTGGCATAAAGTGTTAAAAGTACCTTTAGTACAATGAGATAATTTAAATTTATAATTAGAGCAGGCTATGATTTTTCAATTAGGTTGGCAACATCAACTTCCATAGCCTACTCGTGTTATTTGAATTGTCAAAGTGACTCACTGTGTAAATTTGAGGTTATGTAAACATTTTGATAATTCAAAATTAGGGAATGTAAATCATCTACGCACCGTTGTATTGAATATTTCCATTCACCATTTTCTTGCCGTTCGGCGTTCTTAAAATAACTCTCCGTAAGAAACATCTTATGCTCCAAATTAAACATTTTGGAGCGTCACTTTGACAATTTAAATGAAACTGTCAGCAGTTGGTGTTGCCAACCTAATTTAAAAATCATAGCCTACTCTAATTATAAATTTAATTGATCTCATGGTAGAATGTTGGTGTTAAGTTATTGCCATTTATTATACCTGAAACATCAGAATTTGATACAGAAATAAATTTATCGCATTTCAACAATCGTTTTTTGAAGCATGTGAAAATAACGTGAATTAATCGCATTAAAATTATTGCATATCAATTAGATTAGTGATTTCGAAAATAAATTTAAACCTTGATGACTCACCAGTGAAGTAGATAATTGTTTCGCATTAATTATGTACAAGGAATTAATTATATATTACACGACAGTCAATTAGTCCATGAAGTACGTAGTAGTTTATAGAGAAATATTATGGAACTCGTTACCTTCGATATTATAGAGTTCAATTGGTATCTATTCAATAGTAAATAATAAATGAATTTCATTCATCATCTCTTCATCTATACATTTCAATTTCAGATTGCAATTTTGATTGTTCAATTTTAAATGTGAGGTCTTTATGTAAACGAATCAAACGAAGTCTTGTTAAATATGAGTAGAAGATGTAATGAAGAGTTCCTGTCATTGAGACACTAATTTGAAATTTGAAACCAACGGTGAGACAACCAGAGAAAGTTTCTAGCAAAGTTCGGAAACTTTTGGAAAACGTTATTAATGCTAAATGATGATTCTATTAGTGACGATTGCACCAATAATTTAAATTTTATTTACAGATTTTCCGAAATTTGGTGTCATTTGGTCATTAAAAATTTGTTCGAAAAATTTGATTTTTATATATAGTGTTAGTATAACGCGTAAACAAGGCATTTCGGATCCAAATCCACGTGGTGATTTTTCGATGTTTTGAGGAATTTTTCACCCTGTTAATTGCTATTTAAGAAATAACTGCTCGTAAATTATTACGTTTCTTCATTCTTCGTGCTCAAGGTACTTGCGTTTGTTAACAAATCCTCAGCTAGAAATAAGAAAGGGCTCACACTCGTAACATTCCCTCGAGTCTGAAACTCAGATTTTGCAAATATGTAGATACAGAGATTGGCGGCCGTGATCGATCTAGCCGATCCTGAGTGCGAGTTTTGCAGGAAGTGGTGACGAAGGAAAGGAGCCCCTGGCAGCGGATGCTGCGGATACCGAGAACATTTACGAACGGCGTCATAATCTAGAAAAACGCGGCGAATAGTTCCCATCCAACTATAGGGTGAGGTAAGTAGGCGAAGATAAAAACTTCCGAGTACTAGTAAAGAAGCGTCCGAGAGTTTTATCGGTAAAGAAGAGAACTGGTGGCAATGCCTCCTTCGGCAGGCAAGGAGTCCGCATACCTGGTCGCGGAGCGGCTATCTTCAAAGCCAGAATGCGGTCCCGGCGATGTGCCATTGTTTTCACACACTGAATCGTCGCAAAAACGAGGGCGGCTGGGAACAGAAAGAGAGAGAGCACTCTTTGATTCGCATTGCGAACGTCATTTGTTAGCGGACAAACGAGTATCGTTCTGTATACTCTCTGCGTGTGTATACATACACTCTCTTCTCTCTTGTTACCCACCCGGTTCTGCGTTCTCTGCTGCGCGACGACTCGCGAGAGCCACCACGGAGTGAGTTATTAGCTCTGGACGGAGGCGATCGATCCTCTTCTTATTTCTTTTAATGCCTCTCAATCTTATCCTACTTTATAGTATCTACTCCCTCGGAACTATCGTCGACCAAATTTTCACTTTCTCAGCTCTCACTAATCCTATAGCTGGCGAACTCAGAATGTGTTGCTTGTGGTGTGGTGTGTGATGTCTTTACGACGTTTGCGTATGTGTGAGTTGCTTGTGGTGTGGTATGCTTTGGAGTGGATCTCGTGCTGGGTTTTGGTAGTTTCGGGAATTTGGGGCATCCTCTGTAACTGACTGGGTGTTTGCCTTGGCAATTGACACAAGTGGAGTCGATTATTTTGGATTTCTGGCAGGTGTTCGTCTCGTGTTCCTGCCCGCATTTTACGCACTTTGGCCGTGCCTGGCAGCTGGAGATATTAGGGATATATGAGATATTGGATCTTGTCTCCTTTATTATTTAATATCTATTCGGAATATATCTTCAGAGAAGCCTTGGACGAAGTGGAGGATGGTATAGAAATAAATGGAATAAACATCAATAACTTGAGATATACGGACGACGCGCTGCTAATTGCTGCTAGTCAAGAAGAACTGCAAATACTCGTAAACAAAGTGACCGAATCATGTAACAAGTATGGGCTAAGACTCAATACTTCAAAAACCAAAATCATGGTTGTCAGCAAAACACCAATACCATCAATGCAAATCAGAGCCTACGGGATACAGTTAGAAAAGGTTAACAACCAATGTCAATGACAACTGGGACATGAGCAAAGAAATAAAGATCCGTATCGAAAAAGCTAGAACCGCCTTCTTTAAATTAAAAAGAATTCTCTGCAACAAGGGAATCAATTCAAAACTAAAAGTTAGACTAACACATTGCTACATATTCTCCACATTACTCTACGGAGCAGAGAGTTGGACGCTGACCGACACATTTTGAAGAAGGTGGAGGTTTTTGAAATGTTGGTCTACAGAAGGATTCTCCTAATAAGCTGGATGGCCCGAATAAGTAATGAGGTGGTTCTACAACGAAAGAAGAAAAGCACAGAAATAATTCTAACAATAAAAAGCCGAAAACTCGAATACTTCGGTCACGTGATGAGGCACCCAGGAAAGTATCACCTGCTTCATTTAGTGATGCAGGGTAAGATTGCCAGAAAGAGAGGTCCAGAACGAAGAAGAACATCTTGGCTCCGAGTTTGGTATCGCAAAACATCCGCCGAACTTTTTTGAGCTGCGATAAACAAAATTATAGCCAATATGGTTGCCAACTTTCGATAATCGGACAAGGCACCAGAAGAAGAAGAAAAGATATTGGAGTTCAGATATTGGACCCTGTATGTGGTGTAGTTACTGAGTGTGAAATTGTACGAGGTGGAAAGTCTCGTTTCCTGGATTGCAGCTATGCCGATATTGTATGTGTTCGAGTTCTCGTTTGCTGTTGGTGAGTCCGTTAACGTTCCAAGTCAGGAGTTTGAGGAGATCAGTATTTGTTGTCTTACTCATGTAATAATTACGCAAATTGTCGTGCCATGTCCTGGAACATTGGGCACAATTTTAATCAAAAACTAATAATGACGTTTCCTACGTGTCTGTCAAGGTGAGGTGAATAAAATTACAGACTGTTGACATGTCACTTTCCTAAATAATGAAAATACACTTTGAAACAAACCGTACTATCCGTGTTATACGAAAAGATTCTGCTGCAGTAGTTACTAATCCATCTCAAGCTGTGATATTGTTTAATACTAAGAAAATTTACGCTTAAACTTTGTTGCTGAGAATTAATTTTCAGTCAATAAATTGAATAAACAAGAGCCTCGTCGCCCCCTCACTTCCGCAACAGGTACGAAACCGAGGATCGATGCCGAAAGGGGGCTCGCTCCATTTTAACAGATCGTCTCTCTCAGCATGCGGCCCCTCGAAATGCTGCGCCCCCCCGCCGAGAACTACTGTTTAATAATGCCTTAATTATAATGTATTATGTGAATGAAAACACACGTCTTTGTGGAACTTAATTGGACGGAGGTGTTGTCATAATTAGTCGAGCTCTTCCGACAAAAGTTATGAGTTTCTTTTTGATCTGATTGTAATCAGAGTTTCGATATCGCGCGGTGATGGATGGTCTTTTTTTCTTTTCGACACCAACGGAAAGTCGAGCCTTCGATCGCGGCTCCTTTTTAACGGGAAACTTTTTTAAATCTGCGTCGTTACAGAATCAATCAATTTAGAATATAAAGGAATTTTTAACAATTAAATTATGATTGAACTTGGCCAAGTGGTATTTATATTAGACGCAGGTTCTTAGTAAATGCTATCGAAGCTAAAAATTGTATTTACTTTCGAGCTCAGTTCAGAAGAATGGTAGTACTCCAAAGCCAAAACTGACCATACAGTAAACAAATTCATTTTCTTGTACTATCTATTATATAAAAGCGCATTATCAAAATAACATAACGACTCATTCCCACCGCCCAATCATAATTAAGTAGTTAATCTTGAAAGCTCCCATTGGTTAATAATGTAAACATGTAGCACAGGAGTTTTAGCAACAAATTCATACGTTATAATTAAAGTAGGCGATCGACCTTTTCTTATCGGTCGCATGGATCGCGATGACATGTATCGTCAGTACGTGTAATGAGTTAATTGCGCATTGCCCCTTAACAGCTTGTCGTCAATTTATGTGACCACACTGTATACAAACGACGGACATAAAGGCATCGAAATTTGAGCTTAATTAATTAGACAATAAACAAACGTATCATTTCACCAATGAACGGGTTGAAGTAAGAGTTTGTTTTTTGAGATTTGTCACTTTTTAATAGTCAGAGCGCACTTACACATAATCTAAAACGTATCTAAATCTGAACAACTTAACAAAAAAAATTCTTTTTTAAGTGGTAATTTCCGAATTGATATTGCAAATTACTAAAAAGCACTTATAGAGAAATTCCATCAAAAAATTTCTCTATTGATTCACTGATAGATATCTATGACAAATGGACCACGAGACTAATATCTTAACTGATGAAGTTATGTTCCATGTTTAAAATTATTTCAAACATTTCAAAACGGAAAGTATCGTTTCTTAAAGATCCCTGAAATGTATTTTTATTTAAAATATGTATTCGACACTCTGAATCTCGATAAGTACGCTCTGAAGAATCACCCTCGAAGTTTGCAACATTATTCTGAAACACTGTAGATGTGTTACCCGTGTTAATCAGCTTAAGGATTAGCTGCAGTTAGTTTCATAAGATGATTTTGAGATTCCAAATGACGCTGTGGCTCGAAGTGAGTTTTCATTTATACATTTTCGAGAGATTCAATGTGAGGCGTGGAAATTCGCATCCAGCTTAGAAATCAATTTGCTCACACTGTACACGTAAGTTCATCAAAACACACGTACACGTACGTACATACATGTATACAAAGAGACAACAAAGAATCGGGCTGGAAGTCAGGTTTATAAGTTTCTCCTCCGTTTCTTCGTCCTCTTCCTCCGCTTCTCCCTCGGTCGCTGTGACACTTGAAGGAGTGCGTTTCCGTTCTGCGGAACAATCGGCGGTTCATCGAAGCGTGGAAGATTGCGTCCCATGGTTTTCGAGAATCGACTTCCACGGGAACCCCCGGTCTACCTCGCCCTCCCCCACGCCCTCCCTGGCGCCCCCTTCCGCCCTCCCGAAAGGGATGAGCCGGGCACGCACGCTGAAAAGGGTGTTCTCTTGAGTCGGAAAATTACCGTTTGATTGCGGAGGTCTGTGTCTGCGAAATGTACAGAACGTAGAAGGTTTCAGGGTACGATTGGAAATAATTTAATATGTATTTGAAATGTACGTGGTGTCTCTAATAGATTAAGTCTTAACGAAATTTTACTACGTGTTCCTTACATAAAAAATAAGTTCCTGTAAACATACCATATCCGGTGTCAATTTAAGAAGCCATATACAATTTACAATCAAGTAAATATTCATGTATAATCTCAGTAGATCAAGCGATCATATTCTCGTGTGGTAAGATAGCAATTTACCATCGTAATATATTGTATATATTTGAGACTCAATGTGTTGTGAATGTTACTAAAAATATTTAGAAAATTTGCAAGTAACCGTTTTTAAATGTTTTGTTTTGATGCAACAAAGTACTATATGATTTTACTCAAAATTGATACGTTTTATGAAAATATCTGTTAATACCAATCTATAGGCACCGAACGTCGGTTTTATACAGGTTAATCTATTTTTTACACCAATGGAAAAATACGGTTGTCAATAAAATGATGACCGAAGTGTTGAAGCAAACTGTCTGATAATAATTAAGTGTAAATTCCCGTTTTTGGGATTGGGTAAACTCGTCACCAAAGTAATTAAGGGGCAAATTCGACCTGTATTTTCGTCACCGGCCTAGAGGGTCGTTGTTGATTACTCAGGTAATTTCGTCACCATCATAAAAATTTGAAAATAAAATGTCTACGCATTCAATATACCATTATCATTCATATTCAATATCATTTTATTTATAATTTTTTAAATAGTAGGTTACAGCATTTATACGAGTACATTCGTAATCTGCAAAGAAACATATTTAACAAAATGTAACCTACTTATTTCCTTATTTTGGTACATGGTTATTCCACAAGTACAAGTATTTCCTTGCCCTTTTATTTTAAAATCTGTCAGGAAGATTATATACCTGGCTAGTGACGACTTTACATACTCCTCCTAGCCCGATATTTTTAAGGTTAGTACACAACGCATTATTACCAAATGTGTTTAAAATAATCACATTAGAAGTACCTACCTATTGCAAAAATCACTACATAAATTCCTAAGTGAAACGTGGAAAAGTACTGGGTACACGTAAATTGATTATTTCAACGATTATGGTCTTTTATTTTATTCTTGATTTTTCTTTTAAATTCAGGTTCAACTTTTGATATGTAAATATTTTTAAATCATGTTCAAAATCATGTTTTAGTTTTTAAAAATAATCATCATTGGAATTTGCAAAAATCCTATATATGATTTAAAGTTTCTGTTATATTCTTCCACTATACATGGCCTCTAAATGGACGATTGCGGTACTATGTATATTTAGTGAGTTTAGTTATCAGACAAACGTTCAGAAACTGGATCAGATTGTACAATATTTAGAAGTTAAAATTGTAGCAAATTTCTTGTATGCAACGTTACTCTATTTATAACTAACAATGAAATTTTAAAAAAATCCTAATTTTAATTTTACTAAATTTAAGTAAATGCTAAATCCTGGAGAGTTGGTTCAAAGTCACCCCCCCCCCCCCACCAAATCGAGACAAGTTGTGGTATCTAACATTTTTTTATTAAACACGAATGGAAAGTTTTAGCCAACCAGTGCCCACCTTCAGTAAAACAGATCTGTTTAAGGTGAAAACCCATTTATGGAATAAATATTACAATTTTGTTAATGAACTTTAATATATTGTTGATCTGAATTAATCGTTGATGTAATACTTTTTCGCTTACTACATATGAAAGCTATCATAAATTCATTGTGTATTTTTCCATCACACAATTTCTTTCGAACGGTCAAAAATACCTCTTCAAATTCTTTTTGTACAATTACAGAACGTGAATCACGCATTTTCACTTCGTCGTCGTAGTTTTTATTTCATTAGCCCAAGTTTTTTTTTGTAGTGTGGTAATACTGTTTACTGATTAAAACATTCTCTTCAAACTTTTACTTAAAGAATATGTACATTTATAAGTGGAATTTCTCCAATAAGTCTCGCAAGTAGGGGAGGCTGGGGCTACAATTAACAGGTGTTAATTAGCGAGTATCCGTAAAACTATATACTGTAATTGTTTCGATATGGCAATTTGTCCGTTTAAACTCGGGGTAGTAAATATTAAACTAATAGTAAACTATTAGTTTACTATTTTTTGATATATATTAAATTTGTAATATTTAAAGTTCGGATATTATTTTAGCTAAATTCGTTCTTAATAATGTTACATCACGCGTACTTAACGTAATTCGTATCAGATTTTTTGCTACATCTTTTAATATTGAACAAGTATCGGAGGAGTTAAAATTAACAATTAATACTTAACGGTAATACAAACTTAAAATCAAATTAACAAACAGGCAGGATAAGTAATACCCTGTTAATACATACCTTATATTTGTGGATAGTTTTAAACAGTGTTTGGCTGCCTAAAATTAATGGAGAAGAAATAAAATACAGGGATGTACTAAAAGAATTTCCAATTTGCCACGTTTCCAAAATTGAAAATACGCTAGTATTTATTTTGGGTTGATACTCAGCGAACTAAAGAAACTATCATATCAGTATACTTTTTGTAAAACATTATGAAAATTCCGGAATCCTGGAAACATAACGAAATGGCGGATGATTCACGAATTTCATGAAGCGAAATCCAAGATGATCAATTCTGGGTCCAGAGACAACCAGTTTAGGTAGAGCCACCTACTTCAATCGGATGAACGTGAAAACAATTTTGGGAAATAGATGTCAGTATTCGAAAAATATAATTTTCCATATCCTTGACGTAACAGGTGTAATTTATTTTTTCAATTAATAGTATAGAAAAATCAATTGATAAAACATGTAATCAAAGAATAGAGAAATAACAAGAAGGGAAAGTCCTGACCCTCTCTATTGTTTTGAGTAAACTGTTTTCAATGACCTTGAAGACTTATATTGGGGGAAAATCAGAACCGGACTGTCAACTATTGCGTCGACAGCAAGGGTCGGCGCACAGGTCCGTAATAAGTGTCGAAGGGATATTGATTCAAACATGTTTAAATATATGTGTAACAAACGTCATCACACGAAACAGGTATGTGCCGTGATGTCCCGATGGTTTTTTTTTAATTCCATTATGAAAATTAGAATAAAAACCGCGAAGACTCTAATGCTTATACAAAATTCACTACCTACGCCTCTGGTTGTCATAATTATATTGAGGTAAATATGTATTACACACCTACGCCACTGGTGCATTTTCCCCCAATGTTACGCTGCGCGGACAGATCTGCGCGAACATCGTACCTCTCTCTCTGTTTCCCTTCTTGTTATTTCCCTATTCTTTGATGTAATCTCAATTGTTGTCCCTTCTGGTAACGCTTACCTCAGAGTTGTTAATTTCAGCCCCGTGTTTGGATAAGAATGAACAATTGACGTTTTTCAGAAAAATTAATGTCTTTATGAACGTAACTGTTTTATTTTCGATTTAGGGCTATTAGATGATAAGCATCCTATATCTCAAAAATCATTCCAAATTCAAATTCCGCTAAATGTGGCCCCGGTCTCCCCTACTGCATATGTACTCTTATCAGCAAGTCGGTTGTTCACTCGACGACTCGTTTTTTTTCGATCATTTTTTGCTTTCTTTCGCCAGTTTTTTGTTGTTCTATATCGGAGTCTTGTAGAAATAATGCCAAATATTTCATTTGTGCCGGTGTCGCGTTCTGGAAGTTTCGTCTTATAATTCGTACGTGTGACTTCTGAATATTTCTCATTTTTGTGGCATTCCCGTCATATGTGAATGTTACGTTCGATTGCAATAACTCTATCGCGGGCGCGTTGAAACGTGTTTTGTTTTTGAGTGTCCGATGGAGCTTTTGGCCGTCCAGTTTGCTGTTTTTTGAAGTTTTCCAGGTAAATTTCTTTCGAAACTGTTTATACAACATATTTTTACGTTTGTAATTAAATGGAGGTACAATGTTAACTCAATAACTATACCGTACAAACAAAGACGTATCAAAATGAGACGTGCGTTAGATGAAATTTTTATAGCAATTCTCTTCCATTGAACGTTCATCAGTGCAACGTACTGATTGTACGTACAGAATTCGTTACATTAATGAACGTGTATGGTTTATTCACCGTAGCGACTTATACCTTCTCAAGTAAATATGATTAAATGTTATTGTCATCCTATTAACACCTAGAACAAATCTCTCAGAAAAATGAGGATGATGGGGTGAAAACTGAGTAGGAGACAGGGTTGGACTGATAAAAATTTTACGAACAAAATGTATTTTTTTTAGAATTGCTATTTATGAACAAAAGTACCTGTATATTTAATTCTGTTAAGAATCTAACGTAATAATACCTATACTTTTTATCCGCCTGCAAATAAATGTAAGGCAAGTAACTACAAGGAGTGGGATTCCATTACAATTCGCTTCTTATTAATTGTCGTATATCTAAAGCCCATTTATGCAGGAGTTTTATACAGGGTGGTTCTTCCACAGATAATAAAACAGGGGCAGTTTAAATCAGTAGAATTTGTTAGATGTATAAATAATGAAAACTTTGAACGAAGCCAATAATGAATACATTGCCGGTTTTTGTAGTTATTTTGTAGCTTCCACAAAAGTCACACGTACATTTCGAAACTCACCTCCTTTTCTTAAAATACTCCCTCCAATTCCCCATAGTGGCCTAAATTGATAATTTTACTTTTCGTCATATGATCGAAATGGCATACTTTGTAGCTAATCTTTTATTTTGTTCCGTCAAAATTGACTTCGTATATGTGTTCTTTCCTAGAAACAATGGATATTGCAGTTTGTGTCTACGGAAATGAGCATAACTACAAAATTAATTTTGTCCACAATGCTCATTTTTTGTCTAATTTTACTCGTGCAGCCATACCTTTTCCAACATTCAACACGCTGTATATAATGTAATTATATTAGTATTCTGCAATGTCAAAAGACTAAAGTTCGATGTTTCTGTAACGTATGACGTATGTATCTATGTTATGAAGGAACTTATTTTTAGATAGTACAACCCTGCCTATTTTTGGAATACGCAAAAGTGCGGTGTCTACTTATAACATTTACTACTTCCTGCCGCAAGTACCTATTAATTTATTATAAGCACCTACACAGCTCTACAGTGTAGTTAAAAGCAATATTGCATACAAACAGCAATGCGGATAAGTTACAGTCCTGGCGATTCTTCAGATTTATAAGTTATCATCAGTTAGGCGTTACTCCGCAAACTTAAAGCTTACTAACGATAACCGATAAACGAACTTATTTGTTGAAATGTTAGCTCTCTTAAGAAGTAATTCGAACTTTACAAAGTGACAGTAATAGATGCTCCGTTATGTCGTTCGTTATTTTTAATCCGGATTAATAGTGCTTCTCCAATCAATGTCCCTCTTTTCATACCGAGTTCCTTTATCGGTGTCGCGACAAGAAAACAATAACAAACAATGCGATATTCCCATTTTTTCCTAATCATAGTCCGCTATCGAATAGGAAACAACCGGCCATAATATCTATCATTACGTAGAGCTTAAGAATTCCACTCATACCTACTTATTATTAATGCGTCCATGAATATGCATTTTATTAAAGCAACTTTTTTCTTCAAAACGCCACTAATGGTAGGAAATTATAGACAAATCTTTTAATGTCCGTATCAGCGTGTTTTTTTCCTGATATAATAATAAAAAATTCTAATTAATCATTTCCACGAAGAACAAAAGGAGATGCGATGATTGGATTAACGTACAGAGATAATATTTTTCTCACGTGCTTTACTCTACTGATTCACTAATGTATTTTCGCTAATTAACTGATTCGTTTTAATTAAAACGGACGCGTCGACACGCAACCCTCGTTACTTCGATGCTATTTTATTTATAACGGCCATATTGAAAATGCAGCTGAAAACGGCTCGTGTTCTACCCGAACTCTTAAACACACACACACATATGTAGGTATATATCTTTAACCCCAAGGTCGTAAAAAGCACAATCTCACGCTGTCCTTTGATTAAATGACCGTAACATCGTCAAGCTCAGACAAGAAAATGATCATTTCTGGGCTCTCCCTTCCTGGCTCGTTGGTAATCTCGAAAGAAGTCACGCAGGATGGGCCAACGGTACTTCTTGTGCTCGCATTTTACGACATCCTGAATGCTTTATGCGCGATAAAATTATTCTGGAAGAGAGGAACGATCTTGTACAACTTATCGATGTTTTCATTATGCCATTTTTCATGTTCCTCCGTGAAAAATTGGTTTTCCAGTCAGAGATCTTTAAAAAAAAGGAATGATTTCACAAAACTTCCAATATCGAGACTCTCTCATTCATGTAAGACCGGAAAATGTGATGAATGTGCCGCAATATAATAACCCTGCTTGAGTGCGCCTGAGAAATATTTATTATTTGATGATGAATTTTATTTAAATTTCATAAAATTTTGCAGCTTAGTACTTTGTGTGACAAATTAATGTCAGGTGAATAAAGCAAACTGGATTAATATAACTTAGCGGAGGGGCGGGCCTGATGTACCGTGATAGGATTGACCATATCTCAATCGACTCCTTCGAAGAGATCCTTACTGTCCACGGTGAACTACGCTACATGAAGTACACAAACGTGTTGGAAAATAGCCGAATATGTGTCTTCTGCTCTGTGCCTTGTAATTGCCCCATGTTAAAACGCGACACTGATCCACCCCTACTTACTTCGACGGGCTTTCGTATCTCAGCATTATGGGATCATCTGAAGGCCGATGCCTAAAACGCTATCAGGGATGCTAAGAGATTACCTAAGCTTCATGCAGCTCAGTAAGTGCCCCTTCTCCTAAAAAGAAACGTAACTATTAATGAAAGCATTATTTATTATATGGGTTGATGGATACCAGTTGGAGTGTCAAGTGGACTGTTTTCTGGTATTTCAAAAAGGGACACAAATTATTATCTGATTTGCAGGGTACAATATTCATCCCTTGTCTTGTCGATTATTTATGTGAATGAGTCTGGGCAATGTGTGTCAAGTGGTGATAATAGAATACTTCAATCTTGTCAAAAGTGCGATAGTGCATTAGGTAACAATTTGCGTACCAGATGTGAAGTGTAAAGTTGAAAAGAGAAGTGGTTCTAATGCAATCAACGACGCAATAAACACGTTATGGATAGTAATATGGTATATTGGTGAGAATGTATAAGTGGTGTAAATATTTTGTTTCTTCTTAGAAAACAAATCGAAAATATTCAATACAACATTATTTAAATATTTCATCATAAGGTATATTCCATATATAAGGGTGTGATTTTATTAGCAGCAGAAAATAACAAGTGTTTGACTGAAAGGTAATCAACTATATTGATAATTCAAACCACGATATAAACAGAATTTAAATAAATTGCATTATTTGTTCTTTAGACAAACCCAATTATAAAAACCATTCGTGAAATGTTCTAAAGTTTTGGAACGTCAAAGGTTTCTTGAACGTCTTGTAAATTCCGGCAACGCATCAGAAAATCAATTATTTGATCACAACATTTTTAATTAATCGATAAATTTTCACAAAATACCATGATTAATCTTTAAAAACTTGCAAACATTTCGTAGTCTGTCTGCAAAATTTGATACTCGTGCAGCAAAAAGTTTCCAGTTTTTTTTTATATTTGATAAAAATTTCATATTTGATCATCGAAAGTTCCATAATCGATCTTTCATAATTGAGTAGCAAAAGTTACACAACTTTTCAAAGATTTCAGTTCTGATCCGAAATAGTTTGATATTTAATCAGCATAAACGCAAAAATATTTAATTTTTAAACGTATCACAATTTTGAATTTTGGGCATATGTACCTGCTTTTTAATATAAAAGAATTTTTATTTATTAACAAATATCGTGGATGCTCGAGGAGGGTCGTATTTCAAAAGAGAATCGCTTGAAAGGTACGGAGAAATTATTGAGTTTTGCAAATTATGACCATGAGACTCGAGAAGAAATAGGTACTATAGACGCTGCTACAAAACGAAGTACCTATTTGATATTAATAAATATTCTCTGTTCAATAACTTTAGAACTTTAGACAATGTCAGGAATAAACTTAAGGATCGAAGGTCATTACGGTTTAGTGAATTGAACGATTTAGCTATTGCAATGATATAATTATCTGGAAATGTAAAAGTCGAACGAAAGTAATTCAAATGTCATAATCATAGCGTATGAATTTCAATTATATTTAAATTAGAATCTTCCAAACGGAGTATACAAAGTTTAAAAATTAATTAAACGACCTAAGGCATATTGTATTTAAGCTGTTTGTACTAATTCTTCTGTTTTGTATTAAAATATTGGCAGATCCGTCTCTGAAAGCTTTACACATAGGCAGTGAAACTTTGAATTTCGCGTGAATGAAATCGTTTCTGTAAGGCAGCAGCGGTGTTATTAACATTTTTATAGTATAGAGAAAATACAAGGTGAGCCACGACGGTAATGAGTCCCTATAAAAGTCGCTTTATAATTATTTTATACATTTGCATCTACCTTTCCTTATCTACGTTCGACGGAGCGGGATGGGTGTGTGGAAAACTTCAGTGGTAGTTGCCGAATGCTTTATTAAAGGGCTTTTTCTGTGGGAAGTTTCTGGAAATGTTGCTTCGACACGAAAACCGTGCAATTTTAATATATCTCTGCATGTGAGGGAGAACGAAACACTTTTCGATTTCACGACGAGGAAAGGAGGTGTGCTCGACATGCAGCTTTATCACTAAGGCTGGAATAATCGAAACGATGGAAATTCAAGTTCAAAAGTATGATACTTGTACGAAGAGTTAAAATGAAATTTAATATTTCATCATCTAAAGTGTATCTGGTTCATTTTTAATTGCGAATAGGTAGAATTATTTTTAAGAGACAGTTATATTTTTTGTGTAAACGTTCTTTAAATGGACACCAAATATTTTTTGCATTATCTATTAAAATTTCACATCAAATAAATGTTTGGACGGATCCCGACTTTCTCATCAGTTTTTTCTTCCACGTCGGCTTTTCTTCATCGACTTCCGCCTTTCGTCGTTCCGTCCAACTTTCCCATTGAGATTTTTACATCGACTTAACCCAAAAGAAACTTCTCTCTCCCTGTAATAACAGCAATATCCGTAATCACTATAGTTTCATATTTTTATATAAAATTTATAGCAGCCTCAATATTTATACCGGTAATGATACATTTTGTTGGTCGGCTAAGTCGCTATTATGGTTTTCTGTTATAAAACACCAGGGACGGGCCCGTGGAAAAAATCTTTATTCCATCGAAGGTAAAACGGGATAAAGAAGGTTAATAAACGGGTTGGAGTGATAAACAGACTATTGTTTGTTTATCAAATATTAAAAATGATTTTTTAAAAGCGTCTCGAAGCGAGTCGGTTGATAAAATCCATTGGAAATTGTGAACAATATCCTAAAGATTAAATTGATAAAATTCCGATTAATGTTTTTATTTATCGTGGACGCCATTTTTAACCGATGCAAGGCTGAAAATAGGGGGAAAAGTAATACCGTCTCTCCTTCTCTATCTCAGACGTTCCTTCGATACCTCTCTATACGTATACATACTTCGGTGGGTGTGCGTACAAAACGAAATTATAGCTCAGTACCACGTACCCAATCGTTCAAGTGGAACCTTTCAATTTGACCGTTATCGAAATTGTGATCAGTGATTGAATGGGCCATTGTAATTGGCGTTTGATAAAAACGCCGCTGCATGACTGGCCGTTTTCTACACTTAATTTAAACGCGCTGTTTGATTGGCTATCGAAATTACGTATTTAGTGGTGAAAATATCTTTCGATTATGGTCGCTAGCAGACGGGGTAATTGATATCTTTCGAGCACGCTTTTGCGAATATCCGAGGGTATTTCGTTGGCTGTTTTCCAGAAAATTATTCATTAACATAGACGTGAACACTGTTGAGTCTTAATCCTTCCAACAACTACGAGAAGCATATTTTGTGAAATGGTTGGTGTTAGAACTTGGCATCATCATTTTCGGTAAATATTTAATGTTTGTACCGAAACTAAAATTATTCAAATTAGTACGAGTTTGCAAGGAAAAATATCAGGTGTTCCAATTAGTTCGAATTTCGCTAAGAAACTAACGTATTCGGTACGTTTCATGCATATTCACCAACATTTCGGCGTCTGGCAATTAGCGTGAGGCTGCCTTGAGTAAAGTTTAATTTACTTAGCGGTTGAAAGGGTAAAGAAAGCAAAATAAAGTATCTCAAAATTACAATAATCCGTACCTATGGGAAACGCTCGCCGAGTCCCCCGATCTCATCATTGCAGCGTCGAACTTTCGTTTTCTTTTTTCTCCGCTCATTTTTCCACCATCTCGTCCTATATTATAATTTACCATTAAAATTTCCGGCTGGTAAGAAAAATATTACAAAATACTACAATTATGTGAAAACGGAGTTCTAACAAAAAGCTCAAAACGACCATTAATTCCATAGTCTGGTCGGCGTGGCTCAAATGCAACCTTATTAATTGCGTATGCTCGATTCAAACATCGTGTTTTTGTAATCGATTTTGCAAAATTATGGTAATTTTTGACATAAACGTGCGATGGCTCTCGTAGACCAAAAGCGGCGTAGAGGCCGGGGATAGCTGTAGGATATGAAATTCGAAAAGCCCGAAAGAAAATAAGAGTAAAAATTGAAACCCAGTATTAGCAATTGTGAAACGTAACAATCACCGTTAAGTTGCCTTTATGTCGGTTTTAAATTTAACGTATTTCTTGTAAAAAGTGAGGAATTCTTCCAATAAAACGTTTGAGATTATTATCAAAATACAGAACGATTTTGTTAATGGACACCAGGTATACGATATGCGTGGTGAAACAAGGAAGGTAATAAAATAACTCACAGGAAATTTGTAGTGGTACGAGAAAAGGATATAAAACCATCCCACAACGACATTTTCCGTCTAGACGATCTTTTAAGTATAATTTCTCTCGCATATACCTAAATATTCTGCACGCCCCTGCCTTTAAAATTCCTTCCTCCAAAATTTTGCAAAATATGAATACGAAATTCTATAATTAGGGCGCCCACTGAGCTTGTAATTTTGTCAAAAGGCTGACCTGTCGCGTAATCAAATTTCTAACGAAAATTACTATGGTGAGATTCCAGGGCATTTTTCTAAATATGAAATTATATATGCAAAAATTACCCCGAATTCCGAACAGATACTTAATTCCATTAGGCAAGAGCGACCATTAATTGTTTTATTTTTATTTTACGACAGTGGGAAGTTATATTGTGTTATATCCTTATAATAAAAAATATGTGGCAAAATTTGGAGAGCGTAGAAAAATAACACAAAATTAATTCATTAATCAGAGAATATAATTCGTGGATATTTAGAAATATTCTATTGATCCAAACAATTTACAAAAGTTAAAATATCAACACAATTTCGTTTTATGACGTTTACAAAAAACACTTTTACTAAATTCAACAACTCCGCTATTTTTATTGTAAATATTTAAAGCTCGCTTATTCATGTTGCGATCCCTTCTAGTTCGTAAATTATGTGACAATTTGGCATTTAAGGAATACACCAATTTGTGGCTATTACCCTTTTAAAAATGCAAGAGATGTAACGAGCGATGTCAAAGTTATCTAAGTGTAAAAATAAAGAAATTTTAATCCCGTTTCACCGCAATTATCCTGAAAAATTTATCGATGGTGACCGGAACGGAAGCCTACGAAAAAATTCCAAGACAATTTAAGAACTGGTCAAGTTTCACGATTTACTATTGTAAAGTGACATATTTCGTGTCACTTCCAGTCGCGTGGGATGAATTTTTTAATACTTCGTAATCATTGTAAGAATACGTACTGCAAAAAAAACTACGAGGCATGAATGTAACGTATGATTTTATGTTGAAGCTTTAGACTTTGGCACGATATTCAAGAAAAAATCGTGGCAATGTAATGTTTAATAAAACATTACACCGCCAAAATAGACGAATGACTAATCAGTATTATTATATTGTGTACTCTTTAAATTCTTTAATTAGGTATAACAGCGCGGTTTGAATACCTTTCTTTCCTCAATAAGCGAGTAACTTAACAATCACCTTCAAGATAAGCTTTTTAAGCTTCCAATGTATCAAATGACCACGTGACCTATTTGTAAAACGCTTTACCACTACTATGTTCATTGTTATTGAGATCATGTTCTACGCTTAGGTACTACGAAACCATTTGATTCAGCAAAAAACACTATCGGCCACCTTTTCGCAACCAGTGACGTAACTTTTCAAGCTTTCGTCATAGAAAACAGTAACGTCTAATTACAATCGAGAATACCCTCGACATCCTCTCTCTGCACATTTATTCAACAATTTACCGAAACAAAAAAGCGATGCATAAAAATGCACCTCGCCCCACCTACCGACGTTTTTCGACCAATGGCCGTTCGTACTTCCAAGGCACAGATTATCAATGAGTTCAGACGACTTTTATTATAGGTTAGGATCGCAGTATAAATATGTATGATCCTCGCTGAGCACGCTATACATACACTTACCTATACGCTAGTGTACAGGGAATATTCGAAAAATATTTCAAAACGGATGTATAGTTGTCATAAAATAGAATTTAGTGCTCAGAAATATTGTTTCTGAGAAAATTTAAATATTATCTATGTATCCTAATTATTTGGAAAACTAATTATTTAATTGAAAACGGTGAATGTTCAGGTGTAGATATAGACATTGCGCTGACTTCTAATAAATGCGCTGTGATCGGGAAAAAAGTGATTATCTGTAATAACAATCATCGACGACCTTCACAGAAAGTAACGAAATTACATAGATTTCCTATTTTCCTGTAGTGCGTTGAGTGGGAAATCCTCGAAAATATAAACACTATACAGAAGGGAAGGCTGCATTTATAATTCTGCGTTCGCCATGTGTTGATACTGCAAAATTCCGCTGAAATGAGTATAATTTCATCCATCCTGAATTTTTTGCGTGTTTAAAATTGCTAGAGAGTACAAAAATTGCAACTATTATGTGTAATTTTTTTTACATACAAACCCTGCCACGTGTCGAATGATACGTTTGACACGGAAAAATCGTGTACCTACTGTTCAGTTTCCAAGACAATTTTCAATAATTATAAATATTGACAGATTGATTTAACCGCGTATAGTATACACCAGTAAGAGATGCTATATTTTCCGTATCCCCATCGCCCTTGTTCTCGTCATAAGCATGCCCTTTCAAGGAAAAATGTTTGGGCTGAAGGTTTCCGTGGGCGGTGCCTTGTTTGTACTTATATTTCTATAAAAAAAATGTAGGTTGTGATGAATTGTTTATGTTAATATTTCTAAGGGACTAATCAAATTATGACGTTATTGAGTACCGACGATGGAAAACATAAATAAAGTAATTGAAAATTGAATAGTGAGTGATGGTAATAAATTTCCAAAACGATAATCTTCTGGAAAAAACTCAACCACCAATTACAGTGTCGATAGAAAGGCAATAACATTAATGATTATACACGTAATATCATCAATACATACCAAATACGACTACCGTTTGTAGTAATGTATGCAAGCCGGTACCTAATTGATGCCTGTAAAATATAGTATGCCTGAACTCAAATTGATGCTTTTTCGAAAAAACGAAAAAAAAAAATACTACTGCCACTACTACCATCAAAGGCGACTTTATAATAACAGGGAAAGTGTGGATTTTGCTTTAAAAACTGGCCTTAAGAACATTAAAAATATGATAATCAATGCAAATGATTTAAGTTACAATATGTCGAAGGATCATTTTAATATACATGAGAGTCTCATCTAAGCTGAGTCCTAAGATGTCTGCCATCACGGTTGTTTTGGTTTTTTTAAGTTTTCGAATATTTTAATAATTAGGCGGCGTGGCGCCATATCGACGAAATTTTTAATAACAGTCATTACAATCCCTGGAGATACGTATACACAAATACATATTTCTTGGAATTTTAATACACGTAGAGTATACCATCTCGAAATGGCAGGAAATACAGAAGCCCCGTTCAATTCAAATTTACATAAAAAATTGAAGAACCAAATCTTTCACGAATTTAGTTATGCCTGAGGTGTATTGCTACACAGGAGGCAAATGCCATTTAAATAATGTAATATTTTCATATCTGATTTAATTATCATTGTAAATTAATGAGTACACCTTGAACTTGAGTGGCAGAATATGAGTTAATTAGAACAGATTTTAATAATTATTTTATATCAGCACAGTTAGAGAAACGTTGAAACGGTCAATTATATTTAATAAATTTAAAGTTATTCGAAAAAAAATTTCATCTCTTTCAAAGCATCTCACAACAAAAAGTATAGATTTATCAAATCTCCTTTTAAGAAATAAAAAAATTACATTTTAAATGTTAAGCTAATGTCCGACTTACTTTTTAAACCATGTAATATTCGTAATTAAAGTTAATCATCACCACTTGTTAATTTAACATTTAGTTTTAAATCGATGGTTTCCTTCGGGTTTAGTAAAAGCATTTTTCATTTTCATCGCTATTAATTTTAACTACTAGTGTATAAAAATAATATAAACAGTTGTACCGTTTCCTCCGCAGCACCATCTATCCAGGAGTGACTCTTGTAATAACAATGTTTGTTTCAATAATTGTGATAATTCGACCACGGTTTTAGTTACGCTAATTTGTATAGCCAACCACTGTGGAGCCATTATTGTAAATGTGCGTTTAGTTACGAACGTAAACAACCTGAACAAGACAATTGGCGAAAGATGAAAGAAGAAAAATAAAAGAGAAACTTTGAAACAATCGGAGGATTTCCTTGCAAAACTTGCGCCGTCCTTAAAAATATCAACCTTTAAAGTCACGTAAAAAATAATGATGGAGGATAGACTGTTATTTTAACATCAGCGATAGAATGTAGTTTATCGTAGAAAACGTTTTAAAGAGGTAATCAACCGAGATTAACGATTAATATCAATAACAGCGATTCATATTTAACATTTGCGGTTTACCAGTAATCGTTCACATTAATAATAAAGCGTTTTAATGGCGAAGAGGCGATGGCGGATCAAATTATTGAATCACGCGACTTAATCACGGTTACCACTAACAATTAAACATTTATCGGCGGCCAACTAGGAGCTTTTCATTTATTCAATGGCATTTATTGTATACGGCTTCATTCCGTATTCTCAAATTGCGGTGCAATTCAAGTGAAGGGTGTCGCTTTTTTCGGCCACTTCTCAATATTTTAAACTGAAGGAACGGAAAAGGGAAAACAATTCCGAGTAGATCGTAATCATATTTGTTGGAAGTGATGTAAATAAAAGAAAGTACAGAATAAATCGTTTTCCGATCCGGGTGATTTTTAAATTAACAACACAAACCAGATCGTAATGTGAAACAATGCATGAAATTCTTATGTTAAACGTCAGTCAAATAAGTCAAACACAGTGACAATAAACATTTTATTTAGTGTCGAGATATTACTTTTTAAATTAGTGTGTCATATCGGTGAATAAACATAGATATCGAGAGACAGTATGCACTTAGAACAGTGTTGATTGGTGACGCTTGAAAATTGGAAACAAAACTTTAGAACATCAATCTAAACTTCACCCAATTGTTAGCACTTTACAACACATATTCCTCTGGCTTGTTATGTACCGATGTCAAATCTGGTTTATTTTTAAAATCCAAAGTTTGATAATTCAACGATTGCAAGGCCTAATGTTACTTTATAGTTTTTTCATCTGGTGCATCTTATGTTGGTTTCAGTTCATGATATTTCTTAAAGAATTACCCAAATTTACGAATGTAGGTTTTTTGTGTGTGCAGCGACTTGATCGTGATAGTCGCATAAATATTTTTTTGATATCTCTTACTCACTATCTATTTAATTGGAGAATCTAAGATTACCTTTCAATGTTGATGAATTGGAGAATTAGGGAAGTTTATTGATACCAAGGTTTATCTTTTTTTTTTTTTGTTATCGATGCCCTCACGCACGTTGTATTTTTTTATCTTTGGGTAAAATGCGATTTACATTTTGAATTCAATTTCGGTTAGGTATAATTTGTCGTGACTAAAACTCATCCCGCCGTAAGAAAATCCCATTCCGCTACAGAGAATCGGAAAAATATGCATACATTCGACAGCCATACTTGAAACTTCCTGTCGTCACACCATATTTCACATATTTCTGAAAAAGAGCGCATGATTTCTACTATTGATTCTCGTGTGCCCTCCTCGGGAAATGGGGACCCTTCCCCGACCCTTACATGACATTCGCGCGGCCCCATTCGCTTACCAATTTCGCCCTTTTGCGGGCCCCGCTTTGGGGGCATTTTCCCCCAGAAAGCGGCCGCGTTTTCGTCATGAGAACGCGAGGGGATCCTAGGAGTTAAACCCCGTTTGTGTGTGATGGCGCAAGCTCCCTCCTCGCCAATAGAAAATTCCCTTAAAAGGGCCCTACCGGAAGTCCTGACTCGTTTTCCGAACTTAGTGCTTCCTCAAAAATGGAAGATTTATCATTTGAGGTTTTTTTTTCGGGAATACAGTCGCCTTTAAGAACTTAAAAGAGATGAAAGCGAAGTTTGTTCAAACGAAGGGATGGAGACTCGGGTCGCGAAATGCTTATATTTTTCTTGAAGGGATGCTGGGGTACTCTCCTGAACTTTCAGCATAAAGTTGAATGAGTTTGCGGCTCGAGTTCTTTGCATCAAAGTGTCAAGAAATTCATGGCGAAGTTACTATTTACTTTTTTTCAAACCTAGGTACATAAATTGAACATTTATTAATTTGCTACCAGTGACGATATAGAAAAATGCGATACGAAATCGTGCTTCTCATCCTCCTTTATATCGTAACGAAGACATAAAGCTATCTCGATATCCATTTACGGAGTTTGTGCCCTTGATAATTTTTCAAAATTTTGAATCTTTGGAACGTTGTTTAATTTAAATATTTGGTATATAAGCCTATGTAGATAGTGCGTGGTTTATTACATACTTGAGTACTGCAATTTTTGGTCATATTTGTGGAACGGTTTTCCCCAGCGGTATGAACACCGCTCCATACATAACTTCTATATCTATTTATGTTCTATTACTGACAATATCAACAAAAATAATTAAGATTGGGAACCGTCCTCCTTTATATCGTGGTGTGGACATCAAACTATTTCGATATTCATTTACAGTCGTTCTGCCTTTGAGGTTTTTTAAAATTCTGGATCCTTGGAACAAATTGTTGTACTGAAAATCAGTTTGTAATACTAGCGAGCTGCTATCTGTCTATTTTGGGATCTTCAGACGCGTCTCGAAATATTCTATAGATTTAAATGTTTGATACATGAACCTATGTAGATAGATGGTTGTTTGTTGGTTCCATGTCGGTTTTGTAGCAATATAGACATTTTAAGGTTTTAAAAAAGTTGATAGGGTTCGACTAATTTCGAAAAATTGCTTAAATTTTCAACTCATAAACCGGTTGATGAAGTGTAAAATAAATATCGGATGATAGAACGTCCAGTACTTAAAGAACTTGTTTCAAAAATTTTTCTATTGTTCATGTCTTCAGAAAGAAATTAAAGTTTTTAGAAAACCAACCACTAACTCTTCTTTTTGAACATCTTTAAATGTTCAGCATTCTCATATCTGGGGATGTGCATGTATGTATTTACTTATATTTTTTAAGAAACTAGATATAACTGCATTTAGAAACAAATTCATTTATGTATTTTATAATTCAAAAGCCCTTATCTAACTTAAGTTCTAGTGATATCATTATCGACAATAAGCCTGTGTTTATCCTTCAACTCATATTAATTTCTAAATAATTACACAAACTAACAAATAACATGTCCGCATTACATTTTCCAATACCACATACCGGCTCTCACGTAATAATTCCATACCGTTCCCACCACCGAGTGCCGTTCATATTTTATTTAAACAATTTTCCTCCAAACTACCCTCTGTGAATTTATCATAATAACGCCATTAATACGAAGTTTTACGTTGTACTTTATCAACAATCCACTACGGTTCGTTTAAAAATTTATTGGTGCTCATGTACAGGCGTATACATAAAATAAAATAAGTAGGTACAAAACCGGTTGAATAATTACATTTTACAGAATTGTACAAAAAAAATCAATTATTAATAACGGGCTTTCAATGTGTATAGCATTTAACGTTGTTGTTAATCTAGGGGGGGGTGACATTTTTGTAGGTTGATTATTGCGAAAGACATTGAGACCTATTTTGAATTAAATAGTGTCTATATTATGAGTTCGATTTGTTGTGGGATTGGAGTTTTCACCTTAAAAAACAAAAGAAAGGAAGTTTGATTATTTTGTATGTTTTTTTTTCTATTTTACAAGTTAGGTTCTTCTTTTTAGTAAAACTATGAAGCAAATTTTAATAGAATCTCCATCAAAACATAAATCTCTAAAAGAAACTGCGGTACGTTATTACCAGGGGGCGGATTATATGCACAAGAGAATCACGAATTTACGCACATATATATATGCTACCGTAAAATATGCATAAAATATGCAATAAAATCAAAATATATGCAAAACTGCAAAACATTAATGAAAGTCAATAACGACTTTAAGAGTAATTGTGGGTTTATTTATAAGTTCCTACAACAAATATTCAAATTTAGGCTACAAGCTGAAAAATGAGCAATAATTTTTTTGTAATTTGAAACTTTTGTAGTTTTAAATTACAACTCAATATCACATTACAATAGGTTTTATTACATGAGGTGGAAATTACAGTTTCAATTAAAGTTTTCAACAGAATAAAATAATGAAAATAAACTTGTACAATGCCTATATGGGTATAATAAAAAAAAATACAGACACGTTACCTAACCCAAAGTATTATACAATAAATTAACTATTAAATGCTTTTCAAAATTTTCGACTAAAAACGAGTGGCTCCATTCATCTAAAAATATTTAAGTACAGAACAAGTTCTCTCTACATCAGCCGATGTTACGGGACAATATTTCGATTTGGGGATTAAACCACAATTTAAATCAATATCATCTAACATTGTTTCCCCTTCAAAAATTTCACAAATATGTAAGAGTTTTTTATAACCCACATTCTTTTCTAATTCTAAAAAATTCTAATTTATCGCTTTTTTCCAATTTTTCCTTTACCATTTCTCTCTGAATTTTGTAAATATCTGCAAAGAATCTACAAGTGGCTCAAAATTTTTTTGCAAAGCAATTAGCGTTTCCGGAACGAAGCTATAATTAGTTTTTATAAAAATTAATTTCTGGTGTATAATATTATTTTAGAATAATGCTTGTGACGTTAAAACACATTGAGAAGAATATGTTAGTTAGCTCCAATATCAATTTCATTAATCCAGTAAAATGTTCTGCATAAAAAAGAGCAGTGTTTATCCATGTTCCCCATCTTGTGATAATCGTTTGTGGTGGTAAAGGAATGTTTTAAGATCTCTTTATTTGAAACAATACATATATACGAAATATATGCAAAAATATGACTATTTTGTTAAAATATGCAAAATTTATGAAAAATATTACTTATATGCACAATGTGCATAAATATGCATTTCACATATAATCCGTCCCCTGGTTATTACTGTCCAGTGATGTAAAGAAGAGAAATTTAGACAGTTCTAATAGTATTTACATTAGTTCTATGTAATGTTTTTCGGACATCGAAAAGATCTGTGGACTATCAGGATCTTAACTCCCATTTTGTCAATTTCAATTAGGCTCTCCCGAAGGTTATTGCCGCGCTCTCCGACGACCCCCACGCGCAACATCTAGAAAGGGAAAGAAGGGACGAACCGTCCGACGTATACGGTGAAAAACCCGAAGGAGAATCGGGACCGTCGACACGGAGGAACGGACAATGAAACTTAACGACGCACAGTCTCGTGTCCCTTAAGCCAATTTGGTATCATTGAAAATCATCGAAAAGGGCATTAACAAAGAGCCCATTGAGCGATCTGTCGCTTGGCGCCGTAGGAGGTGCCCCCGAGCATTAATTATAATCATTTTCAGTAGACAACGCGCACCGCAGTGATACACATACACACACACGCACACAAAATGTGCCTAATTTTTCTCTTTTGATTCGAATTTTTTCGTCTTTGGCCCGGTCGTTTCATCGTAGCAACACGACATGACAGTTAGTCTCTTATTAGTTAGCCGAGCTGTCCTGACCAATCTTTGTTTCCGAAATTGCACTTCCGCACGAAAGTTTTGTGCTTTCGTCTACCTGCAATGCATTAAAAAATAAATCGACTTAGGTCACCTTAATTGGGCCAAATGACGAAAATGTGTCCCTCGGACGTATATACTTAATAATTTAAGATGAGGGTGAACAGCATTGTCACAACAAACGGAACATTGCCTTCATTGCACTATTTCGTTTATAAACGAATGGAGTATTAGAATTAGGTGATAGTTGTATTCATGGAAAGTAATTTTGCGATGTCTAATATGGTGGTTGCATAATCAACAAATGGGGAAATATCGCGTTATGAAACTACTCGTTTGAAATATATTGGATAAACACTTTCGAAGCTTGTTGACATTTTTAGCAAAATTTCTAGTTTCGACTATAATCCAACTACTATCCTCATAATAGAGTAGAGTGGGGCAAAAGGACGCATCTAAGGTTTAAATAATTATAGAGACAACAAATATAAACGAAAATAATCCTTTACTCTTTGGTAAGTTTAAACAATCATTTATGTATAAAAATAAAAATATTTGGTTCTGAAAAAAAATAACAACACAAAAAAAAATCAAACAATATAAAAAAACGCAAAATGGGAATTTTGCCCCACCATTGGGGCAAAAGTCACAAATATGTGGGGTAATAATCCTGTATACGTATTTTCACTCACAAATGTCACAAATAAATGATCCAATGTTTTCATATGCAGTACATTTTTCGTGCCACCAATTTTGACACTGTTGGCACTGAATCCAGTCTTCAATGGGTGGATTGCTATACTTTTCGGAGCACGCAGGACACGAGTGAGTTATAGAAGAAGATAATTCTAGCTCTTGGCTATGGTTTTTTTTCTTGTTGTTGCAATTTTTTCCGTTGTTATTGCAAATTTTTCTCTTGGCCGCTTTCTTGACTTGCAAATTTTCTTTTCGAAGCTTTTCTGCACGTTCTGCCTCAAGTTTTTCTTTAAACGGAGTGCTGGATAATATCTCCGATTTTTGGCCACGGTTTCTCCTTTTCTGATCATCTGATCTTCTTGGGAGCGGAATAATTTCTTCCGGAGAAACTAGCTCGTTTTTTTTACTGACCGTAGATGAAGAAGGTAAGCAAAATGGCTCATTCATTGAATTTTCTACTGCTGCTCCTGAGGTACTGTGCTAAGGGGCAAAAATATTAACGTGTGGGGCACAAGTACGCGCGTACTATTGCCCCATACGAAAATGCGAGTTTTGCCCCATAGCGTAAACCAAACTTTAAATTTACCGCCACTTCTACTGTCAATGGATTCATACGATTATCATGTGTTTATTGTATCCTCACATATTGTAGGTTATGTAGAAATTTTATTTAAAAAATACAATTACAAGTTATTCTACAATATCCAATGAACTAACGTGTAAAAATTACATGCAGATATAAAAAAATAATAAATACTGTAATGCGAGAAGTAAATAAAGCGACACATGTTTACTCCTTCAAAGGAATTACTGCGACGCTGTAAAAGACAGCTGCATGAATTCTCCGGGATTGTTGTTTACGGAAAGTAAATTGGTGACCTTATGAACATTTCCTGCGTAGGCGTTCTAGAAGGTACGAGAAGCATCTCGATTATGGTTGGGGTGTATATATAAGGGGGCTTGTGATCGAGGGAGTTAGTTAGAAGTAGAGAAGCAGACGTGAACGTGACATACGATGCGAAAGCGGAGCAGTACAAATAAATTATGTAGTGTCTAGTCAACAAGTAGTTAAGTGTGTTAAATAAATTAGTGTTCAATTAATGTAAATAAATTATAAAATAAACGTTACAATACCTCATTATAATTGCAACACTTCACAGAATTTTTCAGAAAAACACTGGCGGGCATCAATACTGTTGTCGAAGGTTACGGTATATTAGGGTTGTCAGATTGCGTATCCAGTTCTGCAAAAATGGCTTTTGAGACTTTTGCCCCATGCGGACTCTTACCCCACTCTACTCTAACTACTTGAATTTTTCACCACTTAAACGAATCTTGGATATTTGGTCAGTTTTCGAATTTTTGTAATCAAAAAAATTTCCATGAATAACATCTTATTTGTAACTTAACACGAATTTGAATGTTGAAACTATGTTGGGCGCGAAGAAAGATTTTTTGGTTACAATTATAAAGTTAAATATGCGTTACCTAATGGATACTTCGTTAATCCTAAAATTGCTTTAAAATGTTTGACTACACTCTTTATGGTTCTAATAAAACTTTTAAGTGCTCACCTGATTTGCACCATTGTTAAAATTTAAAAACAAAAATTCCTCAGATTCCCTCGAATCCTTAAACTGTCTTTGAAGAGAATGGTGAAAGCTCAGAATAGGGTTTACCTGAGAAATATACTGTTTGTAAAAATAAAAGTTGTTAATTTTCTAGTTGTGACTTTGCGTTAGAATCTAATCATATTATCATAAGTTGGTTACATTCTGGAAAAATATTGAAATATTACTTCGACAAACTCGATTTATTTTACCTCTGAATTAAATTTTATTTGATTATAGTTTGATTTCCCTAATGATTGCTTCCGAACTGGTTGACTTTTAAGCTTTAAATTATCAATAAATACTCAATAATCATAACAATCATATGTGTTCGTTTATTGTTTACAATTACTTTTGTTAAACAACAATTGGTTTTGTTTTTGATTTTATTTTTTAACGAAATGTGCATGTTATTTAAATAGTACGTGTTCTACAATATATCAGGTATAATTTACCAGACAATATATGCAACATGTACCAAAGCGAAATTATCCGTTATGGTTTTGATTTTGGTGGCGTCATTTGATAAAATGTAAACACGCTGATATTTTATTATAGTTATATAATAAGGAGATAAAGAGCTGATAAATGAAGTGTCTTGTATAGGACATTAGAAGGCATGCATATGGCTAAAGTTGTATAATAGTTTTCCTCTCCAGGCCTAGGCGTACTGGCATTCACTTCGAAGTATGCGAGATGAAATAATATATTTCCCCAAGTAAAAACATTTGCAATTCTCGTAATTAGAATTACGTGCCCGACGGAGACCTTCAAAGCGAAACTTAAATCCTTTTTAATATTTTCGTCCGTGGTTGCGTCACCACCGAACGGAAGCCTGTCATTAGGTGACAGATTGCCGTAAGATGTACGAGTTTTTTTCTTTGTTCAGTGCACGACATTTCGTGTCGAACCTTTACGTAATCATTGTTTGAAATAAAACAATGTCGTTTTGCTTGGCAGGGCCGCAGAACGAGAATACTTTTTTGTCCGCTGGGCGTCTTCGCCGTGGAGCTGGGTGGCCACGGATTTTCGGAGAATATTTACGAAGCCCACGTAAAGCGAGAGAAAAACTAAAGACAGCATTTCGGACATCAGGTGAATGGTGCGCCACAGAATTCTCCCCCTAAGATTAAAAGATTAATGAATGAATTCTTCGGTTTAAAGAAATGAAATATTTGTGGTCCTGTGCTCAGAAAACATTGCCTTACAGAAACTCACAAGTTTCATTCGACAACATTTTGCTGACATTAACAGTAACAAAAAGACCCATAAAATTTATCTAATAGTATATTAACTAATTAACTAAATATATCCAATATTTTAGTAGACAGAATCGATAAACTGTACCAGGGAAATTCCTACAAATAAAGGAGTTAGGAGTTACTTGAAGGACTCATGCTTACCGCCAGAGAAAGAAAAACGTGCTATATATGACATAACACAGACCTTTAATATAACTAGACCCGTTTGTTTACAAAATAATGTATTGCCAAGATCTTAGCACATTCTAAGCGTTTTTTTAGCGCTGTTGCATGAATGCAGATGACGAATTCTTTGCTTACGATTTGCGTATACATCCAGCCTACTTCGCCTGTGGTTGGTCAATTCTACGTAAATCTAAAATAATATCGACTTTTGTTATGAGTGGCAACATCGCGTCCTAGTGTTTCACGTGATAGAATTCGTTGTGTACGCGGTTTGTGTGTGTGTTTTGATAAAAATAGAAAACATTTAACAATGGTTAATACGTGCAATATGCAACGTTTATAGCAATGCAGGGAAAGTCTCGGGATTGTCTTTTCATAAGTAAATAAAGAAATTGATTAATGACATTTATTGAGCTTATGTATCATCTCAGTGGCGTTCTATCAGTGTTATTATTTTAGGTTTCCAGCAGATCCAATTAAAAGAAATATTTGGATTTCTGTTTTGGGACTTAGCGAAAATGATAACATAACAAAATCGTCCTTTATTAGCTCAAAACATTTCAATCAAAATGATTTTGTGTTTAAAATAGGTGCAACCGACAATGATAGATATTTAAAGAGAGATGCTGTTGCATTACCGATACATCAAGATTTTGAACCTAAAAGTACTACGAGGTAATTAATTTCTACCCTATAACTGTGTTTAATAGGAATGTCAAATTTATGAATTTGTCAAAATTCGAAGCTAGACATTTTTTTTTATTTTACATTTCAATTTTTTTAATGTAAATTTCAACAAAAATATTATACTGGTTACTGTGAGAAACAATTATTTCTTGATATGAAAAAAAAATAGTAATTTTATTAACCATTATTAACCATTTTATTAAACACTAAACAACTTTGAGGAGTTATATCTCAGAAGCTAATGAACAAAGTAGCAACTTACTATGTATAAAAAGAAGCGTCTTTCCGAGTACTTTCCGGCTATGATTTCAGAATTTCGTTTAACAAAAAATTCGCCGAGATAATCTATTTGTTTATAAGCGAAAAAAAAAGACACCAACTTTAAACAATGACTGTGACCGTTCTAATAAATATTTTTTAATTCTGAAAAAAGCACATGAAAGCTTGTTCCCTCTTATATATACTCAGCCAGTTTTGTTAAAATCGAATGGTGGAAAAAAATTGTTAAACTGTTTTGAATATTTTCAATATTTTTCGATTTTTCTGGATTGCAAAATTATTGTGCAAAATCTAATAAACCGATCGAAACGAAATTTACAAGATCCTTTTATTATAACTTCAAGATTTTGTACCTGTGATATGGAAGTCCTGACTACATTTTAAAGTGCCTAAAATAATAAATTAAGAAACCACTTTTTGGGCCGATTTTTTTTTGTTTATTACTAGTTGGCAAAACCGCTAATAAATTTTTGAATTTCTAACCTATGCCATTTTATGTAAAATGCGATTCTGCAACTTTTTTCTCTCTTCAACATTCTTCTCAATTCAATACTTAAAAGGTTAGAAGCAAAACAATTAAGGAAAAAACACGTTTTTTAATTGTTGCATTTTAAGCAATGTTCCCGACCTCTGCGCTTTGGAGGATAAGTCAATCCTTATTCTAGACATTATTCCCGAGGTACTCATGTAAAAGCATTGCGGTTTCCTCTTACGTCAATCTAAAGCAAATTTCTGACAGATGGGTCGTGGACTATACTTATTAGGTTCGTTCCAGCAGAGTTTGTAACTCATCAGAAATGATCAGACGCATGCGTGTAACAAATATCGCGTTCCAGCAGTGACCAGTTCGTCGATTCTGACATTTCTGACCAAAAGTCCTACGTTCCAGCAAGAAATGTACTCGGTTGCTAACTGATTTGTGACAGATTGAAAAGTTTGTGGATTTTCCTCTGACTTTTGTGATAGCTGCGCAGAGATTGCGCAGTTATGCCAATTTAGGTATTGTACGTTGTACTTAACCTCCAAAGTTGTTGATATTTGTGGGCTGCGAATGAAAATCGACACAAAAGTAAAAAAGCATCAAGTTTAGTAAACTTTCGTCTTGACCGAGTTTTTTATCACCATGACCGATATATCGTCGACATCAAGTTCCAACGATGAGTGGGCAGAGTGGTCCGATTCATCTGATGATGAAGAATTCCAAAGCAGGAAAAGGCCAAAAAACGAAAATTATTTCGAGGAAACGTTCCAACAGTGTTCCGGTTGCTAATCAGTTAGGAACCAGTCCACGGCAGAGCATGCGCAGTAAAATGTCAGAAACTAGTTTCGTACCTATCATGGATCTACTGCAGGAACAAACCTATTGTATGCATTATTAGTGTCATGATGATTTTGATAATCTATGTCCTTCTATACTTCATTTGTCACTTATTTCGCACCTTTGTTACCTAGCATGTAAAGGGCTTGATTGCCTGTTGATCTAAATGAATAAATACATTATTTTCTTAATTTTGTTTTCTTTTTGCCTCTTATTATTGATACGCCTATGGATAGCTATTTTGTACGCTGTAAAAATTCGTCAACGGCGGCCATATTTCCTTCCCACTTTACACCACGCCTATCGGCTATGTTGGCATGTAAACAAACATCAGTTTCTAATAGGAACACCGGGTCTAGTTATATTAATGGTCTGTGTGTCATATAATGCGATGCGAAAAGTAAGAACTTCTGCGATTGATTATAGAAAGCAAAGTCCAAGGCAAACGGTCATCCGTAGATGGTTTGGTTGCTCATCGCTTGGCATATTCCATGTGGCTGTATCTACAACCACGTTAACTATTTGGATCACCAACCTTGGAAAGGAGACAGCTTCATAAGAAAAAGTAAGGAGTTAGGATTGCTGTATCTCCCAAACGTTATTCAACATATACACAGATACCCTCATGAGAAGAGTCGCAAATGAAATGCATTGAAGGAATATACATCGACAAATACGTCTATGCACTTATTAGGTAGCAGAACCCTAAAAAATAAAACAAGAAAACATACACAAGTTCCATAACACTGTAGCTATGCTAACAATAGGTATCATACTATCACTATCTCACACTATAATATAGATAAGTTATTATATAGATTATGTAGATATAATATATATGAAATTTGAAGAGAAAACGTCTACAAGAGAAGAAGAAAGCAGAATACAACCTCAAGATATAAAATGTCTAAAAGAATAAAATGTGTATAAAACTCGATAAAATGAACAACAACGACACAAGGACAGACTCAAACATTTTAGAAGAAAGGATAAAAGCAAACAGAAATAAATGGAAAAAACACGCGAATAGTTTGCCTGTTCTAACAAGATATCATGAATCTACCGGAAAATACGTTTTCACAAGTACCTGTACTTATAAAGGTGCAACAAATTCATCCCCAAAAACTGATAATTTGAGCACATCAGAGATATAACTTCAATTGCGCTTTTATCGCCTCTTCATAAGAAGTGCTTCAAATTGCAGAATATTTTTTCGAAAATTTTTTTCTTGAAAGTTTGTGTTCAAGATACTTTTTAGGAGTATTTATAAAGATTACTAAAATTATACATGTAAACTGGAAGGCTTTGCTGCGTGTGACAGACTTAATTCGCCTGAATATAAACGCAAATTTTAACAGTAATCAATTATGAGCTGTCCGTCAATCTCAAAGATTTCTACTTTCGTGTTTATTACTTACGCCCTATATATCAGCTAATAAATAGCTATTATTTCCCTCTTATATTTCGTAACGAGTGATTGAATGTCATCATATTTCCAAAGAGAATTCGGCATAGGTATTAGTCATATATGTATACTTTAATCAAAAACAAATTAAAACCAACCAACAGGTAGACTTGACAATTTATCATAACACGTATGGATATGCACGCGAAAAATGAATTACACCACAGTTTGCTAGGTGTTTTCTAGCTATGTATATTCCCTTTGTTTTCCGTATAACTGCGTTTATTTTAGTTTTGTTAAGTACATGTCACGAGACGTGACAGCCGTTAGACATTCGATAATTTTTTAATTTCGCTTTCGATACGTTTATTAAGGATTACCTATCTCACCTAAGTACTGGTCTGTCTTGTGTATTCTGTGTATATGACGTATTGATTTCGTATTTCGATTGAAACATTCAATAACATTCTAAATTCTAATAAACTAATTACATCGACGTTTACACCTCTCTTAGATATCGTGCTATGTTACAAATGATATAATTTTAATGAATTAATTTTGCCTGGGAAATGGTGAAAGCGCCGGTTTAAATAGTTCAGGTTTTCTGCATTTACCAGAAATGTCTGTCAACACCACGGAAATAAATTCTGATCAACTTCTTTCTCCTAAATTAGGAATAATGTTTGTTAGTAGTACATATTGTAATCATAGTACGGTGACTATCGGGAATTTGTGCTTATTTTATGGACCTCTGGAGAAAAGAGATTTATTAAAGAAGAAATGGTGAAAAATTTAACTAGTGTTGTGGTAGACATTTAAATCGTGTTACGTATGGATGAATACCTTTTTTGTTCCATCATCTTAATTTTCTAACCAAGAAGTGAGGATCTCACTTACGCCTCATTACTTCGTTTATTGACTGAAAAATGAAACTCTAGAACTACTTACTTTTCGTTCTGCAGGTAGGTTGCAGTATTTAGAAAAGTTAGTCGATGCTGATTTAACACTGCAGAAATTTTTTTTAAATGGTACACGGGAAGTGTTGATGAACGATCCACAGCATATGTCAATGAAACACTTTAGAACTTTTGGCATTGTTAACATTTGTGCATCCTCATCCCAACTCAGAACGAAATCAGAAATCATTCAATGCTCACTTCATTTACGAAGTGTATCCCCCTTGTCCTACCGCCGTACACCTTCGTCCTCTTTCGCCCCCGTCGTCGTCTTGATAAAGTCAAAGGACCACCGTAAAAGGATAAATACCTCTCAACGTTTCGAGCCTACTCGCCGCCATCATACACAGAGTGTTTAAAAACGCATCGACGCCATAACTGCAAGTGCAGCCAGATTCGTACAAAGCGGCCCGAAAAACAAGTGCACTCGAAAAATTACGCGAACGCTACCAACTGTTACATACTCGCGATTTTTTTTTTCACAATGTCGCCAAGAGCGGTACTCGTCGAGGGGGTATTGAGGGTATTGTGTTGGATTCATATCGAAAAAATTGAAATTCTTAGGCTGAGAAGTGGCGAAGGAGAGCGGCAGATGTTTGCCGTTTCGATTATCGGAAAGAAACAATATTCACTTCTTTAAACAATGGGAAGTGATGAAAAGTTTGTGACATACGGGACTATTTTTTAAACATCTGTTAACGGAGTTAAGCTAAGATGTCGTGGAACACAAGTGATTCAATAACAAATTACCACAAAGAAATAAATTTCTTTGACTTTAAAATAGGTACTTAAAATCTCAAACATACGTCCTTCTACTATTCGTCTTTTTTGAGTAACTTACCTATCAAACCACGATAAGCATCGCCATAATCGAAAATGCCTCAAGTATAACATCTACACCTACACGAAACCGATATATTATTGTTAAGTTTATCTTTGTTTCGTTCGTCGACGATTTGTAAAAGGAAGCAAATGGTACTTAATTGCGCCATTATCGAATTAAACTTGCATTTAAATCAGACTTTAAACACAACGAGGATAAATCTAAGATGAACAGATACACATACGAGAAAGAGCGGAGAATTTACGATCGTCAACGGAACTTTCGACACGAATCCATTTCGATATAATTTTCGTCGATATCGAATTAGTCACACCTAATTAAGAGCGATCGATTTGTCAGAATCCCGCGGAGCCCTTTCACGTACGCGGCGATGGAAAAGAAGCAACGGCAGCAGCAGCACCACAAGAAAGAGAAGAAGACGAAGAAAGGTGTGAAGTGCGATATAATTACGTGCATTGTCTGAAGATGGATGCAATGCGTTGCCTCGGGAGGTCGTAGGCTTCCGTTTTGAATGCTTTCCTTAACGGCTAACTATCAAATAATCAACTGTGACTCTGTATGTGCCGACCGAAGACAAGCGACTCTTCCCATACAGGGAGAAATTGGATTCGGGAAAAGGAATCTACGATAATTTGGAATTCCCACAAAGAGTAACGAAAGTGGTTATGTCTTCACAAATCTTAATTATAACATAAAGAGATAGGTACAATAAGAATAGTTAAACTATGTACTACGATTCCAAATTTGTACCATGTTTCTATAACACGCGTTATAATTGTACCTTATTTTTCTAACAAGATTTGGAATAACTAACTGATATGTAGTATTTAACCATGGAATCTACCAATTACTTAATAATAATGTTGCCAATTACTCATACTCCGTCCACCACTTCATCATTTCCTGTTTTCGATTCTTCACCCTGTACAATCGTAATATTCAACTCCTTTTTTTTTGAATGAGAAGCGGCCACCTCCAAGGTCTGCATAATTATCCACGATAATTAATAAAAATCTGTCAGCTGCTTTAATAGAAAATGTCTTTACATCATTTATTTTAAAAGTATCAACTCCCGGACATGTAAAGCGAGAGAGAGAGAGGGAGACATCTGTTGTCTGCCAGAACAATCCCAGAGATTTAATATTAATAAGAAATAAGGACGTTATATGTCAGGGTTAAAAATTGGATACTTGGTAAGTTTGATGCATTTTTTATTATAGATGGAAACTATGAAGTAATACGCATCTGAAATTAATGCTTTCTATCGACGAGAAATTTATTTTGTAAAATCAAACTACATTTTGTGTCAATTTTTATCCAATTCAAACATAACAATTAGGAACTCGTACATATTCCAAAAGGTATCTGTCTCGCCTTTTGTTCTTTGGAAATGGATATTTTGCTAAAGTGGCTAAAGGGAGAAAATATCATGACAAGCGGTGAATAGAACGAGAGGTAAATCCTTTAGAGTGAAATCTAACAGGCGTAAGAATAACCTTTTAAAGTGATGCGATGTGTAAAAGTAACCAGACTGTCCCCGTCTCTTTCCCTCTTACACGCTCTGGGCCATCGTTTTGCCCATTGTGTCTGCCCAAAATGTCATATAAATATTAGCATGGCTTTTGGAACGCAGGGGCGTAGCTATATAAAAAGAAAGTGAAGTATAGGTAAACAAGATCAGAGAGATTTTAATTTAAATTACGACTATTAATTGTTTCGATTGTTAATAAACATTGTTCGGTGAAAGAAGTATGCGTTAATAGTAAGCTAGTATTCAATTTTTATTTATTATAATTTTAAATCAAAATGGGGAGGAACATATTAGTTACAAATAATCTTATTAAGGCCGAACATGAATTAAACTGTTTTCTGATTAATCACTTTTTGATTATTAAACGAACAGTGGGAGCACTCTTTCTCTCCCTTTTTGTCCTTTGTGAAGCTACGCCCCTGCCCTACTCGAAAACGTCACTTCACCACATCAATGGCGAGCCCTTCCCTCTCCGACCGATGTAAATAAGGATTATTATATTGAAAAACAGCATGTGTCCCGTTTTGTCCTTGCCGTGTTTATAGGAAACAGGAAAATAGGGATAAAGGTATAATGCACGTTAATCCTCTTTCGGATTGTCCCAGCAAAGAAAACACCTCTTCAAACGTATGTACTCCATGTGAAAATAGCGAACGTGAATAATGGCATATGGAACAGTTTTGTAGGGACTTGATTGGATTTTTTTTATTTTAAATTTAGAATCCTCCATCGCTACACACTTAAGTTTCAAAGTGATGTTTAATCAACGTCTAACCAACCTTGTATACATTATCGTCTTACGGTCATCTCTTGAAGCTACTGGATACTCGTGAGGCCAGAACGAATTTTTTCCATTAGTACGCGAGATCTGAATGGATCCCTGTAGGGCAAAACACCTCGATTTCCTCTCTCTCTTTTCTCTTCTTCTTCTCCTTCTCTTGTCTGTCTTTTTTTTTATCTTGACATTACGCTATAATAGACCTCCTCTGGTAAATATACGTTCCGTGAATAACAGTTGAAGGCTCATCAAAGCGATCTCATTCAGTTTTTAATGCAGAAAGTAAAGCCAACGTCGATTACATCGAGGTATCCGGTAGTCGGTGTTCATTTGTTATTAAGGTCCATGGTGAGACGTAAAGAAAATACGTCATCCAAGAAAATTTATTTTATATCATCTTGGAACGAATTGCATCAGGTCATCAACTGCACTTCCATTGATTTTACATTTGGTTTTTGAAAAATGTGAAATGTGTAAATTCAGACTGCAGATGCCATGAAAATAATTCTAGCTTCAGGCTGTTTGTTCTGAATTTGTCTCTTGATTTGTGTATTTCTTGAATGTGTGATAAAGTTGAAATTCCAATGGCCTTCTTCACGCTTAATTTTTCGAATGGTGAAATTTTGTCTTTACGCAGGAAACGAGTTGATAATTTCCGTTTAATCTTTTTGCACAATGAGTATCACAAATGACAGATTAATGGCTCAAAACTTATTTCTTAATGTCGCATTGATATAGTAATTTCATTATGGAAGGACGATTACGTAATCTTTCTTTAAATATTAAGACTAGAATACGTTTTCTACGCTGCTGCATATGCTCGGGTCTGTTTTTATCGGGTAGAAGCGTGGAGAATGGACAACACCATGAAACGTCTACAGCCATGGTGTTATCGATAAATCATTACAACCACATGGCTTACGAAATGACTGTAGAACACTAAAGTATAGTAAAAAAGATCATCAACATTGTCAAAATGAGGAAAGTCTGTAATGCAAGGGAAAGTAGAAGATAAGGGGACTGGTCGAGGACAGCCATGAACTCGAGGCTAAAATGTTTTCGACTGCCCAGTTTATGGAATGAAATCGGCCGTTCGCCAATATTTATTAAGACCGATGTAATTTTCACAGCTTAGTTGCTATGTTATTTAGGTAGCATTGTGAGCAATTCTTTTCGAATTATTTTGTAGTGGTTACAGGAAATATTTTGAAAATTCACTGAAAACAACGCTTTTATTACTCACGTACTGATAAACTTATTACAATTACATCAGTTACATTCAACCATCACCCACACTTTCTAACAACTACATACATTAACTTTTATTAAGAGATACACGTAGTGTGTCTGCAGATAGATTAATATTGCAGTTTACCAGATGAGTATATACATTGGACATACTATATGTCGGAGGCCTGGTCAACATGTTACTTTTTTGACGCTAAGATACGTATATTTCTTGTAGTTAACTTAGGCACTGCCAATTTTAATTCCTCAAAGACGACAGTGGAGTCATTTATGTCACGCCAGTCGCTTATAGCGTCAATTTCATTGTATAATAACTGACAATCCAATACGGATTTTACTTTGGTGTTGAATCTTTGTCATTTCAAAGAGTAAATTGGGGGCATTGAGGTTACACGTTAAATCATTCATGAGCTTTGAATTGAGCATATTCAGGAGATCGACATCCCTCAATTGTTAAATAGTATTAAACTTTCTAATTTCGACAAAAGGTAGTGTTAACTGTCGTTATCGATGTGAATACTATATGTGAACATAGATTTACAAAGTCAAAGTTTGAAGCTTCGTTGGAGAAGTACTGCGCACGATATTAAAAAAGAATTATTAACGTGGGTTCTTTTTTAATTGGCGTCGAAAAATCAGTTGAACTAATTTGAATTTAAATTTTGTCCCGACACGAACACCGCAATACCCATCGAGTGTATTTGTCGCCGTCCTCCCGTCCCATTTCTCCCCCAACAAATCATCAGCTTGACTCTACTTGGGCACGCGCCAAAAATTAAACATCCCCATAGAAAAATCAACAAAATTACAGCAATCGAAACGAAGAATTACACGTTTCGCAAACGGGCATAAGGTAACATAACGGTTTTTCGGCGGACGCACACACACGCTCTCATACGCACATAAAAAAATGCGCCTTTGAAAAGATCCGGGGCGGCTCCGAGGGCTTTTTGTTCCACAAAGAACCGAGAGTATCCGATGACAATCTGGTGAATACGCGATTTTTTTACCGGCCCTTTGTTCGGCTGGGTGGGTGGTGCCCGGCTTCTTCCGGACACCCTGTGCATAGGCTCGTACAGGACTGGTCCGGAGGGCGCAGGGTGCGCGTCTCTGCGCCCCTGCAACCCTTCGAGATCACGACGAAACTAGGCCAGAGAGAGGAAGGGAATCGAAACAAGTTTAGTGTACCAGATTTGTTGAAAATTTGAAAAAATATCGAACGATTCAATTGTGTACAGTATTTCTTTGCGTGCAGGGTCAGACTTAACGAGTCTTCACGACTCTTTCCCGTATAATAATGGTTATAATCGAAAATAGACTTTATTCATTCACATACAAGATATTACATGTTGGAAACTAGTAATAAAATTAATGAATGAAAAGACGAAGCCTGGCTTTTTGGGAGCATTTATCAATTTAGAGTGACACGTATGCTACTTAACACAATTAAACACGTTCATAATCTAGAAAACGGAAGAATATTCGGTATCCTATTTAACACCCTTCTGTTATAATATTAATATGTAATTTGGTAACATTAACATAATGATGAGGAGTAGCGCTAGTTTGAAAATAAAAATAATGTCGCTAAAATGAAACTCCGAATCAGTACCGTAAAACGGGGTTACTTTGGCAGGTTTTGACCTATTTTGGAACTCTAAGTCAGAAACCGATTGGAACATCAAGCTTTTTAAAATTGCATCGTGCCTTGAGCCCAATTGACAATAGATCACCCAAATATGGTTCGTTTTCATGAACGCATGTTGGAAAAAAAATTGTTTGAGAGGTGCCAAAGTATGCATATTTTTGGGTTACTTTAGCAGCACATGGAAATATTATTTGGGCCAATGTAGAAGCCTTCTTTGGCACCAGAAATGATAAGTTATGAAGGCAGCTTTGAGTTTGGTCCAACTATATCATAATTCCGAAGTTATTGAAGTTAGAATGCATTTTTTTAATAACTCATTTATTTATTCAACACTATATGAAAAAACAACTAAAAATGATTTCTGAACGTAAAATAAACATAAATCCTTAACAAGTTTAATAAAAAAACATAGAAAACTAAATATTCAAGACATCATGCAGTCCTTTTACAAAGAAAAATTCGCATCTTTTATAGGGTCATCACTATCAAAATCTTCATTTGTACAGAGAGAACAACATACAATGGGTCCGTGCTCGCCTCATTGCTGAAGCCACAAATCCATTTTTTGCATTTACTGCAACATATCCAATCAGACCCTGTGTAATTATTCCATTTTCTATAGCAAGCTGTGCACACGTCATCTGTAGTGTTAATAACCCTTTTTGCTTGCTTTCTTATTGGTATTTTTGTAGAAACTGCAACTAAATTTGCAAGTGGTTCGCCGTCACTCTCATCATCGCTAATGTTAGAAATTATTTTCTGGGTCCCTGAAGGGCCAGTGACTGGTTCATCTGTAGATAGCCTTGATTTAGGGACATTTAGCTTAAGTTGTTTACCGGCCTGTATTTTTTTAACACGTGTTCTAGCGACCTTTTCCTTATTTGAACCGCGTAGATCTTTGAGCAGATCAATCAGTTAAGATAGCAGCTTGGGCATTTTCGTCATCGTCTTGTATTTACACGTCTGGAATTCTTTTCAGAACTTGTTGTGGATTGAAAGGACAGAGCCCTGTGGCCCTAAATTCAGATTTTAAATTATTGGACACATTTTCACTGATTGCAACCCACAATGGATTTAAGTGGGCAGTAAAATATTCTTTTGGAATGGAGGAAGTTGATTTAGTTTCATTGTGCCATTTGTCTAGAATCTGACGCCACTTTTTTTTAAACGGGACAAACACTGTCACGTCTAATGGTTGCATTAGATGAGTGCTGTTTGTGGAGAACGCTGTCATATAGTTCTCCTCACAAGCTTCAATGACAGTAGGAGAAAAATGGAGGCTAGATTGTCCCCAATAACATATTTTTTCTCAGGATTTTCCATGTCTTTAATTTTGGGCAACAAAATGTGGAAAAATCACTTTTCAAATTGGTCCATATCGAACCAGCCGCTAGGTGTGTTACTGTAGACCGTTCCAGGAGGACCTCCTTTTCTCCAACCTTCATATAAATTGCCTGCCTTGTACACCACCATTGGGGGTAATAAATCTCCTGCAGCGTTTCCACACACCATTATGCTGATCGAAGTCTTGGAATGTTGCTGAACTCTTTCCACGCGTTTGGTCCCCCTTGGAACAACGACCTTTTTGGCTCCAGGGTCATCTTGGACATTAGTTTCATCGTAATTAAAAACCAAAGAAGGGTCAATATCTTGTAAAACATCTTTAACGTTAACAAAGAATTCGGAAATTTGATGTGGTCCTACCGCCGCACCTGTTCGTTTTATGTTTGCAGCCAAACGGACACATGATAAAGTTTTCAAGATAATCATGTCCAGGAACATTGTCTTTAAATTCTTTAACATCACGACCTTTCTTTTGTAAGTATTTGTGGATCAATTCGCGAATATCGGCTTTGTTCAACGGGAATTCCCAATTGCTCACTGTCACTAAAGTCTTTGTAAGTAATTGCTCCTCCGTAGCAGTGAATACTGTTGAATGACCTTGAGGGCGCATATGTTTGCCCTTTAACTTGTTTTGAAGAGTCCCGCGAGAAATTTTGAAGCGTTTACTTGCCGCCGCTTGACTCATGTCGCCCTTAATGGCAGCCAACGCCCTTTCCATGTCAGCTTCACTAAAGTTCTTGTAATTATGCCCCCCCCCACTTTTTTTGATAGTTTCTAGGCATTTTTAATTACTTTATATCTGTAACAGATGAGATATATACTTTCTATATATTCTATATTTTCAATATATATATGACCAAACTACCAAAGTAAGCCGAAGTGCCAAAGTAACCCCGGTTTACGGTAGTGTTCAGCACCGCTTCTAACTTTATGGTTTCCGTCACTTACACACCTTTTCATTAATTTAACAGAAAATTCATAGAATCTAAACTAGTTTATTGCAAATGTTACAACGCAATATGAAGTATCAAACGCTTTACTACATCAAGTATTCCTTCTCCAACCTCTATCGAAGTCTCGAAGATCTTCCCTTGAGACACTTTCACATTCTTCTCCAATTCACTTTCCAATTCCAATTCAATTTTATCGCATACTGGGTGATTGAAGATGATGTTGAAAGCGAGAAATGAGAAATTGTGTGGAGGTGATAAATCTGTATAGAACGAGACCGAGCATCCCCTTCGATACCCTTCATTCGCATATCATATGTAACCGTCACTTAATCCATAGCAAATAAAGTAACTGGATTTTTTTTAAATATATTTAGTAGTCGGATGAAACCAGCCTCTTTAAAAATTAAATTTATAAGGTTTATTGTTCGATAAAAACAATTACAATAGACTATTTCCTTGCTATGGTCTGATGCAGTTGCAGCTCTTGAAACACTTGTTTTGTAATGATACAGCATTAAATCTTTCATAAAAATTCAAGTCCACTTCTTGTGAAATTTTTAATGATGCATGAAGCTAATTTTTGTTATTTGCATCGCATTTAAATTTAACTAACTAAACTTTAACGAATTGCCTAATTAATTACTACAGGAAATACAATATTTTTAGCTGTAGCAACATTAGGAATTTGTTCAGGAAAGCTGGGATCTTCTCTTAATTTCATAATTTTCAGGTAACTTTCCGTTAACGTTAAAGATAAATACGTTATGCACCTTTTTATTGTTGAAACAAAAATTTTAGCAAATCGAAATTTATTTTGAAGTAAATAACCGAATTCAAGCAACAAAAACAAAAATTGCTGTTCCACACAATATTAGCGAAATATTTACTAAATATTGGCCCCATATCGATAAAACAGGTATATAGATTCAGCCAATATCGAAGTAAATACAAAATACTAATATTGGCCCAAAGTCGATTTTATGTGTAGGTATACATCCAGTATTAATATAAAGGCAATTTTTTAATAATGGTCCAATATTGTTAATTCGTACCCTGCCGATATTGGAATTCATAATAGTGGCTCAATGGCTCAATAAACATTTGATGTATTTAGAAAATATTAAAATAAATATAAGTTGAACCAGTATAGGTGTACCAGATCCATTCTATATCGGAATTCCTATATGATTTGACCAATATCAAAGGTTTTTGTGTAGTTCAATGGCATTAAATCATGAAACCACGATTTGTTTGGTAGAATCCACGCTTAATTAACTTTAAAATGTCTGGAAAAAATCCACCGTGATGCAGTTATCAACAATACGAATTATATATTTCATTCGTCTAGAAAAATTCTGGCACGGCTCCCCAGCCAGACATAACAATATTCCCCTTATTTCTCTTTTTCTCCCGTCCAGCGTTAAAACGTTTTCCACACGAAATCCATAAAGGCTTTTCCGTTGTCGACGCATTGCGATTCCTCCTGAAAATTCACGTCACAACTTTCCGCCATGTTCCGACCGAATGAACCGTTTTGTGTGAACTCAATGTTTCTAATTTAAAAATCTGCCGCTCTGTAATTTAAAGAGAAATATTCTCTCCCTTTACATCTTCCCTACTGAAAAATTTGTGGAACGAGGACGGGATTGGAGAAAGAGAAAATTGTCTCAGTCCGGCCAAGTGGAAAGGAGTTTATAGTCATCGTCAGGGTTGCTAATTGGTATTTCTCAGATTTCTTTTTTGAGATAGATTAAGTATTTTAGTTGTATTGTGTTGACGTATGTACGAGGTGTGGAGTGGTGTGTAAAATTTCGATCTGAGTTCAATCAAAGCCGACGGTGTTCGCGTTTTACTACATTTGTAAATCGTATCGTTAAAATTCGAAAGATTCCCCCCTTTGCTGTATCTGTCGTGCTGAAAAGCAAGTTCTGCGTAAAAATTCCCACAATCAAGGAATCCAGCGCCTAATTAAGCACAAGGCGACGCAAGACAAAAATGACATCGCTTACAATATATCGAACAAGACGCAGAACACAGAAAGAGAAGCAAAAGTAGCAGCAGCACAACGACTAACAAGCGAATAATATTTGGAATTTCGCGCAATTTTTAACGCGGTACTTCAAAGCGATCGGAAGCGTGTAAAAAACCGCTCCAGTTACATATCGGTCCCGACTTTGCTGGCAAAAAAATGCCACCGTCGAATGCCTGGAACGTATGCGTACGATGCCGCTTTTTGCCTGTGTTGGATCGAACCTTGCGAACGGTCAGGAATGATATGTCGGAGAAGGCCGCGAGAGATCATACGAACCCGTCTTTAGATTGTTTCGTCAACTCGGCCCTACTCCATCATCCGACCTGATTAATTAACTATCGATAACTGAGACTTTCCCGCGAAAAAATCACCACCGAAATTCTTGTCTCACACGCCTTACTTACACAACTGAATACTACTCCATCCAATTTAAGTAAAACGCTGGTTTTACCAAAAAGTTCCACTTTTACCTTGTCACTTCGTGTAAGTTCTTTTTTCAGTTTTATTTCACTTTTTATACCAATCACTTCATTAGCTTGAAAGTGACAGACGACAGTGCAATTGGCCTGCAGCTGATACTCTCAACAGATACAGACCAATTTCACTGTCGTCTGTCACTTTCAAGCTAATGGAACGATTGGTATACAACATAATCAGCCCTTGATTATTCGGGGTAATTCCAGTTGAGCAAGCGGTTTTTCGCCCAGGTCGAAGCTGCATGCACCAGGTTCTGTCATTCACCAGTTACATTAAGGCCGGATTTCAAAAAAGAATGAAAACTTCCGCCGTATTTATCGTTCTATCAGCAGCATACGACACAGTTTCGAGAGAAGGGACGATATATAAGTTCCTCAAGATAATTCCGTGTAAATCAACAACTCGACTGATAAATAACATGCTGAACGACGGGTAACCGTGGGATCCAATATCAGCTACCCCATGAAATTGAAAAATGCGTTGCCACAGGAATCAATCCTCTTTCTTTTCCTGTTCTCCAAAGAAATACTAACTGAAGATCTTATAGCGATGGGAAAATACTTCCCCAAATGGAGGTTCCAGTCAAATGCTGCGAAAACAGAAGTTTGCTGGTTCCACCAAAATAACAAATTAGAAAGAAGGGAGCTAAACATACAGTTTGAGGGTACCACACTTAATCATAACAAAGCCCCAAAATACCTAGGCGTAACCCTTGACAGGACACTTTGATTTAAGGAGGATATAGCAAAAACTGCCGAGAAATTAAAAACAAGAAATGATATTATTCAGAAGCTATGTGGAACAATTTGGGAGCTTCCGTTTCTACTCTCCGAGTTACAGTCACAGCATAGTAGTACTTGTCATGCCTTGAAATGCAGCATCTCATATTCAGACGAAGTTATTTTTATCGAAGAAAACCTAAACTATGGCTCCAGTTTCTTCTAGATCGCACAATTTTTGCTACATCTTTGACTATGTTAACACCACATTTAAAGTACTAGAGGATCGGAATATCATTACCTGGTAATTAACCTAAACTCGTGTAGATTGAAGTATGAGCATTAGTTCACTATTTGGTCGCCAAAAACAGTATCTACTAAGCAATATCTTGTCAGTCACATAAGAATATATGGAAAGATATAGAAAGACATCGTTCCTAAATTTTATAACAAGAATATTTTTGTCGAAACTTGCAATGGTGGCTACCTAGAAAGCCTAATGGGAGTAAGTCGTCAAAGTCCATATTGCTGCATTGGTACAAAGACTTTGAAGAGGACTAGTTGGCTTTAACGTCAGAATTTTAAAAAGGCAATGCTTCAGAATTCTTGTAGTTTCCTAAAGTTTTCTCTAGACTTCGTGATCGCTTAACTTACAGGTCGTATCTGTCAAATCTTCCCCATCTAGTTAAAATTGATACCTATACGTCAAACACCTGTAAACTTATCTCCACATGTATCTGCACAATAATAATTCAAACTGAAACTCAAAAGCCCCCTTTGGGTTGTTCACTATCTACAAAATGTTATCTATCTATGCATCTAATATTACAAAACTATAGGTATTTAATATTTTTCGAATATATTTTGCCTTGATAATTCGAGTTTAAACGCAAAAAAGGCGTTACAATGGTTCAATTTTTCGCACCTTTCGTGACTGTGATAAGATGTTTAATAGTTATTTGATACCTAACCTCAAGCCCAAATTTTGTTCATTTATCTTATGTACAAGACGAGGAAAAATTGTGAATAATGCGATTTTTTTCGAAAGTTACTTAAACATGTATTAGTAAAAATAATTAGTATCGTGAAAAGAACGAAAAATTCTCAAATGTCCCATACAAGAGCCATTCGTTACCTGCGTATTGCTTTAGTGAAATATTAAACGTGTTTCATATTAATTTTCCATTGGTATTAGTGCAAAACTGACAGTGCCGTCAGTGGGAAAATATCACTGTTAGATGGCAAGAAATAAATTAAGACGGATAGTAATAACAGAGACACTCATTCCGATGTGTCAATCCAAATAAGGCATTGGGAATTCACTAATAATATCAAATATTTCATGTGAGAACATGATGAGCTCAGAAAGGCTAATTATGAAATTTTATTCCATAGACGTGGAAGCATTAGGTATGTGTGTACATACATTTTACTTTGTAAAGGTATATTATTTTACAACCAAGATATGAATCATTCTTGAAACGTTGACTCAAAAACGCGCTGTTTAAATTTGAATGCAATACATTAAAATATAAATACTCCTCAGATAGACGATCGAAGTACTGGTAGATTAAAAATGGACTACAGTTATAAAGTATAGATTTTCTGTAATCTGTAACAACTAACAAATCAAAAGGTACAACTGAAACTTCTGAAAGCATCGAAACTTCTTTGTAATTTCGTTATCCTTCTAGAATATCACAGTCTCCGCCTGAGAATCATTTCACCTCATCCGCATTCCTGTTGCACTTGCACCAATTCCATATGTTCTCATTATTGCTATTAATGATGTTACGACGTGTTATTAGATGGGACCATATGAATTATAGAAAACCGATGCAGGATCATTAGAAAATGTTTTCTACACGACATGATTACATTCATTTGGCTAATACCTGTCCGATCGTACGATGCTTAATTACACTTTTTTGCTAATTGAACTACTTCATTAATGAATTCATTAGTCAAACCAAATAATTTCGATGAATCACAATCAATAAACCGTAAGTGGAGACCGTCGGCCGGAAAAACCGGCGAGAGGAACGAAAAATACGCCAAGCAGGTCAGAACGATATCGATAAATATGAATTGATGTAAAATGAATTGGTGTTAAATTAAAATAGACAGAACCTTCGTCTCCGATGCGTAAAATTTTTGGTGCTTCACTATCCAAACTTACAACTTCCACCTCTTCTTCTAATATTCGCTTCGCGTGAGCCTAAAAAAGAAGGAAAACGAGCAATATGCGTCAAAAATCGACGTCGTTCAGTCTCTGGAGCGGAAGTTCAAATTAGGAACAATCAAAGTTAATCTGGTAGTCAGCTGATTGCATTATACGCCTGTCCTAGAATTCAATACAAAATCCATTTGTTTAAAGAGTGGGCCGAGCACTCATCAGTAAAGTTTTATAAACACGTATACGTGTACATTTGCAGAGTTAGTAACAGTTGCACTTTATTATAACAGATCGACGCAAAATTTAGAAAATGGACTTTTTTCATAAATTCACCTCTTAGTACGCTTACATATAGTAAGTACTGACTGGTAATGCCAATATTAAAAAATGAAATCTGCGGGTATTCCTTCAACAGTGGTTGCTGATGAGTAAAAGTATAAAACATTTTTAATTTCTTTCCCGCTAGCTGTTTAACGATTACAAAAATATTTTAATTAATTTCAACGATGACTTATCGGGGCTATAATTATATTTGACGTGAGACATATACGTACCCTTATCCTACACCTGGTTTTGCGAGTTATAAGGGTTCGAGAAATATTCATCGTATAACCATCGAATGCCAACCGTAAGAAGTGAAAATGTTAAGAAGCGTTTGCTGTGACGTATGTTCAAAATTTTTCTCATGCGTCATCGCCTAGTTAATCCGAAGTGTAAATAAGAGAGTACAAACGGATTAATATTATGAATCGGGAATTAATGAACTTAACGTGTAAGTGTGTAAGCCACGTGACCGGCGACGTGCCCAAATGGGCGAAGATTACAGATACATAGGCCTCGATTTGAGGCGATGCACTTCATCACATCGCCATTAGAAGGTAATGCGTGGAAAAACTCGCCGACCGGAAGGAATACGCTTTGTTCGATGTTCTCATGTGAATCGAAATAAAATTAGTTAGAATTTCATAGAGTTAAAGACTGTGCGGAGGAGGGCGCGGAAAAGTCTCCTGATCACCAGTTAACTCAGAGGTTAAAAGATATCAGAATAATCGTCCCCAAATTCAAAAAGAACAGTTCACGTCAAACAAAATCATACTTATATTAAACTTCCCCGCTTTCGACGTTAGAACCTTCTATTTGTTTCAACAATCAAGGTCCTCGGTACGTTTCTCGCCGGTCCCAAGACAATGAGGAAATTCTATCAACATCCTTCGGACGTGCATACACTTTAAACAGCGCTATCATTTAAACAAAGATTAAAATGATATGACCTCTGCAACAATTAGGCTGACCCGCTCCTTCTCTCGCTCTTTTTCCGTCTCTTTCTCTCCCTGTCTCTCTCCGTCTCGCTCGCTCTAAGGCGCACTTAGAACTTCGTTACCACACCGGTTATTGGACGCAATTATTGCTTGTCTGTGTCGCTTAAAAATAGGTCTTGGGTCTTTTGTGCACGCAAAACGACGGCCGCCGCAATTGGAGGTGCACCTTTAACTGTTAAGGTTTAGTACGCATAACGCAACTTGTCAACTTCGGAACTTTGAACTGTAACGGGATATATTCTAATGAACTCTAAATTATTAAGGCACCGACAAGTTGTAACGAATCAATTTTAGTATCCCATTGAAGGACTTTGAACTGTTCAGTCGTGGAATAAGGGAGAAAAATCTGGAAAATTCTTCTAAACTCCAACGGTGAAACTGAACCCTTCAAATGGGTGTTATTCGTTTCTAGACGTCATGCAGTCCTGTTGGTAATATTTGCACTCGTTTCAATTACACCGTGTATGGTGTGTTTATAGCCCTAATCGGTACGCAACATCTCAAAATGTTCATAGTGCACAACCCCATGCGTTTTTGAGGGGCCACTTGGTGGATACAATACAGATGTGGACTCGAGACTTTATTTTATTGTTAAAAATAATTACGTACGTGTGCTTTGCACACAATACTAGATTTCGTTGGCATCTTGTGCTTTAGATTAACAGTCATCCAAGTTCCGTAGAAGTTGACCATTGACACCTTTCAATGTGAAAAGGTGGGATCATGTAAACTGTTCATCCATCACATTAGCTCTCACATTTGGATTTACTCAAAGTAGGTACGTTCCTGCAACAAACGTTTGCAATAAAATTAGTATTGGGATGTAGCTGGCAGTTCAGAAGGTGTAATACAGAAAAATATGTTTACAATGGAAGTATTTTACATTATTCACTACGAAAAAAATCGTGATGTGTTCATCAGAGTACTTTCTCATATATAGGGTGTTTCAATATGCGTTTGCCAAATCCAAACGGGAACCAGATACGGTTAATTTAAGCAAAAAAACCGAAAATTGACAAGCGTAAAGTGCCCTTCACAGAACATTTAGCCAAAAACGCTAGAAAACTTTTTATACATATTTAATAGTAGAATAAATATTCAAAGTATAAAAAAATTCTTGGGGTGAATTTCGAGAAAAATTCAAAAAATCGAAAAATGACAAGAGTAAACTACCCTTCTATCGTGGTCTAGTTTAATGAAAAGCTTATTTTCACGTCCTGGTATGGTACAAAGTCTAAATACAAAGTTTTGAGCGCTTGTTTTTGAGAAAATCATATCACAGACATACACACATATACACATAGGTACACACATACATACAGACGGTTTTCCAAAAACATGTTTTTTGGACTCAGGAGACCTCAAAAGGTTCAGAAGGGCTAATAATTCAATTTCGAAAAATAGACCCGATTACAATACTCTCATGAGTACATACGAGAAAGTTAAAACCCAAATTCGACAAGTATAAAGTATCCTTCACAGAACATTTAACCAAAAACGGTAGAAAACTTTTTTATAAATATTCAATAGTAGGATAAATATTCAAAGTTTTAAAAAAAAATTCGTGTAGTGGATTTCGAAAAAAATTGAAAAAACCGAAAATTGACAAGTATAAAGTGCCCTTCACAGAAGATTTACCCAAAATCGTTAGAAAACATTTTTATACCTATTTATTCGTACGATGAATATTCAAAGTTTCAAAAAAATTCTTGTAGCGAATTTCGAGAAAAATTCACGAACCGAAACAATGACAAAAGTAAACTATCCTTTTATCCTGGCCGATTTTAATGAAAAGCTTATTTTCACGTCCTGGTATGGTACAAAGTCTAAATACAAAGTTTTGACCGTTTGTGGTTTTTGGTTTTTGAGAAAATCCTACCACAGACATACACACATACATACAGACGGTTTTCCAAAAACATGTTTTTTGGACTCAGGAGACCTCAAAACGTTCAGAAATGCTAATAACTCAATTTCGAAAAATCGACCCGATTACAATACTCTCTCATATATGAGTACCTCATATCAGAAAGTAAAAAATGTTTTGTAGTATAATGTTATTGTTCAGGATTGTTAAGCTTTCTTCGGGTAATTGTTCCACATAGGAAGCAAGCAAACAAAAATGTATACGAATACATAAATACATGCATACATACATACATTAACAGTTTTACTTGAATTGTTTTATGGCATTCTTGTTATTGAAAAAGTTCTAAGACGAGCTGTTATGTTATTTCACAAGTTTTTTAAATAAATTATGGTTGATTTAGCTAGGATTTACTATATTAATAATTGTGAATTTTCTGTAAAAATTGGGTATAAGAATTAAAATTGGGTATAAGTACTTACTTTATAAATATATATCTATAAGTTTTTCTTCGCGGCCCTGTAATTCCGTCCCTATATTATATCAACAAATAATGAATACATAACTCGATTAATCACTGATTTGCTTTACCTTAATCGTCGTATAATTGCGATACAACACATCTTATTAATTAAATCAGGTTTCTGTTAGCATTCGTAATGAATGGATCAGTTGTAAACGGAGTCATCCGTGAGGTCAATAGAGACAATCGAATTAAAACCACTAACTTCATTAAGTTCATTGAGTAATTTACATATCATTTAAGTCAGGCGAAATGTACAATCATCAACGTAGGCCATTAGATTGTGAAAACGAATTGAAGATGTTGGGAGTTTATGGGCTTAATTGAGTGAATTGCATGAAATGTGAATATTTCTGGAGTACCTAGAGCAGTTGTTCGGCCTCTCTTCGGGTTTAACGAATGGGAGCAACGAAAGTGGCCCAACCCGACGGCAGTCGAAATTTCCGTTCTCCACATATATAAATATCAATCTATTATTTTATTTTTTATGAAGTGTATCTGTAGGACGGACGCAGTCATAAAAAGCAGGCTAGCGTGAACAGTAACATTTTGTCCGTATGTGGGTTGATATACGCCAGGAAATGCTACAAAATAACATAAAAACTACTTAATCAAAAGTAACAGTAACGTCATTTTTGCATTCTACCATTTCCGTTGTCTCGACAGGATGACTTGCAGAAGAACGATTGCGAATGGACGCGGCCGAGGAAAAGAATGGTTACCGTCGGTTTTACGTGCATACGTTCAAGTTCCCACCGCGGAAAAATAGAGGATTAATCATAATGAAACGTAAACGTTCCACATTTGAATGTATTTTGAATAATAAATGAAATCGTGTAAGTGCACTCGAACACCTGTAAATCTATTGAAAGCCCGTAAGCTCGTTTACGAGGTACGTTCGGAAAATTTCCAGAGCTGAAAATTACTGCCTTCAATCGGTTACTCTACTACAAAAAGATTTTTCAAATAACTTCGACAATAGGTATTGATGTTGATAGAAATGGAAAATGAGCGATGGGAAAAATGGAAGCTACTCAACACTGAGTTGGAAAGTTTCCTACAAAAACCTACTGAAAATATAATTTATAACTCTACTACTTACTTACTATCCGTTTTACATATATGTCACCTTCCTAGGGTAGTATTAAATTTTGAAAAATGAGACGATATATGTTTTGTGCGTCGTAAGTACCTGCCTTTCATCGAGATTTAGTAATTTATCTAATCTACCTGATCTATCAGAAAAATAGTTGTTTTGGAAAACTTGTTCTTTTGAAGAAAACAATTCAGTTGTTATTTTTGGATATTGGTTTATTTATTTGGATACCTATTTATCTATATGAATATAAGGGTTGTGTACGATAGTATCATTTACACAATTTTTATTATCAAATTGAAGATATTACCAATTAGAATTAGGTGATAGTGTTTGTTCTTTGTTAAATTATAGTTAAATGTTTTAAATAAATTATAAAGTAGTATCAAATGACGGTCGTAACTAAAACCATCTCGCCTGGCATCAGCATATCAACGCTGCTACGATTCTGCCAGGGTCCTTGTCCTCCACGCTACTATTTTCATTGAACTTTTGCAGCTTCTCTCCTTATTCATTGATACTTTAGAACTGTGTCTTTTTTACAATGCTTTAATTAAACATGAAAAGTATGAGAAATCTTATTAAGCCAGTAAAGAAATGATGACTTCAGAGCAGCAAAATATGTCATAATAGATTTATCACTCTTAAGTTGTATGATTAAGGAATATTGTATGGATTTTAAGAGGTTACTTGTTAGATTTGTATATTGTGGAAAAACGTGTACATTTTTGTGTTTAGTAGATAAACCAAGGACAAAAACTCGAAAAGCTATCGCTTACGTTACGTTACGGTCGTTATGTAGAAACGTGACTGACTTTTAAAAAATGATTTCGTACCACATAGTTGTCAAATTATTACCTACTAAACTTGGAGGTCGATACATGTTAAACGGATAGTAGAAATTTCTTGTTTTTCCCTAAAGTATCGACTACAGCAAAATTTATGTTAGATTCAGTCAAACTAAATGAGATCAAAACGAAGCTGAACGCATTAAAACATTTATGCTCGCATAGGAGGTACGTTCGGAAAACCTCCCAAGCCCTCCATAAGCTGCTTAGAAAACCCTTTTCGTTTGATCCGCATCGGGTGCAACAATTTCGCTTTTGATGCAACCTACCGAAATTGCATTAGATCAATTTGCGCGATATAGCGGCGAAGTTAATTATAAACCCGAAGTTTTCCTCGATCTCTCGGACTATATTTCTTATCAGATGGAGGTTTTGTGAATACGACGCCTGTTACATAGCGGTCGTCTTTTATTACTGCCACTTAAGCGGCAAATTGCATTTCCTAATTTATTGACACTATAAAGTGGACGTCTCATCATACACCTTTACATTTTACTTCCTCGACTGCCTTTCGTGCGCAACGTAACAGATAGATAATCCTTGACGACAAATTAGCAAATTCGGAAAAGTTTCGTCAATTATCAACGATGAGAACATCGAAAGACTGGAAATCTCTAAAAATGCCAGCTGAAGCCTTCGTACTTTTATGTTAAAACGATGTTTTAACAACAATATTCATATCTTTATTGGGATGTCCATCGCTTACCGTGATAAAATTCTGCCGGGGAAGCAGATTCATTATCAATAATTTACAGATGGCAGTTGTATTTAATACCACTGTTGCAATTAAATGCAGGAAGGTGTAATCAATACATTCTAATGTTTTATCTTTAAAGGATTAAAAAAGGAACACGTAATTATTCATCATTTACGGTAAGTCTTGGAAATGGGAGTTAAAGAAACAATAATGAAAAGTTTGTTATTTATATATATTTTACACATTTAGAAATATTTTCTCATGTAATACATAATTATAATTTTCATTCTAATCTTAAGACAGTTTTCTTGAATTAGGACTACTTTACATAAGGTACACATCATCTGTCTTAACACACACCATACAATCTCAATTATTAGTTTTTTGTTTTATTTATAGTATTTTACAAGGAATCACTAAAAAACCATTTTGCCTTTATGGCAAAAATAGGATATTTTACAATAAAAGAAAAAATCTGTAGCTACGCACTTTCATTGATCATTTACAAAAATAACTAATAGCAGACGTACCAACACGAACGTTTAATCAACAGAAAAATTACTTTTTATGGGTTATAAAAGCTAATAGTGGGATCGACATAAATAAAAAAAACACCTTTTGTACGTTTCCATTACGTGGATGAAAAAAAGTCAAGTTACTTATATTTACACACAATTGTATGTATATATATGCAGGTACACATCTATATATGTACGTAATAAATATGCTTCTGTGATGCGTGTTTGGCTATGTAAAATTTTTAAATGGTGTTTTTTAACCCACAGAAACATTCACTTTTAATTATTTAAGAATCCGAACTGTGGAGGAGTATATTGGAATGCAAACTTATACAGCATAACGCATCTAAAGTAATTTTATTGTTATGCATGTTGGTTTGTCTTCGGAATGTAAAAGTATCGTAATTTGTTTCATATCGAAGTAGGTAAAACAGAAATGATTTAAATTGACTACATAAGGATGTATGTAGGTATAGAATTCCCTGAAGTATTTACAATCCAAGAACTATTTACACAATAATTCAGTGAATCCTGAAATCGTACTTCGAAATTTTCAAAAAATTAGTGTCGACATAAAGGATTCTTAAAAAACATGGCAGATGTATGATCGAAAAAGCTTCAGGAAAACGAACAAAAGTTTTGAAATAATAACCTGTTCTCCTGCAGCTTTTTAAAACATCTTGTATACATTAAGACCATAATACTTTTAAATCAATATATTTTTTAAAAAACTGTTATATTGCACCACTTGTTTCTAATCATTACAGGGGGTCGACTTTCTTTTCCACCCCTGACCGGACGCGCGCACGTGAAAAAGAAAATTTCCCTCACCGCTGAGATCTAAAGCCAATATACAGGGAGAAGGAGAAATGAACGTAAGTTTGGAACAATCTAACGTAACTTAATATTATCAACAATAAAAATAGACAAAAAGAATGTAACATTATCATACACGTAGTACTCACTGGTCACAGTTTTCTTTTGTTAATTAAAGTTTTCAGAACTACCTACAAATTAGTAACTAATCACTTGTTTGCGTATTAAACGGCCGGCCACACCCTGGAACAAAACAAAAAAAATCTCATTAATCTCCAATTCATGTAACCGTTAGTTAAAATTTAATTACATTTTAAATGAACGAAGTGAAACACACGTATCCTTAAATTTTTCGACTGATTAGAATTTACACGGAAACTGACGACGTTGTAGATAAAGGATGTTTGAGTAAAGGGAAGAATTTTTGCGTTTGTTGCAACTCCGTTTTGAAGCAACAACCTCATCTTTTATTCTCCTCATAGCGGTAAAACAACTTGCAAAAGAGAAACATTCACCAACGTCGTACCTCGAGGAAAGTAAAACGTATTTGATTAACGAAACCTTATAATTAGTGTCAGAACGTCTCACTCTCCGCCTTTTTTTCAAACTTGCGTTAATCGTTGCGTGGCTTAATTAAAAAGAAAATCGTAAAATCGTCATGTTTTTTTTCCAGGTTAACTAGTAACTGTAGAGTTTAATTGAGTTTTTTCATAAAAATTTATTTTAATTGAACAGTAATTTGTCAATTGTAAATTAATTTATCGATTTGGTGGATTAATTGGACGCCGACTAGACCGCAAACTAGAGAAATGCAGTTGCAGTAACAGTCGACTAGGAGACAGTCTAAGGACGGTTTCATCCAATTAAGTACCTGTAATTAACTTTTCGTTAACGTTACGTTATCGTTAACCTGGTTAGATTTTTTTTTCAATTATTTCGCTTTGAAAGAAGAGTTATTAAGTAACTTTGACTGAGGGTTCCTATCCAGTGAAGTCTCTTATTGTTAAATGAGGATTACTAATATATATTTATTGCTAAAAAGAATTATTAAGTAACTTTGAGTGAGGTTCCTATCCCATGACGTCTCTTATTGTTAAATGAGGTTGGTAATATATGGTTATTGCTAAAACGTTATTTTTATCATGTATTGTGTTTGGACATGCCTGCACATACATTACATGTTTTATCGCCCTATTTTAAAAATTTTATTCGTTGTTGTTATGCTATACACTTAGTAATAAATAATTTTCTTTTGTCTGTACCAGGCGATTATAACAACATGAATATGAAACCAAAGAGTTTTTAACTAAATAAAACTTATAAATATTTGAAGCAATTACGTTTCACCTTGTATAAGATAAAAATCAATTTCCAAGTCCCCCAGGATCTAGTAAATACTTCAAAATGTTTGCCATTGGTAAACTGCCTTGCATCAAGGAAAGCAAATCGTTGACGTGATGATTTATTTATAAGACAATTATGCAGAATTATGGGGTTTTGAAGAATATGTCTTTACTGCGATATAAGAAGTTAGATTTTTTTATATAAATTTAACAGTAAGTAAACAGGAAAGACAGACGAGTTAGGAAAGATGGCGGGCAAGAAAGTGCATCTTTTGGGAAAATTATTGCTAAATATATAGTGTTGTTCAAAGATAATCACCGATAAAAAATTTATGTACGATGGCCAATTTTGGCAGATCTAAAAGTGACTAATGAGGGATTCAACCAAATGTTGGGAAATTGAGTATACAGGAAACATGTAAATTCTAACAATCGTTTCAGTTACATTAAATTGTAATTAAAAATTAGTTTCATGATTAGAAGTAATTGTTGGTGTTATATGGACAGGAATCAAGCACACCTTGTTATTGGATAAAATTCTTATACTTTCATATCTGAGTTAAAAGATTCGAATAATGACATCAAAATAGTCTTTTAATGTTTGTGAGACAGAATTGTAGTAGGATGGTACAATACAATAGATACAGTCATACAGCAGCTTTAGCTACAGAACAATATGTATGGTAATTCCCAGCGTTGCACATTTTTATGATATGGTAAAAAAAATTTGATAAATCGTATAGTTCTTGAAATATTCTGAAAACCTAAATATTGCGTTTTATTATCTCTATCAGTTTTTTAATACATTAGCGAAGGACGAAATATTTGTCATTTCACCAACCTGCAACACACGAAGTGCTGTGAGGAATATCTCACGACATCTCTCGACATTAAGTTAATCGATAACAGTTACGTTAAGGTCAGTTAAGGGGGGTCATTTTAGTAAATTTAAATGTTTCTTTTATAGTTCCTATTTTGTGTCAGTTTGATTTGTTTATTAGTAGAGAGCCTCTGTTGACAATCATTGTATCAAATATACTTCACAAGAGGTATACAAACGTTATGCATATTTTTCACGACATTTTAGAAACTACGTAAGTCAGCTTTTCAGTTTCTTGAATATTATAAGAATGTGCAATTTGTTTATGATATGACCAACATGTTCCTGAGTTACTAATGTTAGGCATTATAAAAATGACCATAAATGTACATATTCAAAAATTTAAAGCTTAAAAAACTGCATTAAATAGTAGTTTAAAGTACAAGTTGCAGAAGACGCCATTAAGCCCGAGTTTTAGAACGGACGAGGGCTTGGAATGTCTTCTGCAACGAGTACTTTACAACATTTTCTACGTTCCGGCTTCCATTTCATTTATGTTTAAATAATTTAAAATTTCTTATCGGGGGATTTTTTTTATCGTGACATTTAAGTTGGTATTACTGCTGTTTCCTAGACATCTGTCAATTTTCACACCATTCTCAAATTCAATTTAATGGATTTAAATAAAATCGAAATCATGTCTCAAGAATCCGAATCGCTTCAAATACAAGAGGGTGTTTGACGCGGCGGCCATATTTATTTTTAATTTTGTATTGACAGACATCAGACCGCATTAGGGAATATCTTGTTACCAACCCAACAAAAAAAAAACACAATGCTTTAATAAGCCTCATTAAAGCACTGTTTTCGGCCATTTTAGTGCTAGAATAGCTGTCATTTTAGTGCCGGAACAAAGAAACATATTTCTATGTAAGAAATGTCTCTATAAGAAATTTTAAATTATTTAAACATAAAAAAAATGAATAAAAAATGAAATGGAAGCCGGAACATTGAAAATATTGTAAAGTACTCGTTGCAGAAAACATTCCAAGCCCTCGTCCGTTCCAAAACTTGCCGCGCTTGGAATATGACGTCTTCTGTAACTTGTACTTTAAACTACTTTTCTAATTGATTCTATGTTAAATAAGGTTAATGCTTTCTGATTTTTTGATGGTTTTCGGACAGTAGGTAATGACTCTGACCTTTTCTGAAATTGGTTTGATGCTTTCTGACGTGTCGTAATCAGAGTGGATTCATGAAGTTATTCAAATGAAAAGTTGAAACGTAAGTGCGACCAATGTTGGAAAAACAAGGGAATCCATGATTGGACCCCATTTTTTTAAATCTACCAAGCAAATGTCGTAAAATGAAGAAGGTAAGAAAGGTAATGTTTAAGATGAACTTGTAACAATGATAGATTCACGAAGACCTCCGGGACATCTTAAAATGTTCAAATCCAATCGCCAAAAGACCAAGGGGACCATGCTTGGAACCTTATCCTTAAATTCTAAAGGGAAGAAAAATGTTGAGTATGAACTTACGTCAGCAGGCCCGGATTATCCGTCGGGTACCACGAGTACTGCGGCAGGTAATTGTGGGGCGGCGGGTGTGGGTGCGAGTGGGGCGGCGGGGGATGTACCGAAGCGGCGACCTGCTGGTGGTGGGGCTTGACATCGCCCCAGACGCCGCTGCCGCCGCCGCCGCCTCCGCCCGCGCCGCCCGGACTCCCGGCGCCGCCGTTCCCCTGGGACATGTCGCTGCCCGGCGTCGAGCTCGGGGCAGGCGAGGGGTGCTGCATGTACCCGGTGGCCGGGGAGCCGCTCGACGAGCCGCCCCCGCCTCCGCCTGCAACAAGGGAGACGAGCGTGTTTAGAAGGGGAAAACATTTTAAACGTTAAGGTGAATTCGTAAACTGTGAGGTTGAGGTTCAGTTGAGTTTCGGTTAAGGTTCAGTTGACGTTGGCAAGTTCTTAGGCTATTGACTATGTCGAAAATAACAGGGGTAAAAGGAACTAACGCGTGCATGGTATTTAATTTTTTCATACGGTCAAGTGATCTCTATAGAAATAAAATCCAAAAGTGCTACTAAATTTAGCTATGCGTTTTTGAGAACGGGGTAGATTTGTTCACTTTTCGATTTTTCGGCTATAGCGCAAAAACTATGCATTTTTCGAAGATATGTGCCGTAAGATTTCTTGGAGAGAATTAAATTTCCAATAAAAATGATATTTTTTTAATTAAAGAAAAAATTTGTATAATGAAATAAATTCAAAAAGCAAAGTTAAGAAACGAAATGAGGCACTCTGGGAATGACCGGGAGGGGAAGCATAGCTTTATATAATATAATTATATATACTCCTTCAAAAGATATAAGACGTTTATGACTATACCTTATTAAGTGGCTTAGGGTTCCCTGTCGTAAATGACACGCATCCGAAAACCGAACGTATTCAGGATATTTTAAGCTTAACCATAACGTAGCAATTTTTCTCAAATCCTAAGAAAGGGTTGTTATTAAATGGCTTTAACATTTTAATGATCTTAAATTTCTGTGAAAGGATTACAATTGACAATGTATAAGGATCATTCCAGTAATCTTACTTCGATGTTTATTTCAATTTTTTGAGTACGGTCCCTTCAAGGTCGGCTAAATTTCTTTTAAAAGGTGTAGCAGTAGGCGAAGCCGCGGTAAAAGCGGCAGGGGGTGCACTAAACCACTTAAGAAGGTACAGTCATAAACGCTTTATATCTTTTGAAGAAGTATATATACGTCATGTACAAAAACGATTGGTAGCGCCGCTCTAGTCACTCACCGATTCAGCCCACAATCGCTACCCCTAGAGCAGGCAACCGACAATACAAACAATTGTAACACGAGTTGCCACCAAACAGTTAGCGCGACTCCGAAATAAATCACTTTTATCTACTTTGCGTTACCAATGATCTCATTATTACATCGAAAGTGGTGTAATAATATTCATATTATTACACTACTTTTGGTAACTTTTAGTTTTGTTAAATTGGTACATCAGCCTGTCACGTAGACGTGCGTAGACGTCGAGGTTAAATTATTAGTATTTCAATAAACAAAACTTTTAAAATTTCATGAACCTACATTCTTGTCTTCCATTTCGCTCATGTAAGTAAGTAGTTATTGAATATATCCTAGGGCTACTAGATTTTCAAATTTAAATACGAAACGTCAATGTCAGTGACGTCAGTGCAACCAACCCACGCAAAATTCCGTATGAAAACTTGAACAGCCAAAATTTAATGAATTAATAAAGCAAAGTAGATAAAATAGTATATTACACTCGTTTAATAAGACGTATTGTCACACTCGTTCTATTAAAGCACTCGTGTGACAATACTCCGTCTTATTAAACTAGTATAATACAATGTACTATTTATTCTTCTTTATACTTTTATCCAAGCCAAACCAAACAAACCTAACCTTCTGGACCGTAGTCGTAGGCCCAGAAACGTTTCCGTGGAGGATTTTCTCGTTCCTAGATCTCAATCCAAGATGTCTACTGTCAGTCTGTTTACATTTAAGATCAAATTTTATAATGAAATATCTCGGTTGATAGACGAAATAAAGTAATTGCCACACTCAGGTAGGTTCTTCTTTAGACGCTGATTCTGTTGATATAATTTTTGTTATTGTACAGTTAAAGCATTTTGTGAAACGATTAATAGCTAGCGTCACCACGGCAACCGACAACACAAAAACTTTTAAAAAATTCAAAAATTGAGTTTTAGAGTAAATTCGAAAATGGAAAGTGGTTTTTTGATTGTAACAAGGATTTGATAAGTGATACAACGAGAACTTTAGGAAAAAAGAGTAGGTATCGAAAATGTAACACGTTGTCAATAAACAGCTAGCGCGGCGCGATAATTGGCCGTTGTGCTCGTGACGGTTTTTCGGCGTTTACACCTCTCACCGATTCAGCACTTCGAGCGAAACCCGCCATAATAAAGCTATGCTTCCAAAATGGAAAAATTTCAATTTTTTTTTATTTTGAATTTTTGGCTATATCTTTTTTCTGAGTGAATTTAGGTATAGGCATTACATTATAAAAAAGAAAGCTTATGAAATTCTCTTTAAAATGGTGGCTTGTAAGGCTTTAAATGTTGAAATGCTTTAAATGTCAATAGCCTATTTGAGTTTGGCCAACATTTATAAACGTCGTCCTTAATAAAGGTGCCATTCTTTCCCAAGGAACACTTTATTTAAGGAACGACCGTGAATACCGCCCTTAGTGTTTGGTAGTTAGCGTTTTGCTTTAATGTTTTTTTTTTGGTTTCGATATAAACAACACTTTTTCGTCAATTACATAATTTAATTTGATTGTGATTATTCGCAGGTTATGCGTGTAGGTTCATTTCATTGGGTAAAGGTTCGTCGCCGAACCTCCAACATAAAACTTTGTCATCTCTGATCTGCAAAAGAACCTCAACTGAACTTAGAACCTCGCCAATAAAAGTTTATAAAGGACAGTGTGCTATACACACATTTCATCTTGCCTACCTCAATTGAACCTCAACCTTAGAGTTTATAAATCCCGGAATTATTATAGTTATTGTTAAGGGTTGGAAAATATGCGCTAAAAAATCGGAAAACTGCAATATGCAGTATGGAATTGACGTTGAGTTTGCATTCTCCTTACTGTGTTATTTTCTCACAATACCCGGTTTATAAAATTAAATATTAGTACTTCAATTAGTCGAAAAAAACAACAAAACCAAAACCTTTTCCATTACCCCTACGTATGGCTTTGTTTCAACAAGAAGTTCCTGTATCACTCCTCTTAAAATGAGGAGTAATCTAAAGTGTACTTAAAATATTTATATCTAAATCCCCTTCGTGCTTATAATTACCCTTTACTATATTTCTTTATTATACATTTACATTTAAAATACCCGTTTGTTTCTGTACGTTCGAGTTTTGTTCCTAAACAAGTTTTTCACTTGAATAATGATTTTGACCAGTTTACATGTTGGAAACAACTGTTTAGGAGAGAAATAACTTGTGTTTTGTTTACCGACGAGATTTAGGAACATAAATCATATTTCTTTCTTGGAAACACAACTCACTATATTAGTGGGTACATTGTCTTATTTATTGGTCCTCACTTTCTTCATTTGGTCCTCCTGAGGAGATCCAACGAGATCGAACTGCAACATGTGCTTGAAGTTGGACCAAAATGCGAGGCACCGTACCCCCTAATATAGTGAATTTCCAAGATTTAATGTGAATTATGTTCTTAACCCTATAAATAATATCTGAATTCAAACTTGTCAAAACTACCTTAAACGTTGTTCCAACAAATGAATCACATAAATAGTATAAGTCAATACCGATAGTGGTACTATTCTTCGAAGAAGTTGTTTCTGTTGGCTTCTTTAAAAAAAAGAACTTTGTTTAGAAATTTGTTATATAAACGCTATTCACAGTGTGGATTACTCATTTTTCTTCGCTTTTTAACTAATAGGGTCAAACTAAAAACTTAATTCCGTAATATGTTCCAAGTTCTCACAAAGGAAATTCACGCAATTTATTTGTGTCTCATCATGTCGACACTGATTTAGCGTCCAAGCACTAAAACTTAAGTGACACTAAATTTAGTATCTTATAAATATTGGTTTTCATTTTTGAGGTAACTATATCAAGATGTATTTAAATTGGATAATAAATTATACGCTTCAATTTGTTCAAATCAGTTTTTACAAAGTTGAAAGAGAGATTTCGATGTACTTCTATTTTCTTTTCAGAATCGAAATACATATGTTGTAGAAGTATTTGCTAGTGTATTGTTCTTAGAGTAATGAAACTATGTTCCAATTTAGTGTTTCTAATAAATAAATGCATATTTATTTGGTTATTCCCCATTTTCTCAATACCAATTACATGTAGGTATAGTTTTACAATTCTTTAGTGCATATTTTCTAGTCCTCAATTATTACACACTGAGGTGAATCGCTTTCAGTTTGTGCAGCAATCGCATTAGTGGGTAATGGCCAATTATTCACGGGTTTAATTCTCTTAATTTACAATCATCTAAATAAAAAAGGAAGCGAATGAATAATACGTATACCGGTTAACTTTTGTTGTACTTTCACATCACTATTCAACTCGTCAGAGGGCAAATTTGGTAGGTATTGCATTTCCTGCCCGTCGTAATATTTTTGACCGTCTGCAAGTTATACCACACCAGATAAAGATTTCACGTCTTGAGTACAAGCTAAAAGGCTTCATGCCCGTTTTATTTCGTATTTAGATTGTGGTATTTTCGAAAATATTGAAATCGTCCCTCAAAGATTCAAAATAATCGATCCTTGCAAAATTTGTAATAGTGGTTATGGTAATGAGAATATATAGGATTGAATTTCAGTTCATGTCAGTTTAACTACTAAAAATTCGAACTGATATACGAATTCCCCTATTAATCAAATTGACAGTGGCGTCTAAGCTTGAAGCTGCAAAGTGGCAAATGCCAAATTAAATCATAAAATGTCATGCGAAAACTGTGTTGTGTTTGAACTACTTTATGATCTCTATTCGCTCCCCTTATATTATCATAAATTCATTACTCCACTTGAGAATGAAGGGTAGAATACGGAACGTGTGCGAGTGGCAGCACAGCTTGGCTGAACCGCATATTTCTTTCAATATACTTTCATACCAATAATTCATAACGGTTCTGTTATCTTGGCCCTACCAACCAAACTTGACAGCCCATTATCAAAGTGCTAGAAAACTAGAAACAGGTGTACCTACACTAACAGTCTTAAATGTTTTCTTTCAGATTATTCTACCACATACTAATAATTCTTTACTTCTGGACTTTTGACATCAACATGTTAATAGCATTTATTTTTTAATGAAATCAATAATGCATAAATGCGATAGTGTAACAGTAAATATTAATTTTCAAGTAATATTAACTACTATAGAAAAAAAAAACATGTATATCGGAAGATTCTATACAAACTTATACGAGGTTAACTAAATAATAGACTATATAGAAAGAAGAGAATGGTATTCCCATACGAATTCAATAATTCTTCGAACACTGTATTTGAATGTGTATGTATGCTTGATATTAAAAAAAACTAATGTTGCACGAATGTTATATATGTTCGTGTTTTCACTGCAAATGGAATGTTCCTCGAAGGCTGTGTTGTGTAAGTGAAGTAATACATCCAGACTAATTTTCACCTGTTATAAAGCAACATATTTTTATTTCTAATGTATGTTTTTTAAATTCTGCTCAGAGTTCAATACCGTAAAAATTCCCAATAAATAAAATGTTGAGGGTATAAGCTCTTCTACTTGGATATTCAGAAAAAAAAAAGAATTATTTCTGGTCTGGTAGGTAAGTCGCCGGTTCTTTATTTGTTCATTTGCTTATTAATGCAGACATATATTTTGAAGGAGTAAAACCGCTCTCAAACACTATAACCTTTAGAATTGGCTGATTCCTTAGAACCTCTCTAAAAGTTAATATATATTTAAATGTGTTTATTGTTTCAAGGTCACTTTAAGGTCATCAAATGTTTGCTGCCTTTAATTAAACGTTATTTTCTGCTACTACTGCCTCTTGACAAATTATTGTAATTACTAAACAACGAAACTGTGTATACCGTAATGAAACTGCACGTAACGTGAACCCACCGACTTTCGATTTTTCGGGCAATTTTCCTTTCAACAGGTGGTGGCAGGCATTTTAATGAAATAACTCTTCTCAAATACGCGACGAGTTATTTCAACTACATTCCAAATATTCGGTCCCACCTGTAATTCCAACCGAGAAAAACGCTTTTATTGGCGAATTATCTTATTTAGGCACTCAAATGGCGCACGGGGCCCCCCGTTTCGAATCCGTCAAAGGTGGCGGGTACATTAACCGGAGAATGTCAGCTTATGCAAGTACCATCAATTCATCGTCCTCAAATTTTCCATATTTAAGTGTCTCAGTATGCGAGTGCACCTTGTGACCCTCTCATGTCGCGCCAATCGGATGTGGCGATATGGCGACGGTTTTCCAGCCGTAATCGGTAATTAACACGTCGTCGGTCCTCATTAATATATCCATAACGTTTATTCGATAATTATCTCTTCAGGACATTACTACAGTAGACGGTAAGAAAATCGAACGTTCGATAATTTTGTCGCTTCCGTGAAAAACCACGAGGTTGAGCATTTGTGCAGTTCTAAGCTAAAGGCAATGCAATAATATGCGGTAATAAAACTAAATTTTACTCGAGTGAAAAACAATGAATAACTGTCTTAAGGAATCGATATTGACAGAGTATTTTTAACGTTTTCCTTTGTGGTCAGTAGTGTATTTATAAAATATCAAGTTATAGGTTACCAACATCAGGATAAAAAGTTAATATTAACATATATAAAATCGGCAAAGATTTATTGGCAAATGCAAATGTTCCAAAAAAACTGCTCAGTATACTTATACAAAACTGAGATGTATTTACTCGAGCGGTCTTATCTGACTTCATCTTTATTTTTCGATGGGTTCCTTAAGACTATTCCTTAAAACTAGTTTGTATATGGTTTAAAAAATGAAATTTTACCTTCCATCTTAATCCTACCTTGCATCATATTCTGACCTTGTGGTCCGGGACTACTCGAAGGCAAATTCGCATTAGCACCTAGTAAACCTGAATGGCCTCCAGGAGTACCATTGTTGTTGGTACCGCCGGGAACCTGGGCCGCTTTCATCATCTTTTTGTATTTACTCCGCCTGTTTTGAAACCATATTTTAACCTGCAACAGAAAAAGAGAGAAACGACCATTAATTAAAAAGTTTCAAATTAGTTTTTAGATACTATTTGTGTTGCGAATTTGGGCATTTTCAATCGAAGCTTTAGAGCAGCGGAAAGAACAGTTCAATCCGTGACCTATTTGATAACAGGCCCGATTGCAATTGCAGCATGAATCGCGTTTTCTGCGTTTCTTTTGTTTCTTTTATACGTCACTTAAAAGGTGCTGTAGACTAACCGTTAATTATTAACGGTTAATCTACACATAGGGTTTTCTGACTTTCCACGAATCCACCGAAAATTTCGCCGTCGATTAATATTTTTTAGTCGTCGAGAATAAATCGTGAACAGCACTTTACCCTCAGGCATAACCAAAGGTTGAAACGAGCAAAGGAAATGTTACAAGGTCTTCAAGATTATCGCGGAGATTGTGGCGTTTTGTAATAGCTCGGTGTCTCTCTTGTACCGTGGACAGAACCGAACCCAGCGAATAGAATTATGGAAACGGTGAAGACGTCTAAGTCTAAGCACCATAGCAAAAGGTTTAAGGTATTAAATGCTAATAAATCTCGCGACGGGACCAGTTCGGGAATTTTTTTATGACGCAGGGCCGACAAGAATCGACGAAGTCTTTCCACGGGATGTTATTTTAAAAGGAGCGCATGTATTATGAAACGTTGGAAATTTCTTTCGTTGGTTCCAGGACGAATCGAGTATCGTCCCGGTGCCTGCACGCGAAGTAAATTTTTAACGAGCATCGACCGTTTTTACGGCGTACTTTGTAGTGAAAATTTCTTCATTAATCTGTCGCCTTTAGCCCTTGTTAAAGGATACTTTTCTGGGGTCGAGACTCCTTATTTTGTCTATGTATTTTGACTCGTTAAAAAGGAATCTGCAATAAAGAATGGTGGCCCCCAGTTAGATTTGGAGATAAACTAAACAAAGAATTTTGATATATGTGGAAGTTTCCATTAATATGACCATTTACCTCTACCCGGCTATTTTTTCAGATTAAGACCTCTTAGCGTTCTGGCAACTTTGTCAAAGATTCTTGAACGATTGGTCTGCAATCAATTATACAATTTTTGTCATCGATAATAAAATTATTACAGAAAATCAATCTAACTTTAGAAAAGGATGTAGGTGCTTTTGTCAAAAGCACTTTACACTTTACATCATGCGTTATTAACTTCTCAACTCAAATATATTGCGACGGCGTCTATATTGTTTTTTCAATCATATTAAGAGCATCGTTACCAAAAATTTATAATATAAATTTATAATAATAACAATTAATCGTACTGCTATGAAATATGGGTTGATGCAATAATTTGTTTTAGCTTTCATTAAGCAAGGCTGATGCTTTAAATACTGTGAATAGTTCACCGAAGCTGTAAAAATGATTATGTGAAAATTAGGTTGCTCGATGAATTTAACTTCACTTTATTGGTGGATTCCCAAAAACTTGAGAACTTAATTGAGGAGCAAGAATAAAGAATCTGAACACAGATAGGGAGTAAACTGTAACGTTAATATAATGGTGGACCATAGTTGATGCCAAAATAACAAAAAGGCACAATGTGAAATAAATGGGGTTTGAAGACAAATGCATAGTTAAACGTATATCGATTTATTTCTTCTTCATATGTAGATGGAGTTTTATTTAAAACCTTTAAAAAAGGCATCCTTTATCGATATATTATTGCTGTCACCTCCAGCTTGGTATCTTTACAGCTTATCTTTTGGTTTATACGTCAAAGGAGGTTTAAAATAATTGCCATTCCCAGCAATAAGCTGATTTCTCTTAGTTTCTTCACTCGTACCAACCAAAAGGGCAACCCCGTTTTCCATATGAGGTAGAGTAAGAGTGTAAGCGAGTCGATTTTTCGAATATGAGTTAACATTTACCTATAGACGTTTTCCCCGTTTTACAATCCCATATGAGGTAGAGTTAAGAGTGTAAGCAAGTCGATTTTTCGAATTTGGGTTAGCATTTATAGACCTTTTAAGGTCCCCTGAGTCCAAAAAAGTGGTTTTAAGAAATTTCTGTATGTGCGTGCATCCCAAACGGTTTAAATTTTGTATGCAAATTTTGCACCATACCAAGACCTCCCAATAAGCTTTTTACTAAACTGAGCCGAGGTAAGGGGGTGTTAGTTTACTTTTATCCACTCCAATTTTTTTTTACATTTAATAATATGCATAATAAAGTTTGATACAATTTGAAGGGTACTTCACAGCTGTACTTGCCAAAGAATTTTTTTAAACCTTAGTATTTTGCTACTGCTTAATACTTATAGGAAAATATGAGAAAATGTCAGGTGGACACATAGCTAATTTTTTTACTGCAGTTTCGCTTTCAGCGAGCCAAAAGACCTACATAATGATTATACCGTCTCGACCCCAGAACAACACACTACTATTGTGAGCCCGTTTTACTTTGGTCCTGACCTGTCGTAAAATCGTCACGTCGTACTTTAGGTACAATACTGCTGAAACAATTAAAATTGATCTATCATCATCGTTTCAGTCACGGTTTATACGATCGCTACTTGTCACGACTCTTTTGTTCCTCCACAGCCACCTACAACCGTCCGCCTAGGCCAGCCCTGACCTGTCTTAGAATCTTATCTTTATATCTTAACTGTGAATATAATATAAAAACGGTCCAGATAATTAACATTCCTATATCATCAATTTAAATCGCAACGTTCTGCGATGCTTATCGGCGTACTAGTCATAATTCTTTTATTTCTTCACAGCTAATCATAATGTTCTGTTAGGGGGAACCTTCGGGGATAGTGGACTAACTACTAAACTACATAAATTACGACAATTAAGTCAAATGTGATTGCTACCGTCTTACTTATCACGATTTCGCTGTTTGTTATAATACGTGTTGATTTCTATATCCTCTCTTCCAAAGATTTATTGTTAGAAGTTAATTGTTCGGCTTGGTTGGGCGAGTCCATGCCTGGCATCCCTCTTGAAAAAGCGTTTATTTATAACGAGTAAAAAATAAAAACCGTCCCGAAGATGCTCGCATGAGTGACAGATTACTCTCTTACCATCCCCCTCTATGAATAAGTTTAGTTTTCCGACTTTCGTAAGCGTTCGGCCGTCAAAAGGTTCTGAAAATATTAATAAGTACGGTGGATAACGTTTATAATACGGTTGCCATTAATGAATATGGAAATGAGGCATGAGTAAGCGGTTGCGCAATAAAAATAACACATAACAATTAAAAAAAAGTACGAAGAGGAAGAGGAAAAAGGACTCGGGATTTCGCCGAGAGGCGTTTGATTAATTGATGGAAATATCGTTGAAAATTTGTCATGATCGCCGAGGACGAAGCCCGAGATGTTTTTTCAAAACACTATTAATTTTGAGAGAGAAATCGACAAAGGTCTAACGCAATCGTAGAGTAACATTATTTTAAATACATTTGATAGAGGGTACCTATATCAGAGATTGTTTCGTATCGTCGTCTTTTTCTCACAACTAATAACGAGCAAGGTAGTCGTGGAATCCACCGGTAAATGAGCTCCTACATTTATTATTGACAAGAATCCTGTGTTTTTTATCAATTAAAAAATATAATTGAATACCGGCGGTGCTGACGCTTGACATACATCAATTTTAATAAATTCAATAACAGCAATTTCATTCGGCAAAATGAACATTCCTCGTTAATAGAAATGACAAGCAATAGTAGCCATTAGTAGAGGGAAGTAAATTGCAACTGAAATGATGAATAGTATGAGAAACCAAATTCAATTCCGAAAGATTCGGAACTACTGATAATTAACAGTCTGTTATCGATTCGAACAGTTCCTACTTTGATCTCTTTAGGCATCCAGGACAACCTGTACAATTAAATCGAAATAAATGAATATTTACCGGCGATTAGCAATTTAAATAAATACATTTTGCATATTCTACAATTCATATTAAAACACAGGGGCGAAACGGAATATGTTTTAATGTAAGGAGAGAAAATAAATATCTATTGTTATTAAGTACGGGATGTTACGAAAACGTATCTATTCTAATGACGCAATTAAGGTATCGTAAAAATTGAATGAATAATATCATGAACTCCGTACAATGTACATTTTTAAGTAATAACATTTAATTGCAGGAACTTTACAGTTCACAATCATTTAAAGTGCAGAATTTTAATCTCGTGGTGAGAATTGCAACATCGAACTTATTAGAAATGAGACAAACCTTAGTTGGCGTATTTGGCGGCGAAAATTCGTTATGAGAAATTACTATTCGTTTTATAATATATAGGGTCCATAAAATTATGCAACGTGCTAAACGTTTTCCTTTCGATTAATAAAATAACTCTATTTTGCATATTAACGAGCATCCAATATGTCTTTCGTTCGAGAAAATCCGTTATCCGTGCCTAGCCATTTGGTCTGTTAGAAAGACTTACGCCGAGACGATATACGATTTTAATTTCGATGAATTTGCATTCTAAAGCATTAAACGAAGCTACCAATCAGATTAACATATCAAGTGTTCATCAAGAGTAGGCAACCGTGAAAAAAATTAATGACCGTTATTTATGGAAGTATTGGAGCCACAACAAGATGACTCGGCGATCTGAGGTGGTCGCGACCCATTTTCTCGTTCCCTGGTCATAAGTCAATTAGTTACACAATAGTCAAATAGTTACATAGTCAAATAATAACCTTAACTAATGGTCTATGGATTTTTTTCTAAATTTTTAACCTTTCCATCCGGATTCACCACCGTCTCTTTTGGACTTGAAAAAACCGCAGACGTCATCGAATGTACATCAAATACAAATAAATGAGTGAAGTAACGCTTTGATAATAAACTAACAAACAAAACCTGTTGGCAAATGAATTTTTTATCCACTTTTTCACAATTTGTTATTGTATGACATTGATTGACTCGCGATATCAAGGTCTTCGAGAAAAATATCAGGTGCACGCGTAGACGATATAGTCCGGGAAACTGAACGCTCATTTAAATTTTAAATTTTCATTTTAGAAATACGTTTGTGTCGTCTGAAAGACATCTACACTCTATATAATAATAGAAGTATTAAAAATTAATCTTCACGGCGATATCCAATGAAATTTTAAACCGAACAAGAAGGATCAATGGGAAAATCGTATTTTAAATTCGTTTTATATCGCACGTAAGGAGTTTGAATAAAACTTTCCTTCAGGGAGAATGTTACAAATCTCATATAGTACGTTGTCCAATTTTACTTCCTGAACTATTAACAGTCTCGAACTCGTAACTTCAAATACATAAAAAAAAGAACGTAATTCAATTGATGAAAGTTATTAAGTAGTTATGAATAATTATAGATAAAATTGGAAATTGACTTTATGTAAATGAACGGCGATAGCGTCTAGTTCCCCTCGCGTCTTCCACCTCCTGAACTGTAACGTACTTTTAACTCGCCGTGTACGGTTAATCCGTTGAAAATGGAAACGCGTTTTCTTTCTTACGTTTTACTGGGAAACATTGTTTAAAACGTTTTGTTATTCAAACAATTGTCAATCGCACAAAAGATACAAACAAGCCCAGACAAATCGCAAACAATTAAAATTTGCACGCTTATTCATTAACATGATTATTAATGTCTCGGGGAAATAAAACAGTCCGAACGTATAAAAAAATTGATTTATCTTAGGAATGCCACACATTTGGAACCATCAACTTTTTTCCTGGGCGTTAATTAATGTTGATGGTCTTGTAAGATACCAAAAAACACAAACAAACTTAACGAAACAATTAATCAAGGAAGTTGAATGCAACATGCTAAAACCTTGAGTACAAATAATTATTCAAACTTATTTCCATGGCGATATAGACAAATACACTTTTACGCAACAAGTTGCCGGTGTTTGAGAATAAAAGTTTGTGTATACTAATACATACACATATACGTAAGCCAAGTGTGTGTGTACAAGCTGCCGATGCCGGTATACTGTTGATTTATGTGCCTGCTTTGTATTCGCGAAATATTTAATTCGTCCACAACAAAAGTTCAATTGCACATCAAATGAAATAACACACTGACTTAATTTTTACACTTTGTATGAAAAGCAAGACGACAAAGTTAAAATTGCTGTCAATTTATTGCTTAGAAATGTATTCAATAAAATGGAACATCATTTTTTTGTTGAATATGTAAGGCATGGTTCGCGTGGTGAACAAATTTGGGAACAATAAGCTGCGCGGGTTTGTATCAACAGCCTACTAAAAGAATATTGGTAGATTTAACGAAAAATGCCAGTGGCATAATTTGTAGCTCAGTTGTACCTCGCGATCTGGATAACGGAGCTCGAAACGTATTAAAATCTTTAAAGATCCTGCTGTCCCAGAAATATGCAACTATTGTTGCTGAATGTCCCAGATCTACGAATCCAAACCACAACATACAAAATACCGTTTTCCTACCTGCCGACTACTCAACCGCCAATGTTATCTAGGTACAAAAATATGAAAAAAAGCAAAACAAAAAGAATTTTCATTCGAATGTATACAACTGCGCCTTGGGCACAGTTCGGTTTCCGCTTCACACATGGCGGAGCACACATTACAAATGTTGCAGGGACTCTTATTCGAAGGGAGCGGCACGCGATTCCCACGACATTCGAATATCGAAACAGACGCGGATTCACAAAATTAAAAAAAAAATATCTAACGTAATTTGATAACTTAAGGTGGATTTATACAGCTTTAATTTAGCATTAGTATTATCTTTAGCCGCTACTAACTGGAGCCGTAATTTGTCTTGCGGTTAAATTTGCGGTTTATAGAAAATAAAAATCAAAAATTAAAACTGAAAGTGAGATTAAGTTTTTGTAACGATTGGTTTAGGATTTAGTTTTAGATATTGTTTAGAATTCAAGTTAAGACGTAAGGGATGACTGGTTCAAAACAGAAAACACACCAAATGTCAAAAGAAGGGATATGGTATTATCGCGATATTTTCTTTTCCACTAATGCTAAATTACGACTAAGTTCAATTTTACGAACTTTCAAGGTTACTGCATTAAGTGAGTTACGACTAATACTAAATTAGAGACTGTGTAAACAGCCACGTCTATTTCTAAGTGATTCAACTTTTAAGTTACGACTACTACTAATGTTACGGTTAAATAGAAGACGTATAAATCCACCTTTAGTCTGGTCAAAGTAGACCATCCTATCAACGATAGGAACGGATTACCATGATTTTACTTAGCGTTCCAATTACTATTGTAAACCGATGTAACCGACAAATTACGTCGACGTAGAAGAAATAAGGTATTTCAAGAGACGAACATTACAATTTGATTTTTATAACTTGAAGTTGTTAATAACTAGTCTTCAGTATGCATTTTTCAGTCCCTGCGTGTATAACACCAAAGAAAAAATTCATTTTAAAACAATATCAAATCACAATTAGCTCAACCCTCACCCAAACAACAGGTTATTGACTCACTGTTCGGCTTTGAGGACTAAAATTGATTTACAACAGAAGCTATTCAAGTACAAGACCATATCTCCATACCAAGGGCAAAGACAATCTTTCCACCGAAATAATTTCTGGTGTAGACTAGATTTTCAGCGTAAATTGTAAAATTTTTCAAAAAACAGTAAATCCCTTCATCAACTTTTATTCTAACAGTTTTGGTTCATTTCCAATCTTCATTCTCTCACCAATCTCAATTTATAAATTCTCCACAGTTGGTTTCATTGAGCATGTCAATTGTGTTTCTAAGTGCTTTATTGTATTCATCATTTTTGGAATCATTAATTTTATTAAAAAAACATCATCGTCGTCCGGTTCATTGAACTTCAATTCCTCAAAAGAGGTAGTTGATTATCGAGGAGTGTCGCACAGTTATGATCAGTTATGAGACCATAGGACATGAGCTAGTAAGCAGCTGAGTTGACTGGAAGACAACAAATTTAATGGAAAATATTGCACCTACACTCGATCAACTTAGACTAACTACAGTAGGATATAAAAATTGAAATTTATGAAATAATCAAAGAAATGGGAGTGATATATGGGGGCCCATAATTAATAAGGTATGATAGAGAGGTTATTGGGACTCTGCTTATTGAATGATGTGTTAATGTGTTACAACTCAATATTTATGTCAACATTTCTAATGACCTTATAGGAATTTTCCTGGGAAATCCTTTTCCTAGACTTATTAGTCGCATAAGTTGATGACTGATGTGATAAGGTTCATACGTTGGTGCTATTTATTACTGTTTGTTTGCATTTACTGTACTACTTTAATACCTCTGCTTGATTAAGTAACATTGAAAATTAGTAAAAGTGAGAGGGATATCATGTTTATATGAGTTTCAGGTCTAATTCTGAATGGAAAATATTCTACCTAAGTTATGGCTTTTCGAGGAAAACAACCTGTTCGTTCCAAAATACTCATAATCGAAACACCCATAGAGCAAGTATCACACTTCAATTTCTTGGGATGCGATATAAGCTACGGATATGATAAAGATGTTACAAACAAACTACATAAATACCAAATGATGTGTGGCACCATACAGAAAACACTACAAAACAAGACAAGCAAAGAAACAAAAATAAAATTCTATAAAGTGATGACAACATCTATATTAACATATGGAAGCGAAACCCGGGCACTTCGAAAACAAGATAGACAACGAATACAGTCTGCCGAAATGACATTCCTAAGAATGACAAAAGGTTGCACACTGATGAGGGACCATATAAGAAATGAAGATATAAGGATCGAATTGAACATATTTTCAATGAACGACAGAATACACCAAAACTCATTAAAATGGAGACATCACATTGAAAGAATGAACGAAGACAGATTGGTCAAACAAATGGTAAACTACAGACCACACGGAAGAAGAGACATTGGTAGACCCAGAAGAAGATGGCTAGAATGAAGACGGAACAGGCTGCAAGCCTAGTCCTTGAAGTGCAGAAGAAGATATTCTACCTAAACTCGATCAACTTAGACTAACTACAGTAAAATATAAAAATCGAAATTTATGAAATAATCAAAGAACTAGGAGTGTTATATGGGGGCCCATAATTAATAAGGTATGATAGAGAGGTTATTGGGACTCTGCTTATTAAATGATTTGTTAATGTGTTACAACTCAATACTTATGTCAACATTTCTATTGACCTTATATGAATTTTCCTGGGAAATCTAGACTAATTAGTCGCATGAGGCATAAGTTGATGACTGATGTGATAAGGTTCATACGTTGGTGCTATTTATTACTGTTTGTATGCATTTACTGTACTACTTTAATACCTCTGTTTGATTAAATAACATCGAAAATTTGTAAAAAGTGAGAGGGATAATTCAGGTCTAATTGCGTTTTTTCTTAACAATTTTTGTACCCTCTTTGGAAGCCAAAAGTCTCCTTTTGACTCTTTGAACGGTTTTGCTACTTTTGTACCTTCAAACAAGTTTTCTGTTTGTGTCAACTCTCGGTCGTCAAACAAACTCCGTCACCATTCCGCCAAAGTGAAATTTCGCAAAAGTCTCCACCTTTGAGAAGTGTTCATTCTGACCCCAAGTCGTTATAGCCCGTTGAAGTGTAATCGATACAATGTGATCGATGTAATTATAATTTAATACGTCTCTGTGTTCCCCGTTCGGTCATAAGCAGACCGCTCGCTCGTCGTTCGGACCCGCACCGAACTGCTCGCAACTGTTCCGAAACAATAAAAATTAAGACAGGGACCGAGGGGGCCGAGGGGGAAGGGGGGCGCCGGCACACAACCGTTTTACAAATTCAATAAAATATCAGCGGTTTAAAAAAATTGGTCGGTAAATAACGTGGCATCTGAAGCGAAACGGACACAAAATAGTCGATGCCTAAGCCAAGCCATGTTGAAAATTAATTCAATTGTTTTACAAATGATGACATGTTTTATATGGGTTATGTTGTGTGTGTGTTAGGAGGGGAGACTTGTAAACGTTTAATAGAGGCTAAATTGTTTGATAGAAGATGGGATGGTAAACAATGGAGGCTAGTCCAAACTCAAGACAGTCGTATTGTTTGGTACCGACCACGTCGTTAAATGTCTTAAGAGGATTTAAAGGCTTCTTTAAATTTAAAATTAATTAAACGATCGTTAAATGTATCAAAGCTATTAGACATGATAGCCCTGTTACGTTAAAAGCTGTGCTGTTTTATTAGGAATCGGTATGAATTTTTTTGCAATTTTATTGCACGATGGAATTAATCCAATCACCGAACCGTTTAGATGATAATAAGCTATTTCTCTCCGTTTCATTCCAAATGGAAATTATGATTTGCAGTGTGTTTTACAATGTGAATGTCGTTTATTTGCATCAAAAGTGGAAACGGTATAGTACCTACCCGAGTTCATACCAGGTGTCATGACAAACCAACGATTCAAAATGTAAAGTTATCTAATTACGGCCGAGGGAATTAAAATGTGTAACATTGTAATTTTCAAACGTTTGATCGGTACCTACCCAAAGGCCAGAAATCATCATTAGACAGATGCGGGTACAATTAATTCCAAATAGGCATCGTATAAAGTTTTTCCTGGTATCGCGGTTAATACACGGCTCGATTTCTAGATTCTGCAATTGGAAGCATCCATAAAATGCATTTTATTAGTAGTTTATTATTTATATTCGCATAAAATGGCGATGAGTCTGTCAAGGTCAACACGCAATGCACTTTGATTCCGTTGAATTTCATGTCGATCTGCTAAAAGAAAACAGGATTCACCTGTTGCGGATTTTGCTTTTATGGCGCTGCAAAATTTGACACGTGCTAGTCGTAAATTTTCTACCAAAACAAGAATCTTGTTTTTTCTCCATCTTTTTCTAAGAAATCCGAACAATGCGCCGACTTAAACGGAAGCAAGCAACAAGAATGCGATTGCAATTGACTTTATTCTAACCATTAAATCAACTTTTCGAGCGCACCCTGTATTAATCACACGTATACTTCGCATCACTTTCTGCTTTTATTTCCTTAAGATATACACTAAATTAATAAAAATATGTACAAACGTACGAAGAGAGACGTTCACTCTTAAATTTTTAAGGATATCCGCCCTAGATACGTCCCGTCGCCCGGACTATGATTAATTATTTTATTCAAATAGCGGCGAGAGCGAAATAAAAATTCGAGATTGGAGAGGTTTTGTTCTTGTTGGAGTAACGTTTGAATGTCGTTAGAGAGGAAGTGCAGGTGCCGGGAAGTTGATTTATAATAAGAAAATTAAAATTTTGTTCCAGATACACTTTTATGTCACTCGCGAAATTTACTCGACTGCCGCTAGGAATCATTTTCTCGATTGAAAGAGTTTTATATTTTTCCCCCTGACGGTTGCCATCACTTACATAACATTTGATTTTTTTTGCTTTATTTCCTTGTAATTACAAAACTGATTACATATAGATAAAAATCGAAGCTCATGGTCAATAAACGCGTGTACAGTTATGTTTTTTCCTCCTTTATTATTATTACAGACTACGTACTCCGTCCAGCGTATGATTTTGTTTTGAAGCGAGTTATTAATTTTCCTGCACACAAAAAACGGTTACCACACTGAAAGGTTTTAGATACGTGTTTCATGGTTGATATGATATTGCGGTTTGGCGGGCTTTCCCTGAAAATCTCGTCTCTATTACCATCGATTCGAAAAAGGAGAAAAATAATCCACGAAACAAACGTCCCTTACCCATTTTAAGGTTTTGAAGCGGAAAATCCGGTGACATTTTATCATTCATCACTAAAATTCTATGAATGAGCAGTCACAATAAAAATATGTTAAAAGGTGAACGAATATTTTATGATTATGTAGTTTTATTGATCATTGTGGAATTAATTGAATAAATTAAGCTCCTGTAATTACTACATATTATTTTTGCAATAAATTATGACAATGATCGACTGTTAAAAATTTCACTTTGATTCTATCGGCGATTTTCCTCTGTGAATGTGAATTGCAATTAATAAATAAATAATTGAATTGATTACGCTCTGAGTCACGTCTAGAGATTTATTAAATGCAAAACGATAGTAAACAGTTGTTACATTTATGTAAGTATATAATTTATAGCGATAGTGGAATATGTGTAGCCGCAGTATTATTCGTCATTTCTTTTATCTGTTTGCTCGACTGCATACGGTATCTAACAATTACCTATGAAGTGTCCTACCTGTAATCGAAAACACTCCCATCAATGTATCTACTGCTGTTTGTTTATAGAATTATCAGCGTGCAATTTTTAAAACGAGATAATTCCGTCGCTAAACTTAATATCGATGAAAGAAAGTTATTAAACATCTCAAAAGTTATTTTTTTATGTAAATTAGTAAATGCACGGAAGATCTTTCATTTTCAATTTGCATAAATTTGTTGAAATGTAACTAATTAGTAAACAAAATAAAACAAGACACAGTTTCGGCTCTGGAGAGAAGAGCGAAGAAGAGGAAAAGTCGATGATAAATTGTCTGATGGTGTCAGGTTTTAATTTTTGTTGTGACACGTTAGTTGCGTAAGCGTACGTTTATTCTCCTCACACGTAAAGTTTCCTTGTGTTCTATTACTTTAACATTTCGACACAAGCGAACTTACAAAGTGGTGAGAAGTAATTATTGTTTAACGGGAGTTTTGGAATGAGCAACCGTCAAGTGTAACGAAAAAAAAATAACCCTATAACTTTTAGATATTGCAATATTTGTAATTGTTGCTCTAGAAATGAGGGTTAAGAGGGGACCAAAAATATGGAGGCTTACGGAATAGAAATTTTGTTTTTAAATCAAGCTACACTACTTTTTAAACTAAATTTTCAATTGTATTTCAACTTAGGTTAACTATATCTTTTCAAATCTTCTGTATGATTTAGGTCAGATGTACAAAAGAAGATGTGTCAAGAAAATATGTATCTATTATAAATCATAATAGATATATTTAAGGGTTTCTAAGCCCGAAACTCAATTTTGGGAATAATCTTCTGTCACCTTCAGAATTTTGTGGTATTTATTACATTTTTCTCGGACACCTTGTATATATCGCCTTCAAGATAAACAGAATGTATTTTAAACGTGCTAAAAGTCAATACAACTCGAATAAACACTCACTAAAATGTTAAAAAGCTAATTTGCAAACAAGCATAGCTTTTTAATGTGAGGTCTTATCTTCATCTCGTAATAAACACATTCCGTTTCTTAATTTCGTCCTGCTTTTATTCTTGGATCCAGGCAACATAATCTGGTCATGTGAGAACATGATAATACTGGAAATAACTACTGGTGCTTGAGGAATTGGAAGCAAGCCTTCGGTTTAATGGTTTGTAATTTCAGTTAGCTCTTATTATTGGTATGCTAGGACTCTTATACCTATTACCTTGAGAAATGGGAAACTTATGCAGTCTTGATATCAATATCTGAGGGGGTATTTCTAAATTTCATACTGAAGTCAGAAAATCGAAATCTCACCGCATATCACCATGATAATGCTAGAACTAAATACTATATTAGTGGAGGAAAGGGGAACGTAACTTGGGTTTAGTTTTGGGTTTCGTTGATTAGCCTTGTTATCGGTACAATTCGTTTGGGGTTTAGCTGTCAATTTGGGTCCAGGCTAACTGGACGGTGAACCCTCGAGATAATAACAGTCGACCGGCCATCTGAGCGGTGACGAAATTAGGTAAATTTCAAACCCTCTTGAGACAGGCCAACTATATAGCCAGTGTATCTACCTGTTATTAATCGTGTCCCTTTTAAGGATTACTGTTCCTATTTTAAGAGGAATACTTGGACTTTCATTAAAACTTAGTTATAATTTGCTGTATTTGATCCTTGCCCCCTTGCGTTCAGGTATTGCGTATTCAGATACCTACTATACCATAAAATGTAATTTTTTAATTAATTATTGCACCTTTAAAATGCAGTAACTTCCACCGCTCAGTTGGTCTATCTTCTCTGGCCAGTTGGCCGGTCGATACTCATTGACACCGTATTGCAAATTTTACCTAGGGGTCATAAACTGGCCAGTTGGCTCCCGTCCGTCAATTTCAAAATTCTTATTTATTGGATATCATTGATATCCAAAACTCGTGAAACATCCACAGTTGCACTTAATTAGTTTAGTTTAGTTTAATTAATTTAATCAGTTGCAACTTGATTAAACTGCTTAGAAAACGAAAACCGTATGGAAACATTTGCAGTCTCGTACACCTCTGTCAGATGTTTATTTTGTTTTTTTCAACAATAGTAGGCACAAGAACAAAAGACGGTAAATTTTTCCTCGGCCGTTGCATAATTCCCTGTGAAAATCTCCGATTGTTAACGAGAGACCCCATACGAAACGAAGCGGCTCGTGGGTGTCCTAAAATTACCGTCCTCGCTGATCGAGTGGGCCTTCTATGTACGCGCACGTCACAACAAAAGCTCATTCCGGCGAGAACAGAATCTAGTCGCGTTAACGTTCAACCATCAAAATTCGATGGGCTGTAAAAAAATTTCGGGCGGTAGTGATTACCCAACTGGGGCGTGTTATGACGTTTATTACTCACGGGGATCCGTACCATAAACATAAACGTATCATCATTCCTTCCGAAAAGCATTTTTCCGAACCTCCAGTGTGCGGGTTTGTCCTTGGTACTTGTACCGTGTGATTATTAAATTTCATGTTCAATAAGCTAACACACTAACAAACTATAACCATAGAACTTCACAACAATCACGAAGCATACATGTTTCTTTAGTCTGCGATTAATGCCCGTTTGCACCAATTCTACTTAAATCAGTACATAGCAAAGTGATACTTAATGTTTAAACCCAGCTTAAAATTGTGTGACTTGGACCAGTTGCACTTAAAAAATACTTAGCTAAGTTACGGTGGAAGGTTGGTAGCACTTGGAATTATCATGTTTCATGATTAAATTGTCAAGTGACAACTAGTCAGTTCGTGGTTTTGTGGTTATGTTTGTTAGTTGTTATTAGTGTTGGTTACTGCAACCTCAAAAATGAGCGAGAATAAAAGAATGAGAAGTGCCAATTACACTATCCAAGAAAAGAACTCCTCCTGAATCTGGTCAACCAATGCCAACTAAACAATCAAGAAATATTTATTTTACATATTCTATAAGATACTTACAAATCACAAGGATATTCTAATGTTCCTCAATTTCTTCCAACAACAAAAGTGTGGTTGCTTTCGAGATTCGAAACCTTTTATAATAGGTTACGTCATCAAATGAATAAAAATATTCTTCTCTGATGTAGATTCTACGTGGTATTCCAAATTCTATCAAATTAACTGCATTTGATTCAAAAATATCTTCATCATCTTCAAATATTAGCAACATTTCTTTGCTTCTCAAAGTAAACAGCACAAAACCGTCGAAACCTCTAGATACAACAAGGTTAAGTCAGAGTTAAACAGAGAATATTCTTGGCTTACTTAAACCTCATACTAAGGTGAGATTAATGGTGAAATGTCGCCACTAAAGTGTTACTTAGGGTTAAGTGTAACTGATGCAAACGGGCATAAATGCAACTTTTGTGGCTGTTTTCGAAGTTCTGTGGTAACCAGCTACGACTTACATATCGATGTCACATCGTAACGTTTAAATTTACGAACGCCTAATCAATCATAATTTCGATCTATCCTTCTTCTACAAATACAGGTTTAATTGTCAATCACGTTAATTCGACAACTAAATAATGATGACAATTTCGATGTGTTGACCGGTTTCAAATTTTCAATATTGCAGTTGGATATTTTTCATATTTTCACAAAATTGCAGACAAAACGTTACGGATTCATGATTGGGTTAATGAACTAAATCAAAGAGGAGGATTATTTCACGAGAATGTTTTTAAATAATATCCTTATGAACTCCAGGACTGAGTCTAATGTTTGAATCGTTGGAAATGTCGCTATCACTGCGATCATCGGTTCAAACGAAAAAATGAAAAAGCAATCTCTTTTACAGTCGTCTATATTATATCGAATCGAAGTAATAATCATTAATTTAAATTATGTCGAAGCTTATTAGCGTTACGACCAACATTACCAGTTTTTTCAGTTAAACGTTCTACTTTTTTAGAATGTAATCGTTTGTTTATGTCGTTAAGTTCCTATTTATTCGCTTGATTCTCGTAGATAAGCAGATTTTTCCAAAAAAAATATTTTAGTTGTAAATTAGTGTCGATGCTTGGTACACTAATATTTCCAATCAATATTTATCGATTTGCCATTATCGTTTTTCAAGGCAAGCCTCATTCTTATTTCACTTGCTTCGAAACCATCTTTAGTCGCAAATTTCATACGTAAGTCGAAGACCATTTCTTCGGTAGCAATCCAGTTTCTGATGTCAAAGCGAACGTTCTTTGTAGAATTTGTAAATCGATGAGATCTCTCGTAGCGTAGAATTCCTCTGGAGGATCCTTGAAAATTCCCCAAAGCGAAGCGTGCACACTTGAAACTACACTCCGGAAAATGAGTCCAAAACACAATGCATACGTACGTCGTATATAACGATCTTTTTTGTTTTTAAATTAATGCTGAGAACCAAGCAGTGTGACCAAGGCTAGCAACCGGATGTCCATGCACATCCATCTTCAAGTGTCATTCGTTGTGAGAAACTATGAAAACATTATATGAAATTATCTTTTGTGTCAAGCGCCTTTCTTCGTAATTATTTAGTGAACAAAGAAAGGAGTGATTCACGAAAAGTAGACGCAGCAGCTTCGATGGAGATTAACGCGAGTACGTACATGATTATTCAATGTACATGCATATGTAAGCGGAAATTTAGTTCCTTTGATGTTACATTTGAAAGTGTCGTTTGCGTTGGTTCGCATTTACCTAATCAGACGATTAACTAGGATAAGTCTTAAAGGAAATGTGGCATATTAGCTCGTAATGTGTGTTCGTTAACAGGTAATAGATTGATCAGTCGTATTTGAGCCACTCTCGCGGTTAAGATTAAGGTCAAGGTTTGGACTATTTCACTAATGACGTAATAGCATGGACAAGCTCTTCAAGTAGATGTTACAAGGAAATAACAGTGGACCTTGAAAAGGGGACGTATTTGTTACAAAATCACAATCCGACAACGTTTTAACACCTCCATTAAACTAGGTATTCCCATCACTCTTCAAACGTTTACGATGAGCTTAATCTCAACAATAAAAATATTTATTATTAATATAAAGCCATCGAGTCGAATCAAGAGAAACCGGATTCGGATAGAGAGAAAAAAATATAGAAAAAAACATTGCATTCGCCACGCTTACTTTAGAGTTTAGAGCCCCTAAAATTTTTTAATGTATCCGTAATGGGATAATAAAACTTTTTTTTTATTTCACTGCCATCTAGCAATAATAGTACACGGTGACTAATATGTTGCATAATCTATGTTTCTTAATAAAAATGTATTTATGCACTTTTTTCATATCTTTCAATCTCCCGAGGTGACCTTCACCGACAATGCTTGTTAGATTTAACAGTGTTTTGTCTTTTGTTTATTGTTCGGGCGCTTGGGAAAGAGATTCTTATAGGAACACCACACACGCACGTAATACATACTACAAGACAATCAAAAAAGAAATAATTGCCGGCCTACAACAAATCGAGTAAGGGCGACATTCGATTGGCCGCAGCGCCCCCGGAAAACGTAATAGCCTCAAAGGTAATCGGCACAAAGCGGCTTTGATTGAATAAGGATAGTTAACTGTCCCGAAAAGGGACCGCAATTTTAATAAGTTCATTTTCTCTCGGTTTGGGGCCACCGCAGCGGGGGCAACTTTTTCACTGTCGCCACCCTTGACGCGGAGGAATTTACGGGGAGAACACGTGCCAGAACAAATAAGGGAGCGAAAGATGCCATTATGACGTTACTGAATCGGTTAGCGGTGGATCGGTGGCCGAATCGAAGCGAAAGGGTGAGGAAAATCGCCATACCGAACCTACATAAATGTACATTACTCCACGATGAATAATTAAATAAGACTCCCCTTTCAATTACTTTAATTATGCGATTCGTTTTCTTTTTTCAAAACAATGTGTACGCAGCAAAAATTGTTTCGGTACGTATCGACGTAATAACATAAAAATAACAAAACGCGATTGCATCGAATGCATCTGACATTCTGCGAGCTCTTGGAAAAAAAGAGAAAATGTGGAAAAATATTTTGCCAGTAGCTGTAGCTGAATATGTCGGCAGGTATAAAGGAGATTTTGTGCATTTCTTGTCGAGCAAGAACCTACCAGTGGCGTACACAGCGAAAGAACTTCCCCAGGACGTAGACAATGAAGATTCAAGACATACCGCATTTTATCATCATCGAATCATCGTCGTGTCATCGAAAAAGATTTTAATTAGAGCTACTACTTTTATTATCACGCAACCTGAGCGATTCGTGGAGATACCGAAACTACTCCAAGATATCAAAAATTGCAAACTATCGTTTTATTGTATATCCGAAATTTGCATCGAACAAGTTCCATATTAAGAGACAGAAAACATTGTAAATTACGAAAATATTTTAGTCGCCCTTATGCAAAATTTAAATCAAAACTGTTTTATGCCACTTATCCTCAATAATCGAAATTATAACCATTCTCGTTTTTAAATTTAAATTTCCATTTTATCTTTCCTATATTTCAAAATTCCATCAAATATCATTCTAATTAAAAACAGAACTTATTGCAAACCACCGAAATCATGTAAATGCCAAATCCCCCATTCATCATTTGAAGGGGTGATCATGAACTGCGGACAACCGATGGGTTGAGAGCAGGTAGCGCACGAATTGCGGACAGGGCAGTTCTAATCCACCTAACTGCCGCAACCCTTCTTCTCAGAAATGTAATGGGATTGCATCGTTTAGAAAAACATCTCTAGGGACGTATTCACAAATCATTTCACTTTCATTTCGACATTGATTCAGTTAAGTGGTGGTGGTGTGCTGACTATCTAGTTTTAGTGGTACAGTGAGTTGTACGCAACACACCACACGTCCTCTCACGTTAATTATGTGATCTCTTACGGCTTCTCCTTATGAATTTGTAATTCAATTCAATGAGAATGTAATTGAATAACTGTCGAGGTATATTGCTAGGGTAGTTAGTTGTTTAGGGTTGATTTACACATTTGAATTTTTTGTATATATTTTTTAAATTTGTATTAATTTAATTTATTCTTATAAAACTGACTTGACAAACTGTTTTTTGAAGCAGTATTGTTTAAACACGCCAATTAAGTGCAATATTGTCATTTCTGCCAGTCCTAAGCCTGGAAAAGGTGTGAGGGGAAAAACTACGTCATTTCAGATTCAAAATATGGATTTACGTCTTGCAAATAGATATTTGTAAAAACAGATTTAACTGCGGGCCCTTTACCTGTTCATTTTACCTGATTGTCCGCAATTCATGCAGTGATTAACGGACCTCTACGTCCGCAATTCGTGTGCTCCGATTTTAAACTGTCATCGGACACTAAGTAGGTTAGTTAACGACAAACTATTTGAGTTATTGAAAATTTTATCAATACTGACAATATATTAAAATCGTTCGAAAGTCATGGCCTGAAAACATCTCAGGAATTCAAAATCCCGATCTATTATCGGTTATCAGGTCGAAATCGACGAAATCCTCTTTCCTCGCCAGAAAACCGTGAACTTACGGCTCGAAAATGTGACACCAGGTGATACGAAAACCCATGAAATTCATAAGATCGGTAATGTGAGGATAACGTTGATGAACCAGTTCAAGTGTCGATCGAATTTAGATAAATCGTTTAAGGCGAGCCGTTATAATGTATCCGTAACAGTATTTGGTGTTCATTTTCTACTGAATAAAACATTAAGTAGGATGTTTGGCAGTTGGGATACCACCGTGAAGTTAGGCGCTTAACGTCTAAATGTATTTAGCTGTATTTGTTTCGAATATTGGATTATGGGGAATTACAACCGGTCCAATTAAAAATTAAACTGAGACCTGTTAAGTAAAACGGACGTTAGGGGAATTTTCGATGCGTCGAACGGTTCCGATCGTCCCGTTGTCGGACATGACCGAGAAAAAGTTATCTATTTCTCCCATAGAACCGCTTGACTACAGAACGCGTTCAATTCATATAGGAATTTCTCCGTATGAATCACATACTTCTTGTCTGCTGCATATACCGACTTACACATACGTACATACACCTGCACAAGTTAATGCTCGATTTATTTATTGCCATTTAAAGCCAAATTAATAGTCGTATTAATTAAATGTTGGAAAGAAAAGAGAGAGGACTAAAGAAAGATACCAGGTTTATTCAATAACTGTAAACTGAAAACGTCATAAAACTCGTTCCGATTACTTACCTTGATCGATAATTATTTTAACGTTGATAAATATCTCAGAGCTTTTACGATTTTTCAGGAACTATAACGCATGTCAGAAAGGAAGTACTAACGAATTACTGTTACTATACTAAAACAAGAGCGACCCGAATAAAGAACCTGCTTTAAAAGAGCTTCACCCAAACGACGTGCTAATATAATACCTATCTATCAATTAGATAAAAGAAAAAGGATTAAACAAATCGCAGACGCTTAGTTTTCCAAATAGCATTTCCGTAATGCATTTAATTTTCATGTCTTCCTACGATATCGTTGTCATTAAGTATATAAACAACTATTGAGTTAACCTTTATGCATTCTAATCACCTCGGCCATCAGCTTTGTTCGTTTGTTAAATGATAGCCATTTGTTTTCTCAGCTGCGCCTGTCATCTTTTTTTAATATTCCTTGCCTACCAAGATTCAGATTATGAAATAAATTAAGAAAATGTTTTTCAGTGCTTCGTGAACCCAACGGAAAGTAGAGTAAACTGAGCAAGTCGAAAAATTACGTAACATAAATTCTCCGAAGTTTAAACAGATTTTATATCTCAAATTGGAGGAAATGAGCGAGATGTGGAGTATAATTTTTTTGGGTGATAAATGTCACGAAGTTTTAGAGTTACGGTAGATATTTAACTTGTGAAATTGGACAAAAAGAAAGTAGAGCGGAATTGAATGTTTTTTTTGTTATAAATGCCATTAAGTCCCTGGGAATCGGTAATAATTGACATGTAAGGTTTGACCAAAGAAGAGAACGTTGTGACTCGTTACATTCGTTTTGTGACATAAATGAAGGCTCTTAGTTTTGGTAAATATTTAATACGAGAGGACAAGAGGAACGGACGTACAGAAGAGTGAAATGGGTCGTTGTATAGATTTCTTTGCTTCGTAAACGCCATAAGGTTTTCGAATTTACATGTAGTACAATTGGAATGTACGTTTTTTATTCGATTTGGATGTTAACCTTCCCCAACCCCGTATTCGCTCGGCCGAGACGAATCCCTCGTGAAGTTGGTCCTCGTTCAGAACACATACACACAAATATTACCAACATTGCAATATGTTATTTCCGCCTTATTAAGCAGGATATAGGCGGCATTCTCTTCCGGTATGTCAATTCATTGTTGTTGTCTGTGTGTATGTATGTACCCATATTGCCAGTTCGCTAGCTTTTAGAAACCAGCCAAGCGGACTAAGGTCGGGGGGATGAGAAGGAAAGGGTGCCCCTAAAACGCATCCACCTATGGTACACTTGTTTGAATTTCAGGATGTACATTGTCCGATAAAATATGATACATTTGCATCGGGCTTAAAAGGAAAAAATTACCGATTCGGCTGCGATAGAATGAAAATTGAAACATAACGCAACATAAACGAGGTTGAATTGTTTAAAACGATTATAGGGATAGGTACTGGCTTTTTCACTCAAACATACGGTAATTGCGACCATGACAATGGATACAGTAGGGTTTGTACTGTTGATATAGTAGACTAGAGGACACCAGCGTGCCAAAAACTAATCATACGCAGTGCCCAGTTTACAGTCAGTCAGTTATTTAACAAATGAAGTCGTTGTTATAATCGCGACATAATTTTTATGTGAAAAGCGTGAACGTAAAAATTGAATCGTTTTCCACGGCCGGCTAGAGTTGAAAACAAACGATTCAACGGCGACGGCAACTTTGAGGTTGACCGCCCGATGCATATGAAAGATTACATTCGTCACGGCTAGAACTCCGATCAATCATTCGTTAAAATAATAACAATTAGCACACGATACACGTTCAAATCTAGTAGGCGCGCATTGTTTCTATCGGCAGCGGTTCCCCGAAGAGGAAATGCACGCCGTACTCGTACTGATCGCTCTCGATGGTACATATTCCGTTTGATGGATGAGTTCGCGAAATGCGCCTAGAAAATATCCTAACGCTATCTATCTCATATGTGGATCGTCGAGGAGGCTCCGATATTTCCCGTTTCTGTCATAAACGTCAATTTGCAGCTCCTCGTCTTCGACGGGAGACATAAAAGAGCATCGCGAATGAAGACCGGCACAAAGACGCACGTAGGAAAGTTTTTAAGGGTTGCGAACCTTACAAAATGTCCCTTTTTGTTCACAGTGACGTAATTGAAGCTTGCTTACCGATCGAAATTGGCTCTGGTGAAAAGTATTACCTGAAACAGAAAAGCAAAGCGTCAAATACATTGTAATCCTTAAAACGTTAATATATCTTACACATTATTTACCAACAAATGGTCTCGACTAGTCGTGATAAGAATCGAACGATCCAAAATGTTCCCATTTGAAATAGGTGCGGTATTCCAAAGTACAACGCCTTTTTTGCATATAAAACGTTTTCTAAATTTTTATTTCAATTTCAAGTAGAAAGAGACTATTTTTCATACCCATCGTTTATTTACAGTTTGAATGGGTTTTACAAATTATTGCTTCAATTTCAGATACATTTTGCTCATATTTCCCATTCAGTGATTGAGGCAATTTTCAAACATTTGCCAAATTTACTAAACCCAAAAATACTAAGAAATATATTTCAACATAACGTCAAAATAAGGGAATATAATTACGAACTTTTGGGAGCTATCACAACGACGATGGCAGATGGAAATCGAAGGCAGAATCAAAGTGAAAATCGTTGTTTGCTTTCATTTCAGTAAACAATGCGGTCCAAATATATTTCTAGAATCGCAAAAATAAAGATATGTCACATAACGATAGGATCAATCGTGACGTAGGCCTGTGAGACGTGAACCCTGACTAAGCAGAACGAAAAGAGGCTGAGGATAGCGGAAACAGATTCTACAAAGTCTGATCTCTAAAATCAACCAGTCATCCTGAGGAGGTTTAATTTGAAAGACTTAAATGGGCTGATCGCGTTAAAAGACCAGAACTATGACTGCCAAGTTGATGTGGGAAGAAGTACCAATCAGCAACAATCTCTAGATGAACCAAAATTTTGGCCTTAACAGTAAATTTGATATCTTTAAATGGGCGCCGCTTTAAATGCCCATAATTACTTTAGAAGAGGACCCACCCTGGGTTGTGAGAGCTGCATATCACACATAGAACGAGAGAGAAAGGGAAACAGAGAGATACTTGAGAGAGAGATAGATACTTACTTGTATCTATTTATTATAATGCATGGTTTTTTAAAAAATATATGTAAAACTAAAGGAAAACATCATTCATTCAAACATTGTTAACATTCATAACAATTTCGACATTGAAGTTTTTCCTCAGTCATTTTGTTTATAATCATAGAACTAACTAAACAGACAAAAAAATCTGTATTGCGAAGATGTGAAAAAAATGATCTTTTCTCCCAACGGCTCCTGGCCTATTATTTAAATTCCCCATCCCCTATATTTTTGAATTTAATTTTGATACCTGACTATTTGTTCGAAGTCTACCAATGTACCTTGTATGATGCGGGTAACTAATAACTGAATTGCACATTAACTTAATTAGCTTTTTAATGAATTGCACTCGTTGTAATTCCGCGTGTAAGTACATGTCGGCTCCATTCATAATTCCAAAGAAAAAAAAAATGGAAAAGTGCAACGTAATGAATAAAAATTATAACCGTACTTTCAATGCCGGGGCTTTTGTCATCCGTAAAAGAAGTCAAGATCATCCGAAGCCTTCCGATTTATCATCTGAACAATCTGCAAATTAACATACGTATGTATGTACGGGAAGGGGGGAGGGGGTACTGTATGCAATCCGCTATATCGTTTCAATGCCATAAAACAATACCTTTCCGAACGGACTTATGGTGAACTTTGCTATTTTTGCTATTTGTGGAAACAGGACGGTTTAAAAAAATGTCTCATACGACGTTTGTATACGTGTTGTACACCTGAAACGTGGAAACTGTCGTCATTTATTTTCCCTTGTTCTATTCGCGAAAATTCCAAGGATTCAGAGATGAAATAGCTACGAATAAACTTTATCAGCTAGCATGCGTCTGTACGACAATAAATAGTATCAGCAAAAAGTTCTTGCATATGAAAAATGCTACGAGCCTGTAGCCTGTGTTCGACATATTCGATTGTTCCAATAAAAATGTTTACAGTAACAATGATAGCAACAGCAACTCAGGAATTTTAATATAACGATTGCGAACAATGAAGACCAATCGATCTATTGCGATTGCGATCGAATAATAACACGATCAGTTTTATCAGGATTTTAAAACAATTATATCACGACGATAAAGTACAAACATACGATAGACCTAGTCGAGTTCGTCCAATAGCAACGTATACATAAATTAGTACATACTATCTCACACTACAGTCCTCAAATTTTCTTCAAAAATTAAGTTTTCACCGTAATCGTTGTACCAAGTGACCAAAACCAGAATAGCTAAAAATATGCACTAAATATGTTTACATGTAAGCATTTTTTTATCAAAGGTGTTTTACTAAAATTTTTACGAAGTATTCGATATATACATAAAATTCGAGCTTTGCTCATTACTAAGTATGTATTCTAGTGGCAGAACTCGTTTACGACTACGGCTACTTGCCAACTTATTGGCACTACTCAATGCTTCCCTTTCGTTTCTGATGGAACTTTGAAATTTCACGATATGAGTGGTACAAGACGTTGATTTTTTCCTCGGGGGTCACGAAATTGTCTTCCTTCGTGCCCGGCAAAGTGTAACGAGACTATAATTACTATTTACGTATGTAACAAATCATTTCATTTTTTCCACCGGTCCGCAGGATGACACTACAATAAAACGCTTTTCAATCGACTCCACATACATTACATAGGAAGTGACGACATACACACCGCGACCATTGTAACGTTTCAAGGATCGACTTCTATTCATCTTGTTCGGTGTGTTTGTTTATCTAGCGTGTCTCTTTTTTTATATTTATTAAACAAGATTAATGGAAAAATATTTATTATATTTTGTTATAACGATGCCGTCCGGGAACGGTTATGTAAGCTGGGAGGCAGTCATACGCGAAAATAGAATGAGTGTGTGTATGTGTGTATGGTGTATCTACGTGTCGTTAAAAATTTAATACAAACTCTATTTACATACGCGATGATTTTGTAATAGAGAGTTAGAATCTGCGGGTTCATGGGATTTTCATGATATAGCCGCATTCGAAGGGAGGATAAAAATGATTTTCGTTGCAACGCCCATTCGGTGGAATATATCTTGGTTTCAACGAGGGTTGATTTTTGTGATGAACGGGGCTCGCATGATAGCAATAATCAAAACTTATTTATACTCCTTCTGTGCGGGGTATAATTTGCCGATGCTGCAATATGCATATTCAACGATGGTGGCGGTGGTGTTGGCAAAAGTGCTGCAATGTTTGGATTTTGTCGGGGATGGAAGTCAATAAATAACGCGGGGCAGGGCGGAACCGCCGCCATTCATCATCGCGGACGATTCGGTGTTGTTTTTTAAAGGTTTATTTATTAACGGCAACCTTCCACTCGTCCTGACGTTCCCATACACCCTCCAAAAGCAGGACGATCCCGTCAGTCTTTTAATACACTTTAAATTCTATTTTCATTTGTTCTCACAGTGCTCATACAAATATCAAAAAGGATATTTCCGTTATCACTTTCCAAGCTCTGAGTCACACTGATTGAAAACTGAAGCGTTGGTAGGTATGTACCGTACAATTTCCATAAATCTTGAGAGTAGAGGTACTTCAACACACAACTTAAGGTGTTGCTTGTTACGACTGAGCTTAAAAATAACTATGAAAACATGGTTTTTCAAGTCAAAAACCAAATGTAAGCTCAGTAAATTCACCCACATTCTTACTCGATTTTTTAAAAAAATTCGTCAAAAACTGTACAGTGAATATGACGCTACTTATCATGAAGTTCATTACGTAGGTAAAACCAACTGAGATTCGTATCAGCCTCGACTCTAATTACAACAACAACAAAACAAACCGTAATACGTGATTTAATTGCTCTCCATCTCGCCATCGTTTATTAATTGATTTGGTTTCTTTCGAGACGTAATGAACTACCATAAAGAAACGTTATTTCAACACGATACACTCTACCCATAGTACTTGTTCTCCTTCTCACTATACCTCCTTCTTTCTTTCTCTCCCTCGAGACTTCACTTAACAAGTTCCTTCACGTTTATTAAAGATGAATGGATAGATTTAGTGCAATTCCCACCTACTAGCTAATCGTTTTGAGTCTCTACCTGTCAAGAACGTTGTAAATTTTCAAAGAGGATGAAGAACAGTGAGTGTGTGTGTGTTTGTCTTTGTGACAGGTAGCTCGAAACTGTATATCGGAATTAGAAGGTGATCTTCAACTTAGTAAGCACAGAGCAACTAACACGATTAACAGGTCAGAAAATGGCAGGGGTTGTAGGTACTTGACGTCGAGGATCAAAAAATTTTCCAATGTTTTGAGAAGAAACCCATCGACGTTATTTTATTGACGGTAGTATGATCTAATGCAGAATTCTGTGGAAAAAAGTCTAGACGCCAACATCTTGTTTTTTTTTCTTTAAATTCCGATAACACCTTTTCTTTCTTCTTCTCTTCTTCACCGTCTTCTTCATCTTCTGCTCCTTCACAGAGAGAGATTTTTAATAAGATATTACCAGCTCATTTCGAGTTGTAGGCAGCTCGGTGTGCCCAAAAGCAATTCCAAAAGCTGAAAATGTAAACTCGAAAAAGCGTCATCAAGGAAAACCGAGCCATAAGCCTTGTTGGTTTTAAAGTGGATTTTTGCCTGGTAGAGAAGGCGAGACGCAAGGTATACATGTCTAAGGGGCGTTACAGAATTATTCTTTTCTCTTCGAGCTCGTGAGGTTATGCAAGCAATATGGGCGGTGAAGTACAGTCGCCGACGCCGCTTTCGGTACATTCCCGGACGAAAGTCGCCGCCGAGATCCGATCTTTGTTGGTGAGGTAATGGGTTTTTGCCATAGAATATTAGATCGATTAACATTTAATGTTAATTGACGATATGATGGAAACTACGAAGACTTTAACCGATCGCAGTGGAAATTTTTTCAGACGTAGTCAAATGCGAATTTCCGTTGAATAAGTTCAATTTTTGAAACGAATTTTGCACTGCAAGAGGGACTTGAGAAGATAATGAAGAAAGAATTGAGAAGAAATCTATCACTTTTCCAAACAATAAATCCAAGCTGTATACACTAACCATTAATAACACAATTTGTATAGAATAAAGACGTATCACTTCCATACATTTTGGAATAACGCTTTTGGTCAGCGGATAGTTTGATCGGTCTTTTAATTTCCACGAATTTAAATACGAATGCGGTTCAATGTTCATGGTAATTAAAAAAATTGATCAAAGTATCGGGCGATCAAGAGTCAGTATGTAATGTAAGATTTTTTGCCTTATGTCCTGCGAGCTTACAATATCTTTAACCTGAATGTATTTTTGGGAGATATGGTATAGATGCGGTACTACTAATCGCAATCTGCAACCACGCGTTACTTACACTTTCTCGTTCCAACAACTTCCATTAGACTATGTATATTACTCGTTACGTATGCAAACATTAAAAATCATTAAGTTTCTGCATTTTACCATGTTAAATCATCTTTCCTGTACTTTCTGCCCGAGATTATAATCGTGAGATTAGGCCATTTCGAAAAAAATCAAGGACCATAAAAGCCGTTATTTTTTCGGTCGTCTAGCTACTAATTAATGGATATAAGCGATGATGAAGTGCAGTGTCGTTCTAGGTGAGTAAGAGACAGGTGGAGAGGAAAATTCAGAAAATATAAAAGTAGTTACGTGAATAGGTTCGAGTGAAGTCCATAACAAGCTACAACGCGGACGGGGAAGTAGTTAATAAAAAAACTGGAGGTGTTTTGGAGGACGTTTCATTGTTATAAATACTCAGTTCACATGTAACCGCACCGAAAAAATTAAATTCCATAATGATAATTATCTGCAGTATCGAACGGTGTGGTTATGGTGCTATGAAATTACGTTAAAAAAATTATAAGGTAAATGGATTCCGCCACTGGTTAGTGTTCTGTAGTAGAATATGAAATATTTTTTATGCAATTAGTGTTAATTGGACGTCGTAATGAGCATAAATTCTTTGTGAAATAATTAATGTTTTATATTTTTTAAACGACTCAACTACAATCCAAGGCACAGAAATCATGAAATTTTCATAGATACAAACTTAACATAACACACTTTACGTACTTTCTGCGTAGTTAAAAGCGCGTAAGATCGCATCCATAGTTACCTAATAAAGTTTTGTGTGTGTAATCTCACGTGTGAGCTTTTTCGTTAATCCTCGTTGGCTTTGTATTTGTTTCTTATACATTGTCAAAAAAAATCAATTAGCAGTTACGACAAAGCTCATTACCATAATTTACAGCCACTTTGACGGACAATCTCGCTCTCTTTGAATTTTTTTTATAACTTTCCATGTTCTAATCCAACAAAAACACGCTTTTATGGCTTTATATAGCCAGGTGCATTCTAATTTTACGACCTTTCCACCCAAAAAGAACGCTCTGTTTTAGTGGCCAACATAAAACCATTCGTTCGTTTCTACAAGTCCAATAAAAAAACTCGTATGTGAGTGTGTGAGTGTGTGTGTGTGTGTGTGTGTGTGTGTGTGTGTGTATGCGTGTGCTCTTTCTTAAGATCAATTGAAAAACAAATTAACTAAAAATTAATGAGAAGGTATATAAAACCATTTACAAGAGTTCGAACGCGCCTCCTTGTTAATCATGTTAGTCGAGAGTTTGTCGGTTCCCACCGTGCATAGATTGAAATATTTTCTAGACCAAATGAGCTGTGCAACACTTAATTACGTACATATTTGTGAACATGAAACGTAAATTGGACGCGGTAAAACTTTGAAAAGCCGATTTGGAGAAACCAAAATCACACTACGAAAGCTCTTGAGAAAATATTGAGAGGTTTAACGTATAAACAACAGATGGGTGGGCATTTATAGCCAATTTTGTTTAAAGTACATCAGGCAAATTACTGTGTGCCGAGTACTGGGAAGATTAAAGAAGCATACATTTTAATACTATTTGTTGGTTTATTCCATTTAAAAAGTTATTTTTAATGTAGATTTCAAACAAATTCATCTCTTTACTGCAGTAAATTGTTTATACTTATACTTGTATATCGTCTCCTCAGCGTATAAATATGTGTTAATTATAACAATTTAAATTATTGTTCTTTAACATAATTTCGTTTAAACAAACTTTGAGGCAAACAAAATTTTATAACTAATAAATATTCTATAGACCAAACTTCTTTATCGAGCTCTTATAAACAAAACAATTTAATATAACTAATGAAGTTATTTTCGAAATTCTTATTGCGATGCGAGCAGAATATAAGGGATTAACTATCAAGGTTACAGTGATGTAGGAGAAATGTTATTATCATCGCTCATTCAGCTATCATAATCTTACACTTTCGCTATAACATCTCTGTTTGATGTCGAACGTTTTTAATGAAAATTTTGTTAAAATAGGTTAAAAGGAAATTTCTCTGTTTCCGATTATGGTAGTGAAAGAAGACCACACACGGTATACGTGTTTAAAACCTTACCTACTAAAATACTATTTTTGGTGAAAAATTTAACTACAGTCGGAGATTGCGAGGTGAATAAAATCGCCTCGATATTCCTGATACATTGCTTACAGGGTACTACAGGGTACTAAGGTACTGGTTTACCTATAACAAACAATAGTTGGAAATTCTGCACAGTATCACAAATATAGTAGTAAAACGTGTTTCAAAATGATTGTCATCTAGTTGGCTTTGGAATTTCTGTGCATGTAATTTTTGATGTGCCGCGTTCTATTTATTTGAACCTATCTAATTCTGACAAGTGTCACTTCGAACATTTATTGTGAAATTGGCAATCAGTTCTGCTGATAATTAACGGCCATTTTTAGGGCCAAAACAAATACTACAAATAGATAAATACTCAGAATTCGTTTTCTTTTGACTGAGAAAAACCAGAAGTTAGAAGAGGTTAAGTAGGTTATTTTGAGGTTATGTATAGCTAGTAGAAACTTCTATTTTCGCAAGGCGTTTTTTTTATTTCACATGGGAATTCCACAGCCGACTAGATGACAATCATTTTGAAACACGTTGTATTTACCTACTTTGCGTTACTAATGATCTCATTATTACATTGAAAGTAGTGTAATAATATTCATATTATTACACTACTTTTGGTAACTTTTAGTTTTGTTAAATTGGTATATCAGTCTGTCACGTAGACGTGCGTAGACGTCAAGGTTAAATTATTAGTATTTCAATAAATTTCTTGAGCAGCTTTGCGTATTTCTGGGGGTGTACAGGTCAAATCTACATTTTTGTCTTTCATTTCGCGCACGTAAATAAGTAGTTATTGAATTTGTCTTAGGGCTACTAGATTTTCAAATTCAAATACGAAACGTCAATGTCAGTGACGTCAGTGTAACCAACCCACGCAAAATTCCCTAGTGTAATACGAAAACTTGAACAGCCAAAATTAATGAATTAATGAAGCAAAGTAGATAAAATGGTATATTACACCCGTTCAATAAGACGTATTGTCACACTCGTTCTTAATGTTGCGCTTGGATAAAATAGTTTTTTTTCTGTAACGTGAAAAACGTTTGACATTTTATGCCTGTTGACAGAATTTTTTGTACGATTATTAGCTTTTAATATCTCTACGACAATTTATTTTATATTCACCGACCTTTGGAGATCATCTACCTATTTCTCACTCGACTTCTCAAGTTATAATCGACCTATAAATATTGGTTTATTTCAGTTCTTGTCGAAAAAGCAAATTTGATAGGCATTTCGATATAATTGAGGAGCAAGGATGAACCGGACGTAATACAACGGCAAAATGCAAGATATGCACGGAATCGCGAGATTTTGCGAAAATTTTGCGAGACTTTTGCGAGACTACGAGACATGAGACGAGACGAGACTTTTATTTGGGAGACGAGACTCGAGACGAGACTTTCCACTATTTTTGCGAGACAAGACGAGATTTTTCAAAGTCTCGTGTCGTCTCGTCTCGTGGGCAACACTAAATGTTATATTATAAATTAATAAAGCAAAGTAGATAAAATAGTATATTACACCCGTTTAATAAGACCATTCGTTCTATTAACGCACTCCTCGCTTCGTTCGTCGTGCTTTCAAACTCTCGTGTGGCAATGCTCCGTCTTATTAAACTAGTATAACAGTATACTATTGATAACCCTCATTATGGCCACTTATGTTAAATTTCGTACAACACTCCAAGAGACTAAATGTTGGAAGAAGGTATAATTATTGATTATACATTTGATAAATTTTATGAATGAAACAAATCACGACATGACTGTGTATAGGTATCTTAACCTGGACACACTGTACTAAATACGTGCTAATATATGCTTTTGTGGCTGTTGTAGATTTTACGAGAAGTCTCGGTTAAAATAGAATGAATAAATAAGTAAAGTAGAATTTAGACATCAAAATGTTGAACAGAGTGAAGAGTGAACTTATCTGCGGTGTAATTATATCGCAGATCAAAAATACTATCTATATAAAACTTGCTCTTACCACGGTAAGCTTACAACGGTGAAATTTTTCAGAATAACCCCAATAAAGAATTATTTTGATACTTAATTAAACCTTAACGCTGCAACTCCTTAAAGAAGTTCATAAACCCCATCTTGATACTATTCAGATAAATTACTGGAACATTTCATATATCTCATTGTTCAGGAGTTTAGACCTTCCATCAGATATTAACGTTTTTAAGTTCATTTCCAAATATAAGCTTTCATACTAACCAACGACCTAAAATTACTGTCAATTTAAGGTGCTAAACGAATTTTGGCAGTAAGAATAGATGGAAGTTCTCGAATGAAATCATAAGACAAGGTATATGTAACAAATGTAAGAGATATTTGAAAAAGGTGTTTGTAGCTCAGCCGGGATTTGAACCCGGGTCTCCCAATTTCTCGTCGGGTATTCTGGCCAACTGAACTACCGAGCCACGTACCAATTTCATTTTCGATGTTCATGTTAAATGCTATTGAGAGCTACAAACACCTTTTTCAAATATCTCTTACATGTGTTGAATTTTGGCAGTATTTCACATCAGAAGTTAAATATGGTAAAGTTCAGATAGTCCCTTTTTAGTGAGCTCTTCCGACTTGATACGACATTAGAGCTCGACTTTGGCTACTTCACGATAAAGCTTTTATACCGCACGGACGATCTTCTTCTTCTTCTGCGTCGAGAAAATTTCTCCCACGAGTCGTAAGAAATTTGGGACGTTCCCGCCGAAATTTACGATCGCCGGAAAATTTTTTTGCCGAAATTTTTTCCGACAACAAAGAGCAACAAGCACTTGTTACAAAACTTCTTCCTAATTCGATGCCGGCCTTCGATCTCATTCCGGCCGAGGGAACGATTCGAAATGAGATTCCGCCGATTGTTTTAACTTGGGAACCTAACGCAGAGACGCCGCGGGGAAGTTTCGCTCAAGGAGCACGAAAATTTCATGACGTGTTTCGATACGGTGACTTTATCCGGCAACTTTGGATATTTTAATTTACATCGTAAGCTGTGCCGGGGAGAGATCGTATCTGTCTGGCGGGGGACGCGGCGGGTCCCATCCCCCTTGTCTTTCCGTGGATTTCCTCGTTTCCCCCCCGGCCTCCTCCAATGGCCTCTTTTTCAAAGGGCCGCCCCGTAACGGTCGTTCCGCGCAAAAAAGCAGTCGAACTAGCGGGTCCGGACCTCTTTCTCGAATTGCAAATCAGCTTTTGGTAACATTTGTATTCGGGTTTTGTAGTGGTAACATTGACACCTCATTTGTCAATATAAATTATTCCGAACGCAACGTCTTAATTCTTCAATTGGCGAAAGGAGGAAAGAAAAACCCTCGGCCGGTGATGTTTTATTCAAACGTACGTCAGCGTGAGCGATAAAGAACCTGAACCGATGTCGATTTTGATCGTTAATTATTTGGTGATGGAATATGGTGAGATTTTGGATTTTGGAACAAAATGGGAATGCTCTGCCCTTCGATGACTGAGCCGTCACAGATGCAACAATTTTACAGTTCAACGAATCGAAATGCTAACGGTTATTTATTCAGTGGCTATTAGTTATTCAAAACTATAGAGCATTCATCATTTATTACACAATTCGATATCGTCAAATTTCGGCCTCCTTACACCAGAATTCAAAAACATTAGTGCTACTAGCCCGTAGCAAACTGTCGTATAGTTCTAACAATTTAAATAGCTGTAATAACTACAATGATTTTGGTAGCTTCACGAATTTAAGATATCAATGTAACAATGTCAAACGTTGTTTGGGGAAAAACTCCCAAAAATCATTTAAAAAGGTTAATTTTTGAAACCACACTTATTTTGAGTTTAAAAGCATCATTAACCATTACCAACGGTTGATTCAAAAAAGTAATAGTTACCAAGTTCGTCATGAGCTATTTTGACCTCTGTTGTATTCATACCTTGAAGATTATTTAAAATAATACCTTAAGAACAATGTGGAATTCACTGCAATGCTACAAAGAATGAAACGCACTCTACCAATTCCATTAAAAATTTCGTGGAGCCTCAAATAATTATACTACAGCTATATTATAGTAGTCTGGATCAATGCCTACTTTAATAGGGTGTCCAAAAATTTTAAGTGTTAAATTATATGCAAACTCATCTAAAAGTAGCATGTATAGGTATCACGAATGAGACCACTTAATGAATCTGCATTTGTACTCACTAATCATTCATTAGAAATTATGAACTTTACATTGTTGCTTCAAGCTAAAGGTAACGCAGATATCTCGTAAATTCCAAAAATGCTTCATAAATTTTTGTTCTGTTGAATGTAGAATTGTCCAAAGGAATTTGTACGTTAATTACCTTTTTTTATCGCTATTATTATTTTTTACGTACTACATGAAGAGTAAGCTCGAATTTTGTGGCAATTTTGACCATTGCCATTTTGACCACATTAAAGGAAAAGTTATGCCTAATATTCAAGATTTTCAAACGTAAGCAAATAAACAATTCACACTTTTTCCAAATAGTAACTTGTTTGTAGTATGATGTATTAATATATTTTCGTGCCACTTTTTTAGTTTTAATTTCATATCAGTTTTAGGTATCATTTATAGATTAGCCGTCGTTGATGTGAATAAACCACTAACATGAACAGCCCTCTTGTGTTTTTTAACATTATTATATTTATCTTGCGCACGGTATGGTAACTCTCTAGTGTATACACATATAATATATGATAAATCCACGATAAAAGCGAGTTTATCATCATCATCATCTTTGGATGGAATAATATGTTAAAACCCCGTTTTTTAGATTACCACCATATTTTTAAAAGTTTCGAAAAGTCCTAGCTTCATTTGTGTTAAATGACAGTTGAGATTAGAGGAGATTTATTGGGGTTAGGATCACCAAGGCCTCATTGTAAAGTGATTTCGTCGATATTGAAACGTTGTCATTCCCAGTTGCAAAGAGGCCCGTTTAGTTAATTTTTCCATGCCCAAATAGACCGATTAACCCGTCAGCGCACGGCCGGAATCGTCGACTACTGTAAAATTGCATATTTTGCTCGTGAAAAATTACAAACAAATATAATAAAATCCATCTTCGGCGTTTAATAATGATAATTATTACTATATATTCCGAGCTAACGTATAATTTTGTACTTGCAAGATATCAGATTGAATCTGGATGCTGGCCCACGCCTAACATTCGACCTCTCTCGGGAGACGTCGACGAGGCTCCGCTGGTCCACTGGACGCCTGATATGTTGCAATTAAAAAGGCATAAAAGTATTTATGTAGTTTTTTTAAAGGTATGATCTCCAAGGTAATAAAACTTGTTTTATCAATTTTTTTTCGGCTATGGCACCGCCTTATCGGAGATGCGCGGGAGATAACTCTTTCGCGAGAAGTGTTCGGAAACGACTCGTGGAAGAATGTAAATGGGTGTATGAATTAGGGATAGAACCGTACGGAGGGTGTATGAATGTGAAGTATGAGTTCCAAGTTTAAAAGCGAAACCAGAACTGTAAAACAATAGGAGTAACAGAATCCAAGCTTGAAAATGGAGCTACATTTTAAACTGCCCGTTAGACATAATAACCTTTTAAAACTTTACCAGTCTAACCCAAATTGTATACATTTTAAAATTGTAAGTCCGAATGACTTTCTGGACATTCTGGTAAAGTCTCGATTTGCCTTAAATTATTTGGACACAACTTAGTGTGGACAGTCGTGAACTTTGAACTGTGGCGATCGGTGGTTTGCTCCCAAAAAATTTTAATACAGCAATAAGGTTTACAACAGTTATTATTATTACTATTATTTACGATTTTTTTTTGGGTTTTCGCTAATCAGATTTCATGTTGCAAGAAGCATAAAACACTGATTTATTGAGTGTTTTATTTTTTCCACTCGTCCCGTAAATTTACGAGCAAAGGGAACACCCCCACGTGGGTCGTAGTACGAGAAATAATTCCTTCCAGCGGCGGCTTTTCAATTGTCTCCCAGTACACTAGATCTTGGCACGCACATACAACCCCTTGTCGCAACGCACCGGGCTTTCGGGGAGAATAGGCCGATTTGGGTAACAAAACACTGTCGAATGCTCGTTAGTAGATCAGGTCAGATGTCAAAGGTTTTCGGTTCCCTATAATTAGCGAATGCGTTGCCACGACGAGTGTGCTCCGGTCCTAGGCGCGGGGGTGAGGTCAGACCGAAGGCGCGGGCGCCAGCCACCCCCTGTCAGGAGCGTAGAACGCGGACAATGTTTTACGGAAAATATTGAACGAACAAGACAATATGATTTAATAGCAGAAAAATGGGCTGTCGAAGAAGCTTTGATTAATAGCAGAATAGACTCGAGATACAAAAATCTGTCGCATAATGTTTATTTGGAAGCAACGATGACAGTACAACTTGATGACGAGCTAAAGACAAAACGCATACCAATCAAAAGGGGAGTGAGACAAGGAGATACAATCTCGCCAAAATTATTTACGATGGCCTTCGAAGACTTGTTCAAAACAATGAATTGGGAAAATAAAGGGAGTAAAATTAATGGCAGATCCCTAAATCATCTAAGATATGCAGATGATGTACTTTTGATTGCATCCAACTGGAAGGAGCTACAATCAATGATAAACGACCTCCATGAAAAATCACTCCAAAGAGGCTTAAAAATGAACCTCAAAAAAACAAAAGTAATGTCAAACTCGGAAGAATAACACATAACAACCGTTAATGCAACCCAAATAGTGAATATATATACTTAAGCCAGACCATAAGAGCGGGCAAGGATAATCAGGAAGCCGAAATAACACGCAGAACTCGATTAGGATGGGCGGCGTTCGGAAGACTCTCCTATGTTTTAAAAAACCAAACGATACCTCTTCATTTAAGAACCAAAGTATTTGATTGCTGCATATTGCCAGTTTTAACATATGGAGCGCAGACTTGGACCTTCACCAAAGCAAATTTGAACAGAATCCGTAAAACTCAGAGAGCTATGGAACGATATATATTGGGAATATCGCTCAGAAAACGTAATGACTGGATAAGAAAGAAAACCAACACTGTTGAAGCTATAGAGAGAGCAGCATCACTAAAATGGAAATGGGCAGGCCATAACGAACGTATAAAAGACAATCTTTAGAATTCAGAAATTGGAAAATGGCGCCCTTATGAAGGGAAAAGATCCAGAGGCAGGCCACAAATGAGATGGAAATATGATAATCGGACATGCAGGCCTGATGTGGCAAAGAACAGCCCAGAATAGGGAGATTTGGAAAAAAATAGGGGAGGCCTATATCCAGTTATGGAAGGATAAAAATTAGGCTAAAAAGAACAGAAAAAAGAAAAAAGCAGAGAAATCATTGTGATTTGAAGCGATATTCGCGATCAAAGTTTAATTTCTACCAGACACAATTTAAAGCGAAGCTGGAAAATGTAAAGCAGCAAGGTGGTACAGCTTGAAAATAAAGTTTCCAAAATGGGAACAAACTTTTAAACTATCTGCAAGACAAAATTACCTTCTTACATTTCACAACTCCAAACCACCAAACTGTATCTTTATTAAGTTTAAAGACATCACAAATATCTACCATTAAAAGTCAATACCCTTAATACCAGTTGCATTCTCTACACTCGATGTAGGTTAACTAATAGCTCTAATAGTTAATCGTTAAAAAACAGTCGCACGTTCAATAAAATAGTTGGTTAATACCTCATGCTTAGTTCATTCGCCTTCAAATTAGAGTAAGAGTTAAATTTCAATACACCGTGGAGACTAAGGTCGAGTTTACACAGTGCGAGTTGCTGGGCTAGCCAGTAGACAGTAGCTGTACTTTGCGAGTGAGGGACGAAATAGGCAAGCTGCTCACCTATTTAGACGAAGTAAGTAGCTCTACTGTATCTGGTCAGTGTGAGTCTTGAAAGAGAGTGCAATATGTCGAAAGTACGAAAAATTGCGATCCGCAAGGCAATACAATCTTTTTTCATAACTTTTGTGCGATGAGTTGGTTAAAGAAATTGAAGATGATCTGACAAGAAAAAGAAACAGATGGATTTGGGTCAGAAATTGGCTGCAAAAGAAATCCCGAGGAGCTACAAACATGATTATGACAGAGCTATATTATCAGGGCCTTCGTGAATATCAAGCTGTTATGCGATTGACACCTTCACAGTTCGAAATTCTTTTAAATTTAATTGCCAGATACTGTACTATGCGTTCAAATTAGGCGAACAGGATGCGAACTACTGACTTCAATCTCGTGGGGGAAGGCAAGTGGCCAGTAAAATCAAAACATATTGAAGTAACTCGCATTCAGTAGCTGATGCCCGTCCTTGTAGAGACAGTAACTCGGCGGATCTGTTTTAATAATAAGAGTAGCTGGCATACAGTTACTAGCCATCTCAACTGACCCGATAGCTCGCACCGTCTAAACTCACCTTCAGACTAACTGCAACAAAAGCTTCCATATGAACTTAACAGGTATTGGTGGGAGCATTTACTACCAGACAGATATTAAGTATGAGGGTCGCTTTCTTTACATTTCTCTGTAAAATCGATGTCAGTTCTTTCAATTATAATAATTTCATTGAGATTTTCGTGATGCTGTAAAACAGCTGGAATTATTAAATCAAAATAATTCTTAATAACGTCACAGTTGATACGTATGACATTTATTATCTACACCACGAACATTTACTAAAAATTAGGTTTACTTTCCGTTAAAATCGAATGCACTACATGCAATCCTAATAATTCGAATGTGACTTTAACCAACCCCAAAGTCTCCTTAATAAATTCAAAGTATTTTCAAAGAACATTGCTCAAGGAATTAGTTTCTTATCAATTTCCATTAAAATCGATGTCATTACCTTCAAGTAATACAGTTCAAGTGAATTATAACAAAATCATTGAACTAACTAAAATATCCTTCTTGAGTCATGTGCTATGCTTAATTTCCTCAATTCTTCCTTCTAAACTGAAGCCTGCACATACAATTCTAATAAGTCAAGTGTTATTTGAACTCAAAGAATTTTTAATAACTACAACGTGTTTCAAAATGATTGTCATCTAGTCGGTTGTGGAATTTCCATGTAAAATAAAAAAACCCGCCTTGCGAAAATAGGAGTTTCTACTAGCTATACATAACCTCAAAATAACCCACTTAACCTCTTTTAACTTCTGGTTTTTCTCTGTCAAAAGAAAACGAGTTCTGAGTATTTGTCTATTTGTAGTATTTGTTTTAATTACCAGCAGTACTGATTGCCAGTTTCACAATAAATGTTCGAAATGACACTTGTTGTCAGAATGAGATAGGTTCAAATCAATAGAGCGCGGCACATCAAAAATTATATGCACAGAAATTCCAACGCCAACTAGATGACAATCATTTTGAAACACGTTGTATTTCAGCGGTCATAATAAATCAATAAGTAAGTTTTTTAAATTCTCCTTCAATTTGGATGTCATTTGTTGTTATCTCGCTTGTTCTCTGTGTTTAAAAGTGACGATCATTGAGTGACAACGTTCTGAATTTCAATGTTTTATGTTCTAATTACGCCACTGAAGTCGCCGCATAATAAATTCAAGCGGCGCAATCGTTAGCTTATTATCCATGGGTGGCAATTAAATTTGTGGTTGCGTGGGGTTGGTCTAAGGGAACATATGTTTTCTTAACGTCTAGGAGGGAAAAACTATCGTTGCAACCCGATACTCTGCGAGAGGAATGGGGGAAGGATTGAAGGAAAGTGAAAATGGCGATGAGAAGAAGGGGGTGAATTGTAAGTGTATCTTTCAGAATTTTTCACGTTTTCCCTTAACGAAATTCGGGGAGAATTAAAATATTTACCAGCGGTGAGAATGTCGTAGAGTACAAGTTAGGCGATACTTTCATAAAATATACAGGAGTCTCCATTGTTCCAAACTAACAAATGTTTACCCACTTAAACCGACGATTATCGAAGTTAAAATTCGTCTTTTGGACATTTTGTAATTATAACGCAACGAGCGGTGGCGCCCTGTAGTGTTTGTGTGACATGAAACATAAAATTTGTCATATTCCGCGATAAATAATTCACCGCTTTAACGCTGCTATCGATCAAGCCATAATTCATGAATACATCGTACTTTCGAATAAGAATATAAAATTGAAATACATAAATGCGTAAAGGGGGTGGAACGCCCGATATCGTGCCTCTCTCACGACTACCAATTATTTATTAATTATTGCTTGTGACTCATGAAATATGTCTATTGGAGGCTGCAACCGGACAGTGAGGGGAATATACGCTAATTTCAATTTCGGGCGAAGGGGCCGAGGCATGATTTAGGGTACTTTACCCCATCAGGGGTGAACGAATTCCCACACAAACACAGACACACCAACGACAAACAAGTAAACTTACGCTCTCGTTAATATTCAAATGAGTTACAAGCCAAGATTAATGACGTTATCGTTTCATTTTTCAAATTCAAATAAGGACTTTCTCCAAAATTGTCATTTTAACATTAATTTTGCCAACGAGAGAAGTTACAAAATGTTGACGTGGAAAATATTCGAGATCCTTCACTAGAATAACTTCTTCGAGTGCAACGAATTGTTTTCCGAATTCGTTCGCTTCAATGGGGACAAGTCCATTGATACAAATGTTCTTTTTTTAACACAAATTCTAATTGTATTCAGATTAAGTTTCCTGTTTCTCTTGTACAGCAACGATTTAAATATTATCAAAGCAGCCGCGGCGTGAAGTCTCTTGAAAGCTAATTAAGAAACACGAATTCGTATTCACAATATTTACATTTTACACCCGAAAAATGATTTATTTTTTCTGATATGCGGAACGCCGTATCCGTTATAGTAAATGTACTCATACGTACGATTTTGTTGTTAACTAATTGCTCCGGGAATTTGTTGAGTGTAAAATTTATTTTTCACCAAGGCCATGTGGAGGATGAAAAATAGGAATTCTGGTCGCCTCTACGAACTTCGTGACTCGATGGCGCAATATTCGAGATTAATATGATTTAAAACGAGTTTACCCATTATTTATTGATCAGCAGATTCGAGTAGCAGCATATTTTTTAGTAGATAGGGGAGGTTCTTATAGTAAGCGACATTTACACCGTACTTTTCTATCTCGTTTGATTGATCTAATTAGTCCGTTACTCATGTCTGCACGACAAAAGCAATGTGAGATCGTGCATATAAAAAACACATTTTTGTAAAGGGTGTTCAGTTAAGAGCCCTAACTGAGATGATGATTTATAACCGAAATGATGACTTGTCTCAGTGAACTCGCTTTAGATAGTCAGTAATGGGAGAAATTTAATTTAATTTGAATATAAAACAAACACCGACAAGCAGTAAAATAAAACACATAGCGCTCGAAAGGATAAAACATTTTTAGTGACTTTTAATAGTAATTTTGTGTCCCTTACATAAAATGTAAAGGGAATTTTCCTCGTCTAAGAGAAAAAGTGGAAGATGGGAATGCCACAGTGTTAAGTTTAGGGTCTCATTGTACGTATCCGATATAAGCACTATTAGTTCAAACGTTCATTTCACTATTGGTAGTGATGAGATAAACTTCAATTTTGTGGCTTGAATTATTGGGTTCGGATTAAAATGTACAGCATGACCTTACATAAGCATTACTGCATTACTGGTTAGGTGCACTCGCTTATCATCAGGCAGAAAGATGCCAGATTTAAAATTCCCTGATTTTTTAAAAAAAGACAGCTAAAAGAATATATTTTGTAACTGTGCTGCTTCTATTGTATTGTACTTCAGTGAAAATGAGGTTTATAAATTTAAAAAGAAGTAATTCATAAAACCTCATTTGTCTTACCTAGATATTTGACTTAAGCAAAAATTCTAGATTTTCATGCTTTACAATACTGATACCTCGCTACTAGTTCTACCTGATACTTCTGTTATATTAACTATTCAAATAGAACAGAATTGCTGAAGAAACTTTACCATGATTTTAGGGTTAGTTGTATAATCAAGTGACTTTCACGAAAATCTTAGATTTTCATGTCTAAGGCCCGGTTGTAGATGTTGTAGTTCAACGTAAGTTCAATTGAACCAGCGTTCAACTTTGAACCGAGTTCAATAAAAGTTTTGTTGTAGAACAGCAGTTCAACAGTGGTTCTGTAGAACGATGTTCAAGTTGTGTTGGTCAACCTGATTTCATAAAATAGAATCTGTTAAACGATTTTAAGGTTCACGAATCGATAAAAAAATTTGGGTTTTGTGCATAGTGGACGTTTCGGTGGGAAACATTTGGTGTTATAACCTATAAAATTCTGAAGACTGAATGTGATCGAAGGACGAACGTAACTTTTCAGTGTGTTAAAGTTTATATTTTCTTTGTTTTTGTTGTGCCAAAGGTATATAATAAATAGATATAGTACACATAATTTATTTTGGTTTGGTACTTTTTTTTTTTGGTATTCCAGCAGAATTTCCATTAAAGTATTTAAGTGTTGTAGGGAGCATGTGGTAATTAAGTTAAAATAAAGGTGTTGGTAACTGTGGTGTATGTGATGGAGGCATGCAAAGGCTTAAAAAAAGATCAACCAATTTTAGCTCTCGCTAAGAGGCTATATTTGGGTGTATAACTATGGTCAGACCATATTTCGAAATGAGTGGTCCTGTTTCGCAACGTTTGCGGTCTTCTAGGATGCAAGACATCAATCACAACTTCCATGAAGTCTTCATCATCTGTTAATTCTTCTAATAATGGGTTCATTTCGGTAAATTATCAGCAAATCATTACCTAACCCAACTTCCAGATAGACATTACATCTAACTGTCAACTGTCAAATTGCTTGAACCTTACTTGAACCCTCGTTAAACGCTGGTTATCGTTCCCTCAAATTGAACTTGGTTTGAACCCAGGTTCAACAGTGAGTGACTCATCTACAACACAAATTTATGATTGAACTTGGTTCAAAATAGAACCTGCCTTGAACTGCGCATCTACAACCGGCCCTAAAATTATTGGTGCTGTGAGTCGCTACCCACCCAAGAAGATAAAATTAAAGATTCCATAGCCTACTCTAATTGTAAGACTCGATTGTATGTGCAGCTTACGTTTGGTTTAACTAAACTTGGTTTAGTGCCCATGCGATATGGTCATATGTAGGTTTCCATTGGTTCATGCTGTTGGTAGTAAGTGTAACTGAACAGACTTTGTTTAGATCGATCTTAAACTGCGCATGTGCAACGAGCTCAAGTAGGTATTATTTCTTTTGAGGCGTGTTGCTCCAATCGAGTCCCTGGAGCTTTTCGATCTTGGTTCGGAGAAAATTTGGAGTTTTTGAACTCAGTGAGGTACAGGTATTTCGTAGTGAAGGGAGAAATGGAAAAATTCGAGTTTCACTTCGGACTCGCCCGTTTTCCTCCCTCGCCTCGTCTCTTATGGCAGAACTGACAGAAGGTCGGTGTTTCCCGCGATGACTAACGCGAAAGAGTCTGTTTTTTGAACGAAACGTCGAACGACTCGCCGCTCGGAGACGTGACGTGCTCTGGCTTTCTGTTTTTCATTCCGCAAAAGTGAAACTCGAAAGTGTAACCCCTGTATATGGAGATGCGAGCGCCATTTGTGGATTTCGTGGAAGAATTCTCACTTGCCCGTCGGTATTATGAAGCTATTCCTGCCATTTAAAAAAGACATTCGGTCGACGTCGAGTGAGTAAAGTATAGCGTGCGCAAAACAAAATAAATACATATCTTTAGTCAGTCAGGACGACGAAGGTGGAGTCGGTAGAGATGTTTTCCTTTGTTTTACACGCCTTTTCCGTGAAACTCCATTCGTAATGACTATTTCTATCTGTTTATCTGAACGTTTGTTTGCCTCATCCCTCCGATACCATCACGAACCGAAGGAAAAAAATGACACATACTGAGTAATACACCTTTGTGTTATTATGCAAAATAATAACAGCATGCGTTGAATATAATTATTTGTTGAAAAAATTACGTAATTCTAGTTGCGAGCTGTGTGTAATAAGTGTTTTTTCCTTTAATGCTAAACTGTTATTATCTTTCGTCTTGCAACTGGTATTACCCTCATGTGTAATTGCTACTTGCGGATCCTTGCCTTCTAACGTACCTGTTCATCGATTTTGTGGGATCACTGTCAATCCACGATATTCACACAGTAACCAGTGGAATACACTAACACGACATTCATTACCAATCGGATGCCCAAACAAAAGCAAGCAGTCCAACTCCAAGATATGATTTTTGGTACAGGCCTGTTGGTTCATGGATAAGGAGTGCTATGGACATTGTTTTACTCCTTATCAATAAAAATCAAGCCGAAAATCGAATAGGTTTCTTCTAGCAAAATGTCTGAAATGCTGAAAGCTGCTTGGGGCAGTCGCATTGGTACATACCCAAATTGCGTTGACTAATGTTGGTTAACATTTTGAAAGTTTTAACAATTGCAGCAGATGGTAACATTTATAACGTGCTAATAACTACTTGAATTATAAATTATGCAACATCCTGCTTTGTGAATTGTCTTCCAACAAATTGAAATTGAAACTAGTTGTGAGTTTGTTATTTCTGAATATTTGTAATGGAGGTGTTTGGTGGCCGACATAATTACGATAGTTCATTATCTGATACAAGATTTTTTACAAGATCAGACCTTAGTCTAGAGCTCAGAATTCGAATGGTTAGATGTTACGTTTTCCCTGTCTTACTCTACGGGTGTGAAAGCTGGACAATGGACACACAAACAGAAAAAAGGATAGAGGCTTTTGAAATGTACATATACAGAAGGATGCTACGAATTTCATGGATTCAAAGGATCACTAACGACGAAGTACTCCAACGTATGAAAAAACAAAAAGAGCTGCTAAATACCATCAAAGAAAGAAAAATTCAATACTTGGGTTATGTGCTGAGGGGTGAAAAATATGAGCTACTTCGACTCATAATAGAAGGCAAAATACAGGGTAAAAGATCATTAGGAAGACGCCAGAATTCATGGCTGAAGGACCTGAGGAGATGGTTTGACCGCTTATCTACAGAAATATTCCGTGCTGCAGTTTCCAAAACTACAATTGCCATTTGGATCGCCAACCTCCGGAAGGAGAAGGCGCATTAAGAAGAAGAAGAAGATTATCTGATACTGACATGAATTTTGATGATGACAGGGTTGAAGAAAACCAAATGCGGCCAAGGAATGCAAATTGAATATTTTGAATTGGACGATTTGTGTAAAATGTAATTTATTGACGGTATCAACAAACATATTTCCAACACCTTGGAGAAACCATCCTAATAATCCTTTTCATGTAAACTCCATTTTTCCACTGACAATTAATTAATCCCTTCCCTCTCGAATCTGCTTTTTTCCCTCCGGATCGATATTAGGGGTCGCGTTGTAATTTATGTTTGGCAACATTGCGACATTGTCGATTACAAGTAGGAGAAGAATTGAAAAAAAAAATACAAAGATCGGCGCAGTCATAATTGACCATTACCAAGTCCTAACTGTTGTCCAACGCTTCATAAATTGTGGTCTAATTGGTGTGTTGCGGCGGGTGTGAGTCGGCCAGTGGCGGCGGAAAAATACGTGTGATGACCAATCTAAATGTCGATCAGTTCGACGAGTTAAAGGGGGTGACTGGGATACGGGAAGGTTTCAAGAGCGTCGACTTTTGGTTATTGAATTTTGACCGGCGGGAGGTTTCAGTGTTGCTTCTGAAATTATCAACGGTGTATCGACGTTTTATTTTAAATTAAGCAATAAATGGTTAAGTGCGCGCAGCCACCGATATAGCCTCTAGAATTCCGATAGTTACTTATTAATATAAAAAATCTAAAAAATTTATAATAAATCGAAACGAATGCGTAATGAGGGGCCATGAAATTCGAAATTGCTCCGCATATCCCGAGTCACACCTGAAGAAGAATACCTCAAGACAACCATCACTAATTGTTTTTATTAATAACAAACATTCACTACACTACTAGGAGCGCATTTTTTCGATTTTATTTTTTATTGTACCTTTTGTCAGGTGAATTAATGATCGCGAGCCACAGTAGCAGCTTTAATAAAAGATTAATGCCCTCGGCGGTGTTCATTTGTTCTTTCGCCGTCTTTTTTCTCTTTCTGCCTCTTCGTTTTTGCCCGCAATGCATTTCCTTTGATAACAATTAAGCGTAATTGTTGTACAACTATTGCAACGTTAATAGTAATGAGAATATCAATCTTAGAAAATGGGTTTCGTATCGGAAATCGTTTCCGCGCCGAACAAAAACTGATCTCGATTCTTACCTACACGATTAAAGTAAATAACCAAACTGTAACTTTAATTGTGAAAAAATACGCTTCATTTGAGAACAATCGAGGAAATCCACATCACTGACATGAGTGACAGTTGATAGTTTTTCAACTGAACAACAGTTCTCTCTACGTAACTCTTTAAAGTTCCTTTCTAGTAGACTCTAACATTCATCAATACAAAACAACATGTACACTTTCCAAATACTTTGAAGTGATGTGATAACAGTTTACACATTATTTCTTTGTTTTAATAAAACTGCTACGAAAAATTTCCTAGAATGTCCCCTTAACGTAAGTAGTGCAAAATGTATAAGAACTAAGTCTTCTTAACTACTTAACTGAAACTGAGTATAGTAAAACATTGAATTGTCTGTATACTACATCTATTAGATCTGATGAACTTTGAAACCTTTTAAGTTACTGTGTTGGTTCTTTAATTAAATATATTCGAAAGTCATACTGGATGACATGATTGGCTCATGGCGTGCTCTTAGTTTGGAGCTGTTGTATGATATGGAGGTTAAAGCAAACAGCAGCTCAAAATTAACAAATCGGCTTGATTATGGTTTTGTACGTTATCAAATGACAATTTCAAGTTATATCAAGGTATATTTGTCATAATTTTGGATCGAAATTTTATTCTATATTAGTCAAATTAAAAAAATTGCATTAGGTATACTTGTAAGTTTGAATTTGTTCTTAATGGAATCTGAAATTGAAGCCTTTGGCATGCTTGTTAGCCGTACCTCAGCAGTCAATCATTACTGCTGAGTTTCACCTCTGTTAATATGATTTCTTTTATCATACAAAATGAAACTTGTAGAAAGCTAGTGCACTATCGAGAGCTCGTATTTTCTTCTCTTATCTCTAACATGTCGTTGAAATCGTAATAAAATTTAATTTTAATGCCATTTTTTTAAATTTAATGAGTTAGGTTTTATTTAGAAACGATGTTGCGTCATTCAAATAAAAATAATTTAAAAACACCATAAAATTTTTATGATCACCGATTTGTTGTTTTTCATGAGGAAAATCGTCTTTTTATCGTTGAGCATAACCTTTTAGATTTTTATGTTAGAAACAGGTGCAAATTACAAATAACTGTATATCGAATTTTATTTGTAAAATTCCCCCGATCCATTTTTTACAGACTTATACACAATAGATTGTTCCAGATACATACATACATGCATCTAACAAGAGTATTCAAATCCGTTTGATTTATACGGTAATTGTTTTCAAACGCTATTAAGCAATTTTCTCTATATAAATAAAGAAACAAATTTATCGTTTCTTTAACGTAATTTGCTGGCAATTTTCTCTCCACTCAACGCCGCAATATCTATGTCATTAACAGTTGCTGCCAGTTCCTTTACATAAAACTTAAATTAATTAATGTGATACGAAATAAATAAATAAATTCTGTCGCCGTAATGGAGATCATTTACCATCGACTTAACGCCCGTTAGCTTGATAAACTCACTAGATTAATTTTATATGGATCGTATATTTATCGAACATTTTATTAAAATTCCTACGATGGAAATATAGAGTTTGTTCTACAAATTACTGGAACAGTAAAAATCACATTTTTATCACATTGGTACGTGACAGATTATGCGGAGTATTTATTAATTTGAGTTAGAGAGATTTTAATTGCGACATTAGTTTGCATAGCTTACGTCGAAATATGCCGGTTGTTACTCTAAATAAATTCCAACTATTGAAAGGTGGAACAATTTATGAGCCAACGCGTCAATAATTGCAATTTAGACTTGTACAAAACGCAAGGCGGTAGGGATTATTCGTTTTTGGACCATTTTCATCTTACCTGTGTTTGCGTAAGGCCCAGGCTGGCAGCTAGTTCCGCCCTTTCGGGCAGCGCCAGGTACTGTGTCCTTTGAAACCTCCTGTTGAGCTGCTGAAGCTGCAGGCTGGAGTAGATGGTCCGAGGTTTCCTCATTTTCTTGCCTTTTCCGCCGCCGGACGGCCTCTCTAACGACAGGCATTTATCTGGAAGGATCCAGGTGTAAGAAAAACGATCGAGGCCAATAAGTAAATAGGCGACATCAGAAGGTCCCCTTTGATCTTTGCTCAGTAGGCCGGGGAACAAGGTTACGGAGGTTGTTGGTGTAGCGAAAAATTCCGAGCATATCGTCAGAATGCAGTTTGTCAAACATAAAATGTGTTTTATATGTATTCAAGTGTATTTGGTAACCCTAACCTTCTCGGATATTATCTAGCAACTTGTACACGAAAAGAAACATGTCTACGCACTTTAGCTGAGAATCAAACAGGTGTATTAAACGTACACGGGACAAATTAGATAACGCCGCCATGAAATATCGTTTTAGATAGAACAACACTTGCTACGTGCTTATTAAAAAAACGCATTTGAAGCGTCATTCAGGGTTCAAAACGCATGGTTTGAAATAACTTTCGGAAAAATGCCCAAAATCGAATAGACTGGATAGTGTTAGGAACGCATTTGGAGATATATATTAAAATGCTTTCCAGCCATTGTACCACGAATATCCTGTATATTTCAAATAAAAATATTATTTTTATAAATCTACCCTACTTTACTATCTACGTAAAATGAAGATTTGACTAACACTTATTCCCTGAAATATTCGTTTTCTCAAGTTCGTTCATTTAACCAACGATTCAGAAAGCAATAAATCAAATTTTCCGATACCAATGGAGACTATATTTGCGCCTAACAAAACCATATCAATTTTTATTCCATGTACATTACCGATTTACGACACTTAACGAAAAAAGTCGGCTTAATTAAAGATAGAACCATCGATGCCGGAAAAAAACACTCTCGAATACAAATTACATTACTTAATTGAACACAATAACTTACGAGTACAGTCCATTTACTTTTGAGCGAAATATACATATGTATGTATATTCATTCATAAACACCTTTACTAATGATGGTAACCATTACGGTTCATTTCGAAAGATGTTATCTTTAACTGTATTATACGAGGAATATACTAGTGTTGCGTTGTTTACTTTTGATGGATACGTCGTCGATATTTGTGGACAACAGAAAAATCGAATCCAATTCAATATTAAATCTTTATTATTTACATCAAAGTCAGGTGCTCCATAACCTAAATTGAATAAAAATGACAAATGGGATAGGTATACTGATTCAATGCTAAAAGTATAGCGTGTACACAGGATCGACCACTTGCAAGCTTTCACGTTTGTTTCTTTTTCAGGGATGTTGTTTCCTCTACCGTTCATTAGCCAAAACGATTAGGGATTTCAAGGGAATTTTACCTGTTAGTTGCTCTAATTCTTTCCTAACTATAATATGTCTCTAGAACGAGTGCTGGAATTATGGCCATTGGATCTTTGAATCGATCACTAGAAAATAGACGAAACAACGAGCGTTGTTTATTGTTTCTTAAAAAAATCAAAAATCTTCACGAATTGAGTTTTATAAATCATTATTTTGGTGGGGTCGCCAAAATTGCAAGTAAAGGAAGTTTAAGATTTCATGTCTTTCTATCTTCCTCATTTTTAAATTCGCCTATGGATTTTTCGATTATTAACGAATTAAACGTCGACGTTATTGATTTTTTAATTGTTTTACCTCAAAGGAGTTCAAATTATTGCAAGTAATTATAATAAGTTTCTGAATATGTTTTCATCATACCGAAAATTTGTCGGCCGAAAGCAAGCAACGCAACATTATTTAATAGTTATATTTGGTAGAAAAAATATGTTCATAAATACTTAATTATAGGAATCACAAGTGAAAATTTATGTAACTGATAAGGGCTTTACACTTGTTAGTATTTTTTTAAAGCAAATCTTTTATTCGTTCATTACTGAAGTATTTTAATTGCTTTCTTTATTTTCTGATAATAATTTACGACTTTTTTCCACAATATAACCTTCGTATATTTTCGAAGCCGGTGACGATTTTTTATACATGTCACCTGTATGATATGAAACACCTTTATGTTTTTTAAATAAGCGGGTATTTGTATAATCTAGGAATAATACTCAGGTAATTGCTACATCAATCATTTTTTTGAAATTTACGATATGTGATTAAATTATTCTATGAGATTTATGAATTAAACTTTGCCTCTTAATTTGGAGTAAATACTTTGTATATGTGACATTTACACAACTTTTTTCACTATATAAAAACCTAAATGCAATTTCTTATATTGCTAATTAAATGTTTGATTTAAATAATGCTAATTAAAACTTAATTGACACGAGTTTTAATAAGTTAAAATGTGTTTTTTTTCAGAAACGACCATTAAGAAGCACTAACGATACTGGGGATTGCTAGAAGTTATCAAACGTAAGTGTTTGCATATCTTGATATTAAATGTAGCTTAAATGGAAATGAACATTTGTCCCAAAACGTGCACATTAACAAAATTTGTTAGTTTCTTACAACCATCAAAAGTCAGTAGGTACCCGACGCACATTAACTTCTCGATTTCTGGAATTAAACAATATCATGTACCATAATTTGGGTTTTAAGGTTTTTAAGAGTTTTCGCGAAAAGATATGTGAAATTTTAAGAAAAATTGAATTTGAAAAAAAAACGAATTTTCATTAATTTAATTATCCGCTGAAGAGGTAGATGTAAATTTGTTTATTGGTTACCCCTTCAGGTACTTGTAAACTACAATCTTTGTTGGCATTGCTTAAGTGTTTGTTTTATTTTGTAATTTGATGTCACACTCCAATGGTAACTCTCCGGCTAAAATTAATTATATTGGTTCAGATAAATAGTACCCATCAAACAAAACTTAGGTGGAAATCTTTCACGGTTTAACCATAATCGGCTCAGAAAATGTTTGAACCTTATTAATACATTAAAAATATTATTTTTATTGTCTCAAAGCCATAAACAGATATTAAAATATTTATGCGGCTTTAATCAATGTAGCCACAATAGGTATCAAGACGTAAATCAGATGATTTCATGACCGTCGATCTCGAATGTGGTTAACATTAAAAATTAACGCTTCAGTGTGAAAATACTGCTTAAAGTGCGTCGGATGGCGATTCAGACTCTTGTTAGAACTTAAAATCAACAGAGAAACGCATCAATTATGCACCCATAAAATGTTTCATCACTTTTAAACAGTTTTTCTACGCCAGTACTTAAAAAATATATTTTACTTGTTAATTACCCTTTCGATAATGTCTTTTTTGATGCTACAAATATTAGCTGCAATTTTAGTTCCGCCGTTTTGCGTTGTATGTGCTCAAATCGTGTAAGTATCCATTCGTAATGGAAATGTAACTTCGATGATTTGAGCGTTATCATCAGCCAACTAAACCTTTCGGTGTGAGTCGAAAATCGTAAATTAGGTCTATTTGCGATCGACGTAACTCCGTTTCGACGACTGAGTCTCTAACCTTTTCTACCGTTACGTAAGTCGTCTTTCGCGGACCAAATAGAGACAAATCGCTCATTTGCCACCGGACCCGATCCCGTCCACTCGATAGATACAGATATACTATACCTGAGCGTGTGTGTGAGTGTTTGTGTGTGTATACTATATATATCTACCTTTTAGGACCATTCATCGATCATTTAACACCTCTCGAGAAAGTCGTGCGACACGACCATTTAGAAAATGTCATCTCGTTTAAGGCGGCCTGAGACGGTGATCGTCTTTTTCGGAATTTCTTTCTGTTTTCGGCGTTCCGTATAACGTACCGGCACACTTCTCGCTCGCAACCTCGAATTAGATAACGCTTAATTGGTCAATCAGCCCTAATTGATTGATTGGAAAATTGGTATTTAATAATGGTTTCGTCATCTCTCCGAGCGATGTTGTAACGTCAGGATTTCCCGGACTGTGGCATCGGGAACGTTTCCTGGATGGGATTTAGAGTTCAGCCTGTTGACGTTTGATGAAATCGACGAAACGTTGGTTCTTTCTTCGAATAAACGAAACTTATTGTAGTTGATTTTGGTCTGATTACTCAGTGAGAAAACTTGACTTCACTCTCGCAATTTTGATTCTTAATTTCATTATTTTTTTAAATATTTAATAACCGTTGTATATCTTCTCAAATAGTATGATTCATTTATTTCGTCAAGTGAGCTGCAACATAAATTTTCATTTCAAAGATACTACATATGTCAGAGGCAGGTAGTTGTGGGAACATAGCAGTTGTACCACGAGGGTGCATTAGGGTGAGCCCTTCGATACGTTAATTTTTTTTTAAATTGTTATACACCTAAACTCCACTATCAGTTTCCCTTTGATGCTCGTTTTGTATGTTTGCAAATTTGATCGTTTTAAGACGGGTCGTAAAATTATAATGTATGTAAATAAGAAAACTGGCAGAATTGATAGGCATCTCTAAAAGGCGCATCGTAGCCAATGTTTCTTCCAATTATTTCCAAATTTTCAACTTTACATTTTGTAACCAAAGATGACGCATTCGTGTGTATGCCATAACGTTAGTTATCTGGTTGTAAATGTAAGATTTTCATGAAAACAATATTTCAGTTCAAAGCATTATTTCCTTGGAAATATTTAAATACAAATTAGATAATACATAACATTGTGACTATTATTGAAGGAGGTTCTAAACAACTAATTATTGGTTCAGTAAGTACCTAAAGTCAGTTTATTTCAGTTATTTCCAGTTACATATTTGCAGATTTAAACTGTATTGAAAAACGGTTGATCTGTCATTTCGTGCGTGCAATATTTAGAAGATAGAAAAGAACATTTTAATGGAAACGGTTTGTTTAATAACATATCCTGAATATTTAATATAATTTTAAGTGTGTAACAGTCCGTTATATTAAATATGTGTTTCGTTTACATATTAGTACTAAGCCAAAACAAGTTTTTATTATAGTTCTCGACAAAGGGTTTAAAGACAACGTATTTTATAGAAAAGACAAATTTATATTACACCCAATTTTTTGTTAACTTGGATCATTCCGTTATGAATGAAAACTGGCTCATATACTGTAAATTTTCATTTGATTCATTTGACAATGAATATTATAATAAAACAGAATTTTTTCTGACAAAGTCAAGTTTATTTTCAGTCGTTGAATGAGAAAATGTGAAATGTTTCATTCATCCGTTGTGTATTAAAGAAATGTTTTGTAACATTGTTGTAATGGGTAGAAATAAGGCTAGATACGTAGGTACCAACATATAAATGCTCATTCATATTCTGAACAAAAGATCTAATATTTACAAGAAAATAACATATTTCACGGAATAGACAATATGCGTGTTTGTTTCAATTTATTCAGTTTCATATTCCATTTTGTTTTACAAAAATGGTCCATTTATTTTGTCATATGCTTTATACCATTGAATTTCAATGAATCCGTTGGAAATGAATATTTTAAAGTGGACAACATATTTTATGACATTTTTCAAGTTGTTCGATATATTTTCGAATGTTTAATGATCCATGTCGAATAAATAATAATTAAAATAAAATAAATAAAAAGTAAATAAAATAATTGTAATTATTTTATTAACGTCACGATGCTTGTCATAACATAAATTTTCATTCTCGTCCCCACAAAAGTGTGATTTCTATGAAAACAATATATTTTGTGGAAAATACAATACTTTTGGTAATAACATATAATTTTTCGTATTAAAAAATGGTTCACTCTGTATGCTTTTAATACGTCCTAATATATGATAACATTTTGATTTGGATTCGTTGCAAATGAAGATTATAACGAAACCAACACCTTATTTTCGATAATTCAATAACATATTTTTAAACGTGGTTCAAATTATTCGATATTGTTAAGAAAATGTTTGTACGTCTTGATGCGTACCAATATAAATTTTCATTCATACCTTTTCCACAAAACCAGGACTCCAATGACATTTTTTGTGGAAAAGACAATATTTGTGTTAGTTATTTCAAAATTTTGAATTAAACGTTCTAGTTTGCAGCGCAAAACGACTTAATAATATTTGAATACAGTCTATATCATAAATTTTCATTTGGATTCGTTGCAAATATGGATTTTAACGAAAACGACATATTTTCTGTTAGAGCCAATATTACCTAAAATGTTTATGTAGTACAGTTCCTAATGTATTAAAAATATGTTTCATTTAGAATGGGAGAATGTTCTCGGGGAGCTGAGATGAATAGTCAGGAACGTTCTTGATAATCCCCAAATATAAAAAAAACTAATTCTTGATATATCAAACTGCCGACGTTTCGTTCATTATTATGAACATAATCATGGCTCTAAAACTACAAATATATTAAGTATCTCTTATATAACTAAAAAATTATCACTTACATATCATCAAGATAAAAAATTTGACATGTTTGACATTTGAGAATATATTAATTGTTTAAAAAATTTATTAGAAGGCCATTATAAATAATAGAAACCTTCAAAATTGTGAGGTGTCAAAAAATGTCAAAAAATGAAAAGATGAAGGACAAAATCTGCAACATTTGTTTCTAAAATGTGATAGTTTTCATATGTTCAATTTATTTGAATAATTTGTAATATGCTTGAGAAAAGTTTTGAATCAACTTGGTTTGAAAGATTATTCAAAGAGGCGGTACATATTAAAATATCAGATAATATTGTAAATAGGCAACAATATTTTCAAAACTTTGCTCAAACATATTACAAAATATTCAAATAAATTGAACATATGAAAACTATCACATTTTCAAAACAAATATTACAGATTTTGTCCTTCATCTTTTCATTTTTTGACATTTTTGACACTAGTTTAGCACTCACAATTTTGAAGGTTTCTATTAATTATAATGGCCTTCTAATAAATTTTTTAAACAATTGATATACTCAAATGTCAAACATGTCAAATTTTTTATCTTGATGACATGTAAGTGATACTTTTTTAGTTATATAAGAAATACTTAACATATTTGTAGTTTTAGAGCCATGATTATGTTCATAATAATGAACGAAACGTCGGCAGTTTGATATATCAAGAATTAGTTTTTTTTATATTTGGGGATTATCAAGAACGTTCCTGACTATGTTTCATTTATGTATTAAAACATAAATTGTCATTCAGATTCCCTACAAAATTGTAAATTCCATATGAACAGCACATTTTATGCAAAAACCAATACTTTCATCAAATACTTCCAATTTTTTAATTACATACTTCCCAATATTTTATAACTCGTTCATCATTGAACGAATGCTTATAACATAACTCTCCCTCGTATGTGACATTTCCGTTTAAACATTATTTTTTTACATTTTTTCCGAAATGGAGAAAAGGAACTAAAATTATGGAATTAGCATAATATTTTTCCACAATAACTATAATTGTCCATATTTTCAATTTATTAATTTAGCGTTCTCAAACTCTCTAGATATTAGCGTGTGGAGAACAAACACCGAAGCGATCCCATCCCGTGCATTAATTTAACGTCATTACAATATTGTTATTTGTTTTAAAACTTAACTTTAATCACCGCTAATTTTGAACGATCCAGACGAATTTCACGTTGCGTCGGTGTCGCCTGGGGGAAATATTTTAACTCAAAAAATGTCGGTATGTCACATGAAGCCGAGCCAAGTATGTAAAATATTTAACACATTCTACATATTAATTAAATTAGAGCGAAATGGATACCTAATTCGTTTATCGGTTTTGTGGGGTATGCACATCTGCAGGTTATAATTTTTGGTTCGAGACGTTCCGAGGAGTTTCTGATGTTCCTTTGGGGGAGTGGATCAGTGGGGGATTCTCCAAAGTTTCTTTCAGGGGTGTCTGAAAATTCCTGACTCTACATACAGTCACAGTGCTAGGTGCCCAATGTTTATTGTCGACCTCCGTCGTGGAAATTATGAGCGCTAATCTACCCTAGGTTGTCCATCGGAGATGGTTAAATAATATGTTTCTGGACCCCCCCCACAGGACCTTGATTGATACGGAGTACACCCGCAGGCATCAAATATTCTTCAGGGATGAATATAGACTTATTTTTCTGCTCTGTGGTGATGTACGTTATTTATTTATTGTACGTCCTCCATTTGTACTTGAATATTTGTGGTGTGGGGTCGTTGGGGACACGCGGGTGACAGTCGTCGCAACTTTGAAAACTTACCGTCGTCTTTTGGCGAAGGAGGACAGTTGGAGGCGTAGGAGCCGAGATGGTATCCTGTATAAGAGTGCTGCTGCATTGGCGGGAAAGGGTAGCCCCCGAGGGCCCCCCTCGGGCTCGGGAAGCCCGTGTCGTGTCCACCGGCGGGGCCGGAGTGTGCGTTCCCCGCCGGCGAGTTGAAGTGGTGCTGATAAGAAGTCCTGAGGGGTCCGTATGCGTGCTGCTGTAGCTCGATGAAGGCGCTCTTCGAGACGGGCGTCGAATTGTTCGACTCGTGGGGCGTCGGGGGCCCGATGTGCGCGTCCCCTGACATCGTCGGCGTCCCGGGCGGGTCCTCGTTCGGGCCCCCGAACGGGGAGCCCAAGTCCGTAAAGTTGAGCGTCGTGAAGGGTTTGTTATCCACCTTGATGAAGTCCGGGGACGTGTCGAACGTATTCCGCACTCTGTAGGATATTCAACAGTTATTTACGAAAGGTCACCGGTCACTTTGTAATCGTCAAAAAACACTATCACTGAATACCGAACCGATAAACGACGTCGACTTAAGTGGAACAGTTAAAACAGTTAATGATGCTTAAGCGAAAAGCAATTTACCGTATTCGACGTACGATAATAGGTGTAATTCACACTGTAATTGAGTAAAAACTATTTGAAGATCGAGCCCGAAACCAAATTACACGAAATTGAACGCATATGTCGTTTTTTTACGTTCGAAAATTATCCGTTTGCAAACGACCATCTACTGCCTACGAGCGTAGGGACTATAATGAAGAATAATCATATAATAGTACGGTTTGGAGTCGGTTTAGCCTCTGAGCCGATAGATTTCGCTACCGTTCAGTGTTACACTGCCGAAGCGACGCCCTACCCCTCTTCGATTGGACGTACAACCCGTCTGGGCGTCGCTAAAACCCGTTTTTGCCTAGCTGCCAGGCATTCTAGGTGTGGCTACGGCCAGTTACTGGCCACCAACACGCCTACCTAGACTGGCAGGCGCTTCATTTTTAGGTTAGGTTCATGTACGAGTCGCATCTCTTGTGTTTTCGTTGCACTTTTGTATCTAAATGGTTATATTGTTGTTGTGCTCGATGAAAAGTGCACATTCATTTGGATTACAGTGAAGGATTCGATAACCGACGGTGATATTTTACCTATCACTTAATAACTTATTTTAACACCTATCTGGGCGCTCAGTATGTTATTAAATCTACATATATCTAAAAACACGATCATTTATTTATTTCTCTGTTTGTTTATTATCTCCCACAGAAGTCAATTACACGATAACACCAAAGTTTGGTCATATTGACTTGATGGTAATTTTTGGTTTGTTATCTACCTACATACAATTAAAAATTTTCCAAATATTACTCACAATCCAATTTTTTTTTAGTCTTATGCGTTTTTAGCGTTAGATATTAACTGTAAGCTGGAACCTAAACCGTAGTCTGCTTGAATTAAAGTTATTCTCTTCACTTATGTTTTTACCTGTACACTTTCCTGTTCAGTGTTTAGTTGTGTCTCTACTTTTTTTCAGTTGAACTTGTCCAAGTCTTTCTTGGTCTTCCCCTTTTATTCGTTCGTTTCATTTTTGTCCCAAATATGTAATCTTTTATTTCATTCAAGCTGGTTCTCTTATTTTTTTTTTTAGGTTCCATCAATCATATCTCTGATTCATTTTATATTATCTATACTTTTTTCACATTTCTTTTACTTGTTTTAAGTCTGTACTTTCTACATTTGTTTTTTAATATTTGTATTTGAGTCTAAATTTTGGTGTTTTACATTGGGAATGAAGGTATTACAACTTTTTTAATTATCGCTGGTATAAACCCTTTGGAATATATTTTCTTTCCAAAAAAATAGTCATAATTGTTATTCAATATATTTCCAGTTTATCCTATTTTTCCATTAGCCCTTTATTTACTCAATTATAATCTCTAACTGTTTAAAGCTTTTCACTATTATTGTAACTTGGTCAATTTGCTCCAGCGTAAGATTTTATGCTAATTTTTCTTGTTTTATTATCTGATACTTCCAAATTATATTGTAATTTTGCTCCATTTCTGATAACACCATCAGCAAATATTAATTCGTTTAGTTGTACCTCCTGGATTTTCGAATATAACATTTTTCCACTTTCTTACTTCATAATATAGATTCCAGAATTTACATGAAAAATAAAAAGTGTACCTACTATTTCGAAATTTCGCTCAAAGAGCTTTATGCAGTAATATATCTTCGTGCCCTTCCACGTTATTTATTTCATGTTATTGTTTCTGTATTTACATTTTAAAACTTTGATTCATTGTATTGGTTCATAATTTCTGGTAGAGGTGCTCCAAACGTACCTACTACTAACTTTAAATCCTGTGTGTGCAAAATCTGATGTTTGATATCTTTTAAACTTCAGAATCTTTCGTTTAAGACACAAATTGGTACGAAAAACAGAATATTGATTAACTTTTTTGTACCCTCGTTGAGGTATCGCTATATCTTTTGAAACTAGTATACAATATTTTTCTATTTCCTACATTAATTGTTTTGATAATATTACCTTGACGTGTTTTATTGGAGGAGCTACTGTTAGGGACAAATGCAAAAGTTCATTGTTAGATATTATATTTACTTGTAAATGGCAATTTTTAACATGTTCGTGAGTACCAACCTAGCAATGGGTACTTTTCACCGCCTTAATTCAATTAGAAAATCGTACATGCTGCATTGGAACGATTAAGTGATATTGTTTTACTCTAATATCTTTTACGTTAGGTTTATGTGATTGGTTTTCAGGTGTTGGTTTAGTTCCACACCAAGCCTCACTTATTCTTATTGCTCGCATATATGAGACACTAGGCTCGTTCAATCATCAATTATTTATTTATATGATCATACGAGATGGTTTCATGTAATTTTTAATCTTGCCGCATAACTTATTCCGATTATTATTTGCCTTCCCCAAAAACCCTCTCGATATTTTTAATAATTGCGGTTCGCCAAAGCGAACAACGTATAATTTGTTTTTAAGGCTAATGGATCAAGTGTTCTTTAAATCCAAATTCGATCGAATTCATTACATAATTCAGACGTGTGTGTGTATTTGATTAAAAAAATATCGAAAGTAGCTACGACAGATTGGAAAATATCCAAACCTGCCTACTAAACCTGTCTTTTATTTAAATGAAATAAGATGAACTGTGAGAAATTAGCATAATTGACGTTTTATGTAACCCTAGCTCTGTTCGCCAATGTTACCCACCATCAAATATTGGCGTAGAACATCCACCATAAGTTGCACATTACCACCAATTAAATTAGATTAATAATTGGTCCATTATTACACGCTCGAATAACAATTAATTGCAGCTCCCGTTCTGTTCATGAATGATTTAATTTTTATTAGAACAGTTAACTTGATTGTACGAATTATGTTATTTTAACATTATGTTACACCGACACATAGTAGGTACGTATGTGGGTTTCCATGCCATGAAACGTCGGAAAAGTAGGGAAATGTACTGATGGGGGTTTTGAATTACTAATTTATTCAATGTTTAATTGGGTATTAGTACCTACTAATTATTATTAATTAGTAGAATCTGAACCTGAAATAGGTTTTATGTCAAGAGACATTCAGACAACGATTAAATCTGTTGGGTTAAAAAAATTGGAAATATTGTTACATTAGGTATAATGGTTAAAGCCAGGTATTATAGAACACGACATTAAGTGTATATCGTAAAAATATTGATTAAAATTTAATTGAAACAAAAGTCAAATCTTCGTCAAAACCTATATATCCATGCAAATAACTCATAAATTATCACAAAATAAATTTTACTTCAAATTTTAAAGTCTTCTCACTAAAAACTGATTTTTTTTACCGTTTACCTCTACGCTTAGAAATTAAGGTACGACGTAGTATTTAACCGTTTTATTGTTATCATGATCAAATCATCTCGTATTTGATGATGATTTTGTTTACCGTCACCCTTTTCGGAAAGTAATATCAACGGCACGAATAGAGAGTCTAATTGAGTTTTAACAACAGTTTACAAAGTCCATTTGGAGATGATGCGGCTATATCTCTGTTCATGAATATATGATAAATGAATATTTAACAAGGGTTAATTGTCGGATAATAGAGTCGTTTAGAGCTGGAACTCGATCGTCGAGCTTGATATCCGAAAAAAGAGTCAACTCATCTTTCGATAATTTGTCAAAAGTTCGATCGATGTTTACCGACGAGTCGAAACCGAGCCAGGCATGTTTTGACACTCTTAGAGAATAATTTAAAACTGATCCGTTAATTCATAAGAGAGCACTTTTGTTAATTTATTTTCGTAAAAAGCGAGAAACGCGTCAGAGTGGCCATCGTACAAGCGGAAAAAAAAGTTGTCCCGTTTTTCGCCTAATTAATAAATTGGGTCTATTGTGCGGCGCCAAGTCGGCATACGCTCAAAAGAAAAAATAATACATTTTTAACAGGATCTTTAAAGGCATCAACGCCTTTCTGGCCGAACGCTCTCGATTTAGAAAAGATAAACGACCGGCGAGGAAGATGATGGTCCTTCTTTCGCGAAACCCGATGCTGAAGATGAGATGAAATGCTGATGGTGATTGCTGTGCTGTTGTTGACCTGCTTTTATGACTTCTTCAACTTTGGGTGGTCTAATGTCTCAACAAACATATTAGGAGGATGTATACAGTAAAACGGAGAGAATTGTAACTTTAAAATCAGATATACTTGAGGAAATTTGTAGAGATACATTATTAGTAGTATGCATGTATTAGAAACAATCAATACAGATATTTTAATCGATTTTTCTAACGCTTTTAAACCTTTGACTATATTTGTTCATAGCATTATGTGTATTAATAAGGCATTATGTGGATATAATGACAATGTTAATTTCGAAACAAATACCTACTATTAAACTTACTATTGACAATTAATTATTTCTCTTTCAGTCATGTGTAAGCTTACAATGAAGTAGCTATATCGTAGGTGTCTACCTTCTAAAAAGAAGTTTTATACAGACCTGACTCATTTCAATCAATGACACATCTGGTAGTACCTAAATACTTAAAACTAATACTAAGTAGTACCTAAATTAATACTCAAAAGTCTTTTTACATTGTTTAGGAATATTTTGTCGTAGTGGCTGTACTTAAACATAAGATTTGTTTTTCGAGTAATTTTCTTCGCTTTATCATAACTACCGAATTTTGTTTATAAATGCACAAAATATTTTTCTTACCTAATTTTCCAGAATATAATTTGAAATAGTATTAGGTAGATATACTTTTACCAGTCAATCTAAGGTATATAGAAATTGGTTAGGTACGTGTGTTACACAGTTGATAAGGATGTGACATGCATTAATCGAGTACAATGTGTCATTTTGACATTTGTAAGAGTTCTTTACAGAGACAGCCAAATTCTCCTAATCAATGTTTGGAAACAGAGTCCGATTGGATTTTTATAATGTTGGGTACTTTGACAAATTAGTATAATCGTATGTTGAACCGATTGAAGCAATAAGAATTTAAATGAAATATGAACGGGCCGTTATATTTCAAAGATAAAATATATCTTTTATCTACACATCTTAGGCTTCTACAACTACTTCATTATGTAACTATTTTTCTTCATTAGTCAGATTCAAACAGGAATGATAGATATTTTTTGGAAATCAAGTTATGTTCTTAAATTCGATATTACATTTAAACGATTTTTGATCAGGTGTATACGTGGTACGCTTACATACGTCTTGAAGTAAAGAAACACTAGGTATTCCCCGATGTTATTTGTTATCGACCATCCAACATCGGAGCCTAATCAAATATCACACCTCTGCGAAAATTTTTGTTCATTTTTCATCAATCATCGGACCAATCGACGAGGCGTAGAACGTCGAAAGGAAAAAAAGAAACGAGAGATGAAAAAGCAACGTGTCGACAGGTAAACGCGAAGTGACCAGAAGCCTTTGAAACGAACAAGAAGAAAACGACTGTGAGGACGATAAAGAAGGAGAGGAAGACTGTGGTGGCCCAAAAGGTTATACCGATGTACGACGTCATGCTGTTTAATGATTTCCATCTGGGGATGACTGTGCACTTACCTCAAAGCCCGGTAGCTACTTATCTATTTAATAATAATAATAGAATTGACGCCACGAAGGTGAGAGTCTGTGCCGGTGTATACGGGGGGGTTAATATGGAAATTGAAAAAAACTCACAAATTTGGAACATTGCGGTGGAAACTCCATGTAGCTCAAAAGCATATAATTTTACGAAAAAGAACAAAGAGTTTAACTTGTAATCTCAACTCTCGATTATTCCCTCCTTCCTAGCATTATTGACTTGCATAATACCTCTTTCCATATGTTTTTGTTCGGAACCTAATCTCTTTCTAATGTTACTCTGGTTTAATCGCTCCTGCTTCATCACCAAATTCAATACTTACTTGATATGATTAAAAGATGAAATTAAGCCGAATGCCTGTTACAGGTATATTTAAAGAAGGTAGGTACTTTCACCCAGTTTTCCATTTTTGGTAATCATTGCGTTTTAATTTGCAAGTGTTTGTATTTTTATACGTATTGCGTATAAAAATACAGTTTCTTAGTACGGTGATAAAGTTTTCTGACTGAGGTGTACTTTTGATATGGCTTCTATTTTCTATTACGGGAATAGAAAAAACGTGCAATTCTGTGTAAAAAATATTACCCTAAAAATGAGTTCATGAAAATTTTGCGAGAAATTAAAAAATTCGAATTATTGACATATAGAGAAAGGTCCATGATTAATTTTATTTTGTGCATTAAGAGCTGGGACCTTCTGAATTTTATTCTGAAGGTTACGATGGTTATATAAACGAAAGTAATTCTAATAAAACTAAATTAGAACGCCCAGACGAATAAGTATGTAGTTCCCAGAGCCTAGCCCTATCATTCAATTATTTATAATAGCAGCGATCAGTGCGTCTGTGCAAATCACATTTAGTTTCCCCCTACGTATAACAAAGTATTTTACTAGCATTTAATCCATCACGTGGCATTTTTTGTATTGATTAATAACTACAAAGAATTCCGCCAAAAGAAGCTTTTGGCAATACAGTGACGCAAAATTGTAGCACTTTTGAAAATATCGAGAGTAGGTAATTTAAAGTTCTGAATTCGAAGTGAAGTAATGGTGCTGTTTGCAGTAGATACTTGTGAAGATTCGCTGTGGCAAAGGTCGACTTCACCAAGTATAGTCGGAGATTGTGGTCGATTGATAAGCGTTTTGTGTAGACATTTCTTGTATTCCTGAAACTTGAGAACCATCCGACGTAACGTCCTGTCATTTCCACGTCGTTCCAGGACTAGAGGAAATGTTCGCAAAGTCGCGACGCAGAATAAAACGAATCATCCCCGTCGTCGTGACGAGGAGGGAGGGGGGGTGGTCTGGGGAAAAGAAACAATTAAACCGCTTTTCTTTCTTTCTTCCACTGGAGGGGACGTCGACGAGAAACGAAGACGCAGGAGAATAAGAAAAGAGAAGAGGAGTGAGCGAGGGAGAGAAACAGAAAGAGAGAGAGAAGGCAATTTGACCGGGTCAAGTCGAATATCGCGTGAGTCGGCGGTCGGTCGCGTGACCGAAGGGCACACCCTGTGTGGCGCCGAAGGGCTCGAATGGGGCCCGTCTCTGGGACCGCGAGGACTCCTGGCGATTTTCTCGTGGCGGTTTCGGGGCAGGTGGCGGCGGCAGTACGTTTCCCTTTTTTCTCTCCCCACTTATTCTATTCGAAACTCCCTAAGGGTACCATCGTGGAATTCCGACATTTCGAATAATCATTCTATACAAAAAAAAGAAGTCCATCCAAGGAATATAACAGCTCTCGCTCCGGGACACTTATCGAAAAATTAACCGCAAAAGGTCTACAACAAAAAAAGCAGTTCACGCACTTCGTAATTGGATGCTTCCACAACATTTCCTTTTCCCATCTCCAAGTGAACTTACCGTATTGATACATTTTTAACAAACTTGTTCAACAAAAAATATTACAATGTTACTTGTTACATTAATAATGTTAATAATTCAAAATGTTTCATTCATATTGATAGAGACAGAAAGAAAAAACGAAATGAGGCACTTCGGGAAAGATCGAGAGGGGAAGCATAGCTTTCTTAAAGCACTGCACTGAATAAATATGTGAAAAAATGCATGACGTAATCTATATTTATTAATATTAAGGAAAGAATGAATGAAAAAGAAAATAGTTAATTGAAGTGTTAATTTATTTCATTCAATTTCGCCATATAAACTGACGTTTATTGACGTCAAATCGAACCTATAAAGTCATTGTTTATTTTGTTTATTTAGGCAGCGGATTAATAGTCATTTATTCAATTTTGCTGTATAAAGTGACGTTTTATATAGACGACGAAGAGTAAGTTCTCGGGGTACCCAAGCGACGCTAAATGAAGAAGGTTCTCAATATCCCCCAAATAAAACAATTCAATTAAAGTGGATGATGTTTAATCCAACCGTTATTCCAACGTTTCGTCTACGATCGCAGCCATAATCATCGATATTTCCAGTGAGCTGATGAGTCAATATGTAAAAAATGAATATGGTGAATTGATCAGGTGGTGAAGAAGTCCTATTCATTTCATCGTAGGTCCAATCAAGGTCGATAAAGTTAGTATGACCATTACGTGAGCAATTGAGATATATTCGATTATATAATGTGTTACAGGTGAAACCGACGAGGTGAGTCCTTATGGTGTATGAAGAAGTTGAGAGGCCATTATAATAAATTATAGAAACACTCTCTACAACACAACCATCCACCCCGCCGCGACCTACAGCAAGGACTTCAGTCCTTGTTGTAGTTCAAACCTCGTCGGTTTCACCTGTAACACATTATATAATTGAATATATCTCAATTGCTCACGTAATGGTCATACCAACTTTATCGACCTTGATTGGACCTACGATGAAATGCATAGGACTTCTTCACCACCTGATCAATTCACCATATTCATTTTTTACATATTGACTCATCAGCTCACTGGAAATATCCATGATTATGTCTGCGATCGTAGACGAAACGTTTGGAATAGCTGTTGGATTAAACATCATCCACTTTAATTGAATTGTTTTATTTGGAGGATATTGAGAACCTTCTTCGTTAGTGACGTTTTATATGTTTAAAGTTGTTTTCATTGTTGTCAAGGTTGCGGCACTGAAGTTGTCATCTTGTCAGATTTTCTCTTTACAATTGGACTTATTCCGCTAAACGTCAGTTTATATATGGCAAAATTGAATAAAACGTTGTAATACACTCGCGGATACAATGAACGTTGAGCTCGCGATATTAACGCGCTTACGGCTGCGTCGCGCGCGCGTTTAAACATATCGCTCGTTAAACGTTCATTTTATCCGCTTGTATAATAAATAACTATTGTTATATTTTATTTTATCTGTTTATTAAAAAGTTGATTTTATCGATGAAAAGTATATTAATAAAATGTATCCTTTATTGTGTTAAATAACTTAATATCAAATTTAAAATCATCATCTACTCGATGGTGGCTAAAGTATGAAATGAAAGTCCGAGATTCAATTTTTTTCTAAATATCCTGAAAAAACAGCATCAATGGTTGTATCATACATTTTTGTAGACTCAAGTGGATTATTATTTAAGCTCAAGTTAAATGTTGTATACAGAGTATCTAGTAGTTTTTTTTGAAGAGAGGAAATCACTGCATTAGTCACGTAATGTAACATTTTTATAGACAACTCATATGAGTTGTAGTACTGTATTGCTTTCATCCCTCTTAATCTATAAATATGCTCAATTCAATATAATTCAAATTCGTGCTACACATAGGTTAAAAACAAAAGGGAAAATATTACATAGGGCCGGTTGTAGATGCGCAATTCAAAGCAGGTTCTATTTTGAACCAAGTTCAATTATAAATTTGTGTTGTAGATGAATCACTCACTGTTGAATCTGGGTTCAAACCAAGTTCAATTTGAGGGAACGATGACCAGCGTTTAACGAGGGTTCAAGCAATTTGACAGTTGACAGATATAATGTCTATCTGGAAGTTGGATTAGGTAATGATTTGCTGATAATTTACCGAAATGAACGCGTTATTAGAAGAATTAACAGATGATAAAGACTTCATGGAGGTTGTGATTGGTGTCTTGATTCCTAGAAGACCGCAAACGTTGCAAAAAAGCCTCCATGGAGCATGCCAACACCAACACCTTTATGTTAACTCAATTACCACATGCTCCCTATAACATTTAAAAAATTTAATGGAAATTCTGCTGGAATACCAAACTAATGTACCAAACCAAAATAAATTATGTGTATATCTATTTATTACATACCTTTGGCACAACAAAAACAAAGAAAATACAAACTTTAACACACTGAAAAGTTACGTTCGTCCTTCGATCACGTTCAGTCTTCAGAATTTTATAGGTTGTAATACCAAATGATTCCCACCGAAACGTCCACTATACACAAAACCCAAATTTTTTGATCGATCCGTGAACCTTAAATTCGTTTAACAGATTCCATTTTATGAAATCAGGTTGACCAACACAACTTGAACATCGTTCTACAGAACCACTGTTGAACTGCTATTCAATAACAAAACTATTATTGAACTCGGTTCAAAGTTGAACGCTGGTTAAATTGAACTCACGTTGAACTACAACATCTACAACCGGGCCATAGAGAACAGACAATGTAAATGCTAAGAGGTACTCTGTAAGTACAGTACAATAGACAATTATGACAAAAATGTACAAACGATATAGGAGATGACATAAATTCCTTTATTACCAGATATTAATAAATTCGCATACCTTCACGACGAGCTATCTAATTTTCCTTGAATAATGTGTGCCATAAAACTAAACTAATGCCAACATATTTTTGTAAATAATATTAATTTTTCCAAACACGTACGATTTCAAATCACAATTAAACACTACTATAGTTTTAATGATTTTTATTTTTAACTTTGGTATTAACTTAATATTTCTCAAGATATACAGGGTGGTCGTGATATAGCCTTACAAAAAAATTCTGGGTCATTAGGAGGATTCATCAATTCCGAAAAACCCATATTCGGTAGGTCCAAAATGATGTAGAAAAATTAAACCCTGTTCACACTCATTTGACGCCACTGACCACAAAAATACATACATACATACATATTTAACCAAGATTTAATTGTTAAGTTACCTTCAACGTGATCAAGAAATACTGTTTAAGTTAATCCTAAATTTTACTTTAAAATGGTAGAACTGGAACCACTTCCGGTTGCTTGACAGCTACTTCGACGTTTAACAGTGACAGCATCGACACTTGAGGGGCGATTCAAATTTTTATTATAAAAATGGTACTATTTATATTAAAACAGGATATTTTTATTGGCATGGCTTATTTTCGGAGTGCAATCCATGACCCCATTTCTGGATGGCAATACTCCTTGGAATCCACTTTGCACCAATTTGAAAAAATGTTTCCTGAAGTTGTATCCACTATCGACGTTTTTAAACAACACTGCATGCGCTTAGTTCAACGATATTTGAATACAGGCAATGTCAAGGAAAGAAAGCCACCTGGTAGACCCTCCGTACTCACTGAAAATGTGGTGCAAGACGTTAGGGCCCGACTGCAACAAAGTCGTCGCAAATCGGTTAGAAAGCTTTCCCTCCAAACAGGTTTGATCCTTATCAAAAGTTCACCAATTTCCACTTATTTCTAATTTCCCGTATTCCGTTTCGTGATTTTACAGGTTTATGACATGGAAGTTGTTCCACTGCGTTGAAGAGTAAATTGAAATACCACCCGTACAAATTTTCCTAAATCCTCCTGGCCGTCCACAACGCGTCCTGTTCTGTAACTGGTTCAATCAGGAAATGAACAATGATGACATCCTGGATAAAACCTTTTTTTCCTATGAAGCCTGGTTCCATCTCAATGGCTATGTTAATTCTCAAAATTACAGAATTTGGTTTGGTGAAAATCCACATGCTGCAAGAACAACAACTTTACATCCTACTTAAGTTGGTGTTTGGCTGGCTGTATCGCGGCAGAGGGTAATTGGTCTTGTGTTTTTTAACTTCACAGTTAATTCTGAACGATACATTCAGCACATTCTCCAGCCATTCGTTGCCCAATTAATCGTAGAGGAGAGCGAAAATGGCTACTTTCAACGAGATTCGTCTCGAGCACATACGGCTCGTGCCACAATGCAATATTTGTGGGAAGTTTTTGGTCATCAAGTCAGAAGTACGGGAATCTGGCCAGGTAGGTCACCAGACCTGACACCTCTGGACTTTTGTTTCTTTGGGCACCTTAAGAACAAGGTGTTCAGTAATGTTCTACATACACGTGAAAAACTGGAAGCTGCCATTATCGAGGAAGTTGCAAATATTTCTCCTCGGATGTTAATTAATGTCTTCGAGAGCCTAAAACGAAGAGTAAATTTATGTTTAGAACATAATTGTGGTCAATTCGAGTAATAGGTACCTTTCAGTATTGAAGTTTTTTCTGGTGTGGTCCTTTAATCGTAAATAAATTCACATAACCTAAAATATTTGTGTTTATTTAGCTGTAGCTGTCATGCAGAGTGTAGAGATTTCCGGTGTAGCGTTGCAAACCATTAGGCAAAAAAATCCTCCATGTAGGATTGCCAACTTAAACAGTATTTCTTGATCACTCTGTAGTTACAATAAATTACGACAATTTGCTTTCAAATTTGATAGACGTTTTCTTTTGCCAGTGATTGACTTGTCAGTTTGCATGTGTCAGTTGTCATTTATATATCTTCACCTTTCTTGTTTTCAATGTATTTTGTCTCTTATAATCATTTTTGTACAAGAAGTCTATAGAACCAGTCTTTTTCAAGACTTCGCTTTGCAGTTTGTAAGTAAATAGCAAATTTCATGAGTCAAGGCACTAACGGATAATCGTGATTGTGAATGAAACGTCATTCAGGTTACTAGTTGGTACAGGTACCGATTATCGTTACTAGACAACCAAAATCACCTTTCTTATTGTGAATAACTCATTGTCGTACAGCAAGTTTTGAACAAATTTTCAATTATTTTTATCTCGAAAATGAAAAGATTTTTACTAGATTTTTTTTGTATACGAGTTCTACTCATCGTCTCCTATTACCGTTTTTTTTTTGTAAGGTTATATCACGACCACCCTGTATAGCGTCTTGAAATGGAAACATTGTTCATGTATCATGAAACATTATCTGGAATATATTTATAGCGTTCAATGTTTACCATTTGTACATGATCAAGATCTCATTTCATCATACATTAAACATTTGGAAGTGTGAAGTAATGTGACGCAAACAATATCAGAATCTATCTGTAATAATTTGTTAAAAAAAATTTGATTGAATATCTTTTTACCCTAGATAATTTACTAAAAAAAAACTAAAAATAACGTTCCTAACGATTCCACTTTTGCAATTTATGCAAAATTGAGACCCAGATTTCAAAATCGTTTAAAAAACGTTAAAACAGTACAACCCCTACGTACATTCCATAAACCCCCCGATCCTCGCCGCACATCGTACCCCATTGTTTCAGCGTCCACGCAGGTACAGGGAGAAATTAAAATTTGACTGTGCGTAAAAATCGTGAATGACAGCTGTCTAAAATGAGGTACGGCCTTCATCTTTCATTATTTCAACCGAAAACGCCAAGATTTGGAGCGGGGGTTTGCCACGAAAAATTTGGCAAGAGCGCGTGTGGCCCTCTCGCCGCTAAGCAGGTACCTACTCCTATTCCGGGACAATTAGGATACGGAAAGTGCGTGACCGAATAATCCTGAAATGTGTATAATTTTTAAAGACGGATCGGAAATTTATACCTTGAAGATGAGCGAAACTGAGGGCATATAGATATATTGAGACAAAGTAAACTTTTATTTTAGGTTCGTTGGAATAAAAGTGAGAAACTTATGTTATACTAAAATGATCGTTAAAGAAACATCAAAGTGTCATTTCGTGATTGGTATTCTAATGGAATCTATAGTTTATATTGCAATTGGCCATCGTTGTATAATCTCAAATCGATCAATTTCTACGGAAAATTTATTTTATGCTTTTAGGGAAACTAATTTATCAACAAAACGGTATTTCATTAAGTCTGGAGCCGATGTGTCTTAATAACCAGTCACATGTGCCACTTCTGGTAAAGACTTTAACTGTGTTCCGGTACGAATTAATTAATTAGCACTTAATATAATTAGCTGTCGAATTCGTTTTAAATTACTGACGAGCTACTGTTCACCAATTAAGTCCCTAATAACCCCATGTACAAATTTCCATAAGGAAACCGGTAGCATGAAATCAAACCGAAAACCATATTAATACAAAAATTCCCCGTTCGAAACGTTTACAAGGAGAGAAAAATCGAGACCAAAGACGCCGACAGAAAAATTTATCGTGGAATAAGGAGAGATTTCGTCGACGCCTATCGATCTTTTTTACCTGATTTACCTGCGGCCAGTGTAACCTTATTTTGGGATGGTACGAGGCGTAAAAGTCAAAAAAAGATAATTTCTTTTTTGTTAAAAGCGATGTATAACGTGTTTGGGTACAGTTTGTTTATCGTTTTTTGGAGATTTAATGGGATAAGGAGACGTTAGGACCCTCGTGTGGATTATATTATTCGATTGTTGGCGGCGCTCTGAGCCTGACAATTTATGACGAATCCATTCGGTTTTAATATGGAATTCAAAACAAAACAACTTCAATTTGAGACCATCCCAACATCCTAAAGTTTTTGAGTAAGCTTTATAGATTAACGATTTTACAGGTCAACTGTTGCTTTCATGAGAAGTCCAATTAAGGTTTGTTGCAAATATGTAAGATTGATATTGAAATAGTTTCACTCCATCAATTTAAAAGCAATGTAAAACTTCAAAAAAATAATTTGTAACTTGTATTGTTTTTCTCACTGGCTCTATAAATCTTTATTAAGTTTTTTTTGAAAGGAAATGACGTAAGAGATGCTTTCGGTGTAATAATGAGATCTTTAGTAACGCAGAGTAATAAAAATATTACAATAATACCTCTCATTACAGTATCTCTATTACGAACACTTCGTAATTTTGCTCTCTCATAATACATTTCTTTTGAGGACGCAATTGATATGGATCAAACGCTTTATATAGATGAACATGCGCCTATAATAGCAATTCACTATCACAAAATAAATTCATTTTAAAACTTAGAAAAACATATTTTTTCAATGTTGTAATGTAATTTCTGTACTAAAATCTGTCGACACCTCCGTATTACGGACACACTATTTATCCTGTCATTATTATTAGCGTTACAAGGAAAGACGGTGTAAACAATAACCTTAAAAGGTTATTCATAGTTTATTGAAAATAAATTCTATACAAGTGAAAAGAGACATTTGAGGCAAAGACAATTAATGCGTTTATCGTAAAGTCGTTAGATAATTTCCATAGTGGTGGACACGGGACAAGTACTGGCTCGAGACGAGACGAGACGAGACATAACTTCGTCTCGTTTCGAAAAGTCTCGAAGTCTCGAATTTTTTTTAAGAAATTGCAATTTAAGAATTTTCTTTCGTTTGTAAAATGAAAGGCCACCAAACTCCATAGCAATGAGGACGAAAGCGCAGGTAAAAGGATACCCAATAAAGAGCCAGGATTAAACCGTACCATTGTCCAGTAAGGGAGTAAAATTTATAATTAGCCCGTCGTTTTCTTACAATTTTGGAAGGGTTTATTATACAACAGACAGACGGACAGTAGTGTGAAACGTTTATCTAAGGTAATGGACATATTTAACAGTAATGTTCATTCATTCATTCATTCATTAGTAGTGTAGTTTTCCAAATTTACCAGCTTTTCTGATATCTTGGTAGGTATAAATGAAATTTCCAGTTTACAAGTTCCCAGTGCGATGTTGTTGGTATTGTTGAGACATATCCCGGATTGAATAAAATAAAACTAGTAGCTGATCTGATTATTGCCGTCCCAAAGAGTTCTAAACATAGGTTATTCAGCTTCATAATAAGGACCTAATTTGTGCCCTCTAATTTTATGTCGAAAACGTATGTTTTGATTAATCACAATATCTTTTTTTCTGAGAGCGATAATATGAGGTAAGATAGGTAGATATACCATTACCAGCACATTTTTCTAAAATTATGGTAGGTAATTTTGCTTTTAAAATTTGATAATTCTATCAAATAATATCAATTTCACTTTTAATGTAAAATATACAGATAATTTATAATTTCTTATTTGTCCTTATAAAGATATATACTTTATTTTATAAGTTTATTTAATAATTTTGTTTTCTACTTCGTATCCTAACAAGTCTATTTATAAATAATATTTATTTTAGATTTTGTACCTGTTCTCTATATTCTAATTTCTTTAATTCAGTATTTTCTAAAATTGAAACATCCATTATCGAAACATAACATCAATAAAATACTACTGAACATTCAACTTTACCACACATGTATAGGTACTTCAAGAAAATCAGTAAATGTTATCAAAAAAATATACATTTATAAAAGTACCATCTATATACGTCTATTTATTTCGAGACTTTTCGAGACACGAGACGAGACGAGACGAGACCAGTACCAGATGGAGACGAGACGAGACGTTATTTTTGGGAATTTTTCGAGACGAGACGAGACCATGTCGTTTCTCGTCTCGTCTCGTCTCGTGTCCACCACTAAATTTCCAAAATCTTTTTGCTAGTGATTTAAAAAGACGGGAATATAAAGAAAGTAAGCGTGAAACCAGTAAAGTAATTTTCTGGCAATACGAATTTAGTATTTTTCAACGCAATCCCTTCCCTTGCACGAACTCCCCTTTCTCCCTTTGCCACAATAATCTTTTTGTTTATGCTTTGCGTTGAACAATATATAATAAATATTAACACTCCATTAGTTCTTACAAATGTATTGGAGGATTGGATTGAAATTTCCCGTACAAACACAGTTGGTTGAAAAATTGAACATCTGGTATACATCAACGTATGTACATCTTAAATAAAACGCGGTGTACACTCAATAAATCGACACACATCGTCCTGAACCCAGATTATCCCGTCATTTTCATCAATACCTTCAAACCCTTTCGGATTAGTTTGATAGACGTCACTTCCTTCCAAAAAATATCAACTATTCCACTATTTTCGCCATGATTACAGGTTTGTTTTGCTCCGAAAGCTCACTTCCCCTAATTTTTTTCCCGCGCACACTATCTGATCCTGCCGAAAATACATTTCGCCCGTCCTCCTCCTTTTTCCTCGTTCTAATGCAGAGGCCAACATCCTTGAAAACTCGATTAATTATTATTCCAGATTGTCGATTTGATATGCACAAACGAAGTGCTGTATAAATATATGTTAAAATCGTGCAAGATTTTATTTCGATATGCGTACAATTCTAACGCTTCGAAACTTGTTTTCGCACGTACGTTCTTACGATTCGTATCTCGTTGGACGGAAAAGAGGCCCGTCGATGGTACGTCAATTTGAGCCAACGAGAAAATAAAGATACTGGAAATGTGAAAATTGTTAGATAGATAAAACTGCCATCGATCCGAGTATACCCCGAGTACGTCACGTAACGAGAATTATAAGTTCCCTTTTACCTTAGTAGTTTTGGTACGAACGTAATTTCGACTTGTCGAAAGATACCTCGCAATGCTCGCAATACAAATGAATATTCTGTAGCTTTTCTCCGGCTCCGTAATTTCTATTCGTATCTCACTTACAGGGTGTTTCAGAGTTTCGTGTTAACCAAGATTATTCGATAATTCAATGTAGAATGATGCAAAAATTAATTAGACTGAAGGAAATGGTGATTTCATTTCTTTCTGTTAGAATTTTATGTACAGAGTGCATTTAACGATTTAAGTTCTGTTTTTGACTTTGTATTTTTAAAGACAAATGGAGCTAAAACTATTCATTGCCTTTCTTATTCTTCTCATAAACATCTTTGTTGTAGTTCTGTGTGTTAATTGTGTTAATGTTCTTGTGTTAATCTTCTTTATAGATTCGATCCCTCGCGTAGTACCTATTGTTTGTGGTTATCGTTCCTGGAAACTTAGCTCCCACTGTGATCAGTCTTTCTAGCACTCTATCCCCATTTTTCCAGTGTTGAATTTGTACATATTCTACATATTTATGTGATTCAAAAGACTATAGGGAATTGTGGAAAACGTAACGTCACATTTACAATTTCTAAGGATGTGAATAATATTGTAACGCGAAATGTGAACAGCAGCGCGAGACGTGTTTACTCTTATCGGACCTCGGCGGCCACTTTAAAACGCTCCGTAATTGGGTCATAAAGGATGAATGATCTACCTCTCTAGACCTTTCTACTTAAAAAAAAAGGTTCGAGTTATTTCAGGAACTATCGCGAACACAATTGAGGTGTATATAAGCGGACTTGCGGTCGGAGATGAGATTAGACGTGAAGCCGCGAGTGAATAAATAAAGTGAAAAGCGGACCAGTGAAATAAATTAACATTAAGAGTCATATAAATTAATTAGATAGGAGATAGTTAAGATAAATTAAGTAGTGTGTAGTATAGTAATTAGGGCAGTGTAAATAAATTAAGAATAAACGTTACAGTATTGTAACTGATTTAGCCGGTGTAGTCACTGGGGTTGTGCCATGACAAGTAGGGCTAATACTTGATGGTATTTGATAATACTCATATTGGCGCAAATATATATATATATATATATATATATATATATATATATATATATGTGTGTGTGTGTGTGTTAGCTCAGGTCACTATAGTTGGGGTATTCCTGGGTTGTTCCATTGAAGATGAAGGAATGCAGTCCAAGCTTAATGAGAGATTGAAGTATCAAAGATGCATCTTTATGCAAATAATTTATTCCTTGAAGCAAATTTGTGGGTAGAAAGGGTTTATTTCTGTCATTTCACTTAGTGAGGGTTTAGTTGGGTCTATCCCAATGAAATTTCCTTTAAAATCAAAATCGTCGAGAAATTGTATTACAATCTCTCAAGCTCAGCCCTACTTAAACGTGATGCAACTCGTGCTATCTCCGATTTAAAAGTAAGACGTTCAGATCACCCTGTACATGGCTCGGGCGTACCGTGGCCGTTCCCGACGTTCGAGAACTTCATCATCGTCTTCCTCTCTTCAACATCCTCTAATTTCGCATCGGTCCGTACTCTGTTTTTACCCGGTTTCCCGATCGGTTCATTTTCACGATTTACGCAAACTAATTACAGACTTTTCGACCGATGGCGATCGTAAAAATGTGCGAAGAGATTATCCATCTGTAACGGTCTTTTTGCAACACACTCACACCACATCATGTACCGTATACGCATTAGGCGGAGTAATGTGAAATAGATGTGTGGAATGTAAAGGGCACTGATTAATAGCGGGAGGGTAACGTGTCGTCACGTGGAATTTCATATGTATATAAAGTTGGCGGACCACCCTCCTCAGGCCGGCAAAACAAAATAGTGGAGATTTTGTGTCTTTTTTGTAGCGAGAAAACGAATTTTGTAGCTTTTGAATAGCCGGAGCTACAAAAGGAGGGCTAACTTAATATTAGGTTAGCGGCCACCGCTATAACTCATACACGGAATGTAATAGGATGCTCTGGTTTGCGCAGGAATTTTTGTGTTTAGAAGTACTTGAAAGTCACTGGGCCAAAAAAAATTTTGGCCACATTTGGCCAATTTTGACAAGATGTTCAATCATCACTCGCGGTTCAATTTCATGATATAGTAGCGATCTTAAAAATCATTTGGCATTGAAAAATTGCCAGAAATGGCAAAAAATTCGAAAATTACTTATTTCAGCCTAAACTTGGGAAATCCTGTATATACGTCGACAGGTCGAATATGTGGTATACAGAGAGTTCAGAAAAGCTAGCAGGGGGTCAATAAAAAATACCCATCAGAAATGGCCAAAGATTCTAAAATGGCTTATTTCGGCCAAAACGTGCTAAATCCTGTATATACCTGAATTGTTCGAAAATGCGGGCCATAGGAATTCCAGCAACAATGTGGAGAATTTAGGAGATTCTGTCAGACACTAAAAGCCACTTTGCACAGCGTGCCTGTGGAGCTACAAATTCTAAAAGGACTTATTTCGGATAAAACGTGCTAAATGCTGTATATACTTCAACAGTTCAAAAATGTGGGCCCCGGAATTTTCAGACACACTGTCTAAGGATCCAATGGATCCGTCTAGACACTGGAATTCACCCAAAACTGAGGGCCTGTGGAGCTACAAATAATAAAATTACTAATTTCGGCCAAAACGTGATATATCCTGTATATACTTCGACAGTTCGAAAACGTGGGCCCCGGAAGTATATACAGGATTCATCACATTGTGGCCGAAATTAGTAATTTTAGAATTTGTAGCTCCACAGGCCCGCAGTTTCAGTTGAATTCCAGTGGCTAGAAGGATCCATTGGATCCTTAGACAGTGCGTCTGACAATTCCGGGGTCCACGTTTTCGAACTGTCGAAGTATATACAGCATTTAGCACGTTTTATCCGAAATAAGTCCTTTTAGAATTTGTAGCTCCACAAGCCCGCTGTGCAAAGTGACTTTTAGTGTCTGACAGAGTCTCCTAAATTTTCCACATTGTTGCTGGAATTCCCATGGCCCGCATTTTCGAACAATTCAGGTATATACAGGATTTAGCACGTTTTGGCCGAAATAAGTCATTTTAGAATTTTTGGTCATTTCTGGGTATTTTTTATTGACCCCCTGCTAGCTTTTCTGAGCTCTCTGTGTACCACATGTTCTACCTGTCGACGTATATACAGGATGTCCCATGTTTTGGCTAAAATAAGTAATTTCCGAATTTTTGGCCACTTCTGGCAATTTTTGCCCGCTTTTTCGGCCAATTAACAGAAGGTTTTCAATGCCAAATGATTTTTAAGATCGCTACTATATAATGAAATTGAACCGCGAGTGATGATTGAACATCTTGTCATTTTTGGCCAAAATTGGCCAAATGTGGCCAAAAACGTTTTTGGCCCAGTGACTTTCAAGTACTTGTAAAGACACACATTCCTGCACAAACCAGAGCATCCTATTACATTCCGTGTATGAGTTATAGCTGTGGTCGCTAACTTAATATTAAGTTAGCCCACCTTTTGTAGCTCCGGCTATTCAAAAGCTACAAAATTCGTTTTCTCGCTACAAAAAAGACACAAAATCTCCACTATTTTGTTTTGCCGGCCTGAGGAGGGTGGTCCGACAACTTTATATACATGAGTTTCATTTAATTGCCTTCTCGGATCAACTACAATTTTCGAAAGTGTTTGAAAAGTATTTTTCGCTCGTAGGCTCGAAAAGTTTTGTTGGCGTCCAATAAAATTAAAAACTAAGCATGTCGCGGTGACCTAGTCGTCTTAATAAGTCTTAAGTGTTCCTTCCTTATTATCTTGGATGTTTTCTTCTAATAAATCGGTTAGTAGTAGCATTCACGGACGAATTTTTCGAATTATGTCCAGGCGCACGTTAACTATTTTCTACCAAAACATACAGAGTGTTACAGAACTGTTGGGGCAGAAAATACTTTTTAGTATATTTCGTTACTGAGTGCTGGAAACGCCGAGCGTTCGAGTAAAGTTTTAAAAACATTAACTTTTCATATCCGAAAAATAATTGTCTCCCTCTATCGACACGAGGACTCGAAATCGAAATTAGAAATTTTCCCAAGATCATCCAATAGGTATAACTCATGAAAACAGTTTATCTAAATGTCAGGTTTGTCTCAGCTTATACATTTGCCAATTGTGATGATAGTTAATTCCAAATTTGTGATCCCCAATCCACTTTAGGACTTAATAGAACTGTTGTTGAAATATAGGTATGCACTGTGTTACTTAAACCTGGTTTCATAGTGCAGTTAAAGTCCACTTTAACTTAAAGTTGACCTTGACTGTGATGCTTTCATGACTTTACTACTTCTAACGTCACAGTATAAGTCAACTGAAGCGTGGAAATTCAAAACCGTCTAAGTGCCGATTGGCCCAAATTTGAGATTGCATTAATTTTGTAGTCTATGTGCCAAACCCAATCACATGCAAAAGATTCTAAGTCCATACTCACTACATCGACGTTAAGCACTCTGTTGAAAGATGGTGCCCCGTCTAAGTTGAGTAGGCAATTGCAGGGAAAAACCGTCTAAGTGCAAATTCTTTACACATTGCTGTAGTGGCATTTTTGAGGTTATTATCATATTATCAGTAGAAATGAGAAATCTAAGAAAAGTTTTAGTGAACTGGAAGGATGGACCGAGTGCAATGTTTTGAAGAAGGGAAAAAAGATAAAGGACATTTTAACAGAACTACCTCTACTACAATGCAAAAATCGAATCTCTGCTGAAAAACTTTAAAATTTTGAGAATATGCTGCAGTATATACCTTTACAATATTTAAGTTATTGGGACAATTTGATTGACGACACCAAGAAACCAAAATAAGTAGTAACTTACTCTAAGTTCCTGTTTAATTTAATTTTTTTAGATGTGTTTAGTTGGGGCATAGACCTTTTTAAAGCTATGTTAATTTGGTACTTAGACTGTTTCTTGCTTTTACGAGTTTGATATTTTTTTGTAACAAAACCTTTCTCCTTTTTCAAGTTTTTTGGAATGTTTTGTACTTCACACCTTATTTACTGATTAGTGAAGTAATTTTCACTGCAATATACTTGTTTCTTTGATTTATTCTAAGAAAAAGCTGAATAACCCCGAAATAATTTTTTGGTACTTAGACGGTTTTGAATTTTCACGCTTCAACTTTAAGTTAAAGTGGACTTTAACTGCATTATGAAACCGGGCGTTAGTTGTGTATGTGGTGAAATGGGAAGCGTAGGGCGTATAGGTAGTGGAAGACCTAGGGTGACAATGAGGAAACCATCGAAAGTGATTAAGGAATAATATGCCATTGATAACATTAAAAATTCAATTTTTAATACACCTGTGGTTGATGTCGGTGATATTCGACAAAGGAGTACCAATAAATTTAACGTAATAATAAATTTGACATTTCGAAAATATAAGATTTGATTCCAAGGAATTCTTAGAACATATGTGTATAAAAACGTTGTGCATTAATGTCCAATAATATCGAAATAAATTACAAACGACCTAATTTGTTTCGGCATAATTTTTAGTTATTGAAGTGGTAACTAAAGTGTCTATTAATTGTATCCATCCAAAGTGCCTGTAAGTAATACGATCCGTTTTTGCCAGTAAAAGCTTCTAGTAATAACAACACAAAGGTATTGATCATGATTTTTAATTAGTTTAATTAAGAAGAGAGCTATATTAGTCGAGTTGATTGATGCTCGATGAAATTCCATCGCAAATTAGTAGATTTTCTGACTCATCTCCGACGGTGAATATATATGTTTTAATGAATCCTTGACGAGTTCATTTAAATTTAATTCGGTTTAACCCTTCCCCACCGCGATCGAGACCATTCGTAGAAATTGTCCCGATATCCTGGTTCGAAGAGTATACATATGTATACATCCTCCTTCTTCATTATCCGAATCCGACCGTCGTTTTGCGGCGTCCTTACAAATCAAAAATACGTCTCTTCTGATCTCCGTCCAACTCTCGGAGGAGAATTCCTTCTTTGTGTCTACCTGTGGCGCCAGAAAAACACACCTTTGCCTCCTTTTGAAGTACCGCCAGCGGCGAGGAACACAAGACATCGGCGCTGGGGTACTACTTACTAACCACAAATTCTGACGTCTTTTCTCGATCTGCTCTCTCCAGCACGGCGGGGAAATTAAATCTATATTTCGGGTGGTTTCATAGAGGGAAAGTGTTGGTTTTGTTGCAGGTTTTTCGGGGCACGTACGATTATGCTACTCGACAAGGGCGAACATTTTGATTGTATGAAATCGATATTTGCATATAATAGTTTTATTATGTAATCGGAGTGTTTAATTACAATCTAAATGTTCTGTATTATATGGTTGATATCCGCATGGTTGTTAATGTTTGATTCATGTCATTAAAGTGAATTAAAAAAATCGGGTTTTAGTCTTTTTTGCTTTCTCTAATTTCAGTAAGTTGTTGTCTACCCTTTTTCGTTTAAAAACTATTAATGAATCATTATTCTCTGTTCTAGAATTGATATCACAAATGGCTAAACTACTTAGATTTTTTTTATTAATCTTTAATTCGTTTTTAATGAGTAAATCAGAATTTCATTATTTTTCTTAGTTTTTGGTCAATGTTAAATAGAGATCAAAATTTCGATCAGTTGTCATTTAATTTTATTGTTATTTTATCGACTTCGTTGATACTCTTAAAGTACTTTACAATCAGTTATGAATCACCTACTTCAACTTGGGCTGTTATTGTCAGTGGTGGTTGTCACACTCCTAATTTCAAAAATACTTCTTCACTGTATTTATTATTTTCACCTTTTAATCGCAGTGTTTAATGAGAATCGACGTTTTTCCTTTAAAAATTGATTTCAAAAATTATATTATTAACTTGTGCTTTACTTTTTAGCTTAGACCTGCCCTTCATACTTTACTACTTTCCCGGCGATGTTACCAGATAATTGTTGTATTTTCATTGTTCAATTTTGGTAAATCTGTTCAACGAGAATAAAGTTTTCGTTTCAAGACCAATCTTATACATCTTACGATTTAGAATTAAGTTGCCTACATTTTTAGTGTGTGGTTCAAATATTTAATGAGTATCACCGATTTGATGGTTTTCTATTTTCTCTGTAATTACTTACTACACAACTGATTTCAGCATTTTGTTATAATAGATATCGCTTAATACCAATCAAATTTTAGACCTCTTTCCTTCACACAGAGTTAATGTTTTAAGACTTTTTCATAAACTGGTTAGGTATAATTGTCATTGATATTGTTATTTTGATGATGGTTACAATAAGTCGGGTGAGAAATAGGTAGATGATCTCCAAAGGTCGGTGAATATAAAATAAATTGTAGAGATATTAAAAGCTAATAACCGTACAAAAAATTCTGTCAACAGGAATAAAATGTCAAAAAATACTATTTTATCCAAGCGTAATATTATTACACTACTTTCGGTGTTATAATTGGATCATTAATAACGCAAAGTAGATAATAGTATATTATTATACTAGTTTAATAAGACGGAGTATTGTCACACGAGAGTTTTAACAGAACGAATGCGACAATACGTCTTATTAAACGGGAGTAATATACTGTTTTATCTACTTTGCTTTTTTAGTTCAATAAATTTTGGCTGTTAAAGTTTTCGTATTACACTAGGGAATTTTGCGTGGGTTGGTTACACTGACGTCACTGATATGGACGTTTCGTATTTAAATTTGAAAATCTAGTAGCACTAGAACATAATAACTACTTACTTACGTGCGCGAAATGGAAGACAAAAATGTAGAATTAACCTGTACACCCTCAGAAATACGCAAAGATGCTCAAGAAATTTATTGAAATACTAATAATTTAACCTTGACGTCTACGTGACAGGCTGACGTACCAATGTAATAAAACTAAAAGTTACCAAAAGTAGTGTAATAATATGAATATTATTACACTACTTTCGGTGTAATAATAAGATCATTAGTAACGCAAAGTAGATAAATACGTTTATATTTAAACGTCTTTTCACGTCAGCTATATGATGAATAATTTATTCTTTTCAGACTATCAGAGCCACGGGATTGGGTTGCAAAAATGGACCAAGCCGTTAGCAGTGCAGTTACAGCAATATAGGTTGGTGCAGTATAAATAAAACGTTTGATAAAATATGTACCCCTAGTTTAGTTATTTTTTTTGGCATTATCTTTCCTTTCCCCAAAAATTCAGCACATTAACACTTTTGCATTTTGTAGATAGAAACGGTCTGGTTAGTAGCAATCGGCATTTAGTGAACAGTGTTAAAACAAGAAGTGGCCAATTTAAACCACCAGAATACCTAAATGTTTGCAGGAACAGCTTATAAGGACTCGTTCCGAGTTAGTAGTAAGTAGAGCGTAGAACAAAGTAATCTTTGGTAGTCTTTAGACTATGTGTGAGGAAATAGAAAGCTGTACGAAAATAGGTGAAGGAAAAATGTGTCTTTATTCTGCCACTTTTTGGGTCTAAGAAGTTTAGGCTAAAATTGAGTGAAAAGTGAAAGGTTAATCAGTCACCAGCAATGCATGTGTGGCAATAAATATTTTCTTGCATGGTATACTTTTTAATCACTCGTTAAATCAAGTAAATTAATTTTACAATTACGACAATTCCATTACGCTATCGGTATTACCATAATCTAACATTTTTAGTAGCTAGTTCAGAAGTCAAAAACTGGCAAATGAAAATCCTTTTTTGTTTTTGCTCTCAAATTCATATACTATTTTTGAATGGTTCTCAATCTCTAGAGTACTGTTATACCAAAGGTAAATACGACAGTTCAAGAATATCTTCCAAAACGGCTACTCAAGCTCAGTGATGAAATAACAGAGGTTGCTCAACTGTGCCTCGTTGGTGCGTTACATTGAGGATCACAAGATTTGTTCTTGGTATTTTTCTTGCATTGATATCATTAGAGTGATTTCAGTGAATTAATAATCATACTTAATCTATTAATATATCTTCATTGATATGTTCAGTGAGACTTAAAAAAAATATTTTTAAACTTTCCACTGTTATTGTTACTGATGCTTTTGTCTGATTCAAATATTCAATGAGTATTAGAACTTTTTCTTCTTTCATCATGATCTTTGTAAGTTATTACAGTGATAATGCTTTTAATATTTCAATATAAATCACTACTAGTGTATAATGGACGACTTAACCCCAAAGACTGGTAATTGAGTTGGGTTGTTATTTTAGTATACCTGTTGTGTTTTGTTATAATTGGATTTAAGTATTCAATTGGGACAAAAAGTTATCCTTGTTTTCTGTTTGTTCTTCATATCTTTGGTCTGATTGAAGATTTCATCATTTCTTCAGATTTTACTGCTGTCCCAAAGACACTCGTTACCGTCTTCTACTGTTTAATAGACTAGTTTAGTTTACTAATTTAGATTCTTTTTTTTTTGTTTTTCAATTTATTGTGGAATTAAGATGATTTGTTATGTACTTCAAATGATATTCTTATATTAAGTAAAGTGATGATTTGCCCTCACTGAGCTTAGCTATCATTTTCATTGATCAAACTGTCCTACGAGGATCAAATTTTTCGATCTTGCCTTATCTTCCTTTCTTTTCCCGTAATTACTAGCTACTCAACGACTGATCCGAGGAATTCGTTATAGAGTTCCCCCTCTTCTCTCTCTCTTTCTTCTTCGACGAAGAAGGGTATTCCCTTAATTCGAGCCAGAAATCCTTTTCTTTTATTCATTAGCGCCTCGAAACATTCGAAGAACGATGATACATATATATACCTACCGAAATGAGATTTCCACGTCGAGATAATTCAATTGAAGGCTGCAACCGGACGTTGCATAGTCAACACATGACGCGGCACGGTCTTGGAACACAATACGGGGGAGTGGAGATATATTAGATATAGAGAGGGGAAAATGGTAAATTTTTCGGTTTTCCTGAACTTACCCGACTTACTCATGGAAATATTCACGGTGGAGTTGTTCAAACGTATGATTCATTTCGGGGAGTAACGTGAACAGGAAGAATTCCAGCGAATGTACATTAAGAATGTGCTGAAAGTGAAATATTTGGATTCATAGATTATTTGGACAGCCTGCATGCCTTTTAGGAATATTAAGAAGCTATTAGGGGGGGCTGCTTCCATTTTGACAAATAAAGCCGATTGAATTATTATAATTAAAGAAAAATTGCTATTAATTTGTTCATTATAGTGAAATATACAAATAATTGCTATTAAAATAATATTTGATGCAAGTTAGTTATTGATTCAAGTTTTTTGACCTCCATGCATTCTAGAAATAAAACCAAATGAAACAGAAATTGATGCTTTCCGAACAAAAGTGCGATTGATTCCAAATTTACCCAACGGTACCTATACAACCTTTTTACGAAAAACCATCATTTCGGCCATATGTGCCTGAGTGTGTGTTCGTTTTTTATATTCCTCGTATAACAATTTGCATGTCAATACGTCTTGCATGAGCTGTCTCTTTAAAAGATGACAAAAGCCTTGATTGTTGTGTTCTAGAGGATATAATGACGAATTGTCAACTCTTTCCACACGATGAACTCATTCATTGTTGTTGTATCGATGCCAATTTTGTTATTATTTTCTTACATAATTTATTTTCGACGGTAATTCGTCAACGAATTATTTATTTCGAGAAAGTAAAATTCACATACGTATATGCAGGTATGTGAAAAAATTCGAGAAACGGGTAACCGACATGGTACTTTAACTTTACATTATTTCTCTGTAGACATTTTATTGCCGATTTCAGCTGAACTAATAACATTTCTTAACATTATGTATATATGTTTTATATTTATTTATATTTATTGTAATTTAATTTATTCTATATTAATATTTATTCATATTATTTATATATATTTTTATAATTATATTTATATTACGTATATATAAATTTAATATCAACAAGACTGAATCTATGTCTTTCGGTTGTTATATTGACAGTGTACCACAAAACTTAAAAATCAAAATTATCAATATTGAAGTAAAAAGAGCTAACAGTGTTAAGTATCTTGGCATAATAGTAGACTGTCATCTTAAGTGGGACTTGCACATAAAGAAAATCATCAATAAAGTAAGATATTTTCTTCATATCTGTTACAAGTTACGGTACCTCCCACTAAGGGCTCTTGAGGCAATATATTATGCTTACGTGTATAGTGAGCTAAATTATGGACTAATTATGTGGGGTGGGGCCTACGATGCAGATATTAAACCTCGATTAAATGTAGAACAATTGTATAAAACTTAATGTTATATAATATAAAAGTAAATGTAATTTGTATCGCTACAATAACTTAAGTTTGCAATTTAATACTTCTATAAGTATTACAAGAAACTAATCAATCAACCTACTGAAACACACAAAAACTATAAGTAGGAAAAATTGTATATAGAGTGCGACTAAATATTTTAATGCCCTACCAAATGAACTAAAAATGTTAACTACGAGTACCTACCAAAAATATATTTAATAAAATATCTTCTTATATAAAAGCAAACAACTTATAAAAAAATTAAAATAAAATAAAAATATACAGTAATATATAGTATAATAAAGGAAAACTGTATCTGTAACTACTTCTACAATCTAATGCTTTAGTTTTAAGTTAATTTTAAGTTCTATTAGGCAAGGGAATGTGCACCCCTTTAGCTCCTGCGCACAGAAGGTCTTCCCTCTTCCCTCTCTTGCAGGCTTTTCTATTGTTCCTGTGAGCACTGAAAATGTATATTGCTAATAAATAAATAAATAAATAAATAAATAAATAAATAAATAAATAAAATATATATATTTAGTAGACGGAATACATATTAAAAAATTCTTGGAACAAATTTTGGGAAAGTTTCGAAAAACCAAAAAGTTACCAGTGTAACGGTGAAAAACACCTAATTAATACCTAAACTGCCTTTCTTTTAAAGGCGTTGTGACTGCATACTCAGAAGAGAGTTCATTTTGTTGGACATCAATTTATTGTAACAGTCAGACTATGTAGAGAATAATATGTAATATGCTGGAAAACCGTTGACAGCGCCTTGCAGGGAATTTAAAGCCTTCAACTGCTCTAATCAACCTATTGCTAATATTTGCATTTTATATCAATTACCTACAGTTATCAATGTTGTTATTTTGAATATTATAGTAATATGTTATTTGGACTGGAGTAGCAGATACTACTATGTGAAGCATACATGTGTCAGCAATGGACAGTTTCGTGTTGAGGATTTTGCGCCTATTTCAACCCCTTCAATCTTAACCGTTTCAGTTTAAAAATTGAAAGGCCTTAACTGATAATATTGATAATACATACTGTAGACACTTCGTCAAACTTTTTAACATTTTTCTAAACCATTCTCACACAACTACTTCTTTTTCCTTTGGCATTTCACTTCAAATGCATTTCCTCCTCGACAGTTCTGCATAATAACTGGGTAGCTAAGTATTCTACAAGAACAACAATAATCAAGGGTTTTAAAACAAATATCAGCTTTGTAAGAGCGTAATCACATATCATTTTGTGTCCAATTACCCAATTTGCAAAATTGCTGTTTCAAACTGATAATTCACCAATTATACATCAAGCGTTATCTATATATCGGAACTTGAAACTGCTGCTCTAAAACCAGCAGGGCTGTTCTGTAAAAACTGTATTACTTAGGTTACCCTGCAATAGATGGAGACATGGAGGGCCCCCGTTGGTGGGTTTTGAGTGGGAATTTCGATTTTAAGTACGTACACCATAAAGTCCAAAATCAGGGTTAAGTGATAAGTACAATACACCTGTTTCTTCTAAAACGATCGGCAATGTAACCGCCTTCTTTTTCCCTTTCCTTTTTCAGGCGCCATTACTTCAAGAAATAATAATAGAGTCCGGGATTGGTCGGCACCGGACTGAAACGGATTTAGCATGGCAGCCGTATCAGATGGGGTTATGGTGAGTTGTCACGTAAAATAACTTATTTTGTTTTAAGGGATGGAGTTTGATTTAAATAACACTATTTTAGTGTTATTTATATATATTTATATATTAGAATAAACTTCCTTTTCTGGAATGATATCTAAAAAATGCAACTATTGTAGAGTAAAATCGTATGGTTTTTGACCACATTAACTATTTTTCTGGTTTTTCAAGTCACGTGACTTGATATTCAAAATGATTGATTCATACCTCGTGTTCATCAGTGTATTTCTCAATTAAATATCATTAAATATCAATTAAAGAAAGATCATCCCCTTTTCGTTTCACATTGGTACTTTAGAAAATCAAATTTTTGGCAATTTTTTGAAAAGACCGCTCTCTTTGGAACGAAAGTTAAATTTGTGAATTTTGTCATGAAACTTGTAAAATTTCGTAAACCTATCGTCTTATTGGTGAACTTATTTCACTTTCAACAGAAACAAAAAGAGATTGAGTTCAATGGAAAATTTGTTTAAATTTTATTTTTATTGAGTGAACCTTTCAAATATGCGTATAACAATCGTGTTTTTTGTTAATTGTTAGATAAGCAGCACAAAGGTATTTTGCTAAAAATATATATGTTTTATTAGACGTTACATACAGTAATGTGCCAGTAGAAGGAATAACGTGCAATGGTAAATACTGTTTCAGTAATGGAAAAGTATGACATAACACTAACTACGACAAACAGGTGAAACTAATTGACAAACCGCAGTGCCAAATAAACTTATAACGCATATTCAAAATATTTTAAGTATTCTTTAACCGCTAAATAAAAAAAAGATATTCGACGGTTGACGATTATGCCAAAAACTTTTCCTGCCGTATCCGTAAAGGGAAATAATTTCAAAAATCAGCTTCTCAGACGTTAAACTTTGTAAACGTATTTGGGATGCGGCACAATCTGTATGGGCGCCGTCCTCTTCATCCTGACCTTCTCCCAGTCGTAAATGCTGGGATCGTCTCCCAGTAATTCTTCATATCTCGCCAAGTATTGGGGGGAGAACACTTCCGGCTCGTATTCATATCTTTCAGCGATTTCAGACCAAGTCGGATCTGAAATACAAATTACACATTTTTTGAAAATATTGGTGAAGACTCCTACTTTAATTCAAGAGACATGAATTTGGGCAATAAATATGCTAGATCTGAACCCCTGTGGGCTCTAAATAACAAAGGTTCGGTTCATTTTAAATATTAACCGAACTGTAAAATACTGTAATGCGAAAAGTAAACAACAGCGCGAGACGTGTTTACTCTTATCGGACCTCGGCGGCCACTTTAAAACGCTCCGTAATTTGGCCAAAAAGGACGAATGATTTATTATCTACCCGACCTCTCTAGACCTTTCGACATAAAAAAAGAACGTTCGAGTTATTTCAAGAATACGCCAGAAGGTTCCCGATTACAATTGAGACGTGTACTATATAAGCGAGTTTGCGGTCGGAGATTATTAAACGTGAGCGCGACATAGTAAACAAGCGAAAAACGGAGCAGTGAAATAAATTAACATTTAAGAGTGATATAAATTAATTAGTAGGAAATAGTTAAGTGTGTTATATAAATTAGTTCAGTAATAGTCTAAGATAAATTAATTAGTGCGTGTAGTGAATAATTAGGATAGTGTAAATAAATTAGAAAATAAACGTTACAATACTATTACTTACACCTCAGTTTGTTCGTTTCGGCCAAGTCCTTGTCAGATCCTTCGTGACCCAGGAACGGATTCTGTGTAATGAAAATAGATATTATAAATTGTAATAAGTGTCAACCCAGGACTTTCGAAATTTAAATACAAATATCAGTTTAAGTTGTAAGGTATTTACCTCGTTTCTCCTTCCAATCCTCGGCACCGACTTGGAGGCTTTCAGGAAGAAATTGTCGAAATCTTCCTCCTTCTTGAACTGTTGGTACCCCACGTTGGGTTTGCTGCTCCTTCCAATCCTGGGAACGCTCTTGGCCGCCGTAAGAAACGCGGTGGGCATCTCCTGGCCACGTGTAAAGAAACATAGGCTGAGGAAGGTGACGAGGAGCGTAACGACCAGAAACTTCGACATGGTTTTGTACAATTCCAGCCGATGGGCTTGTTTTCGTGTTATATACCTTTTCGGTTCTGTTATTGAAATTCTGGATGATGATCAAGTGCTATCGATTAGTCTAGTTGAAAGGTATATACACGTTGATTTTATTAGGATAACATGGTTTGGTCGATTGCAGCCCACATGCGGATTTATTTTAAGTAACCGCACCTGGTTTTATAATTTAGGTTAGCATCAATATTCATCGGGCGTTGGGACTTTACATGCTGGCGGAGTTGTTTCGGCAACGTTTCAGGTCCTTAAGGTTTTTGACATAACAAATTTTCTATCTTTCTGATTTTCGATCTCATTCTTGACTCATTGTTAGGGCTTCACGATACCCAGGCCACGTCCATGCAAGAGTAGTCCTGCAAAACTGCCATGGCATCAACTTTTGTGGTCTTGTTGAAATGAACCATTTTGCCATATATTCATCTATTTATATTTTATAAGAAAAATATCTACTTACATATTTTATGTGCATATTCTTGGAAATATCAGTTGTGCTTAAATACGTAGATATAATGACTAAGTCCACCTCCTATTTGATGGATAACACGTCAGGTACATAGGTACATAAATACCCGACAAATAATACTTTATAGAAAAAAAGACCATTAAGCTAGAGGTAAATATTATATGTACATAAAAAATAGATATTTAAATAACAAAGAAACGATTCCTCTAATTTCACTTGCTATTAAGTATTATAACTACAGGGACTTAAAAAAGACTATGTATATATATATATATATATATATATATATATATATAATATATATATCTACCTCACATATTAATGATATCCTAAAAAATTACTCATATTCCTGGCAGTAGGTACACCTTTCTCACTTTGAACGAAGAGCAGCGGTTATAATGATATAAAAATATCTCCTGTATTCCATTTAAAAATTGTCGTAAGGTAATAATTGTGATTTTTATAACAATGTTATGTCGGACTTGTTAATACTGTTTGATAATTTTAGTAGGTATAACATAACAACTGTATGTGAAATTGCATTGGAACTGCGTAACATCATTATTCGAATTCAAAATGAATGAATATACGCATATATATTGTTAATTTCACAAAATATAAATCAAAAGTACTGGCAAAATTCATGGCAGATAACACATTAAAGGAAAAACTGTGGTTATAATAGTATAAAAATATGTCCTGTGTTTAATTTGAAAAGTATCATAATGTTAAGTTTTTAAACCCATTATGGTTGACTAGTTTTTCGAAGTATTATTACTTATGTTCTTACTTATTATTATTATATAATTATATTATATTATTTATTATAATTATATTAATATAATAATAATATTATTATATTAGTATTATTACTTATTATTCATGTTACTTATCTACATAATAATTTTGGTGTAAGATAATATAACGTTCGACTAAATTATAGTTAAAATAAAGATGAGGGAGCAATTATACCTATTCATTAGATAAAAAAATAATTATGCAATCATATGGACTTTTGGAATTCAAATCGAAATCGAAAAACAATTAAATTTCCAGACACTTTTGGAAGTTTGGAAAATTACCAAGTGTTACACGGTTGATTCGTGTTAACTTTTAGGTCCATACGATAAATGTTGCGTAAACATTGAACGTACGTGGCTCATTGCCACATAAATACAAGCGGCGTCGATTAAAGAGCATTAACATTAATTCAGCAATTACCAGTTATTATTTCCAGAAGCTTTTGTGATCTATTTCAATAATAATAATAATTTAATTGAATGGTTTAAGTGTTGTAAAGAGTCCCTTTGACCAGCTCGACATATTCTAATAAAAAATTTAAGTGTGTCTCGTCTGATTGACTAATGAATGGCTGATTGCTGATGACTGGGTTCAAATTCAGTTACGGTACTCATATTGATTCATAGCGCCGATATTGTCGATTTTATTTCTCAAATTCATAATTCATAAATTTGGAAGATATAATTCTCTTGGAAAAATATCTGAAGAGATTAACTCCAGCATTTAACCAATTCACCTATAAGAACCTTAACTATTTAATTGTGTAAAATTTCTCGCTTCATTTTTTGAAATAGTGTATAGTTCTAAATTCTCGAAATTTTTCCGCTTATTAACTCTCTTGGTTTTAACTAAATGAATATTTTTTGTTCTAGGCAGCGTTCTTAAAAATATGAAATCGACATACAACCGTTAACAATCAGATGATTCTTCAGCTCCAAGGACTTCTGTTGGAAGCCATCCTACTTTCATCTTGTTCTTTATCAGCCACGCAATCTGCAGGAAGGACATCAAGGCATCATCCCTATTGTCCATCACCGCTGCACACTTGTAAGTAAATCATGTATTTCTCAAAGTTCTTATAATCAGTAAGTTGTTATGTTTGCATTTAAGTCACTTATTAATATACTAGTTAATGAAAGGTAATATTCGACAAGTTATGCAAATTTAAACATAATTAATACTTTACAATTAAAACTTTTAATTTTGTTCAACCAACAATAAACAGTTTGTTTTGTACAGAGCACTCAATTAATGAGTGATTTTAATTAATGAGCATCTTTTTGTATTTCAGATTCAATGTACCGGATCCAGCGTTAACCCTACAAGGACCTTTGGACCATCTATGGAAAATCCATTGGGTAAGGGTGTTACAATTGTTTTTAAAGTAGCTATATTTAAAAGAGTTTTATATAGCAACTGACAATAATTGTTTATAATTATAAAGCTATACTTTAACCAAACACCTAAGTAAATCCTGATATTAATTTGTCTTCTCCCGACTTTAGGTTTAATGGGTTGATCCGATCCTTGGAAGAGTAATAGCACGGCTGGCCTTCAACGTGATCTTCAGAGTCCAGAAGGACGACAGCGACTCTTACGACTTCTAATCGACAGTACATTCGAATTACAATTTACTTGTACATGTATATCTTACCATTTTGATCATTTACGACCCTTTACAATACCAATATTTTGCATCACTTAATTTAATGAAATTATTGTTTACTAATGTTAGGATGTATAAAAATTAAGTGTTTTACATATTGTCACATTTGTTGTAAACAGATGAAGAGTGCACCCTTTCTTTGTCCATATATTAGAATATCTGTAGAGTTCGATTCGTTTGTATTTGTTTTTAAATGTAAAATTGGCAAATAATTAAGTATGTTCATTAGTGCTATTTAAATTGGTTCAGTATTATGTTTTAAACCTAACAAGGGTTCGGAATTGTGCTTTGTATTATGAATAAAGTGTTGTTTTTTCTTCCGAAACTGTGTTTTATTTATCCCTTAATTGAAGATATAATCCCCTTGAGGGATAGGCAATCATATATACAGATAACAACCGTCTCCTAGAACTTCGGTCCCCGAGATAGGCAACCTTATATACACAGCGCAAAATCCCTCTACACCTCCATAAGCAAAGATGGAAATTCGAATTACGCTTTGAAATATCGTCTGAAAATCAGATTTCGTATCAGGATAGCAGAAGAACGAGGAGATGTGGAGGTATCTCGCCGCACGTACACCTGGTGATCGGTCGAGCGGTACGTCATCAGTGAGCGAGTCGCGCGACGAGATACCTCCATATCTCCTCGCTCTTCTGCTATCCTGGTACCGAATGCGATTTCCGAATAAGCGAAATTTTACGAAATTTTGATTCCGAAAACGGGATCGGCTACCAGGATAGCAGAAGAGCGAGGAGGTGTGGAGGTATCTCGCCGCACGTACTCCTGGTGATCGGTCGAGCGGTACATCATCAGTGGGCGTGGCCATCGGTGAGCGCGTCGCGCGACGAGATATTTCCACATCTCCTCGCTCTTCTGCTATCCTGGTACCGAATGCGATTTCCGATTAAGCGAAATTTGACGAAATTTCGATTCCGAAAACGGGATCGGCTACCAGGATAGCGGATAGCAGAAGAGCGAGGAGATGTGGAGGTATCCGTCGCGCGACGCGCTCATCGATTGGCCACGACCGATCACGAGGAGTACGTGCGGCGAGATACCTCCACACCTCCTCGCTCTTCTGCTATCCTGGTAGCGAATCGCGTTTTCGGAATCGAAATTTCGTCAAATTTCGCTTATTCGGAAATCGCATTCGGTACCAGGATAGCAGAAGAGCGAGGAGATGTGGAGGTATCTCGTCGCGCGACGCGCTCATCGATTGGCCACGCCCACTAATGACGTACCGCTCGACCGATCACCAGGAGTACGTGCGGCGAGATACCTCCATATCTCCTCGCTCTTCTGCTATCCTGGTACCGAATCCGGTTTTCGAATAAGCGAAATTTGACTAAATTTCGATTCCGAAAACCGGACAGGCTACCAGGATAGCAGAAGAGCGAGGAGGTGTGGAGGTATCTCGCCGCACGTACTCCTCGTGATCGGTCGTGGCCAATCGATGAGCGCGTCGCGCGACGGATACCTCCACACCTCCTCGCTCTTCTGCTATCCGGATACCGAATCCGGTTTTCGAATAAGCGAAATTTGATGAAATTTCGATTCCGAAAACCGGACAGGCTACCAGGATAGCAGAAGAGCGAGGAGGTGTGGAGGTATCTCGCCACACGTACTCCTGGTGATCGGTCGAGCGGTACATCATCAGTGGGCGTGGCCATCGGTTAGCGCGTCGCGCGACGGATACCTCCACATCTCCTCGCTCTTCTGCTATCCTGGTACCGAATCCGGTTTTCGAATAAGCGAAATTTGATTAAATTTCGATTCCGAAAACCGGACAGGCTACCAGGATAGCAGAAGAGCGAGGAGGTGTGGAGGTATCTCGCCGCACGTACTCCTGGTGGTCGGTCGAGCGGTACGTCATTAGTGGACGTGGCCATCGGTGAGCGCGTCGCGCGACGGATACCTCCACATCTCCTCGCTCTTCTGCTATCCTGGTACGAAATCCGATTTTCGAATAAGTGAAAATTTTATGAAATTCCTATTACGAAAACGGGATTCGCTACCAGGATAGCAGAAGAGTGAGGAGGTATAGAGGTATTTTGCGCTGTGTATATATGGGTGCCTATCCCAGGGATAGAAGGTAGGTGATACAAGATATTTATGTTTTGTTGCTTGCCTACCAGGTGATTTTTAATTCTCAACTTTCATACAGTAAAAGTAGTTTTTAATGGATTCTAGGAGGCGGTGGGGTTACAAAAAGAAAAGTGGTTCGCATATTATTTATTTATTCACAATTTTCATCAGAAAATGGTTTTTTAAAACGATATTATTGTTAACACTAATGCAAATGATTTAACTGATGAATATGTATACAGATTAGATGATAAAATAAGATGAAGTAGTACACACTAAAGAAATAAATATTACAAAGATACAGGCCGTGATTTTAAAGTGTACCAGCTGCTCGAACGTTTTTCGTGCTCGAGCACGCGAACGACTGTTTGCTCGAACCACATTTTAAAACTCGATTTTCCTGTTCGAGTACTCGAACCGCTGTTCGAGTACTCGAACCGCTGTTCGGACACTTTAAAAACACGGCCAATTACGAAAAAGACGTCAAAATCTTCCTGTTTATAAACATTTCAGCTGAAATTCCCAAAAGATTGCTGCCAATCTGTTACTTCTTAACAATCTGAGTAAAATTATGACTTATTATTTATTTATTAAAAACCATAAATTTACACAGATAGTTACAACTGTCTACATAAAATCCCACAGAGATAAACATAGCTATCTGTTGGTGGGTGGGTTTGAAAACAATAAGCTAATACTTGTAGTGCTTTTGTGTAAAATGCCCCTATGGGAACAAATTGCCAAAAGACTAGATAAAACATCCCTATAATCATTACATATACATATAATAAGTTTGAGAAAAGACATAAATCTATGAATTGACCTAAATTCAATTTAAAAGTACCTGCAACTCAATTCATGACTTTATACTGGATATACATAAAGACTTTTGGTAAAGAACAGATACAAGCAGAATAAAACAATGGAATCGAATACAACACAATAAGTATTGGGCAAAGCATAACGTGTATGTATACAGCATAAACAGTAGATTGCTAAAAAAACCCTTCATGAGAATCTCTTGATAACTGTTAAGTTCATATGTACAGTAAATCCAAAATTAGAATAAAAAATGAGAACAGTTAAAAAATATCAAAATAAAGTTTTGCTATAAGCAAAAGAAGTTGTATACAGAGACTGTTCCGAGGCAAAATGAACATAGGAACACTCCTGTCAAGCAATTGCGTTTCTTGTCCTTCAAGTCAAATGATTACCAAATTAATAGGATATATAAAAATACTTTTCACTTCTAAATACATGAACAACAAGCACACATCAGATTCGTTACAACAGAATGGTTGGCACCAAGAAATGCTTAATACTTAAATCTTCCACTGCATTGACCGGAATCATTTTAGAATCGATTTGAGCCAATGAAAGGCAAGATTTTAATGGAACGAGTAGAAAAGAATCATACAGAACCAATTAGGGAATTTTGCTGATACAAGGCAAGTTATTTATTACCAAACAAAGTAGTTTTTTTAAATCTGGATTATTCTACAAGGCTTGTAAATGTTATTCTTATAGAAATACAATAAGTTTGTACTAACAGAAATTCCAACTGATTCTAGCCATCGAATGTGTTAACCATAACATTTACTTGTTCTCCAGTTCCATTGGTCTTCTCACACAGTCTCCTATACAGCTGTATCCTCATCACTGCCATTTCCATATTTCAGTACCAGAGACCAAACGTATCCCATCTAAAGCATCAAAAGTAATAAACAAAATAAATTAGTTGGAGTACGTTCTCGAAATTAATTCAAAGTGATGGTGTATATGAAACAAATGTAAGAGAATCTGAGCCACAAATTTCATTTTCAGATTCTCTTACATTTGTTTCATATACAAAATAAATTAGTATTGTTTTAAAAAAATATCAATGTATATTTCAAACATTACTAGTACCGCGAACTAAGATTCAATCAAATGAGTCATCTCACGTACGTTTCTTGCTATTTACATGATGAAATTCAAAAATTAATATCTTTTTGGGTTGAAAGGAAGGTTAACAATATAATTTTAGGCAGCATTGGAAAAAACCCTTGCGAAAATTAGATTTTCGAAATATCCCATGTCAATAGTAAAAGAATTTTACAAAAATGACATTTAATTATTGAGATATGAACTATTGAAGTTTAAGTTCTCAGTTTTTCCAAGGCATCTCGATCATTCGGAAACTATTAAAGTTACCACAATAAAATTCGGCCAGAAAACTAACAAGCATACTTTTTGCATATCCTGTCAGTTTTGTGACGAAATCTGAAAATTTAATCAAGAATAGGAAGGATTCATAGGCTCTTTCAAAATTACGAAAACCATCGATTGTCAAAATTTTGTGAAAATAAGAATTGTATGATTACGAAAGGATTGTTTCCATAACATAGTCATATTACTCACCTAAGAGTGGAATGGTGAAAGAGGAAAAGTAAAAGTACTGGGTCTATACAACCAACCAACGGATGGTCTGATGGTCACACGATATATGACGGTACCTGGCCAGGCCAAAGCCGGATCACATTTGTTGCTCCATTTCTTCTAATTCCTGCTAGCCAATATCACCTTCCTTTGAAAAATCTTTAGCCGACTCATGAGATTCCTGCAATTATATAACAAATAACTAAAACTTGTGTTATTATATTAACGATTTATATGTGCAAAATGTAACATAATTAACCACTTGAATATATAATTATAAGAATGTTAGATATGTGTTCATATCTTTCTTGGAAGAGAATAGGATAGAAACATAGGGTGATCTGTGATATAAGTACTACCTACAAGAGTCAGAGGTGGAGGAAGCATCGTCGTTGTTGAATACTACCTCCAAGAGGCTCTCGAAATCAGCATAAATGATAAAAGGTGCAGCTACGTATTCACTTGCGATTAACGACAAATAACAGGACCAATGATTATTTTTAGATTTATGGCGTCTGATGGCGATGGCGTCTGGCGTGGCGTCGCCGACACAGAACGTGTAATACACAAACACAATACACACTGACGACACAAAACAAGAAGGCGTATCTAGGGGGACCATAGAGGGGGACCATAGAGACCAACCGCGTCTAGTTTAATTTCACGTTCTGTCGCCGACCGTGACCAATAAGATTCGTCCTTGCAATAAACATCATCAGTAGGTAAAGTTTCAAAATTCCATCCGGACGGAATATCATCGTCTGTTCTGTGGTTTTGACATTGTTGTGGAAGTTTTTTAAATAATTGTTGTTTTGGTGTTTAATTACGTTGATTATTCTTTCGGATACTAGTTAGTCAAAGTTAACTAAGGTGGTCTAAGGTAATCTATTTATGTCCTATCTTCAAATTTAAAAATAATTTTAATATTAGGTTATGTTTAGTTTATTTGTGCCATTGCCATTACTTTAATTTTAAATGAAATCACTTTAGGGTGATTCCTTGAAATCCCAGTAATTTCTGCTTCTGGTCAACTTACTTTGTGATTGTTCGAAAATATTTTCGAAATTTCCAGAAACGTATTTAAAAATAGAACAAAAAAGGAATGAAATGAATCTGTTCCATTCAGTGGCAAAATCCATAAAAAAGAATGTTTTCCGGAACTAATTCTGAGCTATATTAATTCTTGAAAATATAACACGTTATATTTTTGGCCTCATTCCAACTTTAGATCGGGGCAGTCTTACCAGACTTGCCAAGAATGTGACAGTGTTCAGAAATTAGCATTCACGGAATCATGGTCATATCTTGGGCTAATCCATTTCAAACAAGAATATTTATCGATTGTTAAGTGGTTATTAATTGCAATAATTTAATCGAAAGTGATCTGTTATTATAGTTTCCTTGGTTTAAGGTCTTTAATGGAAACAATATGGCCAGTGAACCTTTAGTTGTACAGGCGATCTACTCCTATAAAAGGACCAACAATGATGAGGTAAGTGGAGTTATTTATTTTATTTGGTGGACCCTTTGATAGTCTCATTGTGAAAAAACAGTTGTAGGTAGATTTACTTCCACCTGTGTTTAATTGTGGCTGTACGGAAAGTGTTGATATGAAAATTTTACAATACTGTAATTGCTATAGTATTAATTTGTAAAAGAGTAAAACAAAAATATTGTTTGTTTATTGCTTTTGGGTTCATCTAAAATTATTTTTCCTTAATTATTTACTTTATGTACTTTCGACGAAGAAAGGTCTATAACTGTGAACGTTGATGTCAAAAAATGTTTAAAAGAACTAATAAGTAGCATATCTTCAGCACTAAATAGTCCTTCGATCGTTTTCAACAATCCTTGATGTTATTTCAGTTTTCGAGAAACACTTAAACCAGTCGTTTATAGTCTCGTATTGTTTAAATGGTTTTGTAACCTATTTATGGATCCTTTTATGTTTTGTTTTAAATCCAATATCACTGAACTTCGATTTTATAGCTGAACGAAGGTTTCCCAAGGATTAATTGTGGTTTATTTTCGTAACTCTGTATCCATGTGTTCATACTTATTAAAAAATTAACATTAAATGTGAATTGTGATATTATGTAGTGCTTCATTCTAAAGGAGATATTGTTGATTATGCTTAAGTGAATTGTTTACAAGAGGTATATGGAGTACTTACCTAAGTCTTTACCCATTAATATTTTGGTTTATATTCTTTTTTATGTTCCTGTTAATATTATCTCCGTTTTTTTTAGTTAAATTTCAAAAAAGGTGACATCATCACCGTTACCCAAAAAGATGAAGGATGGTGGGAAGGGACTCTCAATGGACAAACAGGATGGTTTCCCAGCAATTACGTCAAAGAAAGTAAAGGTATTTCCAATGTTAAATTTAGTCACTTGATCGTTTCGCTGTTAATTGCGATTTGGCACCTATCGATCTCGAAATGATTTGGAGTGTACAATTAAATTATTGCAAAAATAAACACATCATTATCCGAATGATCTATTTCGAATGTTTCTCTTTTCACATCACTAAAAATAGATCAATAGAAATAAACAGGAAATTGCGATTGAGCCTTACAGAGAGGAATATTTTTGGTTAAATTAAGCAGAGTTTTGTCCATTTGGAGTGTATGTAAAGTGATTTAAAGATAATATTTAATTGTGGGTTCCTTTATAACTTACTTTATAAAATTTAATGAAATGTAACAAACTAAATTTCTCGTTTATGTAAAATTGCAGATGCTCCAAAACCAGTTATTAACCAACAGAATCAATATAAAGGTGTTGTACTGAAAGATTTAATCGATTCTGAGAAAGCACATGTTACTGAGTTGGAAGGCCTTGTTACGAACTTTTTACAGCCATTGGAGAAAAGCTCAATGTAAGTTTATTGGTTATTTACTATAGCAGTAGTAGTACTAATGAGGAGGCTGCTTGGACGTGTAGTAATATTCTTTGTGGTAAATGTTTTCTTCAGACATTCCAGAAATTGAAAGCAGGTGGAATGTGAAATACTTTATTTCTTATTTCTATAAAGTAATTATGGAAAGCTGCTCTTGTTAAGTAGACCAATGTATTTACTCTTCTAAAGATTGTTAACCACCTAAAGATTGTTACCATTATTAACCAGAAAATTGATTATTTCTAAAAGAGTTGTGTTTTCTAACATTTTACAGGGAACAAGTCATTTCTTATGAAGGTATTTATACTAGTTAAAGCAAGTAAAGGAACAATAGGAATCCACGATAAGGGAGAGAAGGCTGACTACATGTTACAATGTCCATTAAAAAGTGTGAACATTAAAACATATCATCTGTTCATAACTAATCAATTTTCTCCTTACCAGATTGACACCGGACGAATACAAACAACTGACTGGTAACATAACAGAGATTCTCGAGACTCACCAGCAGCTCCTGAGCCTGATTGAGGCGGAATCAAACAAGCCCGGCAATGAGCAACGTGTCGGGAAATTGTTCCTCACCTGGGCGCCCCGGATCAAGAACGTCCACCAGGCTTACTGTTCCTTGCATCCCAAAGCTGTCTGTATCCTCGACAAGTACAGAGACGAGCTGACCAAGTATATGGAGTCCAAAGGCGCTGCCAGCCCCGGAGTTCTCGTGCTAACCACCATGCTGAGCAAGCCATTCCGCAGGCTAGATAAATACTCCGGGATGTTGCAAGAGCTCGAAAGACACGTAGAGGAGTGCCATCCAGACAGGGGAGACACACAGAGATCTGTCAGCGTTTACAAAGATATAGCGGTAATTATGTTGAATTTCGAATTGATTTCAGGACGATTCACCCACATAAAATGCTGTTTATTCTGAACCAGTACAATTTTAGAATGAAATGAGAAGTTATGCTGAATTACAATCTGAAGTTTTAAAAAACTATAGAATAGACAAGTAATCAAAGAGAATTTTTAGTTATACAACAAGCTTACTTTATAGTTTTAAAAAAGTAAGATCTCAATAAATATGGTTATATGATCCAGCTGAGAAAGTTCAGTGTGGGACAAAAATGTTAGTCTATTGCAATATGGACTTCCGCACTACTAGTAAAAATTCTCAGAGTTAATTCGAAAACGTTAAAGCAAGACATTTTGTATTTGTAATACTATGTGCCAAGTAGAAATAATATTTAACATTTCTATCGCTCCTTGTAGTGGCATATATAAAATTATTTCTTTATAATGTAGGTAAACTAATAATAAATAAGTATTGTGACCTACACCGAGGTATGCATTTTCATGCTTGTGTATGAATTTTATTGTAAAATATTTAATTTGTACATTAAAATCCACTCAAGTTTTTGAACTGACCTTACACCAATTTGAACTGTGTTGGTAAATTTTGTTTAAAAAAATGTTACAGGCTACATGTTCAGCTACGAGAAGGCAAAAAGAGTTAGAACTACAGGTCCTAACTGGACCCGTTCGTGGTTGGGAAGGTCCCAGTTTGAATTCATTGGGTGATATCATTTACATGGGATCCGTTGCTATTGGGCCACAGCACCATGACAGGTATTTCGTTCTCTTCCCCACGACGTTGGTGATCTTGTCTGTCAGCCACAGGTTAAGCGCATTTATTTACGAAGTACGTATAATTATATAATGTTGAAAGTTGCAACGGTGCCTATGAAATTTGAATGTTGAGATTCATTGACATTAACTATTAATACTTCTTAAGTAAAATGTATGTATATACAATATATTTACAACCATTTAACAGATAAATACAAAAAAACTCTAAGAACAGAAAAAGTACATTATTCATTCCATTTTACAATGGTTATATGTTATCTTTCATGTCGTTTAATAAGGATCATTGAAACATCATTGTTCAATTAATCGCTATGTAAATTGTTGAAAATTTTCAGCCTTTTGTGAATTAACTTATTCCGATTAAGATTGCTTTGTCATTAAGATAAATTTATTGAGATCATTATCCATGAGAACTTTATAATTTGCCATTGTATAACACTATTTTCTATAAACCAACAATGTCTAGTAACTAAAGTAGGTACCAATAGAACCGTTTAACTTACCTATATCTCTCTGTTTGTTTCCAATTACCCATTGAACACTTCCATTTGTTGTGCTTTCGACTGTATAATTTATTTTAAGTCAGTCATAATTAATACAAGATCGAATATTTTATTCAAGTTGAAATACATATCATATCAAAATTGTAAAACAAAAACATGCGTTTCATGTACTTCAACTTAATTGGAACCAACAGTTATATGAATCATTCCTGCTGGTTTTTTAAAACTTAAATATTTCGCTTTATGTTGTTTCTTTTAGGGAAAACTCTTTTTGTCGGGGTTGACCGCAGCAAGGCTCGAAGACAGCGACCAATACAAGAACGCATTCGAGATCAGTGCTCCGATGATCGACAAGAGAATAGCGGTTTGTCAAAGCAAAGAGGAGGCCGATCACTGGGTGGATCTCTTGAGGAAGCAAACGTGCAAAAGTTCAACATCTTCGAACGGCAGCCAGAAAGTGACTCCTTCACAGGCACAATTCGTGCCACAACCTCCACCTCATGTAAGTTCCATTTCAGTTCTACTCATTAGCGCAACTAAATGATAAGTAGCACCTGTATCACATACAATGATAAAGGTATTAAAGTAGGATTTAGTGAAGTATATAGATAAAATGATGATGTTTTAATTGACATTTAATCTATGGTGTGGTAATGTATAGTAATTGTAAAATATGGTATGTTTTTATTATGGTAGTATATTGAACTGGTACTTGTAAGAATTGTTAAAATTTCCATTTCAATTTGTAGATTTGTTTAAAAGTATAATATTCAAATATCGTGAGCATGTAATGTTGCATGTGTAAATACACATAGTATTTTGAGAGAATTCACAGTTAAAACGTTTCTAATACCAGCAGTATAGCTGGTATTAGTATTGGTATTGTTGACAACTTTTTGATCACCTCGCGTACATCTCATATGTCAATATGTCAATACTTGTTTATATGTAAATAAGAGAACAAATTGTCAAAATTTTCCCTCACAGTGGATGATTAATTCCTTTAGTGAATATTTTTTGGTTCTGCAGTCTTGCTCTTTGAATCAAAGGGGTTACTGCAACCGCACGTCAGTATTAAGCTACCAACCTCCGCTCGGCTACACCCCAGTCACCCCCCCGGAAAATTACCCTTCCACTTCTCCATATGCGGCACTAACGAGGTACTATTACAAACTTATCAAAAGCAAGGTGATAACAAGCAGGCTACTCAAGCAACTGCTCTATTCTGAATACCTAAACAAATTCAATTTGAGTTTAGTGAAGATAAGGCACTACAAGACTGAAACGAGTATATTCATAAAAGACATACACTGTAGGGACAGCATTATCAACTGTGACAGCGATTCAGATAGTAGCGATACAATGAGTTCCTCTGACTCTGATAACGCCGATTTTAAATTCAAAAGGCAAGATGACATGAAAGTTACATCAGGTGAAGGATCAAGCACATCAAGTAATCCGTTCGGTTATGTTTGGTACTACAATCCAAAAACCGGATCGGAAAGGCAAGAAACTTTGTACGAGTGCTTCGAAGAGTCTCAACCTGAGGCTAATTCTAAGCCCAAGTTGGACTTGTTGAATTCGCCGAGTGTGAGTAAGCCGATCAAGCAAATATCTGAAGAGTCCGAGGCCAGCGCGAATATACCAGAGCCAAAAGCCTATATGGCTTGTGAAGATTTGCACACTCTTGAGGATAACCTGGAGCTGAAAAGTGATGGCCAGGGATATATTCCAACGGTAAGACAAAGTTGTCCGACTAAACTTGTAGGGAACAAATTCAATCAGAGCAGCCTGACGACCATTTACATCCCCCCTTGGTCGAATAGCGAAAATAATATTTCGCATTCGAAAAACCCGAGTCACAACACTGAGACACATTCCACTATTTTAGAAATTCCAGCGATTACCATGCCTTTACCCGATAGGGTTTTGGGCGAGCTGTTGTACAATTTCGATGGTGAATTCTCTAAATCTCAAAGCATTGACTCATCGGAAACCGTCATAAAACCACCGACACTTTTCTCGAAAGACGTCGAGGTAGTCGCAGAGAAAATCAGTTTGACCATGGAAAACGTCAAGTTCAGGAAACACAGCATAGACTCGGACAAACCGAAAAGAAGAAGCAGTATTCATAACCCCCAAGACAAACGTCTGAGTCGCTACATGGACTCAGATAAACCCACCACATCGAGACAGTCCATCTGTCGATGCTGCATGGAGTACTGCCACAGTCCGAGGTCGTCGGATTCCGGCATGGCCGACAGTTGCACCATGAATTCCCCCGACCTGGGGAACCCCAACGAGGTCGCACAAGAGAGGTGTAGCCTCGACATGTCGCATCTGTTCCACCAGTTCAACGATTCGAGAAACGTGATATCGCTCAGCGAAATAGAGGCTAGAAATTTCGAGCTAGAGTGCCCATGCACTTCTCCGTTCGGCTCGACGCCCAGGACCTCGGGACAGGAGTGCACTCCGGGATACGTGCTGACGGGGTCCCGGGACAGCCTGAGGTCTTCGGCACATTCGAGGATGTCGCAATCGAAACGCCACTCGAAGATGTTTGATTCGGAGGCGGGCGTCCAGAAGTCCCGTTCGACAGGTTGCCTGTTGGAGGAGAGTGGAAAGGAAGGCGACGATGAGATCGAGAGGAGCGCGCAGGGAGCGGTAGATGACGGTCCGATGGTTTACAAGTCGGAGTTGTACGCTCACTGGTGGTTGAAAGCGAAAATCCCCTCGGAAGTCGTGCGAGGAATTTACTTCGACACTCGTTCACCTACTACAGGCAAGGGCATGCGTGTCGACGTTCACAAACTGCTTTATTAACCGAGTGGTTTTTACTTTGTGTTTGTTAGTTTTTATTTGGCCCTTGCCTGTATGTTCTAACCAGCTTTGCGTTACTTGTCATAATCGGCTTTCATTGTGTGATTAAGAAGAGCCAGTAACAATGTCTCAGGGTGGTTGCTGAGAGGCGGAGAGTGTAAATTGGGTCACGGTCAGTTTTATAATCCCTTTTAAAATTGGAAATTTTAATCACCTGTTCATTTTAAGGTCCTACTTTTACACAAAATTCTTATTTTGTGTGTTACGACTTTAAAACAAATGGAAGTACCAAGAAAACATTACATTTTGCCTAATGCACTACTAATACATACATAATACGTCTTTCCTTTTGAATTGTGAATAATTTTTTGATAGTAAATACATCTTAGTTTTATAGCATCGATTAAGTGGAGCAAGTTAGCTCGACAATTTTTTTCTTAAAGTATTTACTAATCTAGCTGGCATGAAAAGTTTACCTAGCTACTAGAAGGATAGTGAACTCACTATGGTTAATTAGGTCAAACTGCTGATAGCACTCCAAAGAAATTCAAATCACTGACTGTGGCCCAAAATATCATTTTTTTCAATGTACCATATTAATAATTGTGACCCCAAACGCCCATATCGATTTGTCCCGAGATTCAATCATCGTTCCCCTTTTTCAGATGTCTCCACTAATAGCCGGAAGCGGGACAAACCAGCCCAGTAACCGTCAGCATCACCAGCAAGGCGTCAACATCGCTCACTCGACCCCAACGCCCCCACCTCACAACTCGATTCACTCCTCTAACCGAGGCTGGTCCTCAATTTGTTTGCGACCCACCCCTCCATTGAGACCTTGCCTGGCGCTCGGCACCTCGCCCAATGGCCCCTACTCAAGGTACAGCAGGAAGCCGATGAGCTATAAGGAAGATGGACTGATTTTGGATGTCATCGAGGCGTACTGCTCTTTGGCCAAGCCGAGGAGCACTGTTAATTCAGGTTGGTTACATTTTCTCAGTGTTTAGGTCCATAACGGGTTTGGCTCTGGCATACTTTCAGGGCTAGCCAGGAATGTTGATTCAATATCACTAGGTTCTGACAATCAATATGTTTAATGAAATTGAAGAGAGAATACCCAGTAATAGTTATTAGAGATATTATTAATACTAATTACACTGCAAATGCTATGGGATATTAATGTATATTTTCAAAAATTTCAAGTGGAAGTAAGAACTGCTGACATTATTTATGAATCTTGTTCAGAATTTAATGTGTATCACTTCTTAAATATCATGGCAAAAAAATAATTTTGTAGATCAGTACATTAATAACAATTATGGGTACTAGGAAAGCAATTTTAAAATTATTTCATTATGCAATGTCTTTATAAAGAGCCAGATTTAAGTGAAATAATAAAATTAAAATTGCATAGATCCGGAATGTAAAATATTTTTAAAGCAGTTGACCAAATAATTTCAAAGTTAGTCTTCTGCTAATTACTTTTTGTAGTTTACAATTTTTTTTCACTATATGGTAAGTCTTTTAAGTTAAACAAACATATATGTAGAAAGTTAGGTGCTTATATTCTGTATTCATAGTTACTGAGTATTCTGATTTCTGTCATTTAATACAATTTAGATTGTTATTCCATAATCAACATTCCTTGCTATCCCTATCACCTAATTTCTGTGGCTCATATCTATATATCTTTTTCCTTTATGTTCCATTATCACTTGTTGACGTGGCGAATTGGCGAACACAGTGGAACTATTAACGGGCGGTAATGTACAAATGCATGACAAATTAACACGCTCGCATAGATCTAGCTTGGATCTAATACGCTCATCGTCGACTGTCATCATGCAACCGCACAATTACAGGCCGCATGCCCAAAGGGCTTCGACTTGGTGCTGCGGTTCCTTAGTGTTACGCCAGTTACACAATACATAAACATGCTTTCATTTTATTATGTTCCTTGAACGCGAGACGAGATCGTACCAATAGTATAAGGACTTGGTTTCCTATGTAATCGTTTTGTTACATATTTTGTAGTTAATGTTTATCAGGTTCATTTCAAGCCCTGGTTGTGTTATTGAAAGTTGCCGTTTTGGTTTGTTAATTTTCTTATAAGAGCCATTCAAGTGTATGCACGTAACTTACCTAGTACACTGCTCTAGCGTAGTTAGATTAAATTTATTATTGTGTAAGTAGAAAACTTTACAAACAAAACGGCAACTTTGCCAATTTTTATAACCTAATATGTATTAACTAACCAACCTGTGATACAAACGGTGCTAACTTCTTGTATTGTAAGTAGTCAAAATGAGTTTTTAGACGTTTTACAATGTGAAATTCGAAATTTAAAGCAGTTATCGAAGTAATAAGTTTATCATGTCCATTTATTGGAATTAAAGCAATGTGAACTAATCGACAGTGTATTTAAATCGATAGGCACATTTTTTTTTTATAAAAAATGTTTGCATGGTATGAAACTGAGCAATTTGAAAATGGTGTCCATAAAATAATTTTACTGACGCAGTTCAACTTGTAACTAATAATTCTCCTTGCTACTGTAAATTTAAAACTGGTAGACATCATTTGAAAATAAGCTCATGTACATATGCGTTGTTTTTGTAGTTTCCAATTTTATTCTTTCTTTTTCGACTTCCGATTCTTCTTCTTTTCAAATGTAAGAGTGTAAGCCTGATGGACTTTGTTCATCTCGTTGCTTAATGTTTCAGTTAACGTCACAGATGCGCTTAAGTCAGACAAAGTGATACCAGAAGCCATCCAGCAGATCCAATCAAAGTTGAGTATTTTAGAATACAATGTCTCCGCGCTGACTTCACAGCTGGGTGAAGAGAAAGAGGCCAGGCGGGCATTGCAGAATATCGTTAAAAATTATTTGGTAGCTAATTCAAAGGACTTAGGAAATATCGAGTGGCCCACAATAGAGAGTAACATTTAAATTTTAGTGGTGTTTTACAAAATATTCTAATAAATTATATATGTTTTGATGTTGTTTCATCATTTATCGTCCCTCTCCTAGTAGTCCCATAGATGTGTTTAAATGATAAAATGGCCTTTTATTTCAAGTTAAATGACATGTTAAAAATATATAAAAGTTACCAAACAAAATAGTCGAAACTTAATAATGCACTTACGGAAATTTAAAGCAGTTATTGTCGTTCTTGCTTCCATAATTCCACCTCTCTGCGTATCCTCGTTATATCCATGGCGTAAGTCCTACAACACCCTCCGACCCAAGATACGCCAAGATCTAACCACTTACGGACGAAAGTCTCAACAGGTTCGCATTTGTCTCTGTTGATCCAGCTGCAAGTGTCAGGACTATTATTATAGTGAATTTTAATCCTTTACAACGATATCAAAACATTACCCCTGTTCCACATTGTAGCTCTCGCCACTGTTGGGGTAAACGATCAGCGGTATGGGTCTGCTCCTGCCTGCGTTAATTCCAGATATGAGTGACTCTATCAGGCTTGGTGCAGTGCAGTTGACGCCCACAGCCACTATCTGCGACGGGTTCAGATCATAACAATATCTTGCCACTTCTTGGAAGTTCTCTCCATAAGCAGTCGACTTACCATCTTGCTGGAAAATACAGAAAACTGCCAATGAGTCTTAGAAATTGGGAAATTGAAATAGCAACGAATCACATGACAGAAATCTCTGGTTAGGTACTAAGACCATTGGATGCTATGAGAATGTCGTTTTAAACTGCCCAGTCACGTTAATCCGTTGTCTGTCGGTGTTACCCTACAATAACATGGAAATAGTCTAGTTTTCATGGTCTGGATTTGAACTGCCCATAAAATTTTTGACAGTTACAGGTTTTGTAGCTAAATAAACAATCTTCCAAGGTAACTCCTGGAGTGTGAGATTTTAGCGTTAGATAGATAAAATATTCATATTTTTGCCCAGGAATTAATGGTTGCATACACGTCGACTTCTAAATATTTCCTTCAAAGTGGTATGCACTTTCAAAAGGGCGAGATAAATTGATTTGTTATTGAAGATTTCTGAAAGACAATGAGGTACTTTGTTTGCTTCAGGCTTTATTAACCGCTAAACATAAGTGTATAATCAAAGTTTATTCAATTTCGTTTTATGTTTTGTCGTAAATGTCTTAACATCTCCCTGGGAACCTTTACGTCTAACCCAACGCAATAATATAATGACAGACTTACGTTTACGCTAAAAGAGAGCCACGCCTTGGTGCCGGGGAACTCTCTGAGCAAATTGACTAGCATCTCGGCTTCTATCTTGCAAGGAATCGTCTCCAGAGCCAACAAATCCACACCACCTTCGACCAGAGCTTTGATGCGAGGGGTATGCCAACTTTTCAGCGTCTCCATCGTCGTGTGCTTTGCATAAGATCCAGAGTACTCAGATCCGTCGTGCAGGGAGGCCCCGTATGGACCTACCGAGCCCACCACCTTAGGCCTGCCTGGAAGCGTTGAAGGAAAGTTGCAAATTGGTTTAGAAGAGTCAACGTGGTAGATACTGTATTTAACTTATGACGAAAGTTTTTCGCTACTTGAGTCTAAGTGATTAGAAACTAGTTTTTGGATCCAAAATGTTTTAGAGAAGGAACTGATTTGTATGACGGTCTACGTTTAGTTAAATTGTATAGCAACTACATTGATTTATTTCATCTAAGGCTCAAACTATAAATAGTAAATGCAATTCCAACAATTTAGGTTGTTGCAGGGTACGTTTGACCGACCACTAGTATTGATTTAGATAGATTTTATCCTGATCTATCCACCAAATTGTAAGTTACTCACTGGCGTTTGGAAATTCTTCCAGAAACCTCTCGACCGCCACTTTGGCCATGTCGACTGCATCTTTAATCAGTTGATAAGCTTGTTCTGCATTTACGTTAAGGTGTTTGACGAATAGTCCGACATCGGCCTGGTAGGTGTTGGTTATAATAAGATCTGCACCGGCTGAAAATAGAAATGAATTAGTGGATCGCTATTGAGATATTCTACAACTCTTCGATGAAGTTATGATGGTAGGACAAATTGGGTGTTGTTATTTCGATATTGTCGTTTAGGATAGAAGCGTTGAATCATTTGTCAGATGGTGAGTTAGCGAAGCGAATATTTTAAAGCAAACTTTTAGAAAAGATTTGTAACGTTTCTATTTTCTGTCCGCCTCCCTTCTTTAAATATGCAAAACAGCCGGAGCGGAAATGAAAGAACCGTTGGCGATCTCTAGTGCAGCAAAACTGAAATATGTAGGAGTGTATCATGCAGAAACTCGACCGCGCATCACCGAAATTTATTCCTTTTGTGGGTGGGCATTTCGAAGAAGCAGGGGCTATAAATTTCTGGAATAATCGGATAAAAATTTCCCGAAAATTCCCGGAAATTATTACGGGATATTTACGTGTTCCGAGGAAATCGAATGGACGGGGGAACTTTTTATTATCCCGAACATGGCCTCGGTTTAAAGGTGTTTTGTTTGTAAATCGACGTTTTATCGCTGGTAGATAAAAAAAATGTAAACGACGCCCTTCGACCGATACTGTTTTTCAATAACAGATCCAATAAAGCACGTACATTAAGTTCAATCCAAAAATTAAGCCTGGGGAACTTAAGAAAACATCAGTATTTTCCTTCGGAATTGAAAGTTAAGAGAAAGGACCTCAACAAGAAGTATATAGCCAAGAATGAAAATCGACGCTTCCAAAAATCTGATCCTTTGCAAATTTAATTTAAACCGATCCTCGCGATTCGCTCCGCCGCGTTCGTGGCGACGCCTCAGGTTTCTGGTGCCTTTCAAATATTCAGCAACCTCTTAAGTTTCGACATTAAGTAAACAATTCGCCTTTCTGTTGCCGCTAATGCACTTGCGACCGAATCCCTGCACAATACTCGCTTAACTCTTTCAGGATCAAAGAGACCGTAGAGATTATTTTATGTTTATTTAAATAACTAGCGAGATCTCGAGTGTGCCAAACAGCCACGACGACGAACCTTAATTGCGACGAGTAAAATGAAATGTGGCGTCGCAGGTAACATTAGGAATGCTTTTCGTGGTGCATTTACTAAATAAATTAATGTACCTAATTCATGCTTCAACTTTAATTTTTTTTTAAACATTTGATTTACCCTCTCCCCTTCTCCGTGTATTGTAAAAGCGTAAGTATGAGTGAATTCAACAAAACTGGAACAAGCGGCAAAGGAAATTTTACAAATATTTACGGCCTTAATCAATCGGAAGGAAAGTGATCGATGTTTGGAAATTCAAAAAAGTCTGCATTGGACCAGACGGTGGAAGTGAAACTTCTTTAGCCATATGCACACACACAGACAGACAGGATATATAAATGGAGTATAAGACAATTTTTTTTTGCTACCGCAACGCTTGCACCGACCCGTTCGAGTCCTCGGACACTCTCGGCTCAGGTGATCTCCCACCTGCTGGCAGTTGTAGTATTAAACGCTTTCGATTGCCCTGTTCCGGGGATGTGCTACAGACGCCATAAGTACTCGTTCGTAGCTCTGCCGGCAATCCAGCAATAATGCAGGAGACAGTATTTCGCTGGTAACGCCGACTCTTCCGCACAACGCCAGCTTCGCATGGTAGTAGGTGGTCTCGCTGGCCAACTTTTCCCATCTCATCATCTCCGTCATCATCCCGTGGAAATCTCGCTGCCTAAGGAACGTCGCCCCTAACACGGCTCGCCACTTTGCCCATGGTCGATCGTAGTTGTCGAGACGCTGACGCCAGAGCTTCGCCGTCCCTGCAAACCGCGCCTGCAACAGAGTGCTCTTCTCTATATCTGTCCAGTCGTAGATCGCCCCCAAGTTGATCAATCTTGGAGAGCCATCACTCCACACTACTCTCCGGGCTGCTGGGATCGAACACTCCCACCATATTCATCGCCAAAGACGGTCGAAGTCGAGCACTCGCCTGCTCCACTCCGAATTCCTCGCTGCGGCTCGATCCGGACGTTCCTGTCTGCCCCGACACGTTCAGAGCAACAATGGTCTCTTGTTGCCTCGCCGCTTCCAATATCTATTGCTGGAGTCCTCCTACGACCGCCTTCACGATGGTCTCCACAGATCTAGTCTCTATGTTCTCATCTGACGTGAGGCACAACGCACAACGCCTCCTCACTTTTCTCTATGTCTATGTCACACAATTCATCAATACAGCTCACCGTTTCGGCTCACTCGCTGTTCGAGATTAGGTTAGGTGTCAGCTGTCCGAAAGTCTCGACGCTCTCCGGTGTTGCCACGTTGACCTCTTTGGTAGCACACGGAAACGATTTGGCGATCGGCTCGGTTCGCGGGCGCGATGGAAGAGGTACACTTTACGCGCATTCTGGCAACACGGCTTTGTCCTCGAATTACTTATCACGCGTGACGCGGTTTCTCGACCAACACCCCATCCCAACGTGTATAACGTGCGCTAAGAAGTTTTACTTCAAAAATTTAGAGACGTTTAAGGAAAATATGTTACACCTTTCCATTTACAAATCACGAAGAACGAATAAAATCTTTACTGACAACAGTGATGGAAAGACGGAAGAATCAAGAAATGATTTTTCATGTCACTGAGACAGCTGTCACTAAAGTCGTATTATTATTTACTTACGATGTAATCAAAAAGAGAAATCTATGAAATTACTTTCAAACAAATCTATGCATCTGAAGGCATAACCCCTCAAAAATAACATAATCATAACACACTCAAAAACAGCGAAAGTGTATTGTGGACGCTGAATAATTAATCAATTTGTAAACAGTACAAAACTACATTTACATTTTATAGCTTATTGTGGAATATTAAACAGCATTGAAATATATCCAGCTTTTTATAGTCACGCCGCTTAATATTGTTTTAATAATAGCAATAACGAAATTAAAATTTACCTCTGAGAAAATCCAGATGAGTATCGATAACGGCCTCCGGATCGGTGGCCAAAAACCTGGCGCTCCACAAAACGTCCCCATCGATTTGCGCTTGTACATGGCAACTTAATTGAGTGGCAAAACCGCCGTCCAACACCACGATGTCTCTCTGACCAAGTGCAAGGCTGCCTGAACTTTCGAAAGTGTCATCCTCCGACATCCTAGTTTGCGGTCGAACTTCCGTGGAACTTGATATGCCCGGTGGTGCCATTGGGTAATCTGCGGATTGGGGGAGGATTATGAAACGTCTAAATATCTGCCAATAATTTATAATAATCGAAAACATCATTAATTATTAATCACTTCGATAAATTTACTCCGCGTGAAACGAGTGCACTTAGTGAAGTTTCATTCCGCCGTAAAAAAACGACATTTAATCTGGATCTCATCCCGACGGCCTGTCGGTATTTAATCATCGCGACTCTTGGACTCTATTTTATAGCGCGAAAGTCGACGAAACTTCAAGTATTTCCATCACTTAGAGCAACTGATAAATAATAAAAATTTCATTACGTGGCGGTTCTTACAATCCAATAAAATGTTCATCTTTGCAGTCTGCCGACGAGATTAAAATGAACTCTGCAAATAGTTATTTCATATACCGCGTAACATTTTATTGAAAGAGCCGCTCGTCAAGCGACTGGAATTGAAACAACTTTTTTTGCCGTATGCCGTGCACCAAATTTCACATCTAACACCTCTAATTTTATTGCTTCTAACTATAGATTAGGAGACGCTGAATACAATAAACTTAGTTTCTCGACGATAAGACGAGTAGCTGTGGAGATACAAAATTGTTCGTAACCTTTTGTCACATCTAATGAATGCTAAAGTTCCGAGGGAGACTTATTCGGTTTCATTAGAGAACGAATGAATAGCTCTACGAGACACCGAATCGCCCTAATGAAAAATACATAAAACTGTTTAAAATAAGCGGGAGTGTATACGTAGATATACTAAAGGGAATCTTTCCGTATTCGTCGAACGAATGTTAAAACTTTCATAATGACATAAGATGGCCCATTACGAAATTTACGATTTGCTTTTCGCGAACACTTTGAAATTCTCGTGAAGATATCTTCTTGACGCGATGTTAAACTTGACGTAAACCTTCATATTTGAATAATTTTACGTGAGCCACGTTTCCTGTTTTCAAATGATTTCCCAGCGACTCACTACTCGGGAGAGCGGCTAGAAACTATGCAGCATCACTCGAAGATAATCAAAGATCAAATAAAAGGGGGGCCAGCAATAAAGCTGAGCGATAAATTTTTTGTTTGCACTTTTCCCCATCTGCTTTCTTTCTCACGCGTCACTTAAAAAAGAAAATCCAAAATAAAAATCATCGACCGCCCCGCGAGACGCATATACATAATTTATTTTTCAGGGGTACGTATTTTCAGTATCATAATTTCAGTCGACGTTGGTATTAAGGCTATAAGTCTTAAAAGGTATTTAGCTTGCAAGTCTGGACGTTTAATTATTAGACCTTACCCGGTGGTGTGTAATTAAATTACTTCTTGATTGCTGTCTGACTGTATCAGGCTGGGAAAAGGTGCCAAAATGAAAACAACGATGAACTCAAGGATAACCGGGGAACAAAAGGGAGCAGGAGAGAAGTTTTGTTGCGAAAAATGGGAGATTAGTCTCGAGTAAAGGACGAGTTAAGATTTGTTAGTTGGACAGCGTTCAAGAGGGAATGTATTTCGGATTAAAAGACCGGCTGTCTTAATTTCGGAGATTTTTATTATGTTACGTTTATCAGGGAATTTCTCCGGAACAACCTAGTCCTTCGAAATGGAATTTGGTGGTCACGTGAATTGGTATTTATTATTATTAAGACACTCTCCTAGTGCCAGATTAGCGAAAAATTGTAAAGATATGGGGGAGTTTAATTCAGCAAGTGGAAACTGAACGAATGGGCACTTTCTCTCTCTCTAAAAGCAAATGCACATTCTCTTAACAAGAATGTTTTCAACTATAAAACAATTCTCTCCAGAAGGGATCTTATGGGCTTGTAGGTAAATAATAATGTAAAATTGGGTGTACGCAAAATTGTAGCTAGAAATAGCAGAGAATTCGTCAATGCCCGAAATCTACAAATATTTTCCTAACTTACCGCCAATTGCATGGAGCCCGTATTACCAGTGTTGTTAAGTATTTAAATACATGTATTTAGAAATGTATTTTAAATACTTTTTATGTATTTAAATACATAGTTAAATACATAAGCTTAATTAGTATTTACTGTGTTTTTAAAATTCATTTCTTCTGACATTTTAAATACAGTAGTTCAAATACATTTTTGGGTAATGTTAAGATCCATTATTTGCTAAATTATTCCTTAAATGCTCTTAAATTTATTTTATTTTGTTACAGTAACTATAAATGCGCATTTTTATAAATTTTTTGAGCATATTTCCGGATGTTCATTTGTATTTACATTTTGGTTTATGTACTTACATGCTTATTTTGAAGCTAATTGTTACAGTTATAATGATCCTACGACACACGACAAGGAATTGCGATTATCTTAACGAAGGTGTACAATTCATTACATGTTTTTAAAAAAGTTGTGACATTGTAAAACATTTTTTAAGGTACTAAGTAGCTTGTCGACATTTTTAAAGAAGTCGCAGATATCTTAAACTTAAGCTGTTGTTTCAAAAGAAGTTAAGGAGCATCTAAAGAACTTATGACAACTCTAATGCAACATAAATAATTTGAACTGCCATATATGAAGTTGGAAAAGTAACTAATGAAGTTTTTTAATTAGCTACTTCGTTAGATCAAGTTAAAAAGTAAAGTGTCTAATGTGTCGACATCTTTGCCTTGGGATTTTTTTAGAAGTTTGAAACTTACATTAGCCTGTTGTGTTTTGAAGTATCACTTCAATTTCTAAACACTTGTTTACAAAGTAGTTGGTAAATTTCGGAAAATTGTAAAAATTTTACCATTTCATGAAGCAAAGAAAATAATTCCAAACACTTTTTGAGATTGTTTTTCAACTTCAAAATTTTATTGAGGCTTTTCGAACAAATAACTTAGATATTTTGAAAATAATTGAAAACTTCACAACTTCGGGCAATAAAACAAAGATTTTAGAACTTCATTAGAAAGTTTCCGTTAGAAATTAGATTCCATTTTCTTAAACTGATTTAGTAATTTCAAAAATTGAATAATTTCAACAATTTCACGAAGAAAATAATAGGAATTCTAAGCTTCCTGGGGATATGCTTAACATTGCTGCAATTAAGAATAATTTACAACTTTAAATACTGTTTGAATACAAAAACAAAATACTTGTTATTTGTATTTAAATACATTGTCCAGGGAAGTATTTAAAATACAAGTAAATACATTTTGTAAAAAGTATTTGCGTTTGTATTTAAATACATTTTTAAAAGTATGGTTAACAACACTGCATATTACATCATAAATTATGGAAATATATCAGGTATTTCGACATGTTCCGTTGTTCCTCCACTTACTAACTTTAAGGGCTGATTGAATTTATCCTTCTATTGGAGTATCCGATAGAAACACATAATTTTAAGAAATGGCCTTTTAACAGAAAACTGTAATATCATTCTACATTACAATTTTGTTGCAGTTAATTAAAAACTCAGTTATTCGAAGTTAACAGGATTTTATAACGAATAATTATATGACACCCTGTGATAAAAAAGTTTCAATTTGCTAAGCGACATTCCGCTTTGATTCCCGTATTCCGATATCCTAGTCATCACCAGGAAAGGATTTGAAATACCCTCATAATTGAACTGAATTTGAAATATTGGCTAGGTTAATGTAATTCTCATTCCATTCGAGTATGCCCTTCCGACTCTTAATAACGCAATCAGCTCTCTTTGAAATCCAACGGTTGTGTCCTGTAGCGAATCCGAACCGTCGTGCCCGGATCGGTATCGAAACGTGATGAATATCTACGCTATCTCGTGCAAATGTCATGGCATATTTCTGTTTTATGTCCTGTACGTCAAGATGTAATTGGTACTTGACGTTTTAATTTGAGCCAGTATGTAAAAACTGTACTGATACTTAGACGGATCGACTTTTCTTTAATTTATTTATAATATTTTGTGTCGACAAATTCATTTTTGTATTGTAATGATACTTGTTTGGTTGTTATCGTAACGGGCCATTTAAGTACCCTCTCTAACATCCAGTAAGCTTCGTGATTTTACAAGTATGCTTCTTGTATCTTCAATTTTTTTTATGGCAATTTACTGTAAATAATTGGTGATTTCATGGATTGGCACTTAATTCCCATTTTTCTGTATGTAATTTCAGATTTTTGAGCGCCCTCGTGATTTTACTAAACTTCCACGTAACTGTATGTTGTATGTGTATGTCTACCTACGTGCCTAACAAATAGAAGAAAGCCATAGATGGACATATCGCACATTTTAACCATAATATTAGTTTAGAAGAGCCGATCGATACTGCCGACATTGATGCTATCTAGTTTGGTGATACTGTTTTTTGCAATTCACAAGGGTGTTGTTTAGGAACAGTTAATGTCGCTTAAAATAATTTTCTTCCTGGCTGTACCAATACTTCCTCGGAGGTCTTAAAAATTTTATTTATATTTTTTATTCGTTTATATATTGTATTTTAATTTTTTTTAGGACAATGCAAGTTCTAGTTTTGATTCATTTATGTGACATATGTTATTACTGACTTACATTGCAGGTATTCCTGTCCCGAGAATAATGCACGTACTTAGTTTGAATACACTGAACGCGTTCACGTAGCATTATTAATAATGTTTGTATTACGTTAGTAAATGCAAATATAATGGCCTAAAAGTCGAAAAGTGTTTTGAAATTTTACATATAAATCACTTGGATTTTTCTCTCCTCGAGTAATGCGTATTATCAACTCACCGTTATCTCCGGTGGAAACTACGTCCCATATCAGATATTAGGCACATATTTGTAGTTCGTAACTTTCCTGTATAGGCGCAAAATTTATTTTAATTTCGTTATGTTTCTTGATACGAGCAAATTAACAAAGATGACCCAATGATGCCTGCTATCGCTTCATAAAAATAAGAATTATCATCCGTTTAAGTACATAAAGTCTAGATAACGGATAATAATTCTTACTCAAAAAAATAAATGTACAGGCAATTAAAAGAATGGGACGAGGCGATCTGTCTTGTCGTTATCACGTGTTTTCTGATATAATTTAATTGTTACACTTTATCGCGAATGACTGTTATAATATTTGTGAAGTAGGTACGCGATATGAGAGTCGATCAGAATATTTCAGCGTAATAACCTAGTTCTGCCACAGACTGAACAGCTAGGCCATAGACGAGTTGTGCCATGAGTGTAAACAGTAATGATACAGCTTTTATCTCTTACACTTGTGCTTTGAATCGCAGTCTATGTAAATAAGTTAGTGGCATAACTCGTCCACGTCCCAAAACGCCGTGACAAAATTGAATAACAAGTGTGTTTTTGACGAAAATACTGACGCTGTGAAGTTGCTTCAAAAATTATGAGATATAAATGTTCGATTACCACTTCTTAGACCGATGAGTTCTTGCAAGACGCGGACGGTTACGGCGAAGGACAGAAAGAGACAGAAGAGCACTTCCACCACACGATCACGAAACTCACCAAAGTTAAACGGAAAGAAGTTGAGATTTCGGTCACGTAGTAATATCGGTGACCTCCATTGAACGCTATTTTAATCAAAAACAGTTACAAAGTGTTTACCACGGAGAACTGTTGTATTTGCGAAACGTTACGGGCGGGTTTATCAGCGGCTTTATTTTTATCTCCGCGACTGGTCCGGGTGTGAATGTCCTCTTGAGTATTTTATTTTTGAATCGAAGAAAGCGCCAAAAATTCGCGCAAGCCAAGAAATCGGGGCAAGGGGACCTATTTCACGCTGTGCGATTATCGAAAAATTAAACGTGCGCCGGCTATTTAAAAAACGGCGCCAAAATTACACTAAAAGATTCACTAAGTGGGGGCAGTCGAGGAATCCAAAATAGAAGAGTAACATCTATACATCAGAAGGACACGTTAAAAAAATTGGGGAAGACCAACAGCAACAAAGGGTTAACAGAACAGTGACAATACACTCAGTCAATTGACAATAACGTAATAATGTTATTGTACATTTTTTTTCAAAAGTAGAAGCTTGTAACACCTTATAAAATTTTTATAGCTCTTTGAGATTGAGCAAAATACTCTTCAAATGATCGCTTAGGTTTTCAGGCAAACTCCAACATTTGAAGGGATAAAAGTTAGAACTTATTACTCATTGCGTCCAAGCACGCCACATACCCATAGACTTTTTATTTCTCAATAGGGTGGTAGACTTTTGTTACACAAATCAAGACGCGAATACTATACCTACTTAAATAATATATCTGTAGCTTTTGTAGAAACAAACTGTTTCATTAATGTTATAATTGGATTATTAATATAAGAAATGCTGGGGAAATAATGAAATTTAAATATGTAGATAGGCACAACAGCGATAAGGAACGATGCCTCCTCCAGCGTAAACAAATGAGAATTTCAGAATATGCTGGAAATTACATTGTAATTGCATACAGGCTGGTATTTGCTAGATTGATAAGTTTCGTCGTGATGGTTGCACAGTTGCGTTAGTTGCAATAATACTATAACCATGATTAGGTAGCAACTCCATCTATTAAAGCTGTGTGGAAGGCAGGAAAGTTTACTTTTTGATGACTCCAAGGGAGTCCCGCAGTTGATTGTGGGATTGTGGCTTCTTGCTAATTTTACAACAATCACAACTGACTAATGTGTATATGTTCTATCAAAATAGCAATTTTCGTTGCCTTGCGAGTAATTTTCCCAGATTTCTAATATTTGAACCATTTAATGGGGGTAAATAGTGTTATAACGTCTTTTACCGTATAGACTGGATTGAAATAGGTCTGGGTCCATATGTTGTACAATTTTTCTGCGGACCTGTCCCAACTTCTGTGCGATTGCGAAACGTCTTCATTACTATTGCAAAATGTGGACCTTGGGCTCAGTTTGAATCATCCGTTCGGACATCGCAACCTATTTAAATATGTACGTTTATCTATAAACATGCTAAGGATCCTCCCACGCGTCAGAAGACCCGCCGAGAGAGAGAGAGAGAGCGAGAGAGAAAGAGAGATTGAGCAAATCTGAACGATTTGAACCGCGTATTTATAAATACCTGTGGTAAGTGCGTTCGATCTTCGCCTACGCGCGATACTTACAATGGAGTCACAAATCGAAAGATGCAACAAACGAGGTGTTTGTTTTTCCGACCCTCTTCTTTGGCGTTTCCGTAGTTCGTACGGCCGATTTGCCGTACTATAGCACGCGTTGAGAGAATGACACCGACTATTTCGATTTCAAATCGGCCGTCTATAAAAGCGACGAGCCGATACACACACGTTCGCTCTCACACACACGCCGTGTTTACTCTTCAAATCTAGTCGACATTGTAATCACTTGTTTGTTTACAATGGTGTTGTGATAGAAAACAGTGGATCGAAGATTGAGGAGAGCTTGTCGTACAGCAGGCGAGCGATATTTTTGCTGCCCCCTTACTCCTTTCTGGTTGTAAATTCAGACATGTTCACTTCAACCAAATAGGTATCGGTTGCTCCTGCCAAGTTTCAAAGTTGATGTTTGTAGTATTGTTTTTCTCGAGAAATGAAAATTGATTCTTTTTCTAGAACCTATCATTTTAAGTTTCAGCAATCACTCCACTGAATACTTTGGTTGGTTTGGTTGGTTGTACAATTTTTACCTCGTTTTAATACCCACCCCACAGAATACAACCAGGAAATTGAACTAGTTTTTGACCAGATTTCAATGAATGACATTTTCCTAAACTGAGCAATCATATTTATCCATAGTGACTTGTTCTTGAAAGGGCGAATTTGCATACTGATTATCCAAAACCTCAAAATGGAGTCAATAAGCGACATTTAGGGTCGTATTTATAGTCGCCACTTGAGTTTGTCCCAAGTTGAGTCTGACTTAAGTTCTCAAATTTTATTTTATAAACCGAACTTCAGTGTCAAGTTCAACTCAAGCCTGGGATAAGTTTGAGTCACCTCGAACCCGGACTTGAGTCTTACTTATATAAGTGAATAACACTGACATGAAAATTTCACTCCTATCCAAAAGAAATCTTACAAAAATTAATTTGTAAACCAGACCTCCTGGAACGTAATGGGGGATTTTTTTGAGCATTTAGTAAATGTTGAAGAAGATATTGAACAAAATCGAAGAAGACGTTTACCTAAACGTTACATAAGGAATAGAAATAACTCTTTGGAGTACTTCCGAGATAGAGAATTTGAAATGCGATAGCGTTTTAGCAAACAAACTGTAATTGATATTATAAGTCCTTTGGTAATTGAAGGTCTTTAAAAAATTAATAATCGCGGACTTCCAGTTTCTCCACTGGTACTACTGATAACGTTTCGATTGTATGCTACAGGAAACTTCCAAGTAAGTACTAATGTTAAAAATTATTAGTAGTGATGTTTCAAAGTACAATTATAGTTGTATTAATTACAGATGGTTGACGGTGATTTACAAGGTGTCAGCCAAGCAACAGTATCACAGATAGTAAAAAGGGTATCAGTGTTATTGGCTGAAAATACAGCAAATTATGTCAAATTTCCTTTTAATGAAGAGGGACAACGAAATTTAATTGCTAGTTTTAATCAAATTTACGGGTTACCTTGTGTTGTAGGAATAATTGATAGAACTCATATACCAATCCTGAAGATTTTTTCTGTTTCGGTATAATTAGCCGTTTTCATTATGATTCTTTTACTGAACAGCCGTAATGAGCGCAATGACAAATATCTTTTAAAATTTGACAGGAGTTGAGATAAACTATAGAAACATACCACTTGTGACAGTCTCACCCGAGTTTTGACGAACAGATGATTATAAAACAAAACCAATTATAAGCAAAAGTTTATGCTTAAGACGTTCTTACCCAAGTCAATCTTGAGTTTAGAACTATAAATACGGCCCTTAGATGTCCAAATCGATTCGACTGATTACTTCAAATTTTGTACTGTAATGATATAATGCTTAGTTACAAATATATAGGCAATTAAAAATTTTAAACAAATCGAAACAGATTACTTTTGGGAAAATTTCACAACTTAAACGGGGTATTTAAGGTCTCGAGTCGCTGATAACCCTAAACTTAGTTTCATGACGTTACGAGGATTAGTTGCAGATACAGTTAAATTTTTGGAATAACATTGTTCCTTTTTACAAAAGTAAAACACTCTTAAGAGAGTTATTGCTGCTTTTAAAAAACTACATGTAAATAACCTTTACATTTTGTATTATCGCCTCGACATGACATTACTTTGACTTTACGAAGATATGTCGCTGACGATGAACAGTAGCGTCCTGAAACATGTCCCACTTGATTTGTTTTCCATGTTCTTGGTGACTTTGAGACTCTCTCTGGACAGACTTCAACAGAATTGTGCAATTCTACTGCAACAACTCCTCCAGATTAAAACGTCTTCGATCCGATACCGATTTCATCGCGACTTGAACATGAAAAATGTAACACTAACGGTACTACCGTAGCTCCTCTTAAGTTCCCTTCAGTTTGAATCGTACACGAACATCACACATTTCCGGTGGTATTCAATGTTGCGCCGTTTTACGTTACGTTACAATTTGCTGTCGCTTGTTTACAACGTACGAAAATTTGAGAAATAAAGTTCGAACAACTCAATCATCATAGGGAAATAATTGAGACGAAATTCCGGGGAAGTAGCGGGCGTGCGATTATGGAACCCACGTGAGCTCACTAGTTCGCGAATCGATATATTGTTATGATGTTTTGAAATTCCAGTGTGGACCAAATTGATAATTTCAAATAATTTAATATTTAATGGGTCGCAACAATAGTTGTGGAAAATTAGCAGAAATGCATTAAAAGCTGTTGTGTAATTCATGAGGAACAAAGCAGTGCGGTTCACTGATTGATTTTAGCATTTCAATTATTAGTTTAGAATATGATATCGTACTGAATGTTAATTATTAATTGAATACCTATATTGTCCGTTGAATGCACAATGGCAATCAAGTACTACTTCACAAAAGAAGAGGAAAAGCTGCACCACGAAATCGAGGAGAGGTATCGTGTATGTTCCACATTTCGATTCGAAGGGAACTCCGCCAGTCTGGTGCGTTTATTAGAACAAATGAGTCAACTTGGCGCACAACTCTCGTATCCTCGCGTTACATTATTATTAATCTTGACGGCTCCCTACTTGTATACAAATGCACAAACTCGCCTACGCCTTTATTCTGATGGATGCCTGGCCATCTATCACCCGAGATTTAATCAATAAAGTCGGAAAAGTGCACAACAGATCCCATCAACTTATTGCTTGCAAGTTTCTGAAGTTGGTGCTTTACCGGAAACTAGCGCAAGCAGACGTGAGCATGTACCCATAATCATTTGCGACAGCACCTTGCGTTTTGATTGGATCTCAGGGAATGAAATAAAAATGTCGGAAAGGTTAAGTTTGAGGTCGTTATTATTCCGTCGGAAGTTCCGAGAGCAACGTGTATCGAATACAATTATTAATCAAAAGTTAGAATAGAAAAACGTAAAAAAATGAGGCAAGATGGGAATATTTTGTAACGCGATTTTACCACTCGATCAATATAGAAAAGGTTAGGTTAAATAGCCGGACAAGATTCCTGGAGGAGGTTTACTTTAAGATTTTATCGATTTATGGAGTTACTCCTCTATTTAATATTGGTAAAAGATTGGTCGCTTTTAAAATAGGTATATGGAAAATACACACCCTGTTGTCATCTTGAAACTTTCGTTAACTAGATTATTATAACTTATTTGGTAACTTATGTTGTCAATTTTTTACACTGTTAGTGTCAAATTAGAAGATTATCATCTTGTACATTGGACTGAACATTGTAATATAGGCAAAATGACAATCATTACATATAAATTTTCGGTGCCGCTGTGGGTATATCTTTTTCAGCATATAGAAATGTAAAAATTTTAATGGCACATCTGCAACTTCTCTGATACTTTTAATCTACAATTTCCCAAAATGAACAAACGCACATTTTCCATCACACTTACACAATTATTAATAAAATTTTTATTTTATTTTAATTACTAATACATTTTATAGCAATTTACTTTATAAGAATCATCGAGTATACGAGTTCATAAAGTTTTTAAAAACCTTGACACCCCCTTCGTGTTTAATCCTATGGTATTCTCGAAATGAGCTGCATATTTTCAGCATTAGGTCGTAAATATTGTCAGCAATAATAGCAGCGCATTTCGATCGTTGAAGTTGGGACACATCTGTAATATCGAGCGATAAATCATAGTTCAATCGTTGGCGGAAAAAAGCAGAAATTGGAAGAAAACATTAGTTACCAAGACCACATACATTTTCTCTTTGGGCAATTTCAGTATCGACTTCCGTCCAGTGTATATGGGGCCGTTCTCTTTTCCTACCAGTCACCATAGGCGTATATATTTCAGCACAAAAACCGTTTCATAATGCTGAATTCATGCCCTTTCAGTAGAACACGCTCGAAAACCACATGAGAAGTGATTTATAACATAACGCTTGATTTATTTCTTACTTTAGAGTAACCCGACGAGAGAAGTGTTGTGATGTTTTTGTTACGATTCAAAGGGTAGGAAAACCACTATACGCGACATACACACGTACACATTTGCCATTGCAAATCCAATTAATTGGAAATATTTTCCGGATAACGATTCGATCGATTTTCCCTACTTCCTCGTTTGTTTTCCTTCATGAAAACATCGCAGAGGCCACACTTTTACCTAAAAGCAGATTTAATCGCCGGGGGATATGTTTGTTAACAGTATTCCTGTTTTGAAAATGTATCTTCCCGTTTTCGAGTTAAAATTAAAAACAAAGTTATCAAAAGAAACATCCCAATAAATGCGTTCAAAGGATTCTCATTCGTTACATTTCGTTTTCTCATCGTTTAGCGTACCTTTGTATATTACAAAAAATACGCCGAAACTGCGCAATATTAAAAAAGTTTAAACCGCAAAGTTCATCTTCTGCCCCTAATAAGTTAAAATTAAGGCCTTACGGAGGTTTACATGCCGTTTTCTAAATTAAAAATCCTATGTGGTCGCGTTGTGTTTTTTAATTTAAACTTGTATCCCGCCATGAGGGTCCCGGAATACAAAACAAAAAACACACACACAGGATTAACAATACGAGGGTAGCAGATATTTCACACGGATTCTTGATCTGTGTGTGATGATTCATGCTTTCGTTACGAAGAGCGATGAGTCGGGTTCGGGAAATATGCTCTAAAAAGTGTCAAAATATACAGGCAATGTGCACCATAAAAATTGCAAAATGTGCACGTAAAATATGCATTTATATACTTTGCGCGTTACTAATGATCTCATTATTACACCGAAAGTAGTGTAATAATATTCATATTATTACACTACTTTTGGTAACTTTTAGTTTTGTTAAATTGGTACGTCAGCCTGTCACGTAGACGTGCGTAGATTTCAAGGTTAAATTATTAGTATTTCAATCAATCTCTTGAGCAGCTTTGCGTATTTCTGGGGGTGTATAGGTCAATTCTATATGTTTGTCTTCCATTTCGCGCACGTGAGTAAGTAGGTATTGAATTTGTCCTAGGGCTACTAGATTTTCAAATTTAAATACGAAACGTCAATGTCAGTGACGTCAGTGTAACCAAACCACGAAAAATTTCCTAGTGTAATACGAAAACTTGAACAGTCAAAATTCAATGAATTATTAAAGCAAAGTAGATAAAATAGTATATTACACTTGTTTTATAAGACGTATTGTCACACTCGTTCTATTGAACGAGTGTTCTATATTTAAAATTCTCGTGTGACAATACTCCGTCTTATTAAACTAGTATAATAATATAGTATTCTTTGCTGACATATGCGCATTTTTTGAAGATCATTTTAATATTTATTATGAAGTGTTCTTGACAAACCCCAATACAAAAATAATCTTGATCAAACTGCCGACGTTTCGTTCAGTGTTCTGAACATAATCATGGCGCTGAAAATGTCATCAAGATCAAATTTGACATGTTTGAGAAAAAAAAAAAATCTCAAACATGTCAAATTTGATCTTGATGATATTTTCAGCGCCATGATTATGTTCAGAACACTGAACGAAACTTCGGCAGTTTGATCAAGATTATTTTTTTATTGGGGTTTGTCAAGAACACTTCATAATTCATCTAGCTCCCCGAGAACATTCGCCTATTTTAATATTTACAATTAGATATTGCGCATATAAACCAAATTTATTGTTAAATAGTACACAAGTCAGCACGATGCAAACTTTGGTGAAAAATCTCTGCACCTAAAATTGCAACTAATTTTAAGCATTGCTATAAATTTTGTCTTTGTTGTGAGAAAATCACATGCACATTTACACCCATAGTCAAAACTTTTCGATACCATTTTCGACAATATTTTTATGTAGACGCTTTATATGCAAACTTATGTAAGCAAAACGTTCGTCAGTCAGTGGATGGGACAGCGTATTAATCTTAAAACTCATCAGAGTGACAATTACAAGAATTAAACAACTTACTCCAATAATGATTCATTTTATTGGTATATTTTAGCAGGGATTTCAAAATAATTTAGGAATATTTGGTAGTTCAACGTTGATGGCATATGTGAATGACTAACCGACTTAAAAGTTATTTACAGGTACGTACTCGATACGAGTTGATGAAATGTTACAAATATGAAAAAGCGAACATAATGTCTATCTTTATAAGCGTGTCATGTGTGATGTGTCATTCGATTCAATAAGTGTTATAACTCTACCGGATCTGTTACTTTTGTAATATAGTGCAGGGTTCGTAAGTTGGAACCTTCGCACCATACAGAACTGCTCCCCTCCTCTCCCATTAACTTCCACGTACTTAAATTTATCTAAATCCTTCCAAACACCACCGATGGAATTTCAATTCCGGGCGCCCAGGATACAGGAATCCCTTCACGTAACTGTTAACCGTCAGCGTGTGACGTCAGCTTTTAACACGTACTCGGTAATGGTGTCGCGAAAAACTGCCTGCCAAACGGTCCTGTCGTGCCTATTAAGCTAAATCGCACGTGAAATTAACAACTGCGAGTCGAAATCGGGGGGGCCCTTTCGGGTCTCCGCGCGCTAACTTAAATTTTCATGAAGGCGTGAGTAAGAAAATTAGAGGACGGTTTTCCGAAAATTATTCAGCGGAGTGTTCGGGAGCGACACGAGAAACCGAACACTCGTCTTAATGAAAGAAATTTCACGAGGAACGTTGGATTTACATTCGACGTTACCTGGTCTTCGACTATATCGTCATCTTAAATAGTTTTGTTAACGATGTGTGCACATGTCGTCATAACTTGAAGTGTCTCAATATTAACTCGTATACTAAAGTTTTCCATGTAAGTTCTAAATTTGTTGTATTAAGGGTCTTTTTATACTAGTGTAAACGGAAAATGAAATGACTATTGGTACGAGCGAAGTGAGTGGTAATTTTGAACAAACAGTGATTTGATGAACTTTTTAAAGTATTCCCACAATTAAATCATATTTCACAAATACTATCTAAACCTCATATTACCCAAACTGATTAATGGAGATCTGTTAATTTATTTTCATTTCTGGAATTTACGTATTTAACACCAAAAATATAAGAATCTGAACAAAAAAATGTTATGGGCATTTATTTCAGCTACACTCGATTTTCATAATTATGTTGAGTGGCTCGCATTTATGTTCCACTAAACATTTATGTTTTTACTACTGCAATTTTCAATTTTTGTCAGAACAACGGAAAATAAAGCATTTTCACTGTTCAACCATTGTTCCGCAGATTTACACACATAAAAACAGAGTTAGAGTTGATGTGTAAATTTCGTGGGGAACGTAATTACAAGAACGCACTGAATCAGCTCTGAAAATATTGTAGTAATTTTAAACGAAAAATAGATGTAGTGAGAAATGGCACGAGCTTTTAGGTAGTTAACACCCCACATTTTAGAACAAATATTTGTTTTATCTTAGCCAGAGCTGCAACTGTCGCATAATTTGTCCATTTCTAAAATACTCTAAATGATTGTTTGTTCCACTGTTGCATTTTTATACATATATTTGTAACAGTGCAAAAGATATGAAGATATTATATTAATAAAAGATACTAAGTAAAAATATTTAAAATACTTCCTATAGGTACCTTTGGCGAAATATACCTTGAGTGAAACGGAATCATAGAAGAGCTGAAAGGTTGGATAAAAATTTGGGACAGCTCGACAGTTGATATACAAATTTCATATGTATGTACATAAGTGAATGTTGTAGTCGGAACGGTGTTCGGCATATGAAATTCGTCAAGACTGTACATGTTAAGAACTCTCGGAAATGGCGAACGCGCCTGGAATTCTACTACCTAACGCCAAAATCCCATGTACTTCTATCTTCCTACGTTTTGTTCCCCACCGAGTGGTTATTGTAACGAAGTTAATTTAGAGTACCATCACGTTGATTGTCTAGAGGAAAATACTTGGAGGATTTAAAATTTTCCGGGGGAGGGAGTATCGTTACATAGTAGATTCCGATTAAATCCACATCGCAGCGATGTAATTCACCATCTTTCCTCTTATTGCAACAAAGAGCGAAATAAGAGAGAGGGAGAGATCCAAATTATCCCCCAAACGATTCTAATTCATTATAAAATGATTGCAAACAGTGAAATGGTCTCTGTTTTGGCTCGGAGTGTAACACGATCCTCTGTTTGAATTAACAATGAATAATAGCTGTTGTTTGGCGACAATTACACCATGTGAAGTGCTTTCTAGTTCCTGAGAGCCGGGTAGTCCTCGAAGAGGGTTTCCTAGGAGGGGGCCGGCTTCTAAACACCGTCGAAACCGCATAAGACAAATAATCCTCCTAGGCTCGCTGTTTGAATTAATATGGGCTCGAATTCAACAAGGGATAAATCAGTCCACGATGAATGTAAACAAAAGGACGTCATAACCTCATAAATAATTTTAGGCTGTCAATTTAGTTGTGTCAATTACCCCAGTGAGATTTCCGCTATATTCGGCTTCATTATTCCTATACCCGACGGAAATACGTTTTTGCTTAGAAATATGTTAAACTTTAAAGGTCTGTCGGAGGACCACTCAAATGATTCTTTTAACGTTAAATATAAATTTGGAAGTCCTCCAATCACCCGCTTTAGGACAAATTATTTAATATATTATAAAAATAGACTTGCTGTTGCAAGGGAGCGTAATTTATTTTGAAAATAGATACCTACTATTTGAAAATAAATACTTATGTCCCTACTTTGGAAAAAGATAGCATCCATCGACTGAAAAATGAATGTGTACAAGACAGACGAGTTCTAAATTTGATGCCGGTTAAGGGGTTTGGAGCATATTTCATAATTTTACCAATATTGTTAATACTTTTTGGATTGATAGGAAAATGTAAGAAGTGCTTACGTGACATTTCAATATTTTTTTTTTACGTTTTAACAGTGTAGTACTCTAACTCGTCTTTGTCCCAATTAATTGATAAGAAATGCAAGACAAAAGGACCAACGGTGGACATTAGGAATCATGGCGAAATAAAGAAACAAAGCGTAGTATAGGCACATTTCCACTAAGATGGATTGATGATGGGAAACATATCGAGGGAAAGAACTGGAATCTAATGGCTCATAAGGAGAGGCCTATGTCCAGAAGATGATGATTGCAAGGCGAGAAAGAAGACAAAGAAGATGTTCCTCTGACTGTTTCAAATCCTTTCCTAGTAGTCTCGTATTGTCCAGAGACGATAATAAATATTGGGATAAAACGACTCCCCGTTATGATTTTTAATAACATAACGTGTCTAGATAAAGCGTTATAAATTCTTGCAGGACAAATTTGCGTAATTTTTTTAATCCACAAAGGGCGACTAAATAAAACCGGTGGGCGGAGATATAACGGTCCATTTAAAATATCATTCCGATTCATGGGAGCAATATAATTTATATTATTTATAGGAAGTCCGGCCATTCGAACAAGTTTATCGGTAAAATGCGACCCCCGTATATCTCTTGAATTTATCACTTGTTAAATTTCGAATTTACATTACTGATTATTATCCGAATTTATCGTATCGATTGATTAAATTGTCGCTGTCGCGTTCAGCGTCGACGGTTTCGGATTTTTTGGATTCCTTTTTGGGATTTCGTGTCGGAAACGGGAAGTCATTTTGTAGTGTAGATATAACGTCAGTTGATTTAATTGATCGCGTAAATTTGCTTTCGTTCGAAACAACTCACCAAATGCGACATATACAGTGAGATCAAAAATTTTAAAAGAGGGGTAGTTACAGTTAGATAGTTTTGTTTTCGGTTTTATGAGAAATTGTTAAGAAACAACTTTTGACAGGAATTGATTGTGGACAGTGTTGTGTAGGTACAGTCTTTTTTAATAATACAGATAGGCCCGAGAAGTCATCTTAGTATTTCAGAATATTTGGGAAAGACCCGATATACATGGTAATCGGCGAGATTAATTAAAGAACTCGAATTTCCTCCCCGTATCCTTGCCCGGGTTAATTAATTCGAAATTACTCCCCTACCGTTCGCTATGATCGGATGCCATCGAAAATTTTCTTTCATCCCCAATTTTTTTTTTCGACGTTAAGTGGCCGCCGAATCAATCAGGGACCCCATCAAGAGATCCTCGTCTCCGGTTAGGGCGATTATTGACGTTTTCTCTTTTTTCCTTTTTTTTCGGTATCACGGCTTGCATCCCATCAACGCGTGTCGGGCGAATTTAATCCAGGTGACCCAAATAACTAATCGGGACGGTGCGGCGGCCTGTTTGAGGGTTGGCCTTTTGCTAGTAAATAACCCCTGCGGCGAAATAGCCCCTGTCACCCCGCAGTTAACACAGATTAACTTCGCCCAGTACACGGAGGCCCCGGTCTTGCGACTCACGCGTCACGGACATCGGGAAAATTTCAATTTCGCCTAAGTAACTTTCAAGCGGTTATTTAACGGCGAGGGGAAACACACTTTACACAGGAGTTAGGAGTCGCATACACACGATCCCAAACTTACATGCTCTGTGGACCGAAATCCTATCGAACACCTCCTGTGACATTTTAATAACGGTCAGGTCGACTTTGCTTAATTAGTCTAGTGCGAAAAGTATTTTTCTATGTTCCGGCACTAAAATGACAGCTATTCTACTGGGTGATCAAGAATGACTGTTTGAGTTGGCAACACTTTTTAGAGAATTTTTGTAATTGTCTATTTGCAGCACTACAACCGGATATGTTTATTTGACAAAAATTTAACAGAACAATCAGCGATAAGATTGTAGGTTATGTGAATAAAAATTAACGCTTACAAAATAAAACTCGAAATACAGAACAATAATTTAATTAAACAGCTAAAGGTAATGCTCAAAATGCCCCCCATTTTGATCCAGCCATAAATTAACTCTTCTTTTTAGGCTCTCGAAGATATTCACCAGCATGCAATATGTTCCTAAAAGACATTGCCCTTCAAGAGCCCAAATAACGAAAAATCTAATGGAGTGAGATCTGGTGACCTGCTTGGCCAAATGCCCTGACTAATTACTCTGTCGCCAAAATTCTCTCTTAAATATCCCATAATAGCACGAGCCGTAGGTGCCCTTGCAGTGTCTTGTTGGAAATATCCAATTTGACGCTCTGTTAATTGGTTTATAAAAGGCCTCAAAAGGTGTTTGATTTATTCCTCCGAATTGACGGTAAAATTAAAAAATATCGGCCCATACACCCGCTTCCTTGAGACTGCCAACCAAACTCCAACTTTAACCGTGCAAATGTGTCTCTCTGATAGCATAAGGATTTTCACCTGACCAAATTCTGTAATTTTGTTTATTCACATAGCCGTTGCGATGAAACCAGGCTTCGTCGGAAAAGAAGGTATTGTCAAGTGTATTATTATTTAATGTCATTGAACCAATTGCAAAATAAAACTCTCTGTGGGTGATCAGGAGGGGTTAATGACTGGACGATGGAAATTTTGTAAGGGTGGTACTTTAATTTCTCTTTAAGCACAGTGGAGCAACTTCCATATGATAAACCTGTAAAACCGTGAATTAGAACAACATGGAAAAGTGTAAGTTTTATGGGTAAGAATGAAAATTGGTTGAATAGGGGGTATAAGGACCAAACCTGTTTGAAGGGAGAGCTTTCTTAAGGATTTGGGAGGACTTCTTTGCGTTCGAGTTCTGATATCCTCGACAACTTCCTCGTTTAGAGTAGAAGGTCTACCAGTTGATTTTTGTTTGCTTACGCTCCCTGTGCTTAAATAACGTTCAACTACTCGCATGCAATGTTGCAGAAAGACAGCAAAAGTGACCAAAGTCTCCGGAAACAACTGCTGAAATTGCTGGTCTGTCGCTTCGAGAGAGTACTGCCAACCAGTCATTGGGTTATAAATCTCGCTTCGAAAGTACGCCATTTCAATGAAAATTTAAACCATTTTAAATAAATAAATTTGAAAAGAATACCAGAAATTTGAATTTGAAATAGCAAATTCAAATTACCAATTGTACCATTTAAAAATGAAATTCAGCATTGCCAACTCAAACAGTCATTCATGATCAAGTTGTAGTATGTAAGTGTTGACTATAAGCTGTCGCCGCAAGCGGCTCGTTTTAAAATCGCGGACTCGGGCTTGGAATATGACGTCTTCTGCAACTTGTACCTGTACATACTGAAAAAGTACATTTCACATACCTACTTTCAAACCTAAAAGATCTGTTACCTGTTAATGTTTCCATCTGCTGAAGAAAACCCTTTATTGAAAACGTCTCTAATTTAAACCTTTTAAAATATTGAAATATATTAATAAAATTATGTCATACTTGACATAAGTTTCCTCTAGTTCCAACATTTTAAGTAAAATCTTTCGTCCATTACATTTTTAACCGAAATGCACTTGCATTGAGACAAAAATTACAAAAGCGAACTGGAGTTGGAAATCTGAGACTATAGCAACTTTGCATTAAGTACGAGATTATATAGTTAATATTTTTGGAATTGTTTCAAAAAAATCGTGTTAAAAATATTTTTAGAAGGAAAAAACGCCTGCAGCAGATGAGTGTAGTTCATTTCAAGATTTTCTGACATTTAAAAAAAATCTAGTTGGCCAAAAAATTTTGAAAAAAAATCTAGGATGTCCAAATGTGTTCTAATATATGTGATAATGTATTCGGAGAAATTTCCATAAGTGATGTAATGAAGTGGTCTTTTGACCTGACCCTTAGTCAAACAGAAACCATACATATGTACAAAATTAAAGGCAGAATTTTCCGCGTAAGAGTAATTTCATCGAGTTACTAATATTCAAAACAAATTTAGCTCATTCGTTAACGAATATCAGCACCTAATTTGAATGTAAAACACAAATTAATTATGACATTGCTATCTGATCACATATCCACGTTGTCACAATGATACACAAAATGAATAATCATTATTGATGAAACATGTAAACACAATCACATGTCTTTCATCGTGAAATAACGTATTCAGAGTTTGTGCAAAAACTGCACGTATATCCTTTATTGAAATTCCAAAAGCCAAGTTATTGTCTGAAAAACACACTCTTAAAATACACCAGTGAGAAAAACTCCAGGAAACCAAAATTCTAAATCAACCCGTCCATTTGTCAAGACCAACTTATTTCGAGATAACTAATTTCGTTTTGGCGTCAAAACTTATTCAGTTTCAATTCGGGCTACGCCGAATCAACGTCAGTTATTCAACGTTCGTTTGTCGGAATAAATTAAGATAAAAAAAATTAATCCCCCTCTCCGGCTGTATATCTAGATGAAACTACACCGGGGGAGGATTTATGCAACTGAGGAAAAATAGAATAGGAGGAAGGGTGATATAAGCACGATGCGAAGAAGCGAGAACTGCAACAAGTAAAGCGTGAAACAAAAAACCCGACTACGAAGTAATTAGCGGGTGATGGAAATTTACGATTCAACGCCGAATAGGATCATATACACTTCCAGGCAAATATAATTTGTTTCGGTTAATTACAGTTCTAAATGAAAATTTACCAAGCATCTGAGTTATTAGCTGTTGAAAGTTCCTTATTAGAGGCGAAATGTCACGAAAGCCGTAAAGACCTTATCGGCGGGAGTTCTCGAAACTCAAAATCGCCAACTAATTAATGCCGAAGACGAAACGAGATCATAGTAACAACTTTCACCTGAAATGGAATCTAAACCGCACGGATTCCAAAGGCTCCGGTATTTGCCAACTATTTGATTCCTCTGATGTCTACGGGCTTCAATTAAAAGAGGGATTATTTTCACCAGCGGCAAGTTTGAACAGTTGCCGAACAAAAAACCTGGCATCCTGGAATACTTCCGCTTGTTTTTGGGGCTCCTAAACGAATATCATAATGTTACCTCGTTCATTAAAATTTCAGAGAATCCACCCCGATGAGATCAAGGTATTTTATTACTTGATTTCCCCGCACGAAACGATAATGTACTTCCCGATGAATTACCACCCGCGAATCTCAAAGACAAATGTCCACATTATCAAAACGACCATATAAAATAATACAAATGGCAGTTGGGGAAGTTTCCAGGAGAGGGGACAAGGGATGTATCCTTGAGGATAGGTTTATGTGAAAACTTCTGCCTAAACGAGATAAATGGTTAACATATATCTGCGTTAGGTGCCCGACTGAGACGCTGATTAGAAGTTTCTACCTAAGTGAAAGAGGGATTTGATAACGTCGAATAGATAAAGTGAGGAGATGAGGTGAGCTGGCACGAGGCGGAAGGAGCTCCAAGAGGACGAGAAAAAGTGCTCTAATGCTTCGTTTTCCAACAGAACTCTCGATAATAAGAAAACGCACGTAAATTACAGTGAAACAATAACATTTCAAATTTACTCCTGCGGTTACCCCTTACATATGGTCAAAGACACCTATGTATTAAGTAAATGTTCATTACATTCTCTCTTTTCGTCAATGACGATTATAAACAATGGAAAAGTCAGTCGTATTTTAGAGACCATTGTGACTTACAAAAAATTCCTATGAATCACGTCGTTGATTGAACCGACTGATTCACATCGTGAATCAGTCGGTTAGCGAACGCCTTCTGAGAATGATAAAAGTTCAGGTATCAATGACGCAGGTTATAATTATGTTAGACATCTATGTTCAAACTATTCACAGAATGTTGATTAATGAACAACAGATGGCTTTTAGAAAGAGACGATATGTACCCGTATACTCACGAACAAGTAATTCTTACTCATAATATATGAGAGTATTGTAATTGGGTCGATTTTTCGAAATTGAGTTATTAGCATTTCTGAACGTTTTGAGATCCCCCGAGTCCAAAAAACATGTTTTTGGAAAACCGTCTGTATGTATGTGTGTAGGTGTGTATGTATGTATGTGTGTATGTGTATGTATGTCTGTGGTAGGATTTTCTCAAAAACAAAAAATCACAAACGATCAAAACTTTGTATTTTAACTTTGTATCATACCAGGACGTGAAAATAAGCTTTTCATTAAAATCGGCCAGGATAAAAGGGTAGTTTACTCTTGTCATTTTTCGGTTTTTTTGAATTTTCTCGAAATTCGCTATAAGAATTTTTTTGAAACTTTGAATATTTATTGTACGATTAAATAGGTATAAAAAAGTTTTCTAACGATTTTAGCTAAATCTTCTGTGAAGGGCACTTTATACTTGTCAATTTTCGGTTTTTTCAATTTTTTTCGAAATCCACTTCACCAATTTTTTTAAACTTTGAATATTTATTTTACTATTGAATATGTATAAAATAGTTTTCTAACGTTTTTGGCTAAATCTTCTGTGAAGGGCACTTTATACTTGTCAATTTTCGGTTTTTTGTATTATTCTCGGAATTCCTTCCAAGAATTCTTTTAAACTTTGAAAATTTATTGTGCAATTAAATATGTATAAAAAGTTTTGTAACGTTTTCGGCTAAATTTTCTGTGAAGAGCACCTTATACTTGTGGTTTTTCGGTTTTTGAATTTTTCTCATAATTTGCTACAAGAATTTATTTTAAATTTAGAATATATATTCTACCATTGAATTAGCATAAAATAAACTTTTCTATCGTTTTTTTGCAAAATCTTCTGTTAAAGGCACTTTGTATCATTCTTCAATTTTTTAAATTTTTCCCGAAATTTGCTCCAAGAATTTTTATAAAATTTTGAGTACCTATTCTACATTAGATATAATAGGTACATAAAAAAGTTTTGTAACGTTTTTGGCTAAATCTACTGTGAGGAGTACTTTATAGGTAGTTGTTATTTTTCGGTTTGTTGTTTAAATTAACCGTATCTATTTTCGGTTTGGATCTGGCAAATGCCTATTGAAACACCCTATATTAGTCTAGTCAAGATGTGTGTTTGCTGCGAAAAATAGTTAGAAGGCTCGGAAAAATATAAGCGATAGGTCATTCGACGCAAAATGCAAAACTGAGAAATGGGTTTTGAGGATTTTTTTGTTAAGAAAAATTGCAATTGTTATTAAGAAAAAACGAAAAATAAAAACGCTCTTTCGATTTTTTGATGACAACTCAAAAACTATAAGAGATAGAGGAATTAGCAAAAAAGATCCTTAAAGAGGAAATTTCCCATAAAAAAGTCCCTACTCCTGGATTTCTATCTCTTATATTTATATTTTTAATTTGTTGCTGAAAGTAAGGCTCCACGCGACCGTTACGGCATGCGCTCGCCGCCTCTGAAGCGACTACGTTATAGAAAATGTTTTTTAAAGTACTAAGTATTAGTTTAAAAATTTAAAACAAATTTTAGTGTATTCTATACATTTGAAGAAATAAAGTACCGTTGGAAAAAAATTTTAAATGCATTTTTCAAAAAGCTAGCCTATTGTTAATGAACTAGTTATTTTCATAATTCCGTCTTCATTGAAAGCAGGCTAAATGTTTTAAATGTTCTTGGAGTCCTTTTTATAAGTGTACTCAATAAGGTGACGTCATAAAATTATTTAAAATTTCTTTATTTAGTTTCCAACGAATTTTTAAATTCAACAAAAAACGCAAAATCGAGAAATTGTTGTTAAAACATTTTTTTCTCTTATATATTATGTTATGGCTGTTTTTATGTTCAAACTAAGGATTAAATAATTGTGGAAAAAAAATTTTACAGCTATTTGTTTAAGAATTGTTTATAAATAAACGGCTTAGTTTAATATATTTGAAAATTCTATTTTTACCATTCTATTGTTTAGAATTAATTATGATTTTTAAAATAAAAAAATTTTTCTTAAAAAATGTTGTTATAGTTTATAATGATTTTTTTAATGTTTTCGTTATTTAAACAATTAGTTAAGGAATAACTTTGTGTTGAAATATCATTATAAAAATCTCTTAATAGAATAGGAAAAAAAAATTTTTCACTGATAATTTCATTGTTTATTAAGTTAACAATTTATTATAAAAAGTTTTTGAGTGTCACAATATTTTTTTTCTATTACTACTAAAAATTACAAAAAACAACGATATGCAACAAAGTGACGTAACAAATATTTTTTGTATGAAAAACTGTTTTGTTTTAAATATTTTTTCCTCATTTAGGTTATATATTAGATATTAGATATATTAGATCGATATATTAGATATTAGGTTTTTAAGACAACATTGTTAATTTGCTATTTCTTTATGGAATGTAGCGGCGCGTATCTGTCAGTTTTTGGGCAATCAGCAACAAATTATGGAATGAGGGATAGACGAACAATAAAATGCATATGCGTTGATGTGTATAACCATCCAATCGAAAAGCGGAAGATTCCTCAAAGCTGCATGCAAATAAAGACACAAACTTCCTCGATTACAACGGGAAGATTCTAATCCGGTTCCTGTTCCATACCTGACAATATCTTTTCGTCCGACTGAACGTAAATACGAGCGCAATCTCTCTCGATTTTTTTCCTCGAGATGAATAGTTCCGGATCCCTAAAACGGTTTGTGTATTGTTTTGACATTTTCCTAAATGCATTATTTCGAGCGCTCGCGTTCTGAATAGATAAGTCCCGATGTACGGAAGGGGCGAGTCAGCGACACGTACGACACGACAGTGCGTCACCGCCCTGATTCGAGATGGTTGAAAATTGGAAAAATTTTTCGGGGACGTCGACGGGTCGACGGAGATTTTCCGCCGTTTAAAAACACATGCGATCCCTCATACAAAACGAGATGATTTCCTAGTGAAAATAATTCATTCGCGAGGGTCGTTTTCCCCGAGGAACAAGGGTGGCAAACGAGGGAATCCATTTAAATTTTTATACGGGGCTTTTAGATTTTTTGTTTGTCGTCCGTCGTTGCTTATTCATAACGCAGTGCCGGTTAATTGTGAGATGAATGAATGACAACAGATGCGTCTACGGGGGTTGGGAGTTTAACGTTTTGGCCTGCAGTTAGCGTGGGGGCTTCAAAGATATATTGCTATCGGTTCCTCACTCGTGGACGGACTCAATTAAAATATGGTAATAATTGACGTGTATATATCCTCGCTGTTTTTCGTTTGTGAAAAGAGAGATTTATCACCGCGATACCGTCAGTAATCTCCAGTCCCCGATAACCCAACCATCGCACAATGCGCACTGTCCCTCCCCCCTCCCTTTCCCTCACCCATTACAAAACCTTTCACACTCTTCGAACATGTTATAAATTCCACCCACCTGGCTTAATTTAATTACCATGATTCCCCTTATCGCTCCCCAAATCCATGCCCCCGCTATTAAAGTGCTAAATCATGCAAGGGCTCGAAATTCAGATTGTAATTAGTCCCAAAGGATGAGAGTAAATGTCCTACCTCAATCCCCCTTCGACGCTTCATGTGTCACGCTACTTCCCATGGCGTCATATAAGGATATTCCTGTTAATATATTAACACTTCGAATGTGGCTGGGTTGCTTGAATCCGTTGCACACAAGATGTGCGTGTACGTGCAGGTGGAGGCTAATTAACAAGGTAGCTCAGCATCAACAATGATACTACGATCGTCGACGCGTTTATTGCAGAATATAGTAGGCTTAGAGGATTTAGTTATCGAAAATGGAATACCTCAATTGGTAGTATAGAAAAATTGTATTTGTGAGGCATTAAGATAACCACCCTTGAGCAAAACCCCTCGCAACACAGAATGAATCAGAAGGATCAAACTATTCATTCGGGTGATTGGTGGAAAATGAGAGTTTTGTCAAAACTGAGGTGGTTATAGATATCCAATATCCTTTCAAATAGTTGACGTGAGTCTATTTAATGATGTAGCCAATTCATGAATCATCAACTAAGTAAACTTGGTAAATCTCAATTTACGCTGGTTTACCTTGCAAAAAAGAACCAAACACCCTCCAAATTTTAGAATTAAACAAATCCTGCCTTAAAATTCTTGGGCCTTCACACCGCTTTTGAAAAATCTGCCATAAATTTACTACAAAATATATTTCCAAGTGTATGTTTTCCATTTCAACCAGATATTATGGCGAACACGAATGAAATTGGTAAAACCAACTATTAGAAAATATATAAGGATCATGCCGTTTCAGTACATTTCGCTTACGAATATACAATGGCAAATGGCTAAGAATTTATGGCATTGGCACCAGATAACCAAAAGTAGTACCTTTATATTTATAAGCTAATGAAAGTTTTTTTAAGTTGTCTCAAATTATTGAATAGTTGGAGGATTCCTTAAAAGTCTAGAACACACGTTAACTACGTGATGAAATACATATAACTAAGAATATGCAAATATATAAAATCTTTGACAAAGCCTTACTGCACCTAATAATAAACTCCATTAATTACCGTTAAGTGATTTGACAATTACAGCGATAAATGAAAATAGATTCTTAACTGGTAGCGGGTGACGTATCAACAAATTTTCAATCAACAGGTAAATCACGAATTGACGAAATTAATTCACAAATCTTCTACTACTATTACCTAAATATTACAAAATGTTATATAGATAGTATTTATAAAAAATATATACATATATAATTTAATATATTATATATAATATCATAAAATATAAAATACCTATTTGGAACTGACCCTAAGAAATTTTCGCCTTAGTTTTGATTCCTCAGATGGTTTTGATCAAGAAGGCGAACTTTCAAAAAAAGACTTTACAGAATCATCAAAATCATACAAATTGCTAGTTTAAATTTTAAGGGCTCCAAAATTTCTGGCATGTTTATTTGTAACGATGATTGTAACAAACGTGTAAAATAATAGTCGAGAATGTATGAAATATCCATGTGGAACACCTCGTTTTAAATTCAATATGTATTAATATGGAATTGTTATCGGCTAAATTATTTTCAAATGTCCTCGGAATATTACATTCTAGCATTTGAATAATTGTAATCGTAAATCCATAATTTAATGTATTTGATATATTGGATTGAAGCTGGTATTTATGGTTTTTATTTTACAGAATAATTCCGACAGTATTTTAAGCTTATTTAACAACCAAATAACTTCAAAATAATAGTATGTTATTAATCTCAAAGATTTAACTACGAAGATTTGTGAATGAGGGTATTTTAAATGGGGAACTGTGAACGTCATGTTGATTTTGGTGATCTGGTTGACAAGTTTCATTTCGTTGCGCATGCCCGGACGTCTCCAGTCTGAAGGGAATATATCTTAACGTCTTGATCTTTTGATAAATTTTTTACTATCCGGTCCCTATCCCGCTATCAGTAACTAAAAAATAAACCAAGAGAAATCATTCTCTCAATCGGACCTACATAAAAATTTTAGTATCCATTTATTTTACGGTCGAGGATTGGTATATACGTCGAGATCTTCAAGAGAAAAATGATTCTATAAAATTGAATTATTCGAAAGAAAGTTATTACTCGCATATTGGTTTGTTTTTCGTCATTGAAAGTGTCATCAATTTCATAGTTTTTATTGTGTGCCGTGTCTGGGGGAAGCTCGTTTTATGGGAATATTTTCGGGATAGCTAAGGGAGGATTTATTTCAACCTATAAACGACTTCGACCTTGACATAGGTAATAAAGCGTTTAGTTTATATGCGGCGATCCTAAATAGATATCATCTCTTTAATCCGGTCACAAATTCGCTAGCGCATTACTTTCTGACTGATGTGATCCATCTTTCTTAAGATTTCATAACATCGATTTTACATGACAAAATAACAGATTGCCTACTACATCAATGTTTACGCATTTTCACCTCGCTGTGTCTCTTGCGATGGCTGTTTGAGGTTGAGATGAGTCGGAATACAGGAATTTTATTAAATTTGCGGGGTTGGCGTTTGGAAAAAATATATGAATGTTTTGTTTAGAGATTGGGAGTGCGCGGAAAGCTACAAAAAAGAAAATGAGAACAATTTGCAGAGGTGATGCTCGAGTGTAACAACTGACAGGTTATACTGAATGAGCGTTATCTTAAATTGGCATGGCATTTATCAAAGAGAAATGTAAAATGTGAATAAAATCATCGTTTCCCCTTACTGGTACTACGAGGAGACAAATTGGGCGTAGCGAAATATCCTCGCTCGAATTGGATTAATCTGAACTGTCAAAAATCGGCGTTTTTTTTAAAAAAAAATACATTTCAATCAGTCGAGAAGTCAAGAAAATCCCTCCTAACTCAACATTCGGCTCCTGAAACTTTTAATTTATCGCAGGGTTTTTGTATAATGGATTAGTTATCTAAAGCTAGGTATTTTCTCATCAATCTACATCATTTGAAAATTTAATAAGAACAGTGACGTAAAGCCCATCTAATATTCCAACGGAGAGAGCGGAATTTTTTTGACGCGCCAACTAAAAACCCAGCTTCTTTCGCCCGGGTTAGATTACCGTTGATATTATTACGAAAACCGTTTAATTACAAACCGAGATAAATCGAACGGGGAGCCTCGAAAACTGTCACTTGCTTGTTATCCCCTGGCAAACAAGGATAACGACCTAGCTCGGGAGTATCAGGATAATAGTTTAGGAAATAGTTCAACGTCCTTAATTCCACTGTGGTTTTCATGATTAAATTAAAAGAATTAAACACTCAGCCAAAGAATTAATCGGAAAATGTTTATCATCCGCTCGTCAGGCAGGAGAACCACATGCCCTCAGGAGTTTAGCCTAATGTATTAACAAATTTGCACCACCGATTCATTTGCGATATCATTTGATTCAATTTATGTATGTATGTATGTACGTATCGATTTAAGTGATTTTGGTGAATTTCCCACGAATCACCTCGCAGCCATAGCGCCGATCCTTATTTGAATCCTAGCTAAAACGTAGTCGATCGGTATTTGAAGCATGTAATTCGATGATTGCCATCCGAACGGGTCGCTCATCCGAAAAGGGATGGACACGCATCGCAGGAAGCTATGAAAATTTTATGAAACAATTGAATGGGTTCGTTCCTACAAGAGGCGGAGGAGAGGTCAATGGCTGTGGCGAAAAAAATCGCCGAAAGGGAGTTTAATCTGACTTTCAACATATTCGATATATTACGGATAATCGCTCGACAAAGAAGTAAATTGAAAAAATCGAGAGGGCAAAGAGGAGAAACGGGAGAAAACGGAGTCAATTTCCAGAAAGCAATAGAAAACGCCCAAAGTGCTGCCAGAAGAAAGAGAAGTCGAAACAAATATCCTCCAACAATTTTCCGAATACAATTCTCGGGAAAATAATTCACGGGAAAGTTAAATTTACTGAAATATCAGTGCACCCGCTTTGTGAAGTTCACCGAATTGAACAGAAAATCCAGTAATACTGCACTTTCGCGTTTCGAATTCACACCCTTCAATCGCTTCAATTGTACTTCTCGAACAGCTTAGCAATTGTGCCCCTACGTTAATTATACGTGAGGCTTTTTCTCACGTTCCTCATCCGAGCAGAGTAAAATCACTTAAAGCATAATAAAAAGATTGGTTGATTTTGTATTCCTTAAAGCCGTGCTACCTCTAAACCGACAGAGAATCGGAAAAAGCGAAACACCATTCATTATTTATCAACGTTTACATTATTCAATCCGGCCGATTCACCGGAGACCATCGACAGGAGACTCGAACGAAATTCTTAACTGCTGGTCATAAGGGCATGAACATCGGAAATATTTTTCACCTGGTGTCAAATAAAGAATGGCCCAGAGCGTGATTTTACTGTACTTAAATATGTACGTACGTATGCAGTTGTAGCATCGCTAAGATTACTCCCGGTTTTATAGACTGCAGGTGTAATAAATTGCCGGAGTTGTTGACTAAGTAATTGATATTATACTTGCAGAGTCGAATCACCATCGCGCTATAAAAATTTTTATAGAAAGGTACACATACTCGCATTTATGTATTTTTCCTGTTTCGCGGAACGAATGATTCATAAAATTTTTGAACGATGCTACAAATCTTAAAATACAAAATTCAGAAGAAAATCTCACACTACTTTCCCGAATTTAATACTGAGTTGCTTATAGTAAATCCACTGGGAAGAAAACATCCACGATACACAAACGTCGAAATTCAAAGCGCACGACCAGCTAGCGAATAAGTACAGGGTCGCATTAAGAATGATCGCCTTGACTATAATTTATCTCTTACTAAGATTTTACTAAGGATGTTCATTTCTTTCTTTTCTGTATACATTTAAAAAATGGGTTTTCTCCCCGCAGCTTAAGTATGTTCCAAGTCTTTTTTTTGGGAGGTGAGCAGGGAAGGTGTCTTTCCATAATTACAATAGATCACAGAAATATGTTTATACACATTTGTATCAAAAACCTGAATAACAATAGCGATACGTTAAAATAAACCATCAACTAAAAGTTCACTATCACCGTTAACCACTTTCCTAAACAGACAACCATAGATCAGACAACTAAACTTTTAAATTTTACTAAACCGACTCTGTACATCAACAATTCTCGCCAAAAGTTTTATGACTTTTCCACCAATAGCAAACGACGTATATTAGGTGTTGTCTAACTTTACTAATTATCTCGTTTCGTGGGTGTTTTCTTCTCAGTGGATTTACTATAAACGTAATCACGTTTTATCATCTCATTGTCAAATAATGACTGTAAAAACCATATGTGTGTGAAGTTAGCGGCAAATCTCCAGCGTCGAAATTTGTATTGATTTCCGCCAACGGTTGTTACTTCACCACAAACTATTAAAGATGTTTCGTTAATATTGAATAACTCGAAAAGTAGAGCTTTCTGTAACTTTTTTCTTATACCAAGCGATAGAGGGCATAAAGACCTACAAGGTCGTCATAGTAATAATTCCCAAAAATGTTAATAACTAAACTATTAAGCAATCGAGTTATTAAAGAACCCGATTGCAAATGAATCTGAATCGAAAATCTTAAAATAGTTCAGTTATTGACATTTTTTGAAAACTCCTCCTATGGTCACTTTGTAGGCCGTTGTGTCTTCTATCCTTTTAAATAAAAAAAGTGTAGAAAGTTATATTTCCACAGTTACAGCTTGTTAACGAACGAGAAGATACAAATGAATCTGAATCGAAATAGATGTGCTGTTAACATTTTTTGGAAATTCTTTGTATGATAATTTTATAGGACAGTGTGTCCTCTATCTGCTGATACAAAAAGAAAAGTGTAGAAATTTATACATCTTGATTATAACATATTAAAAGTAACCCTATTACACGAGAATCTGAATCGACGCTAGCTCAATAGCTCACTCAGTTTTTGACATTTTTTGGTAATTTTACGATGACCACTTTGTAGGTCTTTATGTTCTCTACCGTTTGGTGTAAGAATAGAGGTGAAGAAAGTTACATTTCCGGAGTTATCCAATATAAGCGAAACATCTTTCATAGTTTGCAGTTAAGTAACAAATTCGACGTTGGAGATTCGCCGCTAACTTCTAAGGATTTAGATTGGGGGTCAAGCCTTTACCGATCGAATACAAGAGACTCTGTACACTCTAGCGATATGTGGCTGTTCACCTATTATTATAATTAGGTACCATTTTTCTGAATGCATTTAATACGTAGAAAAAAGTGTCACATCGTATCTACTAGTAGACTAGGTCATCTCCGTAGTACGGACACCCCTGTATTAATTATCCCGTCGATATTCTCTAAGGATATATCGAGTATAAACCTTTCCTTAGACGGCATTTTAATATGTACATACTGGACCACATACTAAATTTGCAATTTTCAATTCCACAATAAATGCTGTCTAAGAAAGCTGTTAAACAAAAATGTTAATATATACTCTGTTCAAAACAAATCCCGATGCACGTCATTTTGATGACTTCAGAATCGTCCAATACTACCAACTTAATATAGTCCCAGGACTTCGCAATTTATGTGTTCCGTGTATATTTTAGGTTGACAGTATATTATGGTTATGTGTATTCTCAACCTAAAATATTGTAACGAAACGGCTTGCCGCAAGATAAACACGCCTGTAGCTACCCAATTTCGCCGAATTGCGATCCCGAGAAGGACGGTTCGAAACCGACGAGAAGAGTCGAGAAGGTTCGACGCGATAACAAGTTCCGCGAATTCGAGAAACTTCTCCCGAAACGACGGGAAGGTTCTCGAAAGCCATTTGCTAGATATAAAAGGAATGCCGGACCCAAGGCGAGGCAGTTGAAGAATCGGTGTGTAAACATTTGGGCGAGAGACCGCGCGCGTTAGATAAATAAATATCTGTGTGCGAATATAAATTAAGGGATTGTTAAGTTAAGTTTATAAGTGTCGTGTAAGAAATAAATTAATTAGTACAAATCGCGTAGTGTTTAAACGTTACAATATACACGGAACACATAAATTGCGATGTCCTGGGGCTATATTAAGTTGGTAGTATTGGACGATTCTGAAGTCATCAAAATGACGTGCATCGGGATTTGTTTTAAACAGAGTATATATTAATTTTTTAATAAAATAACTCTTTTTAGTGTTAATCAGGCCACTTTTCAAAAAATATAAAAAAAGAAACCGAACAGTTTAAACTTACCAAAAACTATCTTACAGGTATTGTAAGCAACATTTCCATACGTAAGCGACCAACGAAGAATTTTTCCAAACTCGGTAATACAAAGGTGTTATTGTAGTTGCATAAATAACTATTTTATAACGAACTGAAAAATAAAATTTAATTCCTCCCCGAAGCAGAAACTGACCCACCCCCCACCCTCAAACGAGTTCACACGCCGAAGGCTGAATTTTATCTACCACTTGTTTTATGCCGATCTGTTGGTTAACTCACTAGGCTGATCATATACACGAACATTGTTCCCGGCTACATATCTACGGGGATGTTACGTACGCTGTTACCCGTAATCGGGGGAGTTTCTACCTGTTTTTACATGATGTAACTGTAACGAACTCCGGGAATAATGTGGGCGACTAGGAATTCACAGAGTTCGCTCCTGAACTTTGGAGTTTGATGTGTAAACGCTGTGAATGATAATGATAATAATAAATCGCTTTTATTCAGTCACGTGAAGTACAACAGATGTTGAGAACTCATAATGAAATTTATGAATGAAAAGGAGAGAACTCGGAAAGCGTTGTCAACTTCGCGCGACAAGTGATTTATAGTAAATCAACTAAGGCACCACAATAATGGGAGCCCCATTAGGAATCCTATTTAATGATCTTGGTTTGTTACCAATATTGATTTAGATTTTCTTTATAATTTATTTATAAAAATTGAAATTTCCATTGAAATTATAAATTACAATGGAATATATGTGTTAAGTTGTGGTAAATTGTATCTGAAGAAACGTTGAAATTAGGTTCTGCGAGTGAATTAAATAATTACTTACATAAAAACATAAATACTTGAATTTACTATCAATATATTATGAAAAAGTTGTAAAATAATGACTCCACATATATTTCCACAATAGGAAATGTTTAATAATAATGAAAAGTGTGGAACCAAGCACTCATCCTAATTAATTCTTTATTTACGTTTAATTTAGTGTTGAGAGATATGGGTACCTCAGTTTGCTTAAACTTAGTCCCAAAAAAAATTAGTTGAATATTTATCTGTATTGTACTTTATATTATGGGCTGAAAAAGTATGTATTTATTTAGGTATAAGAATGAAAGTGATTAGGATAAGAATTGGCAATACTGGAAATCGTAAAAGAAAATAGTATTGTCACCACTAGGTACTCCAAATGAAAGCAATGCCATGTACAACTTGTTTTCCGATTTCCTTAATTTAATATACCTTTTATGTAATGAAAAATGGTACAATTTAATGCAAAAAGTTACGACATACGAAGTATCAAATGCTTTCTTAAAATCAAAACACTACCATGGTCTAATACTTGAAATATAGGGTGTTCAGTTAAATCCGTAATCTAGCAACCGTTGGAATTTTTATGAAAGAAGACAGAGTAAGAGATGAATGTCGTAGGGCGCGCAATTAATGACATTTTAATATTTTGATGTTAGCTGTGACAGTTGGGTCTTGGTGTGGAGTAGCTTTGTTTTCGTGTTTTCGTGCTCAATTTCAAATTAAAAATCAGTTGTTTTCAAACGGTCAGTGCTAATTTTTATTGTCGCAAGGAGCCAGAATGGTGTTTCGACATTTGTGGCATTTACCATTTGTCAAAATGTTTACATCTAACCTAAGATATAAGTCAAAATGACATAAAAATTCCAACGGTTTGCTAAATTACGGATTTAACTGAACACCCGTTATATTATTATGATCCCAGAAAGGGTACAGTATTGGTGTCCTTTCGAAAACATGATTCAAACGATTGACAGCTTAAAGCGAGTCGTTATTGAATGCATGGTTACGTTGCATACGCTTAACCTTTTCAAGAATTCCTGATAATGTAGAAACTTTTAAAACAAATTCATTAATCTGGACGAGAGAAGAATAAATACAAACAAAAAGGGAATAAATAGGACGGTAAATTCGTGCGGTGCTCTGACGGTATTAACCGCTCGTTACGCAATAAATTCCCATATTACGGCATTGAAAGGGCAATAAATCCCTGGCAAGCCATACCTATGGCGATCCAAGAGCAACACCTTATTTGCCGGATATAAGATTTCCCGACACGTTTTTTCTTGTACTCTATAACAATAAAGGCGCGCCATCTAATGTCATTTGCGCTGAGGGCGGAAAGGTTCTCTTCGAGCATAGAAATCGGCCCTTCTATTGAAACGCAATCAGTGGTGAGCTTTCTACGAACGAATATTCGCTTTCTAAGGAAAGCATCTGCCCCGTGGAATATTCTCTGCTAAATTGAAAATAAATGTGGAGGCGTCGTTATGCGCAATCCGATCGCTCCCCTTTTCAACTGAGATGTTTCCCGAGACATATTTCCATTCCTCGTACTTTAATAAAGAGGAAATTTTACATAAATTCTGGTAATGGTCCTAATCAATTTTCTAGTATTTCAAAATTTTCTCTTCACACTGCCATTGTTGCTCTTTCCAGTGCAACACTGTCATCGAGATCGAGATAAGGAACCGAAAACATGAAATATCGCCGTTATCTCTAACTTAACTTACAACAAGATAACCGACAACGCGTGGGTCGAAAAAGGACCTCCCTTCCCTCCAAGGAAAATCCAGGGCTGAGACTTTTTCAGCGTCAAATTACACGTTATATATTCATTCTGTACCCATTATCTCGAAATTATTTTCTGCTGTTCCTCTCTATAATCTAAATGTCTGCAGCTTTTCGCTTTTATCAGAATTACTTATCTGGTCTCGTCTTGTGCATCCTTATTAACTGTTCCCAAGGAACACATTTCGCTCGCTTAAATTTGATTTTCTTGTCCTTCGCTAACACCCACGACTTTTCGCTGTACCTCAATCGGTAAAAATAATAATAAGAAGAAGATATAGTTGTACATAAAAAATTAAAACAAAGTCAAATGGCAGCGTGATTAAATTGAATTAATTTTCACATTAATTAAATTTCAAACTGAGTGCTTCTAATATTGTGTTCTAATTTGCTTTGTTTCATTCACTACCACACATGATTATTAAAACTAATTTCAGTCCTGCGACCTACACTCGACATAATACCTGTTAATTTCGCTGACATTTCCTTCTAGTTTCGCCATAATGATACGGAATTAATGTCGGCTAAACATATACCATTAAAGCATGTCCTTAATCAATTAGTGACTAATTGATTTAATGAAGTATTTTAGGATTCTTTTCAAATTTTGGGGACTAAAAGTATAAATATGGTTTAATGCCAGAGAGATTTATCAGCATATAGCTTGAAGTCAGCGAAAGAAGAGATATACAAAATGTACCGTCCGGAGATATTTTTGATTGTAGCTGCTGTCGTGGTGGTCAACGCTGTAAGTTTCATTAATTGTTATTTTTACATTTAATTCGTTTTTGTAAATTTCGATTTCAGGTTGACATACCTCCTGAAATGGTGGCCTATGTCAAGGATATTCATAAAACGTGCATGGAAAAAACTGGTACCCCTGATAGTACGTAGCTCTATATATAAATTTCAAACATTTCTAAATTCATTACTTTCAAGGCGCTTACAACAATTTTGACATCAAGAACAACCCCCATGATCCCGCCATGCAAGTAAGGAAAATATCCAAATCACTATTGATGAGATTTTAATGAACACTTATTTTTTTAGTGTTACTTCAAATGCTTACTTCTGCAGAGCACATGGGTAAGCATTTTTCTGGAGAAATTTATCATCAACCCCGTCGATTTTAAAGCTATAAATTGCGCCTGACAGAATACTCTGATTATGACTGGAATTTCATCGAAACGTCGATAATTTGGCCTCGGTGTGACTTTAATGGTTATTTAATTAACGTTAAACCGGCATCGACTTTGTTAATTATTCACCTGAAATTAATTTCAGATTTATTTAACTAATAGTGATAATTTTGCATCAGTACTTGAAGATATTAAGAGTTTAACTTTGAGGAAACATGATTTTTCTTTTAGATGTCCCCCGAGGGTGAAATCAGGTATGATTTCATTGTAGATTCGGCTCATCCTGATTTGAAGGATCATTTGGTCGCTATTACCAGCAAATGCAAAAATATCGAAGGTAATTCATAACAAATTGCGTAGAAAATGTGAAGTTGTAATTTATCGCATTTTTCAGAAGGAGCCAATCTCTGCGAGAAGGCTTCCAACTTTAACCAATGCCTGTACTTAGCTGATCCAGAGGTAATATTTTAAAAACAACCACTTTTGAACTGCTAATGCTTTTAATTTTCTTTTTCAGAAATGGATCTTGATTTAAGCGGCTTCAACTTTGTCATCTGGAATTCCTCTCTCGGCTTTTGAATTAACATACATATTATTTTATATAATCAATTAACATTTAAATAAAGCATATATCAGTATAAACTTTTATGATTTTTAATCCAACCCGAAGGTTCTGAATAATATCACCAAGTTAAAAAATAACACAGCAGGATTTGTTATCCTTGTACACGCAGATATTATAATTTATTGTTGAATATAATTGCGTAAGGGTATTTAATTACTGTAGGCGTATTAATTATTACTGATTATTTCGAATGATTCAATGAGATGCTCTATAAGTAGGAATTTTACGTGGCAATCAAGCGCATTTCTCAAAATGAAGTGGCTGGTATATGTGTTCGCGTGCATTTCCTTAGCGATGAGCGTAAGTCAGAAAAAGAGAATTAACTAGTTCTAAATTAGTTTTATAATATTATTTCAGTTGGAGCTTCCGCCTGATCTACAAGAATACGTAAAAGATCTGCATAACATATGTATACAGAAATCGGGGATATCAGAAGGTGTTTACTTAAAATATGTATAACAATGATCTAAATGTCATTTGTTTTTCAGCTGATTATAAAGCGTACGATATTATCAATAATCCTCACGATCCAAAATTAATGGTGAGTGGTTAACTTCTGATTTGAACAAATTTTAAAGTTTACTTCAATTTTAGTGTTACATGAAATGTCTGATGTTGGAGGCGAAATGGGTAACGTTTTGTTAAAATTTGTTTGTTATCAATTAAAATTTTTTTATGTGTGTGTTTATAGATGGCTCCAAATGGTGACTTTCAGTATGATTTTATAATAGAAACTGCTCACCCAGCGGTGAAGGATCTGTTGACCAACGCCATCAACAAATGCAGAAACAATGTAGCAGGTAAATATTACATCTGAAAACGGAGTAATTTACAAAGCAGCGAAGGAATAAATAATACGTGTCCCTGTATTTCCGTCGAAAGTGCAACGATAAATATTAATACACGAAGGGTTTAAAAATACACAAACTTCATCCAATGTTTTAAAAATGCCTAGATAAGTTATTAAACTTGAGGAAATCAGCGTTGATAGGTAATATTCCTTATGTTTCATATAATTGAAATTATTATTTTTAGATGACAGCAATTTGTGTCAAAAGGCGTCGAATTTGAATTTTTGTCTCCACGAAGCTGACCCTGTTGTAAGTATAAATATAAATACACCGAAAAATTTATCACACACACCGATTAAAACTAAATGCTGAAAATGTTATGTGCAAATCATAAGCGAATTTTATCGGAAGCTCAACGATAAAAATGTTTTATTTTATCTCTTTCAAATCCAACTAATAGAGAAATGAATAGGGAATATTTTGTGATCAGCTCGTAAAACCTCTCATAAAAATGATAATGGGAGATTTGCTTGGATCTATAGGTACTAGAGTGCATGTATCCATTTACCATGTTTATTGCGATATGTTTTATGCGTTTTTCATCGTATCATGTAAAGTGTTTTAGTGCGACACCTCCAAAGATTAAAATTCAGATTCGGTCATAAATATGTTATTTTATTTTTGTTTCTATTTTCAGAACTGGTTACTTGTCTAATCTGGATCAATAGAATGTCTTGATTACGACGACGACGTCCGCTTGAAATATCCTTTAGTACTTGTCACAATCTTAACCTACATAGGTTTGCAATAAAAAGCACAAAAAAATATAAAAGATTTTTTTTTAACGTGAGATACAAATCGACGCCCATTACTTTGGATTATTAAACGATCTCTCCCGTTTTGTTTTCGACATTTCTGTCGCGGTCCCGTTTTGAAAATTAAATTAAAAGAATTATGAAACGCGCGAAAACGTCGTCAGTATCAGCATATACATACATCCGCGGGCGCCATAAATTCCCGGCGTGTTTTTCGCTTTGGAACATTTACTTTTCCTCCGCCGCTCCGTCCTCCGGGGCTTCATCAAAATTCGAACCGAAATCATTATTTCTGGAAAATTATTTGCCCCGTAAGCGTGTGATGTTTTCATAAAATCTGAAACCCGCCATGAATTCGATGCGGAAGACATTACTTAATTAGTTATTCAGAGTATTGCACGTAGCGTCGGGACAAAGTCTAATTTCATGAGAAAAGTTTTCAAGAAACAGCACACAATTCCTAGAAACATAATTTACTTTTGCACACGTATACACTAACACACAAAGAGAGCCGGGAGGGACCGAGGAAGAAAAAGGCGAAGAGTGAACTCGCCTCGAAGACCTGAATTATAAAGTGAAAATATAGAGTTAGGTGATGAGAACATTGTCAGCTTTAATAGAATGTCCCCGAAATTTACATTCAAAACTACAAGCGTCGAAATATAAATTCATAGCTGAGAGTGCACCGGGAATTCTCTCCCTGTTCGAGCTTCTTAATTTTTCCTTCTTCCGATGTGTCCGGTCACGTATCGCATCCTCACCATAATCTGCAGCAGATGGCGGCGAAATTGTGAGTCCCGAGAATAAAGCTGATAGAATTTAGGTTACTGTGCCAGGCACAAAGTACATTTTTATTCAATAATCCGTCGAAGGCGAGGTCAGCTGCAATTTTCAGTTTCATTTCTCAAATGAGGATACAGTCGCGGAATTCCGAATGGCATATTCAGACTCTGCGGTTACACGCCGCTATATTTCAGTTGTGGATGCTACATTCGGTGCCAAGTGGCACAAAAACAAGTAGCAAGATTAAAACCTCGAGACGCCGAATGCAGGACGCAAGACCAAAAGTTAAACGAGATTTAGTAAAGTTTTCAACGATAAAAATAACTTAAATCTTCTATCCGCTATCGATACGAGTAACTAAATCTCAGACTGATACTCCCATCGCTTTGAAATTAAAACTGGCATACTAAATCATCTACCCTTCATTATACTTAAACTGGTGTTTAAAACCACATATGACACAGATATGCTAAGTTATATTTGTGCATTAGGTGAAATAATACGAACACGAAGATGAAAGGTTATCTTCACAATACTATGTTCAATTCAATTAAACACATTTAGAACTTTTCTAAGAAATATTATTATTGACATGAAACTGTTCAAAATTTTGAATACAGCTAAATTACGTAAACTTTCATGACGCGATAACAAATCAATAATCAAATTTCCAGCGATGAATTGCAAACATATTCGTACAACTAAAGCAACAATTCGTTGGCGAAAACATACAGGTGAGCTAAGAAAGGCAGAAACTCTAAAACAGTCATACTCGAGAAACAAATATTTTGGAGATCAATCCATGCTTTGAATGGTAACGTAACTTGTGTTCTTGGCAGAATTGGTCTATCTCCTCTAAAACTAATTAACTGCCGGGCTTAAAGAACGCACCGCCGTTTCCCTAATTCAAATTCGAAATTTTTCTGAAATTCCTGAAGGCAAACAAGATAATTTAACAATCCGACGATACATTAATTACATAGTTCCGAGTCGGGACTGCTCTGGGGTATCGAGGAAAAAAGGCTCCACTACATGGAGTTAGATTAAAGCGTGCAGCAGACGAGACGTAATAAAGCAGGGAGGCAACTAACCGACCGCAACACAAAAGAGAGCGCTGGAGAGAGAGACCGAGAGAGAGAGAGAGAAAATACGAACTCGACATTTAAATCACTTTAACGCAGTTGTCGGATGGAAAGAAAAAATATGGTACAATTTATTATTTGGTAAATTACGTCGAGACGTCAGCGTCCGCGAAAATGCGAGTCGGTTTTGGAACAGCGGGACATCTGGGGATTAATACCATTTAATAACAATAATAACATTTAAGGTTAGGTAACCGGGAAACGCATATATCTTTAGTACGTTTGCTAGCCGAAATGGCGAAAGAACCTATCCAGCACACCAATCCTGCTTCTTAACAGATTTCATTTTAGTGTTCGCATAAGCAGGATATAACGGCTTTTTCATTTATAACCACTATACGTGTGAAGTACAGGATAGGTTAAAATGTACATAACAAGTCTGTCTGAACAGATGTGTACCTTATAGCGTCCTGTTATAACCTTTTACCCATTAAAAGATATTGGTTATAACTAGAGGGCGGATGTTCAGGCAAAAGAAAATCGCAAAAAAGACATGACAATATTAACAAAAAGGCAAATAAAACTTGAGAAAAAGGCAAGTGAACTTGTAAAGAAGGCAACTTTATTTACAAAGTTATAACAGAAATTCCTAAACTAAACTCTACACATCATTAATATGGGCGATTTGCTCCCCATGCCCAGGCGGTAATTAAATATTTCTCAATGTTTTCAGGCGTCAAACTTTGACTTTTATTTGATGCAATATCTTTGTATCTTGAAAATGACCTTTCAACTTCACAGGATGTTACATGAGCATTTTTTAAAGCTGCAGTCTGGGTAATGTTAAGTTCCAATGTTCCTACCATCCCTTCATAGATTTTCGCCGCTTATATAATTTTTCCAATTTAGGATTTTTACTCATTACTGCTTTTAATTTAGCACTAACTTTTTCACCAATACGACCAGTAACGTTTTCTATGGAGACCTTAGTATCATTAATTTTTTTTATTGACTACTAAATTAAGACCACAGCTTTCCAACTTTTCTATAGCATCTGGTAATTGGGCTTAATTGGCTTTGATAATGATTAAAACATTTTTCTCTTGTGGATCTTCGAACGCTTCTTGGGATTTTGCAATAAATTGCGAAGTGTTAGTTATTACATTTTTTTACCAGGAAAGTACAGGTATAATCCGTTTATTGTTGAGGACGTTTGTAAAAATGCAAATATTTACAAGAAGGACAAGGATGGGATATTCATTTTACGAAGAAAAAGCAAACAAAAAGCAAAATTTTTAACAAAAAGCAAAACATTAAGACAACATCATAAAAAGGCAAAAAATAAGGAAAAAAAGGCAAAAAAGGCAGGTATTCAGGCATTTGCCTGAACATCCGCCCTACATTTATGTAGTTATTTAAAAGAAAAACAAATAGGTTTCCAATGAATCATTTGAACCGATATAGTACCTGTACTCACATGAAGAAAGTCTCTACATACTTTTTTCAAGCTCAGATAATTCTTCTAGTCGAGAGTTATTAAACATTTCGAAAAACGTGAAATTCTCTTAAGCACTGCAGCAGTAGGCGAAAAAGGCGAGATTTAAATTCCAATGAATATTTAAAGGAAGTCCTGGAGTAGCAAACATTAAACAGCAGCAGCAAAAAATCACAAAGAAGGTACACGAACATCGTCATTAAGTGTCGGCAAATAACAACACCTTCTGATGTGAAAAGAGCACTCTCGCAATACAGAAATATTGTCTCAAACAAAGGACAAATTTGATTCTGGAGAGTGTAAAATGATACTTAATTATCCGATGAAAGCACTTCTCAACTACTTTTATACACGTTTTGTGAAGTTTAGAAATGTAAGCGACATTTCCGGTAGAACGTAATTACTTTTTTCCTCAAAAGTAAAATTTCACTTCGACGGTGTCACACCAACTTGTTATGTAATGAGTTATAACTCAAAAATACTAAGAATTCAAGAAGCTCCCATCCATGAAAGGCATACTAAGTTCGATTCGTTTACTACATCATAACCAAATTGTCTTTTCTATCGACAGTTACCCTAGGGCAAACCTAGGGTTAATAATTGACCGATTTATGCGCCAGTCTGTCAAAATAACCCATGGAGTAATAAAATCTCATTATAAATGCAAAACCCATACAAGGTGGCATGCTCTAAATTTTGGGAGTTTTATAATGTCTTGCACGCTGCCTTACTGAATCACTTTGTATTTTGTGTGACTCACCCGAAACACGTGCGAATATTGTACCTCTGACTATTGTAAACATACAGGGAATAAACATTCACTGGCGTACGGTCGGGGAAAATGAGTAAATACGCAATAGTCGGTAACTGGAAAAATTGTGTGTGTGTCCACACTCGCATCGGAATTTTGATTCTTGATGGAATCTAAACAATTCAAAATTAAAACTTTCTCATTGACTGAGAACGGCGCTAGTTTTGGTCGTTTAGATGGTCCCGGTAAATTCTTCATACTCCAAAACGTATCTCCGTAGTTTAAAAATACCACTATGAACACACAGGACTAAAATGGTTTCCTGGTAAATTCAAGTCTTTATTTTGAAATTCAAACTATGACTGTCTAATTACACACACACTTGCACCGCTTGCACGTCTAGGCAATGATGACTGATAAACTGATTTTAAATGAAATAAATGGGCCGATGTTATTTACATAAACACCCGAGATGTGAGATGTTACCGCAAGCATTTGCAGCTGCAGTTCCCTTAACTTACCTAGAATTGCCGAGATGACAATATCCGTTGTGGTCTCTTCTTGGAATGGTTTGGAAAGCAAACTTTGAAAACATAACAAATAAAGATCTTTATTGCGTAAAAAATATTTATTATGCCTCTTCACAATCACTTCCTGCTCTGACACAATTAATAGTATAGTGACGTTAGAGACGGAACATTAGTAGAATCAATGAGTGTGTATTAATCAATGTAGCTTCAAAAAAGTTGATAGTATTTGGTTGTGAAAGTAGTTTAAATTTTTATGTAATGCAAGTTTTTACATTTCACAAAATAGTAAGTACATGCAAATCTCTTCATACATAATAATATAAAAAAATGAAAGAATGATGTAATGAAAATTCAAGATGTGATCACCAATATCTAAATCAACAAATTTGCAAGATAGACGTTAAAATCCATCACATCGTTATAAATAGGAGATACAAAAATATTGTAAATAAATACAGAGTTCCGATATTATAATATATTATATTAATGACAAGTTAACAACAAATTAGGTAAACATGGAAGCGTTTCTGAGTTGATAACATTCGCGGTCGTAATGCCTACCTTTTATTAAAACAATTATAACGGTTTTAAGCAAACTTATCATTACATATACGATTATAACTCATTGATTTCCGTTCATTTCTAAGAACGCCTCTGGTTACCAGCGAAATAATCGTTTTATTCCTCCACGGGTTATTTTGACAGACGGAAAATTGGTTGTTACGTAAATGTGTATCAATGTTGTTCCTCCCTTATCGCTCTATTTTCGTTTTGTTTTTGTGTGCTAAGCAATCGGTTGAAATATCGTGAGGTACAGTGAAAAAATGGTTTATATAGATCTTTAGATAACAGATGATTATTACTATTGTTATTTTGCTCGATTTACTAATTACGACAAGGACGTTAAAACACAAATGTTTTTAACGTTGCCACTACAAAGACGAGAACGAGCAAGGGTTGCTCGAAAAGGTTGGAGGTATTGTAGGGAACACGTAGGGGGTATTTATTGTACGTTAACAAAACAAATTTTAGCGTGTGGAGGTCGGTTTTCTCGGGTAAGCGAGGGCATTTCATCGTTTTGAATAAAAATCAGAGCGAGAACCTCTTTGGAAATTATCTGCGATAAGTGTGTAAAATCGAAGTGGAAGATCGCATGAACGAGACGATAAGAAGTGCCATTCGGCGAGACGGCGAAGGAAAAGTGTAAGCGTAGCTAGCAGAAATAAAAATTTAACATCTTCACTTGAACGTTCCGCGTGCCTCAACGTGGGGGAAAGAGAAAATTGAAAAAAATGAGAAGAATTGAATGACAGGGCGGCGGGAAAGTGAGGGCGCCTCGATAAACGTTCATTCCGGCATCGGGACACCCTATTTTATAGATATGTAAAAGAAAGCTTTCGACGTGTCGAGCTGTGGAGCGCATCATAAAACAGAACTCGCTGGAATATTATCGGGAGGGAGCGGCGAAGAAAAAGTTGGATGGGGTCAAAAGCAGCATCCGCGGCCGGAGCGGAGGTGTCGAACAGGTCAGATGGCGGCGGGGCGCGTGCGCGCATCTCGGAAAACTCTCGGAAAAGCTCAGCTTCGGCTCTCCTGCAGCTTCGGGAGTCAGTAGCCGCGCTGTGATGCTGCGTGAGAGGGAATTTTCTCGCGGGATCGGTGCGGAAAACACGCGATATCGTCATCGGTAGGGCACTTTCGTTTTTACTTTTCGGACCGCTTAGATATCTCGTATAAACGGTAATGCTCGCTACGGTAGTTCGTTCGTGCTAGTTTTTCGGTCTCCTTTCGCCTCAGGCGTCTTCCGTGAATTCGAATTTTCAGTAAGTTTGAACTTGTAACGGTCCCCCCCACGATTCTCACCAGACTTTCATTTCTTCGAATCTCGCTCTGGAAACCGTTCATTAAGCTCATCAAACAAGTTTTCAGTGAAATCTGTTGATCCAAAAACATCGAAATTTCCATATTTAACAACTTGTACTTTAATTCGGCAAACAAAACTTCCTCTTCCCGAAACGTTATTTATTCCCACATTAATAATTCCGTCGCATTAAAAGTGATAAACTCGGCACATATTCTAGAAACTCTCTCGTTACCAATCTGTTTCGCTCCACATTTTAATCTGATTAGAAAGTAATTAGAAGTTTACTAAAATTAGAGCTTACGGTTTTCAATGGGGTGTATTAACCACAATTCTGAAGTATTTTTGGTTGTTTGAACAATTCGTAATGTGATCACTGGAAAAGTTGTACGAAATGTTTGTGGAAATTGTGGGCTTAGAAAACCACAAAAAATCATTAGGATTAGAATTTTGATGCACAAGGCGCCTTTAATAAGTAGTCTCAAGATAGAAAACAGTTTACTACCCCAAGTGATGCCAGTTTTTCCATTTCATTGACATTTTCTCGTAAACGGGTACAAGAGCTATATTTTAGCCCCGAGTGTTGCTCCAGAAACAATATTATTCCTATTCTCCCGCCAAGACTAAGATATACACTTTAATCGATCAACAAGGGAACGTTTATTAAACAGCTCCGAAATTCCTCAATAGATTTCCAGTCCTTGGGATTTTCTAATTTTCAATGATATAACTTATATTGAGAGTTTTATTTTATTTCCGTTACTTGGACGGGGTAGATAAATATGAAACAATAAACAAGAGACAGTGAGATGGGGACTATGCCTTTTTATGTTTCTATTCATATCGCCTTTATTTGTTCTGTTCAATATTCAGAGATCTGAGATTGGATTTTTGGGACTGTAAATAACATTGAAATCTATAGCACACGGAATAGTCTATATCACAGGGGCTGAAGAATTAGAACTCGAATCCACAATACCACAAAAGAAATAAAATAGTGGCTAAATGTTCAAAAATTAAGATCACAGCAATGGGCGAATTTTTAAGAAATACATTTTTGTGCACTGTCGGCATTTACTCTTATACCTGACAAATATTGTATATTAGTTTATATTAAGTTGTTTTCATTTAGGAAAACAAAATGTGTTTTGAGAAAGCAATTTACAATATTTGCTTAAACTACAGTTTCAGTCCGACATCTTTGTCGCTTTCATTTCACGCCAGCTTGCTTTAGGAAAATTCATGCATTACGTTTAACTTCGGGACATAAGAATCACAGTTCGAATATAGAACGGTAGGTATTTAAAATTACAAACTTAAATGTTTGCCAAAACTGTGTGGCGAAACAGGATCACATTTATATTTTCTTATTTGAAAATATACAACCAAATTATCAAATACATGCATAGTACGTTAAAGTTATAGTCTCTAACAAAATTTCAAATAAAGAATAGGATAAAAGAGCGACGGAAAAAATATATTTGTATATACATATGTACATATAATAGAATGTAGATTACCAAATAAGATAGTGAATATGGTAAAAATGCCTTGTTTTATATATACATGGTACGTTCCACGCCGAATTTAGATTTTTTTTTTAGATTTGGCCCAAAATCAACCTAAACGTTCCTTTTGGGCCCCCGAAACTCCCCCTAAATTTTTAGGGCCCCAAGTGCAATTGAACTCAAGTTATGGACAATTGAAAGTTGAAATTTTCAGGTTCGGCTCCAAAACCAAAAATTTTCAACCATCCATAACTTGTAAAAATACCCATTTTTGTGAAAAAAGTTTCAAACAAATGTTGTTTGCAATGCTTTAAACTTTTGGAAACTGCTAAAAAAAAGTTCATCCAGCACGGTTCACTGTTGACGGGTCTGGGCGCCATTATTCGTCAGGCCGCCAAAAAAAAACATTATCAGCTTTCCTGACCAAAAAAATCAGGAGCGTAGCTGGATTCGATATAAAACTTTTCAGCCCAAACAAAAGTTAGCCAGACCTAAGGGCTTAGAGAAAAAAAAATGGTTTTCAGGTTCAGCTTGAAAACCAAAAATTTTCAACCATCCATAATTTGTAAAAATACCCATTTTTATGAAAAAAGTTTTAAACAAAAGTTGTTTGCAATGCTTTAAACTTTTGGAAACTGCTAAAAAAAAGTTCATCCAGCACGATTCACTGTTGACGGGTCTGGGCGCCATTATTCGTCAGGCCGCCAAAAAAAAAAAACATTATCAGCTTTCCTGACCAAAAAAATCAGGAACGTAGGTGGATCCGATACAAAACGTTTGAGCCCACACAGAAGTTCGCCAGACCTAAGGGCTGGTCCCAAATTTGAAAATTTGTGTTGAAAATTCAAATTTCCAGAACAAATCTTGTGGAAGGTTGCTTCAGCGTTGTCGTCAACCGTTGTGGACCTTCAAAAACATCAACAAGAGCAACAATTTGGGTGAGAGTTGCTTCTTGGATAAAAAATGTGCGTCAAGCGAAGTCATCTGGGATCAAAATTCAAGTATTTTGAGGAATTTCGAGTTTTTGAGCCGCCGGGGACTTGGAAAGTGCTCTATTTATATGAAAATAGCATGCCAACCTTAGTGATGTTGATCCCCTGTCAACTTCTAGAAAAAATGTGGCTCATGGTTTGAGATTAACTGGCAAACAGTGGATTTCTGGGGGCTCAATGGAATTTTGTTGATATCAAGGGATTTTTGCCGGATTTCACCATTTTTTTTCTCGGAGCTCTTTGGTCTGGCTAACTTCTGTTTGGGCTCAAAAGTTTTGTATCGAATCCAGCTACGCTCCTGATTTTTTTGGTCAGGAAAGCTGATAATGTTTTTTTTTTGGCGGCCTGACGACTAATGGCGCCAAGACTCGTCAATAGTGAACCATGTCGGATGAACTCTATTTTAGCAGTTTCCAATAGTTTAAAGCATTGCAAACAACTTTTGTTTAAAACTTTTTTCATAAAAATGGGTATTTTTACAAATTATGGATGGTTGAAAATTTTTGGTTTTGAAGCTGAACCTGAAATCCATTTTTTTTCTCGAAGCCCTTAGGTCTGGCTAACTTTTGTTTGGGCTGAAAAGTTTTGTATCGAATCCAGCTACGCTCCTGATTTTTTTGGTCAGGAAAGCTGATAATGTTTTTTTTTGGCGGCCTGACGACTAATGGCGCCAAGACTCGTGAATAGTGAACCATGTCGGATGAACTTTTTTTTAGCAGTTTCCGAAAGTTTAAAGCATTGCAAACAACTTTTGTTTGAAACTTTTTTCACAAAAATGGGTATTTTTACAAATTATGGATGGTTGAAAATTTTTTGTTTTGGAGCCGAACCTGAAAATTTCAATTTTCAATTATCCATAACTTGAGTTCTATTCCACTTGTGGCCCTAAAAATTTAGGGGGAGTTTCGGGGGCCCAAAAGGAACGTTTAAGTTAATTTTGGGCCAAATCTAAAAAAAAAATCTAAATTCGGCGTGGAACGTACCACATATATATGTAAATATATTTTGTGCTATATGTGAGGATTTGTATTTCAAGTAAAATATAAGTTTATCTACTTTGCGTTATTACTGATCTCATTATTACACCGAAAGTAGTGTAATAATATTTATATTATTGCACTACGTTTGGTAACTTTTAGTTTTTTTAAATTGGTACGTCAGCCTGTTACGTAGACGTCACGGTTAAATTATTAGTATTTCAATAAATTACTTGAGCAGCTTTGCGTATTTCTGGGGGTTTACAGGTCAATTCTACATTCTTGTCTTCCAATTCGCTCACGTAAGTAAGTAGTTATTGAAATTGTTCTAGGGCTACTAGATTTTCAAATTCAAATACGAAACGTCAATGTCAGTGACGTCCGTGTAACCAACCTAAGCAAAATTTCGTAGTTTAATACGAAAACTTGATCAACCAAAATTTAATGAATTAATACAACAAAGTAGATTAGTAGTTTAAAGTACAAGTTGCAGAAGACTTCGTATTCCAAGCCCGAGTTTTAGAACGGACAAGGGCTTGGAATGTCTTCCGCAACAAGTACTTTACAACATTTTCCATGTTCCGGCTTCCATTTCATTTTTATTTATTTTTAAATAATTTAAAATTTCTTATCTGGGGATTTTTTTATCGTGACATTTAAGTTGGTATTACTGCTGTTTCCTAGACATCTGTCAATTTTCACACCATTTTCATTAAACAGCATTAGGGAATATCTTGTTACCAACCCCAAAAAAATTACCAAAAGCAATGCTTTAATAAGCGTCATAAAGCACTGTTTTCGGCCATTTTCGTGCTAGAATAGCTGTCATTTTAGTGCCGGAACATAGAAAAAATAGTATATTACACTCGTTTAATAAGACGTATTGTCACACTCGTTCTATTAAAGCACTCGTTTGACAATACTCCGTCTTATTAAACTAGTATAATAATATACTATTATAAGATTTTTATAATAGGTGATCAGACAATGAAATGATTATATGTTAAGATTTATTGTGGTTAGGGATAATTCTTCCTACGGATACGTATATAATCCCCAACTTAAAATCGGTGGTGGAGTTGACTACCTGAAGTCTATGATGGAGTTGACACGTATCTAAAATGATCTGGCGGGAAACATTTTTACGTGCGAAAGTTTTAACTGGGATTAATATTTCTTCTATTTGTTGCTAATAAGTAACGAAATGTTTTTCAATTAATCCTCACTGTTTAAACGGGTAACATCAATCCTAATTTTGTGCCTAAATGCCCTTGAAAGCTTGATGAATGTTTGGTGTCTCGGGGAAAATATCTTTTAATGTAGACCAATACTTCAAGTAGGTACATATGTACTTAAATCATTTTAATAAGTTCAAATGATCGTCAATATCCTGCTTCACTGATCAAAGGTAAATGGTATATTATGCCAAATCAAATTCGCTTCTTCATTCAAAATCTCCACTCAATTATTCCCATTCGACATGAAATTTTTTTGGTCCCCCATATTTTCGTCATGGAAACGCAATTTGCCCCGAAAACATAGCTGCTGTTTGTTTGTCGTTATCTCCCTAATTACTTAGAACTCCTCACTGAAACAAAATGATGTAGCGTAACGGGGCCTTTCAGATACCGGCGTGATTCGTTACATTTCACGCATACCCCACATACAAAGAAACGGATCAAAAGTCCTCTCCACGTTTATGATTAAATAAAGTACTGAATGACTCCGGGAGGGGGAGTTCATTTTCAGATCAGGAGCGAGATTATTCGAGAAGAGCTTATCTTTTCGAAATTTACCGTAAAAAGCTAGGAAATATTTACGTATTCTTCCGGCCGGCATCTTAAATATTTATCACGGCAGATTTACGAAATCTAAGTGTCTAAAACTACTAACAATTCAAAAGCCGAAAACGTCAAGTTGAATACAAAATTTATTTATTTTGACTGGCGTTTCCGTCTTGGGCGAGACGCAAACTGCCTGGAATATCACGAGGGCTCATATTTTATATACGCCAGAAACTCCATTATTGGTCCTCCGATGTAAAGGCGGTGTTAGCACATAAATACGATATTTAACACTGGGTTATTAAAATATTCCGAATATCGAATAAATAAATAAATATCTAAGCTGCCATAACTTTTATTACGGCGCCGGTAGAGTTATTAAAACGTATTCAAGGTATAAAAAGTACCAAAAACTTTAATCTCTCTGCTCGCTAGCGTAACTTTACTTTCGGCTTATTAAAAGAGTTATATTTAAAAATTTAAATTTTCCTCGCCGAGGCGATTGGCCGGGAGAAATAATTTTTCCCGGTTTCCGTTACAGAACTTCGCAGTTAACGGTTGCAGAAAAGCGGCCCGAGACCGGCTTTACGCTCGGAAGGAAAACTTAAAGTTTCCAACAATTAATTTCAAAAGTTTGCACTCTTCCTCTGGTTTTGATTAGGAATGCAGGGATTGTTTTGCGTCTTGGATGTTTGCCCGGGAACCCTTCCGAAGGGAAATCTCCCCGGTGCGGGAACGGAAAGAGGAGAGAGAAAAAAAGGTGGCCAGGATGCAACACTGCCGGAAAGTTTCCTGGGCTTCATTATGATTCAAGATGAGTGCAGATGTTTTTTAAAGTTTCTCGCAGACAATTTTTCTTTAGGAATCGGACAGGCTAATAAATAAGATAATTAGAAAAAAAAAACATAAGTTTTGGAGTAACGGAATGTCCTCAGAAAGTTTGACGTGAAAATCAAAGACGACCCATTTCGTTCCGCGGTGCTTAATATTCGATCAGTCTTATTCGTCGCCGGCTCGAAAACAGAATTAAACGGGCCGTAGATGCCCATATTTCCGAAGAGTTCATCTGCTGTACTTCCTGATCCAGACACAAGACCACCATTGGGAATGTCATCTAGAACGCCATAAATTCCGAAGTTGCGCAACAAGGCAAGGACCCCGGTTCTGTTCTCCACTCGCTTATATTTATCGTCCCGTCCTCATATATCACGATTTCGCTTCAATGGGAATCACAATTTCAATTAATTCTGACGTTTCAGATTTATACTGATGAAGAGTGCCGGATGAGAACGACAAACGTGAGAACGACACGAAAAAATATTTACAAGGGGATGCGCAGGGAAATGAAAAGTACACCGGAAAAACTCGGCACGTTCAACCCCTTCTATCGCCCACGGAGAAACATCACGGATTCAAACTTTTTATTTGTACAGATTGCGGAATATAATACGAAAATTGAGTCCATGTTGTTGAGCGCGACCGGAAAACCCGTCCTTATGAAAATCTACTATCTAAATTTTCCAAATCAATGCTTTTGTTACCACCAATATTTCGCGCATTTACTTTTTGTTTAATTCATTTATATACTTTAGAATATTAAATATAATTAATTCATAATTCTGCTTCAATTAACCGCACAAAAAATTTGCCAGAAAGATACTCTAAAACTTATGACTAACCATGATTTTACATTACCACTGGTCAAACAGAACAAGTGGAAACATCGTTTTAAAGCAGCACTTTTGTACTGAAAATGTTGGGTTTAATTATGTAGTTCCATGTATCGTTCAGGACCTTTAGTTAAACTGCTTGAATTTCTCGACATCCGATATAACAATCTAAGAATCATAGGTAACATGTCAAGGATCTGATAAATTAGGAATCTATGTATAGAATCGACGTAGCTAGAAGATTAGTCACTCGCAATATTTGTGTCGACCGAAAGCAAGAAAGAATTTGTTATACAGGCACTATTGAAGAGACAAAATCCTGGTACCTTCCATAAGCTTATAATAGCCGCACGAAAGGAATGTATCAATATTCTGATAGCCACCGTTATTGCTTAGGAGAGTCGATGGAAATTAATGGAAAATACAGGGATTATTAAAGTTTGTCAAATTGTCTTTGAAATTTGTTTTCCCTTGTGAATAGTTTTCTGCTGATCACTAACTTGATCACTAATATGAATATACTTTTTAATAAGATTAGTGATTGCGTTGCACAATAACTATTTTCCACAAACACTTCTACTAATTAACGTGACTGAACGACTCTTATGGATTAGAAAACTGTAGTTGCAAGATATTCGTCTTAATGACCATGGTAATTTAACTGTGTTCAATAAAAAGACATTAAAATAGTTTGTCAACTATTCTTATTAAGAATTTCAAAAGTCGTCAATTATTTACCCCGGCAAACATTTTCCGATGTTCGGGTTCATTACCCAAAACCATCGACGGTGAATTTTCCTAGCCGCTTGGTAAAGATACATATAACCAATTACACAGCGACTGATTTTGTTATTTGAAAGTCGAACAAGTGGGCTCATTTAACAGTTCAACATTTTTCAACACTTCCTATCACATTTCCAGAGTAGTTTCCATAGATCAGCCCCCAACAACATCCAAAGTTAATTAGTTTGTTTGTGAAATAGCGGATATAGAGTGCCTTTTTTGAGACTAATTTGGTTGTCAATTCGAGCATGCAGGGTTAAAAGTATTTTCCGGCAATATCTGATTAATTGAAAACGGCACGGATTAAACGATTACATATTTGTGACGTAGGAGGCGCTAAAGGCATCGCAGTGCTAAAAAAGGGCAGGAAGAAAAATAAGCAGCAGGAAATGAAACCTCTCGAAGCGTAGACGAGCGACAAACGCCAACACAGAAATGAACCCGATAATTGACAAGCATTCGATAGGTGTTCCAGTTTTGGGCAAAAAGCAGTTAACGAAGGAAAATGATTTTCGATCATAATGTTATTCCATCCTCGAAAGGGGGTTGTCGCCAGTTATTAAATTATGGTAGGGTTGGATGTGATAAGGGTTAAGTGAAATTGGGATTTGCCAATCAGAGAAAAGAAGTGTCGGATAACTGATGGATTAGTTAAATTAGATTATTTCGGACGTTTGGGATTTAAAGCATCTCGTCGATCTGTATTCATTTAAATTCTGGGCGATTTTGTATAGAATTATTCACACGTTTGACGTAGGTCGCTTAGTTTATTTTATGAATTGTAAGATATTAACTTCAATCTATAGAAATCTAATTTCTAATCTGTTTCGTGCCACATAAGTACATAATTCTTCTCACGGGAATCTTCTCTAGTCCTAAACGTTAACATGGGGAATTACTTTGCACTTTTTCCAATCCACTAGGTCTCAGCACGAATTTTTCGCTGAACCTACGTGTTTAAGAAGCGTAAATTAAGCCTAGAACGAGTAAAATAAATTTACATGAAGAGAATTCGAATTCTTCGTTTAACTTCCTCATTGTATATTCCATGCGATCTTTATCTTGTGCAAAACTAACTTGATCATCTGCGAAAAGTAGTGAATGTAGTGTTTTAACTTGTACCGGTATTTTAAATGCCTATAATGTATAAATAAACCATTTTCCCCACTTTTTGATAAACGCCGTAAGTAGTTATCACAGACCATTAATATAACTAGACCCGTTTGTTTACAAAATAATGTATTGCCAAGATCTTAGCACATTCTAAGCGTTTTTTGCGCTGTTGCATGAATGCAGATGACGAATTTTTTGCTTACGATTTGCGTATACATCCAGCCTACTTCGCCTGTGGTTGGTCAGTTGTACGTAAATCTAAAATAATATAGACTTTTGTTATGAGTGGCAACATCGCGTCCTAGTCTTTCACGTGATAGAATTCGTTGTGTAAGCGATTTGTGTGTGTATTTTGGTAAAAATAGAAAACATTAACAATGGTTAATAGGTGCAAGATATGCAACGTTTATAGCGATGCAGGAAAGCCTCGGGATTGTCTTTTCATAGGTAAATAAAGAGATTTATTAATGGCATTTTTTGAGGTTATGTATCATCTCAGTGGCGTTCTATCAGTTATTATTTTAGGTTTCCAGTAGATCCAATTAAAGGAAATATTTGGATTTATGTTTTGGGACTTGGCGAAAATGATAACATAACAAAGTCGTCCTATATTTTCTCAAAACATTTCAATAAAGATGATTTTGTGTCTAAAATAGGTGCAACCGACAATGCTAGATATTTAAAGAGAGATGCTGTTCCATTACCGATGCATCAAGTTTTTGAACCTAAATGTACTACGAAGTAATTAATTTCTACCCTGTAACTGTGTTTAATAGAAATATTAAATTAATGAATTTGCCAAAACTGGAAGCGTGACATTTTTTTTTTATTTAAATTTCAATCTTTTTAGTGTAAATTTCAACAAAAACATCATACTGGTTACTATGATAAACAATTATTTCTTAAGATATGAGAAAAAATAGTAATTTTATTAACCATTATTAACCATTTTATTAAACACTAAACAAATTTGAGGAGTTATATCTCAGAAGCTAAGGAGCAAAATAGCAACTTATTATGTATAAAAAGAAGGGTCTTTCCGAGTAATTTCCGGCTATGTTTTCAGAATTTCATTTAACAAAAAAATCTATTTGTTTATAAGCCAAAAAAACGACACCAACTTTAAACAATGACTGTAACCGTTCTAATAAATATTTTTTTAATTCTGACAAAAGTACATGAAAGCTTGTTCCCTCTTATATATGACCGCTAGTTTTATTAAAATCGAGTAGTGGAAAAAAATAACCAATTTTGAAAATTTTCAATATTATTCGATTTTTCTGGATTGCAAAATTATTGTGCAAAATCTAATAAACTGATCGAAACGAAATTTACGAGATTCTTTTATTATAACTTCAAGATTTTGTACCTGTGATATGGAAGTCCTAACTAGATTGTAAAGTGCCTAAAATAGTAAATTAAAAAAAAAACACTTTTTTCTGCCGATTTTTTGTTGTTTATTATTATTTGGCAAAACCGCTAATACATTTTTCAATTTATAACCTATGCCATTTTATGTAAAAAGCGATTCTGCAACTTTTTCCTTTGTTCCACTTTCTTCTAAATTCGATACTTAAAAAGTTAGAAGCAAAACAAGGAGGGAAAAACGCGTTTTTTAATTTATTTTTAAATTATTGCATTTTAAACAATGTTCCTGACCTCTGCGCTTTGGAGGATAAGTCAATCCTTATTCTAGACATTATTCCCGAGGTATTCATGTAAACATTGCGGTTACCTCTTATGTCAATCTAAACTAAATTTCTGACAGGTGGGTCTTGGACTATACTTATTGTATGCATTATTACTGTCATGATGATTTTGATAATCTATGTTCTTCTATACTTCATTTGCCACTTATTTCGCACCGTTATTACCTAGCATACAAAGGGCTTCATTGCCCGTTGATCCAAATAAATAAATAAGTAAATTATTTTCTTCATTTGGTTTCCTTTTTGCCCGTTATGATTGATACGCCTATGGATAGCTATTTTGTACGCTATCAAAATTCGTCAACGGCGGCCATATTTCCTTCCCCCTTTACACCGCGGCTATCGGCTATGTTGGCATGTAAACAAACATCAGTTTCTAATGGGAACACCGGGTCTAGTTATATTAATGGTCTGTGGTAGTTATGAATACGAATAAATTATATAGAACGTGTTTCAAAATGATTGTCATCTAGTTGGCGTTGGAATTTCTGCGCATGTAATTTTTGATGTGCCGCGCGCTATTGATTTGAACCTATCTAATTCTGACAACAAATGTCATTTGTTGTCACACATTGTTAAACTGGCAATCAGTACTGCTACTGCTGGTAATTAACGGCCCTTTTCAGGGCCAAAACAAATACTACAAATAGACAAATACTCAGAATTCGTTTTCTTTTGACAGAGAAAAACCAGAAGTTAAAATAGGTTATTTTGAGGTTATGTATAGCTAGTAGAAACTCATATTTTCGCAAGGCGGGTTTTATTATTTTACATGGGAATTCCACAGCCGACTAGATGACAATCATTTTGAAACACGTTGTATTTTAGTCTAATATGCCGATGGATAAAACAGCTGTATGTACCAGCATTTCCGATTTTTCATATACACCACCAACTATTCTGTAAATCCGCTGCTGAACTAGAGAGTTATTGTGTACACGTTGTAGTTGACATAATATGACACGGCCAAATCAAATGCAACAGTCATTATTTATTTGAAATGCCTCGCGTTATGTTCTCGCGTATGGATCGTTAATTTTCCGTTTAATCTGAAATTTATTTTTGAGTAGAGCTCGAATGAGCAATAAAGTGAACAAAAGCCGAAAATTGGGTTTAGCGCGTGTAAAAAAGTAGGTTATAAAGCCCGTTCTTACAGCAATTAAAGATCATTTAATTATAAATTTAGACAAAATACCCTAAAGAGATTCATCACGTTTTGCCGCTTCCATTAACCTATTTTGCGAAGTTCGCTGTGAAATATTCCAGTCAGAGAAAAGGATAAACATTTATAATTAAATCCATGTAATCCGGTTTAAGAAGACATTTTACAACCATCTGTTCATCATTTTGATTATAACACTCGAGTTGGTTTCAGTGCGATGAAAAAGTACTTGAAGTCCGGCTGTTTGCGTTCATTCACTTTTTATATGCTTCCGTTTGAAATGGAATTAGGGCTCTAATTTTGAACAAGTTTATTACTTAATCGGTGGGATATCTGAAAGTCGAATTTTTTTTAAGCTGTCTGTAAACGTTCGGTGTCTTTCATGCCGGAGTTGGATAAGCCTTTAATTATAACTTTTTTAATATCACCGCGTCGGCCGTTTGTTTATTTTACGATGAATCGATTAATGATCGTCTCGCGGTTTATTTCCATTAGGTAATTAGGAAAACGATTCTCATTAACCGAAATTTCTTATCCGGCACAGGGTAAACAGAAACCGCGCAGTTTAATGCAAAAACGCTGTCCGAAACAACAAAACCGACGGCTCCTTTGAAGCAAACCGACTAATCTCCTTCGAATGAATCGGCCGTTTTCACCTCCCGGAAGCCGAGTTTCCTCTCTTTGGAAAAACAACAAAATAAACACAACTTCTCTATCCCACAAGGACTGTGCGGCGCCTTTTTGCTCGACCGGTTTCAGGTTTACTTCTGTTTTTACGGTACCCGCTAGATACTTACCGTAAAAATAAATTGATTTTATTAGTTTGGAGAGTTCGATTCGATGCTTTTTCCGTTCTGATTTATCAACGATTTTATTGGCCCCGGCCCGGAGTCAACGTCGATAAGTAAAATAGCTCCGGATTGGCTTCTCGAGGAGCGGCCAGTTTGGGAAATGACACGAAAAAGTATATTTATTCCAAAATACGTTTTCGTTAATATTCCATAAACGTCTACGGTAGCTTTCGAATATTATATTAATCAACTGAAACGAAGAGGAATCTACATATCTAACGGAAGATGAAAACGACGCTGCACATTTACTTAAAAGCTCTTCCAAGGGCGACTGCAATATTAACTCCAAACTTTCTTTAACTCGTAAACATTAGCTAAAACAAAATGTTTCCGCGTTTCTCACTCACCCCAGCACTCTTAGAAGTGCATTAGGTTTCATTAATTTCAACTAAAGTTCACAACAAAAATAATAATTAATTGCGATATAAAATACCGACTCCTTAGAGGTAAATTCGCTCCAGCGCTAAATGTATCCGAAAACAATAATTAGCCTATCAATGATTACCACTTCCAGAATGGGTAGAGGTGAGGTACACCGTTGATGGAACAGTTCCTCAATCAAAGTTAGATGCAAACTATAGGATAAAAAGTCCCGGGGGCGCATTTTTGGTTTAAGAGATTCATATTTTCATTTCATTTTTGTTGGTGAACGCAAATTTCCAGGCTTTATTCTATTTTTATATTTAATCTATACCACTAATTACAAATCAAAATAAGCTAATTTTGTTAAGAAATTACCAGGTAAAAAAGGCTTTCTTATATGGGAAATTCCATGTCAACTAATCAGGGAGTGAATGGGGTGGTTTTTAAATCGCTACCGGAAGTATCTAGTCTTCTTTAGGATATAAAAATACGTCCGATCCTACATTTTCAGCCACCAATTTTGCGCCATTTTGGATTTGTGACCTATTTTGTGTTTTGTTAATTTTTTTGCGAGCCATGACAAATTTTCGTTTTTGGACTGCCGATGCGAGAATTTGAGTTTAGAAAAATTCCGAAAATAGTGGGTCGATGTAAAATCTTCCCAGGAATCCATTTCCGGCCTCAGAATTTGGATTGGATGCTCCCTCGAGCGAGAAATTCGAAGAAAAGTTTTTTTTTTCAAAGTGCGATATCTAAAAACTTTATTTTTTTAAAAATATTTGGAAGCTGCCAAAATCTTCCTTTTTACATATAATTTTAAGGTCGAAACAAATTATCGGTGTGTATTTTGGTTTTAAGTAATAAAACACGCAAAAAACTATTTTTTTTTGTGGAAAAATGACATATTTCTGTCTCTAACCATGTGAAAACTCATTCATACATTCAATTTTACATTTTTTGACGTTCCAGTATTATACCTTAATAGTAAAGAAACATTGTCGGTTCATTCCAAAGCATATAATCTTGAGCTCAGCTTTTTTTTGCAATTTTTGAAATCAACAAATTGTTCTAACTCACCAATTGGCATATTTCAATTTTTTCACCGGAGGGAGGTAGAAAGTATTCAAATTGATATGAAAACACGTAAAAATACATTGCAAAAACCCAGAAATTTATACTTTATTTATCCAATCTAACTGGTACAGAGAATTTCAGGAATGAAGGTCTCCAATGCTAAATTTGTTGAAATGTGTTTGAATTTTGTGTGCCTGAGCCTGAGTCGAAAACCAATGCCCAATTCTCGTTTTTACATTTGACAATTTGCTTATTGTGTACACAAAACTGATGAAAACTTCTAGTGCCTGGATTAGTTTTTGCTTCCTTTTTGTCACTGTTTTCATGACAACATTTAAGAAGCTCGTGCACTGTCATGGTTTGGTTTTCATAGGGTCTTTTCAAACTCGCTATAGCAGCTTGACGCTTAATCAAGCACTTGATAAAGGTTTAAAAATTTTACCTCTTTCAATGGAACGTCGAAACTTAAATTTTGTCATGAAAACAGTGACAAAAAGGAAGCAAAAACCATTCCAGGCACTAAAAGTTTCCATCAGTTTTGTGTTCACAATAAGCAAATCGTCAAACGTGAAAACACCAGTATGGATGAGAACTGGCCATTGGTTTTCGATTTAAAAGGTAAAGTTGTGAAACTTTGGGAGGAGAATTTGGATGTTGCTTTTCTATTCAATAACAACTGGCATTTGGGTCGCATAATTCACAGCAACGAAGATGATATTGTTGCAGAGACGTTAGTGTTTAGCTATAATTCTGTCTCAAAAGTATACTTCTTTCCTGACTCACCTATTTGGCTAACTGTATCTTTTCCCCATGTTATTTGTGAGGTTAAGCTCACTGAAAAAAAGAAATCACAGAAAACGTTCACTTTGAACAAAGCTCAGGCACACAAAATTCAAACACATTTCAACAAATTTAGTATTGAAGAGCTTGATTCATGAAATTCTCTCTACCAGTTAGATTGGATGAATAAAGTATAAATTTCTGGGTTTTTACAATGTATTTTTTAAGTGTTTTCCCATCAATTTGTATATTTTCTAGAGCTCCTCCCTCCAGTGAAAAAATTGAATATGGCAACTAGTGAATTAGAGCACCTTGTTGGTTCCAAAATTGCAAAAAAAGCGAGGATCAAGAGTATAGGCTTTGGAATGAAGGTATAACACTGGAACGTCAAAAAATGTCAAATTGAATGTTTGCATGAGTTTTCACAGGGTTAGAGACAGAAATATTTCATTTTTCCACAAGAAAATCAGTTCTTTGCGTTTTTTATTACTCAAAACCAAAATACACACCAATAATTTGTTTTGACCTAAATTATATGTAAAAAGGAAGATTTTGGAGCTTCCAAATATTTAAAAAATGTAAACTTATTAGATATCGCACTTTGAAAAACAACTGTTTTTTTTTAATTTCTTGCTTGGGGGAGCACCCAATCCTAATTCTGAGGCCGGAAATGGATTCCTGGGAAGATTCTACATCGACGCAGTATTTTCAGAATTTTTTTAAACTCAAATTCTCGCATCGGCAGTCTAAAAACTAAAATTTGTCATGGCCCACAAAAAAATGAACAAAACACAAAATAGGTCACAAATCCAAAATGGTGCAAAATTAGAGGCTGAAAATGTAGGATCGGACGTATTTTTATATCCTGAAGACGACTAGATACTTCCGGTAGCGATTTAAAAACCACCCCATTCACTCCCTGATCAGTTGACATGGAATCTCCCATATATCTTCAAATTATTATGAGTAAGTTTGATGCGGTTTACACCGATGGAAGTTTTAAGTATTATACGAAGCATTTTATCCAGTTATTTACTGTTCGCGGTCTTATGAATTAAATGCATTTGGCAACTTTCTACTTCCAAATTAGTAAGTACCCTTATTTTGTTTTCAGGAAAATATTTTTATTTCATTTTAGTACTCATAAATACATTTTAGGTTGAAATTTTTTGAAGAAATTAGTAAACAAGAAAGAGACGTGCCATTTTAGGCAGAGTTGTTCCAAGACAAAACTATACATTCGTACTGCGATAATGAGTAAACGTTGTTTCCTCTTGATAATTGGCAAAATAATTTGTTGACATAAAAATAATATAATTATGAAATTAATTATTAACTAAGTATTAACAGTTTCAGGTACTTTCACTTTACTTACTGACTGATAATTCGAAAAGTATAGGATAAAACAATTATATTTCAATCATGAGTCATCTCATTTCATATTTTTACGTAAATCATACTTATATGTAATTCTACGACTTTTTCAGTTTTTATCCCTAGTTTACTAAAAACAAAATTGTACGCGTTGTTCCACAACGATAGAACTACCCCAGATTTTTAACGGTTTCTTCACACAACATTTTTCAATGATAAATTCACCTATCTGCTATGATCTAGACTTTTGTAATCGGCTTTTGCAAGACTACTCCAATCTCACATAAAATTCTATCTTTTTACTTTCACTTTCGAATTTGCGAGTCCGAAATGAGAGTCTAAAGCAAAAATTTTACATTTTGTAATCTATTATAATCGAATTCATGGAGGACTGGTCCGCAGACGCCACCAGAATAGAAAATCGTCGATAACGTAGTTCCAGGTTGCCAGAAATTTACAGTTACCTTTAGGCGTTATATGTCAAATTGATCCCCGTGTTTCCTGAATCTTAAATTTGAATTACGAGTATTTTACCGTCCTAGATTTCCAACGTCACTTTTCACACGAGTTATTTCGTTATTCATGATGAAATTGCCAAGAGATATTTCTATTAACCTGGGATATACGTTTATTAAGATTTTTAGAAAAGTTTGTAACAAGAATTATAACTCACTCGGTATAGTTGGGTAAAAATAATGAACAAATCCTTATCATGCACATGCAATTAACATGATATAGTCAAATATGGTACTCTGACTCACCCATATTTCCTTGGTTTTTTGTTGGCACAGTAATTAATTAAACTCTTACAATTATTAATACAGTACGGAAATGAAATTAACGCGACGTACTCGTATACACCTGCGTTTAGACTAAACGTCGAGTCGGGGCAATTCCTCCACGATAAACGAAACATTACGTATATTATGATAAAAAACAGTCGGTTGTTTACCGAATGTGTGAACTCTTGTGTCAATCTGTTACGATAAGTAATAAATTTGTACTTGTTTTAAAATACATGATGAACGCTTTAACAATCAATGGATATTCGAGTGGTTATATAATAGAGGGTGAAATTATCTTTTTACAACAATTATTTATAGACTTTAATATTGAGATGATAAGAGAAATTGCACTATGTGAATTTTCAATAAGTCGTACTAAAAGCAATTACTGAGTGCTGGTCTCGCTTTATGATTATTGACAAAATAAGGTGAACATGGACCAAAGAATGATTTAAAGAAAATTTCAGAATATCAGACAGTTTGGCAGTTTTACCGTCACTGTAAATCCGCGAAATCTCGAGGTTTAATTTTTTTTTGTAGAGATTAAGAATGATCAGTGTGGAATGACAGCGTTCAAAAACCCATTGAAAGGACCGTTCGCGTTTCTGGCGTCAAAATCGCAGGTAACTTTCGCCAAACTTTACGCTCTGGCACTTCTCGAGTTATAAATATACGTCAAAAATTATCGCATTTCAAAAAAGAAATAACGTTTGTTGCATTAAAGTTAGGTGAAAAGGTGTCGGAGCCTTCTCATAAACTCCGAAAGGCGTCCCCCCCACCCCTTATTTCGGCCCTCTCGAGCACCAGGGGAGCATTTAGGCAGCCAAACTTTTCCGCGAACTCATCATATTCCATCAAAACTGCCAAAAAATAAAAAGTTTTTCTCTTTAGCGTCGAGTAAATCCAATCTCGTGCAAAAACAGAATGCGTATTTATATCTTTCGACAAAGTTCTGTACTACAAAGGAAGAGCGAAAGAAGAAGAAAAACGGGAAGCATAAAACATTCATCTCCTCTTATTTTATTATTATCTTGTGAAATTTAAGAGGGGGTATGCGATTCTGCACATCCGATTTCCCTGTAGGACTTGTGCAGCATCGTCGCCTGGGGAACATTAACTCTAGAGGGTGAGCCGTAAATGTAATATGATAAAGTGTTTTTTTAGGTAGTAGGCTCGAGGAAGGTCGGAGATCAAACTTCTCCTCTTTTTCTCTTCGGTTACGAGAGTGAATTTCATCGCGATAATGCAGGATGTTAAAGAGAGATGAGGAGATTTCCGGTGGCCGGAAACCAGTCCGGGGGTGAACAAATTTAATTCGTATCAAAACAACATTAAATACTTCACCGAAAGCGAAGGGAATATGTCAAATAGCGTCCCGTTTACGAGGAAAGGTGGGTGCGTTTGTTTTTCTTTTTGACTCGAGAGGAATTTAGATAAATAAAAAGCTCGCATTGCGGGAAGGCCGTACCGTTTTCCTTCGACGAAGACCTCGAAACTTACTTCGAACCTCCAGCAACAACCCTTTTAATCAATTCTTGGGAATGTTAAGGACCAAGAGCACTTCGAGTGCTGCGTGACAGAAATATGTATTCGCGTTTATTTGGTGTAATACGTGAGAGAACGCAAAGGAGATTACAGCTCCTTCTGATAGTGTCGTCAAATGGAGGCCCCTCTAAACCGGAAAGCTTCGGCTGATGACACGGCAGGGACCCCTAATCCCTAAGGAGCTTTGTCTTGACTGGATGGATCTTACTTAATCCCGTTTAAAATTAGTTTAGCGAGATAATGTGTCCGAGAGGAGAGGTTTTGTTTGGACCGCAACTCGATTGATTTTTTTCTTATTTAGAAAACGGGTGACTTTAACGGTTCGGTTCCGGGACTCAATTTAAATATTTTAAAGTAACGGAAATGTCGCGTTTCCAGAAACGAGCCTAACCTAACGGTCCAGTCATATCAGAATTCTCGTTACTTTTCAACACCATACAATGCAAGACTTTATTACTAGCCCAGTGTGTGTAGTCATTTTTTGACGTTTTTCGACATTAATTCAGTACCGAATGAGAGTGGTCCAATTTGTAGGCTCTGATTAGTTGATCATTCTTATATAGTTTTAAATATTCAAAAAGTGTGCATTAACAGATGGGAGGGGTTCAAAGTTAGCAAAAACAAGTTTTTTGATTCTACAAGCCAAAGTATGCATTTTGTGGAGAAAAGTTTCACATATAAGTTGTAGAGAATTGAAAAACCTATAATTTGAGCTACAGCACGATTATTTTTGTTAAACATTTATTGCAAAATTGTCAAAAAATCACTGAAAATGGTCATTTTTTGAATATTGATTATTTACTGCATTTACAGAAATTTCGACTTTAAAAAGTCGAAAAAATAGGAATTAAAATGCGGTTTTCAGTTTTTTGGTATCTAGAGATCATACTTAATCATTTTCCAAAAGTTTATATATATACATATATATCGGATATAACGAAATTTGTCGGCAGGCTACAGGTCGCATTTTTTAAAGAATCACAACGAAATTTGGTACAAAAATCAGATGGCCGAAAATCTCGGTTGAGTTCGCTAATGGGCCAAATCGGTCTAGCGGTTTCAAAATGGCGGCTTGTTATTTTCAAAAAAAAAATTAAAAAACATTTATTTCGCGTGTGAGAGAAAAATGTTACTTAGGTTTTTTGTTGCTCTTATAGAAGCGAACCACATTTGTATAAAACATTTTTTTCGAGAAATGTAAAGAAAAAAAGTTATTTAAAAAAAAATTAAAACACTTTTATTTCGCGTCTGGGAGAAAAATGTTACTTAGGTTTTTTATTTATCTTATAGAGACGAACAACTTTTGTATAAAACACTCTTTCGAGAAACGTACAGAAAAAAAGTTATTTTTTTCAAAAATAAATAAAAATAAGAAAAACTTTTATTTCGCGTCTGAGAGAAAATTGTTACTTAGATTTTTTGTTGCCCTTATAGAGGCGAACAACTTTTGTATAAAACATATCTTTGAGAAATGTACAGAGAAAAAGTTATTTGCAAATATTTTAAAATTTTGTCGTTTGTATTTTTTCACACCTCGTATGCATTTTTTTGACATATCGTGTGTTATATTACTATATATCCTACCCATAAATCTACCTTTCAGCCTGACATGCCATGGGGTTTTTGTCTTCCATTTCGCTCACGTAAGTAGTTATTGAATTTGTCCTAGGACTACTAGATTTTCAAATTCGAAAACGTCAATGTCAGTGACGTCAGTGTAAGCAACCCACGCAAAATTCCCTAGTGTAATACGAAAACTTGAACAGCCAAAATTTAATGAATTAATCAAGCAAAGTAGATCAAATAGTATATCACACCCGTTTAATAATATTCTATTATTCTAATATAACTATTCTGTTGTCATCACAGTTAAAAAGTGACATCTGTAACTTTAAAATTTCCTTCATTTTTGAAGTGTTAAATGCATTTAGAATGAAATTTAAAAACGAATTGAGTTATTAGACTTACGTATTTTTACCGATCATTCGATGTCCCTTATTGCAATTGCATAACCCCTTAAATAACTAACTGCTAACTTATATAATCCAACTTTTATAAATCGCAATACTTTTTCGAAGTTTTCACGTATCTGCTTTAAAGTAGAAAGTTTTAATGCGGACGTATGTGTGTGTGTATGTGTGTGTATGTGTCAGCATCGTGTTCTGATAAGAAGGTAGTAAAAAATTTTTATCGGCTCTCTCGGACCCGACGAATACCCACAAAAACTGTTAGTACGTTGAAAACGAGTGCCCATTACATCTGATTAGAGAAGCTGGACGTACCACGCGGGCCAAGGCTATTTTCGGTCGACGAAGAAGCGAATGAAAATAAAGACCAGTAAGGGATTCGATCTGAGCATCTCTCAGATGAGAGTAGTCACGTCACCACTGAGCTAATGACCAGTGGTAATGATGACACAAAGTAATAATTGGGTTGATTTTATATGATAATTGTATACAAAATTCACCGTAACCCTACGTATCTGTATTTGGATTCCCAAGTATGAGTTAGAAAAAATATGTGTTATATCACTTTAGTAGTCTATTGTTCGTAAAATTTTAATCCTAAAGTTAAAGTTACATGTCGAGAGCTCTGTATATTTTTAAATACAATACGAGCTAATATTGTTTGTAAATACAAACACGTTACAACAAATATTTTTATTCAATTTTGTCATATAAATTGACGTTAATTGACGTCAAATCGAACCTATAAAGTCATTGTTTATTTTGGGTATTTAAAATTAATTTTTAATTTAATTAATTAATTATTTAAAACATTTTAATCCGGCATTAAGCCGCTATTCAATTTTGCGGTATAAAGTGACGTTTTATATGTTTAAAATTGTTTTCGTCGTTGTCAAGGTTACGGCACAGAAGCTGTGATGTTTTCAAATTCTCTCTTCAAAATTGGACTTACTCCGCTAAACGTCAGTTTATATATGGCAAAATTGAATAAAACGTTGTAATACACTCGCGGATAAAATTAACGTTTAACTCACGATATTAACCGTTATACGTTCATTTTATCTGCTTGTATAATAAATAACTATTATTGGGTTTTAACGAATAAACTTAAATTTGGCGACCTGAAATAAGGGATGTTTGGATTTGTAAACGACAGACAGGCACTGGAATTTGCAGAGCGTCACGAATTCGAATACCAAATAATCCATTACAATTATAGTAAAAATCGGTTGGTTATACAAACGAATAAAATATCTATAAACAATGTTGAAATTGTTCAATCCGATTAATTATAAATATGAGGTTTCGTTCGAAAAAAGTAAAATAAACACATGTATCCAGTGAAAATGAAATTGTCCGAAACATAAATTTATTCGTTGGTGCAGCGTACGAAATTAAATCAATTAAACGAACATTTTTGTTATGACGTGATTTAGATATATGGGTTGCGCGTATAAAGAAAAATTTAGTGGATGACTGGTTATAAAATTAGTGAGAACAACATCACTATTATATCGAGGAGTTAGTATACGAGTGAATCTCAGTAAGAAGTTTCAACTTAACGACGCAAATAAAATCATTTTAGAATTTTATTGGAAAAGTTCGGCACTAGTAACACGTAGTCGAAAAACTTTGAAAGTAGCGTGGATGTGAAATAAATTTTTAACATGGTTTTCGAGGGATGACACCCCCGAACGCAATGAATTATGGTTCAAATAATATGACAATCATAATAAATCTTGGGAATATATCAGGACTCCGGCAAAAGTTCGTAATTTCTCTAAATGATGATAAATCTACTTCGACAGGGTCTCTGGAAACGTATTTATACGATTTTCTGGAAACTGCTCTGTGGGATCTGGCCTTGATTTTGCTTAGAAACGATTTATTTTCTTTATAAAATGACGGGAGGAAAGAGAACGATTCAAAAACTAGCGACGTTCACTCGATCATCAATCTCATAAAAAAATATTAGAGTGAGATAAAGTAAAATATAAAAAGGTTACTCCCCTCCGGCAGCTCGAGGAAGTATAGATGTAAATGCTCGTGGAACCGCTAAATACGTTATTAGATCGAGGAGATTCACACGAAACCTCTTACCGAGCGTAATGAGGATTTTTCAGCAAGGGTCAGCGAAGTTGATCGAAGTAACAGGTTTAGGGGGGACCTGAGCCCCTTGTCTCGGTTCGTTTCCGGCAGTAAAACCGTAAGTCCACGGGCGACACATCAGACCAGAAATAAACCAATCGCTCCGCGTTTGAGGGGCAGTCGATGTTCCTTCCTCCACATATTCAGCGGTCTCCCAAGTCCCATTTGTTTACGCAAATCATAAGGGGGGCGAAGCATACCGAACGGCGCGACGCAAATATTTGGTAGATTTGTTATGAAATTCAATTTCGACGAAATGAAACGAAGTTTCCCTCGTTCTATTTGCACTGGTCGAATGCGACAGAAGAAGGGAAAAAAGACGGAAAACAAGAAGAAGAGTTCTACATCATCGCCAAGAAGTTTTCCAGTTTACCTGAGTGGAGATGCTCCATGTTAGTTTAAGAAGTTTCTAGTTAGAGTTCGGAAGGAAAACTATTGTTTAAACTGATAGGTTTGGAATAGTGGCTTCATATCAACTTCGGATATGAGTTCGTCTGAGCACTCTCTTAAAGTTGCGTCAGTTGTTTAGATAGCGCAGACGGCGCGATATTAACGATGGAAGTGGACATTTTCCAGTTACAAATCATACGAGGTAAAATGATTACCTGCTCACGTTTTCAGCATCCAAGCTGTAAGCCGTTTATTCGTTTTTATTATTAACATTGCTTTGTGATATCAATATTCGGAATATTAAGATAACAATCCCGAGCCAATTTATAACTAACAATTTTACTTTCTCATATGAGGTACTCATATATGAAAGTATTGCAATCGGATCGATTTTTCGAAATTAAATTATTAGCATTTCTGTCTAACGTTTTGAGGTCTCCTGAGTCCAAAAAACATGTTTTTGGAAAACCGTCTGTATGTATGTGTGTGTATGTATGTCTGTGGTAGGATTTTCTCAAAAACTAAAAACCGCCAACGGTCAAAACTTTGTATTTAGACTTCGTACCATACCAGGACGTGAAAATAAGCTTTTCATTAAAATCAGCCAGGATAAGAGGGTAGTTTACTCTTATAATTTTTCGGTTTTTTAAATTTTTCTCGAAATTCGCTATAAGAATTTTTTTGAAACTTTGAATATTTATTGTACGATTAAATAGGTATAAAAAATGTTTCTAACAATTTTGGCTAAATCTTCTGTGAAGGGCACTTTATACTTGTCAATTTTCGGTTTTTTCAATTTTTTTCGAAATCCACTTCACGCATTTTTTTTAAACTTTGAATATTTATTCTACTGTTGAATATGTATTAAAAAGTTTTCTAACGTTTTTGGCTAAATCTTCTGTGAAGGATACTTTACACTTGTCGATTTTTGGTTTTTTGTATAATTCTCGGAATTCGTTCCAAAGAATTCTTTTTAAACTTTGAAAATTTATTGGGCAATTAAATATGTACAAAAAGGTTTGTAACGTTTTCGGCTAAATCTTCTGTGAAGAGAACTTTATACTTGTGGTTTTTCGGTTTTTGAATTTTTCTCAAAATTTGCTGCAAGGATTTATTTTAAATTTAGAATATTCTACCATTGAATTAGTATCAAATAAACTTTTCTATCGTTTTTTGCAAAATCTTCTGTGAATGGCACTTTGTATCATTCTTCAATTTTTTGAATTTTTCCCGAAATTTGCTCCAAGAATTTTTATAAAGTTTTGAGTACCTATTCTACATTAGATATAATATATAAAAAAGTTTTGTAACGTTTTTGGCTAAATCTACTGTGAGGAGTACTTTATAGGTACTTGTCGTTTTTCGGTTTGTTGCTTAAATTAACCCCTATATATGAGAAAGTACTCTGATGAACACATAACGATTTTTGATTTGTAATTTATTATGGCAAGAGAAAATAATAGCATCGCAGGCTGATACTAAATTCAACTGGGTAATAAATCTCTAATAGGCACAGTAAAATTACATGAATTTCAAACACCTCCGCTTGAAAATCCTTTTTGAATCAAGTAATTATTTATGTGCGATTATCAGAGTTACACAACGCTATCCCGTACATCGGTGCTTTTTCCAAATACGCGCATCGACACAACCTTTATAAATAATCACGGCATTTCCCAATTGCTGTGAAACAAGCCAAATAAAAGATGCGTCCCATGTTACCGTTTTTTTGTCTTTTGTCTATTGCGTTTGGAATTGTTACTGTTATTGCCGGTGATTTCGACATTCGAGGAATTCGATATCAAAAGATTCATGTCGGGCCTGTTTATTTCCCCCTTTTATTTGGCGAATAAATGAAATACCGAAAAACAAACGAAAACAGTTAGTGTTCAGAGAACAGGAAATTAGTCGGCTATGAAATAATGAGATTGTGAAGTTATTTCGGTAGCAGAAATGTGTCGAAATCGATTGTGCAGACACTTTCAATTTAACGGTGTTTATTAGGGTATCGGGAGGGATGTAATAATGGCGTTTTATGGAACTAGTAAGTCCCCTACAACTTCTTCATTTCAGAGTAGGATATTGCGTTTTGTTGCAATTATTGATAGTTTTGATAAATGTTTGAACAATAAGTAATTAATAAACTGCAAGCATTATTTCGTTAGTAGGTACATAGAATGATTATGTATCAAATTGAAAATTTCGAGAACCTTATTGGAAACTATGTTGAACCAAATACACGGTATATATCAGAGAAAATCGAAGAAAATTCACCTATGGGAACATCCTTATTAGAAAAGTTATTAAAAATTAAATAAAAAGCTAAAAAAATATGAAAAGTTCACTTCACAACACTTTCCACTTTCACTTTCCAGGATAACAGCCCATTGTTGGACTTACAAACCTTTAAGCCTTTCAAGTACATTCGCTATTCAAAATTTTTCTTTAAGTTCTCAAAAATGATAGAAACCGTATCCGTGAGCCACGTCCGATTTTGAAATGAATCCATCCAAATTGCGATCTGAAACTGAAGGAGCGAAAAAATGAAACGTCACGGCAGTTATCCTACGCCTTTTATATACCGAATGAATATTTTATGAACTCGAAATAATACCCGATAAAAGTTGTCGTTTCTAGTTCGAAAGAGCATCTCTTACGAACGAGTGAGTGTAAGTGTTAAATCGCCTAATTCATCGGCCTGGCCGTTAAATCCGTCGAAAGTTGCTTATATGTATCCCCTAATTTAAAGTTGTCTCATCGAATTTGGCGTCCCTTCGAAGGGCGAGACTTCATCTCAATCTAACCCTCGACTAACGACGTGAACCGGAGCCCCGTCCACAACCATAACGCGTTGTTCTAAAACCTCATCATTCAATTTGAATTTTCATTTTCCGTAATGTTGGTTAGCCGGAGAAACGTCGCCCTTTTGTTTCCACCCCCGAAATTCAAAACTAATCTCGTCAGTTAGCCCCAAAACAAATACCGCCTAACCGTTAAATTTCAAGTCCGTACGTAAAATTCGCGTCGGATAGGGTCACATTCTAATGAATCCATCTATTAGCTGTTTACATAGGAGCTCGGAATGTTTCGTGTCTTCCCTAAAATTTTAGTTTCGTGGGATCTTTTCATAGGCATTCGTCGGGGTTTACGTTACCATGGCGATTCTCTTGAATAAAACAATGTTCCGTGCGTGAAGCTAAGAACTTGGTCCGGTATGAATCCAAAGCGGCTGTTCACTTATTCCGCTTTTATCCCGAAAGTTTTCAATATGGAGAAGTTGCCCTCGTGGCTTCGCGTCCTATTGAACTACAAAGGGGTCGTCGAATAGGATTCCAACCGGGTTTACAACCCACAAGGAAAGTATTTCTTAAGACGATTCTTGACGCAACTTATAATTCGGTTGATTCATTAAACGACTAGACTAAACCCGAAGGGGCATTTGCCGTCGGGACCTTGTGGGAAAGCTAGTAAATAACTAATTCGTTCGAGCTGATAGACTTAAAGAGCTCTAACAACCCTATAGGGAAAGGGTTATAAATTCTTATCCCAAATTACAGATCGATCAATCAGGGGTAAACTGTGAACGGACGTTTTCGCTAAGACCTTCGACAAACTTTTCGTTATCTAACGAAATTAACCGAAATAATACTAGCATTAGCATATCATACATTTCAAGTGTACTCTTCTCTTCTTTCTCTTTTTTCTTATTTAAAAACATGGAAACTCGCATTAAAACTTGACTTAATTTATTTACCTTTCTGCAATGCTCCGAGCAGATTTCGGTTCTCCATACCTCCACCCGGAATAATTTCAATTTCCTAACGACTTCGAAAGGAACGGAACGTCCCCTCTAAGAATTGTCGGAGCTTCCTTGAATATTTCAGGTTCCATCTGAGTTTTGCACACCAAACTTTTTAATTTCCGCATTAACAAATCATATTTCATGAGTGCTGGAAACCTCGTCAGGAAAAAAGCGAATTTTTATTCTGTTCTTATGCAAAGTATAACATTATGAATAGTGGCCGGAGTCGCGTTCGGGCCTTTTGTTATTGGCAAATGCAAAAAGAAATAAAATAGCAGGGATTACAAGGGACAGAATGCTAAAGTGATTCATTTAAATAAGACCCGACTGTTTTGAATAATGTCCCGCCTTTGTAGTAGGGGTGTTTTCGGAATGAAGCCGCTAGTTAATGATTAATATTTCACTTAATCGGGCTTTGTAGGCAACGGGGTTCGAGCGAGATAATTCCTGTTTCATATTAATGCATGATGTAACACAAATCTATCTGACTGGAACGGGGGCAAAAAAATCATTTATTTACTAAAAGAAACCAAACAGCCGTGTACGTTCTGTATTATACAAGCGGTTGCTTCGGATTTTCCGTACAATGATTATCTAACGAAGGCATTTTCAACCCAAACCCAAAGTGTATCATCCCTGGTTAATTGGAAACCTTCTCTACAAAGGTGAATTTACAATTACAACTGTCCATATTTCGAGAACTTCATAATCACAGGGTTGACATTTGGGAAATTTAATTAAGCTTCGTCTGTAAATTCAACAGTGTAAACGCAAAACCGTTAAATATGTAGCACGATTGTTCGTAACCTACATTCAATCATCACGATTGAAATGATGTAGTATTTTTGACACAATGGACATGTACTAGCCATAATATTTGTCACATTTCCCTGTTATTGATATTCTAATAAGTAGCTTCGATCATAGCTCTCCAAAGTGTTATGGTAAGTTTCGAGAGGTTGACTTACAAGCGTAGAGGAGTTAAATCATAACACGAAACCAGCTTTAAAATTATCAATAAAACAACCATTAATCAGTAGTTAAAAACACTTACCACAATCACTTGCCGAAAACAACTTCGCTGATGCTTCTGCAGATGTCAAGTAGATACCTGGAATTAATGATTTTAAATAAGCAAGAGTATGAATGGAACGTGAGGATACATTTCATGACATTGTAATAAAATATGTAAGTAACATAATAAACTAATTCAACTGAAGAATGTTTACCCATCGTATCCATTATTGAAAAGTTTTCCGGTTCTATTAAATATATAAAACGCGTCTTTAATTAGAGAGCGTACATAAACTTGAATAAGATTTAATCAAACTTTTGGAATGGAATTCGACACGCTAAAATATCGTTGTGTAATCTTTTAGACAACACGGCTACTACTCCCAGAAGCGAATTAAACTCCATTAAAACTGCTTAAGCTGTTCATTATGAAAATTAACAAGTTGCTATGTATTTTTGACGAGCTTTTAAGGATCTCTAGCAGAAGAAAGAGAACTTCATCGCGCTTTCAAAGAGCGTAATTCAGACGCGGTTGACTAATTACATCCCTATTACGTACCATCGATAACTTCGATACTATTAATTTCAATTTGGAGTCTTAATGATCTCGCTTGGAGTTCTTGATTGCCAACTTGTTTTACGAGGGGGAATTTGAGATGACAGCCCGGACGTGGAATTAAACTTCCTCGGCGTGCAGCTGGAAAGCTACTTTATGGCGGGATAGATCGGATGACCCAGATAGGATACGATTTATTTCAATTCTTTAGATACGTGCCACACTTCGAATTTCACTAACTTCCTAATTTACTTTGGTTTACTAACCGCTGAACCGTTCATTTTCGCAGAGATGAAAACCCAGAAGGTGACGAAGTCTTCGAAGTTCACCCAGGCGACTCCCAACGACAACGAGTACGGGGATTATCAGAACATCGGTCTTACCGTGCTGCCCTTATCGCCGACGGATGAAGGGAACCAGAACCTGGACAGGGTGTCTTACCCAGAAGGACACTGTCACACCATCAACAACAGCTCGGAATTGCTGCTCAAGAGCACTTATCAAGCTCAGGAGGGCATGCACGAAATGCAAAGGTGCGTATCATTAATACGATAGAGTATTAAAAAATGTATAGTGAAATTACAAAATAGGCGTTTTTTGGCAAAGGCAAATTTTTCGTGTTTTGGCGTAATCTTTTAAGGTAATGTCGATGTGTATACAGTTAATTTTTCTAAATTGAAGCAAATTACATTGACAGACGAAAACAATAAAACATATACATAGTATATAGAGGACGACATATATGAAAATATTTAGGGAGAAAATGGTACTATGGAAAACTTATTTCTGTACCTATAACTTAAATGGTTTTGCTTTTGTATATTACGATATAACATTGAAAATCTCGAATAATTTGAAAGAAAAAGTGTATTTGACATAATGAAGTCCACCAGCTAATGGTAGGTAGTAATTCTATTTGGATGTTTCAACAAACATATTTCTTTTTATAAACACTTATCATGATGGAACAGAAAATCTGTAACATTATGCTTATAACGATAATGAGGAAAATCCTCCCGAAAATGTAGATAAATACATTTGGATATCAAAACTTCCAAATAGGATGGATAATGAGGCTACGCAAGCATTTTTATACTGTTTAAAGAATTCAGAGCTTCAGAAAAAAACTAATAAAAAACAACGAAAAACACAATTTTTAAAGATATATAGCAAGAACTTACTGAATATAGATATAAAATTAATGAGAATGAGATAAAAGGAGGGGAGAATTTCATCAAAAGTGGAAGGTTTTATTTCAATTACCTGAAAGTCATGAATACACCAGCGAATGGTTTATAAACTAAGTTTTTTCAATGACCTTAATGATATAGTATCCCCTAAACATAAAACAAAGCCAAAAAGACTCTTAGACACAATTCGATCATATCTATTATTGACAATGAAGAAACACTTGATGAAGCTGAAAGTAGCCTTGAAACTATATAACGTGTCATAAGTACATTAACTCCACCTCAAATCAAAAGAGTCTTAAACCCACTGCAGAAAAACTGAAAATATTTGAGGCACTAGAAAATCTGGAGAAGAGACAGGACAGCCGAACCAAAAAACTGGAAAACTTATTATTAGAAAATAAGGTAGAAGGAAGGAATACTAATGTTTCACTAGAAATATTGGTTAACATAAAACAGAAAAGAGTGGACAAGATGCATTCCAGTCATTCATCTGATATCTTTCCTTTGTCATTAATTTTATTAAACAGAGAAACAAGCGAAACGACATTATCCTCATTTATGAGTTTTAACATTTCAGGGTAAATTTCATTAGATTCAGGACTTTTATATCTTTTGAGTTGTTTATTGGCAGTTTCTACTTCACACTTCAAAACTCTTGGTCCCATGTTGCATTCTTCCAGGGTATCGTCATTTCAATCTTCTTCAAATAGTTCCTTGATATGTCTTTTCCATTCTTTTCCTTTATTGTGGGTGTTTTGTAATAGATATCCGTTACTGTCCTCTAATAAGTGTTGGCAGTGCTTTTTAATAATGTGCCTAACTTTATTTATTTTCTTATACATGTTGAAGTAGTCATGTTTCTCTTGTAAATCTTCTATCTTCCTAGATTTATTCTTTGACCATTCTTCCTTTGTCGTTCTTATTTTTGCTCTTATTTCTCTGTTCTCCGTTTGTCCATTAATTCTAAAATGTCTGTCGTCATCCAGTCCTTTTTCCTTTCTCTTGATGATTTTGGGGGAAATTTTTCCGTGGTCTTTTTTAATGCTAGTTTAACCGGCTCCCATGCCTTGCTTGTGTCTTCAGATGTACTCATCTGCGTACGGTCTATTACTAATAGCTTCTTGTTCAAATCTAGTTACTTTTCCTCTGGTTGATATTTCTTTCAAACAACACTCCCATGTTTTTCACTCCTCCACTACAATCTAAATCATAACTTACAGATACAGCCCCGAGAGGAACGCGAACCGCTTCCAGCAGCCGCAGCCGCCGCAGGCGCCCAAGCAGGGCCAGGAAATAGAGCTCTGCAACTGTATAACCCCAATCTATCCATACAAAACCCGTTTCGTCGAGCAGTGCAAGAACGATCCGTCGGTAGTGTTGAACCGTTCGTTCGCCTCGTTACCGAAATTCGAGAATACCAGTCTGAGCCAGATCAGCTTGGACAGGAAGATCGGGAAGTACAGGCCGAAGCACCTGTACGCGTGCGAGCAGAGCCAGCGGGTCCTGCGGGAGATGGACAAGAGCTCCACGCTGAGGAGAATGCAGAGTCCGGAGATTATCAATATACATCGTGGACCGATTTACGAGGGGCACGGTAGTGACAGTTGTTCGGTGAAAGAATTTAAATGCAAGGAACACGAGTTCCGGAGGGGACAGAGCGTCAGGACCATAGGGGGATCGAGGTAAGGTGACATTTTATAAGCTTGACCAGTAGAGAGAAGTCGAAACATAACTTCATTATGGTTTAATCTAAGATTTTGGGTAGTTACTATTTTCTACTCTAGCCGCTTCTAACATTCTATTAATTCTTGATGAAGCAAAAATTCTAGGGATGAAACTAGATTTTAAGTTTAGATTTAGGGGACATAATTACTTTAAAAGACCTATTTAGAGCTGAGAGTACTTTGAGCAAATAAGCATTTCCTAATTTAAAAACTAGAAACAAATTTTCAGAAACTATAGTGATTTCAGTTTTCAATTACCGTGTAACTATATTAAACTTCAACTCATAATGTCGTATCGTCCTAGTTATCTGTTAGGTAAAATAACTTTCTATTATGAAATTCACGATAGACATTTAAGTACGCAGTGTAAGAAGAAATATTAGATTACCTCCACACTGATTTCTTTTGTTTAAACGTAACAATAGCTACAATGCAGCTCAGTTGTACCACATAATTAGTCCCAGAATAGGAGCACATCTTTGGCCGGATTTCGTAAGCATTTACAGCAATTAATCTTATATCAATTTTGATTTTTTTTCCTTCTCTTATTTTTTCCGTCTATTTCAGCTGAGTGCTCTAAATATGCCATAATTATATTTAAGTTCTCATGTTACAGTTATCTGTATTTACGTATTTATTTCTGATTTATTTCCTTGCTCTTGTCTAACTTACAGCTTTTGTGGTTATATAAACTTCCCCTCAATTGATCGCCACTCTACACACTATGTGTAATTATTGTTTAATAAAGACATATGATTAATATAATTACCCCCAAATTTCGTGACGGTAAGCTTATTTTGTTTTAGTTTAAGTTGTTAATTAGTAGAAAGAGGAAAATGGTTAGAATTTCTGTTACTAAAGGATGAAGTAATGATATACACGGACATTTTCTATATATATATGCAGTTTCCAAACTATAACTCTGTAAGGGGATGTTTGTGCTCAATAGTCGAGTGCTCTGTATTAACGAAATCATTAAGTCGGAACTTTATAACTTTATCCTAGCAAAGTCGACTTATTTACGATCAAATGAAAGGCGCTACGAACTTTACCGTAATAGCGTCGTAGCAGCCATTAAGTAATTTGATTCGTAATGCGTTCTTTTCTAATTTACCCGTTTTAATTATTTTTTAATTTAATCCCTGTTCATTTCGCCGTGATTGATTTGCAAATCTGTTCCAATTTGCCGGACGAATTTCAAAATTCATTCCACTCTCAATTGATCGTATGAGAGAGTCGTCGCATTTTCATATTCACCCATAAATCACTGGAAAACTAACGGAAACACACGACAATATCCCCTTTTTACGATTAAATGGACCGTCGGGCGTATTCCGGTAAATTTCCCGCGTTTCACGTGCTTATTGCGTTTATCGCAGCTAAAGGGAGAGAGAGAGTAATAGCTTTTCTTCCTAATTCTGTTAAAGTGTCAATTTCGCCTGGGACTAGGGTATCCTCGGCGACGTCACTAGTGCCAGAATTCCAAATTTCTCTTGTAATACGTCAAAGGAAGGAGACTATAAAATGGCTATCACTCGCCGCTTGGAATAAAGGCCGGCGCTATTATCCAGCGGTTATGTGAGATGAGCTTTGAATATTTTTTATGATCATTTCGTGAGAGTATACGCATCGTTTCAAGTTCTTCGATAGGCTCATAAAACTACATTATAGTCGTATTGTATTACTCTTATGTAACATTTAAAAAAAATGTATTCTGGAATTATTGAAATTGTATCGACTGGAAATGTTTGAAATTCGACATCAGAATAGCCGTACAGGGAAGATGTGTATATGTTATGCAATATGAACATTACATTTAAATAGTTTGTCCGGGTAAGAATCTGCTCCAGTGCGACTTTAGCACATTAGTATAGTTGAGTCGGCGAGGCAAAGGTGAGCGAACATCTGATCATAGGTCAGTCGAAAGTCTATATAAAGCGGCTTTTGGTAAACTTTCAATTCCAAAAACGCTTATTAACAATTTTTTGCGTAAATAAATGTGGAAAAATGGGTGAAAGCGTATTTTTGAATTATAATTAGGCATGATGTTTTAAGCCAAGTAATTTATGGGCAATTCCATGTCAACTGTCGTGAAGTTGGCGGGTCATAATTTTTTTTCACAACCAAAACTATTTCATCCCAAGTATTAACCCAAATTTTCATCCAAAAATATTGCTCCTAGCGTTTTTTACGGCCAATTTTCTGTTTTCTCGCATTTCCCATTTTTGACGCCAAATTTTCTCCAAAACGTTACCGGAAACATATCGGACGCTGGAAATATTTGAGAGTATATGTAATCGATGTAAAATTTTCCAGGGAATCCATTCCCGCTCCTAGAATTATCCTAAGATTTTTTCCTTTTTCGAGAAATCCCAAAAAAAATATTTTTTTAACTTGCTCTAACTCGCTTGAATCAATTTTTGGATTTTTTTGCAGGAGCGCAGAATTTCTGTTTTTTAGTGTACTTTTGGAGATTATTAGCTTTCCCGTGTGTATTTTGGTTTTAAGTTGCCAAAAGACGCGAAAATGGAAAAAATTGACAAATCAGCCTAAAACGGCGAATGAAGTATGAGGAAGGAGAGGTAAAAGTTTGAAATATTAGTGTGAACTTCAAGCTCAAGTCCCACCGATGAATTCGGATCATCCACATTGAAGACCAGACCTTCTGGAGGTCCAATATTGTGAAAAGCGTGCAAAAATTAAATTTTAACGAAATATTTTTGTTAAGATTCCAAACATTCCTTATAAAAATATTAAGATGTCTTGGAATTTAATAAATCCGGCGTCATATTTGTGATCAGCGATCTCGAAAACCCTCGAGTACCAAATTCTACTTCAATGAGTCGAAACTACACGGGTTTCCCCAAAAGCTCATGCGCACTGGTGGGGTGCCATCTTGGAATTTTGTAAATCTGATGTCATATTTGTGATCAGAGACCCCATCAACTCCTATATTTTGGTGCGAATCGGTTGATTTTTCGAAGACCAAATTTTTTTTCATGGTTTCGGCTGCCATATTGGATATGCCATATTGAATCTCGTCTCACTATCGAGCCTATATTTCATAGGAACGAAATGTGCTACGAGATTCAGAGATTCAGTACCCTACAACATCGACTTCATGTTCAAATTGATGATTGTTTGGAAAAATGGGTGTCATTTTGCACTTTTTGGCCTTTACGGGCTTTGTGCCACCATATTTCAAAAACGACGGCATATAGCATAGATCTAAGGACAGATTTGGGAAGAGCAGAAAAACTACTATAGGTGACTATAGGTACTATGAAAAATAGGTTCAACAATTTCAAGTTTTCCGCATACCCCTGCATGTGACGAAAAACACGGTGAAATAACATTTTTAAATGACGTTTTAAAAAAATTGTACGGTATTTGGGACATCTAAGCTATCTAGATTCTTTTGAAAAAAAAAAAACACTTAAAATTCTCACGCCACACAAATTCAAAGTTCTTTCTGCAGTAGGTACTCACTTCTGTGTTATCTGATAAATCACCTATCAGATTTACTAACTTTTTTGATAAATTTACCAACTATTTTGATGAAGTTACCAACTACTCTGGCAAATTTACTATGATTTTTTTTACAGTGTATTTCGCCAGTATTTTACAATAAGATATTAGTATGCCAACTCTGACTTATTCTTTCCAAATTTTTGCGGGAGGAATGGGGAATATACAATTTGTTTAACTCTTTAAGACCAGAAATGACATAAATTTCACCTTTTATTCGCTCGCTGTGTTCAGTGACTATAAATTTTCAAATTTGGCCCCAACTCCACATCCCATCGTAATTTGAAAAAGCCCAAAAATGTAAAATGAAACCCTTTTTTCCAAACCAAATCATGAATTTGAACATAAGGCGATGATGTAAGGTGCTGAATCTGAATCTCGTAGCATATTTAGTTCCTCTGAAAGATAGGCTCGATTGTGAGACCCAATATGGCGGCCGAAACCATGTAAAAAAAATTGGGTTTTCGAAAAATCAAGCGATTCGCACCAAATTCAATATATAGGGGTTTTTGGGCTCTCTGATCACAAATATGACATCAGATTTAGAGAATTCCAAGATGGCGCCCCACCAGTGCGCATGCGCTTTTGGGGAAACCAGTGTAGTTTCGGCTCATTGAAGTGGAATTTGGTGTTCGAAGGTTTTCGAGATCACTGATCACAAAAATGTCGCCAGATTTATAAAATTCCAAGACATCTTGGAAACTTTACCAGGAGTGTTTAGAGCCTTAACGAAATAATTTCGTTAAAATTCAGTTTTTGCACGAATTTCACAATATTGGACCTCCAGATGGTCAGATATTCAATGAGGATAATCCGAGTTCATCGGTGGGCCTTCAGCTTGAGGTCCACACCAATATTTCCAAATTTTGCCACTCCTTTCTCATGCTTAATTCACCGTTTTAGGCTGATTTGTCCATTTTTTTTCCATTTTCGCGTCTTTTGGCAACTTAAAACCAAAATACACACGGGAAAGTTAATAGTCCCCAAAAGTACACTAAAAACCAAAAATTCTGCGCTCCTGCAAAAAAAAATCCAAAAATTGATTCAAGCTAGTTAGAGCAAGTTAAAAAAAATATTTTTTTTTAGATTTCCCGAAAATGGAAAAATCTTAGGGTAATTCTGAGACCGGGAATGGATCCCTTGAAAAATTTTACATCGATTACATATACTCTTAAACATTTCCAGCGTCCGATGTGTTTCCGGTAACGTTTTGGAGAAAATTTGGGGTCAAAAATGGAGAACGCGAGAAAACAGAAAATTGGCCGTAAAAATCGCTAGGAGTAATATTTTTGGCTGAAAATTTGAGTTAATACTTGTAATCGAACCTACAATAGGATGAAATAGTTTTGGTTGGGAAAAATAATTATGACCCACCAACCTCACGACAGTTGACATGGAATCACCCTTATATCAAATGGCGAGTTTTGACGTAAGTGCTACAAATCCAAGACCAACCAAGTTGGGGTGGTAATACTTGGTAAAACTATCGAGCTGTCAATGAATTAATAAGAAGATTGGATCATCAGCGAGGATAGTGATAGAGGCTTTCTTATTTTTTTTCTTTGTTATGAAAATTCTTATCTCTGTATCTGTCTGATAGAAAATTTGAATTCAAAATGTGTGATAGGGCTCCTCGAATAAGACTAGTAACGTGAGGTAAACGAAATATTTGTTTTTGTCGAATGTAACTTTATTAAGAAATGAGGTTTTGATCTCCGAAATCAAATTTGACTCTACGTTTCGGTTCTTGACTCACGTACGTCCTCCCTTTACTTTGAAGCTATAACCCATACACAAACCATTACGATTTTTATATAAGTTTCCCCCTCTATGTATTTTCCGGTAATTTTTGATCGGAATTTGTTTGGCAAACGTAGCGCACCTATTTCCCGCTCCGAACCGTAAATATTTGCTCGGAAAAAGAAAACCTCAATACCATATTGCCGGGAAGCCGAACGTTTTCCCGACTTTTCGGGTGTGCAAACAGGCTTCAGCTATTTGTACCGACCGAACCGCCGCGCGACGTGTTCATTAACACAACAACACATTAACCTCGGCATTAATTAAGTGCCGACGCGTTTTTTCCTCTCGCTGGTCCCGCTTTTTTACCTGCCATACCCACTGGGACAGGTAATTGTCATTTTATTGCCCTCACCTCCCCGAAAGAGCCTAATTGAAATCGTAAAACCGGGAACATATTCCTCGCGAACAACTGTTACCTTACCGATGGCGGAAGAGGATAAGCGCCGCGGATAAAAGGCGACCTATAAACCTGAGGGTTTAATGAAATTTTGGTGAAGGTAGCTAAGGTGTCTTTTTATTGCGAAGCACAGAACGCCGGTATCCGGACGGAGGGATGATGCACGAGATTTATTTTAATTTTATTGGATATTTGGAGGGATGGGTTGGCTGTAATAAAAGAATTTTTGTTAAATTTCTCGGGATAAAAATGTTGAACGGCGTAAATTAGCCGGAGAGGAATTCGGTAGTTAGGTAGGTGAGGAGTAAGGGACGCGAAGACGGACAACAACTTCGACAACAATGGAGCACTCGATAAACCGTCCGGAATAGGGGATGGGAGACATGAAATTGTAGAGATAAACACCGCTCGTGTAGTTACTAAGTTTAAGTTTATCGCGCCCATATCTTGTTAATGGTTTATCACACCTAAACACTCTTCCGTCATGAGGCGAACTATTTTGTTTTTAAGGCCTTTACGGGGCTGCGGTGAAAGTAATTGGTATTTAAGATCCCCTTGTGCATGGGCGTCGCTTAGGGGGCAAGAGGGGACACTTGTTGCCTCCCACGAAAGTTGCACAATATATTTTGTATGCATAATGTGCTGTTATTTCGTGTGGGTAGGTACGTTTAATCAAATATGCATTTAAAAATCTCTTCCCCTCTAAAAATTCCAATAACGACGCCCCTGCTTTTGCGTTAATAACCATCTCTCCTTAACGCTTCCACTACTTCACAGGGGTAAATTAGTTTCTCGCAAATACACAAAATGATGTATCTCCACTCTTGCCGGATTCCTTTCGGGGCCTATCGTTCGATGTCCTTCAACGAATTTATATTTTAATGCCCAATTTAACCGGCGATTGCAAAAAACCCTCCTCTTTTCTATCACCAGCCGAAATCGTTCCCGACTTTTTCCCGTTGTACCTTATTCTTTACGGGAAATTTGATTTCGATCCGATCCCGTAAAGCAAAAACTTTCCCACGCGATAACCGGGAAAGATGGATCGGAGACCGTGTGCACCGATTTCAACTTTGGTATTTATTTTGTCCCACGTTGAACGTTTCGTGGTCAGTTTAGCAAGAAACACAAATTAGATATGATTTATGGCCTTGTTTTTACTCTTTCATTTTCGGGCTTTCGCTGCGCAGTGAATGTTATTAGGGGGGAAAAACACTTTCATTATTTTTTCCTATTTTCTTCGGCGGCTCGTTCGAGAAGAAACTTTTTTATGCATTACCAAACATTTTTCCTCGAATGTCGCCCAACTATCGCTCTGAATGAATCGATTCAAATTCACCAAAAGTAGAAATGCGATTTCACCTCTTCTTTTTCTTTTTCTCTAGGTGCCGAGTCTACGTTTTGAAGGTTGGCAATCATCAGGACTATCTTTATTTTTGAGACCGCGGCTCATAATAAATCGTTGTTACTGAATCCAAACCACTCCCTAAGGTTTTCAGCCATGAGTTTCGTTTCCTTCCTATGGATCTCTTTCCTTGGATATTTCCTTGCATAATAGTTTGTAGTATTCGATATTTCTCCCCCACTCATGACATACCCCATATATTCCAATTTTCTTCTCTGTATTGTTGGAATTATTTCTCTCTCCTTATGCATACGTCTCATCACTTCCACGTTGGTCACTCTCTCTCCACCCAAGAAATCCTCAGCATTCTCCGGTATATCCACATTTCAAATGCTTCCAGTCTCTTCACGTCAATCCCCTTCAGAGTCCATGCCTCCATCCCATAGTATAGTACAGATAGCACATAACATCTCATCAGACGTATTTTTAACTGAAGGTTTAGATCTCGACAGCAGAAAAGTCTCTTCATTCTTACAAATGTGCTTCTGGCCTGTTCTATTCTGATACGTATTTCTTGGGAGCTATCATTATTTTCGTTAATGGTTGTGCCTAGGTATTTGTATTCTCTTACTCTTTCAATAGTGTGATTCTTTACATATATCCTACAAATGTCCTGGGTTTTTTTTTGTTATTAGCATATAATTTGTTTTGTTTATGTTCAGTGATAGTCCATATTCTTCACTAACTGTGACTATTCTATTAACTAGCGTCTGTAGATCTTCATGTGTTCCAGCTACAATAACTGTGTCGTCCGCGTATCTCAGATTATTTACTGGCACACCGTTAATTTTAATGCCTATGTCCTGCTCCTCAATTGCCTTATTTACTATATCTTCTGAGTACAGGTTAAAGATGATTGGTGAAAGCATACACCCATGACGTACACCTCTTTGTATTTCTATTTCTTCTGATGTTATGTCTTCTATTCGTATTACTGCTTTATACAGTCTATCCTTCTCATTATTAATGTTTCGATGAGCTGGTTGTGTCTTACTTTGCCGAAGGCTTTACTATAGTCTATGAAGCATACGTGTAGATCTTGATTCACGTCTAGGCATCTTTGTGGCAGAATATTGAGTGCAAACAGTGCTTCCGTTGTTCCTAAGCCTTTCCGGAATCCAAATTGCGTATCGCTGATATCTATGTCAAGTTTCCTGAATATTCTATTATGGATCTTCAACGTGTGCGACATTAGGCTTATTGTACGATAGTCAGAACACTGCTTGGCATTTTTCTTTTTTGGAAGAGTTATAAAAGTTAATACCAACCATTCATTCGGTATTATTCCTGTTCTGTATACTGTATTGATTAATTCTACAAATCTGGTCCTCCTCTATCAGTTTGAGAATCTCTGCTGGTAATTGGTCTGGTCCTGTTGCTTTTTTGTTCTTTAGCATATTTATTGCATATATTACTTCTTCTTTAATTATATCCGGGCCCAATTCTCCTTCTATATTTTCAAATTTACTTTGCCGTCTCTCATCTCCGAAGAGTTGTGTAATGTAGTTCTTCCATATTTCCAGTTTTTACAGTCCAGTTCTACATTTATTCTCGTATCTCTTTTCTTTGTAGTTCTCTTGAGTTTAATGTTCATCTGAGCCACCAAGGGGTTGTGATCCGATGAGATATCAGCGCCCGGGTAGGTCTTAACTGACTTGATGTTGTTTCTATATCTTGCTTTTATTAAGATATAATCGATTTGATTTCTTATTGTACTTAGGTCACGGTCTTGTGGGGATCTCCATGTGTATAGTCGTCATTTTGGAAGCGTGTAGAAGGTATTTGTTACCATCATCTCTTCCTCTTGGCAAAATTGCAGTAGTCTATCTCCTTTTCACCTCTTACCACTTTTTAAAATAGAATCTTTGGAACTTACTTTCCAGATATTTACGATTACACAACAACACTCCGGGGCGCGATCGAGGAAATCTTAAATACAATTCTCCCACCGAATGAGGAAGTACCAATTTGCGTTTTAAGCACAACTTGAAAACTATTACAAACGAAGGCAATTTCACATTACAAAACCTCTAAATTCCTTCAATTATCACGACTACAATAAAATGAATTGTTTGTACAGGTAGGAAAAATAATTAAGTTCAAACTAAGCAAAAGATGTTTTCTTCTTTAAAAAAATCCCTCTCCAGAAAAAAATAGCTCACAATTGAGTAACCGGACTAACTTTCCCGCTCCATTAATTTTTCCCTTCGCCGACGAGAGTAAAGCCGTACATCTATAGGTTGATGAAGGGAGTAAGAGACAGAAAGTAAGAAAGAGAGAGAGAGAGAGAAAACGAAAGGGAGAATGAAAAAAAAATTAAGAACTGCTTTTAATTAATAACCGAAAACTTTTAAGCTCAAAGAATAATTTTAGCATTAGGCGACGGCGCAAATACGATTAAGAGAGAGAAAAGAACAAAGCAACAGCCGTTAATAAAATGTCTTGTTAAAATAATTAACACAGCAGATTCATTAGGTGTTTTGTTTCTATCTTTGTGAGGGATTTCTATTTTAATTGATACGTGGGAGGTGTACAACAAAAGAATTCGAGTAGAACACCCATAAAATAACGATTTCGGATTGGATAATTTTAGGAGGTAATAACACATTTATCACGAGAAAATAAGCAGTCTACATTCAAAATATCCGGTTGGCAGATCCTGCGAGAGCTTATCATACAGTACCAATTTAAGAAATATCACGAGAAATACTGGAAAAAACGTTATAAGCATAACATTTACAACAGTTATCTAACAAGAAATGTTATAGAGGATTACTTTTGGACTTTTGTATATAAACTCCTGGACAAAATTAACGCACCACCACATATATTTTGTGTTATTCCAAAATAATGATGATTTTCAGTTGTTTAGCAATCTTACAAGTAGGCTCTGGATATACTTCGACAGTTCAAGTAAATGTTTTCAACATCGGTTTTGATTTAAAAGTGTAATAGCAAAGAAAAGCATTTTCGATGAAAATTGATTCAAAATCTGATCAGAAATTGTTGCTTATTAAGACTAATTGTTTTGAGCCACCAAGGTTTTTTGTTATTGATAGTGTAAGTGCGAGTGTTCTCCAGTTTAATAATGAATCGCAGAACAAATTTGTCAGTGGAAGAAGCAGTAAGAACATCAACTTTGCTGAATGAGGGATATTCGATGCGTTATGTTGCTAATATGATAGGAAAAAACCATTCCAGCATAAGTCGCATGGTTAGACGATTTAACGAGACAGGTTCTCATTTACGAAGGCCGGGACAAGGGCTAAAACGGTTTACTAATCCAATAGATGAACGTTTTCTTAGACAATCCGCTTTAAGAAACAGGACAACGACTAGTACCATCCTTCAAAATGAACTCGTAGCTGCTCGCAATCTTCTTGTATCTTCCCGATCGATTTAAGGCGCTTCATTAAAGCTGGATTAAACAGCAGAAAACCGGCCAAGAAACTCCTGCTCACCAGAGAGCACAAAATTCAAAGGTTGCGTTTTGCGAGACAACATCAAGATTGGGCTCGTAATGATTGGAAGCGGGTTTTATTCTCAGATGAAACGAGAATCAGCCTTAAATCTTCTGATGGACGTGAGCGTGTCTGGAGAAGGCCAGGAGAGAGCTTTTCAAGTTGCAATATCTCTCCAAGAGTTCCGTTTGGTGGTGGCTCTGTAATGTTTTGGGGAGGCATCTGTTTCGATGACCACACAGAATTGGTCCCCATGCGTGGTAGGTCAATGAATGCGGATTATTATCTGGAACATATTGTTGTTGACCATGTAATGCCATTTGCTCCTATTGTGGGACCGAATCTCTTGTTTATGCAGGACAAGACTCGTCCTCATGTGGCTGGGCAGGTTATTCGCTACTTAAATGCTATAGCTATTCCGTTCATGGAATGGCCAGCCAAGAGTCCCGACATAAACCCAATAGAGCATCTATGGACGATATTAAAAAAAGGATTCGACGTCGTACACATCCACCTGCCAACCGCAATCAACTGGTAGATTCAGCAATGCAGGAATGGGAAAATATTCGTCATGAAGTCGTTCAAAATTTGACTTCCAGTATGCCAAGACGCATGGAAGCAGTAATTAGGAGTAGAGGAGGACATACATGATATTAGAACAGCTCTAAGTCTGAAAATTCTATTGTTTTCGTTTGTTTTTTGTTTGCAAGTTTGCATTGTTTCTAAGAAAAAAAATTTCTTTAATAAAAAATTATTAGAGATAACGCCCTAATTTGCTAATTTCATTTACTAGCTACTAGACAGTACCTAACTGTAAGCTTTTATAAAAATGTTATTGCAATATTAATTTCTGTATTGTAATTATACAAGTTTAAATGTGTGGTGCGTTAATTTTGTCCAGGAGTTTATATTTGCTGTTTTAAGCAGTGGAAAATTTCTCCATCATGTTCAATTTTTTTGCGTGCAACAACGAGATTTCCCATGGGTATGGGTAGATTAGTCGCAGCAGGAATTCCATTCGACGAAAATTCCTTAAATTTCCGAGATGCCATCCATAACAATCGGAACACTTCATTATGAGTCACCCCGTATATCGAGTGACAACTTACTGACAACTAGGCATGCGCAGTGCTCTCGTTTCTAATAAGTGACTGCGCTGAACAAATGAACGCGTTACTAAGGCAATTTGTAACAACTCGTCTTCTAAAAGTCGAAGCTGCTCAATCTCGCTGAAACTTTTACGACGAGAAACTGTTAGTAAAACCCGTAAGTAATGTGGTTCAATCGCGCATTCAGATCCTCGAGTTACTTCCTGCAGAACCTGCCACCGACAATTTACGAGGACGACGAGAACTCGGAGGATTCGCCGGTAGTCGACGAAGCCGCCGAACCCGCCGAACCCGCCGAACCCTCCGAGCCCGAGGAGTCCACTATGGGGTCCCCAGAGGTCAAGAGGTCCAAGAGCGAGAGCTCCATCGCGCTACTGAGGGACCAGGGACACCCGGCGAAGTCCAGACTCACTACAGGTTCTTCGTACGAGAAGCACGAGAAGGCGATGACGAGGCATTTTTCATTGCTCTCCCTGAGGAAGAGGAAGGTGAACACTGGGGTCCAGATCGAACCAGAAGCCACGACCAACATGGAGTCGGAGCCGGAGCCCAATCGCCAAGAACTCATCGAACCGAAGCGCACCGTGGGCGAACTTTCCCTCATCGGCGGTCCCCGAGAGGGGCATCCTTTGAAATGAGTATTCTGTAATACTTTCAACCATATCACAGAGGGTTGAAATTGTACTTGTAATTCCATATAACACTGTATGGTTCCCGGACAATAAATTGTTAAAAAGTAAATTCTGAGTTATTGTTTCTCACTAAACCGGTATAAAAGTATTGCATTCTAAGTTGACTTCAGCAGTCGTCATATACTTTATTATAATTTTATTGAAATGATACTAGAGCAAAAATTTTTCATGTAGATTAATTTAATTCACCCCTCGAAGCACAGATTCAAATTCCCTCGCCCATTTCTTACTTGACTTAAAACCCGGGAGATCCTCCCGGGGAGCAATAACGTTAAATTTTAAAATGTCCAATGTTTATGGGATCGCAAAAATTAACGCGGCTCCTAAGCCAATAAAGTCATTTATAGACGACTATGACACTCTCAGAGCTTCATAAATTTTACTTCACTCTATCATTCCAATTTTCCATAATAGAAGCGAAAGAGGCTTTATTCACTGCCAAATTTTCGGAACGCCATTAAAATGTTATCGCTCCTCTGATCCTGTCTTTATTGGTTAATTTCCAGTCTGCACCGTGCTTACAAACATTATTATGTTAGTACTCGTGTTAGGTGTCCTGGTAATTCCCCACTGATCTAATATTGTGTATTTTAGTGGGAGGATAATAACGTTTAAACTGTCTGAGTCATTATCATAAAGATTTAATGCTACTAATAAAGGAAATTACGCAGAGAAATATGTCTCCACTAGGGTTGATTCGAACTACTGCAGCAATTGATGAACAGAGGACGCGTTATCCCATAACGTCACACTTATCAATTATGTCTTTTAATTAATTTTCAGCAGGGTCCCTACTTCTATTTTTTAATTGGTAAACAGCGTTACTGGCGTCCTTAATTAATTCAGCTGTGTCAGAATTAAGCCACAATGGCTACTCTGAGTCGCAATTAATTACCTTGTGGACTTCAACCTCTCCATGTCCAATATCTCTTAAATCCCGAACCGTAAAAGAGTAGTCATTAAACCGTAGGAGTTAAGCCCAAGTTTCAACAATCTCAGCGCCATGCATTCTCATAATTCTTTATTTTTCCCCTTTTGTAAGCCGCTGTTTATTGACGTTTGCGTTTAATCTCCAATTACGGAAATTTAGCGGATAATGTGATATACCTTGTACATGCGCTATCTACTTTTTTCCCTTTGCCCGAAGGGATAAATCACAGGAGCGACAAATCCCTTTTTATGAGAACGCCTTTTCATGTACTTAATCCCTCTTTCTTTTCCTCGTAGGTGACAAATCAACTTTTCCTAATGAAATTGATTGAGCGTTGTAAGTAAATTTATCAAAGGGGTATTAAAAATGGAGATGTTTCGAACAAATCGAGGTTGAAATGACCAAAAAAGATGGTAATCTTTCTATTCAGTTTTGCTGTATTAAATGAACTGTTACGTTCATTAGCTGTGAATTACTACCTAGAATTCTTTTTTGAACTTACTGTTGGTTCTTTATATAATATTACATTATTCCTAATTATTTATGAAGCATACATTTTGTGGCCCATCATGCCTCCGAATTTACTATAAAGACACTAATTTCGAGCACATTTATCAAACTGAAACAGGTCGAGGGTCAAATTGGGTACATAATGCTTTATCTTAATTAAGATCTCGATACTAGTTCGTAATGGCGCCAAATTCAAATAATGTCGGTCATCTCTCGCCTACGTGATATCATTTCCTGTCTTTTGATCACTGTTGTGAGATTTGTTGGCAATTATATCCTCCCTCTCCAGACATATGGCGGTACACAATAAGTATATATTACACCACGGGAAATGCGACTGTAATGAACACGTTGCAATGTCCGAGTTAAGGGACGTTTTCGTTATTCGAATCTGAAAGGTGAATTCTGTAATTTTGAACTTTTTCTCAACTAACTTTGTAAATCCCCTACTTCTAGATGCCATTTTACCGAACAGAACAAACAGCCCCCAAAACAAACGTTTATCCTTTAACTGGCTTTTGTATACTTTCCATTAGCCGTGATTCATAGCTTCGAACCATCTATACCTAAAGAAACTTATATCAAGCTCTAGAATTTATGTCGCAATAGCCATTATCGAGTATTGAGAAAGGAAAATAAAAATATGTCCGTCCTTTGTTTGTAGCTCTAGCACATTGTATTTACTCCTTTTGAGAGTTTCACGAAATACCGGCGAAGGTTTCGTAGGGAGGTCATGAATTTTCCGGAAGGAAACAGATGTTGCCGATGCACTAAAAAGGGGTCTCTCGATGCGACTCGATGTTTAAATTAATTTCTTTCAATTATCGTACACCTATAACGTACTGCCTTAATATATTAAATGGGAGCAAATCTTCACTTCACCGCAGTAATACAATTTGCATATTGTTTATACTCCGACAGTTCGTCATAAAGCCGGGTGGAAAGTTGAGCGGAGAAACATCTAAAAGAAAAAATTGCGCACTTTATTAGCACTCGAGGAGTAAAGAAAGGCCATTTGAGTCAAAAATAGCAGATTCGTAAGGGAGAAATTGGAAGTTCAATTTGCGTGTTGTCTTTCCCAGTTTTTTTCCGTTTTGGTAAGGGGCGACAAGATTGATATATTTAAGCCCACGAGCACATTTTATTTTCTATTCCCGTTTATTTTAGGGAACGAATGTACGTAGTTCAACACGCATGTAAAAATTTAAAATTCCAGACAATCTATTACTGCTGTTTCCGTTTTATTTACATGCATTGTTGCGAAATGAATTCAATTCGACGACACATTTTCAATAAAAAATTCAATTGAACAATAAATCGAAATCTCTAAACAAAGCCCCACACCAATTTTAACGGCATTAGCCTAACACACGTAAAGTTCAAAACATTGTTGTTCCATTATTCCATTTTATAACATCGACCAATACTGTCCGATTTTCATTGCAAAATATTGGTGCGTTACAATACTGAAGTAAAACGCAAAAACTGGTACATAAATGTGAAACTTTACAACTGTGGTACGCTCAAAGTTCGCGTTTTATTGCGAGAGTAAAATTGAAATTTGAAGTTGAAGAAAAATAGTAACGTTTTATTACGAATCGTACAATCATCTCTCATTCGTATGTCAATGCAAATTCTATACAAGTTTTTGTGTTTCTATTTGAAGTTCAAAAAGAGTTTAATTATGAGAAGTGTTGATAAAAAACTTACTTATTTTTGGGTTCTAAACATATAGCAAAAATATAGTGGCTTAAATTTGATGTATCAAAACTATTGGAAACACCACCTTCCTATCAGCTCGTATTTAAATTCCATAGAAAATTTTCGGAACGAACTTGAGCTTCAAGTCCTAAATCGTAATGCTAAAGAACAATGACAATTAAAAAGTTAATTACTAATTTCCCTTTTTGTTAACTTGTTTTGTATATTCTATTTTTTGTTGCTGTACTTTATTCTTTCGTTTTATATTTACTTATTTTACTAATTGTTTGTTGTTACTAACAATATATTTCGGTTCTTTTTCGTTTCAAATTGTTGTGTACAGTAAAAATTATAATCAAAAATTTAATTTTCATTAAAAATGTTATTATTAACAACTTTTTGTAGGACACGTAACTTAGCATTCTATTACGTTAGTTGGTCAACTCAAGAGTATTTAAATGTGTTCGCGTAAATATTTATTGGTTTCAGGGAAAAGTAAGAAAGCTCAACTTGTTATATGTGATTGTATAAAATATTTTATTTAATTTTGCCATATAAACTGACGTTTATTGACGTCAAATCTATAGTCATTGTTTATTTCGTTTATTTAGGCAGCAGATTAAAATATTTTAATCCGCTGCGTATTCAATTTTGCCATATAAACTGACGTTTTATATGTTTAAAATTGTTTTCGTCGTTGTCAAGGTTGCGGCACTGAAGTTGTCATCTTGTCAAACTTTCTCTTCAAAATTAGACTTACTCCGCTAAACGTCAGTTTATTATGACAAAATTGAATAAAACGTTGTAATACACTCGCGGATATAATGAACGTTTAACTCGCGATATTAAGCCGCGCGCGCGTTTAAACATATCGCCCGTTAAACGTTCATTTTATCCGCTTGTATAACAAATAACTGTAATTTATTATTTTGAATTATCGATTGTAGCAGGTTGTCATATCTTTCAAAGTTAGACATCCTTTATGAGAAATAAAACTCAAAAGTCTTGCCAACAAGGTTAATGATGACTAAAATGCCGCGACCGGTTTCGACTGCGTAGCAGTCAGGCGGACTAAAAATAATTTCTAACAATTCATTCGTCTGTAACGAAGCGCCCAAAATACCCTGCAGTGCATTGGATCCCATAGTACCATATGTATTTTAAGCGTCGGGTATTCTTACCACTAAACTACTGAGATACGTACCAATTTCATTTTCCATGTTAAAGGTTTTAAGAGGATAATACGGAGGACGTATTGGTTGTACGCAACACACCGTACCCTCCTCTCACGTTAATATGTGGTCTCTTACTCTTACGTGTTCTGATTTATAAATGAAACAGATGGAATATACTCTCGAAATTAATTCAATGTAAAGGTGTATTTGAAACAAATGTAAGAGAATCTGTGAAAATGGAATTTGTAGCTCAGCGGGGATATGAACCCGGGTCTCCCAATTTCGCGTCGGGTATTCTTACCACTAAACTACCGAGATATGTACCAATTTCATTTTCGATGTTCATGTTAAACGTTTTGAGAGGATAATACGGCTGAGCTACAAATTCCATTTTCACAGATTCTCGTACATTTGTTTCATATACACATTTACATTGAATTAATTTCGAGAATATATTCCATCTGTTTCATTTATAAATCAGAACACGTAAGAGACCACATTATTAACGTGAGAGGAGGTTCGGTGTGTTGCGTACAACCAATACGTCCTCCGTACCTATTATACTCTCACAACGTTTAACATGAACATCGAAAATGAAATTGGTACGTATCTCATATGTATTTTAATATGTATTTTATTAGTGTTTGTTCAGTTTTATCGACTTCTCCATGGTCCCTTCGTTACCTACGGATGAATTTGTTAGAAACGATTTTTAGTTCGCCTGAGGAAACCAGTCGCTGCGTTTTAGTCGTCAATAAACTTGATGGCAAGACTTTGAGTTTTACTTCTCATAAAGGATGTCCAACTGGCAAAGAGGAACGAGTTTTAATTCTCATTTATCGATGTATACTCTGTTCAAAACATATCCCGATGCACGTCATTTTGATGACGTCAGAATCATCCAATACTACCAACTTAATATAGTCACAGGACATCGCAAATTATGTGTTCCGTGTATATTTTAGGTTGACAATAGGTTTGTTCCAACAGCGACAGAAACTGGTTTCAAACTGTCAGAGGCACGCGCAGTAGAAATTATTCGTACGAATTTGGACCTAATAGGACGAATATTTTTCTTTGCGCATGCCTCTGACAGTTTGAAACCAGTTTCTGTCGCTGTTGGAATAAACCTAATATATATGGTTATGTGTATTCTCAACCTAAAATATACACGGAACACATGAATTGCGATGTCCTGGGACTATATTAAGTTGATAGTATTGGATAGTTGGTGACGTCATCAAAATGACGTGCATCAGGATTTGTTTTGAACAGAGTATAGGGGAAAATTTTGCTATCGCACCAATTTGATTTTTTATGCCGATCTCGGTATGTGACCGATCAAATTTGTATGTCTGATTCGTGGATAGGGTCATATAGAACAAAATTTTCTTACGATTAGTACTTTTCGTCCCGCTATAAGTTTTTGAGTGGACACAATGTGTAACGTTAGTTTATCGAACGTTCGACTATGTGGCCGATAAAATGGAGAGCCAAGGAGACCGGCATGTTCGCCGCGGGTAAAATTTGAAAATTTCTGTAGGATAAGATATTTGCAATTCAAAACACTTCGACTTGGCGAGTTTACTTGGAGTAACTTTTCGCCTAATAAACATATTTCAAAGTTCGCCTTTCCGGTCGAGTTAAATGACCGTCGATTCTCCAATCTCCATCGAACTAACCGTGTGTGGGTAGGTATTTTTCTCACCGCCTGTAACGTACCTCGTTATACAAAAGCCGTAACTTCCGCCGCATTTATCGACAAAACCAGCGACTTCACAACTCCGAACACAACAAAACATCTCTCAATTCATGGCACAGCCTCACCGTGTGTCCCGATTCGCCCTGACCCAGATCCCTTTCCCGTTCCCAATCACGGCCGAATCTTTGCCAGCTCCCCCGTCATATCCTATATTTCGCAGGGGGGCGATCCGTTGCTGACATGGCGATATTATTTTTGCAGGTCGCACACGAACAAGAGACGCCCCGCCGGCGACGGAATGGACGCCGAGATGGACGACCCCGAAGTGATCTTCGGAGGTGGAGGCGGCATCCACTTGGGGGACTGCCAGTGTGCATGCGATCACGTTGTTTACAGTCCGACAGCGTACGCAACATGCCTCCAGGTTAGTTTAACCCACTTTCGACTCAGGCATAGCCTACATCGAGGTTTACAGATCTAAGGATACAGTCCTTCGATCGGACTTGAATGCTCCCTGCTTTATTACGGGCTGAAATACAGGGACCAATAAATATTTTACAGGCAGTAACATTTAACTCACCCATGTCCACAGGGACCGATTAAAATATAAAATGAGTTTAGGAAATTTAAATGTAAACTGGAAGTTAAGAGAGATATTGGGAAATTTGTTGCACATCTGTTGTTTTCTTTTGTAAGATTTATGCCCGGTTTCTGGTTCATTCCCTTATCGGTTCAATAACTATAGGTTCCATAAAGTTATTGAACACATAAAGTCTAGTGCCGTTTCTAAAAGCATTCGTTCTGTAAGTTATAGATTTAATAAGTACTGGTTCGACAAACAATTTTTCTATTGTAACACAGATGGCGATAATCTCGGAACGTCATATTTGCGTAGAAATGTGCGTTTTGTGAATGACAGAAAATACGGTTACTGTCAAAAATGCAGTTTCGTTTACAGATAACCCTACTGGTTTCGAGTGATGGCGGTGCCACAAAAAGTTTAAAGCGTTCTCTGTTAAAGCGTTGTCTGAACTGTCGCCGTACTTCGGCGGCATTCAGGAATTCAATAATTTCTTAATCTGAAGGAGTGCTGATCCCATTTGAATAATTCCTATTATTCACTAATTTTCACAACTGTTTCACGTTTCAGTTATGACAAGCGGCACAGATAAAGGTTAGCGAGCAGTTATTATTCTAACCTAAAATGATGCTGGTCGTCGTTGTTCCACACTCCACAGTGCACCTGCGTCACATAATTTATCGTACCGTAATGGTCCGATAACTTGTGTGAGCACTTATTGAATCGATAACCCCTGTCAAACGTTTCAGAAACTGATTTTGGTACTTTACTACTATGTATGGTACTACTTACTATGCTTTCAGAAACCGGGCATTAGTAAAGAAAGCAATGAAATACATTGGCCGTTTTTTGGCGAAGCCTCTCTCGAAGTGTCATATTTTCGTCTCGAGGTCAATTTCGACGAGGATAGATAATAATATAGATGGTAATAAGATAAGATAATAGAGATACTAGAGAACGACGTATATGAAAAGTTTTACGGAGAAAATGGTATGATGGATAATTATTTTTCAACTAATAACTTAAAAGGGTTTTACTTTTGTATTCTACGACTGATCACTGAAAATCCTGAACACTTTGAAATAAAAAGAAAATTTCATTGCAGCTGTCGAGAAAGAAAATCTGAAAAATGCTTGTAACGATAATAATGAGGAAAATCCCCTCGAAAATATAGATAAGTACATTTGGGTATCAACAATTCCAAATAGTAGGTACGGATAATGAGGGTACACAAGCATTTAAAGAATTCGGAGATTTAAAAAAAATATTGATAAAAATACAAAGAATGTAATTTTTAACAATACATATCGAGAACTTACTGAGCAGGATACAAAATTCCTGACGATGAGATAAAAGGAGGGAAGAGAGCCCATCAACAGTGGAGGAATCTAGAAAAGTCTTACTTCAATTATCTGTAAGCTATGAATGCTACAGTGAATAGCACGGAGAATGCGAGTTCGGACCCATCGAACTCAGGTAGTCAAGGATTCGGACCCACTATAGGTGCGAATTCGGACCCACACAGGTGCGATTCATACTTATAAATTTCAGAAAAGTAAGAGTACTATCGTCGGTTTTTCGTAAGTTTCCTAGGAAAGATATATTTTCGCCCTATAAAACATCCCCCTATGATCCCCCAAAATCAGTTTCCTTGCCTCTTTTCCCTTGCCCCCTTGAAAAATATTTCATTCTACTTATAATTCGGATTCCAATTGGGACTCACTTCGAGCAGGTAGGCTGGGTCCGAGCTCGTATGAAACCCCGCTGTGTTAAAGGGTAGCGGGTCCGAACTCGCAAGCGCCCGAATAGCAAGGCCCATAAATAAGTCTCTCCAATGACGTTAATGAAATACAATCGACTAAACATTTAGTGGATTTAGCTGCTAAAAGCAGCTTCATCCACTGTCTTTTAACTTAGCTTGGGAGATTAGCTTCCAAGAAAAACGTGTCGCGGGACACGCGTTAGGAACTTTAGTTCCTTTTAATTAACAACCAATTTTTTTTTAATTATTTCTTAATAAAACTTTGTAATGTTTAACGTGAAACAGCGACAGTAAGACGGGCATTGCATATAATACACAGCATTGGTTCTATAAGTAAGGCAATGGAATATCGTTCCACGGCTCGGTGCGTCAAGCGCATGGTCTCTCTCTCTCCCCCCCCCACTCCACCCCTCTCTCTCTCTCCCGCACTCTCCCTCACCCCCCCTCTCTCACCCACTCTCTCCCTCACCCTCCCACTCTCTCCCTCACCCCTCCACTCTCTCTCACCCACTCCCCCCCCCCACCGAGCCACTACGAACGCTGCCGAGCCGCTACGAACGCTGCCGAGGTAACGCTTTCCGGTAACGCATTCCATTTAACGTTCAGATTTTTTGCGGCGCGACCACCCTCGCTCCCCAATCCCTGGCAAAAGGAACTAAAGTTCCAAAACAAAGAGTTACTGCACTATGAAGGAGTCCAAAGCTAATATGTAAATGGAACACAAACGGTGTGATGAACATTAAAACCACAATCCAGAAAAGAATAATGTGCTACAAAGACAACTGAGCAATTATGAACGATTATGTTAAAAGATTATAGTAGATTTCAGATAACTTTATTACTTACTGCTTGCTGTGTGGTAGAAGGCGTTCACCTCTTACAATAGTAATTAAATACCATAAATCCTCTAAATCCGTAAAAGGCCCCGAATCGTAATTAAAAATGTCTTACGGGTAAATAACCCCCGCCCAGGAAAGGCTCGACTCACACTATAGTTTTAACATGTATTCCGAATTCTCTCCTACACTAATGGATTCCACTTGTTCCGTCACCTGATTTACATATATGCTATACTCGAAATAATCGGTCCTTGAATGTTCAAGCTTATTATGATGCACGGACTAAATTAATAATTCGGTACAACAGTTACGTACTCCTATTTTTGAGGTTATTTCAAATTGTAATGAAGAATTAAAAACAGTCACTTTCATTTCCATGAAAGAAATCAGTTTTGAAAGGAAAACTAAAATTTGTTTCCAATCTCAATTACTCGTAAATCCACTGCAGGGCATTTTCAGAAAATGAAGGCGTTTTTCATTTTGATGGTCAATCTATTTTGCATTTGCTACTAATTTCAACGTTTTGATAGGTCTACAAGATATCTCCATTACTGGTAATACTTTAGATAAACTTTGCCACTTTTGGCAGCCATAACATCCGCCGTTTTGGCAATAAATCAGTGTGTGTAAAATTTATATGTAATTCGTGAGTAAAGTAACTTTTAAGCCTTCAGACATCCGACACGTCTGCCCTATTGAGTTAAATACGACAATTTATCAGATATTTTAGCCTTCAGTCCTCTTCATCGATGTTTCCATTAATTACATATGCCTACTTATTCACACTCGGTTTACTTTAAATGAATCATTGCAGCGATTTCAATACTTTTAACCTGAGTCGTAATATAATCAAAATAATTAAGCTTATAACAGTAAATTGCGATCAAATTCTCAGCTGTGAATAAATGAATCATAAACGTAGAAAATATTTTGACTTATGTTGGAATCTCGCGATATTAAGCGTCGAAACCTTTGCCTTTCCCTTCCTCGCCTCGATATCGAATCTAATGATAATCTCAAATGAAAACTTGAGCGTAAAACGAGAATTCGCTTTCCACATCTCATAAAGTATTAAGTTGAATTCAATTTCCTCTTTGGAAGCCATTGATTCGAATCTGAACCGTCGATAGTCGAGATAAGTGAAATTTTATTGAAAAATATTTTTGCGTTGTTTCTCCACTTCGTTTCGGCGTATTAGGAGGATCTTATCGAATTGAAACAGTAAATTTTGGTAATTTTTATGCGTACGACAAAGTTGAAAAATTTCAATTTCTCCTCAACGTACTTACATTCAGATAAGTGCAAAGGTAATATGGCACCCAAGAATTTTCATATACGCAGACGGGAATATAAATGCAGCCACTTAAAAGACAATATAAGAGTACGACAAAGGAAACCGATTCAATATTCCAGTAACGTATATGGTATGCTGGCCGTATTATCATCTCGTATTTCCCCCCAGCATGTAGGACACTAAGGTAGGACTTGTCTGAAACTGGCGATTTCCCTTGAATACTAATGCCGGAACTTTTCGACAAATTCATTTGCGAATATACTCAAGATTTAAAAGAACAAGAAAGTTTTTGCTTGTTTACTTCGTGTTTCCCCTCTTTTTTACTGAGACAAATAAAAATTTATGTCGAGCTGTCGAAAATTTCTCCAAATGATCTTCAATAGGATTTATCACGGAACAAAGGCGGATCTACCTTGGAAACTTTTGGATATAGCTAGAAAGTTTAGTAGACTGAAATAAAACAAGAAGAATTGAAATAAAAAAAAACAAAGGATTAGACATAATATCCAAACAAAGCGTCAAATATCCAATCAAACCTTTATAAATTTTTAATGTCCTGTGGGGAGGAATGCCATTGTTATCCTTTTCTCCCTCCATAAATCCGCCGTTGTCAGCGGGTAACACAAAAATTTAATAGGGGCATTTACTTGCATCGCCTACGATACATGCGTTCTTGTTAACACAAGTGTTAGTTGTTCGGAATCCTTTTTTTAATAATGTTCATTAATTTTTAACGTTCCCATTTCGGTAACATTACATTACGTTTTTTACAATGAAAACAGGTCGCCAAAATGATATTTTATTCATTTTCTTTTCTGTTTTAAACACTTTCTCCACTGGAAAGGAACAATAAGTCCATCGATTGCGACTTTGACTTCTCCATGGATACGTATTACATAGCCCTTCGAGGAGAATTCAGTTCCTTCCTTGATTAAGAATTTTTTTCCCGATTATATTGAATAATATTCTTTTCAGTTTTTAATTGAAGTGGTTGTTCATTCCTTGAGTGCCGAGAAAATTGGGGTGAGAAATGGTAATTTTTAAAATGAAAATTTTCTCACTCAAACGAAAGTTTTGTAACGTATTTTATGCATCCTAGCATTTTCAAGTGCCGTGGAAATCGTGGAAAACGATTTTCATACTTCATTAGAAGGTGCATTATATGAAACACAAACTGAAATGTAATTTTAAAGTTGAAAGAAAACGACTGAAAAATAAAGGGACTACAAAATACATAAGCTTTAAAATACGGATAAATGCTCTCTTCACAAATTGCACTTCGAGAATTCCATTCTGACTTGAACAAGTTTTAATTCCTATTTTGTTACGTACGAAATGAGACTTGATATAGTTTTCGAGTCTTCCTGCCAGTGTAATTCAATTTTAGTAAACTATAGGGTTCTCAAGTTCCATTTTTATTATTACCATTTGATTTGTGAGGACTTTAACCCATACGTCCTTTTCGAAATGCAATTTTTTAACCCTCCCGAAAATCCGCTGATTATACTCGTAGAAATTTTTTCTTCTTGAACGGATAACATTAATCAATCCGATTTTCTGCGGACGAATTCTTTCCTGAGCGAAACTTCTGAGGGGGTCGGCAAACAAGGGAAAAAAATTATTAAAAAATATACGATACGGTTCTTCTGGTCGGAAACTTTGAAAAGTAAGTAAAAAAAGTTTAATCGATAAACCATAAGACGTATGCGGGATCCGCAACTCGGGCGGTTCAAACGTGGGACGTTGCCGTTCGAAGCCGATTAAATTTTAACCTTACGAAAATTAAAGTTAAGACCTGTTGATCCGCTCTCCCTCCTCACGCTCTCGAAATAATCAACTTTTATTTCTTTACAGAGGAAACAAGCTGCGTGGTTACCTTTTAAACCCCATGATAATTCCGTTGAGTCATAATTAGGTCGAGATGTTCTTTACCCGACCTTTTTCATATTTCATACGACTTGACGAATTTAAGAATGCCGTTCTATGAGGCAGCTGTTTTCTCTCATAATTGCACCTCAACAAGCTTCACATATATTGATTTTTTTTTCTACTGTTTGAAACTATCCGAAATGTAAGAATTCGATATACGACTTTCGTCACAAATATATTTCATGAAAATCTAAATCGAGGTACAATATGAAATTCGAACCTGCTGTCTTTGAGAAATATGTATTGCGAACTTAGCATCATGAACTTATTCTCCATATTGTTTCTGAAACGATTCTAAACTTGTTGAAGTTTTCGGAAAGATGAGATTGAATTAAGTTTCTTCATAACTATATTTCACAAAGTTTTAAGCGAGATTCAATATGAAATTCGATACTGCCGTCTTCGAAAACTTTGTAACTCGAACTCGGCATAACGAACTTACTGTCCATATCGTTTCTTGTAACGATTTTAAATTTTCGGGATTTGGGAAAGATGAGATCAATTCGAGCTTCGTCCCAGCTATATTTCAAAGTTCTATACCAAGATTCAATATGAAATTCGATCCTGCTTTCCTTGAAAACTTTGTAATACGAACTCGGCATTATAAACTTAGTCTCCATATCGTTACTTGCAACGATTTTAAATTTTTTGGATTTTGGCAAAGATCAGATCAATTCGAGTTTGGGCTTAGCTATGATTCGAATTTCTGAAGCGAAATTCAGTGTGACATTCGAGCCTGTCGTTTTCAAAACCTTTGTAATGTAAACTTGGCATCATAGACTTACTCTCAGTGTCGTTTTTGCACCGATTCTATTTTTTCGGCATATTTGGGAAAGATGAGATTCATTCGTGTTTCGTCCCAATTATATTCCATGAAATTGTAAAGCGAGATTTAATATTAAATTAGAGCCTGTTTGAGAACTGTCTAATGCGAACTGGTGGTGCTCGAAATGCATCAGTTGGATTATAGACGGAGCGCACGAATTGCGGACAGATGCATGAATTGCGGACAAGTGCCGTAGAGATCCGTTAATCACTGTATGAATTGCGGACAAGGGTCGGTCAGGTAAAATGGACAGGTAAAGGGCCCGTAGTTAAATCTATCATTACAAATATCTATTTGGAAGACATAAATCCATATTTGGAATCTGAAATGACGTACTTTTTTCCTTCGCACTTTTTCCAGGTTTAGTACTGGCAGAAAAGACAATATTATACCTAACTGGCGTGTTTAAAAAAGTACTGCTTTAAAAAACAGTTTGTCAGGTCAGTTTTATAAAAATAAATTAAATTAATTGAAATTAAAAAAATATATATATACAAAAATTCTCTTACATTTATTTATATACAAAAAATATTACTCAAACCTTTAGAAGTAAGGCTTCAGTGTGAAGATTTTTTTTTATTTTGAAACCTTTTTTTCTGATTTAAAGTTGAACAACTCTCAGAGTATGCGTATGTATATCGTCAATGAAAATATTTACAAACGGGAAGAAACTTTTTCGAAATACTAGTAATGAAATCTGCCCTAGACATCTGATTAGCTTGAAAAAGGAGCAGATGTTCTCGAATATATTGTTCCTTTTCGATAGTTTTGGAAGACTTCTATTAAGACAATCCTGAGAAGAAGGGTTGCGGCGGTTAAGCGGATTATAACTGTCCTGTCCGCAATTCATGCGCTACCTGCTCACAACAGGTAATCTGCACTACGAAACAATATAAAATTGATTATAATTCAATATTTTGTTCCAGCAAATTTTGATTAACGCGAATATATTTTTATTAAGATCGTTGTTTCTTCCTCTATAAATCGATACCAAACTCAAAATGATTCCAACAAAATCCAAATTGTTTTATGGTTTTAAATGTGTATCTACTCACTAATATAAAGACGAAATTGTTACATATTTGAGAAACAGAACCAGGCACCAATAACCGTACCAAGACACGTAATTATCGGTTAAAACCAACCTTTTATATAGATGGCCATAATATTTTGCTAATATTTAATACAACCATAAAGGCCGACCAATCACACACTTGTTTCAAGAATCAAACCAAAGTTTAGATATATGATAGAGAGAGATATATCATAGTCTGTCCACTATCTGCGAACGGCCGACAGGCACGATCCCTAACGTCAGGGGGAGTCTATAATCGGCTTGGTGTATTTCGCGTCCGACGATGCGAACTAGGCATCACGAAATTAGTCTTTTTATGATTTTTGTAACGATTCGAAGTGAAGATTGTTTGAAGAATAAGAGTGTAATTTGTCAGTTGTGTTCTGTGGTGGTGTCACTTTTCAATACTTGTTCTAACTCATTATTTAGTAGCTGCAATCGCTCATATTCCAAATAGCTTTCCCTGCTTGAAAAAGTGTCGATTCCATAGGAGGTAGTTTCTGGACCATAATTATGGGACCATCATCGTAAGACCGTGAGATATGTTACCTTATAGACATATTTCAAGTTCGTATGATGTCGCAAAGGGTGAAAAGTTGAGAATGGTAAGGGCGCACTTCATAGATCGACTGCGACGTTAAAAACGATTTTTATTCGCTTTTGCAGAAAAAAGCGAGCATTTTCGCCTGAAGGTCCAAGTCCATTAGCAGCTATTCTTGAAACGGGTAAAACGTAAAAGCACATGCACCCTCTAGGTGAAGCCTGCTCACCCTCTCTCCGTGAGGCATTCACTCGAAATAATGCGACGCGATTTACACAATAGTGCGGGAAGCGGCGAAACGCGTTATTTTATCACCGGCATCGAAAGTTTGCCGCTTCGATTCCCCCCCACAGCTTTCATCACCTTCCAGTCCATATTTCACGGGCTTACCTTTGCCTTCACAATGCCTTGCCGGCGACGAATTTCCATTTCTCGGAGGTAAGCGGGTTCGTATCTGCATGCGAAAGTGGAATTTTGGTATCGCGCCGCCAGCCAAAGAGGCGATGTGTTAAGCATTTTAGTGCTTTTGTGGTGGAAAACGTTGATATTTACCGGTGGCAATGGCTGCGTTTCGGGATAGGACAAACTTTGTCGCTATTCGTTAGGAACTTTATGGGCCAAAAACGCAATACCATATTGTTTTTATTCCCATTATGGCCACTGTATTCCCTACCGTTCGCTGGAGTGCTGTTTAAAAAAAATTGATCCAGATTAGATTGCCGGGATAAATTAAAACTGGCAACCTCATCATCACATTACTTCCGCGGCTCTAGTCGAGCTCAGACTTCACAAAGCTCCCATAATAGTTTTCGCCACACTATCCAAATAAATCTACCCTTTTCACACTCGACCTGTGTTCGCTTAACTATATTACCGTCAACCGGAGCGATCATCAGAACTAAATTTAAAATTTCCCCCCCCCCCCCAAACTTATAATCCGATATATCATTTCTAACGCTTCTCTCAAACCCATCTATAAACGCGCATTAAGGGAACGCAAATGAGGGGACTTCTAGGCCGTCAGATATACCAACAAAACATATAATTATCAGAAACACTATTCCGTTAACCTTCCATTTGAATATTTATTTTTCTAAATTTAACTTTCCAAAATAATTACTGAATAATCGATGAAGGTATAAAAAAGGGGAAACAACACATTTTAATTGCTTTGCTTGCTTTCCATTTCCTTTATTTACTTTATCTGCCATTATGAAAGGGGATCCTCTTGGGGTGTTTCATCTTAGATGTAACTTAATATCAACCACTTTTAGAAAGTATAACAATGACTGCATTAGTTATGACATGACAATTAAAAACCTTAAAACATTGAACCAATTTAACTTTAAAGTCCCAAAAATAAATACGATCAAAACGTCGTTAAGCCTCGTATGTAAAACTAAAATCAACACTTGTAACGATTTTGACCAAAGTTATTAACGACACAAACCTTATTGATTTAAGACCAGATCCTCTTGCTGTATTTAAGATCCAGCACCGGAAACGTTGCATTTTCTCCGTGTTATATTTGTTGTCTGAATTTGTGCCATTTAAGTCAAAGTAACATTCGTGTGCCTTTTAGGCGATGTATTAAGACGCGACTATCTACAGAAGCCACGTTTGATTACTTGTGATCTTAGTTTGGACCAGTGCTCGTCGCGCTAGTAAATCAATCTTTCTGAAGGTTAAACGTTTAATTACCTCATTAGGCATATCGCGCCATGTTCAAAGAGGCGTACGTCAAGTGAGGTAAATTGAGGAGATTCAAGATTGCCTTTGATACACTCAACATGCATATGAATAAAAAACTAAGAGATGCAACATGCCTGCTTTAGCAAATATTAACCAAACGAGGTGGTATTACACAACCCATCAATTACTCCTTTATGTACACATGCTTCCAACAAATTCTCGAAAGGGAATTTAACACACAAAGGGAACTGGCAACCTATGTTCTGTAATTAATTTTTTGCTTTGTACAGAGATTGTATTCGACAAGGTTAGAGCTGGAGGGTTACAATTAAGTAATCTCTCTTTGGAACAAAATTTGTGGTAAAGCAATAATTTAACCAAAATTACACGGGTCTCGAAGCGAGTCCATAAAAAGTTTATAAAACAGGACCAATAGAAAGAGTCTCCCGAAAATCCCAAAAGTGATAATAAGACGAGACAACTTAAATTGCTGAAGCAATGAGCGTGCTCTCATTAACGACAAAAACCGTCTGGATTTCACGTATACATGATTTATTTGTAATTTTTTCGGAAGAGAGAAAACTGAAACAATTTTCAGTGCTTTTGTTTGGATGTGTTGTGTTGTATTACCATGATGAATCGTTTTTGGCGAAAAACACCGTCCTAATTCCTGAAAATGCCATCATAAATCTTATATATTGTTTTTTCTCAGCGGGCCATTAAGAAAAATCTGTAATTTAATGCTAAGTGAGAATTAGGCAGCGAAAAACAAAAGGAACTACTGAAAATAATAAAAAAGTAATATATTGGCTGAGAAGGGTGAAACCGCACCCGGAAAATAATAAAATAAGATAATACATTATTTAATTTATTTTAGTTAAAAACAAGAAAAACCGAAAACAAAAAGAATCTTCAGAGATAAATTAGTATCTAGTAAAAGCGTCGTCGGTAATGTCACAGATCCGAAAACGAACGTTTTTCGGCGAGGCTCTCCATTTATTTTTTAATCAAATACATATGTACTTCCGAAACCCAGCTTTACCCACCATCATATAAATCATGACAAAAATGAAACTACTGAGTTCTCTTTCCCTGCCTTTCCCTCTCTCGCTCTCTGTTCTTTATTTCGTATTCCAAAGCCGCGTCGTTGTACGATTTTGAGCGATTTACAACTTCGGTAAGCAACAACAAACTCATATTATGTCTGTAGCAAGTCGTTGGGCTATATCTTGTGCACATTTGCAAAATAGAATGTAATGTAAGTGAAATTTATCACCTGACTTGATTCCTTGGCGAGAGAAATGAGAGTATTGCTGAATACATTACGCGCCGCCGACGAAAATTTTGAGATAGGGACAACTTCTTTTACGCCTACTTTTATTGAGTAACAAATGCTTTGTGTGGTTATTTTCAAAGGCAGTGTTTTGATTAATTTACTCAAGTGCTCGCTAAAATGGTCAAAGTGACTTAAAAGTATTAGACGAGGAACATCCAGCACAAAATTCCATGAGAACAGTACCTGTATTTGTACATTGACTTCATTTACCGAATGTCTCATCCTTAGTTAAAAACAGTTTACAAAAAGCAGTAACGATTAATGACGACAAACAGTTGCAAATATACTGTTACAAACAACGTATATTAATTTTTAATCAACGTTATAACATTCAACGGAACTGTATATTTTATTGCAATACCTATAATTTATTATCATCTTTTTATTAACTTAACTGCCCTAAGGATCTATCTTAAACTGCCTTGTTGGAGTAAGAGGGGTTTAGGTAACTGTTGTGATTTTTGAATAGAAAGGCCACATCAGGCAACATAAAATCATTAGCTAAATTTAATGGGGTCAATTACATCCTCGTTAATTTTCCATTACAACTACTGTAATCATCTGCAAATTACTGAATCTTAACCCCTTAAGCTGGGATTAGCTAATAAACAATTAATCACCATGATAAACTAATAATAATAATACTGTCAAATTATTTATCCCAACCGATCAAATAAATTATAAATTGTTATTGCATTGGTTTTATTAATCTATTTTTGTTAATGTATGCGTATAGCGTTTACCTCACAATAATATATTTGTGTAGTCGTAATAGTAATTACGAGAGTTTCCGGTGATTTCGGTTCAGTTTAAATGGATTCCTTTAAAACAGAAATTAGATTGCTATGTTTTGTCACACACAGTAATTCGGGGAAACTTTGTTGAAGAGCAAAATGAAAATTTCGTGGCATTTGGATATTTTATTATGACGTTTAGTTCATTACTCTTTGTTTTCCATTAAAATACCACATTATTCACTCCAGCGCTACTGCCAATATTAAATAAAATGTATATCTCTGTTTCGCCTTAGCATACCTTTTTGTTTTATACTGATGAAAATTGTTCAGCGTAAATTGAAAGACAATAGTGATTTTAAAAAAGGGAAATGTGGAAGCATAACAGAAGATTCGAAAGAAGAAATATCAGTCAGTCCGTCCTTTAAGCCATTAAATATCTGTAAGTTACAGCATAACGTATTTCGCTAACATTTCTCTCTAAATCCGTTTTGTGAAGAATGCAATAAACGTTTAGTTTTTAAGGCGATACGACCATTAAAACGTGGCTTAAACGGCTACTTGTATCACAGTAGATTTTTTTATTGCGGAATTTAATAAAATATAACAACCATTTTTACGGTTAAAGCTGGTCGTAATGGTACATATGTCGTGAATGTAACATGTATTTTAAATGGACAAGTAAGCTGGAATGTCCGAAATTGCGATAAATTTATTAAGATTGTAATAGAGCAAACCAACCGATATAAAAATATGAGAAAGTGACAGAATGGTACCAGAGAATTCGAGATCTGATTACGTTCCGTCTACCTCACATTTATTTTAACATTCGCGTGACTTTAGGTCATTTTTTCCCCTATTCCGGAACGGTATTTCGGCCGCACATTCGAACCCAATCCAACGACGAATCGCCCATATAGCATTGTTTTCGAATCAAAAGTAAAACATTTCCATTTAGATAAATCCTTTGAATCGAAATTCATTGCCGTCCCCAAAACAATAGTTCTGACAATTTTCGCGTTTTGGAAACGCGCTTTTCATGTCCAGCCGCCAAAACGATTTCCGCTTCGACGAGATGAATTTAGTTCAGATATGCGAATTTGTTTTAATTAATTCTGGTCCGTGTCGCGGATGAAAACAAAACCCCTAACAGCCTTTATAAAATTCGAGACTAACCTAGGAGAGCCAAAGCTATGACCCTCTCGCCAAATCCCCATTCGGATGGGTCTATTTTAACGCGTCGATTGTTCCGCCGCGACGGTACGGGCGACTTGCAAATAAGAGAACAACGAGGGGTTCTTTTAATATTCCGGGCACAATCTCTCGCTGCCTTTTCCTTAGGGTGAATAATAAAATGTAGAACAGGTTACCTACTTCTGCGATGGATAAGTAGGGCGCAAGTGGCAAATGTGTCGATTCCTAAACGTTTTCGCTCAAGGAATATTCTTTTATCGGAGATTGCGGCTATCTTCCAATCACTAACTAGGCTATCGCCATGCCACGGTGGAACGACATTCGATAAGCACCGTTAAGAATGTTACGAGGAATATATCATGAGGACCACGACTCTTGTGCTTGGGGGACCTAACCATCAACTCAAGTAAAAACAATTAATTTATTGTGAGAACCTGAGCTTCCCTGATGGGATGTCCTATCAAATTAATTGAGGAGCATAGATTGTCAGATTGGGATTTAATGTAATTTTCACCCCATCGCCTCTTTCGAACTTTTTAAATCAATCTGGAGGACCTAAATGGGATAATACGCAATAAATAATAGATAACAGATGTAATTAAAAATTAAGAGGTAATGAAATTTCATCACACCCGTCAAGTTAATAATTTCCTACACCTGTTTCGCAACGAACTGTTACGATATACTATATTCTACTTCGGTGAACTAGTTAGTTGCTCGAGTTCAATGTGTCAAGAGGAGTTAGTCACTACAGTAGGAAAACGCCGAATTTTCTAGACGATTCATTACCACTATCGGGTTCTAAAGTGACGAGCGTAAGTTGGCGGGTCGAATTCGTGCCTGAACGTTCGCCAAACGTCAAAATTAATAAATTTCCGAGTGAAACAGTCGGTCTCTGAGACCGGTAAATTACCGCCGCCCCCCTTTAACTTTGATTATTACATACCTCGCATATTTAGTCTCGGGCTGTCGTCATAGATGAAGTTCGATGAGATATTGCTGCTAATAGTTTGAGCAACTTCATTTGTGTTCAGCTCCAGCTCCGGATCCTTATCCTCCGAGTACGGCCATTTATCGATTACAAATACTCGAACGTCTCCAGTTGAATCGATCTGAAATAACGTTTGCTTTAGTAACGAGAACGTAATGATGAGAAAACAGTTTCTATTCATACACCGGAAATGTACCGATTTCAATTTTGATTCGATTCCGAGCAACTCCTTGAACTCATTAAGTACATTATGCTGAGGGGCTTAAATGAGATTCGAGTCAATGGGAACTCTCCTGAATTATTTATGAGCATTTAATTAAAAAGATTGCTTCGATTTAGCTCTATAATATTCTACATTATCTGGCAATATATTACGGATACTTGGCAGATAAAATAATATTCTACCGCAAAAAATGAAACTTCCTGTTTTTAACTTATCATCACCAAAGGGCGGAAAAAATGCACGTGAATAATTTAAAAAAATTCGCATTAAGATGCAGGAAAATGTAAAAAAATGCACGAACATTTAAAAAGAAATAAAAAAAATGCATAAAATTTGGTGAAAAATGCAAACGCTAAGTATATGTCTTTCAAAATGTCCAATAAGAAAAGATTGTCTTCTACCAGTGAACATATGTTTGAAAATAAGTTCATTCTACACCTACTTAAGTAACAGGAGCGTATTTTAATGCATGTACAATATTTGGTTTTACATCAATTATACAATTAAAGTCGCACGTAAACATTATTGCAACAGGTTTTAATAAAGAAAATCCTTCGATAGCATGTACATTACTGGAAAATTTGGAGAAAACTAATTTTTCAATTTTTCCATGTACCTTTTTACATTCGCTTTCAAGAACATTTAATAATTGAACTGCCTCAACCAGTATCCTGTTATTTTAATGGATATCTAGGTAGATATCCACTCAAAGTAATTGCCGTAGTTGGAATATTGTTAGCAAATAAATGAAATACTAATTTAATTAAATTAATCTAGGTAGTTATTGCCTTCTATGTACTGACTATTTTCGAACATACTGTACAAAATAATTTGTTACCATTCTACTTCAGCTCACTATAAGGTTAAATCCACAGTTCAGTTAAATATGTTTTTCGCATTTTTAAATTTTCAGAACAACCGTTGAATTTAACCTGTCTAAAAATTGGATGTACATCAACTAGATCCCAAAATAAATACAATGGCCGGAGAGGATTAAAAACACACTCACACTATCAGCTAACTCTGCCCCGCAGTCAAAATAGGCCTTTCTACGAATTTTGAGTATAATGTACATATAAAGTATAAGTAAGAGTATAAAGTAATTTGTGAGTTATGAAGCACATCCTCCTCCGATTAGGTAAAAACAACCCTTATTAAAATGACCCACTGCCAGGTAGAAAAGGTACTTGATAACCAGATTTCAGTTCCAGTTATAACTTATATTGTCTATAAGATCTATAAGTTATGATTTATACATTGTTTTTTTTTTTAATATCCTGCAGATTTTAAAAGAAAATGCAAAATATGCACGATTTAAGAAAAAAATGCAAATTTGAAGAAAAAAACGAAAAAATGCAAATAATGCAAAAGATGCATTTTGCATTTTATCCGCCCTTTGATCATCACACTTATAATGTTCATATTACGAGAATGTTGTCATTTTGTTTTTATTGAAGTTGCGTATCAGCAATACAGCTACAATTGTGATATTAAAACGGTGAAGCTAAGTGAAAAGTTGTATTCAACATTTTTAGAGGGAATATCAACTTACAACAAGCGTGTTTTGCAGACGCTTGAAGGAATGTAGAAAACTCAGAAATAAATACAAAACAATTTGATATAGCTGGAAAACATGAAGTAATGATCATTAAGGAGAGTATTTACCATTTTACCTAAATTTAATACAGTTTTGAATTTTTCACACAAAAGTGTCCTAGCATTGGATACATCGGACAATTCATGTCATATCTAAACGAATTGGCTAAGTGGAGAAGAACTGGTCAAGTGAAGCAAACTGTGTGTTAATATTGTTGCCATCGTACAGTATTAACTGTGAAAATGTCACTAGAAGATGATATTGAGCCACTCTAATTAACGAATAATCTTAATAACCACAATATGGTCTCCTCTGCTGGTTAGCTGATAGCGTTTTATAAAGTTGGTTATTATTTTTGTTAAAGTTTTATGAAGGCAGCTTTGAGTTTGGTCCAACTATCTATCATAATTCCTAAGTTATTGAAGTTAGAACGTAACTCATTTATTTATTCAACACTATATGAAGAAACAACTAAAAAATGATTTCTGAACGTAAAATAAACATAAATCCTTAACAAGTTTAATAAAAAAACATAGAAAACTAAATATTCAAGACATCATGAATCCTTTTACAAAGAAAAATTGGCAACTTTTATAGAGTCATCACTATCAAAATCTTCATTTGTACAGAGGGAACAAACATGAAATGGGTCCGCGCTCGCCTCACTGTAGAAAACACAAATCCATTTTTTGCATTTACTGTAACAGATCCAATCAAGCCATGTGTAATTTTTCCATTTTCTATAGAAAGCTGTGCAGACGTCATATGTAGTGTTAATAACCCTTTTTGCTTGCTTTCTTATTGGTATTTTTGTAGAAATTTGCAAGTGGTTCGCCGTCACTATCCTCGTCCCTAATGTTAGAAATTATTTTCTGGGTCCCTGAAGGACCAGCGACTGGTTCATCTGTAGATAGCCTTGATTTAGGAACATTTACCTTAAGTTGTTTACCGGCCTCTATTTTTTTACCACGTGTTCTAGCGACCTTTTCCTTATTTGAACCGCGTAGATCTTTAAGCAGATCAATTAAGCTTTCATTTAGGATAGCAGCTTGGGCATTTTCGTTATCGTCTTGTATTTGCAAGTCTGAAATTCTTTTCAGAACTTCTTGTGGATTGAAAGGACAGAGCCCTGAGGCCCTAAATCTAGATTTTAAATTATTGGACACATTTTCACTGATTGCAACCCACAATAGATTTAAGAGGGCAGGAAAATATTCTGTTGGAATGGAGGAAGTTGATTCAGTTTCATTGCGCCATGTGTCTAGAATCTGACGCCACTGTTTTTAAACGGGGCAAACACTGCCACATCTAATGGTTGCATTAGATGAGTGATGTTTGGGGAGAACGCTGTCATATAGATATTGGTCTCCTCACAAGCTTCAATGACAGTAGGAGAAAAATAAGTGGCTAGATTGTCCCTAATAACAATTTTTTTCCAGGATTTTCCATGTCTATAATTTTGGGAAATAAAAATTGGAAAAACCACTTTTCAAATTGGGCCATATCGAACCCGCCGCTAGGTGTGTTACTGTAGACCGTTCCAGGAGGACCGCCTTTTGTCCAACCTTCATATAAATTTCCTGCCTTGTACACCACCATTGGGGGTAATAAATCTCCTGCAGCGTTTCCACATACCATTATGCTGATCGAGGTCTTGGAATGTTGCTGAACTCTCTCCACGCGTTTCGTCCCCCTTGGAACAACGACCTTTTTGGCTCCAGGGTCATCTTGGACATTAGTTTTTCATCGTAATTAAAAGCCAAGAAAGGGTCAATATCTTGTAAAACATCTTTAACCTTAACAAAGAATTCGGGAATTTGATGTGGTCCTACCGCCGCACGTGTTCGTTTTATGTTTGCAGCCAAACGCACACTCAGATTATTCCGGTTGATAAAGTTTTCAAGATACCTAATGATGTCCAGGAACATTGTCTTTAAATTCTTTAACATCACGACCTTTCTTTTGTAAGTATTTGTGGATCAATTCGCGAATATCGGCTTTGTTAAACGGGAATCCCCAATTGCTCACTGTCACTAAAGTCTTTGTAAGTAATTGCTCCTCCGTAGCAGTGAATACTCTTGGATGACCTGGAGGGCGCATATGTTTGCCCTTTAACTTGTTTTGAAGAGTCCCGCTAGAAATTTTGATGCGTTTACTTGCCGCCGCCTGACTCATGCCACCCCTAAGGGCAGCCAACGCCCTTTCCATGTCACCTTCACTAAAGTTCTTGTAACTTTAGTGAAGTTAGTTAGTAACCCCCCCCCACTTTTTTTTTGATAGTTTATAGGCATTTTTAGTTACTTTATATCTGTAACAAAAGAGTTCTACATGTATATATATACATTCTATATATTCTATATTTTCAATATATATATATATGACCAACACCAAACTGCCAACGTAGGCCGAAGTGCCAAAGTAACCCCGGCTTACGGTATCACTTCTACTGATGATTTCTATTAATATTAAAGATCGTCGAAAGTTGATAGCTTTAGTTCGGTCGAATTTTTCATTAGAAGAGAATCACTATATCGCACATACATATTTGATCTCGGTCTCTAATCGAATTAAACTCTTGATGCTCCTTAGACTAAATACTTTACGCTGAAGGGCGCGGATGAGGTGAAGCAGTGAATCCTAAAGCGGGCGTCATCGTCTCTGGGGGACGCAGGGGGAATTCGGGGGAGCGTCGAAAGACAATGAGCGGGGTACGTCGCGGCGTGTATGGGAGGAAGGGGGGGGGGATAGGGGCGTCGTCACCTAAAAAGGACGTCGAAGGAAACGGCGCAATAAATATATCGACAAAAATTCACCCAAAGAGTAATTGGATAGACGAAAGTTGTAGGTAATGACGACGACGTTCCGATAATAGACCTAATTAAAAGTTCCCAGGAAACTCGTTACTACGTTGCTACACTTCGAGTATTAGACAAACATAAGTTGGAAAAACGTCCCTTCGATAAAATAATAGTACGTGACAAATGTGCTTTGTTATTCCGCCATCTTTTAATTTAAAGCTTTCCTTTAAATAAATGTCAAATTTCCCACCCGAAAACTTTATCGAAAACAGGGCCCGAATCCCTCACGAATAAATCGAGGAATTAATTCGCTTCGCTGATACGCTTTTAACGCATTTCTTGGAATTTGGCGCGGATTATGTTCTATTAGAATTTTAAATGAGCAAATGGGTGACATTCGTTGAACTAGAAACACTTTCCGAAGTGATGTTTTCAGAAACCATTAGACTAACGCTAAGCCATATGTCGTTTATACAAATTTTCATGATTTTCTCGTAAATTCAGAAAAATAAATTATTTCACAAAATCCGACGGAAAAAGGAAAAGTTCTTACCTCTTGGCCATCAGCGAGATGCATATAAAATCCGAACAGAAGAGTTAAAATTATGTATATCATGCCAGGAATAGGCAATGGGGGGCATTTGCAGCACATCTCTTTTGTGGGCACAATTCGATTTCACCACCACGATTACTAGCTTTGTTGTGAATAAATTGTAACTACCATCAACCACGTTTCGTTTAATTTTAATGGCAATTGCCATTATCATTAAAAATTACTTGTGATAGCAACAATGGAAATTAGGCGGCTTTTGAGGTTTTCAGCTGATGCGTTTAACAGATCAAATCTATTCACCTAAAAGTGTGTATTTTTAAACAGCACATTAAGCATTATTTTACAATGCATTCAACGAAATGTAGGTCATTTCCATTAGCAACTTCCGCATTGAGAGGAAAGACTATCTGTTTAAAGCACGTAATAATAGATTTATATTTCAACACCGTGGAAATGGTAGAATCGTGTTTCGGTTTTAAAAATTTATGATAAAAGAGGTCTTTTATACTCGTAGTCTTATGAATTGCCCAATCGTTTTACAGGATTATCACATAACAATGAGTGATGTTATGCGGCAGCACATCGTGTTATCGCCTAATCAGATCTGATTCAATATTATGGTCCCAGTTTAATTCAATTAAATCAAGGTTTTAAGATTTAGTATAGGGATCGCAACGCTAAGTGAGACGGGGTTAGGGGAACTTTAGTACTAGTTAAGGGGTCAGAAATATATCGCCGAAATAAGAAGACTTGCACATCTATATAAAGAGATTTACGATCCTCGTGATGCTTAAGATAGCATTTATAATAGAAGAAATGTGTCACGCTCAGAGGTTTTATTCCCTCAGGAGTAGCTCGAATGGAGTAGGGAATTAAATGAGATTTAGAGTGTAATGAAAATGGAATGTATATTATCGATGAGAGCGAAGTAGTTAAGATAAACGAACACTTTGAAAAATCGTGTCAAAGATGTACAAATATTCCTACAAAACTCCGGAGAGACGAGTAAGTATGTGTCGCGTAGGAGGATAGAGGCGAGACTTGGGGGACGTCACGTGTACAAATATTGCTTACTGATCTAGGCCCTGCAGAACACGGTGGATATGTTTCTCGACCCGTTAACCTGTGTTCCATTTAATGGCGACCTAGTAGCGGGACAGAGAGAAAAACAAATCAATTTATTGTTATAGGCCCGGCATAGCACCAATAATAAAATTATTTGGACATGTCGTTAGAAGTGAGGGCCTAGTGGGGTAGAAGCGAAGAACAGAAAGATATCAAATACGATACACCGGTGCGGTGCCGTTGGCTCCGGCGGTCACAATTTGATGCATGTAAAAGGTACAATTGAGTCCAGGGTCATTTTGATCCTCTTTTAAATAGTTAAACATATATATCAGACTCTTCAATGTTTCTACCTCACATTTGGGCTAATTTTTCTTCAACAATTCAAAGAACTACCAATTCAAAATTTAATGTATAAGTTCTATAGTTCTAATCCAAATATATTGGTATTTATTGAATCCCTAAAAGATATTCAGTCTGAGGTATATATAAGAATGAGAAGTAAAGCAGAAAAGAACAAACAAACAATAGGAAAGGAGAAATATTTGCAAGAAAAAATGTATCTTTTTCAAAATAAAGACATAGATCGCCTAGATTTTGTACGTCCAGTTCCGCGTAAATTTCTGCCTTCTACATCTAATATTTGAATGTACAAGTGCAAAAAGTTTTTTAACAATAAAATAGACAATACTTAAAAAAATAAAAAAATTAAAAACTTATGTATGTAATAACATTGACAAGAACTTCTTGTTTTTTAACGACAGTTACAGTTGACGCAAGTTTGTTACTCAAGACAAAAATTCTAACCGCACCAGAATTCTAAACCAATTACTTTTTTATTGCAATATTTTTAGATGTACCATATTATTCAGTGAAGATACAAACGAAAAACGCTTTCTCCCAGTCCTAAGTCAGATAGAAGCGGGAAGGAAATTTTTGTCTTGATAACTTTGTAAAAAAATCATCTCCTTTCATTTTAAACCTGTTTAAACAAATTTACAACTGGGGAACACGGGATCCAAACGGTACCGCACCGCAAATTTACCTGTACTGTTTTTAACCCGGGACCCAACTGGACCAAGAGATTAAGGGACCTGGGACTCAATTGTACCATTTGTCTGAACGCGGGACTCAATTGGCTCCCAGTCCAATACACAACTATAGTCATGGCCAAATCTTATCGAATAAGGTGCAACATGTACTTTTCTCCACACTGAATTGCAGAATGAAAAGCGGTATGATCTTAATTTACAACCGATCAAAAGAGACATGTTTCGAACGATTATCGTCAAAAAAAAGGATCTATCGGAACAAACAAACAAACTTCAACAGAAACATAATTGGTACGTTGCGATACATACCTCAGTTCTAATTTTAAGAAGCTATTAAGTACCTCATTTGAATTTCGCGCCTGAAACAAGAACGTGTTTTTCCCTCTCATCCACAGCGATTCTATGAGACGGAGAGGAGAGTGAAGACGTGTGTTTTACTTGCGTGCCGGGAATATTATTAAGGTGAAAGTACACTTATTATAGGAGTTTAAGTACACCCAGAACCTTTATGAATAAAATTTAGAAGTGGAATTTGAAAATCCAAGGAAGGCGTCGTTTCCTGCACGAGAAATGCAGGAGAATGAAGAGAGCAGCCCGGAAAAGGAAAGGGAACAAGAACCACCTCTTTATCTGAGCACTACAAAATGCATTGCATAACACAATGTTAAAATGCTCAGTATGCTACAACTTCATACAACCGGATCAAATCAACCAGGATGCAGCAGGGACCGTCCAAGTAGAAATTTCAATATTATGCTCAATTTAATGAAGTCAATCGACAAATTCAATGGTGTAGGAGGTAAACGAGAGAAGTCTATGTTCTGCATGTTAATTCATCGCCAAATTGCTTTTCATTCGAAGACGTGTGCTGTTTTGAGAGCATGAAATTCTGTCACTTATTATATTTGTGATTGATACGAAAATTATAGCTTATGATCAATGAAAATTGTGGAAACTTATACATACATCATTTATGACACCTATTAATTTATATTGTAAACTATGAAACTATTGAATAATTTAATTGCGTCTGTAGCAAAAACATCTGTTTGATGTATATGTGTTTATTAACAAAGAGGAGAGCAGTATATATGTGTTCAAGTACACCCAAGTGTGATTAATTAATGAGACCGAAGTGTAGTTATATAACAGTGTAAATCTTATTTATATCACTGGAACCAGGCGTTATCACACTGCACGAAATTAGGCAAATAACCATGAAGATAAAGAATAATTGTTAAGTTCTGAAATTCTTCGTCGTGAAATGGACAATATGTTCAAGTTGTAACCGCGTGTTTGTACGCATATGTATCTACGTGTAAGTAGGTATACGAACCTGTCGGGATGATATACGTCTGAAGTGATAAATCGCTTATTGATCGCTCTCTCAGCCTCTGACCGAATATTCCTAATACGATACTTGCAATTTGGATACGGGCAACGATAATTCCGGAATAATTTGCGGTCTCGTGGTCATAATGGAATTTGCGATGCTCGCACGAGCCGTCCACGAGATTGATTTGGTACGGATACGAAGGAGTTATAGGTGAATATTCCATAAAAGTGGAAAGAAAGACGCCGTACAGATCAGGCGGACGGGGGCCGGCCATCAATAATTCCTAGGAAATTTCCTGTTGCTCCCGACTAACACGATAACTTCATTTCATTGGCCTCTGCGGCGTTTTCGGAATGTTATCGGGACCGTTCAGGTGAAAGATTTAGCCATGAAATATCGTTCCATTGTCTCCAAAGGGGGTGGTCCCGAAGTCGGAGTTACCGAACACAAAGACTAATAACGCGCATTTCTGGCTCTGGTTTGTTCGTCTGATCGGAAGGATGGTGAGGGAGAGATACAGAGAGAGAGAGAGAGAGAGAGACGGCTGCTTAGGGTATTCGTTTTTCTACAACGTGATCAAGAAATACTGTTTAAATTGGCAATCCTAAATTTTACTTTAAAATGGTAGAACTGGAACCACTTCCGGTTTCTTGACAGCTACTTCGACGTTTAACAGTGTCAGCATTGACACTTGAGTGGCGATTCAAATTTTTATTATAAAAATGGTACTATTTACATTAGAACAGGATATTTTTATTGGCATGGTTTATTTTCGGAGTGCAGTTCATGATCCCATTTCTGGATGGCAATACTCCTTGGAATCCACTTTGCACCAATTTGAAGAAATGTTTCCTGAAATTGTGTTCACTATCGACGTTTTTAAACAACATTGCATGCGCGTAATTCAACGATATTTGAATACAGGCAATGTGAAGAAAGTAAAGCCACTTGGTAGACCCTCCGTACTCACTGAAAATGTGGTGCAAGACGTCAGGGCCCGACTGCAATAAAGTCCTCGCAAATCGGTTAGGAAGCTTTCCCTCCAAACAGGTTCGATTCTTATCAAAAGTTCACCAATTTCCACTTATACCTAATTTCCCGTATTCCGTTTCGTGACTTTACAGGTTTATCATATGGAAGTTGTTCCACTGTGTTGAAGAGCACATTGAAATACCACCCGTACAAATTTTCGATGGTCCAATCCCTAAATCCTCCCGACCGTCCACAACGCGTCCTGTTCTGTAACCGGTTCAATCAGGAAATGAACAATGATGACATCCTGGATAAAACCTTTTCTTCCGATGAAGCCTGGTTCCATCTCAATGGCTATGCTGTACTCAAAATTACAGAATTTGGTCTGGTGAAAATCCACATGCTGTTAGAACAACAACTTTACATCCTACTAAAGGTGGTGTTTGGCTGGCTGTATCGCGGCAGAGTAATTGGTCCTGTGTTTTTTAACTTCACAGTTAATTCTGAACGATACATTCAGCACATTCTCCAGCTCAATTAACCGTAGAGAAGCGCGAAAATGGCTACTTTCAACAAGATTCGACTCGAGCACATACGGCTCGTGCCACAATACAATATTTGTGGGAAGTTTTTGGATATCGAGTCATAAGTACGGGAATCTGGCCAAGTAGGTCACCAGACCTGACACCTCTAGACTTTTGTTTCTTTGGGATACCTTTAAATATTGAAGTTTTTTCTGGTGTGGTCTTTTAATCGTAAATAAATGCACATAACCTAAAATATTTGTGTTTATTTAGCTGTCGCTGTCATGCAGGTGCAGAGATATCCGGTGTAGCGTTGCACACCCTTAAGCAAAAAAATCCTCCACGTAGGACTGCCAACTTAAACAGTATTTCTTGATCACTCTGTAGCTGATTTCATTATTGGTCCCTAATGCTAGTGATCTATGGAAAAGTACATCGACAGATCTAATCAGCAATTAGACAGTCCGGGGCCCAGACAGTCGAAATTGTAACTGAACCTGACGACAATATCCCGGTGAGCGGATAATTTATGAGTCAGATTCGTTAAAATTGACCCAATTTACCAAGCAGCCCTATGAAAAGACAAAACTAGGGTACAACCGCAAATTGAATTCAAGTTTGCAATAAAGAGAAACGTTAATTATAGGATTCATGGCAGAAAACTGAATTTAATTGTTCTACTGACTAGTAAAGTCGTTAATTAATCCCGTTACTCAAATTTAACGCATCGCAATTCGGCGATAAATCTAATTTCTACGACTAACGAGATTTTATGTACAACTACTCGAGCGCGTTTCAATAGGCACATATATACCTCTGAATATAAAGATCTTAAACGAAGCCTAGAGGCTATAAGGGTACACAGAATTGGACACGTAGAAAGAGAACAACGAAGACGTAGCCATAAAACAGATTTATAGTGACATACCGATCCGTAAAAGACTACGTCAACGTTAGATGGACAATATAAAGGGAGACCTTCAAGAATCAAAGCGGTGCAAGGATTGAGAGACAAAAGCCGAGGGATTTCGATCGAAGTGGTTTGAAGTGCGACTTTAGCAAGGTTGCGAAAAAACGTATTAAAACTTCGCGAACATGCACAATTAGGGCGCTTCCTTCAAACCCGCCATAATTGTCGCCATTAAATATTTTGCGATTTTACTTCACGTGTGACCGTTAAAAAATACCCCCGAGTTCATAATTGGATAAAACAATTATCACGTTGGAAGGGATGTTTTCATCTGTTCGCTGGTCGGACTCTCGAAATTAGAAACTTCGCCATGAATAATTTCCATCGTTATAAATATTCCATCCACTTAACTACAGTTCCATTGCGGTTTGCGTAGCCTAAAATTGGAGACGAGCAATCAGGTGTTCGACTTTGCTCGATCGAATCGATTGTGGTTTTGATTAAATTTGGACTATGCAATTTAAACGGAAGTATCGAACGTTTAAACTACGTAATTTTAACCAACAAGTGCGCTATATTTGCGGTCAAAATCGAATTCCCAAAAGCACTCGTAGTTGCTAAATCAAATAAATGTCAGTATGGATAGAGATCTATAACGATTAACCGCAGTTATGCATTTGACAAAACATTTATCATATCGTCAGCTACAGCTACTCACTCATTCAAGTAAATAATTTAATATTTCTTCCGGAGTGTAACGAGTTACATGTCACTGGTAATTCCACGACAAAACAAGTAATCAACTTCAATTTCACGTTTAAGTGAAAGGTGCTTAAATGACACTTTCGCTCAAAGTTCAGTAAAACTAATAAGTAGCAGATCTCTACAATTTTCCAAAAAACACCTTTCTCTGGCAAATTGTAATCTATCCACAATGGTCTAAACACCTGTTCGATTTGAGGCCATAATCGATTCTTAATTAGATTTTAGAAATGGTTGGAAAACGAATTTCCGAGTATAAATTTAATTTTGTCCAAATATTACCGTAATTGGTGACTTAGGGCCGTATTTATAGTTCTAAACTCAAGATTGAGTTGGGTAAGAAAAGAACGTCTCAAGCGCAAACTTTTGCTTATAATTCGTTTTGTTTTATAGTCATCTGTTCGGCAAAACTCTGGTGAGACTGTCACAAGTGGTATATTTCCATAGTTTATCTCAACTCCTGTCAAAATTTGAAAGATATTTGTCATTGCGCTCATTACGGCGGTTCAGTAAAAGAATCATCATGGAAACGGCTAACTATACCAAAACAGAAAAAATATTCTGGATTAGTATATGAGCTCTATCAATTACTCCTGCAACACAAGGAAACCCGTAAATTTGGTTAAAACTAGCAATTAAATTTCGTTGTCCCTCTTAAGAGAATTTTGAGTTTGTAGCCCCAGCCGGGATTTGAACCCGGGTCTCCCAATTTCGCGTCGGGTGTTCTGACCACTAAACTACTGAGCCACGTACCAGTTTCATTTCAGATTTTCCTGTTAAACGCTTTGAGAGGAAATGCGGACGTATTGGTTGTACGTAACACACCGCACCTCCTCTCACGTTAAGTGATCTCTTACGGGTTCTGGTTTTATAACTGAAATACATAGATGAAATATGTTCTCGAAATTAATCTGTGAAAGTGTATATGAAACAATTGTAAGAGAATTTTGAAAAAGGAGTTTGTTTTTTCAATTTAAAAAAAAAATTCGAGAACATATTTCATCTATGAAATTTGACATAATTTGCCGTATTTTCAGCCAATAACACTGATACCTTTTTACTATCTGTGATACCGTTGCTTGGCTGACACTTTGTAAATCACCATCAACCATCTTTAATTAATACAACTATAATTGTACTTTCAAACATCACTACGAATAATTTTTAACCTTACTTACTTGCAAGTTTCCTGTAGCATACAATCGTAACGTTATCAGTAGTATACCAGTGGAGAAATTGGAAGTCCGCGGTTATTAATTTTTTGAAAACCCTCAATTACCAAAGGCAGTTAATATCAATTACAGTTTGTTTGCTAAAACGATATCGCATTTCAAATTCTCTATTTCGGAAGTACTCCAAAGAGTTATTTCTATTCCATATGTAACGTTTAAGTAAACGTTTTCTTTGATTTTGTTCAATATCTTCTTCAACATTCACTAAATGCTCAAAAAATCTTCCATTACGTTCCAGGAGGTCTGGTTTACAAATTAAACTTTGTAAGGTTTCTCTTGGATAGAAGTGAAATTTTCATGTCAATGTCATTCTGTTATATCACGTTTGGAAATAATAGGAGTGACAGACAGACCGATTTTGATGTTTCGTGGGTACTTATATGGATTCCATAGGCGTGCGCAAAAGTAGAGTCGTGACTAAAGGAATTTTTGAAAAAAATTACTAAGGCCCGTATCAACCAATGTTAAAAAACGATAGTTATCTCCTAACTAGCAGTTAACCACGTATTTTCATATCCACCAACAAAATTTTGCTTTTAACCGAATGTTAACCAAATTTTGGCCAGTTAAGATAACAAACAGTCCGTTATTTTAAAGAAAGTTTAGTGAACACAATACGCAATGTTTTGAAATGTTAACAATTTGATTTTGGTAGATTTACCTAGTATTGCATTCGTTAACAAAGTCGAAAAAAGAGGAATTAAAATGCGGTTTTCAATTTTTTGATGTTTTTCCTATTTTCATAAAATCTTTTGAGGGAATCCTTGTCCCTAAAAACTCCCAAGCTGGATGTAGCATTGAAAGAATTTGTTATTTTCTTTCCATGCCTGCTCTTTACTATTGTTAGATGTCTTATCTGTTGCTTTATTTTCGAGAATATTTTTAAATTTGTCTTGTATTAGCATAAACAGGTTAAGCTTTTCTGCTGAAGAAAAGTTCTGCTGTCTCTTCCTTTTACCTGCTGCATATTCTACATCCGGTGTATTCATCTTCCCGGAAAAAGAAAACAAGTTAAAAATATTACAGAAGAGTGTAATACTACATACAACGGTATCAACTTATAACTTATATTCTGTCATTGTTTAACGAATTATTATTTAAATTAGGAGATGAGTTGCTTTGTTGAAGCCTTTTTCGTTAAATTCAAAACGGGAGTATCGACTTGGGCTGAAAACATTGTGTAACTTGCAAATTGGTCCAAAATCAATCTTTCTTTAAAACCACATGTAACTCTTTTTAAAGTACCTACCTCTTTGGATTTATGTCAGCAATCGTACACAAATTCACTAAACTTTCATGAAGTTCGTAAATCTATAATCAATTTTGCATGTAATTAAAATTTGACATTTGTGGCGGGGTTGCCAGAATGTACCCTGGAGATAACAGGGACTTTCCTAACTACACCACAAAAAGTAATGGCGGATACAGTATTAATATAAACCTTTAGTTAGTGTTAATCCACAGTTACTTAACAAATGGTTACGGGTGTTATTGGTGGATACGGGCCTAAAACATTTTTACAAATAAGAAAATACAAATACAAATCAATAAGAATAATACATATTCATGTTTTGTCAAGGTATCCACGCCAATAAGTCTTTGGAAATAAGTCACTCGTGTTTACTACAAAAAATATGTTTGATTCTGGGAAATACAGCATCTACGTTCATGGAACGAACCTTGGCCAAAGGATTGGTGCATTGTTGCCGTTGTAGGTAATCTTCAGCAATATACTTCCATGGTGTATTTCTGGTTGCCGCCATCACCAACAATACTCTTTTCGTGGCTCGCTCAAACCACACGTTGAACCATTATAGTTTTTCTTTAGTTTTAAGTTTAAGCTTAGTTTAAAGTGTAAAGTAAAGCTCAGTTAACCGACTATAAAATGCATTTCAAAAGATGATTTTTAAATGTTTCGAACCACTTAATGATTCAAGAAAACGAAAGATTGGCATTTGACAACGCCGGATCGCTTGTGCGATAAGTTCACGATCTGTATGTGCGGCACATCAATTTATGCGTTTGTTCCACACAAATGCTCTACAGTTTCTTCAAAAAAGGGATCCATCGCCAAATGTCATTACTCCTATTATTTCCAAATGTGGTATGTATAAGTAAGACTCAAGTCGGGGTTCGAGGTGACTCAAACTTATCCCAGGCTTGAGTTGAACTTGACACTGAAGTTCGTTTTATAAAATAAAATTTGAGAACTTGAGTCAGACTCAATTTAGAACAAACTCAAGTGGCGACTATAAATAGGGCCCTTAGATCGGTAGATAGTATTGATCAATACCTCAACTTGGTTCGCAGACCGCTGCAATATTTCGCCAATTATCCCAGATAGCAAATAAAATATTTGCAACATTTAATCAGTTTTTACGTGGTCCAAATGTTATATTTCCGCGACGTATTTACTCGTGATAAAGGTATAAAGTATTCGGGTGGTCCTTTTGAAAGTCCGCGAGCACAGCGGGCATTGTGTCCGGCCAGAAAACCACCAATTACATGCCCATCCACTTAAAATTAACAGACAAATGAATAGCGTTCGAGAGGCCTTTTTACTGGCCACAAGGGAGCGACCGTCTCTGAGGGCGTTCCACTATAATTAAACACATTGTGCATTACAAGTTTCCAGACGCAAATTACCCCACGTAGACATTAACAGCCAGCAAACAAGTGGCGTGTGCACACGATCGCAACGGCTTGCTCTTGTTTTCGGGAATTAAGACCGCAGGAATCCAAACCGGGACCACTTTCGGGGATCCCTGCTAAGCGAAATAGGGACCCGGCGAGGACCATCGTCCACATCCACGTTTCCTTCTTTCTTCCTTTCTGCCTTTTGTTCCATATTTTCGTCCCTTTCCAACTCTCCACAGCGTAATTAAAATCTCAAAACCAATTACGGCTTTTGTCGTTAGCCAGTGCCCTCAATAGTTCAGGTATATTTTATATTTCGCTTAGAAAGGAATTAAAAATCCATTTCAAGACCGACTTAACTCGATTACCCTCTCAATTATAGTGGTTAAACGGCAATTCGTCACATTAATATTGCTATGCTAATGGATGTGGAAACTGGGTAACTTACGAATTTATCTTCCCTAAACTTAGTAAATATCAATTTACTGGCGCACTTAAAATTAAATTATTTCTCCGGAATATTCTCCACTTCATAATCCGGTGACCGTTTCAATTAACTCACCAAATGCAATTTTAAAGTGGAAAAACTTTTTATTCAATAAATTCAGTGAAGATATTTGAAATGAAAGTTCGAGGATCGACCCCATGAGCGAATGTATTATTCAGAATAATAAACGTATTAATAATTCAAAATTATTCAACCAATTTCAAATCGACATCTAAAACTATATAATTGGATGGCGTAAAAGTGGAATTAACTGGTATTTCGAAAAACACCCAGTTAGAAACGAATTGAAATCATTTCAAATCGGATTCTAAAAAACAGTGGTTAATGTTTCGAGTGTTATTAACACATTAAATGCAATATTCACAACAATTCCACAATAACAAATGGAAAACATTTCGGTTAACTACGACGTAAAATAGAACTGAAATTGTATTTGAAAATGCCTATAATAATCCCTCTATACATGGTCGTAGGTGATAATGATAAAAGATACCACTTATTAACAGTTCACCATTTTAAAAGCAAAACAACACCCTTTAAAGTTGATGCCATGAACCTAATACATATGTCCTAAAGGAAAACGAAACGAAGTAAATTTATTTCCATAAATTTCAATTTTCTATGCAAATTTTCCTCGTAATTAAATTATTTTCGTGTTGAGCAAAAAATTTAATATAGTGATGAAGCAGAGAAGGATTCCTTGAAGTTACGAACAAAAGTGAAAATTAATTAGGACAATCGAGAAAATTCCAACAAGGATGATATCAAGATTTCTTTTAGAAAAATCTGTATTAATGTAAATGCTCAGAGGTTAGATATAAAACATTAAATCGATATCATACCGCCGTTCGCCTAAACATCCCTTTTTTTAATTAAGGGCGTACATTAAATGAAATTAGCACGAAAATTAATTTTCGCTTAGGAAATTAAAATTCGAAAAGTGCAATAGCCTTGAAATTTTCAATTAAAAGATTAAATTAATTTCACGGATGAAAACTAAATCACATGCAATAATTGGGTTTCGAGATTAAAATCTGCCGGTACTACGTGTAATATTTAAGGGAAGACTCAATACGCCACTAAACGTTCATTTAAAATTTACATAATTTGTTTTACCCAACAGTTCGACAAGTCACAAGAGTTTGACGAGTGGTAGAGACGATATCATTAAAATGGATTTGAGATCCATTGAAGTCGCCAGAAGAACGTCGACCTAAGAAAATTTTCCAGTGGAAACCACCTGGAAAAAGGGAACCAGGTAGACCCAACCGATTTCAAAAGGACAAAAAGCATATTACAGAGAAAGGCTTGGCGAAAGAGCTACGGAATGCGTCATGCTACTGTAACTGATTGATTACATAATAATAATGCAATCAAAGAGTGAGAAACAAAAATTACAACACGAGCCTCTGCCACATTAAAAATAAACGAATATTTGGATCAAAATATCATTCTAAATCGATAGGAATATTTTCGAAGATAAAAATTTCCCTTAGGAAGAAATCTTTCCAGTAGCTTTTTATCCCGTCCATGTGTTTATTTATTTTTTGAAATCTGTTTATTTAGAACGAAAAGTAAAATTGTGTGTCGTTTGGCACACCCGATGTTGTTTCAATTTACAGATCGACAGGGAGATTTTTATTAAATTTCTAGAACACTTCGTTTTTATTTGATTTTATAATATTTGCAAGTAAAATTTTGTTAGTTCTTAATTTTCCACTATTTCCACAGATTCTGTTACCTGTGAGCTGTCTCACCTCTTAAAGTCTACGCGGATTAGCAATAATGGATTTACGACAGTGAAATTAAGCTATAAAGATAAATATTATAGACCTATTTTATTGGCTGGTACTTTATTCGCCTTCAACTGATTTAAGTGTATTGCAGGAATAATTTCGTTTAATGTGAAACGTCTGTTACCTTCGTTTTATATTGAAATCGCGATCATAATTTATTAATACGATACATAATATATTCCGTTAGATGATACATGCAAATTTTGACCACCATTTATCTGACCCATTTTCTGAACTGGACCCGAGTGTGTGTCTACTTTAATTAGCGGAAAATTATAAGGGAAAAATAAATTATACGTTATTCAAATTTTCTCTGACGGCTTTTTTGAATTAATTTTACATAATTTTATATACGGGGGTATATATGTTGTTAATGCCCCTAAGATACCGAATTTTAAACTGGATTCCTCCCTATTTCGTATATTTTTTGGCGAATGTGTAACACGTAACACGCAAGAATGGAACTTGTTAGATATAAATAGTATGGGTATATAGTTCTGAAGTGAGGTGTGAAAGATACGGGAGCAACTGAAACGAGAATATAAACAGTTTGTAATTCTATCCCATTTAATTACATTATCGCTCGTGCAATTTTACGTTTTACATTCCAAGAAAAATTAAACGTCTTGTTTAATCGAATTTGTAAAAATCATTTTAAAAGCAGTTAATTATTAGTAACAAAACCTTTTCCGATCCGGTACCAATCGTAACTCCTAACAGTCATAAACTCCTAGTTCCGTTTATCTATAAGAATGGAGCTATAAAAGCCGCTTTCGAGTTAGGTTAATAACATCAACTTGGGAAATGGATGAAGGACAAATACGAGTTTACGACTACTTTAACTTTTTTGATTAGTAAGATTCATGATTTCGATGCGAGGGCGGGACGTCACCTCAATTACCAAAACTAACAATTATCCACAATATCGACCTAATTTAATGATTTAATCTTATTCGCTTTCATCTCCATTTAATCCGGAGGTCAATGCCTTTCCCGTTCAGAGATTCATATCCCGAATGACATCGCACACATCCCACCTATTTGCATGTAAAGCAGCGAGAGGGGGCCAGACGTCGTTTTTTAATCCTTTGTCACAATTCTTTATCTTTGCAGAATTTATTCTTCATGAATAACCATGTCGGAGTTGAGTTCGCGATGCATGGAAATTACGACGTACGAGATAAAAATCCTCAACCTAGATAATTTCGCTCGAGTCTCTAGTTCCTAGTATTCGGGAAGTAGAAAATGATTTAGACAGCGCAGGACGGAAATCCATAAAGTGATTCAATTAGCGTTTGTGGCGAATTTCAAAAAATTATATACCAAGAAGCTCCGGATAGTGTTCGGGCTGTCGTTTTGCAATTGCCGGCACGGAGTCGTTCTATTACGAGTGCTTCCCTCTGAAAATTGTGAAAATTCCTCTCTTGTTAGATGCTACATGGAATGTCACACACGGAGCTACGTCATGGGTTGATTTAAATATGAGGCTTCCAGTTGTTTTCAATTTTCCTTTTAATGGAAAGTCAGACGTTTGATCGTGCTTCAGGCAACTGAAGGAAGTTATTAAAAATAATTAGACTCACAAGCCCCTTTGAGAACAGTGAGACTAATTAGCAAAAAATGTGCAGTGAAACACTACTAATAGAGTTTCCCCTTTCTCCCATTAAAAAAACCCCATGGCATGCCAGGCTGAAAGGAAGAATTATGGGTAGGATATATAGTAATATAACACACTATGTGCCAAAAAAATGCATACGAACAAACGTCAAAATTTTAAAATATTTGCAAATAACTTTTTCTCTGTACATTTCTCAAAGATATGTTTTATACAAAAGTCGTTCGCCTCTACAAGGGCAACAAAAAACCTTAGTAACATTTTTCTCCCAGACGCGAAATAAAAGTTTTTTTTAATTTTTTTATCTTTTGAAAAAAAACTTTAATTTTGTACGTTTCTCGACACATTGTTTTATACAAAAATTGTTCGTCTCTATAAGAGCAACAAAACACTTTAGTAACATTTTTCTCTCAGACGCGAAATAAAAGTTTTTTTGTTTTTTTTTTAAATAACAAGCCGCCATTTTGAAACCGCTAGACCGATTTGACCCATTAACGAAATCGACCGAGATATTCGGCTAACTGATTTTTGTTCCAACTTTCGTATCGATACGTTAAACTAGGTGTTAAAAAAATACAAACGTCAAAATTTCTAACTTTTGGCATCTAACTATTTTTATGTACATTTCTCAAAAATGTTTTATACAAAAGTCGTTCGCTTCTATAAGAGCAACAAAAAAACCCAAGTAACATTTTTCTCTGAGACGCGAAATAAAAGTTTTTTTGTTTTTTTTTTTAAATAACAAGCCGCCATTTTGAAACCGCTAGACCGATTTGGCCCATTAACGAACTCGACCGAGATTTTCGGCCAACTGAGTTTTGTACCAAATTTCGTTGTGATTCTTTAAAAAATGCGACCTGTAGCCTGCCGACAAATTTCGTTATATCCGATATATACAAGGTGTCCCATTTTAATGTACCACCCCTGATATCTCTTTAGATATGCAATTTAGCGAAAAATGGTTCAGACAAAAGTTCTAGGACTCGAAGGGGGCCATCCAAAAATCACCTTGCCGTTGACCTTGGAATGTATTTTCAACGTCAAATCAAGGTCAACTTTAGTTTTTTTCATGGGAACACATATTTTTTATGTCATATTCGGATTCTCCAATAAAAAATACTTAACTTTTGTATAAAACATTTTTTTCGTAACAATTTGCACTTTTCAGCTTTGACCTCGAATTCGTCTAGTTAAGGCAACATCCTTCACAGTTAAACCACTCAGAGTCTAATTGAGACTTGAAATAATTGAGCTGTAGATTGGACTTGGCTTGACTGTGACTAGGCCTTGACCCGAACTTCACCTGGCTTTAACCAGATCTTGACATGGTCAAGCCAAGGCCACATAAAGGTCAAAGCTGAATGTGTCTTCTAGCGAGAAGTCGAAGCATTTACGAAAAAAATGTTTCATACAAAAGATACGCGTTTTTTATCTAAGAATCCGAATATGACATAAAAAAATATGTTTTCAATAAAAAACTAAAGTTGACCTTAATTTGACCTTGAAAATGCATTTCAAGTTCAACAGCAAGGTCATTTTTGGATGGCACCATTCGAGTCCTAGAACTACTGTACAAACCATTTTTCGCTAATTTGCATATCTAAAGAGATATCCGGGGTGGTACGTTAAAATGGGACGCCCAGTATATATATATATATATATATATAAACTTTTGAGAAATGATTAAGTATGATCTCTAGATACCAAAAAACTGAAAACCGCATTTTAATTCCTCTTTTTTCGACTTCGTTAACGAATGCAATACTAGATATAAATCTACCAAAAGCTATATCGATGGCGATGTGTGTGAAGTTAGCGACGAATCTCGAGCGACGAATTTTGTACGAGGGTCATTTCCGCCAACGGTTGTTTCATTCATCACAAACTATTATTTCAAACTATGAAAGATGATTCGAAAATATTGAATAACCTCGGAAGTACAACTTTCAATACTTTTGTTCTTATGGTAAATAATTTCCAAATGTCAATAACTGAGCTTTTTCGAGGTTTCCCAATTACGTTCATGTCTAATGGAGTTACTTCATACGCTGTAACTCCGGAAGTATAACTTTGTACACTCATGAACGGGACTCGGAAAACTGGAAATAACTCAGTTATCTCCGGAAATCTCGAAATAACTCAGTTATTGACATTTTTTGGAAACTCTTGCTAGAGCCGTTGCATAGGTCATTGCATTCTCTATTTACTGCTATAAGAACAAAAGTGTACAAAGTTATACTTCCGGAGTTACAACTTATGAAGTAACTGCATTAGACATTAACGTAATTGGGAAACCTCGAAAAAGTTCAGTTATTGACATTTGGAAATTATTTTACCATAAGAACAAAAGTATTGAAAGTTGTACTTCCGAGGTTATTCAATATTTTCGAATCATCTTTCATAGTTTGAAATAATAGTTTGTGATGAATGAAACAACCGTTGGCGGAAATGACCCTCGTACAAAATTCGTCGCTCGAGATTCGTCGCTAACTTCACATACATTCGATGGCGTTGGGTCCTGAAAGAGATTTTCCGAGTCCTTAATAACCGAAATAGTACTGAACCTTTCAAAAAGGACGTCACATTTAGTTTTTGCCCACTCTGCTTTGACAAAATGATACAGAACTGATATAAGTTGCCCCCCCCATCTAGTTTAGATCCTGGGTATGCCCTTAGTTCACCCCTATAGACACTAGCATATAAATTGAAAATTTTAAGTTTCATTTTTTAAAATAGATGTCGACTTAACCTTTTCAAAAATTTTAAAATATTCATAGCATCTCAGGAATTACTTGTAATATCGTCTTGAAACTAGATGTGATGAAACGTGATTAATGGTTTGACGTGTTTCGATTCGGGCAGATGAGTAGAGCATTTATATTTAATTGATACACAAATTTCTCAAGCGATTGTTCATGAGTTGATGAACATTTCTATCCTATCCCTTTTTGGTTGGTTAAATTCCCTTTTTGGTTGGTTAAATTGGTGTACAGTTTAACCAATTTCGCTATATAAGCGAATTTCCCAGAATCCGCCCCTTGGTTACAAATTAACAACGAGCTTATCTCTATACCAATTTCTTCGCTTGTTTCATTTTTACCGCCGCCTTCTCTACTTTTCCGAAAACAAAAACTAGAAACAGAAAGAAACGCGACGAAAGAAACCAACACCGAATGCCTTCTCTAATTTAGAGTTACGTTAATCGCACAAGTTTTTCGAAGTGTAACGAACCCTTATCCGATTAATCTCGTTTTGTCTTCTTTCCGGACCTCAACAATTGTCTCGGCCGAGCGGTTCACCTTTTAGAGAAGTAGATAATTGAACGAATTGTCCGGCCATAACGGCCGATAAAACTGCAAAATAGTGGCGACCGGTGAAAGGGAAAGCTGTTTAGAAGGGGTCCGTTTAATCCCCCCTTTATTGGCGGCGTATAAAAATCAAAAGTTATGCCCCAGAAATTGTTACAGTGACCTCAAAGGGCGCCGATAGCCAGACGTAACTATTTTCAAGTTTCTATTTTTACGCCGAAGGTAAGGCGGCGAGGGGAATACGAAACGCACAACTATTTAGCAAAACATTTCGCGAGTTCGTTTTCGTGAAAGTTTGCGCTACTTTGAATAGCAAATTCGGTAAAATGCGACCAAGTCTGACACACATACATAGGCCTAAATATGTGTAAATCGCTTTACAGGAAAATTGCGTGCCGAGTCAACAAATTTCCGCATGAATAATGCCATATAAAGTGCTGCGCCACGCTCTTTTGCATTACATGTTTCGCCCGTGATTTTGAAACTTGTTGAATTCAATGAATACTTTTTAAAGTAATGTCAACGATGCAAACTGAGCTTGTAGCTCAAGCAAGTGATGTTATAACTAGTTGCTTTCTGCCCGACGAGCAGCATACTCTCAGTCGGTTTTTCAATAATACCCGCAATCCTAAATCTGAAAAACGAATCTTTTTAATATTCCCTGACGAGGTTTTCGAGGGCCATTTAGAATCAGCGAAGTGAAACTTTATAACTTTTACGACTTCAGCACTCTCTTACTGTTGACATAAAACCCAACAAAAATTAGTTTTATGACGCTCTCCACAAATACGCTTAAACTGCGAGTGTAAACTGCACTCGCTGCATCGTATAAAAATTCTTTTGAGCCACATCTCTCTCGCCACATATTCCCTAAATTAAGTTGGCTCCACGGGCAATTTGTGAAATTGAGAATTGAGAAGCGAGAAAAGGTTTCACACTCGGTTTCACTGTTCCTCGTCGGGTCTCGGTTTTTTATTTTTTATCGAATTCGCCACAACAAAATTTGATATATTCGAAGCGAAATCGAATTAAACTAGCGTGTAAAGCTTTCTCGATTTTTGTGTTTTGTTATACTTTCACTGCCGACGGTTTAAACGATAAATTGTGGGACCGACAGTGACGTGCTGGGGGAAAAGATACAAAAAAGGGGGGAGGCAGATGGAATTGATTAATTCTGTGCGTGTTTCATTCCGAAAATGAAAGGAATTATCTCGATATCTACGTCTATCCGATTTTGCTCTGCATTTAGTTACACGTTTTACATCTAACGCGAATGTAAGATGCGAGGCACGTCTAAAGCACCCACATATTCTCTATCATTCGTGAAATTTTAGTTTATATTTTTCCATTTCACTAGATAAAGCTTCGACTGTAGTAGAGTCCATTCATTTTAAGAAGAACCGTGGCATTGAGTTTCACGGAGAAATATATTCCGTCGGCTATGTTCGATTTCCATAGTTTCATGTAATTCACCCTCTCACCACCGCTTATACACGAACTATACAACGAATATATCTCTCCGTGAAACTCAAGGCCACAGTTCCTCTTAAAGTGAATGGACTCTACCAAACAAGTCCTGGATTACATATTAAAACAGTAAGAAAACTCACATTTTGCTGACCACACGTCTTATCTCTTTCATATTGTAACAACTACTCGTCTAAAAATTCCATTTTTAAATATATTGTGTTTTGAGAAGCTGATGCAGAAAAGGTGGAACGATGGGCATACCAATATAAGGAAATGTGTTGCACTCATTACTTTTCTCTGATGATCAGGTTATTTTTGGCATAAGAAAAAGATACAATAATAATAGACTTCATGAGCAGGTGTCTATAAATCACCAGAAGGGACAGAATAAGAACTGAGCAAATATGGAATCGGATGGAAGTAGAATGCTCAACGGTACGGTCATGTCCAAAGAATGCCAGAATTGAGGTGGCCGAATAGAGCGTTGGAGAGGGAGCCACTAAGGAAAAGGCAGAGAGGAAGATCAACTCTAATATGGAAAACTTATATAGATAATGCGATGATAGATAGAGACCTCAGAGTAGGTGACTGGGAAGTAAGAGAGCGAACTCATAATATGGGAAGGTACCGAAGACGATGGAGAAATCAATTTCAGGGAAGATGTGTATGTCCAGCGTAATCTGGAAATATGGAAACAGATGGGAGTAGAATGCTGAACGGTACGGTCATGTCCAAAGAATGCCAGAATTAAGGTGGCCGCAAAGAGTGTTGGAGATGGAGAGGGAGCCATCGAGGAAAAGGCAGAGAGGAAGACCAGCTCCAATATGGAAAACTTATATAGACAATGCGATGATAGATAAAGACCTCAGAGTAGTTCTCATAATGGGAAAGTACCGAAGAAGAAGAAGAAGAAATCAATTTAAGGGAAGATGTGTATGTCCAGCTTAATCTGGAAATATGGAAACAGATGGGAGTAGGATGCTCAACGATACGGTCATGTACAAAGAATGCCAGAATTGAAGTGGTCGAAGAGAGTGTTGGAGAGGGAGCAACCAAGGATATGGCAGAGAGGAAGACCAACTCTAATATGGAAAACTTATATTAATAATGCGATGATAGACAGAGGCCTCAGAGTAGGTGACTGGGAAGTAAGAGAGCGAACTCATAATGGGAAGGTACCGAAAACGAAGGAGAAATCAATTTAAGGGAAGATGTGTATGTCCAGCTTAATCTGGAAATATGGAAACAGATGGGAGTAGTATGCTGAACGGTACGGTCATGTCCAAAGAATGCCAGAATTGAGGTGGCCGAAAAGAGTGTTGGAGAGGGAGCCACCAAGGAAGAGGTAGAGAGGAAGACCAACTCTAATATGGAAAACTTATATTAATAATACGATGATATACAGAGACCTCAGAGTAGGTGACTGGGAAGTAAGAGAGCCCACTCAAAATGGGAAGGTACCGAAGACGAAGAAGAAATCACCTTAAAGGAAGAAGTGTATGTTTAGCGTAATCTGGTAATATGGAAACAGATGGGAGTAGGATGCTCAACGGTACGGTCATGTACAAAGAATGCCAGAATTGAAGTAGTCGAAAAGAGTGTTGGAGAGGGAGCAACCAAGGATATGGCAGAGAGGAAGACCAACTCTAATATGGAAAACTTATATTAATAATGCGATGATAGACAGAGGCCTCAGAGTAGGTGACTGGGAAGTAAGAGAGCCCACTCAAAATGGGAAGGTACCGAAGACGAAGAAGAAATCACCTTAAGGGAAGAAGTGTATGTCTAGCGTAATCTGGAAATATGGAAACAGATGGGAGTAGGATGCTCAACGGTACGGTCATGTACAAAGAATGCCAGAATTAAGGTGGCCGCAAAGAGTGTTGGAGATGGAGAGGGAACCATCAAGGAAAAGGCAGAGAGGAAGACCAGCTCCAATATGGAAAACTTATATAGACAATGCGATGATAGATAAAGACCTCAGAGTAGTTCTCATAATGGGAAAGTACCGAAGAAGAAGAAGAAATCAATTTAAGGGAAGATGTGTATGTCCAGCTTAATCTGGAAATATGGAAACAGATGGGAGTAGGATGCTCAACGGTACGGTCATGTACAAAGAATGCCAGAATTTAAGTGGTCGAAAAGAGTGTTGGAGAGGGAGCAACCAAGGATATGGCAGAGAGGAAGACCAACTGTAATATGAAAAACTTATATTAATAATGCGATGATAGACAGAGGCCTCAGAGTAGGTGACTGGGAAGTAAGAGAGCGAACTCATAATGGGAACGTACCGAAGACGAAGAAGTAATCAATTTAAGGGAAGATGTGTAGGTATGTCCAGCGTCATCTGAACTAGAAACGGTTGGTTTATATTACTTTTCCCACAATTTTACTTCATGTTGATCAAATTGAGAACATCCCACCAAAAACATAACTGAATTATATATCCGGCCGTACTGGATTTCAGTCTTGAGTCTGAGCTGAACTTGGATCGATTCGATTCGCAAACAATTAATCTCCAAACCGGTAATTTTATCTGTCCGGAAAATGGCTGGAGGCGTTGTGAATATTTTATGATTATCGATGCGTAAATATTTTTGAAAATAATTTATACGGCACCTAATCGAGACCGATTCCACTTTAACCGAGCGATTACATTTTTCCTCAGTCGGACATTCAATAAAAAAATTACCGTTTCCCATTCCGGGGGAAATAATTATATCAACACAGCTCGGAGCAAACATCGCGCCCGGCTCTTGGATGAATTTTAATGATGGGGCCTTTGAATACATTTCACTCCCAAAATTCGTTCTCATAAACCAAATAAGTTTATCTAGCTGTATGTGAAAAGCACTTTATAAATCTGATTTATCGTTTTCGGTGTGTACTAAAAAAGATCGACGCGCTGCGTATCCACTTTATATGAAATTTTTTTTCGATAACGATACGACATTTCCTGGTGTTTGTATATGAAAATGGGAGCTGCTGCGGAAAGTCCTCGTCATGATGTATTGCTCAGATGAAATATGAATTATCCTGCTGACTTGAATTTAATATTCATATTATATGATGTGTGTATGTATATATCATTCGAGCTAGTTTAATAAAATTTTATTTTTACCCGGAAAGTATGCACTTCAAAGATTTATACGTAGAATAATATAAAACGCTCCACGAGCTGAGGTAAATATTAAAGGAGGCACAAATTCCACATCGTCTCGAACGCATTGAATTATTTTTCGAATAATTTCAATACGAATTCTTCCTCTCTTCCCAAAGTTATAAACATGAAATATCAGAATATGAAGCAGCGCTCACGGACGGAGATTAGAATATAACTTTTTTGCATTTGGCTGAGGGGTGGCGTATAACGAAAATGATGCGAAGGGAAAAAATGGAGAAAATCCCTCGAATTTATCGTTGGGCTATTAGGCCATCAAATAGCTCCTGACATCAAAACTACTCTAAAATTCCGGCGTTACTTTCCTGGATGAAGCCTTAACATAATAAACGTTAGCGGAGCCTTTCAAGTCATCCGCAAGCGAACGCGCCCCCGCGCGTTATAGAAAGTCTGTTTGCGGTCTGTTACGGACTGTTAGGCTGATATCCTTAGCGGGACGAGAATTATGATAACCCTCGTCATATAAATCCAGCTCTAATATCAGCAATAATATATGGGAAAGGGGGGCAGAGGCGTCCACAGTCTCTCTCTGTCTCTCTGTGTGTACGTACTATACTATATATACGTATAGTTTTGGCGTTTCCTTCGCTTCGCGCAGTTTGTTTTGGAAGATAAACCCATGGCAAAGACACGATTTCCAGATTAAAGTTTGCGACCGGATCGGCGGTATAAAAGTTCTGTGTTTCGGGAAGCCGCAGGATTAGCTTTTCCCAAAAAAACCTTAACTCGATGAAAGATCACCCATCAAGATGACGAAATACATGTTTCGTTTTTAACAATCAAATCCCAATTACATCTCGATTCCAATTATCCTCTATTGTCCATTAGCTTTTGTCAATGAAACATTGTTCATCGTACATATGTACATATTAATTAATAACGTTAATGGTCGAGCCAATTACACTAGAAACGTATATATGTACATGATTCAACGGCTAGTTTGAAGAAATTTGTTGTAATACAAGCATACCAAATGGAACGCTGTGAACCATTGCCTAATTTCAATAGTTGTAGTGGGTATTCTTTCCAAAGTCATTATCACAGTCGAACAAACAAATCCCTTAAATCTAACCTTCTAATGAAAGATCTATGTAAATTAACTGAAAACAACTCCTCAATCCTAGTCGCTAGACAGTCAGCTTGTAAGAAATAATCTAATGAGAATCGTTGAAAATTTTAATAAAAAAACCAATTTGGTCGTTGGATTAAGTACCTATGGAAAGATTTCCGAAATAGAAAGTGATAAGAAGACAACAAGCAGTGTTGTCAAAAATACTTTGAAAAATGTATTTAAATACAAATACAAATACTTTAAAAAAAAGTATTTTAATGTATTTGCAATACTTTATTTTGCAATGTATTTAAATACAAATATTTTTACAATGTATTTAAAAAGTAGTTAAATACTTTTTTAAACTGTACTAATATATGTATAACGCATTTCGAATTGCACTTAATCATATTTAAAAAAAATTATTACACCTAAGCATAGGAATTTCAATCATCAAAATGAGAAAAATAGTCTCTAAAAAATTTGAATTCTCTTATGATTTTTGGTCTATGGTAATATTTAGTACAAAACTTACCCGATTTTCCTCTTTTGGCAGTCCTAATTGCTTAAGAATTTAGTTAATTGAGCTTCAAAATTCTTTTAACCTTTTAACATTTAACTGTTAAGTACCGTAAGGATCAAAATTTCATATTTCAATTTATTGGCAGTATATTGAAATTTAATTATTTAATCGTATTCACTTCTCTTTTCACTTTTGTTAAAGCATCGTATCTTGAGGCCTTAAGGGTTAAAATCCTAAAATTCAAAATTCTGTTCATTTGAATAATCAATACCTAATGTATTTAAGAGTTAAATACAGTATTTGAAATACATGTGCAAAAAATGTATTTTAAATACACTTGAAATACAAACCAAATTAATGTATTTCATCATGTATTTACATACTTTAAATATTTTAAATACAATCTAAAATACATGTATTTAAATACTTAAAAACACTGACGACAAGAAACATCCGAAATATGGAAAGGGATTATTTCGAGATTTAATATTATAACATTTTGTAGTATGAATTCACAGGCTCACGTGGACGAAATATATTATTTAATTTTGTTATCACGTACATAATGTATTTACGTAATTGTAAATATTGCTTTCGAAACTGTGTGTTTGGGGTGAACTAATCGTTCGATTAATCCACTCCCGATGAATTATGGGTGAATTGAAAGTATCTCTTGGATGAACTGAGATGGTTTTCGATTAATTTAACTGCGCCGATAGTAAATTGTAAAACGTATAATCAGCTAACCAACTTGACGTGATTTCTCATTGTCGTCCGCCAAGAATTTTCCGAGAGATAATGAGAAAGTCGTGCGTGGTACGGTTACTAGAACTTGTTTCGAAACAAACTCTTAGGGCAACATAAAACAGCCGCCTTTTCCTTCCCTCCTTTATTTATATTCTAAGATCCCATTAATTCGATTTAATTAGCGAAAGATTCTCTTGTGAAGTAGTGGAAGTTTTTACAGTCCCCTGGGCTGGAGAAAGTAAAAATCTTTAGAGTTACATTATTTCGATTTAATTGGCTCGAGTTTTCCGTGAAAAGAGTTTTTATTCGCCCCGGGTAGCATGAAACGAAATTAGATCAATCCATTAGTATGTAGTTAGTTCCTTGGGTCTGTATATATTTTTAAATAGTCGGAAGCGTAGGGACGCCCTTTTTGCAGACTTACCCACGCCCCTGGTGCTCCGGGGTCGACTTATCGTGCAATAAATCCAAACCAAAACATCTTCTGCTTCATGCTATCTCCTAATGGTATGCTAATGCCGGTTATCTTTTATCAAAATTAAGAACATTGTGTCTAATGCATATTGAAATCGAGTCGAGATAGCCCATTATGATGGAACAACTGTTAGTCTGATGAATTGGCGCAGGAACTCTCGACGTTATCATACCATTAGGATTTCACTTGTGTTTATTAGGATGGGAATGTAGGATCTCGTATATATCGTTCGCATCGAAATGTCGACAAGACATTTGTGTTGGACCTCGGATGGAAATTGTCAGATGATTATAGATGAATCCTGGCAGGAATTCACTGGTTTGATTCGATGCGGTTAGTCTCCACCGCTCGACTCGCCGAAAATTCCGAGGATTAGTGAAAATGACAATTCATTAGAACAAAAACTAGGCGTTTTCATCAAAATTCTGAACTATAAAATTTACTAAATTCTAATTACAAAAATCATCTACGCCATTCGAGAATTTCCAATTTAAGTTTTGAAAGTTAATAAATTCATGCCTTGAACTCCCTAACTCACTTTAACATAATTTGTATGTATTGTTCAACAAGTCGTAATATTTTACTTTACGATGTACGTGTACAACATCTGAACCAGGCAATGCAATTTAGGAATAGTGTACCTTCCTACTAGGAAAACTAATCGATAAATTTTATCGAATACCCTTGAAACAAAGTTATCATCTGTCAAATATTCAAGACAAATGGATTTCCAAGTTGATTTATCGTGGTTTACATTACAAGATTAATGAACTATTTAGTTTTATACTTCATTCAATACGGGAAGTAATAGCGTAAATACAGCCCGAAATGATTTATCAAATTTTTGCGGTTACGACAAAATAAGGACGAAAACAACTCATAATTGAAACAAGAATTAGTTCTACAATAACTAGAAAACGTGAATTATTCTATATCGCCAAGTTCATTATTCGAGGCAGATAAGAACAGAGAGACAAATTAAATGCTCTTGCTTTCGAATGGCAATTAATAATTTTAAATGGGAATTCCGAGTATTCCTACGAAACTTCTTTGACGGATTCAGGTGTTCTTCGTTTTTGTTTTTCCACCGTAATTACGGTGCTTTAATTAAAATAAAGAACAGTGCGTAGAGAGCAAGGAAGACGATGACGTTAATTAAAAATTGTTTTTCTACAGAATGAACAGTTAGTTATATAATTAGGATGCCAAATGTGTTTCTGCAGAAATCTTAATGGTAATTGTTTGAGAACACGGATAAGTATCATGCATATGTCTCTACATAGATTTTTCATTTGCCCATGATACTAATGCTTTAAATGGAAGGACAAGTGGGCTCTCAAACTACTCCGATTGAACACTGAACCTACAAATTTTATATATGTATGTATGTATTCAAGAAAAATCCTGCCATTTCTGCTCAGCTCCTTAAAAGTGGATATAAAATAAAGCGTTTGCATGATGCAAGGTATAAAAGTACCTCCCGGCGCTGCACAAATTTAAAATCCTTTGATTTTATAACCGAAAGTTATTCGGAAACTTTAAAAGCTTTCAAAACACCTGGCACGTAAAGCAATTATTTAAATTTTCAGCTGTTCATTCGTTTTTATAGACGGTACCCAATTGACATAAAACTAATCGAACAGAAAACGCCCGTCTTTTACTTCGACCCGCACCGAAGAAACTTTCACAAAAATGTCTTAGAACTCCAGGTGATAGGTTTAATTCAAGGGAAATATTTGAAGTATTCCGCATTTAAATTTTTCCCTATAAAACGTTCATTGCTCCAGAGGGGACTCTTAAACGCCACTTCCACGTTTTATGACTTCAATTCGTTTTTTCGCAAGTGCTAATTTACTTTATTATTGTTGTTGTCCGTGAAAAGAGTATTCATCACTTCGACTACTTTTTCTCTCTTGCCGTATGATCAACTTATGAAAATTAAAAGTTTTTCATTGGATTTTCTTCGACGAACTCTATCCATTATCCGTATAACTTCGCGTACCTTTTTCCTAAAAGAAGTCCATTCCACGAACTCCAATAAGCTAAATTGACAAAAACTCACCGTGATTTCTATTCTTTCAGAATGGCAGGGCTATTCCATTTAATCCAAGAAAGCGGCATGTATACGTGCATATTTGTAACGTTTCAGCCAAATAAAGCCACTCTAATTATGCAAAGGTATATCAGTTTAACGAAATGATAATTAACATTTGAATTGCAAATAGAATTAGTCTAGGTTACAAATTTGGAGGATAACGTGACGGAGAATTTAAGGAACTGTAAATTGAGTTTTGAGCTTAGTAAGAATTCGATTAAATTTTGAGAATAGTTTTGTTTCAATTTAAATGTAAAACACTATTACCACTCGCTTAATGACTGCTCTCGTTTTACGTGTCAGTTTATTTTATTGTTACATTCTTAACGAGTTTCGAATTGTATTATGTCTTCATCGCCTTTACAATCTCACCCGAATTGAAATAAAACTGCTGATTTGTTTTTGTCAAGTTTTTACTGGCATTGTATTTGCCGATTTGGCAATAATAAAGAGCTAATTTTACAGTTTAAGTCTCACAACTAAAAAAGAAAAAATTGGAAATTTATGATGATAGCAAAAAATATTTCACGCATTTGAGATAAGATCAAAAATGAATTTCTATGCATTAATTTTCTTCTATATGACCTTTTCTACATAGTCGCAGTATGGTATAAACATAAGAGCGAAAGAAAGGCCTAAACAGAGAAAGAACTTTTGCGACGTTGCTAGCTCGCGAAACATCACAGTCATCACACACTCTACCGGCCGGTAATTACGATAATATGTATGAGGAACACACGTACGAACGTTAAGTGCCTGGCACAGACCATTACTATAACTAGACCCATTTGTTTACAAAATAATGTATTGCCAAGATCTTAGCACATTCTAAGCGTTTTTTGCGCTACTGCATGAATGCAGATGACGAATTCTCGCTTACGATTTACGTATATATACAGCCTACTTCGCTTGCGGTTGGTCAGCTGTACGTAAATCTAAAATAATATAAACTTTTGTTATGAGTGGCAACATCGCTACCTAGTCTTTCACGTGATAGAATTCGTTGTGTAGGCGGATTGTGTATGTATTGTGATAAAAATAGAAAACATTTAACAATGGTTAATAGGTGCGAGATATGCAACGTTTATAGCGATGCAGGGAAAGCCTCGGAATTGTCTTGTCATAGGTAAATAAAGAAATTTGTTAATGACATTTTTTCAGGTTATGTATCATCACAGTGGCGTTCTATCAGTGTTATTATTTTAGGTTTCCAGCTGATCCAATTAAAAGAAATATTTGGATTTCTGTTTTGGGACATAGCGAAAATGATAACATAAGAAAATCGTCCTATATTTGCTCAAAACATTTCAATAAAGATGATTTTGTTTCTAAAATAGGTGCAACCGACAATGCTAGTTATTTAAAGAGAGATGCTGTTCCATTACCGATGCATCAAGTTTTTGAACCTAAAAGTACTACGAGGTAATTAATTTCTACCCTGTAAATGTGCTTAATAGAAATGTCAAATTTATGAACTTGTCAAAATTCGAAGCCAGACAATTTTTTAAATTTAAATATCAATCTTTTTAATGTAAATTTCAACAGAAATATTATACTGGTTATTGTAAGAAACAATTATTTCTTAAGATATGAGAAAAAAATAGTAATTTTATTAACCATTATTAACCTTTTTATTAAACACTAAACAAATTTGAGGAGTTATATCTCAGAAGGTAATGGACAAAATAGCAACTTATTATGTATAAAAAGAAACGTCTTTCCGAGTACTTTCCGGCTATGTTTTCAGAATTTCATTTAACAAGAAATTCGCCGAGATAATCTGTTTATAAGCAAAAAAACGACACCAAACACCGAATGTGACCGTTCTAATATATATTTTTTAATTCTGACAAAAGCACATGAAAGCTTGTTCCCTCTTATATATGCCCAGCCAGATTTATTAAAATCGAATAGCTGAAAGGAACTTTAAACAATTTTGAAAATTTTCAACATTTTTCGATTTTTCTGGATTGCAAAATTATTGTGCAAAATTAAATAAACCGATCGAAACAAAATTTACAGGATTCTTTTATTATAACTTCAAGACTTTCTATCTGTGATATGGAAGTCCTAACTGCATTTTAAAGTGCCTGAAATAATAGATTAACAAAACACTTTTTTGGGCCGATTTTTTTTTGTTTATTACTATTTGGCAAAACCGCTAATAATTTTTTGAATTTCTAACCTATGCCATTTTATGTAAAAAGCGATTCTGCAACTTTTTTCTCTCTTCAACTTTCTTCTAAATTCAATACTTAAAAAGTTAGAAGCAAAACAAGTCGGGAAAAAAGCGTTTCTTAATTGTTGCATTTTAAACAATGTTCCCGACCTCTGCGCTTCGGAGGATAAGTCAATCCTTATTCTAGACATTATTCCCGAGGTGTTCATGTAAAAACATTGCGGTTACCTCTTACGTCAATCTAAAGCAACTTTCTGACAGATGGGTCTTGGACTATACTTATTGTATGCATTATTACTGTCATGATGATTTTGATAATCTATGTTCTTCTATACTTCATTTGCCACTTATTTCGCACCTTTGTTACCTAGCATATAAAGGGCTTCATTGCCCGTTGATCTAAATAAATAAATAATTATTTTCTTAATTTTGTTTCCTTTTTGCCCCTTATTATTGATACGCCTATGGATAGCTATTTTGTACTCTGTCAAAATTCGTCAACGGCGGCCATATTTCCTTCCCCCTTTACACCGCGCCTATCGACTATGTTGGCATGTAAACAAAAATCAGTTTCTAATGGGAACACCGGGTCTAGTTATATTAATGGTCTGTGGTGCCTGGACTTCCACTGCGGCTGGCAACGTTGCAAAACTTCCTTCTCTGTCATACTAACGAACTACTATTAGTTTCTCTTTTGCTCTTGTTGATTTCGGGACATGCGTTTCAATAGAAAAGCTCCGTATGTATATTAGTACATATTTATGTTATATTTTGAGAAATTTTTGAATTTTAATGTAAATTATTTCTGTAGGTAGGTACGTTTACATATTTGGTATTTTTAACAATATCTGCAGATATTATTCAATAACATCATACTTTAATTTTTTTATAATGGTTAGAGATATTCCTCCCAACGCATATCTGTAATCTGTATAATCCTTGGCTTAAACTCTGAGGATGGCGCTGACCTATCCGATTTTGACTAAATTAAATCGATAGTGCTATCATTTATCGCTAACGTGAAATCAAAGCTCTACTTAGTGTAGGGTTTCAACTTTTTATCACTTCTCTTGTAGAATAAAAAATAAATCTCAATTCCTTTTGGCAGTTCTCCAGAAGATAATAACAAAAACACAAATGAGACATTTGGCATAATCTTCACTTCTCTAATGTAAGTAGTTTCTCGGAAGTAACAAAATTGCTCTGCAACAAGTGTTAGAAGTGTTATTTTATGTTATTAGCAAGTCGAGTCGGTTAGCCGGCGAACAAAATGATAGGGAATAGTCGGAAGGAATAAGCGAATTTCACTCGTTCAATCTAGCTCGAAGTTTTCTTAAATAAAATGCCATCAAGCAACTCACTCGGTTCAATTCAAGCCTGTGGGGAGTGTTGAAAACACAATATTTATTCTAAATTTTCTTTCCGAGACAGACGTTCCTCTGTCTGTCTCGTTTCTCCGCGCTTCCGACAGACATTCAAAAATATCATTAATATTCAATTCATACTTGTAAATATTTCACTGCTACTTCAAACAACGAGACGACCGAGCCAATTAAAAGGTATTTTTTTATTCATCATTATTCACGACGCAAATTTTCGAACAAGTCGAACGAGAGCAAATCCTCAACTTCCATTAATAACCATGAGACGCGGCCCTCGAAAATAATTGAAAATAAATTTGTGTTCGGTGGGGAGACCGCGATCTCTGAGGGTGAGTCGTATGTATCCCCTAATTCAAAATCGATAGCGAAATAAGTACGATTAGCGGAAATAATCATTTACATGGGGCAGGGGGGGCGCTTTAAACCCTCCTCAGAAATATTAATGTAACTCCATTCGTTCAGACACTAGGGGGGGGGGATGTTCGAACGTAAAAAGCTGGTGGTAAACGACGATTTCAGTCTTTCCGAAAACGCGCAAATTCCTACAAGAAATGCAAATTTGTTTCATTAACTTAAGTCGTAATGAAGCCGATAAATTCACTCGAGCTTACTATTTCCTTTGCTCGGAATTACGTACGCGGCGGTGAGGGGGGGAGAGGGGATTATTTAAATATCCTTTATTTTTTTCTAAGTTCAATTTTCGCCTTCCTTAAATCATTAGAAATTAGAAAAGTCGTCCCGAGTCGCCGGCGGTAATCTATTTTACGATTCCGCTGTTTGTCGCAAACGGTAGGTAACCGTTACTTTGCCGAACTTTAAAATTGCCTTCCCGAAATTTATCGAACCCATCGATTTATTTTTTTTCTCTTGTTTTCGTTCAAAACCTTACCTATCATTACGGCGAAATTTAACGGTGTTCGTGCAGTTCAAAAACAAATCGAATACCCTTCGAACTGTTTCCAACTTTTTCCAAATAAACCCTTAATGGGTTCCGCGCCGGAACTGACATTAATTATCCGATATAATTCGGCAGTAACATATTAGGCACGTTTTGTTCGAAAGTAATTCGGCGGCCGGTAATCGCCGAAATTTTTGATCCCCTTTCCCGTATGTCTATCTATCCGTTTGCCGAAACACACGCGCGCATACATTAAAACTTCAATTATAACGTTCCGGGAAGGGAGCGACAGGCGCGGGGATCGATAAACGATTAATTAAGTAATTCGCCGAGAATATCTTGAACTTTCATCTCTCCGTGGCGAGCTTTTCGTCTGAACCCGCTGAGGGCTTCATTCCGACGGAGCCTGCGGGAGGGTTTGGGCCTAATTGACATGTATAAATTGTGATACGAAACGTTTTGTGGACCGCTGACGAACTTTAACCATGACACGTTCGCCGAAACATCGTTTGTTTATACATATCACGGGTGACGGATCGGTATTTTGCGGATTTCGATGTTACCTCGCTATTGTTATTTCACCTACATACTCCAATCATTTTCCCTCAAATGAGTGTATTCTGTGAGCGAGCGGGACATGTGGCAGGGTAGCAACGCGTGAACGAAATTGTTTCGAGAAAAAAGACAATCAAGGAAAAAATTAAAAATTGAAATTAATTTAATCACGAAAGTTCTTGATAAACTCCATATAATAAAAATAACTAATTGTTGAGATATTTCAAACTGCAGACGTTTCGTAGATGATTATGAACATATTCATTGCTCTAAAATTATAAATATTGTTAAGTATCTCTTATATAACTAAAAAAGCATCACTTATATGTTACCCAGATAGAAGATTTGACATGTTTGACATTTGATAACTGTATATCGATTGTTTAAAAAAATTTTTATTAGAACGCCATTATAAATAATAGAAACCTTCACAATTGTGAGTGCTAAACTAGTGTCAACAAATGAAAAGATGAAGGATAAAATCTGTAATATTTGTATTGAAAATGTGATAGTTTTCATATGTTCAATTTATTTGAATAATTTGTAATATACTTGAGCAAAGTGTTGAAAATCTTGTTGCCTATTTACAATATTATCTGATGTTTTAATATGTTCCGCCTCTGAATAATCTTTCAGACTAAATTGATTTCCGCTCTAATATCTCAGTTTTCTCCTTCAGAGGAAAAATGTATAAACAGATTTTTGGTTGTCCCATGGGAGGTCCTCTGTCTCCGATTATTGCCAATCTAGTTTTGGTGACACTCGAAGAAAAGGTTCTTAAGAGTATAAACCCTGTATTACCATTATATTTCAGATAGGTGGATGATACTCTGCTCCTAGTACCCAATAATAACATTCATGAAATAATTGAAAAATTCAACAGTTTTCATCCGAAGATTCAGTTCACATGTGAGCTTCCTAATAATAACAACTTACCATTTCTGGACGTCTGCATCTCGTTCAATAACGGATATTGCATCACAAATTGGTACAGGAAGACTACATCTTCCGGAAGATATCTAAACTTCCTTTCTTTCCAACCCACGAGGTACAAGAAAGCCGCCATTATTAACTTGGTCGACAGGGCATTTCTACTCTCTCACGAATCTTTCAGAGCACAAAACATTAAATTCATAATAGAAACTTTTGTTAAGAACATGTATCCCATGCAGTTGATATTACACAACATATATAAAAGAATAGATCAATTAACAAACAGTCTTAATAATAATAATATCAATATCCTAACTTCTCCACACAACATAACACAAATAACAAAAGATAAACTTTTTATAACACTCCCGTACCATAACAACATAGAAAATTTCACATTCAAAACCCTGAATGCCCTAAACATATATCCAGCTTGGTATTCATTCTCTTCTTTCAATAATCTCATTTTCTCCAACATTAAAGACCCAACACCTATAAAAAAAGAGTTGCGTAGTATATCAGGTCACATGTTCTGATTGTAACCCTCCTAAGGTGTATATTGCATATTGCAAATATTACAGATTTTATCCTTCATCTTTTCATTATTTGACACTAGTTTAGCACTCACAATTCTGAAGGTTTCTATTATTTATCATGGCCTTCTAATAATTTTTTTTAAATAATCGATATACTGTTATCAAATGTCAAACATGTCAAATTTTCTATCTTGTTAACATGTAAGTGATACTTTTTTAGTTATATAAGAGATACTTAACATATATATAATTTTAGAGCCACGAATATGCCCATAATCATGAACGAAATGTCGGCAGTGTGAAATATCTCAACCATTAGTTGTTTTTATTATTTGGGGATTATCAAGAACATTCCTGATTTCATCTCAGCTCCCCGAGAACATTCTCCCATTCTTTAAAATTAATTTAGATGAGAATAAGAATTCACCTGTTTCATTTAAATCGGAGTGTAAATGAATGACCCGTTTTTAGATTAGAAACTTTTCAATTTTTAATTAAAGCGCCGATTCGGAAATTAGAGAATAAAATGACTAGAGATCTAGAAAATCACCTTAGACACTTCATATATCAATATTCTAAACTTTAATCTCAATTTATTGAATAAAAAGGAAATATATTGGAAACCGGAACAATGACTCGTTTTTAAGCTACCATAGTAGTCCAGTCATCAGCCATTTTCGCGTGGAATTTTGGGAAACAAGGTCGATTTCTTTGAAAATTGGCATTTAGATAATATTTATAACCTTCTTCAAAGTTGGACTTGTGTCGAAGTGTGCTCTTTTCCTAGGGGTGGAAGCCACCCCTTTTAAAGGGTAAAAATGTTTTAATCGAAATAAACCCGGAAACAGATAGATTGATTAATTCTAAGCAACTTTTGTTCTATAAAGTTTTCTTGTGAAGTTGATGTTTTTTGAGTTATTCACGATTGAATTTACGCATTTTTCATTAAAAACCGAATGTTTTTTAACAGTTTTTCACCCATAACTTGAAAATCTTTCATTTTAACGCAAAAAAACGTTCAGAACAGAATGTACCTAACAAACAAACAAAGACACTCGTTTTTGAATGACCTCTATAAGTCCAAAAGGGCTGAGTTATTGCTCGTTAAAGGATGGTTATTTTCAAGAACTCCAAAATTGAAAATCTTGAACCTTCAATAACTTGAAAATGGTGAAATGTTTGGGAAAAACTCAATAGACCTTTTTTAAAGTAAATAAAAAAAAATTTAAATGAGCACTGAAAAAAGCCTCTTGCATAAGAATTTACTGATTTATAACAAAAATAAAGTAACACCTTTCTTTTTGTTCTTTTATATTTGAAAATGACACCCTCGTCATTATCACCCTGATAAAAATTAAGCACAACCTAGTGGCAGTTAACTTTATATAGGTATTTTTGATATGATCCATGTGGTTTAACAGGTTCAGAATGCATATTTTAGAAAAAAATAATTGTTTAAAGTGAAAATTGCATTTTCGTAATTTTGGAGAAAAATGCATTTTTCTTAAATAAATCAAAAACTATTTAGATATGAAAAAATGTTTTAAATGTTAAGTGCAGGGTTTCTCTCACTGAAAATTTAGATTCTTTTTGTTTATCTCTATATCATAAAAATTGAAGGAGATATGGCGGTTAGAAGTTTACATTCGGGTACTAATTATAGCTCATCCGAGCCATTTGAACGCAACCCTTTTTAAAACTACGAGTTGTAAAAACTTTTAACTATTTTGATTTTATAGCACTTGGAATTCGCTACAAAATTCACTTCTTAAAAAGTTTCTATCTTGGAATATAAGGGAATTATCCTCGAAAAAACAACGGAGCACGAATTTTGGAGCATAGATACAAAAGAAACGAACAACATTTGGCATACAGTGAAAGTGTTATAAAGCTTTTTTAAGGTTTTTTTATGTTCTTTAAAAAAGGTCTATTGAGTTTTCCCCAACAATTACACCATTTTCAAGTTATTGATGTTTCAAGATTTTCAATTTTGGAGTTCTCGAAAAATAAACATCCTTTAACGAGCAATAACTCAGCCCTTATTGGGCTTATTGAGGTTATTCAAAAACGAGTGTCTTTGTTTGTTTGTTAGCTACATTCTGTTCTGAATGTTTTTTGCGATAAAATGAAAGGTTTTCAAGTTATGGGTGAAAAACTGTTAAAAAACTTTCGTTTTTGAATGAAAAATGCGTAAATTTAATCGTGAAAAAAAAATTCATTAAAAAAAATATCAACTTTACAAAAAACTTTATAAAACAAAATGTTGCTTAGAATTAGTCAACCTATCGATTTCCGGTTTTATTTTGAATGAAAAATTTTTTACCTCTTAGAAGGGGTGGTTTCTACCCCCAAAGAAAAAGGACTCTTCGGCACAAGTCCAACTTTGAAGAAGGTTATAAATACTACTCAAATCCCAATTTTCAAAAAAATCGACCTTGTTTCCCAAAATTCCACAGTTTCAAAGTTTTTTACCGCTGATGACTGGACTATAGTCACATTAGAACAAATCGAGTGATCACAATCATCTTGGTTGCCTATTTTGTCGTTAATTGCTGTCCAATTTATTACCTGAGAAAAAAGTCATTGCTGCCGCCAAAATGACTACTTCGGCTTAAGTTTTAGGCCGCCAAAGGTGCACCAGTACTTTCCGGACAAATGGAGCTATGGCAATAATCTTTACCTTTGCCACATATTTTCTTACAAATTTTGTTCGTAATAAACTAGCAATTAATTAGCAACATAGTACGAGTTAAGTTAAACTCTTGACATATGTAATGGCCGCAATAACTTCATAGACATAGTGATAGCGATGTGAAATGTCGTTAATATTTTTAGCAACTTGGGCCAATTAGTTTCTTTAAGCATTAGGACTAGTTACTTTACATTCGTTACTTTGGACTAGTAACTATTGAAGTACGTTGACTATTGATCCTCTTATTACTTCTTTCTGATAAATATATGCGTAGTATTATAAACATAATACTTTATAATTGAAGCAAATTGCATATTAAAAATTGTCCAAACAATCTATAGTAGTTTAAAGTACAAGCTGCAGAAGACGTCATATTCTAAGCCCGAGACCCGGAACATAGAAAAAATATTTCATCACTAAAAGTGACCCCAACAACGCACATACGTTATTCAAACGCTCTAAACGTGTCATTTTTTCTACATAATCTATGTAAAAGTATTCATTACTTACCGGGACGGGGTTTTAAAGTTATATTGTAAAACAGTTGCAAACAAAGCCCGGTTTTAATAGTCCCTCTATTTACATAAATTGTACCAGGAAGAATTTAAAAAAGAAATTTCTTAAACGTAAACACCCCCCGGCGACGGCCGACCGAGAGTTGAGATACAGTTTTGTTTAATTTTGTTTAAAATTAATTTGATAGATTGCCCCGTGCCGGCTTTATTAATATAATTAAGGCACGTATCTCTTGCTTAGGAACGTGAACCGATATCTTGGTAATGTTTGCTAGCATTGTTTGGGCTAACAACACTAATATTATTGTGTGGAAATGAACAGAATAGACACATATCTTTGCTGTATGTTTAATAACCAGTGGGAATTGTGGGAAGTGTTTGATTATCAAGCTAATTTCGTATCGATTTGGACTATACGTCGAGAATCCGGGTCGAAAGGGTTGATCGTCAAATTAATCTGTATGGACTCGTACTGTAAACCCATACGTAAGTAGATGAAGAGTCATAGAAGTCGCTTCGCTTAATCGACCGACAAAACGTTTAGGTTAAGTTTTTAAATGGAGTCGCTTGTTTTCGAGGAGTTTAAAATCCCACTTAATCGACTTTATACTTAGCACTTAAGCAGTTCCAGTGCCCGTCCGATTTATAGCTGCCTGGAGTCCATTAAGGAAAATAAAGCAAAAACTTCATTAAGTTTCAGCAACAAAGCAGCGACGATTCTGTTTGCTAAATACTCTCCGTTCCATCTATTTATCACTGATAAAGTTCATTAGTGTCCGATGTGTGAAACAGGAAATTAGTAGCCCGAGAAAATACTAAAAGGAAGTGAGACGCCTCGAGCAATTGCAGTAATTCACTCTTTATGGGCAAGTAGATGGTCCGCGGCCGAGATCGGAATCGAGCACTTTTTGATTTATATGTTTTTAACTGTTTTTGTACGGTTTTCTGTTCCATGTCTTTCCCCTGTTCACCATTCGATAGTCAATTCTAAAACGTGCTTCGCATCGCATAAACTTCCACCATTGTACAGTAAAAACTTTAGAGCGCACTTACTGCTAATAAAATAACCCTTTCTCTCAGCCAACGGTTTCGTAACAAAAACAAAATATAATAATGATACAATTAGTTGCCGAGATTTAACTCTATAGAAGTTGCTATTATTTCTCGGTATAACGACGAATATGCGCGAAGAAAATCTATTCATATTTTGTTTGTCAAAAAGAAGTTGTACGTGTCATAGCGCACTTTCTGCTGACGGTACTTTTATTGATTAATACCGTACGTGGTGCAACATATTCATCATCCATAACGTGTACTCGCACACGTGTGATTCCGCCTTGACTTAATTTATTTAAATTGTAACTTGGTTCTTGGTCAATTAATAAAGCTACAAAACTTTTCCGAAATGTGAATCATGTCTCCATTAAAATTGGTTCCAATGACACAGAAACAACATTACCATATCGATATCCTGATAAATTAGTTTCATGCTAACTATTAAACAAAAATTGGTGAAACGAGTTTGATTACGTCTAGTGACCTGTTTAATTCCAACACATATATGCTCACAGTTTCACGAAAAATTTCACGAAAAAACATAACACAGAATATCTCAAGATTATAAAATGGTAAGATCTTAGTCAATTGTACCCTAGCCATTCAAAGTTTTTCACAAAAAACAGTAAAATAATATTTTTTCTTCGATAATGTCTTAATCATTTTTAACATATCTATCAAACTAGGTACTATTTTGATATCCATCAAACATTAATTGCATAAATTCACAAACTACTGGGTAGAGTTAATAGAACGCAAATATCGTTTCGAATTTGGTTAAATATGTCGATTATGTTTGAAAACTTAAAGAAAATAGTCGAATATGTTCATACATCAAAAAATCTTAAGTTATGTGAAGATCAGCCTGTGCAAATGAAATAAGACAATTTATAACTTGATTCGAAGCCTAAATAAACCAACAAACTTTGCCTGGCATTAGGAAAATATGTTAACGGGAGAAATGTAGATAATGGAAATTGAAGTTGGTTTTGTAGTGCTGTATCTCAATTAATGTTAACATTTGCATGTATGTGGGTCTATATATGTCCAGTCATCAACGGTAACAAGCCTTAAAACTGTGGAATTTTGGGAAACATGGCCGATTTTTTGGGATGGAAAACTAAGGGGTAAAAAATGTTTCGTTCAAACTAAACCCGGAAATCGATAGACTGACTAATTGTAAGCAACTTTTGTTCTATAAAGTTTTTTTATAAAGTTGATATTTTTTGAGTTATTCACGATTGAATTTACGCATTTTTCAATCAAAAAACGTGTGTTTTTTAACTGTTTTTCACCAATAACTCAAAAATCTTTCATTTTATGGCAATAAATATTGAGAGCAAAATGTAGCTAACAAACAAACAAAGACACTCGTTTTTTGAGTGACCTCTATTAACCCAATAAGGGTTGAGTTATTGCTCATTGAAAGAGTCGAAAGTCCCGAATTTGAAAATCTTGAACTATCAATAACTTGAAAATGGTGTAATTGTTGGGGAAAACTCAATAGACCTTTTTTAAAGAACATAAAAAAAACCTTAAAAAAGCGTTATAACACTTTCACTGTATGCCAAATGTTGTTCGCTTCTGCCTTTGTACCTATGCTCCAAAATTCGTGCTCCGTTGTTTTTTCGAGGATAATTCCCTTATATTCCAAGCTATAAACCTTTTAAGAAGTGCATTTTGTAGCGAATTCCAAGCGCTCTAAGATAAAATTAGTTAAAAGTTTTTACAACTCGTAGTTTTGAAAAGGGTTGCGTTCAAATGGCTCAGATGAGCTATAATTAGTACGCGAATGCAAACTTCTAACCGCCATATCTCCTTCAATTTTTATGATACAGAGATAAACGAAAAATCTAAATTTTCAGTGAGAGAAACCCTGCAATTACCATTTAAAACATTTTTTTTATATCTAGAATAGTTTTTGATTTATTTAAGAAAAATGCATTTTTCTCCAAAATTACAAAAATGCAATTCTCATTTTAAACAATTATTTTTTTCTAAAATATGCATTCTAAACCTGTTAAACCACATGGATCATATCAATAATACCTAAATAAAGTTAATTGCAAGTGGGTTGTGCTTAATTTTTATCAGGGTGATAATGACGACGTTGTAATTTTCAAATATAAAAGAACAAAAAGAAAGGTGTCACTTTATTTTTGTTATAAATCAGTAAATTCTTATGCAAGAGGCTCATTTTAAAGTTTTTTTTATTTACTTTAAAAAAGGTCTATTGAGTTTTTCCCAAACATTTCACCATTTTCAAGTTATTGAAGATTCAAGATTTTCAATTTTGGAGTTCTTGAAAAATAACCATCCTTTAACGATCAAATAACTCAGCCCTTTTGGACTTATAGAAGTCATTCAAAAACGAGTGTCTTTGTTTGTTAGCTACATTTTGCTTTCAATGTTTTTGCGATAAAATGAAAGATTTTCAAGTTATTGGTGAAAAACGGTTAAAAAACATACGTTTTTAAATGAAAAATGCGTAAATTAAAACCTGAATAACTCAAAAAATATCAACTTTACAAAAAAAATTTTTTTGATTAAAAAAATTTTTTACCACTTAGCTTTAGAAACCACTGGCTTCCACCCCTAGGGAAAAAGCACACTTCGACACAAGTCCAACTTTGAAGAAGGATATAAATACTATCTAAATCCAAATTTTTAAAGAAATCGACCTTGTTCCCAAAATTCCACGCGAAATTGGCTGATGACTGGACTATAAATGAGGTTAAAATATTATAATTTATACCGTATGTAATACTGCTCAGCCTCTCTCAGCGAATTTTGTTTCGTTCTCGAATAATATGAAAGAGATTTAAGTTTTTAGTATATTCAAGTTTGTCTGTGCTTACAGCACGAAGTATTCGAAAATCAATCTGACCGTGTTTCCTGAATCTCTTAAAGTTAAAAATAGTTACAATTTCTCTAGGTATTATCTGTTAAAAACGTATCATTCTCATACACCACAACATTGGACTAAAGTGTATAGCTTTTAATGATCCGTGACATTTCCACGATTCAAATTAGTTTGGTTATCGTTATAAAACTTTTAATAGCCTCTCTATATATAAAAATGAATTGCTGTTCGTTTGTCTCGCTTTATCTCGAGAACGGCTGGACGGATTTTGCTAATTTTCATCTTGAAATATTTATGGAAGTTCAGTGAAGGTTTTTCGGTGAGAAACAAATAATAAGTAACGGAAATACTGAAAAAGGATCGTTTTGTAATTTGACATTTATTAGCAAACAAATGAAAGTATAGTGTCAGTTTGTTGTCAAATAAATAAATGTCAAGACGATTATTAAAATCTATCATCAGTTTGACAGTGCGCGAGAACTATAGTGATTTTAAAATGCCAAGGAGAAGACGACCTGACTTAGGTCGTCGAAGTCAATCAAATGTGCGACGAGCTAGAGGTACTTCCAAATGAGATAAACCTTCAGTGACAGTTGATCACAAACTTTTAGCGGGACCGTTCAAATATTGACGAAGTAAAGTGATGGTAAAAACGTTGGTCGAGAAGTCAAAAACGAGCAACCCACAACTGGGACGGGAAGTTTGAATTGGGGACAGAAATCGATGATTAGTCTTGAAACAACTATTTTTATAATGAGTCGCAGAGAAAACGTACAGAAAGACACAAAGGTAACAGGAAAAACGCAAGCCAACCACAAACACGTGGGACCATCAAAATCTAACCTCAAACTCTGTGTGTAAGAGTGGTTAACGTCTCCTTTTTGCTGCAAGGCTAATCTGGGAGGGGCCTACAGTTTGACGTGGGCTCTGAACCACGGTTGTACCTCCTACGGCTCTCACCCCAGTAACCTCAAACTAAATAATGTTCAAAAAATTCACAGAGATCTTCTTAGTTTATGCCTTGCGTCTTCTCGTTTTGTCTCCGAGTTAAACATTTTTAATACGGATAATATTTCGGCAACTCGACATATTTTCGTCTCTTTGCGCACGATGACGTAGGGTCCATCTCATTTGGAGCTACCTCTACCTCACGTGCAAATCGCACTGACGAGCAGCGAGAGACATAACGATAACATTCGTATTGGTATGACAAAATTGCGTTCCACAGTGAATAAGTATGAAGTAGATAGGCTTAAACTGGAACGGGTTCGGGCACATCAAATACAACAGTAGCGAGCACGACACAATGAAATAGAGCGATTCCGCAGACGCGGTGTTCCTGTAAAGGACAGTTTGCGGAATCTACTTGGAGTTTCCCGGTTTCGCGCATGGGCAATTATACATCGCGTGTTCGCGAGTCGTAGAACCATCAACTTTATATATTTACGCACCGCAAAAAAAGACAACAAATATAGTAGATCAGAAAGCCTTAGGTGTATAACTGTGTTGCAATTAATTTAATAATTTTGTATTAAATTTTTACCATATTTTTCAAAAATATAAGTAGGTGATAGGAGGTTCACCGGGTCATCTATAGTTTTTATTTATCTTTGTTCTGTAAACTTTACGTGGCATTGCAGGGCATGCCGGGTACGGCTTGTAACCAATAAAGTTAAAAATAACTCGAAACATAGTGAGCTTAACATTAGAAGAAACTCCAAAAGCGGACTTTGATTTGATTTGACATCATTTGAAGTTGAAGCAGTTGAAGCAATACGACCGCTCACAGTAGGATCAGGCCGACAAATCGACCAATACGTCCCCAGATTTACAACCGCATATGGATGTGAGTTACAATAATTTCGAAACGTTAAGTATGGCGATTAGGCCCGTGGATTAGGTCCACTATTATACTCTCGACGTCCGGGTACGAAGCGCGAAACTTTCCAGCGGCGAAGCTTTCGTGTCGCCGGCGCTCGCACTAGAACGAAAGCTTTATTAACGGCGTGTTGGGTGAGCGTCACACGCACGAACCAAGGGCAATAATTCTAATTTAATTGTACATTTCACCTACACGTTCGTCTTTCCCGCGGACGCACATTCCGTTGACACCGCGAGGGAATACTCGAACGTTTGTAACAAGAATTTTGTTCGCGCATTAACGCAAATTTGAATTTCGATTCAACACAAATTATCTACCCTTGTGTTTGCTGATATTCTCAGAACTTCTCCCCCTAACTCTCGCGCGCCCGTCTTCTGCTCTATCGAGCAGAAATATCAAAGACGAAGATTTAAAACCGGTGTATGCGATACGAGGAAGTAAACTGAGGCTTTATGGCGACGGGGGATAGGTACGTTTTTTAGGGGGTGTGTGTATCTGTGTGTTGTTGTTGTTGTTGATGCCGTTATGTTCAAGATGGTTCTTAGAGATATCTATGCGGGATAAGTCGACGCCATCTGATCAAATTCCTTACGCTAAACTAACTTAACGGCAACGAGAATAAATTATTGCCACTTTTCAATCAGTCTGCTCCAACGAGCAGTGACCCATTTCCCTTCAACACAAGAGAGAAAGAGAGAGATACTCTCTTTATCTCACACATACGACGAAAATACAAACATCTACCTCTAACACTAATTATCATCGATCATTGTTTCCGTTCATTGTAGAGCAAATAAAAAAGGCTTACGCCGAATTAGCGCAAAGTTGTAATAACGAGCGATGCCTATGTTCACTAACAGGGTCCATTGTACGTCGGCAAATACGAAATTTTGTTACTATTATCCATGGCGACGGAGTGTTTACTTTTGTTATGTGAAATCGAATTAGCTAGCTGCCATGTTTCTGCAAAATTGGGAGATGTAGTCGGTGCACTGAACTCCGCTTCAATTTTCGGCGAGACGCTTTATTAAGATTAAAGAGGGATAATCGGATTGGGAGAAGACAGCCCGGGTCCGTTAACAAATAAATACTCACCGACTGACTGGACGGTAACTTGTACATTTATGCGGATTCGCCCGATATTGGATTCGTTAAGAAATTTCATTAAGTTTCATGTAACAAAATTAGCGCAGATATTAACGTAGCTTCTCGGGAAACGTTAATTTAATCCGCCATTGCGTATTTCAACCATCTCGCTTAAACAAAGATTGTTAGTTTCCATCCAATAGAACTGCCGCACTGTAATATACAAAGTCACGTCTTTGATTCTGGAAATCTTCCGTCTCATTAATTGTCAATTAGATTTCAACAAATCGAGCGAAACAAACCAGATGTACTATAACTGAGTTGAACTTTCGATACGGCGTTCGAGTTGACATATTCAATTCAGCCTTATTCGATGGAATTGCGCCATGGAAATGACACTTATAGAAAATGTTATCTGATCGATGAATCCAGTTTGGAATTATTGGTAGGATCAGACAAGCTGTTTATATGTAGAAATAAACAGCTGCCTCTTGTGATATGCAGGACTCTCTCTTCATTAGGAACATTATTTATTGTACCTCGCTTCTAGGGAACTTCATCCCATTGGTACATAATGTTACGCGTACATGCGAAACCTCATCCGGATTGCCTTTCACAACCTAAATTTCCCGCTCTATTACACGAAGATATGTGTAACAACGTCTGAAGACAAGCATTTTGTTAATGAATGAAACCGAGAGCTCGAAGTATTCCTCCATATTCCCCTAAACTCCCTGAATACTCCATCCCTTCACTCAGACGCAAAACCCTTCTTCAATCACTTACTTTCCCTTCTAATAGCGTCGCCCGCCAGCAGTCAGCTATAGGTACACTCTTTCAAGCGATCCGAGAGAAACTCCTTTCTCCCTTCCTTTCTCTCTCTCTCTCTCTCTCTATCTCTCTCGCTCCTTCACTCATTTCTCTCGCTATCTCTCGCTTTCTCCGTCTCCATTATGCAACCCCCGAAATTAGGCCGACGATCGTGATAAATCACTCCCCGTAAAGTAATCAGCAATTAAAATGGTCTGCATTCGAGAGAATTTATTCGTTGAAGATTTACCATGCCCGGCAACTTCTCTTATCATTTGTAAACATGGGAAGGAGAAGAAAACTTTTCAGAGCTGATTAATGTATGGAAACGGATACGATTAGAAGTTGTATCAACTTCGGAGCAAATATCATGAAACAAAGGTAGTTAGTTACAAAAACGTAGGGGCAGAAGCCAAAGCTGGAGTCGAAGGTTTGGAGAACGCAATTTGCTTGCTTGTTTGGTAGGTGACTGGATGTAGACTTAAATCCTCTTAGTTCAAACATAGTATATTGTCGCGATACGGCCCCAATCAGCGCAACCGGGTCACCATCCAAGCTAAATCAGTACGGAGGTGACCTAAAACCGAAGGACAATACGTGACTCTCGGACGGGTACGACATCACGTTCATAATCATCCCGCACGTATTTATACGGATCGATCATAACGATCGGGGAATACAGTCAACGAGTACCACGTCACGCTGCCCGTCTGAGAGTCCGTCCTTCGACATGACGCTGATAGGAGGAGCCTCGTTCCTGCTGCCCTTCGTCACATACCAGTAAGCAACCACTTCTTCCATTTCTACATTCTCTTTTCACCCTGTAATCACTATTTTTTGCTCTTTGTCAAAGGTTCTCTCCCATGTCATACTTAAATGCTTGAATAAATATTTGTCCACGTTGCCATGTCTTCTTAGTCTCCACCGAGCTACACCCCCAACCAGAGCACTCCCTTTGGGTCCTAGGCCCTCAGGCGTGTGACAATATCGTAGAAATCATAAATCTGCAATTTTTCGAAATTCTCTGGCACAGCTAAATAGATACAGTGAAACCTCCTGTTGTGGACACCTTTTGCAATATGGACACATATGTTTATGGACACTTTTTCTATGTAACCGTCAATTGGCCGTAAGATATTAACATAAAATTTCCTCTGCAATAGGGACCCTTTCTAATCTGGACATGGACACTTTATTTTCGGCAAATGTGGACACTTTATTTTGGTTTTACCTTATTTTAAACCGAAAGTATGTTTTGAAACACTTGTTAGCTTCAATGGAAATTAATGGATCAACTAAAGATTTATCAAAAAGCATAAATGTTTTGCAAGCGATTACATGGATCTCATAATCTTGGGAAAACGTATTCATTTGCCTTTTGCGGGCCGTGGGTGCACAATTACCAAACCTGGCGATGCAGTAAGCCTTCAACTAATTCGGAAAAAGAGTTAATTGAATTTAAACCGAGTGAACCGGTTTTTATTGGTGCCGATTTCGCCCTGAAACGCGACCATACGTTAAACGATCGTCCAGCGGCGCAATAAATAAACCTTTATATGGAACTTGGGCATTTTCCAGCGTGGACAATAATCGGAACGGCACGTCCCGATTTTCTGTTACAATTACTGCTGGTGGATAGAAACAAGGCTATCAACTAATTGCTCGGCCGTTCGGCCATTCGATGATTTGACACATTTACGAGAAACTGCCTTCGTGTCAGGTCAAAGCGTCCTGTTAATTGTTCTTCGCTGTTGTTGAGAAGATGTATTAGCAATCCGATCGGTGCGGACAGTTCGCCGTTCTCGTTTTAAAATTAGTCACGGATCAAGCGTATAAAATTTCATGCCGTTAAAAATGTGCGAGCCAACTTTTGCGATAATCACATCCTCTGTTTCGATTAATCTCCTCTAGTATCTCGATTATTTGCTACAATTTCTGTTTCTGGTTTTGTTCTCGTTCTTTTCCTAGCTTCACTAGCTTCATAAATCCTCATTACCGGCCTAGTCTCATCCATTCTCATGATCGGTATTTTTATCTCCGTAGGAATAACTTTCGAATTTTCTCTGAAGATTTCATTCCTTATTTTGTCTTTTCTTGGTTTCCCTTCCATTTTTCTCGAGGAGCGAATCCATACTTCCTCAACAGTTTCTCTCTTTTTATCTTTCGATTAGTGCTCATGCCTTAAGTTATCTACGCCTTCACGAGAAAGAGAGAGAGAGAGGGCAGAGAAATTAAGCAATTGCCAAATACTCGAGAGACCGTGTTATTCGTATTTAAGCTCCATGATGTATTGAAGACAATCGTCAGTGAAACCAAGTGTGTAATTAGCAGGTTAGGGTAATTCGTTGCCCTGACAACGCGGCATTAAATAGGTTAATAAGCGGACACCAGTGTGGTCCAGGCGGGCGTAGATCCCCAAGATTTGCGAAACGAGAATGAAATAATTTCGGGCAATTTTAACGCGGAAAAACTTGAAAAACAGGCTCGTAAATGCCAGTCTTAAAAAAACATTTTAAGTCCTTTTCCGCCATTTCGATGGTATATTCGGAGAGGGGCACCCACTAAACGACTAGCGGGCGCATAAAACTGTAACGAGCTACTTCGGATTATCAATAACATAAGAGCCTCAAGCCGTATCTTATCGCTTAAGGGAGAACGTCGTAATTGTAGTAAACGTCGAAATTAGTTTTTCCGAGTTTGCACACCTGAGACGAATTTCGCTAGTAAGACGGATTATAATTTCACGGTGGGGCTCCCTGTCCGATTACGCCATCGACGGATTCCTTCGAATTTAATTACAATTAACTATTTACGTAAATGATTACCACATACCTTGTCTGTATTCTATGCAAACAATGTTGGCTTGGACTTTCTACTTACGAAATTATCCCGACTTTGTGTTTACTCTAATTCGAACTCCCTTGTCGTAACAAACAAGCATATTTAAGTTTAATTAATTGAATAGTCGATAACAGTGTTTATCGGTTAAGATACTACAGTTGTCTTCATGTTACTTCGTTTGATAGGATAATACATACGTCATTAATTAAGCGACAAAATACATCATTCATAAGTACGTTACTAGTTACGAGGGAAAACAATAATTTTGAACATTCTTAAGTCGGAAAAACGTGTAAGTCAAGGATTATTAAACAAACTTATTTTAAGGTATTACATTTTTTAGAAAATTCAGAAACAATCGCTTTCCACTTCCATCATATACCTTGTAATCACAGTACGTAAACAGACGACGGAACACGAGAGATCCATGACTGTGTGAGAGAGGGGGGGGACTTACACGAAGAAATTTTCGAATTGTAAAATCGATCATAAATTAAAGAGCTACATAGAGTAAGTAGGACTACTTGAACAATATATTTTAAAAGTAAGTCTTTTAACAACGAACGAGCTAATTGGGCCTCACATATTGGGTCACTTATGTACGGTGGTATAGTCTTTACGAGGCCAGTGTAACAACGGGCTGCCGACAAAAAAGAAGAACGTAAACGAGCCGCCTCCATAGGCGCGCGGAATATTTTTTACTCAATTAGTCAGTAAAATTTCATAGAAAAATTTTAAATGAATTATTGTAACATAATTGAGTTTAAACATTACATAATTAATCGTAATCTTCAGAAGAAGATTCGGAGCCGGGACGAATGACAATGGGGTTAATAAGTGGTAAAACGTGATATTCTTCCTCTTTTTTAATTACATGCGAAACGCAATTTTGTCAAATTTGTTTGTAAAAATCATCCCTAAAGACGGTTTCAATGTTCTCAAAAACAATGTTAGTGAAAGTAGGACTGTGGTTTATTTTTCGCAAGCGATCCTTGACGTTAACCCAAATTAATTCTATGGGATTAAAAATACAGTAGTAGGGAGGTAGTCGAAGAACACAATGACCTTTATCCTTAGCAAGCTTATCAACAGCATACTCATTTTTGAAAGTACCCGATTTAACAATTTCAAGCTGTTTTTTTGTACGGATGTTTGAAGCTATAGGAATATTTTTGCTGTGAAGAAATTCGACGATAAGTGATTTCCTGGAACTACTATTAGGAATTTTATTAATTTGACGAGAATGATATGAAGCGTTATCAAGAACTTTAACCGTATTATTAGGAATATTGGGCCGAAGTTTATCATTAAACCACTTTTTAAACAATTCGGCATCCATATCCTGATGATAATCGGCGAAACTCATCGATATTCTTGGCGGAAAGAAGCAAAGCATTAGGCACAAAACCTTTTTCGTTTCCTGCATGTAAAATTACCACCCGATTTCCCCTAGAACTGGGTGTATTTAATTTACAGTTGTTGCTGTCATCAACCCAACCACGTTGAATTATTTCATGGGTGTCAAACCATGTTTCGTCTAAATATACAATGTTGCTCCCTGATTCCCGAAATGACCTAATTTATCTCAAATAATCCTGACGCAAAGCAACAATACGAGGTGACTCCATGTTGACCATTCGAGAATCTAATTTTTTGTGTTTAAATCCGCAACTTAACAGAATTGACCTTAAAGTGTCTAAAGATTTATATTTATATTCCTCAAAAGACTGTAATTTTTGAAAAATTGAAAGTAAAGTGGGCACCTCGTTTCTAGCATAAAAATCGTAAACGGTTCTGCGTATAACGTCTTCAGCAGCGTCATCTAATGCTTTGAACTTCTTTCGTTTACCTACTCTATTTTGATAATGATCTACAATTCCTCGCTGAATTATTTATAAATTGAAGAATATGGAATTAACGTCAAGTCTGAAATTTCTAAACTTAAGCAGCGAACCGATTCTTGGGGGTGTCTTTGTTGGAGGTGCTTAAACATATTTAAAATTACTGTTTGTAATTGAGGATGTAGATCCTTATTTGCAAACTCCCAAGAATGAGACGAGGAAGAGCAAGAGGGTCGAGTAGTCACGTTTTCCACATCAACTCGCACTGTTTCTGTCGCCCACGGTCTCCAAAACGCCATTCCGATTACAATTAATTATTATTATAAATATAAAAACGAACGGCAAATTATATGATTATGAAATTAACTTAAAAACAAACAAAATACCTCTATACCCTGTCTCGGTGATGTAGATGTAAACCGTGCCAACACTGGTAAAAGACTGAAGACACGTGTTCGAGACGTTCTAGGAAGGATCCAGTCGTCCAAAACGTTTATGAATCCACCACAACACAAGCGAGAAAAGTAAACTATTGGCAATATTTAAGCGTGTGACTTGCTCGGCGTGGAACTGGGGTGGGAGGATTCTACAGGACGAGTTCGCTAAATAACGTATTATGTATCGAGCATGCCGTATATGTTGTTATTGATCGATACCCGTATAAGCTTGGTTGTTACACTGGCTTTGTAAAGACTATACCGGGATATACCGGTCGAGCAAAAGTTTGGTAAAGCCACCATTTTTGAGTTATTTAGCGCCCGTTCCATTTGATTGATCAAAAAGTACGGGAAAGCCGCACATTTAATAGCTATAAGTATTTAGCGAGACCATTAATATATAAGGGCTATTTTATAGAAAAGCACATCGAAGCCCCACTGAAGCCATATTTCACAGATTATGTTTCATGGAGGATTTCGTGGCAATACTACATACTTGGGTAATGAGACCCTGAGTGTTGACACAATTCTCACCACAAATTTAAATACCTACCTATTATTATAAACGTGTATAACACTTTTAACAATGTTTGGGTATGTGAGTATTTATTTATTTATTTATTTATTTATTTATTATTATTAGCCATATACAATTAAGCCTGCAAGAGAGGGAAGACCCTCTGTGCGCAGGAGCTAAAGTATACAGTATTATGCAAGGGTGCACATGCCCTTGCATAATAGAACTTAAAATTAGCTTAAATCTAAGGCATTGAATTGTGGAATTATTTGCAGATACAGTTTTTCTTGATTAAGTAATTAAAGTGATTAATATATATACATATTTTTTTATTATAAGTTGATTGCTTTAATGTAAGAAGATATTTTATTAAATTTATTTTTGGTACTCGTGGTTAACATTTTTAATTCATTTGGTAGGGCATTAAAGTATTTTGTAGCACTATATATACAATTTTTCCTACTTATAGTTTTCGTGTGTTTCGGTAGGTTGATTGCTTTGTTTCTTGTAATACTTATAGAAGTATTATACTGCACACTTAAATTATTATAGTGATACAATATACATTTAGTTATATACAATTGTTCTAAATTTAATAGCTTTGTTGACTTCAATAGTTTAATAAATCTATTTTGCAACTTGACTAGAGGCTTAATATCTGCATCGTAGGCTCCACCCCAAACAACTAGACCATAATTTAACTCACTGTACACGTAAGCATAGTATATTGCCTCAAGAACCCTAAGTGGGAGATACCGTAATTTGTAACAGATATGAAGAAAATATCTTACTTTGTTGATGACTTTCTTTATGTGCAAGTCCCACTTAAGGTGACAATCTACTATTATACCAAGATACTTAACACTACTCACTCTTTTAACCTCTTTATTGTTAATTTTGATGTTTAAGTTTTGCGGTACAGGTACACTGTCAATATAACAACCAAAAGACATAGATTCAGTCTTGTTGATATTTAATGTTAATTTATTAACTGCAAACCAAGTATTCAATTCAGAGAGATAAACATTCATTTTCGATTCAGCTAATGTCCAATTATTCTCAATGCTGAGAACTGTATCATCAGCAAATGCAAACAAATCTGGACAATTTTCAATTATATCATTAATATATACAAGAAATAATAGTGGACCTAAAACAGTACCTTGCGGTACTCCAATATTAACTTTGGCAGGCTGACTAGAAACGCTTCCTATCCTGACCGTTTGCATTTTATTACTCAGATAGCTTCGCATGAGTTTCAAAGTGACACCTCTTATGCCAGCAGACTGAAGCTTGTTCAGCAATATTTCATGATTTACTGTGTCGAAAGCTTTGCTTAAATCTATGAACGTTGCTATAATGCATTTATTTTTATCAATATTTTCATATACTTGATTCAATACATCATGTAGTGCATTAGTGGTGCTTCTATTTGTTAAAAATCCGTACTGTTTTTGATTTATCCTCTTATGCATAATTAAGAATTTATAGAATCTATTGTGTATAATTTTCTCAAAAATCTTTGCAAGATTAGATATTAAGGAAATAGGCCTATAATTGTCCATCGCGGTTTTATCACCTTTCTTATGCACAGGTATGACCTCAGCTCTTTTCAAAGCATCGGGCCAAATACCTTGACTAATACACAGATTAAATATTTTCGCAAGCAGTGGACTAATTATGTGCCTAATTGCTTTTAAGCTACGACTATGAATGTTATCTACTCCTCCTTTTTTGTCTTTAAGGCTAAGTATTTTTCTATCTACTTCATACTTATCAGTAGGAGTCAGAAAAATAGATCTATTGTTCGGGACGATTTTCTGCACCCGCGCATTAGGGAGTTTTTTATTTTACTTGCTAAGTCCTGACCAATATTTGCAAAGAAAACATTGAAGGCATCAGCCATATCAGTTGGTTCAGTTATGGTCTTTTCTTTACCAGCTACAATTTTACCAATAATATTGCTTTTTGCAACGTTACCCATTTTGTTATTAATATAGGTCCACATTTTTTTCTGATCTTTGCACGCATTTTCAGCTTTTTCAATTTCATATTTGACTTTAGCTTGTATAATAACTTTGTTCAAGCATTTTTCATACATTTTATATTCTTTTTTTAGGGTCGCATTATTGCAAACGAATATTACAGTGTGTCCGCAGATGGAGTGCCCCATACCTTTGAACTTTGTTGTTTGCCTAAAAAGTCGTTCATACCAGTCATAAAATGTTCTGTTACTCTTTCATACTAAAAGGAATGTTCTTGATAATCCCCAAATAATAAACACTAAATGTTGAGATATTTCAAACTGCCGACGTTTCGTTCATGATTATGAACATATTCATTGCTCTACAATTATATACATATATATGTTAAATATTTTTTATATAACTAAAAAAGTATCACTTAAATGTTGTCAAGATAGAAAATTGGACATGTATTACTTACATGTTGTCAAGATAGAAAATTTGACATGTATCACTTACATGTTGTGATACTTTTTGAGTTATATAAGAGATACTTAACATATATATATATATATATAATTTTAGAGCCATGAATATGTTCATAATCATGAACGAAACGTCGGCAGTTTGAAATATCTCAACATTTAGTTGTTATTATTTGGGGATTATCAAGAACATTCCTGATTTCATCTCAGCTCCCCGAGAACATTCTCCCATTCTTCCATAATATGTTGAGTGTATGTATGTAGACTTTATAAAGTCACTGTATATACATTTCAATATTTTTTTTCCAATTTCAGTCGTTTAATTACGTACAAAGCAAATTAAATTTACCAATTCGTCGATATCTCCGATGGCGAAATCAATGCATAGAACATTTTTAACAAGATTAATTTGTACAACACACAACGGAACATAACACGTTTTACCTGTAACGAGAACACTAAACGCCTATTTTTGCCGAAGGGCGTAATTGCTTTTTTTTTACACATTTTTCGTCGGATGGAGACAATTATTTTTGCATGATTAGCTCGTCCCTGTATGAGCTGTCAGCATTAAAAGGGCCGAAAGCGAATAAACGAAAAATAGAATCGGGGAATTGTGATTGGACTGGCGATAGGTTTATTAAAATTTATTATTTTTTCGCATTAGGTGTAATTGTAATTCTGCATGTTTGACTGAGACTGTCAATACGCCTCGAGGGTGACGAAAAGCTATGGCTCTCGCATACTAAAATGGAGCACACTAGTGGCGTAAAGTTTAGTAAAGTTTATATAATATTCTTAGCTAAAATTCTAGTAACCGAACGAGCTGTGTTTACCAAGAACTTTTCTGCGCGTTTTGTTTTATAAACAACCGTATTAAAGTTAGTTTGATAGGGTTTTCTTGTTCACCGACGACGTGAATAGTGAGTATGTGCCTGCCATTTATATTACAGAACTTCAGTCGCCTATTAATGAAAATTTAATGCCTGAACAGTCCAGCTGAATTTCGAAGTAGCTTATCTGTACTGTTTCCCATCTCTGGAGATCTAGTATAAGATCTCGTTCCACAGAACACGGTCGGAATATTCCGGTTGTTTTATGGCGGCATTAGAGAACGTGTTTTTTTCATGCGGAGATCAAAACATCAGATTTGATGTCTTCCATACTAATAAAATATTAATCCGAAAAGGGCGAGTGTAATTTTTCCGAGTCGTTAACTGTCACAGCGAGAATTACTGAGATTGTTTCCGTTAAAAAATGTATAAAAATGCTCAACCACAACCCTATCGTAATTTCGTCCATGATTGTACAATGAAATCTCTTAACGTGGGCTACATAATAATAAAATATAAGAAAACCTTCCACCCAAAACGCATTATCCAAATAACTTTCCCTGATCCGAAGCTACTTGCACCTCCATCTACGGATATATAGTTAACCAGCGTTGGGGCGACCTTTTTACGTAACTCATGAGGGTTTCCCCCTTACATTAGAAGCGTTCTCCTACGTTGATACGAACTTACTTTCATATTGTGGCTTTTAATGCGATAAATCTATCAGCGGGTCGCTACTGGATTTCATCATATTACGGTGAAATCCTCAGAGTTACGGCACAATAAAGTTCTCCAACTTGAAAATAACGTCTGCTTTTACTTTGCGGCGGAGGCTCCGGCGAAATGAAGAGCTTCAAAATTGGAAACTACTAGATGAACGTAAGATTCCACTCTGCCAAAGACTTACTTCGTCATAACTCCGCCTGGTTTTGAATGAAGCGCGCTATAATTAACGAGAAATGCTCGATATTAATATGCAAGAACAGGAAATTTTGCCACATTAATAAACTCGCATTTGCTATTTTGCTCACGGTTTGGTAAAGATTTAATCGTGTTATTATACGGTTGGAGATTGAACTGCTTTTAGTGGTGCTCGTAGTAGACAATATTACGTTACAAAAATACACTTGCAAAATTAGTCATTGAAAAGTGCAAGGAAATAAGATGAAGAAATAAGTCAGTTTCTGAATGGTAGACTTTTAGTAATCGTTTACCCAAAGACTTTCTCTCGCCTTAGGCAATAATTGTAGTTCGATTCTTTCACGATAGATATTAAAGCATTTTGTTACGCGTATGTAGAGATTCGTGGGTAATTTTTTCGCCCTTCTAACTCGACTGGGCTACGAACCTATTACCATTCCCAAATTCCAATTGAGGAAATACATTTTTAAAAGCCGAAATTTATTCAAGGAATGTCATTCCTCGAGTGTATCGAGCAGGCTACAAATATGTAGTGGTCTTCGGGGACATCAGCTCGCAAAAGGTAGCGTACGGGTATCGTATCCAGGCCCTTTTCAAAGAATCGAAGAAGACAGATAACGCAAGGTTGAGTTGGTTTTCACGAGACGTCTATTGATGGCGCGAAGGAAAAGGAAACACTTTTCAAAAGGGGGAATTTTTCCTAACGCCATGATATCATGAAATATGTGCGACATCATAAATTTCCTCTTTTCGATGTAGCGAGAGCTGAGGAATCTTCAAAAGATGTGCGTTTTTCCGAGTTGATGGGACGTTTTGTGAGACGTTAGGAGAGGAACTGACTCTGCGAGGGGATCGCCTTGCATCGGCAATTGGGGAACTGGTAAAAGTTTTACTACGATGGTATACTTATCACTTATCATCAGTTAAACACTTTTATTCGACTTATTAGTTATTTAGGTTTCTCTTCGGCCGGCATAACATGGAATATATTTACGAAAGACGTCGAGAAAACATTAGTTAGAAGGTGTTCGTCAATCGGCGTTAGGTAACCATAATTTCTTGCAAGAATTGCAGTGAAAATTATTTTAAAATCGATGGAATCAACTACAAATTAGTGAAACCAAAAGTATAGTTCATTGACAGAACTAACTGTTCCCACGTAATATTATAATAGCAGGTACATGCGTGAAAAACGAAAATGTAATTGCGGAACTTTTGATGTGGTAAGTTATTGATTAGATTTCTAATCGAGGGATGGACGTGATAACGAGACAAAACGGTCTCGACCGCATGTGTGGCCGTGAAGCGACCTGTAATGGACCAGTTATTTTGACAATACATCTCCGTTATCGATCCACGCACACCAAATACAAATAATGATGGAGTGACACATTCGTCTGACAGGATAAAGAGTTGATCAATCCGCAGCATTTATCTTCCTTTATCGGCCATGCCGATAGCATCAGGTATATGTTTTATTTCCGCGGATAATAAGGGCACCTTCCTTCTATTTTCACTGCCCCTCTTTTTTGTATTCCCTTCGACGTGGGGCATTTCTCAAAAAACCTCACGTATCGGATTACATTATTTACGTATAAACTAGGGACGGATTGTGACCTTCTGGAAATCGTAAAATATCGACAATCTGGAGCTGTAAAATGTTTCATAAATATTGCTTTCGGCACCCACGCTCTCTACAAAAACCCCTAAAAATCAGAAAATAATCGCGAAGGGCGGCAATAAATGCGGGCGGTTTTTCTTCGCCCTTCTTAATGTCGGAGAAAGTAAACCGAAAGCACTACCGCCCAAAGTCTTAAACTGACAACTGTAATAAATCGAAACTGTGCCAGTAAAAAGAAGTTCAGGAACGGGTCGACCGCATCTTTAAACTAAACAGTTGCGGTGAACGTAACGTCGGACACGGCTGGAAATATTGCCTCTAAACTAACTGATGGTGGTAGTTACGTTCTCAGTCATATTACACACACATACACACACGCACAAAATTTTCTCCCAAGTTAATTGAAAAAGTTTAATGAATAAGAGTAACAGTTAGTTTGAAAATTTGCTCAAATTTCAGAAAATGGCGATGTGTAACATCGTAAGACTTTCTCATATGGCTGGACAAAATATTAATACTATTATTATTTTCTCTTATTAGTAAATATTTCTTTTCGTTGTTTAAATGACAAAGATTTCTGAAGAATATTTTTAAATACAACTAACTTCATCGAAACGATAAAGAAATTTATTTTAGGGCAATTTTAGATAAAAATGTTTCAAATGAAAGGTATAGGCATTACACAGCTCACTTAAGTTGTGAGATTTGGTATACATGACCAAAACCATTTTAACAAAAATGTACAAAATAAAAATTCTTAAGAATAATGTACCTTCTATTAGATTTTTAGGAAAATATATTTTAAATAAAACTTGTATATATTTAATACGTTAATTCAACTATAAAGTTTAGTGAAAACATTTTTAAAAAAATTGAGAAAATGGAAATGTTCAATAGTGCCTTTTAGGGACATTTTACAAAAAAATATTTCAAATAAATCTTGTAGCCATTACTGAGATCAGTTCAAATCTAAAATTTGGTAAGAATTGATAAAGCCGGTTTGAAGAAAATTGAGAAAAACTGAAAATTCACGAAAGTAGAGTTTCCATACGTTTCCATTTGGTTATTGGTATGTCGAATAGTCATCATCTCATTATCTCTAATTCATTATGTAAGTACATGTAACGGCATACTGTACCTATCCGTATAATCGTCATCGAACCTTATTTGAAAGATTTAACGTGTGTAATACAATACAATTTTTCGTCGAACTTTTAATTTTACCTTATTATGTACAAGTACATGTACCTCATTTTGTTCCTAAGAAGGAAACTTTTTAATAAAAAAAATTGTTTGCAGTAAATTGGAAGCAACAGTGACAGTTTATAATTATAGTTATTTGACTTATTGAAAGTTTATAAGTGCGCTATGTCCATTTCTATTAAATGAAGCAATGACTTTTTATTAGCTTTTTTGCATTTTTTGGATTTTAGGGTTTAGATTTAGGTTATTTATTTTTAGGTATTAGGCGGATAGAAATTATTAAAAACTTAAATTTAACGTCAATTTCCATTAAATGTGAAAAACTTGCAAATATGTTTATGCTCTAGTACTTGCCACCTCCTCGCGATTTTCCAGGGCGTTCTCTCCTTTTAGCTCGCCCCTTTTCTCCCTTGCCTGTCGTGGGGAAATACTTCTTATTAGTCGTCCAAAACATGGAACTTTTAAGTGCTCCTTTCAGTGGATTTCACGTCGAAATAGAGAGTCCAACAACAGAGGACAATTGAAGTTGAAGTTGTATTAAGAAGACTACCAATAGACACCTCCCGATACCCTTTACTGTAGTAAAATCGAAAGGTCGAAAAATGTGACGAACGGCACAGACGACTCGATACGGTTTTGCCACCGAATTCCTCAAGGCAGGCGTTATGTCACTCAGAAAACTTCACTCGCCAGAATAATAATTTCAAGGCATTCGGGAGCCCAGGAACGAGACGTCACTATGCTAACTCACAAAACTCGCGCCACAACTCACAAAACTCACACACTTGCATGAGCGGGGAGACCGATACGTCCGTCCTCGATTGAACGATATATTAAATGACAAAGGTTTCTGAAAAATATTCTTGAAACAATTAATAGAAATATATTTTTGAACTCAAATTAAACAAAGTGTAACACAACTTACCAATATATGTATTCCAAAAGAAGTTATACACAATTCACACAATATTTCACAGATACGACAGTAGCAAATTTGACAATATTTGAGAACAAAATTGACAATATTTGACATTCTGTCATTGAAGACATTTACATCGATAATTTGATGTATCGAATTTTTTTGCATAACTTCAAATTATATTATATGGGAAATGTTTCTGAAATAAAAATATATGCATTTAATATGTTAATTCAGGTATAAAGTTTAATAAAAACATTAAAAGCATTGTTAAAAAAATTGAAAATATTCATAAGTGCCCTTTAGAGGAGTTTTAGAAAAAAAAATGTGTCAAATAAAATTTATAGCTATTAGCTAGTTCAGTTCAAGTCTAAAATTTGGTGAGAATCGGTAGAGGGGCCGTCCATAAATCACGTGATGCTCCGAGGGGGGGAGGGGGTTACCTTTTTATCACGGTTTATCACGGAGGCGGGGTGGGGGTGTGTAATCGTATCACGTGATATTTAAAAATTGCCGGTATTTTTTCCAATATTACCTACCAACCTTAAAGGAGAAATTTTGTTTATAATCCCTACTGAATTCTCAAATGAACGTCGTTTAAATATTATTGCCTTTAAACTAAAGACTATTTACGTTGTAAAATATAAATACCTATAAGTTCCAAACATTGAAAAGTTTATACCTGCTTTATTTCGTTTATTATTTATAAATCCCAACCAATTTTAAATTTAATACTATTATTAATTTTTCTCTTCTGTAATATGGAATAAATGATATATTTCTTTTATCAAACAGAATAAAATTGGTATAATTTATTTTAAATTGGGGGGGGGGTATCAAAAATTATCACGTGATTCTTAGGGGGGTATTCCGGCATATCACGGTTTATCACGGTGGGGGGGGGAGGGGGTTCAAAATAGGCAAATTTAGCGTCACGTGATTTATGGACGGCCCTAGAGCGGTTTTGGAAAAAATTGAGGAAAACAGAAAATTCACAGAAATAAAGGGCCTTTCGCCGAAGATCTGTCAAGATAAGGATACCGGCAGTCGATAAGGATTGAATAGTAAAGTAAACGTACGAAGTTTAAAAAAAAAACGTTGAACCAGTTTTTGGGATAATAAAAAAAACTAAAAAACCTAAAAATTACGAGTAAAATGCCCTTTGGCCCTTAAATGATTCTGATAAAGTTTATGTTGTCTCGAGTTTTCACGAGACCAAGCCTACATACAAAATTTCAACTCTCCACTATTTATAGTTTCTGAGAAAACGTTGACCATACATACATACACACAGACATTTTCCAGAAATGTGTTTTTCGAACTCAGGGGACCTCAAAACGTCCAGAAATGTCAATATCTCAAATTCGAAAATCATCACGATTACAATAATTTCTCTTATTATATGGGTATGCCATATGAGAAAGTAAAAATAAGTATACCCATTAAAAGAATTGATGTTTTAATTTGTTGGGATACAGTTCTTTACAAAAGTTAAATAACATATTTGCCAAAGACGTTAACAGTTTTTTTCAACCGGACATGAAGGAACTAATTTTCTTTTCTATTATTATCGTATGTTTCACGCACGTCGCTTTCCTCTATTTGCCGTCGACAAAGGAGCGAAGAGTTAAAATTTCCGGCCACTTTGTAAACCATCACAAACTCGTCGTATTTATGTTGAAAAGATAAAGGAAAATTATATTAGCAATGCGATATTATTACTGAATATTGTCTAAACGCGGCACGGAAACCACTCAAACTTTGGATAAATGTGTGCTCGGTAACGTTATATGACGCATTAAAATATAGAATGCCACAAAAATTCCACTCTCCAAGAGAAATTTTCCCTACGATTATGGACGAGTAAAAGCGACGTCGCTTCTTAAACGGCTGAAATGTGCTCCTCAAAAAGTGGCAATAGAAATACGTTGTAACCTTCAACGTTGACTATAAATGAAAAATTGTTATACATTTTAGATGGATTTATTCCCTCCCTACTGTTAAGTAAGGATGTTAATCAGGAAATTAATTTTTCTAAAATTTCTGGAATCACTGATCTATTTAGAGCAGATATTCATTGTGATTCTTGCAAACTGATTTCAAAGAACTCTGCAATGTTTGATGAAAGGACTCGACTCGACGATGAGTCATTAAAAAGTAACGAGGATGTTAGAAGAAAAATCGTCCAAAATCCTTTCGCGAAAGGTAAAGCAAAGGACAAACAAAAAAGAATTTTAGATTGCCTCCTCTCCAAAGATAAAGTATAACCGCATTTAGTAAAAGTTTCATCCACTTAGCGATATAGGGGCCGAATCTTGGATAAATGATGCCTTTCGACTTATTTCCGAGGATTGGTTTGAGGTAATAAATTAACTTTTGACTCCCTTAGTTGGGAACGTTCCGATAGTTCCGGTTCAATTGACAAATGAATTGAGATGCTTTGTATTTGTATATTTAGGCCACCCTACCAGGCAGAATTCTATTTAATCCAACAATTACGTAGATTAGATAAACACAACAAAAGGGATTGCCAGATTCTTGCTATGTTTGCAGTTAAGCCAAGACGACATCGTCTTTAAACAGCTTTTTCTAAATGCTTCTCTGCGGCAGTAACGCAACAAAATAAGCCTCCCGATATGAGATATCGTGTCCCGAAAAGCAAATCCCAACTCTCTTATTGTATTCCTTATCAGACGAATGCGCCCAAAGGATATTTCTGGAAATACAGAATAAACCCGCATGCACATGCTCACATGAGAATGTAGGTGTCACAATAAGAGCTGTCTTATCAGCGTTTTCCCTCTTTTTCCATTTTATTAGGATAGCGAGGGATCACAAAATGTAAAATATGATGTGGGGCAGGCCCAGTTTTTGACGGGAAACAAACGTCGACACCGGACTCTGACCCACTGAACTAAAATCACGAATTTGCTCGAAATGCCTGACATTTTGTGACAGAACTAACTTGAAAAAATGGTTTTATGTCGAAAACGCAGAAAGTTTGCAGGATTTCTTGTAATACGTATGTCACATTTTGATGATAACGCAAAAGTTTCATAAGACGTATGAGATGATTTAACTTGGTACGTATACTAGCTCTTATAACTTTTTCATTCAGAGAAAAAATCGTAATATATATATATATATATATATATATATATTATATTTTTTAATGCAATATTAAAAGAAATTTAGTTTCTTCCTTGAACGATTTCATGATGATATCTATTGAAATTGTCAATAATTTTTCTACATGAAAATGATGCAACTTTATTACGTTATAATATAAGTAACTCTTTACGGAGTAAATTCATGTGAATTGATAAGATTTCATTAAAAATGTTCGAAATATATTTTTAATCGAAGAATTTTTATATAAGCAGGACATGGAAAATGAGTAGATATCAAGAAATAGAATCCATAGTGTAAATTCCTACCGAGACATACTTTATAGCAGGTAAACTCCTATATAATTAAATGAGACATTAGGACACCCTCACATTATATATTTGGGTAGGCTATACACTTACAATGAATCAGCATATACAAGAAAATTTTATTTATGCCCTGTGAGAAAGGTGAGAACTTACAGATAATCAATGATTATATTATAAATTTTGTCAGCATCATATTTCATAGAGACATATTTTTTCTCCTTCATATTACGTCCTTATGTCATGTTAGCAACTACCAATCTCAGTACCGTAAAAGAATTCGAAAGGAAATTTCGTCCCCTATTAGGAAATACTATATACATAATTTGAATGATTTTCGTTTCAGTTTTCTGAAAATAACGTTAAACATCCAGCAGGTAAGGCGACCATTTACTTGCATCTGGTAAAAATAAGTCGGTGTTTCATTTAGAGGTCTTTGGCTTGCCTCATTTTCTGTGGTAATACGCCGTACTATGACTGCTCAAATAAAAATTTCCGGCAGTTACAATTTAATATAAATAAATTGTCCTAATAAACCGTCGTTTTCCCTTCAACTGCATTCCATAACTTGAAACTCGTAAGATCCCCGAGAGCATAACGTCATATATTTTATTATAGGTTATTCTCATGGACATCTCTTCAACGCCAATAAATGCATGATATTAAAACCGTACATCATTCGGCAAAGTACCGAAATTAAATCTTTCCAGAATGTAATGCTCAGTTGCGATACGGCGCTGGAAACTACCCGGAATGTATTCGCGATACAACAACTGGGTCAAATTTTCGCATTAATATAAATTATAAGAATTAATAAAACCTCGTTGTTTCGCACATGGGGTGCAGAACTTGGGACAGAAGCTTGTATCTTGTGAATTATAGCCCTGAAACTTTCTTAAATACTAATAACAGTAATTATTAGTTATTAACCGAACTGGTTGTAGCACGCATTAGACGTCGTGTTCAATTTGGAAGTTTATCTTTTATAGTTCGTCTAATGGGAATATGCTGCTCAGTTTGCAAATGAACGTATACGGTACCAGGATCGATGAAAAAATTCCGGAACAACATTTACAGATTTATTATTATCTTTAATCTTATAAATTCGAAAGATCGAAATTTCACCATCACCACGTAATTTTATTAATACATTAGGCACTTACCGAGTGACCCGACTGATCCCACTGCGTTTGTATTTCAAGCAACACCTGTAACAAAAGTAATACTTTACTAAAATATATTTTAAAGTAAGTTAACCTATTAAATAAACTGCTTTTACTCAACTGTTCGGCAGTTAAGTCCGTAAAGTGTCTTTTAAGCGAATAGAAATGGATTTTCAGGAAACATCTCCCAGGGCTCGGTGTCATTTCAGTTCGATATTATTTTGCAACTAAGTACGTCGTTTAGGAAATTAAGTGAATTATGGGCCACCTAACATCGACCATTTAGATTAATAGCTGTAATAACAATACATTGTTGGGATTAGTTTATCTGAAATTCGGGTTATTGCCTGGCGGTGTACTAGTTAGTAGTTCCAGGAGCATTGTCGTAAAGTTCAAAATAAAATCCGCAGTTACGGAACAAAGTTAATTTGGTAACAAAGGTGTTACACCAAGAGGCACGGTTATATTAAATTTATTTGTGTTGTTTGGATTTATTCGATACAGTTTGCGAAATTCGTATGTACGTTCCGGGAATAAAATTGACGGGTGTGTAGGTGCATTTGTTGGCTACGCATGTATTCTGATAGATATTGTGGAGAAAAACAACATTAAATTGTCAGAAATATTTGTAACATTCAAATATCGAACCCGATCGAGATTAATCGACTTCCTGTCAGCGACTCCATTACTTCCTCATTCAAATTTTAAAGTCCATACACAGAGATAGAGGGAGAGATGGAGAGCGAGTAATACAGGGAAAATTCCGCAGTAATCAGAGACTAAAGTCAGCTTTAAAGTTGGACTGTAATAGTTTTAATCCTAACCGGGGATTCGTTGCCTCCAGAGCACAAAAAACTTTTCAGTTTGCCAAGGCATGCACGTTGTTTCGGTTTGGAACGGGGCCAGATGTCGTTAGGGCGCAATTTGCAGATAACTTGTTTAAATTTTAATCGCCTTCGACGACTTTCGCGTAACCGAATTGAAATATTGCGAAGAAACCATGCTTAATTGGGCACTTCGTGCATTACAGAAACGTTCAGACAGAAACATGCACGTCATCGAGATTGTTAAAATCTCGTAATTAACCTGAGAGACGAGATGGTTAGTTCAACGGATACTTCTAAGTTTGGAGGGCAATTCGAGATTAATTTTTCGTCCTTAATTCTCGGCTAATCTCCTTAGCTCGAAGGGTTTCTTCGTAGTGGCCTACACTACGAGATTCATAATTAATTAACCCATGGATTAATTTGTCATTTATAATAAGTAGCAGGGGTGGAGTTTTCGTTAATCATTCCGTACAAATTTTGCGTCTTAACTTTAATGGAGAATAGGAAGTTTAACTTTTACTAGAAAAATTTACTATAAATCAAGCTGACAAGATAATACGCAGTAGCTCAAATAAGTCCCCTCGATAAGCGTTTAAATTTCCCAATGCTGCTGCAATAAGCTCTCGTGAGGTTAGCGATCGATGAAGAATTCAAAACCCATCGTCGATGCAAAGTAAGAACTCTTAACGTTGTCCATCAATAATTCGCCTCAGATGGCCGACGAATTTAATTTTAATAATCCGCAGATTTTGAACAACACATCAGGGCTCCGAGTGGCCGGGAAAGCGTGCCCCAAAAAAAAAACTGATGAGCTTGACGAGTTGTCAGTAAACAATGGAAAAGATGTCATTACGGCAACAAAGCTTTTTTAATCGACTTTTCCGCCGATGCCATTCAACGTTGTGTTCGATGTTCGCCTCTAATCTACAAAAGATTTTAATGATGATTAATTAAAACATCATAATTCGATCGATTTGTCCGTCTATCTCGGACTCATCTATTATTTCGCTGTGATGATTGTGTTTGTTCTTCGTGTCGCTCTGTCTGCGAGTGTGCGTAAAAGATTATGTCCGCCGTTATCCGATCCATGACAACGATAATACCCCTCTAATCGAAAATGCTTTGTTTCTTTCTCCAGTGCTCACTAAATAATTTCTCATCTTTTAAACCCGAAAAATTACGGAGCTAAAATTGTTTACGTCCCTCACAGATCTGACAATATATTAGATAACATGATATAAACACGTGAGCTATAGGTTTCATTTTGTTTTGTCAATTCGTGCGGCGGCGGTCAACTCGTAAGAAATTTTAATCCCCAACCCTAAGATCCGTCAATTGGTAAGCGAACCGGCAGGTAAATTTTTAAAGGGTAGTTTTGGATGAGTCAACTCGTAAGAGGATTCTCACAAATAATCGAGAGGATGATGATTGCAACGAAGTAGTTCGGATATTTGTTGAAACTAAGAATACGATATAAGGGGGTATGGTTTGTTACGTTCTAACTAAACGATGACGATAGACCGAGATAGTTGTGGATTGTATTAAAAGTCAACGCGGCAAAGACTTGCTTGTTGTTAATGATCATATGCGTTTTATGACCCGCAGGGTTTTCCTTGCCCTCTCGCAAGGAATACGATAATCCCCCTTTTGGGATTTTTCAGGTAGTTCTAACCCTTACGAGTTAACCGATCTAGAGAATCATATTCTTACGAGTTGACCAATCTCGCGAAGGTGAAATGCGGACCGGGGATTAATTCTTACGAGTTGACCCGTGCCCAATTCGTGGAGCGGAAGAACTTTCGACGGGACCAGGTGTTTTACGATGGGTTGATGCGAATTTTCGACGGGATGACCGAAAAGGTGGTTTTATTGTACAGGTATTTTCGACGGTAAAGAAATTTAACAAGCCCGCGTATTGATGGTAGAATTAGGAATGAAAATAAGAGGATGGGAAATCTACGGGAAATCCCATCTATATCACGAAAATATTAAAAGGGCTTGAACTTGAACCGTTCCTGCCGATACACTTCCTACCTACCTGTCTTAAGCCGACCGTCGAAAATTCTTGTAAGATTATTTGACCCTTCGATTAAAGCAGGTACCCTCAATATTTGCCGTCGAAAGTTCAGCCCGCCGAATTCGTGATTTCTCACATGAAAGAAAATTTCTTGATTCATCACCGGTCGTTTTTATCTTAGCTAACAGGTAAGATAATTTCGTCAATTGATAACCTTGTGACGGTAAAAGTAATGTAATTGCTTAAGGTTACATGTAAAGATAACTATTAAAATATTTTCTATCACACTTTACCCATCAGGTTTAAAACCGGTGAAGTAAAAGAAGTTTCTACTTTGATGTGTTTAAAAATGTTTTCCGCACGGGTTGCTGCAAGTAACACTTACTTAGGGGTATACCGCAACGAAAACAATAATGAATGGGTATAGCATAAACAGTATCAAGAAATCACCAATCCACAAATCGTGGAACACTGTGTAATATTTCCACGCTTTTTTGGTTTAGGGAAAGCTGTCGCAAGTTCCGTTTTTCAATGATTCAAAATTGTAAAGAGAGGTATTTACGCAATGTTTACAACTCCGACAAAATTCGCACTGGAATAAAACAAAATTCGCCCCAGTTCTCGCTTAATCTCTAAATATTTCACGCTTAATCATAGTTTTATGATTTGAGTTTTAGGAGTGAACTCATTCATTAAGAGTTCCACGCTCTTATACAATATTCAGACCTTTTCCGGAACTACGGCTGACAACAACAAACATCCAAACAACATACAAAACCCTTACTTTTCCATAGATTTAACAGATTTCGTTGTGCGTAATTCTAATTTCATTAGGAGTGAAATTGAATAATTAAACTTTCCAACCTTTTCTACGCTTGAAATTGAATTCATATCTGCCTTATGATTAGCATTTACACAAGTCGTAATAATCTCGATGAGGGTAATTCTGCTCGAGCAGGATTATGAAGGTGTGAAATATTAGGGTGATGGTTTTGTACTGGAACGTTGAATGTAAATAAAGATTGCTGATGAGGAGGACGCTTGGACTAACTAAATTAGGACGCGGAATTGCGATGGAAATTAAAATCATAAAGTCTAAGTGCACATTTACCAATACCAACCAAATTAATGTAAATGTAAAATTTTGCCTCGAGTAACATTTTAATGTGCGGAGGATGTAAAATTTAGAGGGATCGATAAAGATGGGGTCAAGAGGCGAAACATGATGAAAGTTGTTAAAAGATGGTAACTTATAACACGATATTGTTCTCAGTCGAGTCAGTTCATCACGAAACAAAGCTACAGCCTTGAACAGGACAAAGGCCAAGCCAGATGAAAACATTAAGACAGAAAAGTCTCTCTTGTTCATTACTCT